>OY998259.1:60983698-62233698 GCA_963922045.1 Persicaria maculosa
CTCACCTCCTGCATTCGACTCGCCATCTCGCATCCCATTCACAAGACCTTCCAAGACCTTCATCTGATACACAAAGTACATAAATAAGGGGTGGTTCGCGAATGTTATTCGGCATTGGGAGATAAGTAACCCGTGTCACCTTTGAAAAATACCCGTGTCACATATAGAATATACCCGTGAAACAAATGGCAGAAACGTTACACGTACCTTGTCATCCATGCTCCGCATCCATGTTGCCATGGTTCTCAGCCTCTCCAAGATCAGTTCTACTGACTTCCCCAACTTATCTTCCCAGGATTCCCTTGTCCAATCTCGTTGCTCTGAACTCGGGCCGGACTTGCCAGAGCCTTCACCGTAATAACTCGGTGCCAACACAGCCTCAATGTTATCAAAGTAGAGGTCAGGTTCCTCATGCTGGTAGAAGCACCCGAGCATCAATTCATACTCGCCGGCCTTCGGTACTAGTATCGGGTTGTCTTCGACCTTGATGCTATCCAATTTTTCAGGGTCCATGCGGGACTGGATCGTCTCATACATTAGATTGTCGTCATCGGCTGTCCACCTCAGCATGCGAGGCAACGCCGTCTTCGACACCCGGTTCGCAAACGCCTCCCCAATCCCCGGGACTGCTTCGTACAACCAAATCTAAAACAACCACACATGTCACTCGAGTGCATCTATTGCACGTAATAGTTCAAGCATAACTTCGGTCAAGTAGCAAACCTGGAACGCATACGGAAAACCCATAAGCCTATATCCATATCTTTCCTCCTTGTCGTTCGCCTTCGGCTTCAAGTCAGCGACACATCGTTCTATGACGCCCGACAGGGACTCGTGGGTGGCCTCGTACACAATCCTGCCCCAGGGGTAATCCAGAAATCGATCAACGTTCTCCACAAGCTCCACAATCCACCCTCGTATGGCTTTCCTGGGTTCTCCCCCCAGCAGAACTCCTTCGACGATGAGGAGGAGAGCGATCTTAAAATGCCTTTTCGCACTCGGCTCCTTCAAGATGGAGTTCTTGAAGGCGTTCTCTAGCTCACCCACCTTCATGTTGTCCATTCCGAATAAGTCCTTCAGAGCCTTCTTTGTCTTCTTGTCATCCTCCGTCTCTGTGTCTTCCCCCCCGAACTCGACCACACCGCAGCCCAGTAACGAGCGCAAACTCCTTGATAGAGAAACGCTGGAGCTTGTCTTGAAGCATGTACCAAGTCTCCCACTTGTTTTCTGTCACAAGCTGCCGTTGTAACACGTAATGCAGTAGTTGCGACGAGAATTGAACCCGGTTTGCCATTTGCACAATACCCCCAAATTGGCATCGCAGCAGCTTCTCCCAATCGACGGGGTCGACCCAGTCGTCCAAGTTGACGAGCAGAGACACTTTGGAACACTGGTTGACCCACCCTCGGAAATGCTTCTCCTCTGGCACTGCGAGTCGGGGCTCCATCTTCTTCGGTGGCCGGACACCCTTCCTCCTCAAATTCTAGGACCGAACCATGTTCTTCCTGCAATTAGGTGGACATGAACAAAATCAATATCCACACAAAGTCACCCCCCCCAACTTATTAAATCTATCTACGAGTGTTTCACGAGAAAAGGCCCATGTTACCTAATGGGGTAACCCTTGTCACCCGACATAATAACTCATGTCATGAATGTCAATTGGCTTCTCCCAATTCTCCTACAGTATTTGTTTATGACAGGGGTTATTCTCCACTCTCACAATTTGGGTTAAAGGACCCGCAACCCTCCCACGCTCATCATCAACCTCCCTCGCTCTTCTCTGTCAATTCCTCAGATCCCCATACCCCTTTTACCCCAGATCTGTATTTCCCCGTATCCCCAATTCCCCACTTGACCGTTAACCCAATTCCCGAATTTCCGATTTTTCTCCATTCCCAATTTCCATGCCGTTGAACAAAACAATGGAAGAATGCAAATAAAGTGGGGAAGATTGCAAATTTAGTGAAGATTCAGAGTAGTAGAGATGGGTGAGGACGGATTTCAATAATCAATTGAGTTGTACATGTATTCCTGCGCCTTCCTCTCCGGTATGGGCTTCTCCGACGTCTTGCTCCCTTCTCCGGCGACTTCCTCCCTCTCCGGTACGAAACAATGAAAGAATGCAAATGAAGTGGGGAAGATTGCAAATTAAGTGAAGATTCAGAGTAGTAGAGATGGGTGAGGACGGATTTCAATAACCAATTGAGTTGTACCTGTTTTCCTGCGCCTTCCTCTCCGGTACGGGCTTCTCCGGCGTCTTCCTCCCTTCTCAGGCGTCTTCCTCCCTCTCCGGTACGGGCTCTCCTCTTTCCCTTCACTTCACAACCGCCTCCCTTGTTGCCCTCTATTAATATTCGGTGTCTCTCTCTCTCTCTCTCTCTCCTTCCCTTGTGTAGGTGGTGGTTTTATTCCCCAACTGCAATGAATGCAAGTTACTTTTGCTTTTCTTTACCTTTTATTTTCGAGAGACAGTATTTTCTTTTTATTTTTTTTATTTTTGTAAGTAGGTCAAAGGAACTGTGCAACCAACTGCCACCCTGATAGATTCCTTTTCTATTGTCGTTTTGTTCTTTTGTCCTAGTATCGGGTCCCGTCTTTGCATGCACGTGTCACCTGACAGGTTTTTTTGTGTCACTATTCACTGTCTCATATTCCTACGTATAGTTTAAATGACCCATTTCACCCCTTTTAATCCTCGTGTCATCTAACAGCATATACCTTGTCACCAAATTGGATAGATACATGTACCTACACTGCCAAGTTTAACATGTCCGCATACCTACTAAAATATACAAATGTTCACATTCGACAACTAGCAAGTTTCGCAAAATATCCAAATGTTTTACTTCAACTATTACAGGAGGGTGTTATGATTGGAAGCAAGTGTTCAACTCCAAAGTCTAGCATCCGAGTCGACCATGGAATACCCCAACAGCTAGCATCTGGCGGTATGCCTCAATGTACGTGTGTCGTCCAATCGATCGAAGGTCGGGGCGGTCTCCAGCAGGAGCTGCATGAATCTAATGGTGTACGGGCCACAATCACCGCTGCAATGGGGAAGAATCGGTCAGAACGCGGACACCGATTCCACATCCAATCAAAAGAAATTGAACCATGTCATCCAACTTACCTTTGCTTGTTCTGTGGAAGGCTCTTGTCCCGGCGAATGGCAAACGACGTGGGGACCTTATCCGCATACTTGACCTTCAGATCGGGGTGTGCCCGCATGACGACAGGGATGAGGCTTGTCACAGGCATTAAGAGGGGCTGAAGCTGGTGTTCCGGCAGTCATACACCCTGACCTCCCACTCCTTCAGATCGATTGCAAGGGCAACCCAATGTTTGTTCCTGACGTTGAAGGGGAGGAGGATGAGGTCCGTACCTGACCACGGTCGCCCCAACGGCTTCAGAGACCGGCCATCTAAGTACGCCATCAATGCATCACTAGGGTCGTACGCTTCGGGGCTGGCGCTGTACTCCTTCCATTCCCGAGGTAGATGAATTCCCGCCAAGCACGTATCCACAACGATGGCTCCACTGCCAATGTCACCCGCTCTGTCTGCGACCGTTTTGCGTAGAAGGTAGCAACACTCCTCCATCTCCTGCATGAAAGGAACCGCAATTACAATCCAAAATCCTGACACGGGAAATTTGATAGGTGACAAGTGTTCATACCACTGTTCCAAACCAATCTTGGGGTTTCTTCAGGTGGTTGAGTAACTCCTTCGTCACATCCACACCGCAAGGTGATGTGCGCACCTCCACCTCCCCACTGCACAGTAAGTTTCTGTCAGGTATTGTGGACGTTTAACTATCTACCTTCGTCGTCTATTCGAGAGTAAGACACATAAGCTACGTACCTTGCCACCCAACTTGTCATGGCGTCGTTGTCCGTCGCTGACACAATTCCTAGCTCAACAGCATCAGCGGGAACTCTGGCTACCTTCTGGGCTCGCGGTTTCTTGGCCGGGGGAGCCAGCTCCTCTCCAACACCCTTCCTCATCTTCTTCGCCCCCTTAGATGCATACACCTGCGCTACCCGGGGCTTCGCCCTCTCATCACCTTCAATTTTCTTTCCCTCTTCATCAGGACCAAACCCCTTTAAACCAACCTCTCCCAACTGCAAACATATCAAAGTTCAGCTAAGATTGACACTATCCCTTGTCACATAACAGATATACTCATGTGGTGCAGCTACATTGTCCCTGTCACCAATAACTGATAGAAAAAACTTACATCCTTGCTCTCTCTTGCCGTCCCATCCCCTGCCTTGAGGGATTCACCTTCAGCTACCTTGTCCCCGACATCAGATTGCTTGTCCCCTACCTTGGTCTGAAAAAATTTCGTGTCAGTTGCCATAAACTTTCATGTCATAGATATAATTTTCCTTGTCACCTTTTTTTCATAAATAAACATGACCTCCTTGTTCTTTCCTTCCCCCCATCCCCTGCCTTGACAGATTCAGCTTCATCATGCTTGTCCCCGATATCATCACCAGCTAGCTTGCTCTCTCCTGATATCTCATCCCTTGCCTTCACAGTTTCAACTTCTGTGTGCTTATCCCCGCCATCATCCACTTCAGTTCCCTTCTCAACAGCAGCTCCTAACTGCAAATGAAATCAACATTCAATTATGCCTCAAACTTTCCAGTGTCACTTAGCATAACAAATCATGTCACACAGCTACATTCTTCCTGTCATATTCTTCCAGTGTCGCTTAACATAACAAATCTTGTGATGTTTACCAACAACTTACCTTACCACCTTGTCCACCCTCACCGTCTTCAGCTGCAATTGACTTTATCAAGTCATCAAGTTCGACCTGTAAAAAACATATTAACATTTGATATTGAATCCCCGATTTCAACCAGGACTAAACATCAAAACGCATGTCACGCAAAAACAAACTTACAAACTCATCCCGTTTTTTCTCATCGCCAGCTTGTTCTTTATCGGTTGCTTCTTGCTAGGCCGTCCCCTTACATTGACCATCCCGCAACTCAGTCACGGCCACCTCCAATAATTTCAGCTGCAGGTGAAAAAATTCGTACTTCATATCACCATAAGGTGACAAAATTCAACACAATTCACACTTTATATCACCATGAGTAATGAACACCCAACAATTGCAAATTCACACTTCATATCAGACTAAGGTCACCTAATTCAGTTCTAAACAAACACATATCAGACTAGGCCCCCCTCAATTTCATACCAGATTCGTTCATTATCTACACTACTTGTCACTTGTCCAATTTCACGTGTCAGGAGTCCATTTACCCTAGTCACCACAGTTATCCAGAGTCTCCACAAAACGAATAATTGGGAATTAATTGCGTACCTTTTCATCCATCTTCTCCATCCCTGTTGACATTGTCTCAAGCTTGTCCATAACTTGTTCCAAAGTCTTAGCCACGTCCCCTACCCAGCCATCCTTCTCATTGCCTCCTCTTCCCGTCTTTAGGGACCTCCCACTAGGGGCTTCGAAATGTGTCAAGAAGGGTGCAACTAGGTCGTCGAAGAGGGGGTCGGACTTCTCATCATCGTAGACACAGCCATCCATCAGCTCCAGCTCAGCCTCCTCTTGTATGAGTATTGGGTTATCATCAATCTATATGGCCTCCTCTCCCTCAACTTCGGTGCGGCTGGCTATATCAGCATAAGCTAGGTTCTCGTCCTTGAGGGTCCATCTCATGCAACGAGGGAATGCCGTCGTCGACACCTTCGACGCAAACCGGACCCCCCATTTTGGCATGGATTCCAACAACCAAATCTGCACCGCATCCCCACGCAAATTAATACATTTTCAGCATATGAATTACAAAATGATCATGGGTGTGGTCGAGAAGGTTACCTGAAAGGATAGCGGATAACCCATTAGGCCATAACTATTGCGCTTCTTTCGATCTTCTGCCTTCAACTCAGCCCCCCCGGCGCTTTACGGCGCCATTCAGCGAAACGTGTGTTGCAGCATAGATGACCCTCCCCCATGGGAATGCCAAAAACCTATCGACATTCTCCACCAACCGGATGATCCAGCTCCGCAGCCCCTTCCTCTGCTCCTCCCCTAACAAAACGCCTTCCACAATGTACAGAAGCACTAGTTTGAGTCGTCTTCGTGGGCTCCGCACCACCAACATTGAGTTCTTCAGCTCGGTCTCCAGGTCACCGACCGTCATCTTCTCGTTTCCAAAAAACTCCTTGATAGCTTTCTCGTCGCCCTCCATGTCACTAGCTGTTGGTTGACTCCACCGCAGCCCAGTTACTAAGGCAAACTCCTTGAGGGAGAAACTCCGGAGCTTCCCTTTAATCCGGTACTAGGTCTCCCACACCTTATCGCTCGCAAGCTGGTGCTGGAGTGCATAATGCACCATTTGTGAAGAAAATTTCACGCGGTGCGCCAGCTGCACAACCCCACCCAGCTGGGAGTCAAGTAGCTTCTGCCAGTCGCTAGCGTCAACAGAATCATCGATGTTGTTCAGCATCGACAGTCTTGAGCCCTGGTTCACCCGGGCCCGGAAGTGCCTAGCTTCGGGGACTACGTATTTAGGCTCTTTGTTCTTCGAGCTCACATTCTTCGTCCTCACCATTTCTTTCCTGCAATTTCCATCAGATGAACAAACTCAGTTTACAAATTATATTCATCTCCCTCTGTCACCTAACAGACTAACCCATGTCACTCTACCCTTTTCACTCAGGGTGAAACCCATGTCACCCATTATGAATCGAAAGCCTATAACCAATACCTCAAACCTTCTTCAATAGGCCACCTACGACATCCACATATCCCAATTTCCACACCTCGTCAATTCCCCTATTCTGCCTACTACAACAAATTTAGAAACCCTTCTCTCCAAATTGGAAACCCCTGTCACCCAATGTCAAACCCCTGTCACCCAATTCGAACCTCAAACTACCAATTTCCCTTATCCATAGTTCCCCGACCGTTGCCCTAACCCATTCCGAAAACCATTGTCACCCAATTGGAAACCCTAACCACCGATTTCCCCTTTCCATACCCGAAAACCACCAATGCCACCACCACCCACCATTCTCCAAACACGAAAACCACCACCCCGATCCACCATTCAGGCCACCACTGCCATAACCCCTTCACCCATTGCTTCCCCGACCCACACCCGCGCACAGTACCACCAAAGGGAGAAGAGTAAAAGGGAGTACCTGATATCTGTCGTGTCTGGTGTGTACTTTCCGGCGACGATGGAACTGCCCTCTCTCTCCTTTGTTGTTCCTCTCTCGAAGCGCCTTCTCTGCAACTGCCGAAGAAGAAACCGCCCCCTCTCTCTCTCTCTCTCTCTCTCTCTCTCTCTCTCTCTCTATGCGTCGCTGCAACTGCCGATGAAGATGAAGAAGCCCTCTCTCTCTCTTTGCTATCGGTGTATTTTGAAATGGGAGAGAGATATGTGATTGGTTTGACATTTACTAACCCTCCCCATATTTCTCCTTCCCGCCCTCTCTCTATTCACTAGGCAATGATGACTGTAATTTAATTTTCTTTTTTTTTGGCCATAATAACATAGAATAGCCGGTTTTTTTTTTTGGGGGGGAGGGGTTACCTTGACATATTTGCAAATTTTGGGAAAAATGGCATTCTTGCAAATTTTCCCAAAATGGTGGCATTTTTGCAAAGATTTTAGAAATTGTGGTATTTACTACCATTTCCTCTAAAGTAAAACGAATGCAGGAATATTTTGCACCTTTGACCCGCAAATCAAAGTACAAAAAAAGCAAAAAGTCTTAAAACTCCGATCCAAACTAATTTTTTTGATAGTCACTATTGGCTTCGCCGAGACTCAAGCTAACTGATTAGGACCACAAGTAGCACTTGGAAGCTAATTGATTCATTGTGAGTGGAAGAACAATATATGGTACTATGGTAGTAATATGATTCCTTTAAGCTATACCTCATCCGTCTCGCAATACTTATTGTTTTAGAGTAGTAAAGTTGTATAAAAAAGGGTGTTTTTGGCAACCAACACATTTTGAAGATCTAATTAGCTCACTACCACCCAAACAAAATTATTTAGTTAACCTAGCACCCTTGCCAAATGGGTTATTAAGGTCAACGGTCAACATGTTTGACCGTTGACCGGTCAACGTTGACTGGTCAACGGTCAACGTTGACCTTTGACCGACTTTTTTGGTTTTTTTTTTTTTAAATCAATGATGCCATTTTTTTATTTCATTTTATTTTCGCTTTGATGTCATTTTTTTAATGAAATGGTTTGATGACATTTTTTTAATGCCACTTTTTTCAAATCTTGATGACATTTTTTGTTAACTATGATGTCACTTTTTTTTTTATATATAAATTTTTTTTTATAACCAATTGATGCCACTTTTTGATGCCATTTTTCATAGTGCTTTGATGCCAAATTTATAATTACATTTTTTTCTTTAATGTGATGCCACTTTTTAAAGTAGCATTTTTTATGTTATGTGATGCCACTTTTTTCAAAATTTGATGACACTTTTTTATGTCAATGTTTTGATGATATGTTTTTTTACCATGATGCCATATTTTTTCAAAGTGGTATTTTGATGACATTTTTTTCTTTTAATGTGATGCAAGTTTTTCAAATTAGTGTTTTGATACCATTTTCCTAATGTAATTATTTTATCTCACTTTTTTTAATCAAATCGTTTGATGCCATATTTTTTTTCAAGGTACTGATTTCGTGGTGCCATATTTTTTCAAGGTAATGTTTAGATGACATTTTTTTATTTACTATGATGCAATTTTTTCAAAGCAGTGTTTTGATGCCATTTTTCTAATGTAATTATTTGATGATATTTTTTTAATCAAATCGTTTGATTTTATAATAAAATGGATTGATGACCCTTTTTTAATGCCACTTTTTTCAAATCTTGCTGATATTTTTTTGTTTACTGTGATGCCACAATGACCATTGATGCCATTTTTTTTTACCGTTGCCTACTGATGACACTTTTTTGATATCAATTTTTTGATGATATTTTTTTCCGTGATGCCATATTTTTCCAATGTAATGTTTTCGTGATGCCATATTTTTTCAAGGTAACATTTTGATGACAATTTTTTCTTTAATGTAATGCAACTTTTTCATATTTATGGGTTAATTTTTGTAATTTTATAAAAATTGCTATTTTGGGTTAATTTTTGTAATTTTGTAAAAACTCCTTCTTCAACCTCCGGACGCTCCTCGACAGGTCCTGCGCGCGCCGGCCGCCGCTCGTCGATCCTCGCTCGGCCTCCGCTCCTGGAACCCTCGCTCCGGCCGATCGACCTCGCTCGCTCCGGACGCTCCGCCGCTCGTTCCCTCCCTCGCTCCCCCGCTCGCTCGTCGCCGCCTCCTTCCCTCGCTCAGATCCGGACTCGCTCGCACCGCCTCGCTCGTCCTCGGCTCGGATCCGGCGCCTCCACACCAGATCCGACGCTCCCTCGCCTGATCCGCCCTCCTTGGCCACCAATTCCGGCCATCCCGAGCCCAAATCCCGCTGATCCGACACCCAGCCCCCACCGACGAACTCGCAAACTCCCTCCCGTCCGCCCTCCTTGGCCACCAATTCCGGCCATTCCGAGCCCCAATCCCGCCGATCCGACACCCAGCCCCCACCGACGAAGCCTCGCAGACTGCCTCCCGTCCTTGCACCGACACCCAGCCCCCACCGAAGAGCCATGAAGAGACTGAGAGAGCAGATGCTACAGGGCTAAAAAAAATTTAGGGGATGTTAAACCGGCTTATAATTTTTCAAGAGGTTTTAATTACTTAATTAGAACATTAAAAGGTGATTTTCTACCAAATTTTCTCTATAAAAAAACTTGTTGTTTTAGCTATAATTATTATCTTTGTAGATAATGATTGCTCTTTTTATAGGTAATAATTACTGATTTTAGGTATTTTAACCTATAAAGGTAAAATAAATATAAGTTTTATCAATAAGTGTGCATAAACCTAAAACAACAAGTATTGCGATACGAAGGGAGTATATAACTATGCTTCATAACATTATATAATTCAGTATGCATCATAGAAGCTTAATGTTAAAGATTGAGGCCTAGATGTGGAAATGTTTAGCCAAAAATGTTTAAAGTCAACTACATATTCAAAAATCAAAATCAGAAAATACATGCACAACAATATAGCAATGATAACGAATCAAAATGACGTGTCCAAAACTCGACAAGCAGAATTATTGCCCAATCAACATACTGCCCAACTCTAAAACCTAGAGAGAGAATGAAAGAAGGAAAATCACCTCCTCACCCTTCTACAAGAAAAAACACCAACAATCCACCACCACATGGGGAACAACCGAGATGTAAAAATCTCAACCCCAAATGGCAAATCTAAAACAATAAACTGGGCAACCCCCAACATCTTTAACCACCACACAAGGAACAATCGAGATGTAAAAATCTCAACCCCAAATCTAAAACAACAACAAACTGGACAATCCCCAACATCTTTAAGGGTTATCCCCTTCAATAATACGGGAAATCCCCTGCCACCACCCCCGTGTACTACATAATTTGTAGTTCTCGGACACCGGAACCCCTTTCAACATACAATACTTCTCAAACACCAAAAAAAACAAAAATCGACAAATCTTTAGAATATTCTCAACAGAAGTGCAAGAGATGGATTTTTCTCGGTCTCCTCGCAAAATTCATGGTAACAATAGATCTCAATCGCTCCATCGGAACACCATCAAACCACCCACAACCCACCAATCGATTCCGTTGATCTCCGGCACACCACTAAGATCTCCACCAACCCTGACTTGAGGCCATCTCATAAAACCTCTGAAACCCGTAGATCCGATGCCTCCTAACCATCCAAGGCATTTGAATACTTTGTTTCTTGTTTGATCTAGCCTGCCATGGCAAAAGAACACAAAAGCCCCAAAATTTTCATTCACAAGAATCCTAAAAAATCAATTTGTTAACATCGATGGCAACTTCGTTACCAAGGTTTGTCGTTCCTTTGATCAAATTCACTTCTTCGATGTTTGGTGATGGTGGTTGTCTCTTGGCCCTTTGTTGCCGTCCGTTCTCCTGGAGGCTTCCATCATTGCCGCCCTCCTCCACCGCTTCACCATCTCTCTGCATCTCTTACAACGTTTTTTGACCTATTTAGTTAAATAAATAATATTAATTGCACATCAGCCCAATGGGCCTATGATCCAAAATAAAAATAAAAAAATTTAGAAACCTTTATATTTTCTCCAACAACCGACTAAAAGTTATATATCATACTTAATTCTTCGAATAATCTAAAAGTCTTTCTCTTAACTAAAATTTCAATTTTATATCCTGTCACAAAGATTTTGCCCCGACATTTTCTAGAGTTTTTGTTTGCTTGATTCTAGCGATGGTATTTATTTGAGCTTTGTGGTCTCTCATTTGCCACCGCGCGAGAGGTCGTGGACGTGATCGAGATCTGACGGCTCGCTATCGACCGAGTCCAAATCCGAGGTCTCCACTTTGTTCCCCAGAGATTCCCTGCGTTGCCTCTACCAACTGTCAAAAGAGTTGATTCACATTGTCCCGGTTCCAACTTCGTTCCCCTTCGCTGGTTTCGACCTTCGATCTCTAGATTATTTGTGGTGGTTTTGTCTTTGTTGATTTGTTTGTATTTTCTGTTCTTTCATAACGGCTTGTCCGTTGCCGTTCTTTCGGCCTCTTGTCTCACCGGGCATGTCCGGTGAGTCGAATTTTTTCCAGTTCAAAAAAAAAAAAACATACTGCCTAACTTGCCTCATGCGCTAAACCCATGTCAAATCAACATTCACACCTCTAAGTGCATTCTATAGCAAGGGCTTAGTTGTGCTCTTGGGTTTCGGCTCTGCAATTGCACCTAAAAGCAAGTCAATTTTCTTGAAACCACTACAAAATTCAGTATTGCCAATTTGAATTTACAATCTAAATTCATTTCTACGCTGCAAATTACAATGCAGGCTAAAAAAGAGTGACTTAAACATTGTAAGATCATGAGATTGATTGTAAAGTCATCCTTGAGGTTTTATTCATTGATTAAACATATATATAGGTTACAATGGATTTGGGCCTTTTGGCCCACTATACAATATAAAGCCCATGTAATCTATCAAACCGTCGCAGTCGAAAGTGGAGGGTCCCGTACAGTGAGACTGGACTGACAATCAAGGAACAACTGACGAGGTAAACCCTTGGTGAATATATCAGCGTACTGATAGGAGGATGATACATGTAGAACACGGACATGTCCAATAGCAACCTTGTCCCGGACGAAGTGGAGATCGAGCTCAATGTGCTTCATGCGCTAATGCTGGACTGGGTTGCTAGCCAGATAGATGGCGAAGACGTTGTCGGTGTAGACCAGGGTGGCCTTCTAAAGAGGGCATCGAAGCTCAAGAAGGAGATTGCGGAGCCAAGAGCACTCGGAGACAACGTTGGCAACACCTCTGTACTCTGCCTCGGCGCTAGAGCGAGACACTACGGACTGTCGCTTCGCGGACCACGACACCAGGGTGTCGTTGAGGAAGACATAGTATCCAGACATGGAGCGACGTGTGTCAGGACAACCACCCCAATCCGCATTAGTGTAGGCAACGAGGTCATGGTTAGAGGAAGGAGTGATTGTGGTGCCCAGCTCGAGGGTGCCGCTGATGTACTTGATGATCCGCTTCAAGGCCTGGAAGTGGGGTTCTCTGGGCGCATGCATGAACATGCAGATCTGCTGAACGGCGTAACTGATATCTAGCCTGGTGAACGTAAGATACTACAATGCACTAGCAAGGCTCCTGTACAACGTTGGATCATCAAACAAAGGACCAGAATGTGCACTGAGCTTGTTGGATGTAGCCACAGGGGTGACTACCGGCTTACAATTACTTATCTTGGCCCGAGCAACAATCTCAGCAGCATACTTACTTTGAGAGAGAAACAACTCAGACGCATTTCGCTGAACAGCAACTCCCAAGAAGTAAGACAACGGACCCAGATATGACATGGCAAACTCGACACTCAGCTGCGAAATAATAGACGTCCGAAGAGCATCCGAAGAGGCGGTGGGGATGATGTCATCGACATACAGTAACAGAAAGGCCATGTCTGAGCCTCGGCAATAGATAAACAAAGACGTATCTGAGCGGTTGCCTATGAAGCCCAAGCGTAGCAGATGAGAAGCAAAGCGCTGGAACCAAGCCCGCGGAGCCTGTTTCAGACCATACAGAGAGTGCTTCAGAAGACAGACGTGCTTGGGACGATCAGCATCAGCAAACCCTGGTGGCTGAAACATGTAAACTGTCTCATTCAGATGGACATGCAGAAAGGCGTTCTTGACATCCAACTGATGAATAGCCCAATGTCGCGACAACGCTAAGCTCAACACCACTAGGATAGTGGCAGGCTTGACCACGAGGCTGAACGTCTCATCACAATCAATACCTGCCTGCAAAGATCGATCGTTGACCACAAGACGGGTTTTGTAGCGCTCCAATGTCCCATCAAAGCGGAATTTGTGACGGAAGAGCCACATGCAGCGAATGACGTTCGCCATAGGAGGGCGAGGAACCAGAACCCAAGTACCATTCCTTGTAAGGTCCCTGTATTCGTCGAGCATAACCGCCTGCCAATTCGGGTCGAGGAGAGCTATTTTGTGGGAGGAGAGGATGGGGGAAAGGGAGGTCGGGTTTGAGGCAGGGGGGATTGGGACTCGATGAGGACGGTAGGAGATGCGGCGGGGGGGTGCCGCAGCCGCGGTATGCCCACGGCTTGTTGATGTGCTGCGGCCGCGGCCAGTGTCGGGGGTGGGGAGAAGGGTTGGGAAATTGATTGGCATGCTGCGGCCGCGGCATGGGGTCTGGCGGGTTGTTAATTTGGGAGGATGAAGGGTAGGGAGCGGCGAGGTGATGTGTGGTGTTCATGGAGACGTTTTGATGAGGTCGGAAGACACCAGAGATGCTGCGGTGTGTGGTCTGGAGGCAGGAGGTGTAGGGGGAGAGGCAGGAGCACCGGGAGAGCTCTGGGAAGAAGAAAGTGAGGGAAAGAAGACTTTGATTGAGACGGAGACACATGAGGTGTAGAAGGGGGGAGGGGAGGAGATGAAAAGGGAAAGCGAGACTCATCAAAGGTGACATGACAAGACATAATGAGCTTATGAGTCTTGACATCGAGGCAAAGGTAACCGCGATGATCAGATGGATAGCCAAGGAAGACACAAGGAGTGGAGCGCGGGTGAAGCTTGTTGAGGGGCGGTGGAGGATTGATTTGGGAAGTACAAGCACCCAAAGGTACGAAGGTGATCATACCTAGGCAAGGTGCAATAAAGTGCCTGAGTTGGGGAGCGATGGTGTAGGGTAGTAGATGTGAGAATGTTTAGGAGATAGCATGTGGTGGATAAGGCGTGAGGCCAATAGGGAAGGGGAATAGATGTGTGGATGATGAGAGAGGGCATCATATTAGTAATGGTTCTGATGATTCATTCCGCCTTGCCATTCTATTGGGAAGTATAGGGGCAATACAAGCGATAGGAGATCCATTTGTGTTGAAGAAAGTGTGGAATTCTTTGTTATCAAATTCTCGGCCATTGTCACATTGGAAACATTTAATGGAGGTGTGAAATTGTGTTTTGACGTAAGCATGGAATTTGGCAAAGATAGGAAACACTTGAGACTTAAAATGCAACGGGAAAACCCATAAGAAATGACTATAATCATCCAGAAACAAAAGGTAATACTTGTGACCCTCTTTGCTAGGCACAGAAGATGTCCAAATATCACAATGAATTATATCAAATGGTGCAAAAGTAGTGTTTAAAGACCGCTGAAAAGGTAGTCTGGCATGCTTGCCTAACTGACAGGAAGAACATAAGCTAGAGCAAGGCTCTTTATTACATTTGACAAGACTCTTAGAACGAAGCAAATCTAAAACTGCAGAACTGGGATGACCAAGGCGTGTATGTCACAGACTGGATGACGATGCCGAAAGGGCGACAGAACACGACGGGCTGGATGGTGAGGGTGACGACACATGATATAGCTCTCCGGTGCTATTACATCTCAGGCGAGTAACCCCCGTAGTAAGATCTTTCACAGAGAAACCAAACGGATCAAACACAAGAGAAACATTATTGTCAGTGGTGAACCGACGGACAGAGATAAGGTTTTCGACAAGTTTGGGGGCAATGAGGAGATTGTTGAGGTGTAAAGGGTTGGTTGGGGTTGGTAATGTGGCGTGGCCAATACCGAAGTAGTAAGGCGACCACCGTTGCCGACGATAATAGAATGTGCAGGACCCTTAAAAGAAAGAGAGGAGAGAATACCTAAGGAGTTCGTCATGTGAGAGGTCTCGCCAGTGTCCATGTACCATGCTGAGTAAGGAGGGGTCAGCTGCATAGAGGAGAATGCGTGGTGCACATTAGTCGGAGCATAGGCCTGATCAAACGAAGACGGGTAGGCCTGGTGTCCGGCGGATCGAGGGGCTGGACCCAACAAGCCCGCTCCTTGCTGATGGTGAGGATACGGGCTCGGCGGGCGATATGTCGAGGACGGGTATCCATAGGGAATCCATAGAGGGGTGAAGCCGGGGACAGGAGACCAGGGGACGCGAGAGGCATCCGACCAAGGCTGCGACCGATGACCATTGTTGCGGCCGCGACCGCCGCCTCTCGATGCAGGTTGGTCGTTCTTGCGGCTGCGCTGTGGGGCATAGGTCTCGTCAATGTCTCTTGACGAGACCAGTGCCGTTTTGTCCTTGGCGGCGTCGGTGGTCTGACGGTGAAGGCGAGTCTCCTTGACAAGAGGAAAACCTGTCATTGTTCTTGCCAAAGAATACTCAAACTCACAACTAGTATCGTGTGTAAGCAAGAGATCGATCCACAGGGAAATCTATTCAATTCAAGTGCAAGTCTAATCGCTAATAGAGAATATGGGGGGTTTTTGGTGTGAAAAAGATCCGCCTTTTATCAAAGCGGAAGCAAGCAAACAAAGTAAATTGGTTTTAGAATGCAGTGGAGAGAAATAGGTTCACCTACAATTTATCACTTCGATTGATGAATTAGATCCTTGTTTCAGCCTCTAGTTCTTGTCTTTTCCTATCAATGTCCTTGTCTAGATCTTAGGTAAATTACTAGTCCTACGAGTCCTAGCAACCCTTATCTCTAAATAACCCTAACACGGTTAATATTTAACCAAGAGATAGCATTAAGAATATGAATTAACCAAGGTACATGCAATATCAAGCTACGAGTCGATATTTAACATATATTCAACTTCCTACACATCCAATTAGTCGTACGAGTCCTAAAGGGATATGATTGCCACTTGGGTTGAGGTTCACTACGAGGAATCTGCAAAACCCAAGCAATTGAATGAATCTACTCTAACTAGTTGATCAGGCCAGAGAGAATAAAACACATTCAAGCAATTAAGCACAAAGAAGTCAAAACATTGGAATGGGAATAAGAACTAGATTAAGAAACTCACAATTCAACAATCAAATACCAAACTGTAGGTGAAACCTCGAGAGTTTAGTTGTTAATGCTCAACGGCGCTCTCAACAATGGGATAAAGTGCATAAGGTATGTGAAAGAATAAACTAGAAAAGTCTTAAATAGCTTCTAACAAGTCGGACAAAACATAACTAAAAAACCCTAATTAAAGTCTGGAACTGAACGGCACATTTCTGCGAGGGCAGCGGGGCAGCCAACCCAGGCCGCGGGGCGGCCGGCGATTGCGAAGTCGCTCGTCAGAGGTTTGGGCCGCGAGGCGGCTTTTACTGTTCACATCGATTTTTTTGTTTGGAATTTGGTCTCAATGTCAACACGGAAGTTGTAGATCTCGAAGAGAGCTTTCCAACGCATGGTTATAATAGTCAATCGGACCACCAAGGTCTCCAGAATGTGCGAAACAAGCTCAGCATGTCTAGTGACAACTTTTGCTGACTTGTTATTCCCTTAGGCTCTCGAAATTCGACTCCGCTCCCGTGCTCTTGACTTTTCTTCCTCAACTTGAATATTCCTTCATCCAAGAGTCTCCTCATTCCTCGTCAGATCCACCTTTACCTGAAATTAACCATAAAATTGCATAGATTCCGACCCTTCCAACATCACCAGTAAACATGTAAGTGTAACTAAAATATGCACTATTCACAACTAAACTATGCTAAATGTAATCTATAATGCAATACTAAACATGCTCTATCACTCCTCCAGGATCAACTGAGACCGGGTCTTCTCGAAGGTGGGCAGAGGTTCCGTCTGCTGGATATGAGTAGCAGCAGGATTGTATTCAGATGGAAGGCCCGAAAGTACCTAGAGGACAAGGCGAGTAGCGCTTGGTTTGGAGTCAACGACGTCTAATTGATCAGACATGGTTTTGATATGCTGGCAGTAGGCGGATATCGACGGGAAAGACGCAAGATTGCAACTTGAGAATTCGTGCTCAAGGTAGACGGCACGGGTGGACTTGTTGTCCTGAAAGAGATTCTGAAGCTTGGTCCAGGCATCCAAGGCGTTGTCTTTGGGGTCGAGGATGGTTGTCAAGAGATCTTTGGAGATGGTGTTGAAGATCCATTGAAGAATAATGGTGTCGAGTTGAGCGAAGAGATCATTGTCTTCAGTGGTGGGGCGATCGATAGAGGAATCGATGTGGTGGAGGAACTTATGAGCCTTAGCATGGGTCTTGAAGAGGTGAGACCACATGGTGTAGGAACTGGATTCATGATCAAGGATGATGGGGATGCAACTTTTGATGTTGGAGATCGTGAGAGCGGAGTGGAAGGGCGGCTTGGTGGTGGTGGGTTCGGCCATTGGGACGAGAGGAAGAGAGAGATGAGAGTCGAGAGGGGGGGACCGGCGGTAAGGGGAGGCCGAGAGAGAGTGGTCGAGAGGGGGAGGGGGGGGGGGTGGCGGCGGCAATGGGTGGCCGAGAGGGAGGTGGCGGCGGCAAGGGGTGGCCGACTAGGGTTGGAAAGAAAAGAAGATTAGAGTTTTTGGGATCTTAGGCTGTGATACCATGTAAGATCATGAGATTGATTGTAAAGTCCTACTTGAGGGTTTCATTCATTGATTAAGCACATATATATATATATATATATATATATATATATATATATATATATATATATATATATATATATATATATATATATATATATATATATATATAGGGAAGCTTTAAAATGTAAAATATCCTTAACGTGTAAAATTTGCTTAACGTGTAAAATTTTCAAATCCCACATAAAACATACCCGCGTCCAACAGTAGAAGCAGGCAAGCAGCGTCACTCTCGGACTCCCGCACCCACACCCACCTCGAGCCACATCCGGCCACCAGCGATCAGCCGCCCTCGAGCCCACCCTGGTGCGCAACCCCCGAGCCCTGGCTTGGCCTGGTTCGAGCCCATACGCGCCCACCGTGACCATTCGAAGCCTCACGTCGCATCTTCGCTCGTCGGCCTCCCACACCACCCACGAGCCATCTCCGGCCACCAGCCCCCACCTGCTCGAACCCCCTCCCTCAGGCGCACCCCCCGAGACCGGAACCCTCATGGTTCGAGCCCAGCCGAGCTCACACCGAGCCTATCTCCCCCATAAGTGTTGTTCGACATTTTTGGCTCGGAATACCTTCGAAATCCCGAGTTTGCTCCTTGTTTCAACTCGAATTTGGTATGATTTATAACCATAAACTTGTTTATTACAATTATTTAGATTGTTTGAATGATTTAGGTTGAGATTGAAAATCTAGGGTTTGATTTAGGAGCGGAATTTGGGGCTTTTTGCCAAAAGCCAAATTGATTGAAATTAATGATATGGTTGTGTTGTTGGGTTGATTTTGAGCTAATTTCATGTTCATATCATTGTCAAATTGTTTATAGATCATTAGCTAATTGGATTTTAGAATTTTATAGTACGATATGCTTTAGAATTTGGGTTTTTTTTCCAAAAACCAAATTGACTGAAATTGATGATATGGTTGTGTTGGTGGGTTGATTTGGAGCTAAATTCATGTTTATAGGATTGTCAAATTGTTTATGGATCATGATCTAATTGAATTTTAGAATTGTTTTGTGATATATTTTAGAATTTGGGGTTTTTTTTGCCAACATCCAGATTGATTGAAATTGGTGATATGGTTGTGTTGTTGGGTTGATTTGGAGCTAATTTCATGTTCATAGCATTGTGAAATTGTTTGTGAATCATGAGCTAACTAGATTTTAGAATTTTATTACGATATGCTTTAGGTTGATTAGGTTCTTCTATTTTAGCATGAAAATCATAATTTAGCCTATTATCTCAATTGGTAGAGCAATGTGCATTTGCACAAAGATGTGGGTTCAAATCCCACATAGATTACATAATAGACAAGAGCTCAACAATTGCAAATTGTTAATCATGCACATTATAATCTTAGTTATGCACAATTGTATCCTACTTTTGCACAATTCTATCTTACTTTTGCACAATTGTATCTTACTTTTGCACAATTGTAGTTTAAATTTGCACAATTGTATCCTACTTTTGCACACTTGTATTCTAAATGTGCACATTACAATTTTATTTTCACACTTTATCTTCTTATATTTGCACTTTAAAGTTGCACAAATGCACTTTAAAGTTGCACAAATGCGCTTCACAGTTGCACAAATGCACTTTAAAGTTGCACAAATGCACTTCACAGTTGCACAAATGCACTTCACAGTTGCACAAATGCACATTATAATTTTATTTTTGCACCTTATACTATTCACGAAGAGAAACATAATAAGAGATACCACATAGATAGCCTATACGGGGTTTGAACCCGCATCTTTGTGCGTAGGCACATTGCTCTCCCATTTTGAGCTTATAGGCTTTTAATGACACATTAGAAGCGAGGGAAATGGATGTAAGTAGAAAAAAACGAAGATAAAATAACAAGCAACACCCTCCCCACGAATAGGAGTTGGGCATCTTATCCCTCGTAATCCCCTCAAACAAATAGACGATAAGTCCGCCCCCCCGGACCCCCTGATGCGACACCGATGAAAAATGAGTCAAAACACATTAACAATAACCTTAATTGTGCACTTTATATTATTACTCATACACATCGTGATTTTATTCTTGCACTTTATCATTTTATTTATACACTTTATATTTGCACAACAAAAGGTGTCGAAAACAGAAAAAAGTGCATTTACCTATAAAATTAGACATATTTACCAATTTACCCATAAATTAAACATATTTCAATTATAAATTTTTATAATTGAAATAGACACATTTACCTATTTACCCTATAATGAATTATTATCTCTGCACAAAATAAAGTTATATTTGCACAATAAGATGTTATATGTGCACAAAAGCAAGTTATACTTGCACAACAGAAAGTGTTAACACGAAAAAAAAAATGCTGAGACAAAAAAAAAAATCTGGTCCGAGAAGGGGGGGCAAGGGGGGCACACACATGGGCAAGGGGGCAGACATTCTACTAATTAAATTAGGCCCATTAGCAAATTTTACACGATAAGCATATTTTACACTTTAAGTTTTTTTTTACATTTGAAGCAAACCCTATATATATATATATGTTACAATTGATTTGGGCCTTTTGACCCTCTATACAATATAAAACCCATTTAATCTATCTTAAAATTAGACACTACAAATTACAATTCATAGAAATGTAGTTGTTGATACAAATGTGCATTTGATAGCATCTTCAATTGACAAACAAAAACACTGAATAAAATTTGACAGATAATTCAATAGACAAACAGATTGAGAATTCACCTGCATATATTACACTTGTCAAATAGACAGATTGAGAATTCATAATTTAAACAAACAAAGAGATTGGGGAAAAAATACGAAACAAACAAACCTACATTGATTGAGAAATCAAATTTTTGATTTCAAAATGCAAACAAATTGAGAGAACTTAAAAATCAGAATTCAAATAAATTGAGAGAACTCAAAATTCACCAGAATTCAGATCAATTGCAGAATTTGGTATTTACAAAAAAAAAAAAAACTACTCCGTATTCTTGTAATGCGTTGAATTTTCCCTCCAATTACATACTGCAGCAGTTCAAATGCAGCTATACCATACTGAAGGTTCGATAATATAAAAACAAAGTAATAAGAAATACTCTAGAAGGGGGGTTGAATAGAGTATGCCCGTTTTTCGCAGAAAGTCTCAAGACTTTTGAAGCTTGTACCAAAACCTTTGAGATTAAACCTGAATCACAAAGTTAGATAATCTAACCAAGTGCGGAAATAAGGTAAAGCAAATAAGTAAAGAACACGAGTAATTGTTTACGAGGTTCAGCACAACTTGGCTTACGTCCCCGCCTAGGGTTCTTCCACAACCCTAGGATTCAAAAGGCTTTATTGATTCGCTTAGCTTAGGATCCTAATAGCTCACCGAGAAGCCTCTCTCCTATACAATTGCAATCTAGTCAACTTACGTTTCCTTGGAGTCCTAAACCAATCTAGAAGAGCCCCACCTCTCTCAGCTATCTAGTACAATCCTCTTACTCTCACAAATCAATAGCCTAGTGCAACTTCCCGAGTTATAAACTCTCGAGTAACACTATAAATGAATATATCCTATATAAGAGCATGGAGTGGCGCCTGAGGATCTTCACCAACGGCTCTTTCGAATCAGGCTTGATCTTGAATCTTCTATTTATGGATACTCCGAAGCCATGATTTTATTTGAATGTGATCTCCTCAATATGTACTAAAGGAAAGATATAATCTCGAATATACTTCCTGAAAAGGTTAGTCAAACATATATATATATAATATAACGGAAGTATATAATAAGATAAAATAATATTCGGACAAATAAGATAGTTTTTGTATTTCATCAACTGTTAACGCTCCAAGGCCTTTGACACAAACATCCTGTCAAAGCCTTTGAAACATTTATTCCAATTTCCATCAAGGGAGGGAGTTATCAATCTCCCCCTTGATGAAAGACAAAACCTGTGCATCCCTACAACTTAGTCAAACATAGATAGTAAAATAGAAATCGGACTAAGTACCTGCAAGGGTTAGACAAATGTTGGATCAAATTTTTGAAGTATACAAAAACCATCCACCCGAAAACCATAATTCAAAAACCAAGGTCTTCCAAGACCTTTAAGCAGAGGTTTTCAAAGTCTAAGCACCACAGATCATCTCCCCCTTTTTGTCTTTCAACAAAGGGCGGAGGTAAAAACAGTCACCAAAATAGTTACCAAGAGTTTTGAAAACGTTTCCAAAAACCAGCAATGTAACAAGTTTCAGGGGTGGGATAAGGTGGTTTAGGGTTTAGGCTTAGTCATCCGGAGCATCATCAGTGAGCCTCGTCCACAGTCCCTCCAGCATCTTGGAAATCCCGCTCATCTCCGTCATCATCTCCTTCTACAGCTCCTTAATATCCAGGCGAACTTCCTCCAAGCCCAACTCTAGGTTGTCCATGCGTTCATCGAAAGCTGGAGCAGTGGGAAAGGCTTTTGAAGGAGTGGCAAGACTCAAGGTCCCTTGGGGAGACCGAGTGATGCCAATCTTTTCAAGGCCCTTAGAGTCGAACTTGCCCGTATGACGCAGCTGTTCTTCATTTTTGACATCAATTCCAGAAGCTTTGAAGATAGGGGTCAAAAGGGTAGCAAAGGGGAGGGGAGAGCCTTTTCTAGCTTTTCTGGCATGAGCCATGGTTCCAAGGATAGTATTGGCCAGATCAAGATCAAGGCCATTTAAGATGCGGTAGAGCAGGACCATAGCATTGTCGGTAAGGAGTGAGCCAGAGTTAAGACGGGGTAAGAGGCATCGGACAATGATGTTAAAAATTATTTTTGCCTCAAGGGTTAGGGATGAGTGGGTGAGTTGCTTTGAGGTGCTGTTGGATGCTTCGGGTAGGAGATATTTGGCTCGGGCAAGGATGATGCAATTCTCTTTTGAGGGGTGTATATCAGCGGGTGGAACAGGGGTAGGTAAGCCAAGGAAATCTGCAAAATCATTGGAGTTGAGAGAGATTCTAACCCCTTTGACAACAGACTCCAAAGACCAACCATCGGTGTCGTTTTTGGCTTTTAGGTTAATGTAGAAAAGTCTGGTAAGCTGGGGGTAGTAGATGGTTTCAAGGTTCAGAAGGGTCCAGGCTGGAGATTTTTTGAGGAGCTCAATGCAAGGTAACTTCAAAGCTTCAAAGAACTCAAAATCCAAAAAATCAGAACAGCTAATCTTACGAGTTCTAAACTCGTCTACCCACTTACCAGCAGTCTCAGCATCTTGAAACCAAGAGGAGGGCAAGGATTGATTTACTTGGATATAGGCCGGAGGGTCTGCATTCTTTCTGCGAGCAACTGTTGGTGCAGCTCTCTTGACAGGCGCTACAAGACTCTTGACAGTGCCCTTCCTAGTGCGCTTGGGGGATGGAGGCTTGACAGCAGCAGGGGCTTTCCGCTTCTTCGGAGACGGGGGAGGAGGAGGAGAAGGAGAGGGAGATTCTTCCTCCTCTTCCTCAGACCCCGAGTCCTCACCGGACCCCGCTTCATCTCCTTCAGCTTCCTCGTCTTCCCCAGATCCCTCTTGCTCTTCTTCTTCTTCCTCAGGCTCCTCCTCGGATGGAACCTCCTCGGCTTCGGCTTCCTTGCGAATCCGCTCAGCTTCTTCCTCGGCCAGTTTCTTAGCAATCTCGGCCTCCTCATCGGCCTTTTTCTTCCTCAAGGCCTCCTCCTCGGCTTCCTTGGCAGCATCTCTTTCCAGGAGGGCGTCTAGGTCGTCTTCCTCCTCTTCCTCGTCCACTTCCTCAGCCAAAATCTTCCTCTTTCCTTTCTGTTTAGCACTGATCGGCTTCTTAGCAGAGCGCTTTTGAGAGCCCTTGGGAACAATGGCCGAGCTCTCAGCGATGGTGCTCTGGACGACAGTTGGGACGATGGCTTGAGGAGCAGGTTCAGGTGTGGGAGAGGTAGCGGTGGCCTGGCGTCCCTTGGGGGTGGTGCCAAGTCTTTTGGGTGTGACAGCTTTCTTGGTTTTGGGTGCCATGGAGGAAATTGGTTAGGGTTTTCTTAGAATGGATTGAGAGGTTGAAGATGGAGAAGGTGAAGGGATTTAGATAAGATCTGAGTGTGGGTTGTAATCGGGTACATGATTGGGTTTAAGTAGAGGGAGTGATGGGACGGGTTTGGAGTTCCAAGGAGAGAAATCATCACATAGCTGATTTGAAAGGTTTCAAATTCAAATTTCAAATGTTCCATTAAAATCGGATTGAAAAACCGTGTGATTTAGTTCCAAAAATAAAATATCTTAACGGTTAAGGAAATCACAAAAATAGGCAATTTTGAAATTCAGTAAAAATATAATTGATTAAATATCTAAAAAGATATTAACCAAAAATATATGATCCGATATATGTAATCCACCATTTAGTTCACACACCTTGACATGGTTCTCAAGGGTCTTGACACTAAGTAGAATTTATCTTTCGTAAAGGGAAAGCTCCCCCTACGAAAGTGCATCCTTGTTAAGCATCCCAATTTCTCGTCTTATGAAGGTGAACCTGTCCTCTGCCAAAGGCTTAGTAAAAATGTCAGCCCATTGATAATCAGTAGAAATAAAAGATATGGACACATCACCTTTTTCAACATGATCTCTAATGAAATGATGCCTTACATCAATATGTTTGGTCCTTGAATGCTGAACAGGATTCTTAGTGATGGATATGGCACTTGTATTGTCACACTTAATTGGAATACCTTTGAGGTTGATGCCAAGATCTCTCATTTGTTGAGCTATCCAAAGGATTTGAGAGCAACAGGCTCCAGCTGCAATGTATTCGGCTTCTGCAGTGGATAGAGCAACTGAGTTTTGCTTCTTTGGGTGCCAACTGATCAAAGATGCTCCTAAGAATTGGCAATATCCTGATGTGCTCTTCCTATCCACCTTATAGCCTGCAAAATCTGCACCAGAATATCCAATTAATGTGAAATCCTTTTGCTTTGGGTACCATAGTCCAAGCTCCTTAGTGCCATTGAGATATCGAAAGATCCTCTTCACAGCCACGAGGTGAGATTCTTTAGGATCAGCTTGAAACCTAGCACACATGCAAACACTAAACATGATGTCAGGTCTACTAGCCGTGAGATATAATAAAGATCCAATCATTCCTCGATACTCCTTTTGATTGACACTTATTCCAGTCTTGTCTTGATCTAGAGACAATGTTGAGCTCATGGGAGTCTTGGCTGCTTTGGATTGATCCATCGTGAACTTCTTCAAGAGATCCTTAGTGTACTTGCTTTGGTTGACAAAGATCCCTTTCATGGATTGATGAACTTGTAATCCCAAAAAGAAGTTGAGTTCACCCATCAAGCTCATCTCAAATTCACTGCACCTGATGTCAGAAAATTCCTTGCACAAAGATGTGTTAGTAGCACCAAATAATATATCATCAACATAAATTTGAATAACCAAAATGTCCTTTCCTTTGGTCTTGATAAAAAGAGTCTTGTCGATCAACCCCCTTTTAAAATCATTTTCTAAAAGATATTTTGACAAGCGCTCGTACCAAGCTCTTGGGGCTTGTTTCAAACCATAAAGCGCTTTGTTAAGTTTATAAACATGATTGGGAAATTCTGAACTTTCAAAACCTGGGGGTTGAGCCACATAAACTTCTTCCTCTAAGAAACCATTGAGAAAAGCACACTTGACATCCATTTGATATAACTTTATGCTCATAAAAGATGCAAATGCTAATAAAATGCGAATGGCTTCAAGCCTGGCTACGGGAGCAAAGGTCTCCTCGTAGTCAATACCTTCCTCTTGATTGTAGCCTTGAGCAACAAGCCTTGCCTTGTTCCTCACAACCTTACCATTCTCATCTAGCTTGTTTCGAAATACCCATCGTGTTCCAATGACTGATTGATGCTTTGGCCTAGGCTTCAAGGTCCAGACTTTGTTCCTTTTAAATTCATTAAGCTCACTTTGCATGGCAATGATCCAGTCTGGCTCCTGAAGTGCCTCATCTACCTTCTTTGGCTCAATAAGAGAAACAAACGCGTGAAAAGCACAAAGACCTTTAAGTTTAGAACGAGTTTGAACACTAGATGTAGGGTCAGAAATGATATCCTTTAATGAGTGTGATGAGGAGTATTTGAATTTTCTTTTGCTAGTCTCAGCTCCTTGATTCGTCACGCCAGTAGGATTGACTTGTGGTTAATCTGACTCCGTGGTCCTGTTAGGTTCAGTTACAGCAGTTTCTGACGTCTCAACACTGTTGGATTGGACACCAAGGGCTTTGGACGAATCTTCAACACCTTGGGCCAATTCTTCAGTGTTAAGAATCAGTTCCTGCATGTTTCTCTTCTCTGTGTTCTTGGTAACAACAATATCACCTTCCTCGTTTTCTTCATGGATGTTAAGATCTATATCTGCAACACTTTCACTCAAAGCACCATCATTGCATTCATCAAAAATAACATGTATACTTTCTTCAACTACGTGGGTCCTTTTATTGAAGATTCTATAAGCTTTGCTACTCGTGGAGTAGCCAAGAAATATACCTTCATCACTACGCGCATCAAATTTCCCAAGGTTATCTTTTCCATTGTTATGAACAAAACAAGTACAGCCAAAGGGTTTAAAATAAGATATAAGTGGTTTGCAGCCTTTGAAAAGTTCATAAGGAGTTTTCTTTAAGATGGAACGAATAAGACAACGATTCAAAATGTAATTAGCTGTGTTAACAGCTTCAGCCCAATAGGTTTTAGGTAATGCATTTTCTAAAAGCATAGTCCTGGCCATATCCTCTAAGGTGCGGTTCTTGCGTTCCACAACCCCGTTTTGTTGAGGTGTCCTAGGAGCAGAAAAGTTATGAGAGATGCCATATTTAACACAAAACAAATCAAATTGAAGTTGATCAAACTCCCTACCATGATCACTCCGAATTGACACTATGGGCTCGTTTCTTAAAGTTTGCAACTCCTTACAATGTTTTGAAAACTCAAATAAGGCCTCTGATTTTTCTTTTAAAAAAGCAACCCAAGTATATCTTGAAAAATCATCAACAACAACTAGCATGTACTTTTTACCATTGGGAGATTTGACTCGCATAGGACCACATAAATCCATATGTAAAAGTTCAAGGGGTCTAGAAGAACTTACAACCTTTTTGGGTTTGAAAGAGCTACGTGTTTGTTTACCTCGTCTGCATGCATTGCACATGTCAATACCTTTGAAGTCCATCTCAGGTAGCCCTCTTACAAGCCCTTTAGACACAAGGTTCTGTAATGTATGTGGACTCACATGACCGAGTCTCCTGTGCCAAAGCTTTGGATCGTCCGTCAAAGCCTTTAGACAAGTTAAGCTTCCTTGTGCCACTTGATCAGCATTTACGGCGTATATATTGTTGTAACGGTATGCAGTCAATATAACTTCACCTGTATCATCTCTGCACACTATACATCTTTTCTTGTTAAATCTGACATTGTTACCACTATCACATAATTGAGAGACACTAAGAAAATTATACTTTAAACCATTAACAAGATAGACATTTTTAATACTATGGCTGGAATCACTTCCAACACTACCAATACCAACGATGTCACATTTTCCTTTGTCACCAAGAGTGATTGTTCCCGTGGATTGCTCCTTTAGATCATGAAAGAGAGAACTCTTCCCACTCATATGCCTCGAGTATCCACTATCAATAATCCATTTGTGATCTTTCACCTTGGTGATCTCCTGCAAGACAAACATCAACCTTTGTGGCTAGACCAATAAGCAAACTTGGATCCATTGTTGGGGTAAACCATATTTGGTAAAATAGTGCCTTTTGGAACCCAAACTTGTGTTATCCGTTCTTTTCTCAAATGAACAGGAAATGTATTGCGAATAATATAAGGATCCTTTCTTCTATAGGGGCAGGTCTCTTTTACATGTCCCTTTCTAGCACAATGGTGACATATAGGAGAGGTTCTGCTTCCTTTTGCCTTTACAAAAGTGGTAATGTGTTGCTTCTTTAAAAACTTTGGATTGTAACCAATACCACTTTTGTTTAGAGAGCTTTGTTGCTCACCCAACATCCTATCAAGAGTACTTTTGGATTTGGTAAAACTTATGAGGGCTGTCTGTTGGTCTAGAATCTTATTATTCAGGGAGATCTTCTCGTTCTATAAGTCATGATGCTCATTTCTTAGAGAGGAGAGATCTTGCTTGAGTTCAGATTTCTCCGAGTCAAGCGTCCTGACTTTAATGTCAAGACCTGAATAAGAAGCTTCAAGACCTTTGACCCTCATAGACAGATCCTCAATAGTTCTTTCCTGGTCCACAGTTCTCTTAATAAGAATGTTAGTTTGGGCAATAAGCTTCTCTTCATTGGCAATCATATTGGAAAGGAATTCCGATAATACCTCTTTTGGACTTTCCATAAGTTCTCTTACAGTAGCTTCAAGCTTCTCATCGTGGGATTCATCTTCTGAGGCCATAAGACAAATGTTGGCCTTCTCATCATCTGAGTCAGAGTCGGAATCAGTCCAAGTTGCCACCATGGCTTTCTTCTTCCATTTGTCACCTTTCTTAGGCTGGCTCTTTGTCTTTTGAGGGCAGTCCTTCACAAGATGATCTGTTTCGCCACATTCAAAACACTACAACGGTTTAGTCTTCTT
This sequence comes from Persicaria maculosa, assembly GCA_963922045.1. Classification (NCBI taxonomy): domain Eukaryota; kingdom Viridiplantae; phylum Streptophyta; class Magnoliopsida; order Caryophyllales; family Polygonaceae; genus Persicaria; species Persicaria maculosa. The sequence continues at coordinate 61,012,327 of OY998259.1, forward strand.
TTCATACTTGTTGTATTGAGGCTTACCTCGAAATTTTGAAGATTCTGATCCATCCTTGTTGTTGAATTGCTTCTTGATTTTGAGTATTCTAGCAAGGCCTCTTGTGATAAGAGCAAACGGATCATCCTCATCGTCATCCTCATCTTCAGAATTAGATCCATCCTTGGGCTCATCCTTCTTAGACTTGAGCGCCAAGTTCTTGGTGCTAGCTGGAAGTTCTCCATCGTCTTCATTAAGAATCATCTCATGCGTGATCAGCTTCCCAAGAAGGTCATCAAGGGGTAGAGTGGTGAGGTCCTGGGCTTCCTCTATAGCTGTTACTTTTGGACCCCATTTCTCCTTTGGAAGGCACCTCAGTATCTTCCTCACTTTCTCAACGTTGGTAAAGCTCTTGCCGAGAGAGTCAAGGTTGTTGGTGATTTATGTGAATCGTGTGAACATGGCCTTGATTGACTCATCAGACTTCATCTTGAAGAGCTCATACTTTCGAAGAAAGATGCTGATCTTGGTGTCTTTCACTTGGCTTGTTCCTTCATAGGTGACGACCTACTTGTCCCGAATCTCTTTAGCTGACCTACAAGATGAAATACGGTTAAACTCATCAGTGCTAAGACCACAATAAAGTAAGTTAATAGCCCTGTATTTTTTGGAGATGGTTTCAAGATCTGCTTGGTTGTATTCAGACTCCTTCTTTGCAACTTTGGTATCGTTTGGTCCATCTTTCTCTGGAATCTTTGGACCATTCTCTATAATGTTCCAAAGCTCTAGATCTTGGTCTATGATGAACATCTTCATCAAAGATCTCCAGTGGACAAAGTTGTTTCCTACAAAGAGTGGCGGTCTGCTTGTGGACCTTCCCTGTGCAAATCCTCCGCTTGCTTCACCAGACATGATCGAAAACTCACAAGATTGTTAGATCAAAAACAGTGAGTAAAGATCTGTTACCAATTGAAGGTTCGATAATATAAAAACAAAGTAATAAGAAATACTCTAGAAGGGGGGTTGAATAGAGTATGCCCATTTTTCGCAGAAAGTCTCAAGACTTTTGAAGCTTGTACCAAAACCTTTGAGATTAAACATGAATCACAAAGTTAGACAATCGAACCAAGTGCGGAAATAAGGTAAAGCAAATAAGTAAAGAACACGAGTAATTGTTTACGAGGTTCAGCACAACTTGGCCTACGTCCCCGCCTAGGGTTCTTCCACAACCCTAGGATTCAAAAGGCTTTATTGATTCGCTTAGCTTAGGATCCTAATAGCTCACCGAGAAGCCTCTCTCCTATACAATTGCAATCTAGTCAACTCACGTTGCCTTGGAGTCCTAGACCAATCTAGAAGAGCCCCACCTCTCTCAGCTATCTAGTACAATCCTCTTACTCTCACAAATCAATAGCCTAGTGCAACTTCCCGAGTTATAAACTCTCGAGTAACACTATAAATGAATATATCCTATAAGCTCACAGTGACTCTCAAAGGCTTTGAAATAGACAACAAACTCTAGAGCGCTTAGTAGAGAGACACTTGGAAGACAGATCTCGCTTGAATGAATAAAAGCTCGTGTAGCACTTCTTATCTCTGTCTTCTTCTTCCTTTCCTTTATATAAGAGCATGGAGTGGCGCCTGAGGATCTTCACCAACGGCTCTTTCGAATCGGGCTTGATCTTGAATCTTCTATTTATGGATACTCCGAAGTCATGATTTTATTTGAATGTGATCTCCTCAATATGTACTAAAGGAAAGATATAATCTCGAATATACTTCCTGAAAAGGTTAGTCAAACATATATATATATATATAATATAACGGAAGTATATAATAAGATAAAATAATATTCGGACAAATAAGATAGGTTTTGTATTTCATCAACTGTTAACGCTCCAAGGCCTTTGACACAAACATCCTGTCAAAGCCTTTGAAACATTTATTCCAATTTCCATCCAGGGAGGGAGTTATCACATACCAATAGTATATCAAATTTAAAGTTGTCCATCGAAAAGATCAAAGTACGTAATAAGCAGATTACCAATCTTAGATATTTTTAAAAAGAAAAGAACCTAAAAAAAGTTTATTTATTTTACACAACATATAAAAGATAATATTTTGTATGTTCTGATTTAATCTCTAAATTAAACAAAAAGTAGTAGAAAATAATTATGAGCTCCACATGTGTCTGGTTTAAATTTCACATTGTCTTCTCAAAAGATTATATTCTTGTTTGTAATATCTGGCTTTACTTCTGAAGTCAGTCTCGCCCCTTGTTAAATTTAGGATTGTTCATGTTAACCAATAAACATTTGACTTGTTAAAAAAAAACGATTGAAGAAACTCAGGATAACATGTCAAGAACAACACTCAAAATGAACCTGAAAGAAGTTTTGAATGTGCAAACTAATGATTCTGATTATTCACACTGTTAACACATTCACTAATCCACATTTAAACACATATATTTTTTTCATAAGCAAAAGTTATAGGGGAACCAAGTAAATCTCCTATAACTAGATGAGCTCAGTCTCAACAAGAGCAATTGCGCTATACTCGGCCTCTGTACTGGAGCAAGCAACAACCTTTTTTTTACGAGATGCCCAACTGATAAGATCGCCGCCGAAGTAAAGAGAGAAGCCATGCTGAGATTTGCACTCGTTTGGATCGGAAGCCCATCCGACATCACTATAAGTAATGAACAGATTGTCATGAGCAAGACGAATGATGAGACCATAGTCAACAATGAACTTGGTGATGAACGAAGCGTGTGACCCAGTAATGATGAGATCATCAACATACGCAAGAACATAAATAACCTGAGACTATTGTTGTTTGATGAATAACCAGGTGTCAGACTTGTAGGAGGTGAAACCATGCCGAAATAACACCTGTTGGAGCTTGTGAAACCATGCTTAAGGCACCTGCTTAAGACCATAAAGGGCCTTTCGAAGTCGGTAGACCATGTCCAGGTACTAAGAGGAGGCGAAGCCAGGCGGCTGACTCGTGTATACTGTCTCAGAGAGATCACCGTTGAGGAAGGCATTGTTGACATCAACCTGTCGTAGAGGCCAGTTCTTGGTGACAACAATGCTAAGAATCAAACGAATAGTTGTAGGCATAACTACTGGACTGAAAGTGTAAAAGTAGTCAACACCCTCTTCTTGGTGAAATCCATTGGCAACCAGACGAGCTTTGTAGCGATCAAGAGAGCCATCTGCTTTGCGATTAATATTGTAAACCCACTTGCAACCAATGATATTAGAACTTAGAGGCCTGGGAACTAGGTCCCATAACGGATTAAAGCATCACACTCTAACTGCATTGCATGTTGCCAATTGGGATCTTTTGAGGCTTGAATGAATGTTTTAGGTTCAGAAGGTATATGTGAGATAGGAGCAGGATGGTTAGTGGTAAGCAATGATTTAGGTTTGAGAGAATTAGAGCGAACACGAGTTACCATTTTGTGTGTAGAGTCCTCTGGAGGGCAAAAATACGTAGGGGCATGAGAATAGGGACCATTAGTTGCCTAAGGAAACACCGAAAGAGAAGAGGCCAATGGTAGAGTGGGCGGACGGAGCACAAATGGAGGCGTTGGAGACGGTGGAGTGGGCGGAGGGAGCTCAAGCGGAGGCGGCGGGGACAGTGGATACTCGAAAGCCGCCGGCTGAGACGCCATCTGCAAAGGATGAAGTGGGGAAACACAAGGGTTTGGAGGATGATCCTATGATCCAGAGTGAGAAGGAAAAGGAAAGACAGATTCATAAAAAAAATAACATGCCGAGCAATGTAAACTCTTGCAATAGGAACATGATAACAACTGTAGCCTTTGTGTTTAGGACTTTAGCCAATAAAAATGCAGGGAAGAGACCTGTAGTCTAATTTGTTTGTGGTATATAGACGAATAAAGGGGTAACATAGGTAGCCAAAGGATTTAAGCAATCCATAATCAGGTTTATGCCAATAAAGACACTGAAAGGGAGACTTATACCTTAATGTAGGAGTGATGGTTCTATTATTTAGATAGATATCGATGTGAAACGCATTCTCCCAAAATTGTTGTGGTAATTTGGCATGAGCTAATAGAGCTAGACCTTTTTCCACAATGACCTGATTGCGATGTTCAGCAGAGCCGTTTTGTTCAGGTGTGTATGGGCAAGAGATGTGGTGAAGAATACCATGTGTTTGGAGGAAGCTAGAGACATTGCGATATTCAACCCCCCCGGCCGGTTCGGAAAGCTTCGATTCTTTTGGAGAATTGAGTTTGGATCATCATGAGAAAGAGCTGAAAAACAATGAGCACATGATATTTGTTTGTGAGGAAATAAACCCAAATAAACTTAGTGCAATCATCAATAAAAGAAACAAAATAACGATTTCCATTTATTGAACTTAAACGGGATGATCCCCAAACATCATAATGTACCAAATCAAAAGGATGTTGAGCATGTTCAACACGACTAGGTAAAGGTAAACGATGACTTTTTTCTAATTGCCAAGAACCACAAACAGAAGACAAATTATTGCTTGTAAGAGGCAATTTATTATTAGAAATAAGATGACGCAGGACAAACTCATGGGGATGAGCCAAACGATGATGCCAACACTCAAGGGAGGTACGAACACCAAGGAAGACACGAGGTGGGGAAGACACTGACAATGGCAACCGGTAGAGCCCATTCTCAACTTCACCTTTTAGTATTGTCTGGCCCTGCAAATTCTTAACAAGACAGTGAGTAGGATGAAACTCTAAATAGATATTATTATCACGTGATAGCTTGGAAACACTAATATGATTTTTGGCAATTTGTGGGACAAAAAGGATGTTATGAAGGACAAGAGGTTTATTAGAATCATGCAATGTAGAAAGAGTAGACTGCCCTAAGTTCGTAATAGGAAGAGACTCACCATTACCAACAAAGAGGTTATCGTTACTACCATAGTGGTTGGATTGGAGAGCCTGCCGAGATCACTGGTCACATGATGCATCGCCCCTGAGTCAACAACCCAAGAGTCATAGAGGGCGGATGGAGGCACCGTGGAGTGAGCAACGACGTGAGCAGAGGGCTACTGCACCGATTGAAGATGTTGCTAGGCACCGCGGTGTGTGGCTGGAAACTCACCAAGGTTTAGCCGGTAAAAGCAATTGTGAGTCTCATGACCAGTCTTGCGGCAAATCTGGCACTAAGGGCGAGATGACCGATTAGAACAAATAGGTTGTTGCGAATGAGTGTCGCGATTAGGAGGAGGGCTGGACACCGGTGGCTGGGACGAGCGAGACCGGTTCTTGGAGGGGTTGGAGTAGTTCGCTTTAGGGATAAAAGCGTCAAGAGTTTTGGATTCCTTCTCGAGGCGCTGTTCTTCCTTAAAGAGCAAGCCAAGAAGAGTATCACTACTGACATTGCCACCATGCATTGTGAGAGCCGCTCGAAAGGATCCATAAGCGGGACCAAGACCTTAGACAATGTAAGAAACAAGGTCCTGATCATTCACAATATGCATACACTCAGCTAAGCTATCCACAAAAGCACGCTTCTTCTCAACATATTCAAGAATTGAGAGAGAGCCCCGTTGAAGCGTCTGAAGTTGATGACAAAGATGCATTTGACGGGCGTTGGTTTGAGCATGGAACATACGCTCAAGGATTGAACACACATCATAGGAGGTTTCAACATAAGCAACATGGGCGAGCAACGGTAGAGTAAGGGTCGACCGGATCTAAAGTAGGACAAGGCGGTCTTTGCGCAACCAATCGACATAGGCCAGATTGAGGAGGACGGCTACAAGGGTGTCGTGCTGATGGTCTCCAACTTTTTAGGGTCGGATGCAGTAGGGGCGGCGAGTATGGTTTGTGGTGGTGCTGAGGAGGACGTAATCAGGGAATCAAGACCATATACCTGAAGAGCAGAGTGGATCGATCTTACCATGCCAGAGAGAATAGTTGGTGCGATCAAGACAAACAACCATGTTAGGAAAGTGGAAGGAATCGACTTGGACGACAAGAGCAGCAAGGATCTGACCATCTTTGCTGGAGCCAGAGCCGGAGGAAAATGGGGATAAGTCACCGGACATGATGGCGGTGGCTGATCGGAGGGATGGCCGTGTAACGACCCGTGATTATGATTCCCGAGTTACATTTCGAGGGATGAAACCCCTCGTTGGGATCTTGCACCCCGAGTACAGGTTGAAGGTTTGAAACCGAAGATTTGTAGTTTAAAGTGGGATTTCGCACCTAAATCCGGAAGGTCCGTTGGAGACCCCGGGGTAAACCCCTGTACCTGTCCTATGTCTACACCGCAGAAAACCTTTTATCATACAAAGGACATACGTTCTGAAAATGATACAATCAATACCACGACAGAGCCGGGTGAAAATAGGGTATAAGTAGGGAGAAATCCCAAAAAATATGAATCTGGTGAAGTCAGGGTTCAAACACTAACTCACCGCCATAAGAATGGACCCCGTCATAACAGCACAAAATCAAGCAGTGGATCGGGTACCTAAAACTATACCACCAAGTTAGGCCAAGAGTCTGCCTATGGGTCCTCTGACCGCGCTGAAGACATATAAGACGCCCATACCTAGAATAAAGGATGCCTTCATGCAGTACTGAAATATTAACCACACTATCATGCTCCTAATTCATATACGCAGAATATTAAGTGAGGCCTTAACAAATGATACCAAGTGGCCGGTATATCCCTCTTCTACCACCACCCCCCTTTCAAATAGGGTGGAGACTGACTAGTTCGATGCTATAGCATATCAAATCTCATCATCATATCGTATCTTGTGATATAATCCTCTCTATATATATGACTCAAGGAGGACAACACCCGATGAAGCTGGGCTGCTCTATGACCCTAGCAAGGACTCTAGGACTAACATATAACGACCATTCTGTATTCAAACGCATACAGAATAAGAATGCTCATTCGTAAGTGCAATTCCTAAGCATGATACTACATGACATGATTTTATACCTATGCAACACTTACATACTATATGACATATCATGTAGGAGGTACTGGTTACTGAGTAAGCCCCGGAGGTACTTACGTGGCTAGAAGATCAACAAAAGAAGAATCCAGCACACAGTAGTCACGATCACAAAATATCACCTAATTACATAACGAGAATACACTGAGTATACGTCTCTAACCACTCTGAACACATATATGACACAATCATACAAGCAGATAATTAACAAACTCGCATCAACCATACTTTCAATTCATCATGATCAACCATCTCTTGTCTCATACTATTTATTATAACTTGTCAACTCATCAGCTTAAAATAACCTCCATGTCATACTTAGCCAAATTCACATATTATTATTTCATACTCATACTCTTCGTAAGGATATGTATGTATGTATGTATGTATGTATGTATGTATGTATGTATGTATGTATGTATGTATGTATGTATGTATGTATGTATGTATGTATGTATGTATGTATGTATGTATGTATGTGTATGTATGTATGGATGGATGTATGTATGTATGTATGTATGTATGTATGTATGTATGTATGTATGTATGTATGTATGTATGTATGTATGTATGTATGTATGTATGTATGTATGCATGCATGTATGTATGTATGTATGCATGCATGTATGCATGTATGTATGCATGCATGTATGCATGTATGTATGCATGCATGTATGCATGTATGTATGTATGTATGTCAGTATATATATATCATTATCATCATTGGTAACCAATATTTAGCCCCTTATAATAATCACCACAAGTCGTGTTATTAGTCACACATATCATACCATTAGTCAAACGATCATATAATCATGCTGATTAGTCATCGAATAACTCTTACTCTCAGGTTAGTTTCAAAACCGTTTTAAATCCGAATTAAACAGTTAATAATTCCGACCCTTGAAAATACTCGCCAAAGTCCTTTTTGAATTTATTTATTAAATTACTTTCCGATCTTATAAATTCTTTTCCAAATTACTTTTAAAATCTATAAGCCCAAATAATATATTTTAAACCCTCAATAATATTATATTTTATTTTAGTTACCATTAAATAATTAAATGAGCGGATAAACCCGAACAGAACCAAACCCATTTAAATCCAACCGAACCGAACCGAACCGAACCCGCTATAATATAACTCCCAACCGGTTAATTGTTAAAACACAATATGCAAAATGAAAAGGGGCCTACCAGGCCACGTCAGCCTCTCTCTCGCCTCTGCTCAGCTCGCCGATGCTCGTCCCCGCTGCCTCTAGCTCGCCAGAGCTCTCGCCTGAGCTCACGAGCTTCCCCCAATTCCCCGCACTCAGCTCACGCACACTCGACACTCGCCCACACCCCGACCCAAGTCAGAATCGAGTTGAAACAGAGGAAGGAAAAGGCGAAACTCACTGTTACGTTTGGGATACCCGATCCTTCGCCTGTGATCTCAAGATCAAGAACCACGCCGTATATTTGCCCGATCTTGAAATGCTCTTCCAATATCTCCTGATTAACAAATTAACTAAACTAATTAAGAAACTAATTAAGCCGACAAAAATAACTTAACTAAATTTAAACTAGACAATAGCGACGAAAAGAGAGAAGCGAGGGAGCGAGCGCGAGCGGGCGGAGCCAGGTGCCGAGGCCGCTGGAAGCGAGGTGCCGAGGGTTCCAAGGTTGCCGCGAGGACACACGGGAGCCGAATGGTGTTCGCTGGGAGCAATCCCGGATGCGAGTGAAGCCTAGCCCGAATGCGAGCGAGAGAGCGAGGACGCGTGCGCAAGCGCGGGTGCGCTCGAGCGCCAGGCGCTGAAGACCCCGGAGCCTGTTGCCGATGCCAAGCATTGATCCTCTTATTGCCACGGTTTTAATGATCTAGGGTTGGTGTTTGTTTGTGTTTGGCCGAATGGATCAAGGTGACACTTTGAGTTTGTGATTGCCGACTAACCAATAACATGAAGGCTTGAGAGCTTTTGGGATTGAAATAGAAGAACCCTTTAATCCACAAAGTGGTTCCTCAATTCTATTCAATCTGACCGATTCAATAGAAAGTACAATGTTTAAATAGAAAAGCCAACAACCAATTCTAATCATGCAAGATAGAATTTAGGTTGATAAAAGATATAACTAAAACCTAAAGATAAAAGTAAGCCTAATGAAGATATAACTTTAAAACTTGGTGGACAAGACTTATCTAGAGGAGATATAGTCTTCCACATTATCAATCCTAAGTACATAAAATAATAGAATTAATTAAGTAACATAACTAACTCGGCCCAACACAAGAGGTACTCGTCCATGGGCCCTAGGCCCACTCGACACATGTAATGTTCCACTCGACATGAGCCTGCATCGAGTGTGCACCGAGTGTTGTCTTCATGGTGGGTGGTGACGAGTTTGCATGAGCTTTGTTTGGGGACAGAAGCTCATCTCTTGTTCCGGTGGTGTAGTCTTGAGCAAAGTGATCCAGGGTGGCCTGAACCCTTGCTCCATCGTTCCTTGGTAACGGAGAAGAAGGGCTTTGGTGGCATCTTGAATTCTCTTGGCCTTTGCACGAGTTATAGGACCATCGAATGGAACCTTCATATTTTTCTCAATGTCACAAGGATTCATTGACAATTGCACTGCATCATTCTCCTCCACTTGATTTCGATTTGTCCTCAAATCGCCGTCAAAGTCATCGTCAGGCACGAACAAGGATAGATCGGCGACGTTGAAGGTAGAATGAACACTGTACTTGTCGGCATGGAGATCCAACTTGTATGCATTAGGACCCATCTTCTAAACCACTCGAAATGGTCCATCTCTCCTGGGGTCCAGCTTAGATTTCCGTTGTTGCGGAAACCTTTCCTTCCTGAGATGCAACCACACAAGATCACCAATGTTGAACTGCACATCCTTGCAATGCTTGTCCTTCGCTGCCTTGTATTGTGCAGTTTTCCTTTTCAGCTGCGCCTTGGTTCATTCATGCAAGCGCTTGATGAAGTCCACCTACTTAGCTGCATCCATGCTCTTCTTTTCCTTAAGTGGTCATGGTATCATATCCATTGGGGTTAGTGGGTTTCGGCCATACACCACTTCGAATGGGGTCTGTTTGCTTGCTGAGTGTCTATACCTGTTATAAGAAAACTTAACAAATGGTAGGCATTCTTCCAACCTCCAGAGGTTAGTTCGCATCATAACTCTAAGGAGAGCTCTGAGAGTTCTATTTGTAACCTCAGTTTGGCCATCAGTTTGGGGGTGACAAGAAGTAGAGAATAATAGTTTTGTACCCAACTTAGATCATAATTGATAACTCCACTCCCTTGATGAAAATCGGAATAAGTTTCAAAGGCCTTGACAGTCTGTTTGTGTCAAAGGTCTTGAAGCTTTAGAAGTGTTGATGAAACAAAAAACCTGTTCTCTATATTATTATGCTCGAATATTATTATATGTTATTACATGCTTCCATTATATTATTATAGATTCACTAACCTTTCAGGAAGCATTTTCGAATATTATTTCCTTCCTTATGTTGTAAATTGAGAAGATTCGAATCGGAAGATCATGGCTTCAGAAGTTTCCAAAGATAGAAGATTGTGAAGAATCCAGCTCAAGCCATGATCCTCTCTAGCCGTTGGTGAAGATCCTTAGGTGCCGATTTGCTTCAATATAAAGAAAAGGAAGAAGAAGACAGTCGGACATTCGTGGAACACAAGCTTTTATACACTCAAGCCCTCAAGCGAAATCTATCTTCTTCGTGTGCTCTCTGCTAGTCCATAAGAGTATGTTATTTCATTTCAAAGCATTTGAGAGTTACACAGTGAGCTTATAGGATATATTTTATTATAGTGTTATACTCGAGAGTTTGTAACTCAGGAAGTGAACACTAGGCGATTGATTCACTAAGTGTAAGAGGATTGTACTAGATAGCATAGAGAGGTGTGGCTCTTCTAGACTGGTCTAGGACTCCAAGGGAACGTGAGTTGACTAGATTGCAATTGTATAGGAGAGAGGCTTCTCGGTGAGCTACTAGGATCCTAAGTCTTGTGAATCAATAAAAGCCGGTTGAATCCTAGGGTTGTGGAAGAACCCTAGGCGGGGACGTAGGCCAAGTTCGTGCCAAACCTCGTAAATAACTCATCGAGTCCTTTACTTATTGCTTTACCTTATTTTCGCACTTGGTTCGTACTGTTTAACTTTGTGATTCAGGTTTTCGAAGAAAGACTAAGTCTAATCTCAAAGGATTTTGCACGAGCTTCAAAAGTCTTGAGAATCTGCGAAAAACCGGCATACTCTATTCACCTCCTCCTTCTAGAGTATCTTTACATTACTTTGTCTTACATTATCGAACCTTCAATTGGTATCAGAGCTTTACTCACTGCTTTGGATCTAACAATCTTGTGAGTTTTCGATCATGTCTGGTGAAGCAAGCGGAGGATTTACACAGGGAAGGTCTACCAGCAGACCACCACTCTTTGTAGGAAACAACTTTGTCCACTGGAGATCATTGATGAAAATGTTCATTATAGATCAAGATCTGGAACTTTGGAACATTATAGAGAATGGTCCGAAGGTTCCAGAGAAAGACGGACCAAATGGAACCAAAGTCGCAAAGAAGAAGTCTGAATACATCCAAGCAGATATTGAACTCGTCTCCAAAAACTACAGGGCTATCAACTTACTTTATTGTGGTCTTAGCACTGATGACTTTAACCGTATTTCATCTTGTAGGTCAACTAAATAGATTTGGGACAAGATGGTCGTCACCTATGAAGGAACAAGCCAAGTTAAAGACACCAAGATCAGTATCTACCTTCGAAAGTATGAGCTTTTCAAAATGAAGTCTGATGAGTCTATCAAGGCCATGTTCACACGATTCACGGAAATCACCAACAACCTTGACTCTCTCGGCAAGAGCTTTACGAACGTTGAGAAAGTGAGGAAGATATTGAGGTGCCTCCCAAAAGAAAAATGGGGTCCTAAAATAACAGCCATAGAGGAAGCACATGACCTCACCACTCTGCCCCTTGATGACTTGCTTGGGAAGCTGATCACTCACGAGACGATCCTTAATGAAGACGATGGAGAACTTCCAACAAGCACCAAGAACTTGGCACTCAAGTCTAGGAAGGATGAGCCTAAAGATGGATCTGATTCCGAAGATGAGGATGACGATGAGGATGATCCTTTTGCTCTTATCACAAGAGGCCTTGCTCAAATCCTCAAAATGAAGAAACAATTCAACAACAAGGATGGATCAGAGTCTTCTAAATTTTGAGGTAAGTCTCAATACAACCAATATGATAAGAAGACTAAACCTTTGTCTTGTTTTGAATGTGGTGAAACAGATCATCTTGTGAAGGATTGCCCTCAAAAGACGAAGAGCCGGTCCAAGAAGGGTGATAAATGGAAAAAGAAAGCCATGGTGGCAACCTGGAGTGATGCTGACTCTGACTCCGATGATGAGAAGGCCAATGTTTATCTTATGGCCTTAGGAGATGAATCCCACGATGAGAAGCTTGAGGTAACTGTAAGAGAACTTATGGCAAGTCCAAAAGAGGTATTATCAGAATTTCTTTCTAATATGATTGCCAATGAAGAGAAACTTATTGCCCAGACTAACACTCTTATTAAGAGAACTGTGGACCAGGAAAGAACTATTGAGGATTTGTCTATGAGGGTCAAAAGTCTTGAAGCTTCTTATTCAGGTCTTGACATTAAAGTCAAGACTCTTGACTCGGAGAAATCTGAACTCAAGCAAGATCTCTCGTCTCTGAGAAGTGAACATCATGACTTAGAGAACGAGAAGATCTCCCTGAATAATAAGATTCAAGACCAACATACATCCCTCATAAGTTTTACCAAATCCAAAGGCACTCTTGATAGGATGCTGGGTGAGCAACAAAGTTCTCTAAACAAAAGTGGTATTGGTTACAATCCAAGGTTTTTCAAGAAGCAGCACATTACCACCTTTGTAAAGGCAAAAGGAAGCAGAACCTCTCCTATATGTCACCATTGTGCTCGAAAGGGACATGTAAAAGAGACCTGCCCCTATAGAAGAAAGGATCCACATATCATTCGCAATACATTTCCTGTTCATTTGAGAAAAGAACGGATAACACAAGTTTGGGTCCCCAAAGGCACTATTTTACGAAATATGGTTTATCCCAATAATGGATCCAAATTTGCTTATTGGTCTAGCCACAAAGGTTGATGTTTGTTTTGCAGGAGATCACCAAGGTGAAGGAGCAAAAATGGATTATTGATAGTGGATGCTCAAGGCATATGAGTGGGAAGAGTTCTCTCTTTCATGATCTAAAGGAGCAATCCACAGGAACAATCACTCTTGGTGACAAAGGAAAGTGTGACATCGTTGGTATTGGTAGTGTTGGGAGTGATTCCAACCATAGTATTAAAAATGTCTATCTTGTGAATGGTTTAAAGTATAATTTGTTTAGTGTTTCTCAATTATGTGATAGTGGCAATAATGTCAGATTTAACAAGAAAAGATGTCTAGTGTGTAGAGAAGATACAGGTGAAGTTATACTAACTGCATATCGTTACAACAATATATACGCTGTAAATGCTGATCAAGTGGCACAAGGAAGCTTAACCTGTCTAAAGGCTTTGACGGACGATCCAAAGCTCTGGCATAGGAGAGTCGGTCATGTGAGTCCACATACGCTACAAAAGCTTGTGTCCAAAGGGCTTGTAAGAGGGCTACCTAAGATGGACTTCAAAGGTATTGAGATGTGCAAGGCATGCACACGAGGTAAACAAACACGTAGCTCTTTCAAACCCAAAAAGGTTGTAAGTTCTTCTAGACCTCTTGAACTTTTACATATGGATTTATGTGCTCCTATGCGAGTCAAATCTCCCAATGGTAAAAAGTACATGCTTGTTGTTGTTGATGATTTTTCTAGATATACTTGTGTTGCTTTTTTAAAAGAAAAATCAGAGGCCTTATTTGAGTTTTCAAAACTTTGTAAGAAGTTGCAAACTTTAAGAAACGAGCCCATAGTGTCAATTTGGAGTGCTCATGGTAGGGAGTTTGATCAACTTCAGTTTGATTTGTTTTGTGCTAAATATGGCATCTCCCATAACTTTTCTGCTCATAGGACATCTCAACAAAATGGGGTTGTGGAACGAAAGAACCGCACCCTAGAGGATATGGCCAGGACTATGCTTTTAGAAAATGCATTACCTAAAACCTATTGGGCTGAAGCTGTTAAGACAGCTAACTATATTTTGAATCGTTGTCTTATTCGTTCCATCTTAAGGAAAACTTCTTATGAACTTTTCAAAGGCCGCAAACCACTTATATCTTATTTTAAACCCTTTGGTTGTACTTGTTTTGTTCATAACAATGGAAAAGATAACATTGGGAAATTTGATGCGCGTAGTGATGAAGGTATATTTCTTGGCTACTCCACAAGTAGCAAAGCTTATAGAATCTTCAATAAAAGGACCCAGTTAGTTGAAGAAAGTATACATGTTATATTTGATGAATGCAATGACGGTTCTTTGAGTGAAAGTGTTGCAGATATAGATCTTAACATCCATGCAGAGAACGAGGAAGGTGATGATGCTGCTACCAAGAACACGGAGAAGAGGAACATGCAGGAACAGATTCTCAACACTGAAGAATTGGCCCAAGGTGTTGAAGATTCGTCCAAAGCCCTTGGTGTCCAATCCAACAGTGTTGACACGTCAGAAACTGTTGTAACTGAACCTAACAGGACTATGGAGTCAGATGTACCTCAAATCAATCCTGCTGGTGTGACGAATCAAGGAGTTGAGACTAGCAAAAGAAAATTCAAATACTCCTCATCACACTCATTAAAGGATATCATTTCTGACCCTACTTCTAGTGTTCAAACTCGTTCTAAACTTAAATATCTTTGTGCTTTTCACGCGTTTGTCTCTCTTATAGAACCCAAGAAGGTAGATGAGGCCCTTCAAGAGCCAGATTGGATTATTGCTATGCAAAGTGAGCTTAACGAATTTGAAAGGAACAAAGTCTGGACCTTGAACCTTGGCCAAAGCATCAATCAATCATTGGAACACGATGGGTATTTCGAAACAAGCTAGATGAGAATGGTAAGATCGTGAGGAACAAGGCAAGGCTTGTTGCTCAAGGCTACAATCAAGATGAAGGTATTGACTACGAGGAGACCTTTGCTCCCGTAGCCAGGCTTGAAGCAATTCGTATATTATTAGCATTTGCATCTTTCATGGGCATAAAGTTATATCAAATGGATGTCAAGTGTGCTTTTCTTAATGGTTTCTTAGAGGAAGAAGTATATGTGGCTCAACCCCCAGGTTTTGAAAGCTCGGAATTTCCCAATCATGTCTATAAACTAGACAAAGCGCTTTATGGTTTGAAACAAGCCCCAAGAGCTTGGTATGAGCGCTTGTCAAAATATCTTTTAGAAAATGATTTTAAGAGGGAGTTGATCGACAAGACTCTTTTTATCAAGACCAAAGGAAAGGACATTTTGGTTATTCAAATTTATGTTGATGATGTAGTATTTGGTGCCACTAACACATCTTTGTGCAAGGAATTTTCTGACATCATGTGCAGCGAATTTGAGATGAGCTTGATGGGTGAACTCAACTTCTTTTTGGGATTACAAGTTCATCAATCCAAGAAAGGGATTTTTGTCAACCAAAGCAAGTACACTAAGGATCTCTTGAAGAAGTTCAAGATGGATCAATCCAAAGCAGCCAAGACTCCCATAAGCTCAACACTATCTCTAGATCAGGACAAGTCTGGAAAAAGTGTCAATCAAAAGGAGTACCGAGGGATGATTGGATCCTTACTATATCTTACAGCTAGTAGACCTGACATCATGTTTAGTGTTTGCATGTGTGCTAGGTTTCAAGCTGATCCTAAAGAATCTCACCTCGTGGCTGTGAAGAGGATCTTTCGATATCTCAATGGCACTAAGGAGCTTGGACTATGGTACCCAAAGCAAAAAGATTTCACATTAATCGGGTATTCTGATGCAGATTTTGCAGGCTATAAGGTGGATAGGAAGAGCACATCAGGATGTTGCCAATTCTTAGGAGCATCTTTGATCAGTTGGCATTCTAAGAAACAAAACTCAGTTGCCCTATCCATTGTAGAAGCCGAATACATAGCAGTTGGAGAATGCTGCTCCCAAATCCTTTGGATAGCTCAACAAATGCGAGATCTTGGCATCAACCTCAAAGGCATTCTCATTAAGTGTGACAATACAAGTGCCATCTCTATTACAAAGAATCCTGTTCAGCATTCAAGGACCAAACATATTGATGTAAGGCATCATTTCATTAGAGACCATGTTGAAAAAGGTGATGTGTCCATTTCTTTTATTTCAACTGATTATCAATGGGCTGACATTTTTACTAAGCCATTGGCAGAGGACAGGTTCACTTTCATTAGACGTGAGATTGGGATGCTTAACAAGGATGCACTTTCGTAGGGGGAGCTTTCCCTTTACGAAAGATAAATTCTACCAAGTGTCAAGACCTTTGTGATCTATATCAAGGTTTGTGAATTAACTGATGGAATACAGATATCAGATCATATATTTGGTTAATATCTCTTTAGATATTTGATTAAGTATATTTTTTCATCGGATTTCAAAATTCTCTATGTTACATTTTATTTCCATCCGTTGAGATATTTTATTTTTGGAACAAAATATTTCGGATTATTTCCCTCCTATTTTAATGGGTTGATTTGAATTTTGAATTGAGATCTTTTAAAATTGGCAATGTTATCATTACCTACATTGGAACCCCAAACCCGTCCCATCACTCAAATCTCTTCTCTTTTTAAACCCAAATCCCACTAGCTTATCCCATAACTTCAGAAAACCTAAAAACCCTTTCAACTCTCCTTCTTTAACCTCTCAAACTGACCTGAAATCTTAAGCCAATTACCTCCATGGCCCCCAAAGCGAAGAAAACCTCCACTCCCAAAAGACTTGGCGCCACCCCCAAGGGACGGCAGGCTACTACTACTTCCCCTACACCTGAACCCACTCCTCAAGCTATCGTCCCTGCTGTTGTCCAGAGCACCTTCGCTGAGAGCACGACTATAGTAACCAAGACCTCTAAAAAACACTCAGCGAAGAAGCCTCTCAGTGCAAAGAAGAAAGGGAAAAATAAGGTCATCGCTGAGGAGGTGGATGAGGAGGAAGAAGAGGAGGATCTCGACCCTATTCTGGAAAGGGATGCCGTCAAGGAAGCTGAAGAAGAAGCCTTAAGGAGGAAAAAGGCCGAGGAGGAGGCCGAGCTTGCAAGGAAATTGGCCGAGGAGGAGGCCGAGAGAATTCGGAAAGAGGCTGAGAAGGAGGTTCTCAATGAGGAGGAACCAGAGAAAGAAGAAGAAGAGGATGATGAGACCGGTGATGACGAGGATGCTGAAGGAGACAACGATGATGGGTCCGCCGAGGACTCGGGGTCTGAGGACGAAGAGGATGAGGAGCCCGAACCTGTTCCCTCTCCTTCTCCTCCTCCTCCTCCTCCCCCGTCTCCAAAGAAGCGGAAAGCTCCAACAGCCAAGCCTCCCTCTCCCAAGCGCATCAGGAAGGGCACCCTCAGAAGCCTTGAGGCGCCTGCCAAGAGGACTGCTCCAACACAGGCTCGAAGGAAGAATGCTGACCCACCTGCCTACATCCAGGTAAACCAATCCTTACCCTCTTCATGGTTTGAAAATGCTGAAACGGCTGGAAAGTGGGTAGATGAGTTTCGAACTCGTAGGATCTGCTGTTCTGATTTTTTGGATATTGCATTCTTTGAAGCTTTGAATTTACCATGCATTGCTCTCCTTAAAAAAATCCCCAGCCTGGACCCTACTCAACCTTGAATCTATCTACTATCCCCAACTTACCCGCCTGTTCTACATATACCTAAAAGCCAAAAACAATGTCGACTGTTGGTCTTTGGAATCCATCGTCAAAGGGGTTAGAATCTCTTTCAACTCCATTGACTTTGCTGATTTCCTTGGCCTACCTAGACCTTGTCCACCCTCTCCCGAGAACCCCACAAAAGAACAGTGCCTAGCCTTTGCCCGATCCAAATATCTCCTACCCGAAGCATCTAACAGCACTTCAAAGCAGCTTACCCACTCATCCCTTACCCTAGAGGCAAAGATTATTTTTAACATCATTGTGCGTTGCCTCTTACCCCGTCTTAACTCTGGCTCGCTCCTTAACGATAATGCCATGGTCCTACTTTACCGAATGCTCAATGGCCTTGATCTTGATATGGTCAATACCATTTTAGGACCCATGGCTCACACTAGAAAAGCCAGGAAAGGAACTCCCCTTCCCTTTGCCACCCTTTTGACCCATATCTTCAAAGCTTCTGGAATCAATTTCAAAAATGAAGAACAACAGCGTCATATGGGTAAGTTCGACTCCAAGAGCCTTGAAAAGATTGGCATCACTCGGTCCCCCCAAGGGACTTGGAGTCTTGCCTCTCCTTCAAAAGCTCTTCCCACTGCCTCAGCCGTTGATGAACGCATGGACAACCTGGAGTTGGGCTTGGAGGAAGTTCGCCTGGATATCAAGGAGCTGCACAAGGAGTTTATGACGGAGATGAGCGGGGTAACCAAGCTGTTGCAAGATCTGAGGACGCTGCTCACTGATGATGCCCCGGACGATGAAGCTTAGCCTTACCCTACCCTACCCTAACCCCAAATCTGAAACATTGCTAGTTTTTGGAAACCGTTTCAAAACTTTTGGTGACTGTTTTACCTCCTCCCTTTGTTGAAAGACAAAAAGGGGGAGATGATTTGTGGCGTTAGACTTTTTAAAACTGTTGTGATTCAAAGGTCTTGGAAGACCTTGGTTTTGTTTTGGTTGGATAATTTCTTGTTTTAAAACAATGATCCAACATTTGTCTAACCCATGCAGGTACTTAGTCCGATTTTACTTATAGTTTATATGCTTGACTAAGTTGCAGGGATGCACAGGTTTTGTCTTTCATCAAGGGGGAGATTGATAACTCCACTCCCTTGATGAAAATCGGAATAAGTTTCAAAGGCCTTGACAGTCTGTTTGTGTCAAAGGTCATGAAGCTTTAGCAGTGTTGATGAAACACAAAACCTGTTCTCTATATTATTATGCTCGAATATTATTATATGTTATTATATGCTTCCATTATATTATTATAGATTCACTAACCTTTCAGGAAGCATTTTCGAATATTATTTCCTTCCTTATGTTGTAAATTGAAAAGATTCAAATTGGAAGATCATGGCTTCAGAAGTTTCCAAAGATAGAAGATTGTGAAGAATCCAGCTCAAGCCATGATCCTCTCTAGCCATTGGTGAAGATCCTTAGGCGCCGATTTGCTTCAATATAAAGAAAAGGAAGAAGAAGACAGCCAGACATTCGTGGAACACAAGCTTTTATACACTCAAGCCCTCAAGCGAAATCTGTCTTCTTCGTGTGCTCTCTACTAGTCCTTAAGAGTCTGTTATTTCATTTCAAAGCATTTGAGAGTTACACAGTGAGCTTATAGGATATATTTTGTTATAGTGTTATACTCGAGAGTTTGTAACTCAGGAAGTGAACACTAGGCGATTGATTCACTAAGTGTAAGAGGATTGTACTAGATAGCATAGAGAGGTGTGGCTCTTCTAGATTGGTCTAGGACTCCAAGGGAACGTGAGTTGACTAGATTGCAATTGTATAGGAGAGAGGCTTCTCGGTGAGCTACTAGGATCCTAAGTCTTGTGAATCAATAAAAGCCGGTTGAATCCTAGGGTTGTGGAAGAACCCTAGGCGGGGACGTAGGCCAAGTTCGTGCCGAACCTCGTAAACAACTCATCGAGTCCTTTACTTATTGCTTTACCTTATTTCCGCACATGGTTCGTACTGTTTAACTTTGTGATTCAGGTTTTCGAAGATAGACTAAGTCTAATCTTAAAGAATTTTGCACGAGCTTCAAAATTCTTGAGAATATGCGAAAAACCGGCATACTCTATTCAACCCCCCCTTCTAGAGTATCTTTACATTACTTTGTCTTACATTATCGAACCTTCAATAATGTTTTCCAAAAATAGCTTAAGAATTTAGATTCACGATCAAGAACAATAGACAATAGTCATCCATGTAAGCGAACAACATCTTTAAAGAATAAATGAGCAACATGAATAGCATCATCAGTTTTGTGACATGGTATGAAATGAGCAATTTTGGAAAATCTGTCTACAACAACAAAAATAGAATCATGACCCTTAGAAGTTATAGGCAAGCCAATAATGAAATCCATAGATACATCTTCCCAGGGTGCATTTGAAATAGGTAAAGGTTGATATAGACCATTTGCATTAGATTTCGATTTAGCCTTAGCACATGTGACACAACTTTTGACAAATCTAAGCACCTAATTAGACATTTTATGCCAAAAGTAATGTTCCTTTAGTCCAGCTAGTGTTTTTTCGAAACCTCCATGCCCTCTAGACTCATGAATTTCTTGAGTTAACTGTCGTCGAATAGAAGAAGATGGGATACAAAGCTTGTCCATCTTAAACAAATAACCATTATCAAGAAAATAAGAATCAACTTCACCTTTGGACACACATTGAGCATATATAGTTTTAAAGAAACCATCAAAAGCATACAATTCCTTTATCAAAGAAAAACCCAAAACATGTGCATCCATATGGTTTAGGAGGACATACCTGTGTGATAGCGCGTCAGCTACCACATTATCCTTTCCCTTCTTGTGGTGAACCACATAGGAAAAGGTATCCAGAAACTCCACCCATCGAGCAAGTCGTCTGCTGAGCACTGCTTGTCCTTTGAGGTACTTTAGAGCTTCATTATCCGAAAGAATCACAAACTCCTTAGGCCATAGATAGTGCTGCCATGTCTGTATGCAGCGAACCAGTGTGAACAGCTCCTTGTCGTAGGTAGACGAGTTGAGCTTTGCTGGGCCCAACATCTCGCTAAAATAGGCAATGTGGCGCCTATTTTGAAGAAAAACTCCACCAATGCTAGTGCCAGAAGCATCACACTCGAGCTCGAACGGTTGTGCAAAGTCAGGTAGTTGCAGCACTGGGGCATGGGTGAGACGATCCTTGAGGGCGTCGAATGCCCTTTGATGTGCGTATGACCAGTGAAACATCACATCCTTCTTGGTCAACTCATATAGGGGGGCGACAATAGTGTTGAAGTCCTTGACGAAGCGTCGATAGAAGCCAGCAATGCCCAAGAATGAGCGGACATGTGTAGGAGTCTGCGGCTGGGACCACTCCTGAATAGCGCGAACCTTCTCCTCATCTACCTTCAGCCCAGATGCAGACACTACAAAACCAAGGAAGATGGTAGGTTTGGATGCAAAAGAACATTTCTTTAAATTGACATATAATTTCTCTTTTATAAGACAATCAAATACCAATTTTAAATGACTAAGGTGATCATGCAGGTTCTTACTATAGATCAAGATATCGTCAAAATATACAACGACAAATTTTCCTAAGTAACGTCTAAGCACATGGTTCATAAGTCTCATAAAAGTAGAAGGAGCATTGGTTAAACCAAAAGGCATTACTAACCATTCATATAAACCATACTTAGTCTTAAAAGCCATTTTCCATTCATCTCCCTGTTTCATCCTTATTTCATGATATCCGCTTCTAAGGTCAATTTTAGAGAAAATTCATGCACCATATAATTCATCAAGCATATCATCTAAACGAGGAATAGGGTGACGATACTTCTTTGGAACCAAGATGACAGGCACCTCTTCCTTGAATAGACTTTTCTTTCTTGGGTAAGCTCCCTACCTTGGATAGACTTTTCTTTCTTGATATTAACCATGGGTGTAGGTTTTGTGGAGAAGACACTTTGGAGACCCATGACCACCTCTTCTTTGAATGCCCTTATACTAAGGGTATGTGGAGGAGAATGAGAGAGAGGTTCTTGATTTTGGAAGGAGTTGATAGCTTGGCTCGTGGACTTAGGTGGCTTCGGATATACAAAAGGAAGAAAGGGTGTGAAGCAAAGGCCAAAACCTTTGCCTTTTCCGCTGCCATCTACTTCATTTGGCATGCGAGGAATGCTAAGGTGTATGACGACAATCATATCCCCGAGGATGTGGTGGCTATACTCATAGCAACCCATGTCTTCCGCCTCCTTCACGCTTCTTTTGCCCTTGATGATGTTGAGAAGATCTAACCCTTGGCTCACTTTTAAGCTCTCTTGGTCTTGTTTTGGTTGGAATGTTGAGATCTTTGGATGGTGTCCTAGAGCTTGTGTGCCTCTAGTGCCTGCGTGCACTCGGGAACCATCTCCGCTTGGTTGGTTTTTGGCTTGTGTCCCTTTGGGTACCTGCGTGACCCGGGAACAAGGTCTTTTGGGTTTTTTTGGAGGTGTGTTGGGTATGCTTACCCTAACCGCTCCCATTTCTTGTTTTCTTGGCATTTTGTGTGTGCTCAATCAAGCTGCGTCTTGTTTGGGACATACATTCGGTATTTTATTTTAGCTTTGAACCCTTGTTGAGATAGGCTGTGTCCTAGCTCAAAAAGTTTCTCAAGCTCTTGATGTATGAACCTTTTGGCTCCCCCCATTCTTTCATTAATATTTACATAAACCTTCCATCACCCCGACTTAGTGCCGGGGGGTTGGCTTAAAAAGAAAAGATGGCAGGCACGACACAGAGGCTTTCTCGCACAAAACCCTTATCCATCAGCTTCATGACTTGGCGTTGCAGCTCCTTTAATTTGTCTCCTAATGACTAGCTCTATAGGTGGCGCGATAAGGCAAGGCTACGCCAGGGACGAAGTCAATCTGGTGCTCAATCCCTCGGATAGGTGGTAATCCTTGTGGTAGATCAGCTGAAAGGACATCCAAATAATCCTGCAAAAAATCAGCAATAGGTGTAGGAATATGACTCAAATCCAAAACATTTAGCAATACCTCTTTCATTACCAATAGGATGTGAGGTCGATGAGCATTCGAGGTGACGATCTCTTTCTGAGGTTGAGAGACCAAAGAACATCGTTCAACATAGCCCTTAAGCGAAGTATGAGAGGGTTGTGTCGATGCAGAAGGAGATTGGTGAGGCGCCGAAGGGGCCGCAGGTGTGGGTGTGGAGGCCGCGGGCGCGGGTGGTCTTGCCGCGGGCGCGGTGTGTGTAGGCGAGCTCCCATGTTGCTTCTCCTTCCGTTGGGCCTCCTTTTGAGCGTCATGCCGTTGTTTCTTGTGAACCTGTTCCTTCAAAACAGCTTGAGACGAGAGGAGTAAGAGAGTAACTCTCCTCCCATCAAAAGTGAAGGAATATGTATTCGCACGACCATCATGAATAACAGAACGATCATATGACCAAGGTCGGCCTAGCAAAATATGACTACAATCCATTCTAGCAACATCACATAAAACTTTATCATGATATGATCCAATTTAAAATGAAACTAAGCATTGTTTAGTCACCATAATATCAGATCCATCATCCGTTATGCCATTTAAACCATAGTGAGTAGCCCTAGGAGTAGTAGTCAAGTGTAAGAAATCCACTACCTTTTCATTGATGACGCTTAAGGTAGCCTCGCAAACCACACACTTGGTGTGGAAGATGTTCTCCCTTTGATCAGCCATGGGAGACTCCTGAATGTGTAGGACCCGACGATTGACAAGGTAGAGAACGTCCTGGAAGTCGCTGGTGTCGATCTCATCGTTAGGCTCAATCGGCTGGTCCTCCTCCACTCAACTCGAAATTACATGATCCTCGACAGTATCCTCCTCATAGTAATGGTATCCCAAATCATTGAGAAAGACCTTCCTTTTCTGAGGGTATTCGCGAGAGACATGCCCAGAACCACCACAAGTGAAGCAGCAGATGTCTTTCATGCGTTCCTTAGATGGTGCAGCAACCCTTCTAGTTTCAACCTGATAGCCCTGTTGAGGTGAGTTGGAAACTCCCTTTTGCTGCATAGAAGGGTTAGAAGAAGGTCTGGATTGACTAGAAGAAGCAAAGGGAACAAACCTGCGACTTTGGGAGGCTCGATCGAATCTGGTCCTTTGCTGTTACTGCTGCTGCTACTGCTCATACATAAGTTGTGCCTTATGAGATAAGGTGTTAATATTCCTAATAGAATGAATAGCCAAAGGATTTTTAAAAGAGATATTAAGACCAACAAGAAATTGAGTACATAAAGCACGTTCAGTAAGATAAACATTAGCCTGATGAGCGAGTCGTTCAAGCTCGTCTCTGTATTCTATGGGTGAGCGAGCTCCTTGACAGCAAGAAGCTAGGTTCATCCTCATTGTTTCTGTGTATTCTTCAGGCACGTGTGTCTTCTTCAAGAGATAGCGAAGTTGGGGCCAAGTTTCAATAGGCTGCTTACCTTGACGACGGTGGATCTCATGAGTGCAGAAGCACCAAGTGCGAGCCATACCTGTTAAATGCAGTATAACAACCTCCAACTTCTTTGTTTCCTCATAGCGCAGATGCTCCAAAACATAATTAGTATAATCTTTCCAAACAAGATAAGATTCAGGATTATTAGTACAATCAAAAGTTTCTAACTTAATTTTAACATAGCGCATCTGGATAGCTTGTGCATTACCAAATCTAGGACGACCAAAATTAGTATTAGGTAAATCATCAAATTCAGGATCTACCTCTTGGTATGCGTCCTCCAAGTGGGGCATGTCGTTTAGATCAGCATTGTTACGACTGTCATCCCAGTTAGATCTGATGAACAGAGGATTGGCGTGAGTCTGGTGAGGGGATTGATCCTGCTGTGGCTGGCCATGTTTCTGATGCCGAGGGGGAGTATGGTCTCCGCTAAAGCCAGATAACGGATCATTCTCATTCTCTCCTGCAAAAAGGTTAGGCGTAGCAGATCGTAGCTTAAAGTGCATTTGACCAGACAGGGGTGGATTACCTATAGGGGGTGTATTACCTGAAAGAAGTGGCTTACCACTTGGGGGTGTAGCTCCAGAAGCCTCAGAGCTCTCGATCGGTGGTCTAGGCGTCGTCGGTGGCTCGCGATTGCTCGTCGGACCTGCGTCGGACATGGGTGAGTGTGATGGAGGAGCTCGGGGGTGATTTGGATCAGAAACAAAGGAGAAGGACTTACCGGAACGTGGCTCAAGCAAAACAAGGGAAGCGACGGTTCGGTGGCTCCTGGGCGGCCCTGGGGTGGTGCTGGACGTCGGTGGAGGGGACTCGCGGTGTTGTTTCTGCTGCTCTTCAAGGAACAAGGAGGGACGAATGTGTAAGCGAGGGTCCTAGGCTCGGGAAAACAGGGGGCGGGGAGCTTGGGGCTGCCACTGGTGGTGCTCAGGCGTGGTGGTGGTCGAGGTTGTTGCTGCTGGAGATGGGGAACAAGGGAGGTCGTGGCGAAAGAGGTGGTGTCGATGGGTGATGGAGGAGGAATGATGGTGGTGGCGGCGAGTTGAGTTGGTGATGGCGTGAAGGAGGGAGTGGAAATGTGAATGATGGGGAATGGAACGGACGATGATGGTGAATGGTGAATGACGGGGTAAGGGGTGGGTTGAATTTAAAGGGCATGGTGAGTGATGGGAGTGGGTGATAATTGTGTGTGAAATTGGTTAACCAATACCTGAAAACAAATCCCGAATACGCGAAATTTGAATCTCGTAAATAGTCTTCGAATGTTAGTTTTTCCGACTCTCGCTTTCTCGATCAATTAGATTTTTTAAATCGAAAAGGATATCGTTGTCCGATAATTATTTTGAATTTTTGAGGTCAAGGACGGAAATTTTTCGTCAAATTTTACATTCTGATCGGAATCCGCTAAACGAGGTTTAAATCCGATTTAAATTTATTTTTAATTCTCCTTTTCTGACAAAATTATGATTTGAAAATCCGAGCCTTTACATCATCCACCTCTAAAAACAAGTCTCGTCCCCGAGACTAAAATCATTTTAAAAACAGGGGATGATGTTTGAACTCGCTGAGTCCAAGGATCATGTCATTGATCCCGTAAACACCTCATAAGTGCCCCTATGAGATCCTCACAGTACCGTTTCCATGATCATAATGTCCCCAATAGATCGTAGTAAGAATGTAATATGGGCCCCTACCACATCCTTATTCCGACTTCACTGTCATATCATAACTCGAAAAGCATTGCAGCATCTCCCCTAGGTCTTAGCAAGCAGTCTATAAGGGCCCCTATAAAATGCTTGTATCCACTTCGGGGGGCGTTATAATGCAAGTTCGGTGATATGATCTATTTTAGTCATGTTTTAAGTATAGATTTGCATATTAATTAATTTAGAGCATTTTTATATATATTTTTAGCTTAATTTGTATTATTTTAGATTCGGAGTCTACACTAGTGTTTTTATATATTTCAGGTATTTTTGAGCTTGGATCGTATGAATTTGGGAATTGATCACAATCGATGGATATTATTATGCAATTTGGAAGAAAAGATAGGCTGACAACGTATATGGGCTGATATCAGAATACCGTACGTGGGAGAGGAGGCACGGTTTAGCATACAAATGTTCCATAATATTAATTACTTTTTCCGTTAGGATATCGGCACTATATATATTCATACATTCGTACGGCAGAGGGGGCGGAGCCGTGACCGAGTTTGAACTTCTTAAACCCTAATTGTCTTTTGTTTTATTTTTACGGAGACCTAAACTCTCCCGTTTCGTCTACAATTTAAAGCTTTGTTTGGATTGATTGTGAGTTTCTAATTCTTGTTTCTTATTTCCTATATTGAATGTTTCGACTTCTTTGTGCTTGAATGTTTCATTGTTTTATTCTATCTCGACTGATCAACTTGGTAGAATCAATTCAATTGCTAGGGTTTTGTAGATTCCTGATTGCGAACCTTAACCCAAGTAGCAAACTTGTTCCTTTAGGGCTGATTGAACTAATTGAATAAGTAGGAAGTTGGATGTGTTGTTAAATCCTTCTTTAGGGAGTGCAAATACCTTGGTTAATCTCCGAACTTAAACCTATCAGTTGGGTTAAATCCTTCTTTAGGGACTGTTCGATTGATAAGGGTTTCTAGGACTGATTGGACTAGTAACTATATTAGGTTGGGACAAGGGCATTAATAGGAAACCTAAAAGGACAAGAGGAAGTTACAATATCAATTCAACCAAATAAAGTGGATATTTGTAGATGAAACTATTTTATTAATCGTTATCTCCATTAATTTGTTTATAGTTTATTTTATTTTCTTTCTTATTTCAATCACTAAAAAAAACCCCGTTTCCTATTAATTGGTACATAAACTTAACTTAGGAATAACTTGATTCTCTGTGGGATCGACTCGTGCTTACCACACCATATTAGTTAGGTAGGTTCAAATTTATTTCGATACGGTTTACCCGACTAAAAACCGTTCATCAAATTGGCGCCGTTGCCGGGGAATCAAAGTTTATTTCTTTATTTTGTGTGTTTACCGATTATTGTATATAACTTAACTTTGTTGTGAACCTATCTTACGGTTTGCGACACCCTTACTACTAACATTTTAAGATGAGATTAATGCAGCATCAAGGCGAAAATTTTCACCATTATTTCACAGAAGTGAATAATTTATTGGACGCCCGTTATGCAAGGGGTTACCATAATAGTTTGCAAGATATGATTGCTTTTGTACTTGAGGGCATGACTACTGAGACCAAAGAACTTGCCGAGTCTATGAGTAACGGAGGCTTTGCGAGTTTTAATTTATCAGATATGTGGGATTTTTTCTGCTGCATGGATCACCAGATAGAGCAGGAAGAAGCTTTCACACGCCAGGTTATGTTGGAGCAGGTGCTTAAAAGGACGGAGCGAATTGAGGAACAATTGAACCAACTTAATCAACCGGTGAGTGAGTTGGTAGTAGGGCAATGCTTTATTCCTCAAGTTGATGAAAGTCAAGACACAAATAAAGATGGGTTGATCGATGAGAGCCCGATGCTCCCTTACATGGAGTCTCATGAGTGCACGCGTGAGGATCCATGTGTTTTGGCTCCTAGTTCATCCGAAGAAATCTTCCCTGACTTGCCTATCAACGAACCATGTCCAGAGTCGATTTCTGTGGCTCCCGAGAAAGGTATTGATAATTCTTACACTTTTGTGAACTTTGGTGAATATACAGATCCTTGGGAGCATTACTTTGAGAAGCCACC
This sequence comes from Persicaria maculosa, assembly GCA_963922045.1. Lineage (NCBI taxonomy): Eukaryota > Viridiplantae > Streptophyta > Magnoliopsida > Caryophyllales > Polygonaceae > Persicaria > Persicaria maculosa. Next base: position 61,040,399 of record OY998259.1, read on the forward strand.
AGCGGAACTGTGTTGGTGTAATGATATGTGTTAATTTCCTATGTCTTGTATGCTTTATATGTTACTTGTATTGTTGTGTGTATGCTTGTAACATGTATGTATATGATGATTATACATATTACATATAGGTAACATATATACTATGTATGGATGCATACATTATCATATATTCGACTGAGTCGTATTGAGCTATATAGCTTGATCCTCTAATGAATATATATGTATAAAGTATGGTGTGATAATACATAAGTATAATATGATATAGCTATATGTACAATATGTATATACTAAGAGAGACTTACCTTATCTCGTTACTGGGCTTTAGCCCATTAGCTGAGAGAGGCCCAATGATTGCCCGGACTGGAGTTAAGGAGCCCATTGCTTGAGCCCGCGCCAGCTAAAACCCTAAGTTGGAACGCTGCGTTTTAGCCTGGCTGGAGCTCTCCCGTGTTGACCTAGCTATATAAGCTCTTATTGGAGCTTTGCTGCCGTCGTACTGTTTGTGCTCTCTCTCTCTCTCTCTCTCTCTCTCTCTCTCTCTCTCTCTCTTCATCTTCCACAAGACGCTCTCTGTTCTAGGGTTTTCTAGGGTTTGGTGTTCCTCTCCCTTTGCCTGAAGATTCTCCGATCCTGGAAGCGAAGAAGGTGGCCGACAGTGTCCCTTGTGGTTCTCTGGTGGCCGGCGCTCCAAGCTCTGGGCAGCAGCTCTCCTTGTCCAGGCGATCTAGGGTTTGAGATCGAAGACTTCTTCGATCTCTGGTTCCCACACAGGGGGATTTCTTTCTCTCTTTGTTTCTGATCTCATGCATGTCTAGATCTAGGTTTTTTGTATCTCTTTACTTGATCTGTCCCTGTACGGACTCATTATAGTGGATTTGGCCAACTCTTGAGGCCCCGTGGATGTAGGCATAACCGAACCACGTAAAATCGCTTGTGTTCGTTCTTCAACTTGCGTGTTTCGATTAGATCTGTTATCTCTTGCTCGATTTCATACGCTTCCGCATCTTCGCCGATCTCGTTTATCGATCTATAGGTTTTACAACGTGGTATCAGAGCTTGAGTGTCGAGTTCTAGGGATAAAGAACGGGTGTAGGGCCTCGGGCGGACATAAAAGGCGACATCGCTGGTGCCGCACCCCCCCTGCACGACATACCACACCCTTGTTTGCTAGATCTAGGTCTCTGTGCTTCATTTCTGGCTTCTGGTGTGTAGATCTGTGTGTTTATTGCTCATTCTTGGAATATTTTGTTAGATCTACTTGGTTATTGTCAAGATTCAAAGTTTTTCTTGTATCTGAGAGTGTTTTGATTCACTTACTGACTTGGTTTCTTTGTTTTTGCAAGGTACTGGTTACTATGGGTGACAAAGGCACGTATCTAAAGCCCTTCAATGGCCACACGGATTTTGCTATGTGGCCGATTAAAATGAAGGCAATCTTAACAAAAGAAAAATGCTGGGTTGCTATGACAAATAAGTTTCCTGATGCTACTGCAAAGGAAAAAATCTTGGAAACTGATGAACAGGCCCACAGTGAGATCATGCTACGCTTAGGAGATGAAGTTGCTAGGCAGGTCTATAATCTTGAGACAGCTCAAAAGCTGTGGGAGGGGTTGGAAGGCCTCTATTTGGTAAAATCTCTCCCTTCTCAAGTTAACCTATTCAATAAATTGTTTACCTTTAAAATGGATGTGTCCTGTCCTTTATATGAGAATCTGGATAATTTTTTTACTATTATTCAAGATTTACAACGTTGTGGTGATAAGGTTGAGGAAACTCAACAGTGTGTGTTGTTATTAAATGCTTTGCCTGCTCAGTTTGACACTTTTAAAGATGTTGTTCAATATAGCACTGATAAATTGGATAAAAAGGTTATCCTTGAGTCCATTGTTCAGAAAAATGATGCTTTGAAAGTGTTTAAAAACAAATATGAGTCTAAATCTGACACCAAAACTGAAAATAAGAATGAAGTTCTTGTTTCTAAAGGTAGGTTCAGAGGCAATAAACCTAATAACAACCAAAATCAAAACAGGAATACACCTCAGAAGGACAATGGTAAACCTGAGTCTAGTCAACATGGTAAATCTGATAAGCCTGATAAATCTCACTTGATGTGTTCTTACTGCTCTAAGTTTGGTCATATTGATAAACATTGTTTCAGAAGAAAAAGAGATGAAAAAGCTGCTGGAAAGCAGCCTAATGTGTCTAATGTGTTTGAATCTCATCCTTATTATACTCATGAAGTGCTTGCTTTATTAAACACTGCTGATTCTAATACCTGGATTTTGGATTTTGGATGTACTATGCATGCTACCTATCATAAGTCTTGGTTTCATGATCTTAAATGCTTTGATGGTGGCACTGTTATGCTTGGTGATCATTCTGTGCTTAAAATTAATGGTGTTGGATCTATTGCTTTAAAGATGTTTGATAATGTGGTTAGAGTTATTAAGGATGTTAAATGGGTTCCTGCTTTAAGAAGAAACTTGATGTCTGAAAGTGCTCTTGAATAATTGCATTATGATGTGTTTAGTTCTGCAGGTGTGAGAGTTCTCACTAAGGATGGTAAGCTTGTTGTAAAGTGCATTAGAAAAGGTGGCTTATATGAACTTCTTGCTACTCCTGTGATGAACTTCTCTTCTGCTACTGCTCTCACTGTTGCTAACTCTATGAAAACCATGTCTTTAAGTGATACTCTTATGTGGCATAACAGGTTAGGTCATGTAGGAAACAAAGGTTTAGAACATTTGCATAAATCTGGCATTCTCAATTCTAAACCTTGCACCATTGAGTTATGTGAAAACTGTGTGCTTGGTAAATATACTAGGAAAAGTTTTAAATCATTTGTTCATGTCTCTACTGCTCCTCTTGATTATATACATTCTGATCTTTGGGGCCCTTCCCAAGTCTCAACTGTTGGTCATAAAAGATACTTCATGTCTCTTGTTGATCATTACAGTAGATATGTTTGGGTGTATTTGTTGAAGACTAAAGATGAAGCTTTTGAAACTTTTAAGATGTGGAAAACTAGAGTTGAAAAAAAAACTGGATTATCTGTTAAATGTTTGAAAACTGATAATGGTTTGGAGTTTTGCAATTCTGTGTTTAATGCTTTCTGTCATGAGCATGGAATAAAAAGGCATTTGACAATTCCTGGTACCCCTCAGCAAAATGGTACAGCTGAGAGGTTAAACAGGACTCTTCTTGAAAAAGCTAGATGCATGTTAATCTCTTCTGGTTTGAAACATAGTTTATGGGGTGAAGCTGTGGTTACTTCTGCTTATTTGATTAATAGAACTCCTTCATCTGTGATTGCTTTTAAAACACCTTATTAGTTATGGACTAAAAGAATACCTAAACTTGATCAGTTAAAACCTTTTGGTTGTACTGTCTATTCTTATGTAAATCAAGGTAAGTTGGAACCCAGATCACGGAAATGTGTTCTCTTGGGGTATCCTGAAGGTGTCAAAGGGTATAAACTTTTAATTGTCCAACCTGGTGTTTACAAAACAATTGTGAGTAGGAATGTAATCTTTAATGAGCATGAATTCCATTTTAAAAAGGCTTCTGCTTCTGTGATTCATGAGACTGACTTGCAGGAACAAGGTGATCAGTTTTATGTTCCTAAGAACATAGATTATGATTCTGATGATGAGTTTAACAGTGGTTATTCTTCTCCCTCCCCTCTCTCTATTTCTTCTCCTGCCCCTCCTGCTTCTGTGATTATGCAACCTCACCAATTGGGTGGGGAAGCAACTAATGAATCTGTTTTGCCTTCTTCCTCTTCTGTTACTCCTGTTTCTGTGGATGGGGATACTGTTGTTGAATCTGTGTCTGCTTCAGGTTCTGGCAATTCTATTTCTTCAGATGCTTTAAGACATGATTTAACTGATTGGCAATTAACTAGAGATAGAAGTCCTAGGACTGTTATTCCTAATAAGAGATTAATTAATAACATTGTTGAGTTTGCTTGTCTTGTTTCTTCTGTGGTTCAAAATTATACTCCTGAAACTTATGAACAAGCTGTTAGATGTGCTCACTTTAAATTCTGGAAGCATGCTATGGATGAAGAAATAGATTCTATGAGAGTTAATAAAACCTGGACTTTGGTTCCCAAACCTGTTGATGCTAGATTGATTGATTGTAAATGGATCTTTAAACTCAAAGAAGGAATTTCTAAGTCTGACCCCTTAGATACAAAGCTAGGTTGGTTGCAAAAGGTTTTACTCAAAGGGAAGGAGAGGATTACAATGAGATCTTTGCTCCTGTTGTGAAGTATAAGACTCTTAGATTGTTGCTTGCTATGACTGCTGTCTATGACTTTGAGCTTGAACAAATGGATGTCAAAACTGCTTTTCTTCATGGTGACTTGGATGAAACTATTTACATGAAACAGCCTAAAGGCTTCATTGATTCTGTTCATCCTGACTATGCCTGCTTGCTTAATAAATCTATATATGGCTTGAAACAATCTCCACGACAGTGGAATATCAAGTTAGATAGATATATGAGATTTAGCTTGGGTTTTAAGAGAAGTAAGTTTGATACATGTTTGTATTTTAATGGTTTAAAGCATGCTGGTCCTATGTTATATGTTCTTCTTTATGTGGATGATATTCTGCTTATTTCTAAGTCTATTGATAGCATCCTTGATATTAAGAAGAATTTGCAAAAACATTTTGACATGAAGGACTTAGGCATTGCTAAGAAAATTCTGGGCATGTCCATTGTTAGAGATAGGAAGCATAAGAAGCTTTGGCTGCATCAATGTGATTATGTTCAGAAAGTGCTAGATAGATTTCACATGACTTGAGATAAAGTAAATAACATTCCTCTTGGTCCTCACCTTGACTTAACTAAGCTTAAAGGAAAAATGTCTGTGGTTGAGTCTAAAAGGATGAAATCTATTCCATATGATGCTGCTATTGGTTCTGTTATGTACTCCATGATTTGTACTAGACCTGACTTGGCATTTGCAATTAGCACTCTTAGTAGGTTTATGTCTGAACCTGCTGAGAAGCATTGGTTGTCAATGAAATATCTGCTTAAGTATTTGCTTGGATCTGTGAACTTATCCCTGCTATATGCTAAACATTCTTCATCTTATGATTTACATGGATTTGTTGATGCTGACTATGCTAGCAACAAGGATACCAGGAAATCTATTACTTCCTATGTCTATACATGGGCAGGTAATTGTGTTTCCTGGAAATCCCAGCAGCAACCTATAGTTGCATTATCCTCTACTGAGGCAGAGTATATTGCAGCCACTGAAGCCTGTAAAGAGGCCATATGGTTGCAGGGTATTCTGAAAGAGATTGAGAAAAAGCACTATACTACTGTATTGCATATAGATAGCCAAAGTGCTCTTTACTTGTGTCGTGACCCCATGTATCATGAAAGAACTAAGCATATAGATGTGAGATATCATTTTATAAGGGAAAAAGTTGAAGATAATGTGATTCATGTTAAGAAAATTGATGGTAGATATAATCCTGCTGATTTTGGTACAAAAATAGTTCCTTATGACAAGTTTTTGTATTGCAGGAACTTCCTCCATTTGGAGGAGCTCACTTGATTTGCTGTGTGAGTGTGGGCTGAAGACGGACCTGGCATAAGAATCCACTAAAGTGAAGCTAAGTCTGCCCAGTGCAAGACTTAGAAAATTACAGGGGCATTTGTAATGATATGTGTTAATTTCCTATGTCTTGTATGCTTTATATGTTACTTGTATTGTTGTGTGTATGCTTGTAACATGTATGTATATGATGATTATACATATTACATATAGGTAACATATATACTATGTATGGATGCATACTTTATCATATATTCGACTGAGTCGTATTGAGCTATATAGCTTGATCCTCTAACGAGTATATATGTATAAAGTATGGTGTGATAATACATAAGTATAATATGATATAGCTATATGTACAATATGTATATACTAAGAGAGACTTACCTTATCTCGTTACTGGGCTTTAGCCCATTAGCTGAGAGAGGCCCAATGGTTTCCCGGACTGGAGTTAAGGAGCCCATTGCTTGAGCCCGCGGCAGCTGAAACCCTAAGTTGGAACGCTTCGTTTTAGCCTGGCTGGAGCTCTCCCGTGTTGACCTAGCTATATAAGCTCTTGTTGGAACTTTGCTGCCGTCGTACTGTTTGTGCTCTCTCTCTCTCTCTCTTCATCTTCCACAAGACGCTCTCTCTTCTAGGGTAATCTAGGGTTTGGTGTTCCTCTCCCTTTGCCTGAAGATTCTCCGAGCCTGGAAGCGAAGAAGGTGGCCGACAATGTCCCTGGTGGTTCTCTGGTGGCCGACGCTCCAAGCTCTGGGCAGCAGCTCTCCTTGTCCAAGCGATCTAGGGTTTGAGATCGAAGACTTCTTCGATCTCTGGTTCCCAGACAGGGGGATTTCTTTCTCTCTTGGTTTCTGATCTCATGCATGTCTAGATCTAGGTTTTTTGTATCTCTTTACTTGATCTGTCCCTGTACGAACTCATTATAGTGGATTTGGCCAACTCTTGAGGCCCCGTGGATGTAGGCATAGCCGAACCACGTAAAATCGCTTGTGTTCGTTCTGCGACTTGCGTGTTTCGATTAGATCTGTTATCTCTTGCTCGATTTCATACGCTTCCACATCTTCGCCTATCTCGTTTATCGATCTATAGGTTTTACAGTTGGTGGTATCGCATTCCCTCGGTAGAGAGTAATGATAAATTGAAAAGGGTTTTAACTTCTATAGTATATAATTTCAGTTTATCATTATTATATTTTATATGCTTAATTGATATGTGTGCACAAGAGTTTGACAAGTTGTTGAGGGCTTTAACAATGTCTGATCTTAGAAAGGTTGGTAGTAACCTTTTCTTTATTCCTTTTAATTTAAGGTAGGATTAATTTATACTATTTTTTTCTCTTCGTAAAAAAAAAAGAAAGAAAGAAACCCTCTTCCCCATCTCCCTCGTTCTTCCTCTTCTCAAACCCGCACAGCACCACCCTTCATCACCGCCTTTCCTCCTCACCGCACCACCCATCGCTTCTCGCCGAATCCGTCTCCTTCTAATCGCCGGACCACCACACTGGCCACCGCACCACCGCACCGGCCACCACACCGCCGCGCCTACCTCATTACCGCCCCTCTTTCGCCCTCTACCACTTCGCCGGGCTTCTTTCCCTCTCTTTCCCGGTAGTCCACCGCCGAACCTCCTGCAAATCCTTCCACTGATCACCTGTCGACAGCCAGCATTGCCCTAGCACCAGACCACCATCGTGAATCCATTTGAGCGCCGCCCCCACTTCCGACCGCCCGTGCTCTCCCTCCTCCGGCGTGTGTTCTCCACTGCCGACAATGCTCGGCCGAAACCTTTACCGGCAACCACCACTTCAAATCCTGCCGACCACCGCTCCCTCTCGGATCTGCTGTTGCCCACGCTCTGCTCCAGTCCGACGATTCGTTTCGACGGGACACCAATTTTGGTTGGGTAAGAGTAGGTATATCTATCCCCTTATCTAGTTGCTAAGTTGCACTTTTGGGAACTGCTGAACTGAACTTATTTGTGACATTGCAAACAATCTGATTTTCAGTTGTGGTGAACTTAGTATAAAAAAAAATTTACTAACTTGTGAGTGTTTGATTTTACTATCTTTGATCGCATCAACTTGAGTTGGATTGATTTATGTGCTTAAGGTCGTAGGACTATTAGCTAGGTAAGTCATTTGATTAATTTGAGTTTCTTGATTTCTATTGAACTGCTTTTTGTTTTTATTTGAGTTTGGATGTATTATTATTATCCTTGGAAAGTTGGACTGCATTGTCTTGTATGTTTTCTTTGCTTTGTGTCTTGGCCAGGACCTTTGGTAAAGAAGATGATGCCTATTTTTTTTTTCCGACTCTAAGACGGTTCACAATGTCAGTTACATCCAAGAGTTGCTTCTGAACATCCAGGGCTGAAATTTCTGATCTTTTTATCATATTTTAAGGGTGTCTTATAACTATGAGGAATGCTGAATTTTATGGTCGGTTCAGAGAAAACACCACCACCTCTTCTTGAGCTCAATGATTTGTCTCGAATGCCTGACTACTTTGTGAGTTTCCTCTACCTCCTGTTTATTATTTCATTACTTTGAGGGCAAAGTAAGATTTTAAGCATGGGGTGGGGAATTCAAGTGTAGCTCCGTCTTTATATATATGTTAGTTTTTTGTTTTTTGTTTTTTTTTTCAATTTTTTTTGTGCATTTCATTGCATTTAGGTGTTATTAAAGATACCCATATTGGTTTAGTTTGTCCTCTAATTCATTTTTATGATCTTATTGGATAAATCCCATGATTTGATTGAATTGCTTGAAAATGATTTTTGGAGCATGATTTGAGAATATAATTGAGCAAGTATGGTTCATAGTTGAGGTTAAATTGAAATCTAAAAAAAAAATATAACCCTTGTGAGTTTGATTTTGGCCTTATAGGGACTTTACATATTATTCTCTTTTGCTTTTATTGTGTGAGTATACTCTTCATATGCTTGTTTTTCATGACCGTATTGCACATGTTTGTTGCTTGTGAATTTCAAATGATTGAGGCATGTTTTCTTTAGCCGTATTATAACTTATCTACCCTTTGCATTATCCTTTGCTTGAAGCCCAACTGAACCGTAAAGCCTATTTCTTTTTTATAGCTCCACAAAAATATATCATAGCCAATGATTAGCATGACCCTATCCGGGAATTAGGAGGAGAATTGGTGAAAAATCTTTATGTTGGAGTTGCTTTGAGTGGAGATGATGTCTGTATGGTTGTGCATTGCGAGAGGAATAGCCAAAATAAGGTAACCCTTCTTGCATAATAGAGATGACTTGTTACTAGGGGCCTAAGGAGGATAAAATTCACTTAGGAGTAAAAGTCTAGTAAGCTTGGACCTAGGGAGGATAAAAATTCATCTAGGGGTAAAAGTAAGCATAAAAGAAAAGAAAAGAAGTCATCATCCAAATAGAAAAATTGCATGAGTTGTATGGTTATTGAAATCGAAAAGTGCTTATTGATGTGTATTGGAGTTTATGTTATTGGAATGGTTTGCGAAGTATGGAAGTTTTGGTGTTGTCCTGGTTGGTTGTTGTTTCTTTTTCCCTGATTTTTAGCAACACAAGCCTAAATATTTCTCATGCCTTATGTTCCTACCAAAGCCCCATTACAACGTTATAAAAGTCCTCATGACGTGTTTTGCAAGTAATGACATTCACGGTGTATAAAACATTTTGGATTGAGTTGAGAGTTGTACTTTAAAGCCCAAACACATGAGAGCTTGAGTGAAACACATTATCCCGGTGAGGTTGGATTGAATTTGCCTTTACTATTAGATCGCTCATATATTTGCTAGGATATTTGTTCTCTTATTCATGGCTCCTATTGCTTGATGTTATTTTTCTAAAACAACAGCATGAAGATCTTATGGGATGATTTATTCTATATTTGTTTTTCATTGCTTGAGGGCAAGCAAAAGTCTAAGCATGGGGTAGTTTGATATGATCTATTTTAGTCATGTTTTAAGTATAGATTTGCATATTAATTTAGAGCATTTTTATATATTTTATAGCTTAATTTGTATTATTTTAGATTCGGAGTCTACACTAGTGTTTTTATATAGTTCAGGTATTTTTGAGGTTGGATCGTATGAATTTGGGAATTGATCACAATCGATGGAGATTATTATGCAATTTGGAAGAAAAGATGGGCTGACAACGTATATGGGCTGATATCAGAATACCGTACGTGGGAGAGGAGGCACGACTTAGCTTACAAATGTTCCATAATATTAATTACTTTTGTCGTTATGTCAATACAAATTAGGATAGATTGAATTAGATTAATATATTAATATTATATAGTATAGATTAGTTAGATAGTTTAGGATATCGGCACTATATATATTCATACATTCATACGGCCGAGAGGCGGAGCCGTGATCGAGTTTGAACTTCTTAAACCCTAATTGTCTTTTGTTTTATTTTTATGGAGACCTAAACTCTCCCGTTTCGTCTACAATTTTAGGCTTTGTTTGGATTGATTGTGAGTTTCTAATTCTTGTTTTTTATTTCCTATATTGAATGTTTCGACTTCTTTGTGCTTGAATGTTTCATTGTTTTATTCTATCTCGACTGATCAACTTGGTAGAATCAATTCAATTGCTAGGGTTTTGTAGATTCCTGATTGCGAACCTTAATCCAAGTAGCAAACTTGTTCCTTTAGGGCTGATTGAACTAATTGAATAAGTAGGAAGTTGGATGTGTTGTTAAATCCCTTTTTAGGGACTGCAAATAACTTGGTTAATCTTCGAACTTAAAGCTATCAGTTGGGTTAAATCCTTCTTTAGGGACTGTTCGATTGATAAGGGTTTCTAGGACTGATTGGACTAGTAACTATATTAGGTTAGGACAAGGGCATTCATAGGAAACCTAAAAGGACAAGAGGAAGTTACAATATCAATTCAACCAAATAAAGTGGATATTTGTAGATGAAACTATTTTATTAATCGTTATCTCCATTAATTTGTTTATAGTTTATTTTATTTTCTTTCTTATTTCAATCACTAAAAAAAACCCCCGTTTTCTATTAATTGGTAAATAAACTTAACTTAGGAATAACTTGATTCTCTGTGGGGATCGACTCATGTTTACCACACTATATTAGTTAGGTAGGTTCGAATTTATTTTGATACGGTTTACGCGACTAAAAACCGTTCGTAACTCGGTCAGAAAAATTCAAGAGGGTTCCTCAGTTTGATACGGTTTGGGCTCAAAATCATTGAAGTTCTCGATCACGTTCAATTTCTCAGAATCCAAGTCAGTCCCTTTTATTTTAAATCACCGTTTAAAATCCGGCGTTAGTCAAGCAATTTCAGAACTCAAGAGGTGGAATCAGCCACCTCTAAGGCTAATATCATATTTCCTTCCTAGGTTCCAAGCCAGAGTCAAATTTCACCAATTCGGTTCTAGCATCTTACCAATTTCAATTCAAGGGCTCATATATGATAGGATTTATCACATCATCTCATGGAAGTTACACACCATATTAATCAGATAAGCACGTCATATCAATCAGATAAGTACATCATACTCATTCTAACTACCAAGCGTCATCGCATTAGAGGCAAACAAGTACTTCCGTACATTAGCATTCCATCGAGTTCAGGAGATAACTATGTTAGTACTAACAGTTCACTATTGTCAATGGCCATACATCATAGAATCAACATCGTCTATAACATAGAATTCGCACCACATTCGGCTTCAAGTAAAGCATACGCTAGATCACATCCTCGAGAGAACCTGCCTATAACTATCAATCATGACAAGACACGACCACTACCCATCATCTCTTGCATTAAGATCAAATTCACCAAGGTCTACCAACTCAATCCACTACTAGTTCTAGTCACCATTGCATCCCGCTCACATACAACCTTTCTAGCCTCATAACTACCCGCAATCAAGGCCAATTACCCAAACCAACTACTAGGTATTCCAACTCCTATGCCAACAAGCCATCTAAGGGTCAATCCACTTCGACATCCTGATCTCAAGTCCTACCTTCCACTCGACCATCTAATCTATTTCTCAGAGTTCCCAATCACACGTTTTCCTGATCCGACAAGCTTAACAACTCGACCAACTACCAAGACTCCTTATCAAGCGCACCCTCATCCTAGGGGTCCTCTACCAGTCCCATCTTCGCCTTCTCAGAGAGATCCCAAGTCCTTAATTGAACCTCCGTCACGATCAATCTAGACAACTCTTAACAATCTTGCTTACTCTTCCTAGGCTCTCAAGACTCCGTCCGACCATAATCTCCTAAAAAGACATCTCGAATCACCTTTCTAACCGAATCATACTTCCCACGCCACTAACCACTCTCACTAACCATCCACCTCTAAGGACCCAACTCATGCTGACCATCTCACACCTGACACTCCCGACTAAATCTAACGTAGAAACCCAACTAGTGGTACTCCCAACCACGAATCACCATGACCCTCAAGCCGACCCACTTTAGATCCTCTTCCCAGCATACCCCTAGACTAGTTCCCTCAACTCCACATGTTTCCCCAAATTACCTTAGATCACGCTTCCTCAAACTTTGAAATCTCTACCACTTAAACCCTTATGTACCAACAATCATTTTCACCGAATTCCTATGACATCCTCGTCCGAATTTCCTAAGTACCGCAACTTTACCAACCTTCAAAAATCTCTTATCCTTTAGCTTCCTCAATACCTTCTACTTTGCCTAGTTCCCAAATCCATGCTCATGGTCTCCCTATCTCAACCTTAAGCCTACAGTCTTACTAGGAATCTCAACTACATCCTTGCCTAGCTACTAGCCTTTCCTCGAATATTCATCTCACATCCTCAAATACCTTGTTAAGAGGATAATCAAGTATGAAAGAAATATAAATTAAAATTTGAAATCAAACTGATTCCCGGTCTCAGCAAATAAATACCAGACTTTCCCCCGTTGTAGTAGAAGGCAGTCAGGATCAATCCATGAGGAAGCGTATCAGCACCCAGCTTTTCAGTTCAGAAATTCTCGAAAACGACTCAGGAAGCACTCGACGTTGACCAGGTGTCCTCGATGTCGACAACTCAGTCGAGTGAAACTGCAAACAGAAGCAAACAGAATCGCAAACGAAGCAAAAACGAAAGCAAAGTAGTCAATCTCGAGTGCTACAGTACTCGACGTTGACCAAAACTTACCCGAAGTCGACTAGAAGTGCTCGAAATCGAGTAACTCAGAACCGAAAATCGTAACTTTAAATTGTAATAAAACGAAAATAAACACGAAATTTGGGAATAAAATCAATAAACTAAAATACTTCCAAGATCAGGGTTTCAACACCACATCGATAACCATATAAAATAATGCATAAGGTATAAAGGATCATGCCTTTTCTTCAAATAACTGTCGTTATTAACAAATAGGAATATAGAGGCTTTCGCATAAACCCTAATTGTTACTAACTCTTTTGCACATAATCAATCCAAGTTATATTAAGATCACTTTCGCTTCAATAACACAAACAAGGATCACTGACGGAGGCAAAGCCGTTGATTCACCTCGCCAAAATTAAATCCCAAACAAACAAACTAGTATAGTATGCAAGTAAGGGGTCGAACCCTAGAGAATCAAGTATTTCGAAATATTGTGTATTTATCAATGTACAAGAAATGATTTTTATGAATGACAATAAAAGAAAATAATATTGACAAAAGCAAATAAAAGATAGAAGAAAAGCGTTTCCACCTACAAGTTCTCGACTTTGGTTGGTTTTATTGGTCATCGAATCCTTTTCAAGTTATTATCTTTTCCTACGAATTCCTCCCATCTTGGTTTAAATAGATTAAAAGTCCTACGAGTCCAATTAATCCTTTACACCTCAATGCAACCTTAACACGGTCAAGATTTAACAAAGAGATAGCAAATAGTCCCAAGAACTTGAGCATATAAATAACACCAATTAAACACGGGATTATGAGTTTACTCTCACTCTCATGTGTTTAGGCTTAACAATGTATCTCTCAACTCAATCCAAAATACAAAAAGCTACATAGAAATTGACACATATATCACAAATTCTCCACCGTGGATGCCATCACTTATAAGAAACTTCAAGCTTGGTCGACGTCGAGTTGGCCTACTCGATGTCGAGTAGTTCTGGGCTGCTTCTCTTGGTGGATTTCGACTGGCCTAGTCGATTTTGACTAACTTTCAGGGACTTCTTTTTCCACTCTTTGCGATCCTTTTCGCTTCTTGACCTATAAAAATGTTAGATTTTCGCACGAAGACAATACCTTCCACATGGAGTATTCAAAACTAAAAAACAAACAAAACCAAAATCAAAAGTTTCAAAGTCCCAAAATTCAAAAGTTTTATGTACATGCTCTAGATTTTAGAGTCGCTAGGCCGACTTCTCCGCTTTAAGCATTAGCCTGGCTCATCTTTGTCCAGAAGTATAGGTGGGTTTGGTGGTTCCTCCGGTGGCGGGAAGTGTGGAATGTCATCCGGGGGCATCATATGGTGAAGTTTAAATCTCCCCGAGTGAATGCTCCATGGCTCCACCCATTCATCTTCCTGGGTTCCAGCTAGCCTGCATAAGGGAATACATAAAGAAAGTTCGCATACCTCATCATCGTATCCCCTTATCTTCATAGTTTGATTTGTTTGAACGTCTCCACCATATAAGAGCGGTGGAGTGGGAAGAGATATTTCCTCCTCATCCTGTGGAGATTAATGCCACTTTGCGAGGACCCCATACTTGAACATGAGCATCGGTTTCTCAAAATCATCGGGGATAGCCTTCACCTTGTAAGGTAAAAGCGACTTTGAAATATCATGGGCGACGATGTCCGTCTTCTTCTTTTCTCGCTCTTCTTCTTCTTGGGATCCTTCAAATGGTTTTTCAAAGACAGGTATCAAAGTTGGAATTGAGATCGCGGAGGGACATACTTGGGTATCGACTAGAGATAGGTCGATATCGACTGGAGATGGGTCGACATCGACTAGGCGTTGGTCGAGGTCGACCTCAGGTTCAGATCCTCCTTCTAGCGGGATTGGAGCTTCTGGCGGAGATTTTGATAAAGCTTGTAGCTTGCTAAATGCGCGTACACCCTCAAGCCATGCCTCCTCATCAACTATGTATAGCCATCTCAGATATTTCAATTCTTTTGCATACCTTCTCTCTCTTTCCCTTTCGGCCCACGTTCCTAAACACTCGAAGGTGTCCAGCATCCACCTGAAAACTCAAGGAAAATGTGAGATCTAACTACCTAAGGCGCGAATGATTGCTTTCCCTGGCAACGTCGCCAAGTTGACGAGAGGAGGAAATCGAGACTTACAATTAGAATGTAAATAAGAAAAAGCAAACCAGATTTCATCTCGTGCAAATAATTACAAGACTTCCTCCCGATGCAGCAGTGGGAAGTCAGGATCGATCCATGAGGAAGCGCGTCAGCGGATCCTAGGCAGGGGAAGAATCTCACGGGCAGAAATCGACTTCAGGAGTACTCGACCTCGACTAAGGTTAGTCGATAGGGGCCGTGCACAGTTGAATCCGAGTAAACAGCAGACACTGAAATTTGGTCGACTACGAGGAAACTACTCGATGTCGAGTTGGCTGGTCATAGTCGAGTTGGCTTTGTCGACTTCGAGTTCCTGTAGAGACACAAGCAACAACGATCTTTGCTCGATCGAAAGTCAGAAGTCGACGTCGACCAAGTTTTGGTCGAAGTCGAGGAGAAAAAAAACTAACGAATGCAAAACTTCGAACTTTAAACAATATATGAAAAAGACTTCCAAGATCAGGGTTTGCGACAACGATAACCAAACATGCATAAGGCAAGATAAATCACGATAATCATGCAAATCGCATCGAAGGATCAAGCTTTCGCCTTTTCCAACAATTATACAACTCTTTCAAGAAACCCTAATTGTATCTACCAATTATATGTTTATAATCCAAGTTGTTAACATGGATCTCTATTAAATAGGTAATAAACATATAAAAGGTAGTAGATGCTCAAAACACAATAAAGATCAAATCTTTACCTCAAACACTCTTGGCTATCGCAGGGCTCGCCCCGACTCTAGAAGTGGGTGGACTACTCGCTCTTCATCACAATCGCAGACATCATTGATTGAAAAGAAACTACTTGCATTAATAAACTAAACAGAGCTTACAACCGATCGAAGCCAACTTGCTCTCGCTCCTTCACTCCTCTCGGCCTCCACTCTCTCTCTCTACTCTTCCTCCTTCCCTTCCTAAGATTGAATGAATCAAAACCAGCCTTATAGGCTTTATTTATAGGCCTCCAATCCTTGCTATCCAAGGAAGGAAATTATATCTATATCTAAAGATAAACTTAATTAAAAAGGAACATTTATCTAAAAGGAAAATAAACTAAATATCTTCATGTCTTCATGTGGTAGATAAATCCTCCTCTCCATAGATAGATCTTGATAAAATAGGATAGATTCGGCCTTGCTTCGTGCCCAAGCAATCATATCGTACTCGGATTAGCCCAGTCGACTCGCGGTCCAGGAAGTTTTTGGTCGACTACCACCAAATTGGTAGATGTCGAGGAAAGGTTCGTCGATCTCGCCTTCTCTTTTCTTTCTCGAGTAGCCTCTTCTGTTCTCGAACTCGGACAAGCTTTCTGGTTGGTCGATGTCCATGAAACAAGTCGACATCGAGTAAAGTCCTGCTCGAGTTCTCTTCTTCTTCGGTTCTTGACTTGGTTCTGCTCTCAGTGGTAGCCGATGTCGAGTAAACCTACTCGAAATCGAGTAAATCTCAGGCCTCTTGGTTTTTTCCCGGAATGGCTCCAAATTCTGTAACATTAAACCAAAACTTATGTTGACCTCTATTTCTTGCAAATAAATATATACTACATAAATTCGACATATTCCCAGCCTGAAATATGCAAAATATATAAAATAAGGAGCTAAAATGTATATAAAGACATGGTCACTTTAGTGGACATCAAATCACCCCATACGTAATCTTGCTTGTCCCAAAGCAATAACTTGGATGGTCATTCAGGGGAAGAATTCAAAACTCTCAACATATTAGATCCATTCTCATATATATCCCTGCAATCAATTACCATCCTCGAGAAGGTATTAATGTCACAAATCCATACATGTGCAATCAAAAACAACATCTACTCACAAAAGGAGGGTTATACAAAAACAATTCATGTGACAAAGCATTAATAATCAAGAGGACTTTAATTTAGCTCAATAAGGAGTAGATTGGTAAAAGGCTACAGGTAGACAATTTTTGGCAATGTGGTGCTAATAATCCTGGGAAACGGAGTACTTTCCAAACTGAATTTCCACATTCCTTCTTTCTTTGATTTCTCACCTTTCGCTCATTCGCTCAATGCTTTTTTTCAATTTTATGCTTTTACCTCTCTAACCTCAGCACTGCCTTCTCACGAGTCGCAAACATTGGTGTCATGAATGGCTCCGGATACTTAGTGCTTTGGACTCCTCACCCGTGTGTCCCATCTCGCCAAATTATTATCTCAGCGAGCAGGGTCGATCCACCTTTATCTCCTGAGGTGATCGGATTTTTTCTCACTCATTAAATTTTCCATATATTTCAAACATTCCTTCCAAATTCCAAATATGATAATAACAACAACACAAATACCATATAACAATCTCCATAATGTAACATCATTCTCAACATAATCCCCGGATAGGAAATAAGGTAAAGAATGACAATATTTAGAACATGTGGAGCATAATTGAAACAAGGCATGATATGGCTTTTGTGATGCATAAGCATTGGTATGGCTAGGATATAACAATATGAGCGTTATATGTAAATATAAAGTCTTCCATCCTCTTATCATGCAACATGTCAAAAGCAACATCAAATTTTACCTCCTTTCAAGGTTTTCAAGAAAATATGCACTTCATTGTGAGTTCCCTTTACTAGGCAATTTCATGCTATATCTCTAATGAATCTAATTTTGCATCGTCGAGTTCAATATAAGCTTCCATGACACAATTTCTTTGAACAATTTACAAGCTTTGGGAAATGTCTCATAAAACTTTGAGTTTAGCAATTAAGCACAAATATTAAATAAAAATTTACTCAAAATTCACTATGTAAAACCAAAAGCAAGAATAAAACATAAATAACTAATATTAATCTCTTCCCCCTCCCCATACTTAAAATATACAGTGTCCCCACTGTATAAAATAAATATAAAACAAAGGTAAAGGAAGGAGCTCACCGAATAATGCGTCGAGGAGGCAAAACAGGGGCTGTCGAGTTACTGAGTTGGTCGACGTCGAGGAACTTGGTCGACGTCGAGTAAACTGGCAGCGTCGAGTGGAATGGTGAAGTCGAGGAAGCTTCTGGCTTGGTCGACGTCGAGTTGGCCTACTCGATGTCGAGTAGTTCTAGGCTGCTCTTTTGCACGAAGACAAGACCTTCCACATGAAGTATTCAAAACTAAAAAACAAACAAAACCAAAACCAAAAGTTTCAAAGTCCCAAAATTCAAAAGGTTTTATGTACATGCTCTAGATTTTAGAGTCGCTAGGCCGACTTCTTCGCTTTAAGAATTAGCCTGGCTCATCTTTGTTCGGAAGTATAGGTGGATCTGGTGGTTCCTCCGGTGGCGGGAAGTGTGGAATGTCATCCGGGGGCATCATATGGTGAAGTTTAAATCTCCCCGAGTGAATGCTCCATGGCTCCACCCATTCATCTTCCTGGGCTCCAGCTAGCCTGCATAAGGGAATATATAAAGAAAGTTCGCATACCTCATCATCGTATCCCCTTATCTTCATAGTTTGATTTGTTTGGGCGTCTCCACCATAGCAGAGCGGTGGAGTGGGAAGAGATATTTCCTCCTCATCCTATGAAGATTCATGCCACTTTGCGAGGACCCCATACTTGAACATGAGCATCGGTTGCTCAAAATTATCGGGGATAGCCTTCACCTTGTAAGGTAAAAGCGACTTTGAAATATCATGGGCAACGATGTCCGTCTTCTTCTTTTCTAGCCCTTCTAATGCTTGGGATCCTTCAAATGGTTTTTCAAAGACAAGTATCAAAGTTGGAATTGAGATCGCGGAGGGACATACTTGGGTATCGACGAGAGTTAGGACGATATCGACTGGAGATGGGTCGACATCGACTAGGCGTTGGTCGAGGTCGACCTCGGGTTAAGATCCTCCTTCTAGCGGGATTGGGGCTTATGGCGGAGATTTGGATAAAGCTTGTAGCTTCCTAAATGCGCGTACACCCTCAAGCCATGCCTCCTCATCAACTATGTATAACCATCTCAGATATTTCAATTCTTTTGCATACCGTCTCTCTCTTTCTCTTTCGGCCCATGTTCCTAAACACTCGAAGGTGTCCTGCATCCACCTGAAAACTCAAGAAAAACGTGAGATTTAACTACCTAAGGCGCGAATGATTGCTTTCCCTGGAAACGGCGCCAATTTGACGAGAGGAGGAAATCGAGACTTACAATTAGAATGTAAATAAGAAAAAGCAAACCAGATTTCATCTCGTGCAAATAATTACAAGACTTTCTCCCGATGCAGCAGTGGGAAGACAGGATCGATCCATGAGGAAGCGCATCAACGGATCCTAGGCAGCGGAAGAATCTCACGGGCAGAAATCGACTTCGGGAGTACTCGACCTCGACTAAGGTTAGTCGACAGGGGCCGTGCACAGTCGAATCCGAGAAAACAGCAGACACTGGAATTTGGTCGACTACGAGGAAACTGCTCGATGTCGAGTAGGCTGGTCGTAGTCGAGTTGGCTTTGTCAACTTCGAGTTCCTGCAGAGACACAAGCAACAACGAACTTTGCTCGATCGAAAGTCAGAAGTCGACGTCGATCAAATTTTGGTCAAAGTCGAGGAGAACAGAAACTAACGAATGCAAAACTTCGAACATTAAACAATATATGAAAAAGACTTCCAAGATCGGGGTTTGCGACAACGATAACAAAACATGCATAAGGCAAGATAAATAACGATAATCATGCAAATCGCATCGAAGGATCAAGCTTTGGCCTTTTCCAACAATTAGACAACTCTTTCAAGAAACCGTAATTGTATCTACCAATTTTATGTTTATAATCCAAGTTGTTAACATGGATCTCTATTAAATAGGTGATAAACATATAAAAGGTAGTAGATGCTCAAAACACAATAAAGATCGAATCTTTACCTCAAACACGCTTGGCTATCGCCGGGCTCGCCCCGACCCTAGAAGTGGGTGGACTACTCGCTCTTCATCGCAATCGCAGACATCATTGATTGAAAAGAAACTACTTGCATTAATAAACTAAACAGAGCTTACAACCGATCGAAGCCAACTTGCTCTCGCTCCTTCACTCCTCTCGGCTTCCACTCTCTCTCTCTACTCTTCCTCCTTCTCTTCCTAAGATTGAATGAATCAAAACCAGCCCTATAAGCTTTATTTATAGGCTTCCAATCCTTGCTATCCAAGGAAGGAAATTATATCTATATCTAAAGATAAACTTAATTAAAAAGGAACATTTATCTAAAAGGAAAATAAACTAAATATCTTCATGTCTTCATGTGGTAGATAAATCCTCCTCTCCATAGATAGATCTTGATAAAATAGGATAGATTCGGCCTTAATTCGTGCCCAAGCAATCATCTCGTACTCGGATTAGCCCAGTCGACTCGTGGCCTAGGATGTTTTTGGTCGACCACGACCTAATTGGTCGATGTCGAGGAAAGGTTCGTCGATCTTGCCTTCTCTTCTCTTTCTCGAGTAGCCTCTTCTATTCTCGAACTCAGACAAGCTTTCTGGTTGGTCAATGTCCATGAAACAAGTCGACATCGAGTAAAGTCCTGCTCGAGTTCTCTTCTTCTTCGGTTCTCGACTTGGTTCTGCTCTCAGTGGTAGTCGATGTCAAGTAAGCCTACTCGAAATCGAGTAAATCTCAGCCCTCTTGGTTTTGTCCCGGAATGGCTCCAAATTCTGTAACATTAAACCAAAACTTATGTTGACCTCTATTTCTTGCAAATAAACATATACTACATAAATTCGACATATTCCCAGCCCGAAATATGCAAAATATATAAAATAAGGAGCTAAAATGTATATAAAGACATAGTCACTTTAATGGACATCAGGCATGAGCTACTGGATTCGCTAATAGCGAGTATTGGTTCACTGTCAGCGAATGAAATCAGCTCCTATGTCATATGGGTTGCTGGACTTGCTGGTAGTGAATCATGATTTGCTGGCAGCGAATTGAGCCCAGAATCTCTATTCTTCGATGTTTTCTTTTTTCTTTTTTTTTCCCTGCATGGTTATCTCAAAATATCTGAAAGCATCTATCTAACATATAAAGTAATTAGGAAATTTCTAATTTATTAAACAACAAAACTAATTAACTAACTAGGAATTGAAATAACTAATTTGTGAAAACTTACCTCGTGTTGCCTCCCGAGAAGCGTCTTTGTTTATCGTCATAGACTCGACGGTTTATTTTTTCGCGCATTCAAGACTCACTCGGACATTGCCAACGCTCTTTTTAGCAAATCAAACTCCGTTGCACACCATCTAGGTAGGCGAGCACAACATATGAAGAAGTCGAAGTCAAAAGATGTGATGTTGAAGAAGGTCTCTAACTCTTCATATGCTCGAGCGTGACTTCTCGGCGAGGGTATGTAGTACCACCAACACAGTTCCACTAGTGGTATGTTGAAGTAATGTTCCCAAGGATCTACATATTCACCAAAACCCATAAAAGTGTAAGAAATATTATTACCTTGCTCGGGAGCCAGAGAAATAGGCTCAGGAGTTGGTTCCTCAATAGATGTGTTGGGGATGATTTCTATTGGTGGAGTAGGTTCCAAAATACATGTTTTCTCATGCGTGCACTCATGAGACTCCATGTCAAGGGGCATTGGGCTCCCTTCTCCATCTTCGATTGAACCATTGGTGCTTGCATCTTGGCTTCCCTCGTGTATCTCGCCCGCCATTGGTTTGAAAGGAATGGGTATGGATTCCAACTTGTAGTTTTCTTCCAACTTTGCCATGTCACCCACGGAAAGGAAAAGATCCCACAATTCCGGCCAATCCAAACCATAAAAGCCTTTGTTTTTTAAAGATTGGGCGAATTCACGTATCTCGGGAAGCATAAAATCTTGAACGCAAAGTACTTGTTCTTGCACATCATCTTGGATACCCCGTGAAGCACGGTCGTCCACTAAATCTTGCACTCTTGCGAGGTAATGGTGAAAGTATTCTCCCTGGTGTTGCCATAACTCTAACTCCATTGCAAATAATTAGTAACAAGGTGTCGCGAAACGTAAGATAGGTCCACGACGGGGTTAGATATATATACAAATATTAATAAATACACAAAACAAAGAAATAAACTTGATTCCCCGGCAACGGCGCCAATTTTAAAGGAGGGAAAGTTGATGATTCACCTCGCCATAAATAAATCCCAAACAAACAAACTAGTATAGTATGCAAGTAAGGGGTCGAACCCTAGAGAATCAAGTATTTCTAAATATTGTGTATTTATCAATATACAAGAAATGATTATTATGAATGAAAATAAAAGAAAATAATATTGACAAAAGCAAATAAAGGATAGAAGAAAAGCGTTTCCACCTACAAGTTCTCGACTTTGGTTGGTTTTATTGGTCATCGAATCCTTTTCAAGTTATTATCTTTTCCTACGAATTTCTCCCGTCTTGGTTTAAATAGATTAAAAGTCATACGAGTCCAATTAATCCCTGACACATCAATGCAACCTTAACACGGTCAAGATTTAACAAAGAGATAGAAAATAGTCCCAAGAACTTGAGCATATAAATAACACCAATTAAACACGGTAAATCAATGTTTAAGATATATGTCAACTCCCTACATAATCATGCTTCAAACACGGAATCCACAATCTTATGCGTGCTACTACGGAAATAACACAAATACGAAAGTATTAAATCCTAGCATGAAATCAATATTATCAAGGTAGCTAATCAACATAACATCAATAACATAATCAATATCATACAAAGAAGTTGAAAGAATTATAGAGGAAAAATAACTTATATTAGAAACTCACAAACCACCAGCCATGTCTCGAAAGTGTAGGCGAAAACTACAAAATTAGCCAAACATGGCTTACCTAAGCTTTCTTCTCTTCAATGGTGATTTCTCTACTTCTGTCCATCCCTATGAAAACTAACCCTAAACATCATATTTATAAGCCTAAAGCCTTTCATAAATAAGGTAAAAGATAGACAAATAAGATAGAAACTTCCTAAACAAACTAGATAGAAGATAGACTTTCCATGTTTAGTCCAACGTCAGATTTCGCTGGTAGCGAAAGTTTTCGCTAGCAGCGAATGGCCTTAAGCAAGCTACTGTTAGATTTTCGCTAGCACCTCACTACCACACTCGCTACTAGGGAATGTCCATGCCTTAGAAATTTTCCAATACTCTTCGGTTCCTTCGTTTCCGCTTCCACGAGTCCACTCTTCCGCTGCCGCGAGAGCCTCCATTCGCTACTGCGAAAGCTTACATCCGCTGCAGCAAATCCGGTCATTCGCTGAAGCGACTCTGTTCGCTGGCAGCGAGTCACCATTCGCTGGCAACGACTCGTGTTGCTTGCTCGTTGACTCTGGGTTGACTCGACTCACTGGCAGCGAGTTCCCATTCGCTGGCAGCGAGACATGATGGGTCCAGGACATCCTCCTATTGACTCCACTCGCTGGCAGCGAGATTCCATTCGCTGGCAGCAAGACGTGCTGGCTCCTGGACCTGCTCTGATACGGGTTTAGCCGTAGGATGGCCCGATCTTCGACAATCAAGACTCAAAGACAAGAACGGATGTAAAGACTCAAGAACAAGAATAAAGACTCGAAAATGCAGCAGTAGAAGACTCGACAAAAGAATGAAATAAAGACCGATAGAAGGGTGATTCGAACTAAGGTAGAACGAGATAAAGACGCCATGCCTCCTAAGAGGGTAGGAACCAAGTATCAACGACTACAAAGCCCGCCTCTACAACCTTACACAACCAAGCGGACAACTTGGAGGCACAGGAGGGGACTTGTGATTACCAGGATCACCAAGCTCTCGCGAGGTTGATGAACTCAAAGCAAACCAAGCAAGATCTATACCAATAGTTGCAATTGATGAGCCACGCTTCGAATCGATTGACTTTATCTAAATTGTGTTTCACACAAACTGAAATTTTCATAAAAGAGACGTATGAGTTAAAATGGAAGGATCAGTCGTCTACTTATAACCATAAGGCAAGGCCTGATACGTGAGCCGAGTAGCTCGGGATCGACTCGGGCTCGGCTCGATAAAAACTCGACTCGGGATCGCTCGAATAATACATGACCCGAGTTCGAGCCTGTAAATGAGCTTGATTCGAGCTCGAGCAGCTCGCCGACTCGGTACATACTTGAATTTACAAAATTATCCCCCAATTAGAATGTGTTTCACTCACCCACCCCATCATCCCCATTCGGCGTGGGCGGCCATTCTTCTCTTCACAAACAGAAACCCTAAATCTGTCACCCTCCACTCTCCAGTCCAGCGAAGCCGTAGCCGTCTTCGGTCACCCTCCAACGAAGCTCAAGCAGCGTTTTCCTCACCGGCGGTGCCTCCAGTCCAGCGTTTTCCAAACCAGGAGAGGAAAGAGAAATCTCCTGGGTACGAGTTCCCTCTGACAGTCATTGGTGATGAACCACACCCTACTACTAACATGGTAAAGTTGCTTCTATCCATTATGCAGTCACTATTTCATCTGTTTGTATCATTTATATTTTAAGCATGTTTTATGCATTTTCCCATGCAATTTACTGCACATTGGAGCTAGAATGGTGTAACGGCGCTGCTGTAATGCAACTCGAGTTGCTGTTGTGATGCTGGAATGCTGTAATGGTGCTGCTGTCCTGCTGGAATGGGGTTGCTGTGCTGTGCTGTGCTGCTGCTGCTGGAATGGGGCTGCTGTGCTGCTGCGCTGCTGGAATTTTGTGCTGCTGTGTTGAAGTGTTGAACTTTGTGTTGTTGTGTTGAACTTTGCTTTCACTTTGAATGTGCTGCTGTGTTGAACTTTGAATGGTGAAAATGTGCTGCTGTGTTGAACTTTGCTTTCACTTTGAATGTGGAACTATGAGTGTTGCTTGAATTTAATTTGCTGTTGAATTTTACTTTCATTTTGATTTTGTTTTCCAGTCTTAACAAGCTGCTGTAATGCTTTCATTTTGCTTGAATTTAATCTGCTGTATTGTTGTTGTTTCAAGTCTTAACGAGCTCATCGAGCCCGAGTTCGAGGTCGTAACGAGCCCAACCGAGCTTAACGAGCTCGAGCTCGAGTTTGGGCTCGCGAACAAACGAGCTCAACGAGCCGAGCTCGAGCTCTACATCAAGCTCGCGAGCCGAGCTTGAGCATATAAATATACTCGAATAGGATTTGAGCTCGAGCTCGAGCTGCCAGTACTCGAGCTCGTAGGCTCGTATATCAGGCCTACATAAGGCAGATTTTTAATGAAAATAATAAATAAAAGATTAATTAAAGTAAATCCCTAAATTACCTAAAATAGCATAAGTAAAAAAAGTTACTATAAATAACAAAGATGTTCCAACACTTAGAATAATTCCCGTCAAAACAGTGACAGCTTGCAAAGATGGTGATTTTCGGCCAAGCTCCATGTCGAATCTGGAAAAACCTTCAACAGCAAAGTTGTAGATCTCTTCGTCCTCGTTCCAACAAGATATGGCACGATCCAATCCGATTAATTTTGTCTCCGTACGAATCATTTTACTGAGACGTCGAAAAGCTGTCAAACTGCTGAACGACTCTAAAAACGAACGACCCATCAAGCTTGCACCTTTGGACCTTATCCCATGGTGGAACCTTCTTCTTCCTCTTGGGGATGACATCATTCTCACGAGCTCGAATCATAAGTCCATCCCCAAGTATAGGTGTGTCCGAAAGTGTCTTGGATGGTCCCGCGTCATCCTTCCTTTCTTGAAAAGGATTCGACCTCGAATCCAAGGTCGCATAAGATTCCGCAAATGCACCCCCACGAGCTCCTGGATCGAAAACCGCATGGCCATGGAGACTCCTCTCAGAGCCATTAGAGGTCACTACATCACCAAGAAAAGAAGCCTTATTAGTGCATAATTCACATGTCATATCATCTGCACAATTAATATGCCCTCTAGCTAGTTCCTTTGTCTTTAAGTTCCCATCCAAGGCTAGCAAGTTTTCTTCATTTTTCAAGGCTGGAGTTTCAATCATCTCAAGGCTAGCAATATTACAACATCCACTATCAATGATCATATCACAAACTTCGCCTTTTTCTATGCATGTAGAATGAAACAAATCTTTTCTTTGATCATTATCACAAGTTGTAGGTTGAACACGTAAAACTTTACTAACAATCAAAGAATCACCATGCTCATATTTAATGCAATCATTATCATCACAGACAAGGAAATTAGGATCTTGATCATTTTCAACATGCTCTTCAATTTTATCAACAAACTGATTATTTACACTAGAAGGAACATGATGTTGATTAGCATTATTTTTAAGATGAGAAATAGGATGAGTTTCTTCCCTTTCAATTGGTGGCACTTCATCTCTAGGTGGGACTTCTTGTCCGAACACCGTATTAGAGCCAAAATGCTGAAGCTCTATTGTCGTCAAGCTTTTATTCATCTTAGCTATGTTCTCATTCATGGCTTTCAAGAATTTGTTCATCTCAGCATAAGTAATCGCCATGCTCCCCTGGCTAGACATCACAAAGCAACAAACAAAGAACTATATAAAAGATTAGAAAAATATAAACAATCTCACCAGTGTTTCGCTCTCACTCTTCTCTCTAATTGGTATGACAAGCTTGTTGGGGCAATCCACTTTGGGCAAATCAACACTCAAGCAAGGACTCAATAATCAAGAGAAAGAACAAAGAAACAAGCAACAAGGGACTCAACAATAGCAAGAACACTCGACAAAAGGTTGTTGTATTCAACATGAGCTGGACAACAAGGTTGAAATCGACCAAATGCAGACTCGACAGAAGCTGACACTCGAGTAGCACTCGAGTGGCACTCGACCAGCACAAATGACACTCGACCAGAACTGGAATGGCACTCGACACGTCAAAATTGCCATTCGACACGAACTGTAATGGCACTCGACAGTACTGGACATAAAAAGAACAAAAGAAAAGAAAAGAAGAACTTGGATTTTTACCTCTTTTTGATTCAAACCTTTAGCAAGGACGTTGTAGTTGCAAGGTAGGGCTTAAAAAAAATTCGTGTTTTGGGAGGTATGTGTTGGGCTATGGAATTTCACCAAAATTAGTCCTTGAAAGTTCTTGCACTAGATCTCAACAATCCTTTTGGTTTTTTTTTTTGAAGCTTACTTTTGACCCTAGTGAATTTTATCCTCCTAGGTCAAAGCTTGAATGTATATATTTTATTTTTTGAAATTTCGGACTCTTTTTTCTATACCTAATGCAAGAACAAACTATGAAATAAAAGGACTCTTGAAAATTTAAACTATGGCGAAGAAATAAAATTTATAGCCCTAATGGAATATATATAGGTGATGGTTTGGCTAAATATGTCGAACCCCGGAATGACCGCTCTTTATTTACCTATTCAAGGTTTGGCTAAATATGGTAAATAAATCTATCTATGGCTTTAATAATCTATGATAGAAAATATGAGATATATCTTCCATAAATTTCAACAAATTAAATAAGGCAACTAAATAGATAAATTTAGGATAGAACAAAAGATAGAAGAAAGCAAGACTAGGATTAGGGTTTCACTGTTGGCCGAAATCGGCTAGGCCTTGAATCCTTTGATGCCGTCGACAAAGGGAGTGCACAAGGGCCGCAAAGGGTGTAAGCGACTACAAGGGGTCTCGGCTAGGCTGTGTTTGGGCTAAGAGCAACCACAACTATCACAAACAAAGAGATTAGTAGTAATCAAATTCAAGAAACAAGCAGTAAAAACCAAGAACAAAGAAAAGGACTCTATTTTTGTAGGTTTTGTGTTTAGGGAAACAAAAGACACAACTTTGATGTCGGAAACCAAAGCTCTGATGCCAATTTGATACGGGGATAGCTGTAGGATGGCCCGATCTTCGACAATCAAGACTCAAAGACAAGAACGGAAGCAAAGACTCAAGAACAAGAAAAAAGACTAGAAAATGCAGCAATAGAAGACTCAACAAAAGCCCGCCTCCTAAGAGGGTGATTCGAACTAAGGTAGAACGATATAAAGACCCCAGACCTCCTAAGAGGGTAGGAACCAAGTATCAACGACTACAAAGCCCGCCTCTACAACCTTACACAACCAAGCAGACAACTTGGAGGCACAATGAGGGGACTTGTGATTACCAAGATCACCAAGCTCTCGCGGGGTTGATGAACTCAAAGCAAACCAAGCAAGATCTATACAAATAGTTGCAATCGATGAGCCACGCTTCAAATCGATTGACTTTCTCTCAATTGTGTTTCACACAAACTGAAATTTTCATAAAAGAGACGTCTGAGTTACAATGGAAGGATCAGCCGTCTACATATAACCCTAAGGCTGATTTTTAATGAAAATAATAAATAAACATTGACTCCGTACGACTCAGAATAATTCCCGTCAAAACAGTGACAGCTTGCAAAGATGGTGATTTTCGGCCAAGCTCCATGTCAAATCTGGAAAAACCTTCAACAGCAAATTAACATTGACTCCGTACGACTCATTTTACTGAAACGTCGAAAAGCTGTCAAACTGCTGAACGACTCTAAAAACGAACGACCCATCAAGCTTGCACTTTTGGACCTTCTCCCACGGTGGAGCCTTCTTCTTCCTCTTGAGGATAACATCATTCTCACGAGATCGAATCATAAGTCCATCCCCAAGTATAGGTGTGTCCGAAGATGTCTTGGATGGTCCCGCATCATGCTCCCACTGACTCCACTCGCTAGCAGTGACAGATGCCCAGAAGCTTGTTTTCTCTACATTCTTACCTCGTTCTTTCTTGCCTCTTTTCTTTCTTTCCTTAGCTTGCTTTCTTGTCTTCACTTTTACATGTTGATCACCTTTCTTTTGCTTTCAACCATGTCGGATCTACGATTCTACACAATTCAACCGAAATAGCGTAGATTCCGAACTTTGCCACGAAAAGAGTTTAATCTAGATTGACACTAAACATGCATATTCTACAATGCAAATGCATCTAAACTACCCTATAATGCCCATTAGAAATGTGCATTATCAATCACCTTCAACTTTTACAAAAGAATCATGCTCGTAGGGATAGAAGACGAAATCACATCAAAAGATTGGACCTTTATCGCATTACCTTACATGGCTACCGTTGGACTCACCCCGACCCTAAAAGTTGGGTGACTACTCGCTCTTCATTGTCAATAAATTCATCAATAATTTCTGGAAAATAACTTGCATTAATAAACTCAAAAACTTAGAACCGATCGAAGCCAAAATGTCTCTCAACACTCCAACTCTTCTCGGCCACAAGCTCTATCTCTCTCTCTCTCTCTCTCTCTCTCTCTCTCTCTCTCTCTCTCTCTCTCTCTCTCTCTCTCTCTCTCTCTCCTACCTCTATGTAACTAATTGTGTGTGAAATTGAATGAATAAAACTCAGCCCAAAAGGCTTTATTTATTTATAGTGTTCCATCTAGCTAATCTAGGAAGGAACAACTATATCTATATCTAAAACTTTCTATCTAAAAACAGAAGATAAAACTTAATGATAAAAGAAATAAATCTATAAGGAAACTAGAACTATTGTGGATAGATGCCTCTTGGACTTGATAGATCTTCATGTGGATGGATATAATTCCACAAATCTTCACTTGCAAGCGCTCTATCTTCTCAAACTCCACTCGATCTCGGACTGGAACTGTCTCTGGAACGTACTCGACTTCGATTAGAGTTAGTCAACGTCGAGTGGAACTTTTCCTCCAGGATTGCACTTAAACTCGGGCATCATCTAGACTCGACATGGGTAGTCGATGTCGACTAGAGTTACTCGACGTCGAGTGGCTCTGTGTTCCTCGAGTGATCTTCTCGACTTCGTGTGGATTTCTGGATCAGGTGTACCCGACTTCGACTAGAAGTAGTTGACGTCGACTAGAACCTTGTCGAGTGCTTTTTCTCGTTTCTTGCTCGATTTGTTCTAGTTCAGCTTCTCCTTGACCTCAGACTTTCTATAGTTGACTTCGAGCCTTTAATCCTTTCCCCGAGTTGCTGTAAATTACCTTGATTTCTACGAAATTAAACAGAAACTAGCCTAGACTCCATAATTTGGCAAATAAACATAAACTACATAGATTCTGTGCTATTCTTACCCAAATGCATGAAATGTATACAAAAAGCGATATAAAAGTTAAGGTAAAACATGACCAATTAGGCTCCCAACATACCTCAATAGCCACAATAACCTCCACTCATAAATCCCGATTCATTTCCTATGCCAAAATCCTCCAACAATGCATCTAGAAATCCTTCACTCATAAATTCCCTAAGCATTACCAATCCTATCCAAACAACCCCAATTACTCATAACATGAACAACCCTGATATGAACAACCTAATATCCCCGATTGATAATTTCCCAAGAAACCTCACACTATTCTTCCTTGGCAATTCCTCAACCTCATCCATTACCGAAATCGCTCCCACTCACAACACACACCACCTAGTCCCAAATTCTACGATTCCTTAGACGTTCCTTAATCGATCATCCTCGACATCGCCCACGATCCGCTCATAGACTATCTAGACATCTTTCTTAGCACACCAATCCGTCTCACAAACCTCCTCTCAAGAATCCCCTGATCAACTCCTAGCTCGCCCATCCACCTCTAGAACTATCCTAACTACCTCTACCCACACCCAATCTCAAGATATCCCTGATGAAACTAGTCTAGACCTAAACCAACCACTCTCTTATACTACCCGCACACACTACCTACCTAGACTACCACTTCTCACTAGGACAATTCCCTCAAAGTCTCGCCATACCACTTCACTCCTCACCTAAGACCTGCCTTGAGCTCAACTATACTCACTGACCACTACCTCCGACTAGTCCCAACTCACTCGGCTTTACGCAAGCTAACGCATCCATCATGCACTCTATCTCACACTACCAATGACTACATCCGAAGACCTCAAACCTATCTGCCACTTTTCGACCTAGCTTACCGAAGAACCTCACATCCTAGGTTCTTGAAAGAAGAACCATCCAACATATATACCTCATACCTTACTCGCTAGCACGTCAGTACTTAAGCCTTAAGGCAAATCATCATAGGCACAAGACAATCGGGCAATCACTCACTACTAGCTCAGTACACTCATTATCACACACTCAATTAGGTCAGTTCTAGGCCTATCGCACAACATCAAGTCTGATTAGTATATAAGGATCCACGATTTGAATTAAGAATGCTCTTCCTCGAGTCAGTTGGGAGGATCATATCCAAGACTGCCATCTTCGAAGTATGTTCGTCCTTTTGCCATTGGTGACGTCATTCCTGGAGTCTATGGGTCATGGACCCATCACGCTTTCGTTGTCGCTTCGGTGCCAATTGGTCATTCGCCCTTCCTTCCATGTCGTCATTCATCAGGGAATCGCGAGGGGTAAGAAGTTACGGAGATAGGGGAGGGGCAAGGGAGGACTACACGACTTTCATAAGGATTCAGACATGGACCGCAACTAGAGACGAAAAGACAAGAGACAAGATCCCAACCCGAGAGTTACAACGATGCCTTTAGGGTATTCCATGAAGTTATAATTGTGGCACACAACCACATAATAATCACGAATATCATCACATCATTCCACACTAACATGCACCTATCTTGAGGAGTAGCGATCTATGTATTCATAACATGTTCATATCATCCACTTTACAAGTTCACAGAAGAAGCTAGCAACCTATCATTTCATTCACTAATCATACTTGACATACTAAGAATATACATGCACGAACGCACATGGGACATGTATGGCATAAGTTGCACTAGTTTTAGCAACATCAAAGAACATTATATACATTACTTATCACTCAGTTAGATACACATAAGCAAGTCATAATATCATGGGGTTAAGGTTACGTGCTCTCACCAGGGCTCAAGCAAAAGGACCGGCGACGAGAGTTCCGAGAAGTCGGGAAATTATGGACGTACAGCTTCTGAGACAACAAATCGGCTTGGCTTCTGGGGACGTGCAAGTACTTTTGTAGATCTTAAAGTCGCGGTCGCGGATTGAGGCAGATCTCGTCAATCAGAGGTTAGACGAAGCGGGAAATCACGTTTTACCGAGACATCGCCTATGCAGAGGCGATTCCGAACGGGGCTTGTTTGAGAGGGATTAAAAGGGATTTTTTGAGTGACGTTTTCGGGGTGATTTGAGGGTGATAATGGGGCTGTGGAAGACCTTATAATGGTGGTTAAATACTCCACCTTAATTATATGATCTTGAGAACTAACGTGTAGGTGATCTAAAGGATGATGAAAGACAAAAGACTGGGTTTCAAGGTCTTGAAACCCACACTGAAATGTTTGGATGCGTTTTCGTACAATTATCCATTGACTTGTTCTTTATAGGAAATGATTCGAGGCCAACTTTATTGGGCCTAACTAAATCATGGGCTTCACGATTGGGCCATGATATTCGACTTGATCTCCCCTAACCCATTTTGTGTATTAGATGCATTATGTATGTTTCTTAAGGATATCATATGCCATACAAGGAAAGATCCGATCCATATTTGATCATGTGTGATCATGAAGAAGATTGAAGGAAGATCCTTGGAGAGCACACAAATGGAAGGAATTCAAATGTCTTAGAAAGAATTTGAAATTCAAACGGTCATCTCCAAGAAGGTCTCGAAGGCATTTGGCTATATAAAGATGAAGGCAAAAGGATTTCAATTACCTAAGCAAGCACTCAAGCATTTATAGCATCCTAAAGCATTCGTCATCTCAAGTTTCTCTTACATTCTCTCAAAGCCTAAGTGTTGTTTATTGTTCAAGAGTTGAGGGGAATACTAGCACTTATTGTACAAGTCATTTATCTTACACTTAGAGTATTTTATACTCGATCAAACACACTTGGTGTGTGGTATGAGCTTTTATTTCACTTGTAAGGTTGAGAGCTAGAATAGAAGCGGTGAGGCTTTGTATAGAGAAAGGGTAGTTTCTCTAGAAAGTTCTAGGCTCAAGTGAAGTGAAATAAGAAGTGTTTGAATCCTACGGGTTGGATAACCCTAGGCGGGGACGTAGGCCAAGTTCGTGCCGAACCTCGTTAACAATTCGTGTGTTCATCTTTTACATTCCACATTTAAGTTATATTATTCGATTTCACTTTGTCAAGTCTTGATAGGCTATATCAAGGTCTTGACAAGTTGCTTTAAAGTTATTTAGTTGCGAAAATTATCCATACTCTATTCATCCCCCCCTTCTAGAGTATTATTCATCGCCTTATAGACTCTTCAATTGGTATCAGAGCTTGGCTCACTGCTTTTTGATCTAACAATCTTGTGAGTTTTCAGCATGTCTACCATAGGTGATGGAGGATTTGCTTAAGGAAGATCAACCAACGGACCTCTTTTGTTTTGTGGCAACAACTTTGTCCACTGGAGATCACTGATGTAGATGTTCATCATTGATCAAGACCTTGAGCTATGGGACCTTATCAAGAAAGGGCCACACGTTCCAAAGAAAACTGTCGATGGAAAAGAAGTCGAGAAAACCGAAGCTGAATTCGCTCAAACCGACCTGGAGAACATTGCTAAGAATTACAAAGCCATGAATTTGCTTTACTGTGCTCTTGATGCAAATGAATTTAACCGTGTCTCAGCTTGCAAAAGTGCCAAGGAAATTTGGGACAAGCTTGTAGTCACATATGAGGGCACCAGTCAGGTCAAAGAAAGTAAGATCAACATCTTTCTCAAACAATACGAGCTATTCAAGACGAATCCTGATGAGTCAGTGAAGGAGATGTTTATGAGATTCACTCAAATTGTAAACAACCTAGACTCACTTGGAAAAACCTTCTCCAACCCAGAGAAAGTTAGGAAGGTTCTTACGAGCCTCCCAAAATCAAAATGGGGTCCCAAGGTTACTGCAATTGAGGAAGCTCAAGATCTTACAACACTGCCATTAGGTGATCTTCTCGGAAAACTTATCACTCATGAGATGATACTAAACGAGGAAGATGGAGAAGTACCTTCAACAACAAAGAACCTTGCTCTCAAAACTAAGAAAGATCAATCACAATCTGAGAGTGATGAATCTGACGACGAAGATGATCCCTTTGCTCTCATCACACAAGGATTAGCTCGCTTGTGAAGATGAAAAAGCAATTCTATAACAGAGAAAATGCCGAATCATCTAGATTCAGAGGTAAGTCTCCCAACTTCTCTTAGAAACCAAAAGTGCTAACATGTTTTGAATGTGGCGAAATAGATCATCTCGTGAAAGAATGTCCTATGAAGAAAAGAAACAAGTTCAAAAGAAATGAGCAAAACAGAAAGGCTATGCTCGCCACCTGGAGTGACTCAGATTCAGCAAGTGACTCAGACACTGAAAAAGAGCAGGCAAATCTCTGTCTCATGGCTGAACATGAAGGATCCCAGAATCAAGATCTTGAACAAGTGGTAAGAAACTTAATGTCCAGCACCCCAATGTTCTTTCTGAAGTTCTAAGAAATATGATTTCTAATGAAGAAGCTTACAGCAGTGAAATCAACACCTTGAAAGAAAAGCTGAAAGATCAACATAAATGTATTAGTGATATGTTGCTGGAAATGAAAAATCTTGAAACTTCTCGGTCGGCCCTTGACTTTAAAGTCAAGACCTTGAGCTCAGAGAATTCTGATCTCAAGCAAAGCCTCTCCTCTCTAAAGAATTGTAATGATGATTTGGAGAAAGAGAAGGCAAAGCTAACCGATAAGTGTCAAGACCAGCAGACTTCACTTATATAGTTCACTATATCTAAAGCCAATCTTGACAAGATGTTGGGTGAACAACAACTCTCTACTAATAGAAGTGGTATTGGCTACAACAAGATCTTTTCAAAGAAACCTAGCACCACTTTTGTTAAGGCTAAAGGCCATTGGCGTTCACCTACTTGTTTTCCCGGTTGCAAGAAAGGGAATGTAAAGGAAACTTGTCCATATAGACGAAAAGATCCCCACATCACATTTCTAGCTCCACTTAATGAGCAGATAAAACAAGTATGGGTTCCTAAGGGGACAAGTTTGGGTTCCTCATTATGAATCTAAAACTATGTATTGGTCTAGTCGGAAAGGATGGTGTTTTTCTTGCAGGATATCACCAAGAACAAGGAGCCAAAATGGATAATGGACAGTGGATGCTCACGACACATGAGTGGAAAGAAATCTCTATTTCAAGATCTTAAGGAGCAAACCACTAGAAAAATCACTCTTGGTGATAAAGGGAAGTATAACATTATTGTATCGGTAATATTAGTAATTCAAAAAGCTGCATTAAGGATGTATATCTTGTTGATGGATTAAAGTATAACCTCTTAAGCGTGTCTCAGTTGTGTGACAAAGGAAACAAAGTGGGCTTTGACAGACACAAGTGCGAAGTCAGGAATGAAGAGACTGGCGATTTGATCCTCACCGCTGACATGCATAATAACACTTATGCAGTAAACGCTAACCACATTACAGGTACAAAAATCAAGTGTCTCAAGACCTTGACAGAAGATCCCAGTCTATGGCATAGAAGACTGGGTCATGTAAGCATGCACACCCTCAACAAACAAAGTGGGCTTTGAGTTGTTACATATGGACTTGTGTGGGCCTATGCGCGTCAAATCTCCAAAGGGTAAACAATACATCCTAGTTATCATTGATCATTTCTCTCGTTTTACTTGGATTTCATTTTTAAGAGAAAAATCAGAGGCTTTGTTCGAATTTTCCAAACTTTGTAAGGAGTTGCAGACCTTGAAAAACATACCTATTGTCTCCATTAGGAGTGATCATGGTAGATAATTTGATCAACTTAAATTTGATTTGTTTTGTGCCAAATATGGAATTTCTCACAACTTTTCAGCTCCTAGGACTCCTCAACAAAACGGAGTTGTGGAACGAAAGAACCGCACTTTGGAGGACATGTCTAGGACAATGCTTTTGGAAAATGGATTGCCAAAATATTATTGGGCAGACGCTGTTAACACAATCAACTATATTTTGAATCGATGTTTAATTCGCCCTATTTTGAAAAAGACTCCTTATGAACTTTTCAAAGGAAGAAAGCCTAGCATTTCCTATTTTAAACCTTTCGGATGTACTTTCTTTGTTCATAAAAATGGCGAAGATAACCTTGGGAAGTTTGACGCACATAGTGATGAAGGTATTTTTCTTGGTTATTCTACTAATAGCGAAGCTTATAGAGTTTATAACAAGCGCACCAAAATTGTTGAGGAGAGTATCCATGTGGTATTCGACGAAAGCAATAATGGTGTGTAAAGTGAAAGTTTTGCAGATCTCAATCTAAATCACCATGATTCGGATGGAGAAGAAGAGGACAAGAATGAGAACAAACAGGACCAAGAAAGAAACATGCAAGAACAAATCCAAGATACCAACGAGCTCGCTCAAGATCTTGAAGAAAGGCCTACTACTATCTCGAATGGTCAAGGCCCAAAGCAACGAAAGTTCAAACATGCCTCTTCACACTCAGCTCAAGACATCATATCAGATCCATCCTCTGGTGTACAAACTCGATCTAGATTAAAGAATCTATGTGCTTTTTAAGCTTTTGTCTCTCTTGTAGAACCAAAAACCCCAGCTGAAGCACTCAAAGACTCGGACTGGATCACGACCATGCAATGTGAGCTAAATGAGTTTGAAAGGAACAAGGTGTGGACTCTCCAACCTAGACCAAAACACCAATCAATCATTGGAACTAGATGGGTGTTCCGGAATAAGTTGGACGAAGAAGGCAAAATCATTTGAAACAAAGCAAGGCTTGTTAATCAAGGATACAATCAAGAAGAAGGTATAGACTACGAGGAGACATTTGCTCCTGTAGCAAGGTTAGAAGCCATACGCATATTACTTGCTTTTTCATCTTTTATGGGTATCAAGCTATTTCAAATGGATGTCAAATGTGCATTTCTAAATGGGTTCTTGGAAGAAGAATTTTATGTTGCTCAACCACCAGGATTCGAATGTGAAGAATTCCTAATCATGTTTATAAATTGGACAAAACTCTCTATGGTCTGAAACAAGCCCCAAGAGCTTGGTACGAGAGATTGTCCAAATATCTTCTTGAAAATGGATTTCAAAGGGGTTTGAATGACAAAACTCTCTTCATCAAGACCCGTGGAAGTGATCTTTTCATTGTTCAAATATATGTTGATGATATATTATTTGGTGCTACTAACAACTCCCTTTGCAAGGAGTTTTCTGAGATTATGTGCAGGGAATTTCAAATGAGTCTCATTGGAGAATTAAACTTCTTTCGTGGTCTACAAGTTCATCAATCAAATAAGGGAATCTTTCTAAATCAAGGGAAATACACCAGGGATTTGCTTAAGAAATACAAAATGGAACAATCAAAGGTAGCAAAGACCCCTATGAGCCCCATACTCTCCCTTTATCAAGATAAGAATGGTAAGAATGTGAATCAAAAGGAGTATAGAGGTATGATTGGTTCACTCCTATACCTTACTGATTGTAGACCAGATATAATGTTCAGTGTTTGTATGTGTGCTCGGTTCCAAAGTGACCCCAAAGAATCTCACCTTATTGATGTGAAGAGAATTTTCAGATATTTGAATGGATCTCAAGACCTTGGGCTCTGGTATCCCAACTTCTAGGGTCTTCCTTGATTAGTTGACACTCTAAGAAACAGAATTCAGTGGCCTTATCAACTACGGAAGCCGAGTACATCGTTGCTGGTGCTTGTTGCTATCAGATTCTTTGGAAAGCACAACAACTCAAAGATCTTGGGATTGATATAAAAGGTATCCCTATAAAATGTGATAATACGAGTGCTATTTCCATTACTAAGAATCATGTACAACACTCAAGAACCAAGCACATTGATGTGAGACATCATTTCATAAGAGATCATGTGGAGAAAGGTGATGTATCAATATCCTTCGTATCTACTGAATTTCAGTTGGCTGATATTTTCACTAAACCAGTCCCTGAAGATCGTTTTAATTTAATTAGATTGGAGTTGGGTATGCTTAACAGGAAAACACTTTCGTAGGGGGAGTATATTCGCTCCCTTTGTGAATGTGAAAGATTCATGTGACATCTCAAGACCTTGATAACATAGGGTCACGAGATGCTCATCCGAATAAAATAATATTGGATCAAATTCAGTTGGTATCTTATGGATATGCAACAGAATATCTTTTATTTTCTTTCAAAAATCAGTTATCAAATCTTCTATTTTTATCCAATGTTTAAAATTGATTCCAAATCTCTTTATTTCTTACAAGTGGATGTGACTCCTTGGGCGTTGAAAAATCCGGATGATCATTACTTACTGTTGAAGGGATTAATTGAACTTGTACTTGCTGATTTGAAAGGGGAGAGACGATTCAGTTTTCATTTTATTTGCTTTTTAAACCTCTCTCCCTCATTATCTAATCCACACTACTTTTCACTGTCTCTGTACTCTCTCTCTTTCTTTCTCTCACTCTCCGATTTCCAAAACCCCCTCTTTTCTCATAACCAAAAATGGTGGGATCCAAGCGTTCAGCAGCTTCCCCATCTCCTGCTCCGTCTGCTAAGCGATACAAGATGCCGGCCAACAAGGGCAAGCAGATTATGGAGGAATCTGAAGAACATTCCGAGGACTCCAGCGAGGACTCCCCCTCCCCGCCACCTCTGGTCAGAAAATCCAAAGGCAAAGCACCGGCCACCTCTGCTCCTGCTCGTCCTCCCCAGGTACCATCTCGCATTTCCCCTAACTGGTTCTGCTCTAAAGAGGTTGCAGAATCCTGGAAACAGGACTTTTGCAACTGAAGGTTGTGCTTTTGCGATGCTGTCGATTTCTCCATCCTTCAATCCATGCCCCTGCCATGCATCTTCCTCCTCAAATCAACCTGTTTTTGGTATATCCTCAACCCTGGTAACTTCGCCTACCCCCAGCTTACTCGCCTATTCTATGTCAATCTCACTGTTCATCGGGTAAATGGAACCCTAACCCTTGTTTCCAAGGTCAAAAACACCCGAATCCGTCTCTCTCCCAGTAGCCTTGCTCTCATCCTTGATCTTCCTAGTGAAATCCCCACAAAAGAGTTCCCAAGCCGATTTGAGTGTCTCTCACGAGCACGAGATGAGTTCTTCCTGAAATCTCAAGGCCCTAGATCTTCATCCTCTCTAGACAACTCACACTACTCTAAACCTTCAAGCCAAGCTTATCTTCACTAGTCTGGCTCGCTGCATCTTCCCACGTATTAATTCTAGGGAATTGGTGACCGATAATCTTCTCGAAATCCTCTTTCTAATTAAGAACAGATATGAGCCTGATTTGCCCAAGCTAATCCTCGATTATATGACCCATGTTTCTACTTCCTCTCAACCCATGCCATTACCCTATGCAAACCTTTTGCCCAAAATCTTTGAAGCCTTTGATGTCGACACATCGGGAGAAGAAAATCAAACCTATAGTGGGACCATTGATGAGAACTATCTCGAGAGATTGGGGATTGTCAGAAATCTGAGGGGGCAGTGCGTTTTGAGGAAAGATTTGAAAGGGAAACATGTTGCTGACTCCAGTGTAAACGAGGACAGATTGGCTGCTGTGGAGACTGAAATTCAAGACCTTAGGTTTGATCTGAGCAGAATGTGGTCCGATGTGGTGATACGCCATGATCAGACCCATGAGCTACTCTCTATGGTTGATTGTTGTTAGACAAAAATTGTTAAAGGAACAATCTCGCATAACACATTTTAATTTGAATTTCTTTATAAAGTTCGACCCTTATCTGCACTTCTTCACAATCTCAAATTATACAGATACTTTAAAAGGACAAGGATCTGGGTTTTTGGTGGTTTGGACTGCACCCGCTGATGAGGGTTGCCTACGTACCTTCATGGGAAGGATCAAGTCCAACGCAGTTTGAAGAAATAGGTTTTATGTATTTGGGGTTGGTTTGGGTAGAATTCATGTCTGATTTGGTATATGGTAAGGTGTTTTGATTTGATTTGGTTTAGAGTTGGTGTCTGATTTGAGTTTGGGTATGTGTTTGGGTATATGTGTTTAGGTTTCAACTCGATAGAGCATCGGGTTTGATTTGTTTTCTTGGAGGTTTGTGATTGAACTCGGATGTGGGTTTCCTACGTATCCGTGATGACGGAATCAAATCACTCGTAGTTCAAAGGTATGAATTTGCTTTGGAACTTGTGGCTGGACTCGACATTTGTATGACTTGAGGTCTAGTTTCCTATGTAGCTCGTTTGAGAGCATCAAGCCTTTGTAGTTCGAGCTATTGGGTATGATCTTTGTCTTTGGATTGCGACTGAACTCAATGAATTTGACTTTGTATTGAGCTTCCTACGTATCTGTTTGAGACAGAATCAAGTCTCCGTAGTTCCGCCTTTGGGAATTTGAAGCAACTTCATTTGATCTTTTCTTTTGGAATTTGGGGTTGAACTCGATTGTTATATGAGTTGCTATCGAGTTTCCTACGTAGCTCATTAAGAGCATCAAACCTACGTAGTTCTTGATAAATTTGAATTTGGTGGAATTTGGTTTTGATTTTTGGTATGACCAAACTCAACAAGCAAAAGCTTTGTATCGAGTAAGAGTGGATACTTTGGATTTGATTAAAATTTGGTTTTTGGGACGATTGAACTCAACGAGCGAAAGCTTTGTATTGAGTTCGATGAGACATTTTGAATTTGACGGAAATTTGATTTTTTGGAACGACTGAACTCAACGAGAATTGGACTTGGGTCAAGTTTCCTACATAGCTCGTCAAGAGCTTCAATTCATGACGTAGTTCTTGGGGAACATCATTTGATTTTGGGGTATGTGATTGAATCCGATAGACATGTGTTTTTACCGGATTTTCTACGTAGCTCGTAAAGAGCATCAAATCTTAACGTAGTTCTACACGAACAACTTTATTTGATTTGGTTTTGGCGATTGAACTCGATGACCTTTGACTTTGTATCGAGTGTCCTACGTACCCTTTTGAAGGGATCAAATCACCCGTAGTTCTCCTTGAAATTTGACATGATTTTTGGTTTGAGCTTTGAGGCGGTACTCGAAAGTTGTCGAGCTTGATACCGCTTGAGAAGCTTGTTCATAATGTTAAGCCACCGAAGTTCTTGCGAATAATTTAAACTTGGCTTGATGTGAGTTTGCATCGAAATTGCATCGAATAATTTAAACTTAGTCGTCGAACTGGACCTGCGTATGTGACAAGCTCGAGGGACGCTTTGACAGACATGACCAAGGCTTCCAAGCACCGCAATTATAATCCACCATCATCATAGGAGGCTCTCGGAAAGTGCTGACACAGTAGCTCACCATGAACGGACGCGAACCGTTGCAAAAGAACTTGCAAAAACTGTGTGAACATTCCAGCTTTGGAGCCTCGCCATTGCTGCTACAAAGCTCCGTTTTCGTTGATTTTTGTTACTCCATGTTCCTTGTGATGTCC
Organism: Persicaria maculosa; assembly: GCA_963922045.1. Taxonomy (NCBI): domain Eukaryota; kingdom Viridiplantae; phylum Streptophyta; class Magnoliopsida; order Caryophyllales; family Polygonaceae; genus Persicaria; species Persicaria maculosa. The sequence goes on from OY998259.1 coordinate 61,081,641, forward strand.
TCTATATATCACTAGTTTATGTTGGCTCATATACTCCCGGAGCTGAACGCAATAGGGCCTTAAAGTGGGATGCTAGGCATATCATTTGCAGAAACTGCGTGAACATGTCAACTTTGCAGTTTTGTCACCACTGCTACGGACCTCCGTTTTTGTTGCTCTTTGTTTGGATGCTTTCTTTGCAGTTTCCTCTACTGATCCCAACTCTGTTTATACGTTTACATAGATGGAGTTGTTCCCAATAGTATCGCCAACTTGACTGCTATATAGATATTTTTGTTATATAGCATATATATGGTCTTCGTGGCTCTTTTTGCGTGGTGTTCGAGACTTCCTCGATCGATCCCTAGGGGCATTTGTAAGCCGTTGGTTGTAGTAAGTATGGCATAATATTGGGAAGTTGATTTGGGAGCACGCAAGGATTATCATCGGGTGTTTGTGGAGCGTGCAAAAATGTCATGTTGTGCTGGAACCGTTCAAATGTGGTCGAGAGGCCAACTTCTGGCATCAGCTGCTGTTACCATGGAGCTCTGTTTTTTCTGCCGTTTCTTCCAGCACCCTCATTGCATAGCCTGATTTTGTCCGCAACTCACCACGGTCTTGGATACGTCTCGAGTTGTTCGTACCATGGCCCGAAACTTGACTTCCTGAGCAGTTGTTCTCCCTTCGTAAAAGAATGATTTTAGGCCTATTTTTATACTCCCTTTTGTCGGGCGTTCTAGGCTGCTTCGACCACTCTTTAGAGGGAGTTGTTGACCTTCGGTGGTAGGCGGCATGGCATAGGCTAGAGAACTTGGGTTGCGGGCAAGACGAATTCGATGACGAATGATCGAGAGGCACGGAAACATGCTTTGCTAGCCATGTATCATGTCTCTCCTTGAGCTGTATTTGATGATCGTCTTGGCGTCATATGGCTGACTGTCAGAGCTGTGAGAGAGTGTAGGACTACTTGGGTAGCTGTTGGGGATCACCGGGGAAGCTTCGTTGTGAGTCGCCGGCTTCCGAGAGCAAGATTTTGGCGGCGATGTCGATAAGCCCCATGTGTGGTGTCATGTTGGTGACGATGGGCATTCCTACTGCTCAGTGGCGTGCTTCGCTCAATGTGAATGTTTCGAGATTGCTCGACTCACATTTTTTTTTTCATTTGCCAGATCGATCTCACACACATGTCTTTTTTTTATGATCGACCTGCCCCCTTTTTTTTATTCGGGCGGATCAAACAGTAGGCAACCATGCTCCTTGGCCATCATCTTGATTCTCATTCTTGGCTTTGTTGTGGTAGAGGCTACGGGCCTCATCACCTCCTCCGTCTTCCCGGTAGGGGCTGCGAGCTTCATCTCCTCCTTCATGACATCGGTCAGGAGCCTCATTTCGACCTTCAGCACCCACCTTAGTATATTCCAGCCTCACAAAGTGTCCAGGCGCCAGGAGGTCGTGATGAGAGCCAAAAGCGTAGCTCTAGATGGGGCTTGATCGATCTTTGACAGGAGTATTTGCTCAGCGACGACATGCCGGAAGACGTGACGGAGACGGCATGCCTTTGGTAATTAGGGTCATCTCTGCACTTTGCCTTTGTTATGGATGATCATTGCTTGATGGCTTGTTGATTTGGCCATGGGTGAAGTTGAAGATGACCCTCCCACCGAAACCTTCACTGGCTGTCCGTTTGAAATGGATGAAGCTCCCCCTGAGCTGCATTTGATGATCGTCTCGGCGTCATATTAGTGACCTTTGAGGTTGTTGGAGAGCGGGGGCTGCATTGTGCAGCTGTTGGAGATCACCTAGGGTGCTACGTTGTGAGTCGCCGGCTTCCGAGAGTAAGCTCTTTGGCGATGTTTTGTGAATTCTATGTGGACTTTCCTGAGGCATCCGATTTAGGTAAGTCTTCTCGTAGTCCACTCTTTATTTTTTTTATGCTCTCTTTTCTCTTTTTTTTTTCTTTTGGCTTACGAGAGAACTACCGTTGTGATGCCTTATGGGTAGTCGAGCATTGAGACGGAGGATATTGAGGCCGTAGGATGGCGAGAGCGACATGAGCATCACCGAGCTTGAAGGAGATGGAGATGTCAAGCTTGCCGTACAAAATCCGGGTTTGTACCTGCATCGTTGTTGACATGGAAAGGGGAAAGAAATTATACCTTTACTCCGCCGATCGATCAATTGTGGCGGCAAGCCATCGATGGAGCAATGACGTACTGTTGTAAGCTGAATCTGCCATGTTTTACAGAAATTTCCAATCGTTTTCTGCATACATTTCATGCATTTGGGCTAGAATAGTACAGAATCTATGTAGTTTATGTTTATTTGCCAAATTATGGAATATACACCAGTTTCTGTTTAAATTCGCAGAATTCGAGGCAATTTACAGCAGTTCTAAGAAAGGTTGGAAAAGCTCAGAAATCAGCTGCAGAAGTCCAAGGTCAAAGAACGACAGAACCAAGACGAATCAAACTGGAGCCTAGAAGTTACTCGATATCGATGAAAACTAGTCGATATCGACAAAGGATGTCCGAGCACAGGCTGATCGACTAGGAGCTTATCGAGGAAGCTGAAGCCGAAGCAACCCGACTCCGGAGCCTTTACTCGATATCGAGTAAAACTACTCGATATCGACAATGCCTTGATGCCATTCCCGGAGTCGAGGAGTTGTGCCAAGTCGAGGAGCCGAGGACTGGACAAGTCGAGTACCATGTTACTCGATATCGAGGAACCTTCTCGATATCGACAAGATCAGCCGCGCTTGTCCGAGCTTGATCGAGCACCAGCCACCCTACATGCCGAGGCCAGCCAAAGTCGACACAACATCTACTCGATATCGAGTAGATTACTTGATATCGACAAAGACACGAGGAGCCTGCCCGAGCCAGATCGACTACAGCTACTCGACAATGCCCAGCCACTGAAGTCGACGACACCACCTTACTCGATATCGAGTAAATTACTCGATATCGAGGAAATCTTCCGAAGCCGCGTAACGCGTTGAAGCTGTCCGTGTTGAGCTGGCTTTACTTGGGGCCGAAGGAGTCCGAGTTTTGCCGAGATCTATCCACATCTATCAAGGCATATCAAGATCTATCAACACATGGAAGGTTTACCTATTTTAGATATAATTTCCCTTTTGGATTTAATTCCTTTATTGCATTTATTTATCTTAAAGCCTTTAGATAATTAGATTTTGATATAGATAGACTTTCTTACCTAGAATAGCTAGGGAATGAAGGCTATAAATAAAGCCTTAGGGGCTGGTTTTTATTCATTCAATTTCAGAGACAATTAGTTACATAGAGAGAGAATGAGAAGTGGTTGTAAGTTTGAGTTTATTAATGCAAGTTAGTTCTTTTTCTTCAAAGATGTCTGCTATTGCGATGAAGAGCGAGTAGTCCACCCACTTCTAGGGCTGGGGTGAGCCCGACGGTAGCCATGTAAGGTGATGCGGTGAAGGTACAATCTTTTTATGCAATTCGTCTTCTATCCCTATAAGCATGATTCTTTTGCGAGAGTTGAAGGTGATCATTGTTTGTATTATTGAAGCGAAAATGATCTTAATGCAACTTGGATTAATTATGTGAAAAAGGGTTAGTAACAATTAGGGTTTATGCGAAAGCCTCTATATTCCTATTTGTTAATAACGAAAGTAATTTGATGAAAAGCATGATCTTTTATGCCTTTATGTGTTACTTTGCATGGTTATCGTTGTGGTGTTGATACCCTGGCTTTGTAAGTCTTTTAATATATTGATTTATTTCGTTGGAAATCTGAGTTCTGTGTTCGAGAAATTTGCAATTAAAGTTTCTGTGCTTGTCGATCTCGGGAAAGTTTTCGTCAATATCGAGTTGGCTTTACTCGATATCGAGGAAGGTTTTACTCGACACTGTGTTTGCTGAGTCTGTTGTCTGTTGTCAATTTCTGTTTCTGTTGTCGACATAGATTTAGTTGATATCGACATAGCTGTTGTCGATATCGAGTTAATTCTGCTGTTTTGCTTTATTTTCTGCTTTTGTTTGCTTTTTCTGTCTTTCTGCTTTTCTGTCAGTGAGATTTACAGCTACCTGAGATCCGCTGACACGCTTCCTCGTGGGAGTCTTGTAATCATTTGCAAGGGACGAAATCTGGTTTGCTTTGATTTTTTTCATATTTTAATTTGCATTCTCGATTTCCTCCTACAACAAATTGGCGCCGTTGCGGGGGAACCCAAGGTAAGAAATATGACTCCTGAAGAGCTGGAAAAGAGAGATATGGAAGCCCAGGTGGAGGAGATCATGGCCATCCTAAAGGAAGAAACAGAGAATCCACTCGACACGGACCAAGGTACGTTGTTATGGACTAACTATTTTTCGGATGCCTTGACAGGATGTAAGTATGGGGTCGAAGTCGGATAAAATTCCTCGACATCGAGTAATTTAGTCGATCCCGACCAAAATCAGAAGCCTCCACCGGCACCAGCATCGTCGAGCAGCCAGCCGGAAGCAACAGACTCCTCGATATCGAGTAAACTACTCGATATCGACCAAAAGCTCGCTGCCCTGACTTCTCCTCCCTCGGCCAGCACTCCACCAGACGAGCTGAACAACTCGATATCGACTACCTTAGTCGATATCGATCAAGCATCACCTTCACCAGCTCCAGCATCCTCGAGCAGTCCACCACCAGAAGCTGAAAACTCGTCGATATCGAGTAAACTTACTCGAGATCGACCAAACACTGTGGTCCCCGAATCCGTTTCTGCGAAGGTAAGCCAAGGTATGGATCTTTCCTCTCCTATTTCCATTAAAGATCTATCTATACATGGAAGAGGTTTGCCTTGGTATGTGCGCTTATGTAGGATTTCCAATGATGAGCCCAAAGAGTATGAAGTTGGAGACAAGCTCTATGTTTCTAAATCCAAAGATCATTGGTTTCCTAACAAATTCAACAAGAAAAGGATAGGACCTTTCGTGGTGAACAAGATCCATTCTGGAGGATTACAGCCGATGGACAAGAATGGAGTCTTATTTGAAGCCCAAGCCACATGGGCCCTGCAGATGCCACCTTGAGCTTAATGGAGAAAGTCGGCATAGCGACTATAAAATCTAGAGCTTGTACATAGACAATTACTTTTTGGGACTTTTGGACATTGTTTCTTTTGTTTGTTTTTTGTTTTGAACTTTTAGTTTTTTGTTTTGATCATTGGTTTCCTAACAAATTCAACAAGAAAAGGATAGGACCTTTCGTGGTGAACAAGATCCATTCTGGAGGATTACAGCCGATGGACAAGAATGGAGTCTTATTTGAAGCCCAAGCCACATGGGCCCTGCAGATGCCACCTTGAGCTTAATGGAGAAAGTCGGCATAGCGACTATAAAATCTAGAGCTTGTACATAGACAATTACTTTTTGGGACTTTTGGACATTATTTCTTTTGTTTGTTTTTTGTTTTGAACTTTTAGTTTTTCTATTGTGGGTATATGTCTTCTATATTTTCAGGTCTATGTGATAGAAGCGAGCTATATTCAGACTCGGCCCAGGCATGTTCAATCGAGATCTTGAAGCCCTGCACACCTGTCTAGTGAGTTTCTTTCTTTATCCTTGTTTTTATACAGTGAGGACACTGTAATGTTTAAGTATGGGGTGGGAGAAGGGCTACTTTGTGCATATTTAATATATTTGACATTATGTGTGCATATTTTTAGAGTTTAATTCTTGAATTACTTATACATGGCAATTTTGGAATTCGTTATTGATTTATGTGCTTATATGCATGTTTTCCAAAGTTTTGAAAAAAAAATGATCCCCATTGAAATTTTTTGAATAAATGTCATGGAAGTTTAATATTGAACTCGACGATACAAAATTAGATTCATTAGAGATATATCATGAAATTGCCTAGTAAAGGGAAGTCACAATGAAGCGCATTATTTATTGAAAACCATGAAAGGAGGTAAAATTTGAAGTTGTGTTTGACATGTTGCATGATAAGAGGATGGAGGACTTTATATTTCCAAATAATGCTCATATTGTTATATCCTAGCCATACCTATGCTTATGCATCACAAAAGCCATATTATGCCTTATTTCATATTTGCTCCACATGATCTAAATATTTCCCATTCTTTACCTTATTTCCTATCCGGGGATTATGTTGAGAATGATGTTACATTATGGAGATTATCATATGGTGTTTGTGTTGTTGTTGTTATCATTATTGGAGTTTGGAGGAATTGTTTGAAATATATGGAAAATTTAATGAGTGAAAGAAAATCCGATCAAAGATCGACCCTGCTAGCTGAGATAATAGTTCAGTGAGATGGGACATATGTGAGGAGTTCAAAGCACTAAGTATCCGGGGCCATTCATGACACCCATTTTTGCGACTCGTGAGAAGGCAGTGCTGGGGTTAGAGAGGTAAAAGCATAATATTGAAAAAAACATTATGGAAGGTGATGAATCTTATGAGAAGGAATGTGGAAATTAAGTTTGGAAATACTCCATTTCCCCGGATTATTAGCACCACATTGCCAAAAATTGCCCAAAAGCCTTTTACCAAATATACTCCTTATTGAGCTTAAATTAAAGTCCTCTTGATTATTGTTGCTTTGTCACGAATGAATGTTTTTGCATAACCCTCCTTTTGTGAGTAGATATTGCTCTTATATTTGCACATGCATGGATTTGTGACACTAGTACCTTTTCGAAGATGGTAATTGACTGCAGGGATATATGAGAATGAATCTACTATGTTGAGAGTTTTGATTCCTTCCCCTGAGTGACAAATAAAAGTATTGTTTGAGGACAAGCAAGCTTAAGTATGGGGTGTTTGTTGTAAGCTGAATCTGCCATGTTTTACAGTTACTTTCATATTATTTTCTGCATACATTTCATGCATTTGGGCTAGAATAGTACATAATCTATGTAGTTTATGTTTATTTGCCAAATTATGGAATCTACACCAGTTTCTGTTTAAATTCGCAGAATTCGAGGCAATTTACAGCAGTTCTAAGAAAGGTTGGAAAAACTCGGAAATCAGCTACAGAAGTCCAAGGTCAAAGAACAACAGAACCAGGACGAATCAAGCTGGAGCCTAGAAGTTACTCGATATCGATGAAAACTAGTCGATATCGACAAAGGATGTCCGAGCACAAGCTGATCGACTAGGAGCTGAGCGAGGAAGCTGAAGCCAAAGCAACCCGACTCCGGAGCCTTTACTTGATATCGAGTAAAACTACTTGATATCGACAACGCCTTGATGCCATTCCCGGAGTCGAGGAGCTGTGCCAAGTCGAGGAGCCTAGGACTGGACAAGTCGACTACCACGTTACTCGATATCGAGGAACCTTCTCGATATCGACAAGATCAGCCGCGCTTGTCAAAGCTTGATCGAGCACCAGCCACCCTACATGCCGAGACCAGCCAAAGTCGACACAACATCTACTCGATATCGAGTAGATTACTCGATATCGACAAAGACATGAGGAGCCTGCCCGAGCTAGATCGACTACAGCTACTCGACAATGCCCAGCCACTGAAGTCGACGACACCGCCTTACTCGATATCGAGTAAATTACTCGATATTGAGGAAATCTTCTGAAGCCGCGTAACGCGTTGAAGTTGTCCGTGTTGAGCTGGCTTTTCTTGGGGCCGAAGGAGTCCGAGTTTTGCCGAGATCTATCCACATCTATCAAGGCATATCAAGATCTATCAACACATGGAAGATTTACCTATTTTAGATATAATTTCCCTTTTGGATTTAATTCCTTTATTGCATTTATTTATCTTAAAGCCTTTAGATAATTAGATTTAGGTATAGATAGACTTTCTTACCTAGAATAGCTAGGGAATGAAGGCTATAAATAAAGCCTTAGGGGCTGGTTTTTATTCATTCAATTTTAGAGACAATTAGTTACATAGAGAGAGAAGGAGAAGAGGTTGTAAGTTTGAGTTTATTAATTGAAGTTAGTTCTTTTTCTTCAAAGATGTCTGCTATTGTGATGAAGAGCGAGTAGTCCACCCACTTCTAGGGTTGGGGTGAGCGCGACGGTAGCCATGTAAGGTGATGCGGTGAAGGTACAATCTTTTTATGCAATTCGTCTTCTATCCCTATAAGCATGATTCTTTTGCGAGAGTTGAAGGTGATCCTTGTTTGTATTATTGAAGCGAAAGTGATCTTAATGTAACTTGGATTAATTATGTGAAAAAGGGTTAGTAACAATTAGGGTTTATGAGAAAGCCTCTATATTCCTATTTGTTAATAACAAAAGTTATTTGATGGAAAGCATGATCTTTTATGCCTTTATCTGTTACTTTGCATGGTTATCGTTGTGGTGTTGATACCCTGGCATTGGAAGTCTTTTAATATATTGATTTATTTCGTTGAAATCTGAGTTCTGTGCTCGAGAATTTTGCAATTAAAGTTTCTGTGCTTGTCGATCTCGGGAAAGTTTTCGTCGATATCGAGTTAGCTTTACTCGATATCGAGGAAGGTTTTATTCGACATTGTGTTTGTTGAGTCTGTTGTCGATTTCTATTTCTGTTGTCGACATATATTTAGTCGATATCGACATAGCTGTTGTCGATATCGAGTTAATTCTGCTGCTTTACTTTATTTTCTGCTTTTGTTTGCTTTTTCTGTCTTTCTTTCTGTCTTTCTGCTTTTCTGTCTGTGAGATTTACAGCTACCTGAGATCCGCTGACACGCTTCCTCGCGGATCGATCCTGACTTCCCACTACTGCATAGAGAGGGAGTCTTGTAATCATTTACAAAGGAGGAAATTTGGTTTGCTTTGATTTATTCATATTTTAATTTGCATTCTCGATTTCCTCCTACAACACGTACTAGTCTATTCCCTTTGTAAAGCAAATGCAACCACACTATATGTTTGACTTGGAACGCTCTCCTCTGCCACCCCTAATCTGTATATATATATATATATATATATATATATATATATATATATATATATATATATATTCCTAAACCCCCCCCCCCTTTTTTTGTGTTTTGAATTGGTGAAGATATGCAGAGCTATGGCCTCTAGCCACAAGATGATGGGTGTTGGAGCCTTGACCTCCGCCGACCAAACTTGTTCTCTCTTTGTCACATTGGAGGCCTCCTCCCCATTTTCTGCTTCAACAGGTATATATATAATACGAAGATCGGGACAGGATCGGGACGGGATCGGGATTTGCGGGATTTGTGCCCACCCCTACTATTTGCCCTGAACTCCATCCGTTATGGGAGGGTGTAAATGTATCACATTTAACTTGGTTGTTTCACCCTCTAATTTCCACCGTTACCTGCATCAAATTAAACCCATCTCCTTTTAATTTTGACTAGGATATAATTGGTAGATATATTGTTTGTAGTCGGTTTCATACTTTACTCTTTTGTAATCGATCACCATGGTTTAATTCATTTACTAAATTGCAATCGTCAAAGTTAATGTCTACCAATTAATGATTAAAGATCAATAATCCACCAAGTAACCTCATATATTAGGAACGTGGGTTATCATTATATACGGAGTATTAATTAGTCCGTAACATATTTTAGGATCTTGTTTAGTACAACCCTTGTCATAAGAATATCATTGTGTCGGGTTCGAGATTTAGACCAAGACAATTTCATTCGGTCCTGGCACAATTAGAAACCGTAAAATTTTACCCGTCAACAATTGTAAAATGGACTAGATGATGCTTTTGAATGCTCTAAACTACACTGCTACAGGTCCTATCATGCCATTGGACCCAGAGGTTTTTGATCATGTTCGAGGGAAGACCAACAATGTCATCCTGAACTGTGAAAACCAGGTGAAGAAAAGGCCTATTTTGCGCACCACACACAAGGAACCCACCATTCTCACTATTGAGCAGTATGGTGTGGTAAAGAAGTACAGAGATGTGGAGCGACATAGACAACTTGTTGAGATGAAGAGAAACAGCATCACGAAGAAAGCTATGGAAAGGTGACAGAAGAAGTGCAAGGACAAAGTTAGGAGAAAGTATCTTCCGCCCAACAAGCAGTACCCCACCTCCAGAGAATGGTGTGAAGAAGGCACTGGCATTGCTCCCCCTGAAGATCCCGTTGCTTCTGACGCCCCTGGAACATCCTCAACTGCTGAGCCTTCTTCTGCTAAGGCAACCAAGAAGTATTTAAGGAGTAAGAAGAAGAAACCTGCAGATGGGGAATCCGACTCAAGGCCTTGATCTCCCACCCTCTCTATCCTGTTTTCTTAAAACTCTCTTTTTGCTGATGGCCTTTTAAAAACTTCTGGCTTATGGTTGTTGCCTTTCGACATTTCCACCTCTCTCCCGTTTGTTGGAAGACAATTTTGGTAGCTATGTTTTGGCACTGTTTGGTTGGGGTTTGACATTTTAAAACTTAGATGATCCAAACAGTGGTAAAGAAAGGGATGGGGGGTTGAGGGATATGTGATGCATGATAGCTCTCGGCCTCGCACTCCGAGCTCTCTCCAACACTCGATCTTCCGCACTCTCGGCCTCGCACTCCGAATGTTTCCGACCCTTTGATTCTGTCGTCTCTCACTAGGGAATCGCTCTTAGCATCTCACCAAGAGGTTTTATCCAGCATCTCACAAAGATAGAGTTGTTTCTTAACCCGAAACGAAGGAAGCACAAAGATTAGTTTTTTTCTCAAATTCAACTTGTTTAAAACCAATGTCAAGCTTACATATTTATAGGACTTGTATGAAATCCACAAACAAAAATAAACCAAAAGAAAAAAAAAATACCAAAAGGCAATAGTAACGTTGGCTTGGCAATGCCTTTTGGAATTTGGAATATTGTCCGAACAAGGCTAGCTACATTTAGCCTCATTTCCATGGGAAACAATTCAAGAACCGATTGACCTAATTAAGTCTTGGTCGACGCCAATTCAGACTTAACCTGTAGCAAATTTATCGTGTGTGGTGGTGACTCCTCAAAGGTAAGAATCGATTGATGATGTCCATGTTTTATGCCATGTTTTATATCTAATTTTATATCGATTTATGCATGCATTTCATGCATTTGGGTTAGATTAATACAGAATCTATGTAGTTTACGCTTATTTGCCAAATTATGGAGTCTACACTAGTTTTTGTTTGATTTCGCAGAAATCGGACGCACTTTGGAGCTTAAAAGAAACTCATGGAGAAGCTAAGAATGGTGCAGCTGGAGAAAAGGCCATTTTTCACCATTCTTCGTTCTGAATCAAGCTTTGATGTCTTCACAAGAGTTGTAGCCCTCGAAAAGAGCTTTCCAACTCATGGTCATATGCGTCAATCCGACGAACGAAGACTCGGAAAAGTGCGTTTCAAGAATAGAGCAGAGAGCTGAGAAACTTAGTCGATATCGAGTTGTTTTACTCGATACCGAGTAACCCAAATCTAGTAAAGACCCCAAAAATCGACAAGGAAGCTGGAGCTAGAAGAGTATCAAGTCGATATCGACGAAATTAACTCGATATCGAGTAAAACACCAAGTCGATTTCCATGTCCGGAGCCGAGATCGAGAAGCTGAGCACTGGTATGCCGAGCAAGACTTAGTCGATATCGAGGAAATTCTTCGATATCGATGACCTCCCAAGTCGACATGTGTTCTGTTGGCCGATATGGAGCTGCTGAGCACAAGACGAAGAAACTGCTAGTCGATATCGAGGACTCCTACTCGATATCGAGTTGACCCAGGCGGCGGATTCCGAGCTATCCGTATTTCTTGTTAAGTTTCTATCCCGAAGCCAATGGTGATGTTTTCGAGATGAAATTCTATCCACATCTATCAAGAGCTATCAAGTCAAAGGAGAAGATATTTTATCCACATTAGATATAATTCCTAGTTATTTTAATTATTTATTCCATTGTTTTATCTTAAGTAAATAGATAGATAGATATAGATATTGATGTCTCTAAAGTAGCCATGTTTTTATGCATATTTTAGTTCCATATTCTATAAACTTTGCATATTTCGGGTTGGGAATATGTCGAATTTATGTAGTATATGCTTATTTGTCAGAAATGGAGATCTACATAAGTTTCTGTTTAATATTGCAGAATATGGAACCATTTCGGGAGAAAACAAAGAAGCAAGGACGGAAGCTCAAAGCTACTCGACATCGACAAGCCTTAGTCGATATCGACAAAGACATGTCCGGACACTGCACTGATCGAGGAGCCTATGTCGAGAACTTGAAGACGAAGTAACCCGACTCCAGCAACTTACTCGAGATCGAGTAATCAACTCGATGTCGACAACGCCTTAGAGACAACCCGGAGTCGAGGAGAGCATGTCCGAGGATGCCGAGGAGAGACTACCCGACCTGGCCGGACATGCCGGACACAGAGCAACACACTCCTCGATGTCGAGGAAACTCCTCGAGGTCGACAAGCCAGGAGCTATGTCCGAGCATGTCGAGAAGAGCTACCGGACACTACCGAGCAACCTAGTCAATGAGCCACCTTTACTCGATGTCGAGTAAGGTTCTCGAGATCGATAACCCCAGGAGGCCATGTCCGAGCCACGTCTAGCACCAGCAACCCGAGACGCCGAGCCACTGAAGTCGACGTCCGAGTTACTCGAGATCGAGTAGAATTACTCGAGATCGAGGAAGCTTCCAGAAGCCGCGTAACGCGTTGGTTAGTCCTACTCGGTGTGGGAATCCTTGGAGCCGAAGATTTCCGCGTCTATCCGATCTATCAACATCTATCCAATGAAGAGAGATCTATCCACTTGGAGACTTTTAGATATAAATCCCTTATTAGATTTAATTATGTTATTTCTTTTATTTATCATTAAGCCTTTTAGATGTAGTTTTAGATATAGATAGAGATTTCTATCCTTGATTAGCAAGGGTTAGAAGCCTATAAATAAAGCCTTAGGGGGCTGAGTTTTATTCATTCAATCACACAACAATTAGGAGGAGAAGTAGTAGAGAGAGAGAGTGAGTGGCCAAGAGGAGTTGGTGAAGCGAGAGCGGAATTGGCTTCCTTTGGTTGTAAGCTCTGTTTGATTTAATGCAATTAGTTTCTTTTCATCAATCAATGTCTGAGGTAGCGATGAAGCGCAAGTAGTCCACCCACTTCTAGGGTTGGGGCGAGCCTGGCGATAGCCATGCGCGTTTGAGGTAAAGATCTGACTTTTATCAAGTTTTGAGCATCTACTACTTGTTATGTGTTTATTACCCATCTAATGGAGGTCCGTGCTAACAACTTGGATTGTAAACATAAAATCGGTAGAGACAATTAGGGTTTCTTGAAGGAGTTGTCTAATTGTTGTAAAAGGCGAAAGCTTAGTCCTTTGATGCGATTCACATGATTATCTGTTTATTTCTGCCTTATGCATGCTTGGTTATCGTTGATGCAAACCCCAATCTTGGAAGTCCTTTTCATACAGTTTAGTTCGAGTCTCAAAGCCGTTGTTTTTACTTTCGTTCGTTTTAGTTTCTGCCCTTCCTCGAGATCGACTAGCACTCCTCGATCTCGAGTTACTGATCTTCGACCCAGGTCGTTGTAGCCTCTGTGTGCAGGTAATCGACAAAGCCAGTCATCGACGTCGACAAGCTTACTCGATCTCAAGTAGAGCTTTGTCGAGATCGACCAGAATTGCCGAGAGTTGTTGTGCTGTGTTCGACTGTCCGATCTTCTGTCGAGTAACTGTACTCGAGATCTAGGACCCCTGTTGTCGACTTCTGTCCGTGAGATTTCTCTGCTGCCTAGGATCCGCTGACACGCTTCTTCGTGGATCGATCCTGACTTCCCACTACTGCATCGGGAGGAAGTCTTGTAATTATTTGCAAGGGACGGAATCTGGTTTGCTGTGCTTCATTTATATTTAATTTGCATACTCGATTTCCTCCTACAACAAATTGGCGCCGTTGCCGGGGAAGCAATCATCCGCTCCTTAGGTAGTTAAAATCTCACGTTTTCTTTGAGTTACTTTACAGGTGTATGCGCCGTTCTGGTCAACTACCTGAGTTTGACGGCTTAGAAGAACCGAAACGCCTTCTACACATCAGAGCTAAACTGCAAAGAGCCATGGCGGTCGCAGAAACACAAGAACAGCTTATTGAAAGGCTCACAAGGGAACTAGCCGCAAGGGATGTTACTATCGCCGCTGAGAGAGCAGGAAGGGAACAAGAAGTTGAACGCGCGAGGCAAGCAGAAGCTGAGCTTGCCCAATACCCAACCACTGCAGAGGATTATATGCATCCAACTCTCGTCATGCCTGAATCGGCGATTCTAATCCCTGAAAACTCTGTTGAAATTCGCACTCAATTTCTTATAGAGCTTAAAAATAATGCTTTTTATGGCAAATTTAATGAGTGTCCTCTTGAACATATTACCAATTTTTCTGACATGTGCCGTACTCTTGCCGAAGGTACAACTCTGTTATATCTCAAGATGAAAGCTTTTCACTGGTCTCTCGCTGGACCTGCACTGATGTGGCTTGAAGAGCTGAAACCAAGATCACTCACAACATGGGCCCAAGTAGAGCAAGAGTTTCTGAACAAATTCTTTCCCCCCGCCAAAACAGCACTCCTCCGCCAGAAAATCACAGCCTTCAAACAGAAGCCTGGGGAACCGCTAGCAAAGGCATGGGAACGCTACAAAGAACTGTTGCGATCTTGCCCTACTCATGGACAACCACCATATTTCATTCAGGAGATCTTCTTCAACTCTCTTGATCAAGTCACTAAGGACAGAATCAACCAGTATACTCGCTATGAGTATCTGACGATGCCACCAGTTGACGCATGGGGTGTACTAGACAAGCTCACCAATTATGACAACAAATATGGGTCTACTGCAAACTATGACGAGAAATCCTACGCCAGGCCAGCACCATCTATGCCACTATATGAGCCAGCAAAGGAGATTGACCCAGATGTCAGGGAGCGGTTCTACAGAGACCAGAATCACAAGCTCCTCAAGCAAGTCAAGTATCTGTCTGTCAATCAGCCTTGCATCGAATGCAGATCACAGAGGCACACCACTACTGAGTGCCCACACACTGAGCAAGTCAGGATGGCAGAGACACATGAAGAGGTAGCTTACGTTAGGGGTCCAAATCGCTACATGGGAGATCAAAGGTTCTATCAACCACAGTGGAACCAAGGTCCCCCTAGGAACCCCCCATCCTACAGAGCTCCAGGACATCCAGAAAGGGATCAAAAGAAGGACAATCTGCAGCTCATCCTTAAGGAGATGCGTCGGAATCAAGGCACCATCAACAACCAGTTCCAGATCATCACTACAAAATTTGGAGAACTAGACATCTGGAAAAGGGGAATAGAGACCCAGATGGGTCAAATCGCTGCACAGATCCCACGACCTTTCGGACAGCTCCCTGGGCACGTCGCAGCTATCAAACTCAGGGGAAGACCGGACACGTCGCAGCTATCAAACTCATAAGTGGGCATCAATTACACAAGCCAGAGGTCAGGAAACATAAAGACAAGGCAGAGCAGCAACTCGACAAAGAACAGAAGCAACTCGATGTCGAGGAGCCACTACTCGATCTCGACAAGAACCTGCTAGACGTAGACCAGAAACTGAGCTCGGACTCCACTGCGCAGCCCAACAATTCGAAGTCGACAACCCAAGTCGATCTCGAGGACCCTCTAGTCGAGGTCGAGGAGAAGCAAGCCGACGTTGATGACTCTGCAACACCTCCGACGTCTGATCTGGCTCCAAAGCAGAAAAAGCCACTGCCTTTCCCTTCCAAATCACAGAAATATCCCACTACGGGTAGGTTTAACCGATTTGTTAATATGCTGCAAGAACTGAATGTCTCTATTCCTTTTACAAAAGCCCTGTAAGAGATGCCTGGATATGTCAAATTTTTGAAGGAAATCCTGAGCAAGAAGCGATCCATCTCAGAGATCGCAAGCGAATGCAAAGTACTCCACTTCCCTGAAAAGAGACCTAACCCTGGTAAGTTTTCTGTTACTGTAGGTTTTGGACAATATAAATATGAGTCTCTGTGTGATTTAGGAGCAAGTGTGAGCATCATGCCCTTATCAATCTGGCGGAAGGTAAAGATAGGATGCATAGAGCATGTGGATGCCAAGCTATACATGACAAACAATACAGTGGTCATCCCTACAGGTATAGTTGAGAATGTCCCCGTCCAGGTTGGTAAATTCTTTGTTCCAGCAGATTTCCTTATTATAGATTGTGCTGAAGATCCTACTAGCCCTATTATTCTTGGTAGACCATTCTTAGCTACTGCAGATGCCAGAATTAGTGTCAAGAATCGATCACTCATCTTCACCATAGGCAATAAGGTTTTAGATTTCTCTTTTGGTCCTGCAAAGGAGGAAATTTCATAGCTGGAGGTAAAGAGCATCAGCAACCACGTGACCAAGCAAACAGCGGAGGAAGGCACCAGTACCGTACTCGAGATCGACCAACTTTCCTCGATCTCGACAACCCTTCTGCTTGATCTCGACAAACCTTTGTCGACATCGATTTCCTCTGCTGAGCCACTGACTTGCCCAGAGCCTAAGTATGGGGTCCCTGTACTCGATATCGACCAGCTGTACTCGACATCGACTAACCCCAAGCCCGAAGATTTCTGTTTTTGGTCCGAAAAGGTAAGTTCAGGTATGAATTTTACTCCCCCTCAGTCCATAAAGAAAATTTTCAATAATTTAAGAGGAGGTAAGTCCCTGTGGCGAGAGAATCTGCGGAAATTAAGAGCTGGAAGGAAGAAGAAGAAAGAGAAGGAAGATTTTGCAAGCAACCACCTGTCAGCTGAGCTTGCATACTACCATCAGGACCTAGATGATCCAGGAGAAGGGCCAAGCAAGAGCGGGCCCTACACTAATGGTCCTTGAGCGCAAACGGAGAAGTCGGCCTAGCGACGCTAAAATCTAGAGCATGTATATAAGACTTTATGAATTTTGGGACTTTTGAACTATTTGGTTTTGGTTTTTTGTCTTTTTTTTAGAATACTTCATGTGGATAGTCTTGTTTTTTGTGTGCAATCTAACACTTTTAGGTCGGCAAGCATAAAAAGGATCGCAAAAAGTGGAATAAGAAGTCCCTAAAAAACAGTCAGAATCGACGAAGGCCAAGTCGACGACGACAAGGAGGAGAAGCCCAGAAACTCCTCGATATCGAGTAGGCCAACTCGATATCGACAAAACCCAGAAGCTCCTCGACTTCGGAAGCCACTGGACGCAAACAAGCCAACTCGAGATCGAGTTCCCTGTACTCGAGATCGAGAAAGATTCTACTCGACATGCTTGATCTGCCATCCTCGATATGTTATTCTGTGAGTTCCTTCCTTTACTTTTGTTTTTATTTGATTTTATACAGTGGGGACACTGTATATTTTAAGTATGGGGTGGGGAAAGAGCTCATTATCATTACTATATGCTTTAGTCTTGCTTTTGGTTTTACATGGTGAAATTTTAATTTTTATGTTATGCATTCATGTTTAAATTTTATGCATTTTTATACTTTAGTTTTGTTTTTAGTTGCATAAAAGAAATATATATAGAAAATGTCGAAAAAAGAAAAAAAATGCATGTTTAAATTTCTGAATTGTTTTACTTTTTATACCCTAACTTAGATGTCCTATGATGATGAATAATGATTGACTTGATCATGTAAATCCTATGACATGTTTGGAAGGTTTAGCCTAAGTCCTCGAAATTGTTTTTCTGTGGATTGTGAACTTGTGATGAAATTGAGCACATATGATCCTAAGCTAAAGGTTAAAATCCAACAAAAATTGTCCCAGTGAGAATTTTGGCCTTATAGGGAGAACATAAAAAAAATCCCTTTGCTTTCTTGAGTGTATTTACTCTTCCTATGCATCTCTAAATGTTGTGATAGTTATTCAAAGCCAATGCATTTATATGTTGATGTGAATGAGAATTAAATGATGGAGGCACCTTTTAAGCCAATTTTATCCTCTCTTTACCTACCTTGCATTATCCCTGCTTAAAGCCAGAACATTAGCCTGAGACTTTTTATTGTGAACTCCACAAAATTATCCTTAGCCAAATTGAGCCTGACCCACATTTGGGAATTAAGACTTAGAGCTGGTTGAAATAATGGTTTGTGGAAGGAATGCGCTTATGTTTCATTTCAAGTAAGGAGGATTTTTGAATTTATTAAGATATGGGTTGGTTTTATATTTTTATCTTGCTATGCATATTATGTAAAAGGACTTTTTGCTCACCCTATAAATGCACTAGTATTATTTTATGTTATTTTTGTTTCAAAAAAAAAAATCGGAAAAAGAGAAAGAGAAAAAGTATATATGTTAGTGAATAAAGTGCATGAGCCAAATTTACCTTATTTCTTTCAATATTCGCAAGATACATACTTTGGAGAGGTTGAAGAAGTTTGAAAGGTTACATACTTCATTGAGATAAATTGGAGAGTTTGGTTGATGCATATGGTTGAGAGTTATGGTTTGGTTAAGTTGTGTTGGAGATTTAGGAGTCTTGATTCCCGAATTATATTAAGCACCACATGGCCAAATAATTCCATACCCTTATATTTCTTACCAAGCCCGATTACAACCCCGCCGAATGGAATCTTCTTTGAAGACTTCTATTGAGCGAAGTCCTCCTGATAATTCTTGTTGCATTTTCATAATTGGTTGCGAAGTGGATTTATATTTAAATTGCAATGTTTATGAGATTGTATATGGAATTGAGTTGAGAGTTGATCTTCATAGCCTAAACACATTGAGAGTTGAGTGTAAACACATTATCCCTGTGAGGTTGGATTTATATTGCCTATGCCTATGGATCGCTCATATATGAGTGATGACGTTAAATTCACTTGTCTTACATTGCTACTACTTAAGATGTTGCTTTTGACAAGGGCGAAGACTTGAAGGATGTGTTGTAGGTCTTGGTTATTGTTTTGTTATTGGTTGAGGACAAGCAAGTCTAAGTATGGGGTGATTTGATGTCTCTAAAGTAGCCATGTTTTTATACATATTTTAGTTCCATATTCTATACACTTTGCATATTTCGGGTTGGGAATATGTTGAATTTATGTAGTATATGCTTATTTTTCAGAAATGGAGATCTACATAAGTTTTTGTTTAATATTGCAGAATATGGAACCATTTCGGGAGAAAACAAAGAAGCAAGGACGGAAGCTCAAAGCTACTCGACATCGACAAGCCTTAGTCGATATCGACAAAGACATGTCCGGACACTGCACTGATCGAGGAGCCTATGTCAAGAAGTTGAAGACGAAGTAACCCGACTCCAGCAACTTACTCGAGATCGAGTAATCAACTCGATGTCGACAACGCCTTAGAGACAAGCCGGAGTCGAGGAGAGCATGTCCGAGGATGCCGAGGAGAGACTACCCGACCTGGCCGGACATGCCGGACACAGAGCAACAGACTCCTCGATGTCGAGGAAACTCCTCGAGGTCGACAAGCCAGGAGCTATGTCCGAGCATGTCGAGAAGAGCTACCCGACACTGCCGAGCAACCTAGTCGATGAGCCACCTTTACTCGATGTCGAGTAAGGTTCTCGAGATCGATAACCCCAGGAGGCCATGTCCGAGCCTCATCGAGCACCAACAACCCGAGACGCCGAGCCACTGAAGTCGACGTCCGAGTTGCTCGAGATCGAGTAGAATTACTCGAGATCAAGGAAGCTTCCAGAAGCCGCGTAACGCGTTGGGCAGTCCTACTCGGTGTGGGAATCCTTGGAGCCGAAGATTTCCGCGTCTATCCGATCTATCAACATCTATCCAATGAAGAGAGATCTATCCACTTGGAGACTTTTAGATATAATTCCCTTATTAGATTTAATTATGTTATTTCTTTTATTTATCATTAAGCCTTTTAGATGTAGTTTTCGATATAGATAGAGATATCTATCCTTGATTAGCAAGTGTTAGAAGCCTATAAATAAAGCCTTAGGGGGCTGAGTTTTATTCATTCAATCACACAGCAATTATGAGGAGAAGTAGTAGAGAGAGAGAGTGAGTGGCCAAGAGGAGTTGGTGAAGCGAGAGCGGAATTGGCTTCCTTTGGTTGTAAGCTCTGTTTGATTTAATGCAATTAGTTTCTTTTCATCAATCAATGTCTGAGGTAGCGATGAAGCACGAGTAGTCCACCCTTTTCTAGGGTTAGGGCGAGCCCGACGATAGCCATGCGCGTTTGAGGTAAAGATCTGACTTTTATCAAGTTTTGAGCATCTACTACTTGTTATGTGTTTATTACCCATCTAATGGAGGTCCGTGCTAACAACTTGGATTGTAAACATAAAATCGATAGAGACAATTAGGGTTTCTTGAAGGAGTTGTCTAATTGTTGGAAAAGGCGAAAGCTTAGTCCTTTGATGCGATTCACATGATTATCTGTTTATTTCTGCATTATGCATGCTTGGTTATCGTTGATGCAAACCCCAATCTTGGAAGTCCTTTTCATACAGTTTAGTTCGAGTCTCAAAGCCGTTGTTTTTACTTTCGTTCGTTTTAGTTTCTGCTCTTCCTCGAGATCGACTAGCACTCCTTGATCTCGAGTTACTGATCTTCGACCCAGGTCGCTATAGCCTCTATGTGCAGGTAATCGACAAAGCCAATCATCGACGTCGACAAGCTTACTCGATCTTGAGTAGAGCTTTGTCGAGATCGACCAGAATTGCCGAGAGTTGCTGCGCTGTGTTCGACTGTCCAATCTTCTGTCGAGTAACTGTACTCGAGATCTAGGACCCCTGTTGTCGACTTCTGTCCGTGAGATTTCTCTGCTGCCTAGGATCCGCTGACACGCTTCCTCGTGGATCGATCCTGACTTCCCACTACTGCATCTGGAGGAAGTCTTGTAATTATTTGCAAGGGAAGGAATCTGGTTTGGTGTGCTTTATTTATATTTAATTTGCATACTCGATTTCCTCCTACAACAGATATAGATATAGTTTTCTTTCCTAATTAGAGAGGGAATGAAGGCTATAAATAAAGCCTTAGGGGGCTGATTTTCATTCAATTCAAGTCAAGTCGTCTTAGGGCGCAAGGAGGGAGAGAGAGAGAGAGAGAGAGAGAGAGAGAGAGAGAGAGAGAGAGAGAGAGGAGAGGCGAGAGAGAAGGAGAAGGAGAAAGAAGGAGACGAACGGTTGTAAGTTTTAGTTTATTTTATGTTAAAGTTAATTTCTTTTATTATGGTTTGTTTCTAATTTCTTTCTTCTAGGATTGGGGTGATCCCAACATAGATATGTGTGTTTGATTTATAAATCCATAAATTTATATGTCTTTATCATTATCTACCTATGTGCTTAATCCTTTGCGAGAGTTGAGGAATTCCTTATTCATGATATTGAAGCGAAAGTGATCTTATTATGAATTGGATAGTAATTAGGGTTTATTTGAGAGAGCCGACTAATCCTAATTAAGAAAAGGTAGAAACAAATTAGGTTTTTATGCGAGAGCCTCTATCACCTAGATTGTTGGAATTTGCGAAAGTCGATTCTTTGATATAAAGCATGCATCTTTATGTGATTTATGATCTACACATATGTTTATTGTTACGGTGATCCCTAACCTTGGAAGTTTGCATCTTTATTTGTTTTATTTTATTATTTTTATTCGGCACATATTCTACTCGATATCAAACCACCATTCCCTCTCCATCCATCGACATCGACTCCTCTATTCTTTGTCGACAACCACCCTCAACACCTCTTCCCGCTATTCCTGAACCCTAAAACACACTAAACCTAGAACCGTTGACTTATCTCCTGAGGACGAACCTGACTCCCCCATACTATAGCGGGGGTCTTGACTACAAATATATTTGGTCGAGAAACCCTCTGGTCAAATTGGCGCCGTTGCCGGGGAGATATCAATCGTGCCTAGTTTAATTTTGTTTAAGGTTCAGAAAAGTCCATCCCTTTTTCTTACTCTATCACATACCCTACCACCACCTACCTCACCGGTACCAACTGGGTGCCAAGCTTTTGCCACTAATTTGTATTCTTGATTTTGATTTCAAAGCTTAGGTACAAAGATGGAAGACTTTGTCGAAGGGAATCCTGCATGGGAAGAATGGTATCAAGATTTGAGACGGAGAAATAGGATCGCAGTGGAGGAGTCACGATTAAGGGAAATAGCTCGGCTGGAAGACGAAATCCGAAGGCTTGAGGCTTCCATTCAGTCTAAAGGACCATGCCCTCCTCTCGACGAGCCAATTGACCCACTCGATGTCGACAACCAGGTATGTCCTTCCTCTAATTTCATTCCTACTTTGCTACCTATTGTTGATGAATCATTTGAAGGACCCCAAGAAGAAGAAGCACTAGAAGAGAAGAAGTTGGACATTGTTGCCCAGGGCATTCCAAGATCGCTTTTACCTTACAAAGTGAAGGCTATCCCCGATGATTTTGAGCAACCGATGTTCATATTCAAGTATGGGGTCCTAGCAAAGTGGCATGAAGCTCCGCATGATGAGGTGGAAATATTTCTTCCCATTCCACCGTTTTGCTGTGGTGGAGATGCGCAACCAAGTCAGTCTATGAAGCGAAAGAGGTATGATGATGAGGTATGTATATTTTCTTTATATCTTCTCTTATACATGCTAGCTCAAGCCAGGGAAGATGAATGGGTGGAGCCATGGAGCGTCCACTCGGGGAGGTTTAAGCTTCTTCACATGATGCCCCCGGATGACATCCCACGCTTCACACCACCGGAGGAACCACAAGATCCACCTATACCTCCGGACAAAGATGAGCCAGGCTAATGCTTAATGAAGAAGTCGGCCTAGCGACTATAAAATCTAGAGCTTGTAAATAGACATTTATTTTTTGGGACTTTTGGACATTGTTGCTTTTGTTTGTTTTTGGTTTTGAACTTTTAGTTTTTCTATTGTGGGTATTTCTCTTCTACATTTTTCAGGTCCATGGGGATAGAAGCAAGCTAAAAAGGGACTCGGCCCAGCAGCATAGCACTCGATTAGCACACCTGTCTAGTGAGTTTCTTTCTCTACCCTTGTTTTTATACAGTGAGGACACTGTAATGTTTAAGTATGGGGTGGGGGAAGGGCTTACTTTATGCATATTTGGCTTTATTTGACCATATTTGTGCATTTTTAAAATTTATTTCATGAATTGCTTATACATGGCTATTTTGGAATTCATTATTAATTTATGTGCTTATATGCATGTTTTCCAAAAATTTGGAAAAATGACCCCCATATTGAAGATTTTGGTTAATGTCATGGAAGCTTTATATTGAACTCGACGATGCAAAATTAGATTCATTAGAGATATAGCATGAAATTGCCTAATAAAGGGAAGTCACAATGAAGTGCATAATTTATTGAAAACCATAGAAGGAGGTAAAATTTGAAGTTGCTTTTGACATGTTGCATGATAAGAGGATAGAGGACTTTATATTTCCATACAATGCTCATTCTTTATATTCCTAGCCTTACCTATGCTTATGCATCACAAAAGCCATATATATGCCTTATTTCAGTCATTGCTCCACATGTTCTAAATATTGCCATTCTTTACCTTATTTCCATCCGGGGATTATGTTGAGAATGATGTTACATTATGGAGATTATCATATGGTGTTTGTGTTGTTGTTATTGGAGTTTGGCGGGAAATTGTTTGAAAAATATATAGAAAATTTAATGAGTGAAAGAAAATCCGATCACCTCAGGAGATAAAGGTAGATCGACCCTGCTCGCTGAGATAATAGTTCAGTGAGATGGGACATATGTGAGGAGTCCAAAGCACTAAGTATCCGGGGTCATTCATGACACCCATGTTTGCGACTCGTGAGAAGGCAGTGCCGAGGTTAGAGAGGTAAAAGCATTATTGTTGATAAAAGCATTATGAAAGGTGAAAAATCTTATGAAGAAGGAATGTGGTATGAAAGTTGGAAAGTACTCCATTTCCCCGGATTATTAGCACCACATTGCCAAATATTACCCACTTTTAGCCTTTTACCAATCTACTCCTTATTGAGCTTAATTAAAGTCCTCTTGATTATTAATGCTTTGTCACGTGAATTGTTTTTGCATAACCCTCCTTTTATGAGTAGATGTTGCTTTTGTTTGCACATGCATGGATTTGTGGCATAAGTACCTTTTCGATGATTGTAATTGATTGCAGGGTTATATGAGAATGAATCTATGATGTTGAGAGTTTTAAATTCTTCCCCTGAATGATAATTAAAAGTATTGCTTGAGGACAAGCAAACTTAAGTATGGGGTGATTTGATGTGCATGTTTTATGCCATGTTTTATATCTACTTTTATATCGATTTCTGCATGCATTTCATGCATTTGGGTTATATTAATACAGAATCTATGTAGTTTACACTTATTTACTAAATTATGGAGTCTACACTAGTTTTTGTTTGATTTGACAGAAATCGGACGCACTTTGGAGCTTAAAGGAAACTCATGGAGAAGCTAAGAATGGTGCAGATGGAGAAAAAACCATTTTTCACCATTCTTCATTCTGAATCAAGCTTTGATGTCTTCATAAGAGTTGTTGCCCTCGGAAAGAATTTTCCAACGCATGGTCATATGCGTCAATCCGACAAACGAGGACTCGGAAAAGTGCGTTTCAAGAACAGAGCATAGAGCTGAGAAACTTAGTCGATATCGAGTTGTTTTACTCGATATCGAGTAACCCAAATCAAGTAAAGACCCCAGAAATCGACAAGGAAGCTGGATCTAGAAGAGTATCAAGTCGATATCGACGAAATTAACTCGATATCGAGTAAAACACCAAGTCGATTTCCATGTCCGGAGCCGAGATCGAGAAGCTGAGCACTGGGATGCCAAGCAAGACTTAGTCGATATCGAGGAAATTCCTCGATATCGAGGACCACCCAAGTCGACATGTGTTTTGTTGGTCGATATGGAGCTGATGAGCACAAGACGAAGAAACTGCTAGTCGATATCGAGCACTCCTACTCGATATCGAGTTGACCCAGGCGGCGGATTCCGAGCTATATATACGAGTGTCTTGTTAAGTTTCTATCCCGAAGCCAATGGTGATGTTTTCGAGACAAAATTCTATCCACATCTATCAAGAGCTATCAAGTCAAAGGAGAAGATATTTTATCCACATTAGATATAATTCCTAGTTGATTTAATTATTTATTCCATTGTTTTATCTTAAGTAAATAGATAGATAAATATAGATATAGATATAGTTTTCTTTCCTAATTAGAGAGGGAATGAAGGCTATAAATAAAGCCTTAGGGGGCTGATTTTCATTCAATTCAATTCAAGTCGTCTTAGGGCGCAAGGAGAGAGAGAGAGAGAGAGAGAGAGAGAGAGAGAGAGAGGGGGGGGCAAGAGAGAGGAGAGAGTGGAGATGTGAGAGAGAAGGAGAAGGAAGGAGACGAACGGTTGTAAGTTTTAGTTTATTTTATGTTAAAGTTAATTTCTTTTATTATGGTTTGTTTCTAATTTCTTTCTTCTAGGATTGGGGTGATCCCAACATAGATATGTGTGTTTGATTTATAAATCCATAAATTTATATGTCTTTATCATCATCTACCTATGTGCTTAATCCTTTGCGAGAGTTGAGGAAATTTCTTATTCATGATATTGAAGCGAAAGTGATCTTATTATGAATTGCATAGTAATTAGGGTTTATTTGCGAGAGCCGACTAATCCTAATTAAGAAAAGGTAGAAACAAATTAGGTTTTTATGCGAGAACCTCTATCACCTAAATTGTTGGAATTTGCGAAAGTCGATTCTTTGATATAAAGCATGCATCTTTATGTGATTTATGATCTACACATATGTTTATTGTTGCGGTGATCCCTAACCTTGGAAGTTTGCATCTTTATTTGTTTTATTTTATTATTTTTATTCAGCACATATTCTACTCGATATCAAACCACCATTCCCTCTCCATCAATCGACATCGATTCCTCTATTCTTTGTCGACAACCACCCTCAACACCTCTTCCCGCTATTCCTGAACCCCAAAACACACTAAACCTAGAACCGCTGACTTCTCTCCTGAGGACGAACCTGACTCCCCTATACTATAGCGGGGGTCTTGACTACAAATTTATTTGATCGAGAAACCCTCTCGTCAATTGACCAACTAGGCGAGCTCGAGCTCTTGTCAATG
This sequence comes from Persicaria maculosa, assembly GCA_963922045.1. Lineage (NCBI taxonomy): Eukaryota > Viridiplantae > Streptophyta > Magnoliopsida > Caryophyllales > Polygonaceae > Persicaria > Persicaria maculosa. The sequence goes on from OY998259.1 coordinate 61,107,697, forward strand.
GTGGGGTAGCTCGAGGTAAAAGGGGCTCCTCTTCCATCTCCTCATAGTTAGCATCTTCAATAGCATCCCTCGGAGCTCCATCCCTAGTATCTAGATCACCATCCCGATCGTCGAATAAGCTAGCTCCGTCGAGGGTCACATCATCCTCCCCCCCCCCTCCCCCCGAAAAGGATTCGACCCGGAATCCGTCAGCTCCTCGAGTAGCCCATCCCCTGTAATAAATGGAGCTAAGTCACAAACGTCAAAAACATCATGAACACCATACTTACTTGGGAGATCAATTCGGTAAGCGTTGTCGTTAATCTTCTCTAGCACCGTGAACATCCCATCAGCTCTTGGCCGTAACATAGATTGCCGCAAAGCAGGAAATCGATCCTTCACTACTACAAAAAAGGGAATATAACCCGGATATTTGACCCTTTATAACCCGGATATGGTCCGGGTTAATGGTCAGCGGGTTATATTCTCAGTACGCTATATAACCCGGATCCTATATCCGGGTTATATTATCTGGGTAAACCGGTTATCCATATGGTATATACACCATTCGGTCCGGGTTATTTGAGGATCCAGTCCGGGTTATTTGGGGTGGTAATATAACCCGGATATGCTAATGTCCGGGTTATTTTATCCGAGTAAGCCGGTTATCCACACGGCATATGCACCTTCCGATCCGGGTTATTCAGGGGTAACGGTCCGAGTTATTTGGGGTGTTAATATAACACGGATATTATAATTTCCAGGTTATAAAGGGCTTATGAAATAACTCGGATATTTGAAGTCTGGGTTATTATATAGTGTCATATTTTTTATTTGCATGGAGCATATACACCGGTTCATGCAAATCCGGGTTATATTCTCTCTCTTTTTTTCACGGTGAAATCGAGAACAAATAACCCGGGGATTTCGAGGTCCGGGTTATATAATATGCCTTTTTTAATATAATATATTCGTATTTCATTCAATCCACCTGTATAAATGCATAATCTGTGCGTGCTTTAATACATACACCACTCAGAACATCTCAACGAATGTAATTACAAAAGTAGAAATAAATTTACCAAAATATAATAATCCCATCATAAAGAGTATGAAACTATTATCTAAGGAGGAAGACATATAAGTTTGAAGATCCTAATAAAAAAAATATAAGTTTGAAGATCATGACTACTTCATCATCATTCAATCAACCTGAAAAGACAATTGTAGGAAAGTTAGTGATGACGATGAAATTTTCTCTATGTACAAGAACGAGACATTGTAGTTATTGAATCTTGCTACATTAATATTATGCATTCCATACCTAAAATAAGAAACGGATCAGATACTCTAGGAACTCCTTTCGAACGTCATCAATATCTTGTTCTCAGAACGTTTGCTATTTTCCGTACCACTGAACATATTTGAATAAAATTAATTAGGTATTTTATTATCAACAATAACATAATTTAATTTATTTAAAAGATTTAATGTCATACCACTTTAGGGACCATTGCACTTCTTCGACAAACTATCTCTCGCATAAATTTCAACATATAATATTCGGACTTGATTGGATTCAATTGTGAAGGACACTATAAAGAAAAATAAATAAAATATACCCCGTATAAAATATAAACTACAGCAAAAAATAAAATATAAACAAAAAAGGGTATTTGAATAGTTGAATCATTTGATATCTTGATTCTTGGGTTGAACTAAGTGTTCATAATCAGGGGACATGGTCAGAGGAAGCTCAAACTCCCCCACCTTCTTCATCAAGAAAAACAAATGCAGATATGGGTCGCTAGTTAGTACAGTAGCTAGTAAAACAACACACCCTAGGCCCCACCAAGCTTCCCTTTTCCTGTTCTTATTATAGAAGCAAATGGTGGAGAGACCCATGAAGACCCCTATAAGCTTATTTCTCATGCTCCTCTCTTTAGTATTGATTGCACATCTTGTGAGAACATCAGATGACAATGGCTGCTTCTTGGTGGGTTCTAAGTTATCAAGGCAAATTTTCCTATTGTGTTCTTATATGATTTGATGGTTCAACTTGTTATTTTACGCAATTTTTTGTGTTTGATATGATTGTGTAGGAGGAAGGAGAATGCAGCCAGACGAGATCCGAAAGAAAATGAGGGGACGAAAATGGAGAGCCAATAGAAGATATTAGTGTCTCTGAGCATGAGGATTACATATACATTAACTCTCTCCCTTGAAGCTTGGTTCAATCTCAATTCATTGCAGCAGAGTTGTTTTTGTGCAAATTTTTACTGCTTTATTTTTCTGTGTTATAACTATTACTATTGTTTAAATCTGTTAGTCTAGCAAACATTTCCACTGAAACCTACAGAAGAGGAAGGATCTTCCTGTTGCTTTGATTCGAATGCTAGTAACCCTCTAGATTATATACAATGAAGGCTTGTTTAGTTCATACTTTCAATGTGAGACTTATTGAACTCTTCAGATCGCAACACCGAGTATAATTATGCATACCTAGAATCCTTTTAGCTTTTGTAGTTTCATTCTTTCTGTTAAGATGATATATTGGAACTAATAACATCATTTACAACGTATGTATATATAGATGGAGTTGATCTTTAATGCGAAGTAAGAGGATGTATATATACTACAACAGAGTGAGTACATTTAAATAAAATGGGTCTATGAGGACAGCAAATCTGAATCATGTTACCTCCAAAATGCAATGCTCTATCCTGCCGTCTTGATTGTTTTAATACAGTCTAGCACTGATGCCTTGCTTGACATTGCGGCTATAAGGGCTTTATGGACAGATTTGTTGTTCTTAAGAAGAGATGCTGCAAACAAAACCTGAACAAAATAGATCTTACATAAATGGATGGATTGAAAGTTTCATAGCTCATGGTTGCTTGAATTTCCAGCTTACAAATTGATATGTATATGGAGAATGTAAACATTGACTTCAAGGGAAGGAGTAGTTGCTTACAACCCATCTGGTTAGATTTTGCTGCTGATCTTTGCTCAGTGTTGGCTTGCTCCTGTTGATGAACCTCTGTTGAGGAAAATCAAATATCATAAATTAACAAGTTACATAAGAGTATATACTCTCCATGTTCAGAACTTCCGATGAACTATTACTTTATCATATCAAAGCAAAGACCTGAAGAGAGAAAAAATCGGCTGATTGGCCAACGACTTTGTCATACATCAGACCTTCCGCTGCAAGCCCTACCATTGCTACAACGGCCAACCTGATAAAAAGATGATATGTGCTTTTAATATGTTGTTTACTGATATAACTGAACTCCTGCTTGTGATTAAATTGACAGCATCACAGAAAAGTTAATTGGTATCTCAATGATGAGTTTATTCTCTCCTCTAAGAATTGAAATATCTAAATGAGTTTATTCTCTCCTCTTAGGCCATGACTAATAGGCCTACCCAGCTCCAAATGCATTTAATGTCTTAGTGTAACAATATAGAATAGTTACGTGTCCACAAATTTGAGAAATAACTAACCTGAAGGCCTTAAATTTCATTTCGAAAACAACTTAATTAACCCCTCTGGTTTTTCAAAAAATGGCTTCAACCTGATACTTCCTTTTTTTTTTTTTGAAGTCACCTGATACTTCCTTCTAATCATGACTAAGTTGTGATATCATAACAGAAAAACAAAAATATGCAAGGATATGTTTAAAAACACATAAATCAACGTTTATATTCCAAAAGTTACATGGCATGTTAGCTTCACAATATATCATCCTAATAAGAGTGAAATAGAAGGAAAAAAGTGTTCTAAATTTGTTAATGCATCGTGAATGAACGTATCTAATCAATCGAATCCTTAGATGTTATATAAAACAATGTCATGGACTCATGGACAGTTAGATATAAGGAATTAGGGAGGATCCCCATCACCTTCATTCACAAAATAAAGTCATTAAATTCATCCCAATTGCTAACCGGGCTAGACTATATATGGCCAACTAAATTAGTTGATCTAAACCAGTAAATATCCAATTGCATCGTGTACACACTTTCCTTATATAACTCTTTTTTTTCCATCTATCCTTCTTTCCTTCTCAAACTGGTTAATATTCATACTCTTCATAAAGGCGTCTAATTTCTAATTAACTAAATATGTCTTCCATTTAACAAGAGCAATGACATTTGTTTCATCTATATTATTTGACATTTTACAAGCTAATCTAAAAAATGGTAGGACGACTTGTATAAAAGCCTCATTGGCTGGTTTCCAAGAGAGGGAATCTTCATCTGCTATCTCGTGCAGACTCTTAATGAGAACAATATTATTACTGTTTTGCAGGTCTGTGTAATGTTTGCGACATTGGAAAAAATTGCACAGATTGCTGATCTAAAAGTGACTGATATTTTCCTTCTAGAGAATTATGCGTTCTTTCAGCATATGTATACAATTGATTTTTTTTATTATATATGCAGTTTCCCTATCAATCTTTTAGTTCAAGGGGGATTAGCTCATTGTGATCCTCTCCTTGTATTTTGTATGAGCTGGCTAATGTTGTGTCGACCTTAGCCTAACTTTATCACCAAGTGAAGCATATGAGCATGCTTGTATTCGCCACATAAGCATGATTATATATTATGTAAGCCAACAAGTTTATAACCTAGGTTTTTCGTTTGTCTATGAAGCAATTCTTTTATTGTCTTGATATTTCATTATTGATCTAGATTTACTATTTATGAAGTTTCGAGCTATGATATCCCATTTGCTCATTTGCAGCAATTCGAAAAGCTTTTCCAGTTTGCTAGGAAAGTTGAGGATTTGATGTACACTATTGTTCCGGAAGAGGTGGGTAATTAAGTGATTCCTTCTCGAATAGAAATTTGGTGAACAACCTTTCACATTATTTGGAAACATGTTATTAAGCAGTATTGATGCTCTGAACCCTTACTTAAGCAACGAACCAAGCTTCTTGTCAAAGTGAAAAAGGACTTACATATCAAAAGATACCACGTGATTCCCCACTTCCCAATCTAATTCTAAGTCATAAATTCCCACTGTTATAATCTTAATCAACTCTTTTACATTCATTCAGGCAAGGCCATCTGACTAATCCAAGAACAATCACATAACACAAACAAAATAAAACCATTCCCAAACACTTACATGAACACAAATTCAGCACAAAGACACTTATATCAACCCAAATTGAGGCACAAATACCCTAATATCTACACAAATTCAGCCCGAATTAACCCTAATTTCAACTAAATCTGAACAAAAGAGTAATAAAAAAATTAAAAAACATACCTTTTGTGTTCTCAATGCTTCAATTGAGGCAACAGCAAAGAGAATGTGAGTCTGTTCTTGGTGGTGGCAGTTCCAAAGAAAGAGCAACTTCGTTCTTGGTGGCTACGCCTGCGACAAATAGAGAGAGTGAGTCGGTTAGGGAAGATGATAAAGGACACTGAGCAGAACCGAAAGGATTGAGAAGGGAAGAGACCGAATAGCAGTGACAAACCAGACACCGACGAGAGAAGACGGAGTTCGCGAACCCGACGCCGAACAGTAGTTGCGAAATTGAGAGAACAGTCGGTTAGGGAAGAGGATGGAGGACACTGAGCAGTTCGCGAACCCGGGTTTTGTCGGAGAGCCCAACTCTAACAACAGTGATGAACATACGCCGGCGAGAGACGCGACGAGAGAAGAGGGGCGAGGCCTGAACTGTATGTAGATCGGGTTTACCCTATCTTCAAATTAGAAGATTGGGTCAAATAACCCGGATATACAGAAAGATTCTTTAAGTAATATAACCCGGGCGTGCCTGCATAGGGTTATTTAATTAAAAATTGTACTTTTATACACCGGACATTACAATATCCGATATATAAAGGTAATCTGAATTTATTATTTTCGGTTTCACCACTTTATACACCGTATATGGCAGGCCCGGGTTATATTCTATGGGTTATTTTCCCAATTTTGTAGTAGTGCTTCCAGAGGTGAACCCAAACCAAGTCTTCAACCTCCAATAATAGATCATTGCGATGCTTATTGGCCTGGTTCACATACTGTTGAGTTCGACGTTCCAGCTGTAGCCGAACATGCTCATGCAAAGACTTCACTAACTCAGCCCGGGACTTACCAACAAGGTCTTCGGGAGACGATAGGGGTTGCGGTGCCAAGTCCAATGGTGTGTGGGAATTTCGACCATAAACCATCTCAAAAGGAGACATCTTTGTGGCGGAATGCACTGCCCGATTGTAAGCAAACTCGACATAGGATACTTAATCCGCCCACCTGCGCAAGTTAGTAGCAAGCATAGTACGCAATAAAACCCCTAAAGTCCTATTAACTACCTCAGTCTGACCATCTGTTTGAGGGTGGCTAGAAGTAGAAAATAATAGGTTGGTTCCTAGCTTAGCCCACAAGGTCTTCCAGAAGTAGCTAAGGAACTTAGAGTCCCGATCAGAAACAATAGACTTAGGCACCCCATGTAGCTTAACAATATGATTAAAAAATAAAGTAGACACATCAGAAGCATCATCAGTCCTGGAGCAAGCTATGAAATGAGCCATCTTAGAAAAACGAACCACCAAAACAAATACAGAATCATGGATCTTCCTAGTCTTAGGCAAACCTAGCATAAAATCTATAGAAATGTCTTCCCACGGGGCACTAGCTAGAGGTAGGGGAAGATACAGGCCATTCGGGTTCGACCTAGACTTAGCTTTAGCACAAGTAACACAACTAGCACAACATTTCTCAACATCAGATCGCATCCTAGGCTAGTAAAAATGATCCTTCAAAATGCCTAAGGTCTTAGCAACCCAAAAATGCCCCATCAACCCACATCCATGTGCCTCTAAAACCAGCAATGATCGAACCGAACAACGAGGCACACAAAGGCAGGAGGCTCTAAATAAGTAACCATCCTGCACAAAATAACTACCAACACTAGGGGAACCAGCAGATTTCACACATCGACAGAATATATCCCCAAAGTCAGCATCAGTAGAGTAGAGATCAAGTAGCATAGAAAAGCCAAGAACACGAGCTTCAAGAGTAGAGAGAAGAGAATACCTACGAGAGAGGGCGTCGGCGACGATGTTGTCCTTCCCCTTCTTGTACTTGACCACATAAGGAAAAACCTCGATGAATTCAATCCACTCAGCATAGCGAGCCCTAAGGGTGGTTTGGCTCCGCATATACTTCAAGGCCTCATGGTCAGTATGTATCACGAACTCACGGGGCAACAAGTAATGCGCCCAAGTCTGTAAAACACGAACCAAGGCATACAACTCCTTGTCGTAGGTAGTTTTAGAGTAATTCTCTATAGCTCCTCCTAGCTTCTCGCTAAAGTAAGCGATAGGCCGACCTTCCTGCATCAAAACACCACCAATACCAACCTCAGATGCATCACACTCAATCTCAAAAGTCTTTGAGAAATCAGGAAGTGCTAGCCACGGAGCATTCGTCAACCGCTCTTGAAGTGTAGCAAAAGCATCTTCTTGCGTCGGACCCCATTTGAATGACATCCCTTTCTTTGTTAGTTCTGTATGAGGGGCCACAATGCTACTGAAGTCCTTGACGAACCTACAATAAAATCTTGCTAAGCCTAGAAAGCTTCGTATCTGAGTAACAGATATTGGTTGGGGCCACTCCCAAATAGCTCGAATCTTCTCTGTATCCACTTGCAAGCCGTCTTTACCTACAACAAAACCAAGAAAGATGACAGTATCAGAGCAAAACTGACACTTCTTCAAGTTAGCAAACAAGTGCTCCTTCCTAAGAACTAGAAAAACAGCGCGCAAGTGTTCAACATGCTCTTCTAAGGACTTGCTGTGAAGAAAGATATCATCAAAGTATACGACAACAAATCGACCTAAGAATGCACGCAAAACATGGTTCATCAGGCGCATAAAAGTACTAGGAGCATTAGTTAGCCCGAAGGGCATGACCAACCACTCGTAAAGACCATATTTGGTCTTAAAAGCGGTTTTCCACTCGTCACCATCCTTCATCCTAATCTGATGGTACCCGCTCCTCAAGTAAATCTTAGAAAACAAGCATGCACCATGCAACTCATCTAACATGTCATCTAAGCGAGAAATGGGATGACGGTACTTAACTGTAATCTGGTTGATGGCTCTACAATCAACACACATGCGCCAGGTCCCATCATTCTTTTGTTCTAGTAAAATTACTGGTATGGCACAAGGAGTCAGACTTTCCCTAATATACCCCTTGCTAAGTAAATCCTCTACCTGTGACTGCAACTCTTTGGTCTCCGTGGGGTTAGTCCTGTAAGCTGGCTGGTTAGGAATAACAGCACCTGACACAAAGTCAATCTGATGCTCTATGCCCCAAAGAGGAGGCAATCCAGTGGTATCTCATCTGGTAGCATATCATGAAACTCCTCGAGTACACCTGAAATGACAGAAGACAATTCAACAGTAGTAGCAGAAGATGAACTAGAACTAACATGGAAGGTAGAACTAGTAGAAGTACAAACAAGCAGAAAACAAACATCACCCCCCTGAATAGCATGTCGTACATCTTGAACCCGAGAGACCAACAAGCTCTGGGGTTCCTTGTGCAGCCCTTGCTCCAACTTTTGCTTTTCAGCATCCTTGCCGATCTTCTCGTGAGATTGACAGCGTTGTTCTCTAGCAATATAGTCAGTGACAACCTCTGGAGGGGTTAGAGGTAGAAGTATTACCCGCTTGCCTCCAAAGGCGAAGGAATACTCGTTGTTGTAACCTTCATGCATCACGTGCCGATCATACTGCCATAGCCTACCGAGAAGTAAATGACAAGTGGTGATAGGTAGTATATCACATAAGATAGTATCGGCATAAGGTCCAATGGAAAAGGACACCTCAGCTTTGTCCTTCACCTTCAACGGTGATCCTGAGTAAAGCCATTGCAGAGTATAGGGTCTCGGGTGTACTTGAGTGGTTAGAGAGAAGCGATCCACGACTTCCTGGCTAATAATATTACAACATGAACCACCATCAATAATAACAGTGCAAATCTTACCTCCGATGGTGCAGCGGGTGTTGAACAAGTTCTCCCGCTGAGAGGTGTCAATCTCCAGCTTCTCACTGGCGCTCAAAGTCCTCTTAACCACGAAGTTCTCACCAACTGGTGCTCTGGCAACAAGCTCCTCATCCTCATCCACAACTAGCAGCTCATAAGGGTCATCGAGGCCTTCCACCTCATTCACCACTTCTCCGAACGAGTTAAGGAGAACCTTTCGTGAGTTGGGGCATTCTCTAGCATAATGCCCAATCTCATAGCATTCGTAACACTTTACTTCTCGAGTCCTGCTAGACTCTGGTCTAGGAGGTGGAGGTGTGGGGTTAGGGATGACATGACTTGGGCTTGGGTTAGTTGGAGGTCTAACTGTGGAGGGGGAAGTAGGACTAGGGTTAGGCTGTTGGGGACGGTAACTCCGGGGTGGTTCTGAAGGAGATTCAGCTCTCGTCCAACGCCTTGTTGAGGACCCTTTAGACCTCCTTTTAAGGAAGTTTTCATAGACATGTGTGGCATGATGGAGAGCATCAATCACATGGGTGTGTCGTAGTTGCAACACAATCTCAGCCACATCAAAGTTCAGACCTGCAAGAAACTTAGCAAGAATATAAAAGTCCGCATACCTTATGCTTATCGCTGCAAAAGGGCGCGTAGATCCTTATAGTAATCGTCTGGGGATCGGGGACCCTGTTTTAGTTTCTCTATCCTCAGCAACAGTTGTTGCCCATGATCCGCCGGAATAAAGCGAGCTCGCATCAAACGTGTCAGCTCTCCCCAAGTTGTCACTGGTGGAGCTCGAGTGTAGGCCCGATCTGCTAGTACTCCTTGCCACCAAGAGAGGGCATAATCAGTAAAGTGGATGACAGCGAGCTCCACTTGCTCCTCCTCTGGATATCGGTGGAAACGGAAGACCTGTTCAGCTTTGACCTCCCAATCCTGATATGCCTCTGGCCCTGCAACACCAGTAAAAATAGGAATGCTTACCTTGACCCCATGGGTCCGACGTTGACGGCTATCCTCTTGGCGACACCTAGCATGTCGGTCCTCTCTAGCTTGACTCCGCTCTGAACTCTCATCATCTGACCGTGGATTGTTGCGATGATGGCGATGTCCGTCCCTATGTCCTCTTCCGCCATCTTGGTTCCTCTAGCGGTGTTGTTGTCTGTCATGGCTACCATTATCACTCGGTACATCTCTCTGGGCTGGCGGTAATCGTCGTAGTATCTCTGCAATGCTTAGCTCCATTCTGTCCATGCGGTTAGTTAGCTCCTGGACAGCTGGGTCAACTCGGCCTCCTTCCCTATTCACCGAATGTTGTGACATCACCACAGATAAACAAACAAACTCGTCAAGTTAGCAAAACAGAAACCTCTCTCACGCTTTAGTGGACGCTTACACTCTCTCCCACACTCCGCTTGTCTGTTTAAAGTGTTTGCCTCATTATAATGTATTCCAGAAAAGAAAGAGACTCGAGAACCTGCAAAATGAGCAAACAACAGATATAATAAAAGTTAGTAGCAATAGATCTCCTCGGTGTTTGGCTCTCCGATCCTTACTCTGGATGGTTCTCTCCTCTCACTCACCTTTTCCAACACTACTCAGTGTTGCTTTCACCTCACCTTTTTCTGTTTCAGTAGGCAACACTCTCAACTCTCCTTTTCCCAATGCAAGGGTGATGTGAGCCTAATTTGCCATGTTTTACACATACTTTAATATCGATTTCTGTATATATTTCATACATTTGGGTTATAATAGTACATAATTTGTGTAGTTTATGTTTATTTGCAATATATGAAGGTCTACACAAGTTTTTGTTGTATTTCACAGAAATCGGACGCACTTTGGAGCTTAAAGGAAAGTCACGGAGAAGCTAAGGATGGTGCATCTGGAGGAATGCCCACTTTTCGCCATTCATCATTCCAAATCAAGCTTTGATGTCTTCATGAGAGTTGTAGCCCTCGGAAAGAGCTTTCCAATGCATTATATATTCACTTACGGATTCATTATAATAATTATAATTTATCAATAAGGGACTTCGTTGTTATCCAATTATCCTTCCAAAAGTTGATGGATTTTCCGTCTCCCACTGACCAAATGAGCACCGATTTGAACTTAGTTAACAAGGTGCCTAGTTTTGACCATTGCCACGAAGCATTTCCACTCTTTTTGTAATTGAGAATGTGTTTTCTTTCAGGTATTTATGTTGTATAATTCTAACCCAATAATTATCTGGTTTAGCTAAAATTTCCATAAAAGCTTTAATTGGAGTGCATCATTCATGTCTTTAGTCCTCCTGGTCCTTTTGATCTACATATTATGTCTCAACCAATAAGCGGGCTATGTTGTGCATCTTTGTTCCAAAAGAAAGATCTATTAATTTGATCTAGTTGTTTATGTACTGACGCTGGAAGCTTGAAGCTTTGCATAGCGTACAAAGGTTTTGAGGATAAGTTAGTCGCAATAAGAGTTGCTCTACCTTGTCGTGATAGGACGTTCACACGCCATTTGCTAAGTTGTTCTTTTGAATTGCAAATAATGTCACATAAAGTTTCCTTTGTTACACGTCCATTTATAATGGTGCAGCCAAGATATTTTTCCAAGCTTTGTTCAAGTGGTATGTTGAGGATTTCTTCCAGATCCCGTGCTCTAGTCCTCGGAATGCCCGGAGTGGTTTGAAAAGATGATTTATGATCATTTACTTTTTGTCCTGAGAATTTGCATTAGTCCTCAATTATTTCTTTTATCTTTATACATGCTGAGTTGTTTCCTTTAGAAAATATGATTATATCGTCCGCAAAGGCTAGAAAAGGAATGCGGAAGCCAGAATTCCCAAATTTAAAGCCAACACTGTTATTGGCATACACTGCGTCAAGTGCCAATTTCCGAGCTAAGACTACTACTCCAAGAAGAAAAAGAATTGGGGATAGAGGATCTTCTTGACGTAAACCTCGGGTAGGTTTGAAAGGTTCAGTAGGTCCATTGTTAACAAGTACCGAGAAAGAGACCGTAGTCACACATTCCATGCCCATGTCCCCACTTTTTTGGTGGAAACCGAATCTTTGGAGCACAATGCTTTTTCCATATCTAGTTTCATTGCAATCCAACCCTGCGAACCCTTTCTGGTGCGAAAAGAGTGGAAAATTTCATGTGCTATAAGAATGTTATCTTGAATTGCTCGTTCGGAAACAAAGGCTCCTTGGAGTGGGTGTATTAATTTTGCAATAATCCTTTTCATCGGTAAGACTTTGTTTTAATAATTAGTAATAGATAGATAAAACTACTAAAATTGTAATTTAGGCTAAGGTGATTGGTTAAAAGGCCTAAGATTAAGGGGAGGGCGCCACATCATCGGTAAGACTTTTGTTTTAATAGTTAGTAATAGATAGATAGATTGTTTTTTTTTAACTTCTAAAATTATAATTTAGGCTAAGATGATTGGTTAAAAGGCCTAGGATTAAGGGGAGTGCGCCACGTCATCGGTAAGACTTTTGTTTTAATAGTTAGTAATAGATAGATAGATAGATAATAGATAGATTTTTTTTTAGCTACTAAAATTGTAATTTATGCTAAAGTGATTGGTTAAAAGGCATAGGATTAATGGGAGGGCGTCACGTCATCGGTAAGACTTTTCTTTTAATAGTTAGTAAAATAATAGGCGGATAAATAGTTAGTAATAGATGTTTTTTTTTAAACTACTAAAATTGTAATTTAGGCTAAGGTAATTGGTTAAAAGGCCTAGATTAAAGTGAGGGCGCCATGTCATCGGTAAGGTTTTTGTTTTAATAGTTGGTAAAGTAATAGATATATATAATTTTTAAAATAAAATATTCGGTGAAATAATTTTGCATGACAATGAATAATGCACGGAATGACCTTTTGGGTTGGTGAACACCACCACAAAATCACCTCTTCAGAGGCCCGTAACCACCTCTTCGGAGGACCGAACAACCTCTTCGAAGGCCTGTAACCACCTCTTCGGAGGCTTCGCTCTATCCCGGCTTCGGCCGTTTGCACCACTGTGGTGTCGTCGCGGTTTGTGCATCGGTGAGTTTCCCTGATGTACAAGACTAGTTTATCCCGTAATCTGAAAACCCATCTTCTGTTAAATTATAAACCAAATCTTGTACCTGCTCCTCCTTCTTCCCCCTGCGCTTCCTGGTTCAGGCTATGAACTCGCCCTTGGGTTGTTGTTGCGGGCAGAATAACACGCCCTTGTGTTGGGTCTTTGCAATTTCTTGGTTTTGGATCTAATTTCTTTTTTAGATCTCAACCAATTTGAACAACAAGCCTCGAATTTCAGACATTGGTTCGTTGTTTCCTTGTTTATGAAATTCCAGTTCTTTGCCCCATCTCATCCAAATCCAGCCCCAATCCCCTACTGTGAACTCACCCCTGCCGGACGGAATCACTATGGTCGGCCTTTATGCTTCCCTATGTTCACCCCCTCCTCCATCCCTGCAGTTTGGTGGTCCTGTTCGCCGGCATTACCTGCCTTCGGGGAGTTGTCGCCGTCGACAGTTGCTACTGCCGCCTCCGACCAGTGACCACTACTACTGCAACCTTGGTTCTCGCCCTCCACCACCGTCTTCTGGTCCCGCTCCTCCACGTATCCCTCCCCTAACAACCTCGTCGTCGACAGAAGTTTCTGTTCGTTCTGGGTTGCCGGGGAGTGTGTTTCGTTTGTTCTGGGCTCGTGCTTTGGGCCCAAGCAAACCTTGTCCCGGACAGCCCGAACTTAAGGCCAAAAAATTAAAAAAAATATAAACAAATCCTTTGATCTATATTATAGGGTTTAAAGGTTTGAACAAATTCCCAAAAGGGTCTTATCTTAACCCTATTCGATTATCTTTTTTTCCGTTTGGGGTTGATCAAACTCCTTTATTTTATAATTCCCGCTAGGTTTTGAGTAAACAATATTATTAGATTACTAATAATTTCTGGGTGCGTTCTGTTCAGGTTGTTTTCGGCTTCGTTTGGTTTGACGTGGCCGTCTTTGGCTGTGTTGGGGTTCTGGCAGTCGGAGTCGGTATTGGCTGTGATCGTGGTTATGTGTACGGGGCGACTCCGTGTACCAATAAATTCCTTGGAGGTTCGTCTATTTCACGATGGTGCTTGGCTTCGTCCGTAGTCTACGTCCTCGACCTATTAGCTTTAAGCTTGCTGTGTTTTATCTTTCGTTGTTGTATTGCATGTTCTTTTACACCGCTTATGTATTTGTTGTATGTTTGACAGTATGCCGTCTGTAGATTTGTCGACCTCTCGAGTTTCAGGTTTGTGTGAACTCGAATTTTTACTTAATCAAAAAAAAAAAATACACGGAACGAATCGGGGATTTTCACCGAGAAAACAGGATGCTCGCACCCCATTGGACACCTGCATCTTAATGGTGCTATACACACAGATTTGTGTAAATAACAAACAATATATGTTCACACGTGTAAAAGTAAATGTTTTTCCAATAGATTTAGCACTCGAAAAAGCTCTAATTACATTTATTCGTGAATCTAGCAACACCGCTAACAATAACACTCAAGCCCTATGCAGATTTCATGCTCCAGTTCACGATCCTAAAGTAAGGGATATTTACCATGATGTACCGAAGCTTAACATAATTTAAATAATGCCCTTGAACTTTTGACATTTTTTGTTGCGTGCCTATCGATTACCTCAGAGAAGGTTTCCATGTGAGAAAATATTATTGGGAAACCCGAGGTTAAGGCTATTTCGCACGATAAGTGCGATTTACATGAATGGAGGAGATCGAGTCGATCCTTGTTCTTTGTCTTCATTCCTCTCTTCGTATCCAGATCACCAGCTAGCGCAACAAAGAAGGGCGCAAGAGGGTGACAAAACTCAAAACCTTAGGCATACCATGCGAATTATGCCAATTTTTTGTCCGATATTCAAAATATTGCTTACTTTAAGGGTATGATGCCAAATTTTCATAAAATTGAAATGGCCTACCCATGGTTTTTAGACTAGGCTTTGTTCCATACTGTATGTTCAAGTGCCCTATTTAATGGAGGTTAAACATGGTTTAGTGATATGCATAGTTTCCTCCATCTTCTCTAATAACCACCCATAGTGCTTCTTCAATTCAAACAAAATGGCCGCCAAGGTTTATTTGTTTATGGTTGTAGTCGCCACCATCGCGGTGGTAGCATCATCGTCTAGGACGACTAAGGAAATGGATTCATCTAGTAAGGCTTTTCACTTTTGTATATGCTTTACATTTTATGTAAGATTTCATTCCCTAATGATATATAGGATTGCATCAACTTTAATCTAGTTGCAGTAAAGGATTATGTTACGGGTGCAGCACTAGTCGATGCAATGCCAGGTTTCGCTGGAAAAGAATGCGCCTGCGCTATGAAAGGTTCTGCCAGCTGCCATTGCAACAACCCTGATTGTCCGATTCATGGCCAGCCGATAAATAAGCAGCCTTGATTGCCACCCTGCAGCTATATATATCGAATCGAAGAAGTTGCAAACTTAATCCCAATTAAAGTTGTTGCTAGATCGATCTTGGAGGAGTAGTTGCCGTTGTATAATATTTTAAGGTTTGGATGTAAAATTAATAAGCCAACCTGGTGTATGAGTTTCAAGGGATCTGAGTTTCTGTGTGTTAATTAGTGTATGTGCAACAACATTGTATAATACCATATATAATTGATCCTTGAGTTCTGCTTGAAAATCCACCGTACCTCAAACAACAATTTTTCATTCATTACAAGAAAATATTCAAGTAAAATCAATGACAACCTAACGAAAATGGCGAAGGGAAAGGTTGTTGTTCCTCGATCTTTCGGGTGGCACACTGGCACGACATGAAGGTCGTACTTGTGATAACATATTTTGACTTATATTTTAAATATTAGATTAATTCATTTTCATGTATAGTTTACATATTTTATAATTAGTTTGAGTTATATTTAATTTTTCAAGTTTACAACATGATTTTATATATTTCATGTATTTTGGAGCTAATTGGAAGACAATTGGAGATTTTAAGTTACATTTGCCATGAAGGATGAACTGATCAAATTCTATGTTGTCAAAAAATTGGGCTTCTATGTATTCCGACACTAGGAGCTTGGGCCCGATTGTCGGTGAATAACAAACGGGTCCATATATGTACTAATTGGTTTGACTATAGTTGAAGGCAGAGATAGATTTTTAATCTATAAATTAGTGTTTTTCTTCGATCATATTCGGGTTTGAACCTGTAGCTTAAAAGAAAGAGCTCTAATGACATGAATATGTTTTGAATTATTTATAAATCACTCTCAACATTCTTATTATATCTGATATAAAACGGAGGTGTTACAACCTGTGCTTAACAAGTCCCTCAAGGCCTCCACCCTATGGCGCCTTCGACATTCAGGTTCAGTTGTTATATTCGTCGAATTAAGAATGATTTGAGTTCAATTGCTTGCAGGTTTTCATTTGAGCTAATTTTTTTATTCTCTTTTTGTTTGGGTCATTTACATTTGATAAAGCCAACAATGTTTCCACACTTTTTTGAGTTGAAAGCAACAAAATTGGTATATATAACAAGTTTATCAATATGATCTGTAAATGTTTATCTCCTAAGCAAATTGTTGATAGAATAGTTAAAGCAGTTTAGTAATATATATTTGCTTATATGTGAGTAACTCTAATAACTCCACTCCCTTGATGAAAATCGGAAATGGTTTCAAAGGCTTTGACACACAGCTGGTGTCAAAGGTCTTGAAGCTTCAGCTGTGTTGATGAAACACAAAACCTGTGTTATGCGCATATTATGTCCGAATATCATTATATGTTATTATAATATATTTCCAGATATTATTGTATATTTTATACACTAACATATGCAGCAAGTTTTTGAATATTATCTCCTTCCTTAACCTTGAAATCGAGAAGATTCAAATTGGAGATCATGGCTTCCGAGTTTCCACAAATAGAAGATCATGGAGATTTCTTCCCAAGCCACAATCGGTTCTAGCCGTTGAAGAATATCCTTAGGCGCCGATTTGATCTGTATAAGAAGGAGATGAAGAAAAGAGGACATATACATTCGTTGAACACAAGCTCTCATTCGCACTCAAGCCTTCAAGTCAAATCTGTCTTCTTCGTGTACTCTCTGCTAGTTCTTATGAGTCATTTATTTTGTTTCAAAGCATTTGAGAGTTACACAGTGAGCTTATAGGATATATTTCGAGTGAGTGTTATACTCGAGAGTTTGTAACTCATGAAGTAGACACTAAGCGATTGATTCACTAAGTGTAAGAGGATTGTACTAGATAGCTGAGAGAGGTGGAGCTCTTCTAGATTGGTCTAGGACTCCAAGGGAACGTGAGTTGACTAGATTGCAATTGTATAGGAGAGAGGCTTCTCGGTGAGCTATTAGGATCCTAAGTCTTCTGAATCAATAAAAGTCGGTTGAATCCTAGGGTTGTGGAAGAACCCTAGGCGGGGACGTAGGCCAAGTTCGTGCCGAACCTCGTAAACAATTCATTGCGTCATTTACTTATTGCTTTACCATATTTACGCACTTGTTTCGAATTTTATAACTCTTTTGTGATTCAGGTTTTCTAAGAGGAAAGAATTACGTCTAATCTCAAAGGGTTTTGCAAGCGTTTCAAAAGTCTTGAGATTATCTGCGAAAAGTTGGCATACTCTATTCAACCCCCCCCCCCCCCCCCCCCCCCCTTCTAGAGTGTCTTTATATTACTTTGTTATACTTTATCGAACCTTCAAACTCCATTCCCCATTCATGTGTTTTTGGATAGTTATCACATTTTGTTACAAGGTTGGTGGTTTTGTCGAGTTTCTTGGGTAGGCCGAACCTTTTTTTTAAGGCAAACCCAACACGAATTGATAACAAGAGTACTTTCGATAATGCAACAGCAAGAACGCTAGTGCGCGTTAGAATGTCATGTGTTCTAACACCCCAAATAGTAAATCTGTACCTTCAACTAATAATGCGTATTAGCAGCAAGTACAAGTCGATCCCACAGAGAGTACATGCGACTTTGACTAGACGTAGTAAGTAACCAAGCAATTCGTAACAAGAGTAATACTAATAATGAGAGAAAGATATAGTAAGTAGAGCAATGATTGAAACATAGATAATAATAATAAGATGAGAATATAGTTCTACTTATTTCTGCAACCTAGGTAATTTTATGATCATCGGGTTTTTTGGTTATGCTTGGCTATCTTAGTGCTGGTTTGTTCACAGAGTTGTATAACTTCCTGATTCGATCACTATCAACTCCCTAAACTCTTGCATGGGGTTCGAGAATCAATAAGTTCTTAATCACATAAGCACATAATTCATGTAATTCTCGCATATTCGGCGTGTCACCTGGTTGTCAACCCAACTATTGCATCCACTAAAAATAACATTAAACTATCTATCATTACTCTTTCATATGCATGAATTCCAACTTGTTCATCAAGATATGTTTGCTACTATATCGGATTAAGGCCCAAAATAGTGGATTTAGCTATAATCATTTAGCACGTTGTTTACCTATCTTAGTGGTCAATTAAGATGAATAAACATCACAAACATGTAAAGAACAAGAGTAATGAATAACCAAATATGCATAAACCTAATATAGACCATAAAATAGTATTCAAACAACCCTCACATGTCCTTAACCTATGCATAAAATATAAGCAAAACTATATAAATGGTTTAGTCGAGCATGGCTTATCGAAAATAGCAAAAAAGGGAAAAGAGAGAAAAGTGGTGTGAGAGATGTGAAGTGGTGAGTGAATGATAATTGGAATGGTTGAGGAGAGTTGTATTTGTAGGCATAGGAAACCCTAGGAGTCGGCAATCTTAAGGTAGAAGCGAATCCCAATGGGCCAGATTCGGCCGAGAGAAAATCTTTCAGAATCTACAATCGGCGGGCACCGATGGGGTAGCAGCTAGCGGGTGCCGATCTAGCGAGTGCCACTGGGTCTTCCGCGGGTACTATGAGTTGGCAGGCGTCGGTCCAATGGCCGCGAGCGCCACCTCTGCAGTCTTCATATTTCTTCTTCTTCTTCTTCTTCTCGTCTTGTGTTGTCTACTTCTTCTTTTATCTTCTTTCTTGACTCTTCTCTAAGCTTCTAAGGTTCCATAATGTAGCTTTCCTCTTCTCATTTAGCTTGACTTTCAAAAGCCTGCAAAAATATGCATAAAACGCGTAGATTCTAAACTTTACAACTTTAAACACAATTAATATACTTTATGCTTAAAACTATACCTGTCAAATGAGTCATTCGGGTCGGGTCACTTCGGGTCCCGGGTAAAACGGGTTTCGGGTATATCCGGGTTGACTCAAACCCGGGTTTGACCCGATTTTGGGTCATTTCGGGTTTGTCAATTTTTTCTGTTTTAAACTAAGAAAATCATGATTTGATAATTTTGCAATATTTTAAAATTCTAAAATTAAAGGCGTTGTTTATAAGTTCTAGTGCTTGTAATACTATATCTGATCTAAAATATTTGACTTTTATTATTTATCGTAATTTTTAATAAATTGTAATAATATATAAATATCAAAATTTTAAATATTTTTTAAAAAATAATTTTATTAAAATTTTGATATTTTATATATTATTATATTTTATTAAAAAGACATTTGATTTTTACTATTTCTCGTAATTTTAAATAAATTTCATGCAAATCAAATACTATCGATCGAACGTAGACTCCGTCACGGAGTATAACACAATATAAATAGATATAAAAGTTGATTTGAAAATGAAAGAACAAGTGATTGTAATTATAAAATATAATAAATTGAAATCTCCATAAAAAAATGTAACCATATATAATTATAAATAAACTGGGTCAATCGGGTAAATCGGGTCAAAACGACTAAGTCAATCGGGTCACCGGGTCAAAACCTTGATTGCCCGAAAAATTTTCGGGTTTTCGGGTTTGGGTCGAAAAAAATTTCCGGGTCAAAATTTCCGAGTTCGGGTCGAAAAATTACCGAGCGTTCGGGTCGGGTCGACCGGGTCGGGTTGTGTCTTGACATGTCTACTTAAAACCTATATGAATGCAACCTAAATGACTTAAGAATAACTCAAAATGCCTATACAAATCATGCATTATCAAACGCAAGCAATAAAATAAAATTGTTGTGTTCCCTGTCAAAATTGATAAACATACAAATCATGCATTACCTTTTTTCGTATTCCTATTCTATCGTTAGTGTCATAATTGATAAACATACATTGCATTGAAGTACTTGTTTCTCTGTAGGTTCGACCCCTTACTTATCCGCTATACTAGGTTGCTAGTTAGTTTGTTTGTTTGAGTTATTTCTTTGGTGAGGTGAAATCTAATGACGTTTCCCTTCCGTGAGTCCCCTAATTTACATAACTCACAACTGAAATGAATTTTCACAAGCTCGTATAATGTAGGACTTTGACATCGGTTCTTCCACTCAAAATTGAATGAAAAGAATACCTACAACTCAAAATTGATGGAGGCGATGATCTCCTTAGTATCCCGATGCCTAGCCACCATCCTCATGTCGAAAACATCAGTTCTGGTGTCAGCACTGTTGTTGCCCCAGCCAAACGACGTCATCGACCTTGACAGATAAGAGGCGATCGAAGATGGATAGATAAAAAATTGAACAAATCGAAGATGCACACACACAAATCGAAGATGCACATGTAACCATCACTCCACAAGATTTTTCCTTCAATTCAGATCCCTCCTCTCCTCGATTTATGGCAGTTCTTAGAATCGGAATCTCCATTTCCGGTCGGCCGGTGATGAGAGCAGTGACGGAGCCGAGGAAGCCGTCGGCGAAGCAAACGAATCCTGCAGGTGAAGCAGATCCATCCTCTCCTTGATTTATGGTAGATCCATGGAAGATCTTAGAATCGGAATCTCCGTTTCTGGTCGGCCGACGATGAGAGTAGTGACGGAGCCGAGGAAGCTGGCGGCGAAGCGAACGAAGCTTGTGATGTCCACTAAAGTAACCATGTTTTTATGCACATTTTCGCTCCTTATTCTAAGTACTTTGCATATTTTGGGTTAGGAATATGTTGAATTTGTGTGGTATAAGCTTATTTTCCAGAAATAGAGGTCTACACGAGTTTTGGTTTAATATTTCAGAATTTGAAGCCATTCCAGGAAGAAATCAAAAGGAGGAGACGAATGCAGGATTTTACTCGACGTCGACAAGACTACTCGACGTCGACTAAAGCTGGAAGCAAAATCAATCGAGGACTGAAGACGCAAAGCACTTGAGCTCGATGACTACTTGACGTCGACAAGTTTACTCGACGTCGACCACTACCGAAGACCTACTCGAGTTTGACGAGGAGAGAGCACTCGAGGAGGCTTGAAGAACACCCGAGATTGAGTACGGACTACTCGACGTCGACTACCACTTTTGTTGGGCCGAGATCGAATGGGCCAATCCGAGGACGAATGGACTACTTGGGCACGAAGCAAAGACGGTTCTATCCAGATTTTATCAAGATCTATCACATTGGAGAAGGAGTTATCTACCACATGAAGATTTATTTGTTACCTTTTAAGATTTAGTTTTATTTATCAAGTTTTATATCTTTAGGATTAGATAGAATTTGCTTTCCTTGGATAGCAAGGATTAAGCCCTATAAATAAAGCCCTTGGGGCTGATTTCTATTCATTCGATTTCAGAGATACTTTTCCACATACAGTTTAGGAGTTCAAAGGTTTTAGGGTTTTGGCGCTTTTGTGAAAGTTGGAGTGCCGGAATTGTAAAGACTTTGATTTAGTTAATGCAAGTTTCCTTTCAATCAATTATGTCTACGATTGCGATGAGGCGTGAGTAGTCCACCCACTTCTAGGGTCGGGGTGAGCCCGACGATAGCCATGCATGTTTGAGGTAAAGATTCAATCTTTATTATGTTTTGATCATCCACTGTCTTTATTATGTTTATTACCTAATTAATAGAGATTCAGGTTAACAACTTGGATTATAAACATAAAATTGGTAGATACAATTAGTGTTACTTGAAAGAGTTGTCTAATTGTTGGAAAAGGCGAAAGCTTGATCCTTTGATGAGATTGCATGATTATTTCTATCTTACCTTATACATGTTTGGTTATTGTCATTGCAAACCCCGATCTTGGAAGTTTTAGTTTAATTTGTTTACAATCTGAAATCTGTCAACCTGGTTATTTTCTGTTCACGCTTCGTTTCCATCAATAAAATCTTCGGCCATCTTTGCCGACACAAATACATTTCTGTACAACTACTCGACGTCGACTAGACTAGTCGACGTTGACTACTGATTACTCGATCTAGGGCTTTGCTCGAGGTCGATTGCCGTTTTTGTCTCTGCAGGCACTCAAGAAGACATATCTACTCAACATCGAGGAGATTACTCGACAACGACAACTCCCTGTGTCTTTCGCTTGCTCGAATTCGACTGTACTGACCCCTGTCGACTACTACATAGTCGAGGTCGAGTACTCTGGAGTCGACTTCTGTTCGTGAATCTTCCGCTATCTGAGATCCGCTGACCAGCTTCCTCGTGGATCGAACCTGACTTCCTTTTGCTACAACAGGAGAGAGTCTTGAACATTATTTACTCGGAACGGAATTGGTTTGCTTATTCTATTTACATTCTATTTGCAATCTCGATTTCCTCCTACAACAACTTGCAGGTGAAGCTCCGCATCGTCTTCACGATCCATCTCTCTCCTTCAAAATCAATCTCTCTTGTTGAGGAAGCACAAAGAAAGAGGAGAAAAGGCGGAGATTGAATGAATGAAGAAAGGGAAAGGATATGTAAATTAAAATGAGGTTAGTTTATGTATTATGAAATTTTTTCGGACATTTACCTAAAACAAATTTAGAGTTAATGAATTTATGTAGATGGATATTGGAACAAATAACTTCTATATTAAAAGTTCTCTTATGGTCAAATTGGTATACTAAAAAACTCTAAGGAAAATAACCTTTTTTGCCTCACCGGGCTTCATGTCGTTTGATTTTTCTTAATAAAAACATTTTCATAAATTTATAAATAATTAATTTTTATTTAACTACTATAGAATAATAATAAAAAATGGATATATTTCTATCAAATTATAAAACAATTTATTTTTTTTCATATATTTATAACTAATACTCCATCTGTTAATTTTTTTTTTACAGTGGGCAAACATCAGGAGGGTTCTACTAAAGAGGCAAAACACAACCATAATCATCCTGACGGATGATGTTACAAAGGTCCATGTTCAAAGGGAGTGTGGACATATTACAATTCCCTCTAATCTTAAGTCTTGACTATATAATCTGCTACCCTGTTTGCTTCTCTGTAACAATTCCTAAACTCAATATGCTCAAAAGAATTAGAGAGGGAGTTTGATCTTTTCCACTTGACGCATGATCTCCCATTTGATAGTGCTCCTTCCATTGATTGTTTTCATTGCTTCTAGGTTGTCACCTTCAATTATAACTTTCTTAATCCTTCTCTCAACAGCCTTCTGCATGCCAGTGCAAATAGCAAAAACCTCGGTTTGGAGAACTGAGCTCTGTCTAGTCTCCTGATGAAAAATATCAATTATCTGACTATTGGAGTCTCTGATGACTCCCCCCACATAACATTGACCAGTGGGACACACCGAGCCATCAACATTTATCTTTAAGATTGCATTCGGGGGCCTTGTCCAGACCAAGGCTGAGGGGTTGTCGAGTTTTTTGTTGTTGAAGATGATATTGTTCCTAGTTTCCCAAATGATTTGCCAGATGAAACATAGGTCTTCAAAGTTAGAATTTTGATTCCTTATTGTCAAAATGTCATCAATTGATATATTCCTCCTTTGGAGATGTAAAAATGATTTACCTGTTGCATGCTCATAATTTCTAATTATTGATTTCGTAACCTGACAATTCAGGAATAGATGGTGGGTATCCTCCTCCTCATTTTCGCAGAGACAACATTGAGAATGTACTCTATTGATATATTTATTAAGTCGGCACTTTGTTGTTAATCCATCAACTGCTATTTTCAAGATGAGGTTTTTTAGACGAGGTGAGATACTTAGTTTCCAAATCCAATTATAATCATTATCTTTTGGACGTCTGTCATTGATTACGTGAGAGATGTTTTATTTGTGAAGGTTCTGTCAGGGTTGGGCTTCCAAATCAATATGTCTCTAGGTTTCTACTCTGGAATATGAATTTTTTGGATTTTTTGAACTATATGTTGTGGGAATAATTGGGTAAGGAGACTAATATTCCATTGATTTTGATTCATAATAAGGTCTGCCACATTCAAATTAGGATTATGATTATTTTTATATATAGTTAAATCATGGCCTAGGAGCCAAGGGTCATCCCATGTATTTACTGATTTCCCATTTTCAATGATCGAAAGGAGTCCTTTGTGGAATTTATCTCGTAAGCTTAGGAGTCTACCAAATTGCTAGGAAGTATTTTGTGTTGATCTTTGGCGATTTGAAGATATTTTGTTTTATGATTCTCGTCCAAATATTGTCTTGGTTAGAGTATAATTTCCAAAGTAACTTCATTTGTAAGCTAACATTAATTTCTTCAGCCGTCTTGAAACCAAGACCACCCTCATTTTTCGGTTTGCAAATATTTTCCCAACTAATCAGAGGGTTATAGCGGTGAGACGGTAATTTGTTCTAGAAGAAATGCTTATTGACATGATCTATCTGGGTAAGTACCCCTTTCGGAAACAAGAAATTTTGCATGAGACAATTAGTTTTAGAGCTAACATTTGCCTGGATAAGAACAATTCTGCATTCTTGAGAGAGAGTCGAGGCTTTTCATTTTGACAATTGTTTTTTAAGGTTATCAATAGCTTCTTCAAAAACTCAATTCTTAACCCGCCCACGAATAATGGGGATACCTAGGTACTTTTCCATGGTTTTTGATATTGGGATTCACACTTGTTGAGCTATGTTGTTGGCCGAATTCGAGTTAACATTCTCCGAAACTTGGAGAGAGTTTTTACTGTAATTTATGACCAGACTAGATAAGTTGAAAAAATTGTCTAAAATATTTTGAATAGTATATGGAGACTCTTAAATGAAGCTTTTGCAAAGATGAGGGTGTCATCCGCGAATGTTAAGAAGGGGATTGGAGAACCATTTTTTGTGATCTTTATACCTATCAAGGTGTCTACCAGACGAGCTTCCTCATGAAGCTCTCTAGCCCGGCTCTCCATGACAAGTACAAATATGTAAGGTGCTAAGGGATCTCCTCGTCTAATCCCTCTGGTTGGCTTGAACTTCTTACCTGGGCAGTTGTTAACCAGAACAGAGAAAGTAGTTGTGGTTATACACTTCATAACCCAATTAATCCATTTGGGATGGAAACCAAACTTAATAAGGACAACTTCTATAAAGTTCCAGCTAACCTTATCATAGGCTTTCTTCATGTCTAATTTTAAGGTCATCTAACCCTTCTTACCTTTTTTCTTATGGAAGCTGTGAAAGACTTCATGCGTGATTAAAGTGTTATCCTGGATATAGATCTCCTTTCCACAAAAGCCCCCGAAAAGGGCTGATGATTTTTGGGAGTATTGGTTTGAGTCTATTTGCTAGGATTTTCGTGATAATTTTATAAATTGTATTACACAAACTAATAGGTCTAAAATGATTATACTCCATCTGTTAATTAAAATTTATCGTTTACTATTCATGCACACTTTTTAGAATGATAAAAACTATATAAAATATTAATATTTTTTACATTTGTTTTTAATAAATTCATACTTAATTGTAATAAGTATGAAATTATTTAAAAAATTTATTTGAAAAGTTAATATTTTATATCGTTTTTAACACCTTAAAAAGCGTGCGTGAATAGTAAAACGTCAAGTTTTAATTAACGGAGGGAGTAATATTTTATAAATATTATTACATAAAAAATTATTGGTATATTTTTTTATAAATTACAAAAAACCACTTATTTAATAGTTGGTTTACAAATCACAACTTAAAACATATTGATAATTTGTAGAAAATAATTAATAATAATAATAACATATGAAATATAATTTCAAACTATGCCATCTTGCACGATTTAATAAAATTCTCCTATTTCATTTTTATTTTATTAAATATATTTTTTTGTGGTTTCTAAACAAATAGCCAAATCCTAGCTCATATTTAAGGATAATTTAATTTGTGCAGTTTATATAAATGATCATTTTAATAAATTATTTATTTAATAAATTTTATATAATATATATTATTAGTGACAAGTAATGATTAAAAAATCCAATAGTTTTATGATTTGATAGAAATGTATACAAACTTTTAATTTTGTTTTTTGATGATTATATAACCAAATGAAAAGGTTATATGAGAACGTAACCAATTAATCATTATAATAATATATTAAATTAACAAAAAATTTGCAAAATAGACACTTTATTTGGACGTATTTGCAAAATGGTCGCGTTTTTGGACAATTTAGCAAAATGGCCACTATATATTCTTATTCTCGGATTGTACGGACATTTTTTTCTGTCTCCCAAATCCTCTCGCCCTCTCGATCTGTTCTCTCTCTCGACGCCGGATCCGGCTCCGATGGCGGCGAGTCTCCTCCTTTTCGCCGGACCTCCATCTTCCTCCCCTCCTCCGGTTCGCCGCCGTCGCCATTCTCCATGTCTCAGATCTCTCTCGATGGCAATCGATTTGGCCTTCTCCGCTGTATTTTAAGAAGGTACGGACTTTCTATGAACATCTTCCCTTTTCGGTCTTAGGTCAGATGAGATTTAATCAATTTTATGCTCATCTCAGGCAATTGATGAAACCGGAGAGGAATGGAGACAACACAACGCCAAATCTGATTTGCTCATATAGACTAGAGTACAACGAGAAGGCATTATTCAGACAAGTGTAAGAGAGTTGAGTCATCCTCTTCCTCGCTTGCATTGCACTCTGTATGTCTCTATGTCCTTCTCTCTGGCTGAGAATTGATTTAATTGGTTTCTGAATTAAGAGTTTCCAACATTGACTTGTTTAGCATTGAGAAATTAGATGCTTACTTGGATTTGGTTTGATTTACTGTATATATTAAGAGTAGGAAGATGATTCTGGTAAAGGGAAAAGTGTAAGCCTTTCCATGGGCTTGTGCTCAACGTACTGTTTGTAAGTTGAAATCACTTGGATTTGGTTTTATGTACTATATACTGTATTTATTATGTTATATGTCATCTCCTTGAACATTATCAGTGTTTTTTCACTGATATTTGTAAAATAGTGTAGAAATTAAGCTATTTTATAACTTCCATGTTTAGTTGGAAGGCTTTTCATTTTACTTTCTTGTTTTGTGGGGAGAAAGAGATGAATATTTTAGCTCTAGAAAAGTGGTTTAGGTTGAATTCTATGTCTCTATGGAATATATCCTACTTAGCTTAAAAATGATTTGGATTTAATAGAGCCGGATTTAGACTGTGTCTTCCTTCTTCCAAGTGTGCTAGCTATGAGCCTATGATAGCTGTATTTAATGATTTTGTAACAGGTAAGCTTGTTGTGACATTTAATTGCTGATGGATCTATTAATTTCCAGTGTTGGTTGCCGTATGCATCTGAAATAGTAGACTCTGGTGGCATGTATGGCGATTTGTATACTGAACAGAATATTGCCATAAGTGGTATTCATACACATTCTGGTCCAGGGGGTATCTACAGTATATTGTGTACATTGTCACTTCTCTTGGATTTGTACGCCAGTCATTTGACGCTGTTGTTGATGGTATTGAGCAAAGCATCATAAAGCTCCTTTTCAGCGTTTTTATACGATTTGTAACCTTGTCCTTGTCAATGGTGTTCATCTCTGTCTTGGTGCATACTACGCCACCTCTTTGATCTTCAAGAGCAAATCTGCTATGTACAATGCAGCTTCTGCACTATAATTCTGTTGGTAATTTATATGATTATAAATGTACATATGTTTCTTTCTTTCTTTTGGAGTTTTCATAGTAACCTTTTGATTGATGTATATAGGTTAGTGTACCATTAAGTAGCATGTCGACGGTGGTGATCGTCAAATGTGGGCACTGCACTAGTCTCCTCTCAGTTGACATGTTCAATGCCTTCCCTCTTCCGTTTAATCTCCTTGCCACCCTTCACCAAAATCCCACAAGTATATATACTACCTAGCTTATACATCTTTTAACATTCTTATACATAAATTCACTATCTAGACTGTGGTTGATCGAAATTTTACACTTCTTGCTCTTTGCATCAGGAAATGGAACAACTTGAACTTCCTCCTCAAGAAGCTCAAGAAGGTGGGCATAAACCAATGGACATGTGCAGTACTACTGTTGCCTCTTCAGATCATGATCAAGAGGCTGATCAGGAAGTGGAAGAGGAAGAAGAGGGAGAAGAAGATAAAGAGCATCATCTTGCTCTTGATCATGATCGTGATATTTGCATCAGTAAAGATCATGTTGTGCACAAACGTAAACGTCTTCAATTTAGTTATATATATGTTTGATTTGAAGTTAATGTTTAAACTCACACTCTTTTGTCCATGTAAAAAAGCAATCTAAGTTTCCAACTTTATATGTTTTCCTCAGAGAAAAGGGTATGGAAGCTGCTTTGCTGCAAAGATCCTAGGAGTTGAGCATGATATGTGCCTTAAGGTATTTTTGGCACTGAGCAGGTGCGTGAATTGAACTTTTTCTATAATAGGCATGCCTTTAGGTTTCCTGGGGCTCAGAGCAAGTGTGTGAATTGAACTTTTTAAGTGTTAATACCATGTCATCATTACACTTCCTATCATCTTCCGTGTTAAACGACTCTTCAACTTTCGTTATGTAGGTGGAGGTTATGGAGTTGGTGTAGGCCTTGGATGGGGGTTTGGTGCTGGTTTTGGAAGCAAGTATTGTTTCCATGATGCAATATTGGATTAAGCAGCTTCTCGTGCACGGTGCATCTCTTGGTGGCTCTCAGCTGATCGATGTTTCAAATGCCATGATACTAACACAACTAATCTGTAATTCCATCTGAGATCGCTCTCGGCTAGACACGGCCACGGGTCCGACCCGCCGGGTCGACGGGTCGGACCCGCCGGGTCGACAACCCGGGGAGGGCGACCCTAACCCTGACCCGGGGTTGGGACGGGTCGACGGGTTGGGTGACCCGGCGGGTCGGCGGGTCGACGGGTCGGACTGACGGGTCGGCCACGTGGCACCAAATCGGGTACCCAACAAGTTTTGCGGGTCGACCCGCCGGGTCAACCATTTTTTTTTTTAAAAAAAAAAAATTGTTTTAAACCCAAAATAAAACTCAACTCAAGTCTTTCACCACACTTTCGAAATGGAAAGATTTGAGGTTGACAAAACATGGTATGTGGGAAGATATATATAGATATCTTCATTCCACTCCCATCATTTCATCGCACTTTAGATGTGGGAAAGAAAAGGTTGGATTGTGGGAATGACAAGTAGGGTATGAGGATCTATATATAGAGAAAATAGAGGTATGTAGCCCACTTTCGATGTGGGACGGAAATATGAGATATGAAAGAAAATGTGAGAAATTGATATTTAAGTATATGATGTAAAATGTAATGTAATTAAAGTCTTTGGATTATATGGTGGAATATAATGTAATTTAAGTATTTGGATTATATGATGTAACATATAATAATATAATTAAAGTGTTTACCTCTTAGGATTTAATGAAATGAATAACACATGGTGATGAAACATCATGATACAATATATCAAGTTATGTTGGATTAATCTTTCTATTTAATTTAATTGATAGTTGTGTTGATCCATTAATCAATCATAAGTATTTTATTTTACTTGCATTATTATGTTGATTTCTTGATCAATGATTTCAAATCTAGGTTCTTCTTCATATAGATATGTTAAACTTTCTCGTTTAAAGTTGAATTAGCCACATGTTGTATATACACTTAATGATGATGTTATTAGAATTACATACTTGGGTTGCTTGTTATGACGTACATGAAAAGACACATTGAAAAAGTATTGCCAATATTATATTTCATTCTTGTGTTTGAAAATCCGAAGTTCTATATCATTTTGAAAATAAACGAAAACTCGACATTAAGGATACTATACAAGTGTAACGGCTTTATCAATAACAATATTTGTATTATTTGAAATTATATCATAAAGACTCCTAACTTAGTATCATATAGAATGATATAGAATGATTTTATAGTGGATCCACCAAATAACACAAATGTTTAAGGTATATTGTTGAACTTCACACTTTCTTGTTACCCGTTCGTTATTTCTTTCATAATTGATAAGTAAATTTTTTTTTTAAATAATATTTATATAAAGTATAGTACTAGTATTTGTATATGATAAAAATTTATAAGTATGGATTGACATTAAAAACCGAATGGTAGAGATTGAAGACATGGTGTAGTTTCTAGTTTCTACCCTTGTTCTTGTCCCACATTGAAAACTAGAGGAAATGGGGGGTGCTAAGTCTATAAAAGGAGAAGCATGGGGTGCTAAGTCTCACATTGCCATTGCATGTTACATTATGTAATATTATGAATTATTCTAAGAATAATTTATATAATTTACATAATAATTATAAATTTATTTTATTAAAAATAAATTTTTTCAAAAAAAAAATATTTTAAAATAACGGGTTGACCCGGCGGGTCGATCCGGGTCGGACCCGCCGGGTCACGGGTTTAGATTTAGTCGACCCTAACCCTAACCCTTAACCCTTCCCGACCCTCGGACCCGTGGACCCTGACCCGACGGGTCATTAACCCGGCGGGTCATCGACCCGGCGGGTCACGGGTCGACCCGCCCGACCCGTGACCCGTGGCCGTGTCTACTCTCGGCTGCTATCATTCTATAGACAACATAGACTTTTCTTGTAGTAGGCGCCTCTCAACTTCATCACTTCTCTTTCAGTTTGTTTTCCTTATGACTACATCTTAAAATTACTATTACTGAACTCATCTCTCACTTGTATATGCAAATATTGTTGTAGCATGGTTTACTTCGATAAAGCGTACAAGTGGATTATTGGTAGATGTTGAAGGACAATAATGCAGACACTAGCATTTAAGCTTAATTACTGTCCCTACTCCATCATCTTAGCTGACTACCGAAATATATGATTCTTCGGTCACTGGAACAAGGGCTAACTCAGGACTCTCCAACCGTTAAAAGCTCAGCAGAATGGAAACGGTATCTACATCTGTTGTATACACGCAACCAGCAAGTTATATGAGAAGAAAACAGGACATCCACTTGATGCAAGGTCGGGGATGGGGAGACCGCTGGGTGGCTTTGCAGGAAGGCGGTGCTTCCCTTCCCCTTGACATTGCAGGGATCCTCTCTTCTGCTAGGTGGCTTGCGCATGAAGGCAGAAGATGGTCCTAGCCTCCTAGGGCTGCTACTCTGGCACCCAACTTGGATGTTTCCTATTGTTTTCGGAAGTGACGAAAACCTTGCATTCACCTTTAGTTACTAGTAAACTGTGGCCTAGAGCCCTTGATGTTCAAATTCCTATAATTTAGCTTTTTTGGCAAAACTATTTTACTAGTATAAATAGATGTTACCTCTGTCTGTATGACTTACTTTTTCAGATGGGTTGAATGAGAGTATTTAGTTCATTCTTCATCTCTCTGTTTCTCTGTTTTCCTTTTGCAGTTCATATAAATAATCTGCAACTGCTCACAAGACAGATTATTGCAATCTGAACAAATTTAAGGGATTTATCCCACATCCGAAATAAATTGAGTAAAATGTAAGTCTTTTAGGCATCACTTGGTTTCTAATTTCTGTACTCTTTCATTCTTTCAGAATAAAACATGATGACTATCAATTTCATACAACAAACTAAAAGCCTTCAACGATCTAGTAGCTACGGTCAGCCTGTCTGTAGCGAGCGTAACAAGATGGTCTCTAGGCCTTGTATTGTATGATATACTCTGTATTATTTAAGGCAATTAAGCGATGCCAGCCAACCTCAACATACTTGCTGAATGAGCACACTTCATCGATTTCAACCTCCACCAACAATTATGAGCTACTCGATCCAATCATGGTTGAAGCAGCACTGTTTGGCATTGCGAAATAAGTCTTGCAACCACTCGCCTCCCCTGCACTCGACAATACATTCAGCTTACATAAATGAGCATGGATAAAAGATTAGTTTGGATCTATGGATTTGCAATGTGGGAACTCATGATCTCATATAGGTGCACGTACACTTTATGCTTTTCAACAGCTCTTCAAACTTCATTTTCCAGTGGTGGCTAAAAAACATCAAAGGTCAGTGCATAAAGACATAAGAATTACCATTGGAGAGAGTCTGCAGAAATTGGAAATGAAGATAAATGAAGATTGAATTAAAATGAATTTCCATGTGGACTTTATGCGTAGACGCAGATTTTTAGTGCTGACATCATTTTTATACGTATTTTTTAGTGCTGACATCGTTTTTATGCGTAGACGCAGATTTTCTCATATTATAATTGCACAACATAAACTTAAATTTGCACAACGTACTCTTATATTTGCACGACAAAATGTTAAAAAAATAAATAAATAAATAAAACTAGACTTGGGTCATATTTGAACAACTTACGGTTATATTTGCACAATGTACTCTTATATTTGCACAACATACTCTCTTATATTTGCACGACAAAATGTTTAAAAAAAAACTAGACTTGAGTCATATTTGCACAACATACGGTTATATTTGCTCAACATGATCTTATATTTGCACAACTTATGGTTAAATTTGCACAACGTACTCTTATATTTACACGGCAAAATGTTTAAAAATAACAAAAAAAACTAGACTTGGGTCATATTTGCACAACTTACTCTTATTTTTGCTCAACAATAGGTTATTTTTTGCACAACAATCGAGACTTGTGAAATTGTTCTCAACGTGATTTTATTTTCTCTCAATATTATTTTAAGAGTTGCACGACTCTGTTGTAAGAGTTGCACAACTCTGTTTTAAGAGTTGCACGACTCTGTTTTAAGAGTTGCACCACTCTGTTTTACGAGTTGCACGACTCTCTTGTAAGAGTTGCACGACTATGTTGTAAGAGTTGCACGAATCTGTTGTAAGAGTTGCATGACTCTGTTTTAAGAGTTGCACGACTCTGTTTTAAGAGTTGCACGGTCTTATTTTTGCTCATCAATAGAGTAAAATTGCACAACATGAGGGATTGGTGAAATTTTGCTCAACATCATCTTATTTTTGCTCAACAATATGTTATTTTTGCACAACATGAGGGATTGGTGATTAACATGATGAGCATGTTGATAATAATGATCAAGATGTTAATTTACTTGCCTATGATCATACCGATTGCATTGAATCTGAGCTTGATGATTCTTTGATTGATAGTAAGGTTTTAAGTGTTCAACCTAAGCCTTGTGATGATAATCAAAGAGAAGATTTGTTTCATACTAGATGCTTAGAAAAGGGCAATATTTCTAATATGATCATTGATGATGAAACTTCTTCTACTATTGCTAGCCTTGAGGTGATTGCCAATTCAGCCTTGAAAAAGGAAGAAAACTTGCTAGCATTGGATGAAAACTTAAAGATAAATGAACAAGCTACAGTGCATATTAAGTTAGAACATTATGCAGATGATATGACTTATGAATTATGCACTAATCAAGCTTCTTTTCTTGGTGTTGTAGTGACCTCTAATGGCCTTGAGAGGAGTTTCCATGGGCATGAGGTATTCGATCCAGGAGCTCGTGTGGATGCAGTTGCGGAATTTTATGCGAGCTTGGATTCGAGGTCGAATCCTTTTCAAGAAAGGGGGAATGATGCGGGACCATCCAAGACACCTTCGGACACATCTATACTTGAGGATGGACCTATGATTCGAGCTTACGAGAATGGTGTCATCCTCAAGAGGAAGAAGAAGGCTCCACCATGGGAGAAGGTGCAAAGGTGGAAGCTTGACGTTTTAGATTCGTTCAGCATTTGACAGCTTTTTGACGTCTCAGTAAAATGAGTCGTACGGATTCAATATTAATCGGATTTGATCGTGCCATACCTTGTGGGAACGAGGACGAAGAGATCTACAACTTTGCTGTTGAAGGTTTTTCCAGATTCGACCTAGAGATTGGCCGAAAATCAACATCTTGGAGTTGTCACTGTTTTTGGACGGAAATTACTAAGTCTTGGAACTTTCTTTATTGCTATTTTTAGAGATCTTATTTACTTAAGTTATTTTAGGTAATTTAGGTTTTATTTTAATTTATATTTTATTTATTATTTTTATCAAAAATCAGCCCTAGGGTTATTATATTAAGCGGCTGATTCATCATTGTAGAACATACGTCTCACATTGAGTGCTTAAGTCAATCGATTCGAAGCAGGGCTCATCGATTGCAAATTGGTTCTTGATCTAACTTGGTTTGCTTTGAGTTCATCAATCTCGCGAGAGCTTGGTGATCCTGGTAATCACAAGTCCCCTCCTTGTGCCTCCAAGTTGTCCGCTTGGTTGTGTAAGGTTGTAGAGGCGGGCTTTATAGTCGTTGGTATTTGGTTCCTACCCTCTTAGGAGGTCTGGGGTCTTTGCCTCGTTCTATTTTAGTTCGAATCAGTCCTTATCGGTCGAGTCTTTATTGTTATCAATTTCGAGTCTTGCATATTGTTCATCGAGTCTTTGAGTCTTTTGCTTCCGTTCTTGTTATTTCTTGTTTGATTGTCGAAGATCAGGCCACCCTACGGCTAACCCCGTATCAAATTGGCATCAGAGCTTTGGTTTCCGACATCAAAAGTTGTGTCTTTTGTTTCCCTAAACACAAAACCTACAAAAAAAAAAGAGTCTTTCTTGTTCTTGATTTTTACTTCTTGAATTTTTTAATTTGATTACTACTAGTCCTTGTTTGTGATTGTTGTGGTTGCCTTGAGCCCTAAACACATTCCAAGCCGATTCCACAGTAGCCACATCAATTGAATTGAAGCCAAAATAAGCCTTGATCAGCCGATCAAATTGGTGGAAATTAAAGAACCTCCCATTCGGAAGCTTTCATTCGCCAAGCACGTCTTGTGCAAGTGAGCTTTAGTCGGCCTTCATTGGAAACAAGTCCAAACCCTAGTTTGTTGTTCTATCTTTTGATCTATCTTGTTTTATCTATTCATTGCCTTATTTAATTTTGATTTTTGGTAGATTAAATTACTTTTATCTATCATAGATTATAAAAGGCCTTGGATAGATCTACTTACCTAAGATAGCCAACCATCACCTATATATATTTCTTTCGGGCTACATAATTTTTATTTTTCTTTCACCATAATTTAAATTTTCAAGAGTCCTTTTATTTTATAGATAGT
This sequence comes from Persicaria maculosa, assembly GCA_963922045.1. Classification (NCBI taxonomy): domain Eukaryota; kingdom Viridiplantae; phylum Streptophyta; class Magnoliopsida; order Caryophyllales; family Polygonaceae; genus Persicaria; species Persicaria maculosa. The sequence continues at coordinate 61,143,009 of OY998259.1, forward strand.
TTCTTGCATTAGTAAAAAAAAAAGAGTCCAAAAAAAAAAGGATTACATTCAAAGCTTAGTCCTAGGAGGATAAAATTCACTAGGGGCAAAAGTAAGCTTTCAAAAAAAAAAAAAAAAAAAGATTGTATCTAGTGCAAGAAAGCTTAAGGACCAAATTTGGTGAATTTGTTATAGCCCTAGTTGACAACCTTCAAACACATACCTCCCAAACCATAAATTTTTTTTAAGCCCTACCTTGCAACTAAAAATCCAAGTTTTTCTTTCTTTTCTTTCATTTTCTTTTCCTATTTTTATGTGTCGTGTACTGCAGTGCCCATACCGACCCCCTCCAGCCTCGGCACGGCCTCGTTACAGTGTCTGCTGAGCTCTGTTTTGGTCGATTTCGAGCCCTTGTTGCTTGTTTCTTTGTCGTTTCTCTTGATTACTTTCCTTTGATTGTTAAGTCCTTGCTTGAGTGTTGATTTGTCCAAAGCGGATTGCCCCAATAAGCTTGTCATAACCAATTAGAGAGAAGTGTGCGAGGGAAACACATTGCGAGATTATTTTAATTTGCTAATCTTGACATAGTTCTGTGTTTGTTTAGTTGCGACGTCTCAGCAGGTTAACAACCCGAACAATGCCAACAATGGCAACGATGACAACAATTCCGAGGCAACCATATCCGTCGCAATGTTCAATAACACAATGAACACTCTCAACGCCACCTAGGCGGCAATGATGGATAAGCTGACGGCCTTGGAGGCTAGACCAACGGGTTCTAATAACCTTGGTGGTCAAGGTGATCAAAGGCGTAACGAGCCGCCTAATGATGAAAGGGAAGTCCGAAATCCTAACCCTCCTCCTAACCCTAATTTCAATAATCCTATTTTTGAAGAGAACCACTCTCCACGAGGGGAGAGAAATGGTCGAAATAACGGATTTGTTAATGCGCAGGGGCAAGGACGGGGAAGAGGAAGAGGCCGTGGCTTCCAGGAGGAGTTCTACTATTCGGAGCGTGACGATGACTTCCAAGAGGAGGACTATTGGGAGCAACGCCCGAGGAGGAACGACAGAGGAGGTCGTTACCAATACCGTGAGCCTAGAGATCCTGATCAGGACGGCATAGGTAAGGTTAAGGTAAAAATTCCTTCCTTTGATGGCAAGACAGATCCAGATGCATATAGAGACTGGGAAACTAAAATGGAACAAATCTGGAACTGTCACAATTTTTCTGAACCTAAGAAAGTTCAATTGGCTTCTTTAGAATTTCAAGGATTTGCTCTTATTTGGTGGGATAATTTGGTTAAGGAAAGAAGAAGAGCCCTTGATGCGCCTATCGCGTCTTGGAACCAATTGAAAGCTTTAATGAGAAATAGGTTTGTCCCTCAACACTATGCTAGAGAGCTTAGGCAACGCCTAGAGAACCTTAAGCAAGGTAATAAATCTGTTGTGGAAACCTTTAATATTATGCAAGAAACCATGGCACGAGCAAATGTTGTTGAACATCATGAGGATACTAATGCTAGGTTTCTTCGCATTTTGCATCCCGCCTTAGCTCAGGACATTGATTGCTTTCCTTACTCTACTCCTACTGAATTGTTGCATGTGGCTATTAAAGTTGAACGTGGAGCTAGATACAGGAACCAAGGCGGAAGGATGATGAGTGGGCAGCCCCAACCATGGCGCCAAAGCCGGCCACAACAGGCCCAAGGGCGGCCTGACGGAGGCTACAACTCTCAGCCAAACCCAGCCCAAGGGAAAGGGGAAGGCCAAACATTCCAGCAACCCTCCGACAAGGGCAAGGCGCCTGCTTATGGACGACATTTTTCTGGGGCATCTACTGGCCCTAAAGGGAGTAATCCTAACTCTTCTACTCTTAAACCTATGTACATTCCTTGCTTTATATGCCAAGGTAGTGGACATGTTATGAAGGATTGTCCAAATAAGAAGCCTCTCATGATTAATCACCTAGGAGAAAATGAATCTGAAAAATCTAGTGATAAACATGATGAGCATGTTGATAATAATGATCAAGATGTTAATTTACTTGCCTATGATCATACCGATTGCATTGAATCTGAGCTTGATGATTCTTTGATTGATAGTAAGGTTTTAAGTGTTCAACCTAAGCCTTGTGATGATAATCAAAGAGAAGATTTGTTTCATACTAGATGCTTAGAAAAGGGCAATATTTCTAATATGATCATTGATGATGAAACTTCTTCTACTATTGCTAGCCTTGAGGTGATTGCCAATTCAGCCTTGAAAAAGGAAGAAAACTTGCTAGCATTGGTTATTTTTGCACAACAATCGAGACTTGTGAATTTATTCTCAACATAATTTTATTTTCTCTCAATATAATTTCATACTTTCTCAATAAATTATTGCACAACATGCTCTTATTTTTGCTCATCAATACTTTATTTTTGCACAACATTTGAGACTTGTGAAATTGTGTCTCAACATGATCTTACTTTTTGTAAATATAATTTTATACTTTTTTAATAGATTATTACACAACATGATCTTATTTTTGCTCATCAATAGACAATAATTGCACAACATGGGGGGTTGGTGAAATTTTGCTCAACATCATCTTATTTTTTGCTCATCAATACTTTATTTTTGCACAACATTCGAGACTTGTGAAGTTGTGTCTCAACATGATCTTATTTTTTATAAATATAATTTTATATTTTTTTAATAGATTATTGCAGAACACGGTTTTATTTTTGCTCATCAATAGAGTAAAATTGCACAACATGGGGAATTGGTGAAATTTCATATAGTTTCTTTGGCATATATAAAACTTGTTATATACTCGTATCAATGTGTTTCCCATTCAGAGTTCTTCGAGGAGTAGATTCGTCCATTACATCGACGCATACTTTTGTTTTCATTTGCTTGTAATAATCAGAAGCAAAGCTGGATACTGACAAGCGAGTATGTTAGTAGGCATCGAGTGCTGGTCGAGTGAAATATAAAAGACAATGAGCCTCACTCGCGACTTGGGAGAGTATCATTGTATCCCTTAAGACCGCTTTTATAGTATCATTAGTAGAGACTGAGTCTGGAGAGTAACACTCTCATTGAAAGGGTAAAAACAGTACTGAAATTAAGCATTGCAGTCACAACAATTAGGGCATACAGATTTCAAAGCACATACATATATACAACATCTTCATCAACAAATAAAACTCTTGAGTTTATGGAGGTTTCTCGACAGCTAAGTCATCTTCTTTTGCTTCGACTCTTTCCATTCTTTGATCCTCACATCAATCTTAGCCTTTATGCTTGCATTAAAGCCCTGGTACGGTTCATACCCGAAGAATGCCTGAAGTGCCTACAAAGAGCAAAACAATATCCTCAATCCCTTGACTCTTATGTTCCTAATTCGCTGCTATTTTTGTTGTTGTTGAAAGAATATATAAGCCAACAGAACCAGTTTGATCAGTAGTGTATGTTTGGGGAGAGCATACTTCAAGGAGCACAAAGAATGGAGCCATTATAAAAGCTTGAGCCAAATTGTCCAGAATAGATGGTGCTCGTTTCTGCATATTTTTCAGTATAACATATGCATTCAATGAATTCAGAGTCAACGTGCCTTGGATGCTTGGATAGTTGGATGGAAAATAAAAGCACAGAATTTCCAAGTTCAGGATACAGGATACAGGTGAAATGGTTACCTCAAACACTCCATGGCCGAGTAACTGTCCCGACCAACAAAGCAGTTGGGCAGCCAGTACAAACTGCACATAGAAAGCATGGTGGTATATAATTAATTGAAAATTTGATTAGAAAAACAAACAGGAAACAAGCAATATGACTGCAACCTAATTTGAGACCCCCTGTAGAAGCATATTGCAAGCAAAGAAGCAAATTCAGCAGCTGAAGCAAAGATCGACTTATCAATCGATCTTCGATCGATTGATAAGAGTCAGTCTTGACAGCATCCCTATGAAAGGGTAGATCTGCAACACGGGGTATTGATAGAGCCTGCACGGTGGAATTGATCAGCCGAATGCAACACCAGCTAGGTGGAAGTAGGGTGTCAAATGAACTTACACTACGTATTCGGATTGTGATAATGGGACCGAATGCTCTGTCCACGAATGGATAAGCAAAGAACTAAGATAGCAACATACCAAAACCTGAAATTTTGACAGAAAGAAAGGAAGATGGTCAAACATATATTGGCTAGTGTGAGTTAGAACCACCTTGTTAGGGCTACAAAGATCCAAAGTAAAAAGAAGCATTTCATAATGCTAAACAGTGCTGATTGACAAGCTATTTATTTGAATGTATCATATTTGATATTGTGTTTTCAGGGCTGCAGGAATCAGTTAAAGAATGCAACTAACAAAATTATGTGCCTCTGAAGATGCTAAGCAGGCATTACACAACAACATCACAGTGTAAATGGCATACCGATGATGGAAATAATCCCACCAACGTCATTAGTTGAGTAGCTTAGGCCCCATAAATTACGCGGGCTGACAGCCCATAGTGAGAAAATCCGCAAAACATATGCAAAACTCTTCATGAGTAAAAAACCCGGAGTAAACAGTTGAAACTACATGCTAATTGAAATAAACATGACATTGGATCTTCAACCCATCTTTGGAAAGTGAAAGAGAGCTGCCTACTTTTTAATAAGGATACTCATAGAAATGGCTGGAAATGTCAAAAACTGATCTCATATCCTTGTTAGACATATAGTTCTTGTTAAACAGCAAATAAATTTGTTAGAAGGCACAAGTCTAGAATCTATCAAGCATATGAAATAGCAAATGACATGTCAAAGAACTCATCTAATTTTTCAGGAACTTAATTTGATGCCTACAGCGAGTTGTAGCTTAGGTAGAAACAGAACACAATGTTTTTTAAAGTACAAAGAAGCACCAATCATGTTACAGCAATGCAGAAAGGATCAAGAATCAGTAACAGCAAAGCAAAACACCATCCCAGAGTGAACACCAGCCCAGATCAAACAAATTTAAATGGAGACTTCAAAATTGTATCCGATACATCAAAAATCACAGATTCGAATGGAGACTTCAAAATTGTATCTGATACATCAAAAATCAAAGAAAATTCGGCGCAAATTTTAAATTTTATGTGATTCCATTGTAGTAATCACTGCAGACTTCAAAATCGTCTTCAACACTTCAAAAATCGAAGAAAATTTGCGCCTTCAGCGCAAATTTTCTGAAATATATGCATTTCAATTGTCTAAAATCGAAGAATCCCTTGATAAGGTAGCCAGGAAGCTGAATAATCTACGCAAATCAACTAAAGAACAAACCCTAGCTCCAACTGGGAGAAGAAAAGCAGTAATTGAAGATATATGCAAAGAAAGAAGAAGGAACCTTGTTCTTGATGGAAGGAAGCACATCAACATTTAGCATAGTGGAGGAGAGACACCGGCCGGATCTACACAGCACCACCGCTCCCTCGCTCAGCCTTCCTCGCTCCCTCGCTCGCTCCGGATTCTCAGATCCAGCATCTCAGAGGAGATCTCCGGCGGCAATAGAGAAGGAAGTGGCCGGGGACGGCGCGGCGATGCGCCGGAGATGGAGGAAGATGGACGGAAGAGATGGATTCATGAATCGCCGGAGAGGAGAGCGCGTAATCGCCGGAGAGAGCGCGTGCGTAGGAGAGTAGGAGAGAGAGCGCGTATAACAAAGGGAAGGGTTTATATTTTGGACATTTTACAAAATTGTCCCAAAACGCGGACATTTTGTAAATTAAGTCCATTTTAGTAGCTATTTTGCAAAATCCCCCATTAATTCGATTAAAACCTCAAGTAAAAGGAAGTCCGATGATGTAAAAAGGTTATTTGTCCATTAGAGTCTTTTAATATACTGTACCAATTTATCTAAAAGAACGTACACTTTTAATATATCTAGCTATTTATCTCTAAAGGATTTTAATATATCAATTTATCTTTAAGATGCCATTTAATATACTCATTTTCTTTTTGGCCATATCGAAAGGGTAAAAATAGATACCAATTTAACACTTTTAATATATGCAGATACCAATTTAACATCGATATACTCTCTTACCAAATAGTAGATATGGATATTGAGTTTTTCATCGTACCCGTATCTAATATCTATGTATCTCTCAAACCTATGAGGGCTTAGTAGTTAGTATATTAGATTTTTTTAACAAAAAAAAAACCCATAAAATTAAGGGGTATTTTGAAATCCAAAAACAATTATATACTAGTTAATTTAAATCATATTATAATATAATTCTACCAAATCATAACATTGTTTTAATTTTTTAGGACCACTTGCTTAATTGAGATCTTGATTCGTGAATATTCTATACTTATTGTCTACTCTATACTAGAACCGTATATCGTCGTTTGATTTTGTTGGGACCACTTGAAATCACACATACTATACAATTAGTGACCGATCATTGTATATAGGCAAGGCAAGGACCAGCCCTTAGCCATATCGATATTAGTTCATTTTTAGTAACCTATGAACTATAATACGTACATGATAATTTTAAAAATAATGAGGCCCACAATCACAATATAATTTTATATATTGGGCAGATGACCAACCAATTTTAGTAAACTTGTGAATATATAAATCATATATATATTGACAAACCTTTGAATTTTCTTATTTATATATGTACCAAAATTGACCCAAAATCCTTGTATAAAGGACGAATTGCAAAAAATAGTACAACTTTTAGAAGTATTTGCATTCAGTTACACAAACTTTTAAAAATTGTATAATTATCACTAACATTAGAAGGTATTTGTATCATGTAGCATGAACTTTTTGAAAAATAAAAAATAATTACCAACTTTGTATTCGTTGTGGTTAGTGGAACAAACGTTTTATTTTAAAAAATCACACCTTCTAGCTTAACAATTTACTTAAAAAGAACACATTTTCAATTGATTTTGTTAGGAACTCTGTCACATTTTAAAAAATAAAATATAAAATTCAAAACCCATGTTTATAAACTCAATTCCATTTTTTTTTTCTCAAAAAAAAAACCATTTTTCAAAATATAATTGTAACATTATCTAAATTGGCATCTTTATAAAACAATCAATTTTCATTTTAAAGACATTACTCAGTATTTAATTTTTGAGAAAATGTGAGTTGATGAAGTAAGTAATATAAGTTATTTTTCTTAAAGCAGGGTGTAAATAATGACCAAAGTTGGTGTTTATTTTAGATTTTTTGTAAGTCCGTGCCACCGGATGCAATCACCCTCCAAAATTGGTGATTATTTTTTAATTTTCGAAAGTTTATATCATAGGACGTAACCACTCCTAAAGTCCGTGCTAGTTTTTGCTACTAATCCTTATATAAATGTCAAAGCTTCATTAGTTACACTTACCTTATGTTTTATAAATTAATGGTGACACTTCAAATTGGATGCACTCATCTTTACTTTAATTTGTTAATGTTCACAGCATATCTTAAGATTGGCTAGTTCAATAAACCAAAAAGTTCTTGGCAAGTGATCAATATTAATTATGAATAGTGCCCAAATATACTTACAAGGTTAAGTACAATACATTGAGATTCACTTATATTATGAAAATTTATACCAATACATATCTTAGGCTTTCTCAATGTTATGTCTCTTAGATATTTTGTCATTCTTAAGATGAAACGTACTCTCATTCTGAGAATCTTATCACTTGAAACAACAAGATTAAAATTGATAAGAAAATTTGAACGTGTGTGTATATATATCTCTCTCGGGAAGTGAAACTACCCTTGAGAAAAAATGGATTAAAGATGGATGCAAGATGACGAAGATGATGCTCATCTTTTCACAAAGTGTGCATTCGCTAGGGAAGTAATAGCGCAATACGAACAACACACGTATGTATTTCCATGATCTAAATAGCCAAGGCTTGCTCCAAACAAACATTGATCATATTAGATATGCAAACAATAGCTTTGAAGATTTAGCTTTCATATGGCAAGCCATATGAGAGACTAGGAATGATTAAAATTTCAGGCACAACAAGCCGGCCGAAATCGGTCATCTTATCCGGAGAATAAAGCAAAGCAGACTCGATTGGAAGCAGGGAGGAGGTAAGAAACTAGAGACAAAGAAAAAGAGAAACAAAAGGACTAATGCCAAATGGACTAGACCACCCAGAACTATACACAAAATCAATGTAGATGGTTCTATTACCCATTCTGGCAAGTGTCAGATTGGGGGATCATTCGTGATTCCGATGGCCATATCATTGACATTTTTCATCAGAAAGTGATGTGTGGCTTGACCATCCATACGAAGGCTTCAGCTGTCCAATTGGGGCTACAACGAGCAAAAGAGAAGGGTTTAAGAAAGATTGTCTTAGAGAGCGATAACCAGATACTGGTAAGGTCCATTAATAGAGATCAGTCTCCTAGATGGGAAGTTATGCGTTAGGTTGAAGACATCAACAACCTCAGGTCAGAATTCACAACTGCAGACATCCATCATATATACAGAGAATCAAACAAGACCGCAGATTATATAGCTAGAAAAGGTATTATTTATAATTTACTGTCTATCCCCTACCATAGAGATATCTTTATAACATCATCCTCCAGGATCAGGAGTTAACAACTTCTACTGTAAAAAAAAAAAAAAAAAATGGATGCAAAATTTTAGCTTTTGATACTTCCAATCAAAAGACTCTTTTAGCATGTAAAATAACAATACTAGGATAATGTAAGAAATAAGAGAAAGCTAAGATTTGCTTCCTCCCAATGTGTTTCACTGCATACATATATTATATAATATAAAATGCAAATATTGAAGGAAACACTTGCGTGTTTGGGAGCAAAAGCTAGGTAGGGTATGTACAGTGTGGTGCACAAATAGACATTTCAGGTACACACGTGTTAATTGGTGGTAGATTAATGTTAGATCAACAGTGGTGTCGTCTTGACACGTGTGATGATTTATTTAATTGGGTTTAAAAAATCAAGTTTGATAATAGATTAATCCTAATTACCTGATTAGTATGCATTGGAGAGGTCGAGATGGAGGTGTGGGAGGTTGATTGGGGTGCCCATATTGCATTGCACGATGATGGATTTGGAGTTGGAGGCCCATCCCATGTGGGAAGTAGTGAATTATAGGACAGACTCTCCAGTTAAGCTAAGGCTGGAAAGATCATGTTATGGGTTCTAATAAAACATTAAACACCCATAACATATATACAAATTAGTGTGTGTTCCATCCTGTATTCCCGTATATAGAAGTGTGTTGATACAATATTATTTATTAAAAAAACTTGTAAAAATATGATAAATACAATAAATCTAAATTAACAAATTGAGAATTAAAGTAATGACGATCAAAGTATGGATGGAGTAAATCTAAAATAAAAATTAATCTTTATATAAATAATTCAATCTATCAAAAAAATAATATATATATATAATAACATATATCCAATAATTAATTTTACTATAAATAATTATTTCTAAAAAAAATAATCGCCCTATTTATAAATATTACCCCATACTTTAAATTTTCAAAAAATTATCACATATTTTAGTAAATAATTTGTTTTTACAATAATTAGTGGCACCTTAAATAAAATTAATTTTTGATAATTTTAATAAAATTAATTTTTGACAATTTTAATAAAACTAATTGTTAACGGTTTTAATAAAATTAATTGCCAACAAATGGATTTTTTTTTCTAAGCAAGAAGGAAAATATATTTTTTCAATAAGAACAGAGATGGGTTTTTTCATCAGCAAGCTGAAATATTAAGTAAGTTTTTTATAATAAAAAAAACTCAGCTCTCTAAAATTGTTGACAATGTTATGTTGCTCTGAATTAGGACTTTACTTGGATGAGAGTGTTGACAGCGTTGTGTTGTTTTGAAAGGAGGTGCTGACAATGCTGACAATTTTATACCGACACTTTTACATAAAAATTATTAAAAATATCAACAAGCAAGGAGAATTATTGTAAGGGGAAAAATAAAAAATAAAATTTTTTTGTTCAAGAAAAAAATCATAAGAAATTGCATGAGTTATTGTCAATAGTGGAAGTGTTAACAATCAAGGTGATTTTTTTCAGTAGATTAGTATGAATTATTGTCAGAAAAGAATAAGACAAAAAACGAAACTGAAAAAAGCAAGGAAAAAATGAAAAAGAAAAAGAAAAAAATATGGGGTATTTTTTTTTAGAGAAAATGCTACTCAATAAACCAAAAAATCTCACCCTTTGCAAAAAATGTCACGCCCCATATAAAATGTGGTAAATGTCAAAAAGTGAATTTTTTTTTTTTTTTTGCAAAACTAACAGGTCAAGGTGACGTTCTATTATGGGTTAATGAATTTGGACGGGCTTTTTAAATTTTGGAAATCTTTGGGCGGACTTTTGTAATTTTGGAAATTTTGGGCGGGATTTAAGGGATTAAGAAATGAGACAGAGAGTTCATTCTTCAAAAAATCAAACCTGCAAACGGGGGTGGGGGGGAGAGAGAGAGAGAGAGAGAGAGAGAGAGAGGAGCCGCGAAGGAGGAGGACAACCACATAATCCGGCTAAGGATCCGACGAGAGACGGAGGCGAAGGATCCGACGAGAATCCGGCTACCATTTTGAAACAAGTAAGCAAACCCTAACGAAATCCCAACAAAAATTGGTCTGCAATGTGTGATTTTCGAATGGGGATTTCAGTGTGAAACCCTAAAACTTCATCTGTTTCGTGTCGTTTTGCATGCATGTCACAAAGATGCAGAGCTAAGGAAGAAAGAAGAGAAGAATTCCGGTGAGAATAGTGGGGACAAAGGAAGAAAGAAGAGGCATCAAGAGAGGAGGAATCCGGCGAAGGAGAGATAAGCAGAGGTGAAGGGAGAAAGAAGAGAAGGCTGTTGTGTTTGAGTATTTAAGTTGCTTGTTATGTGAATGTGCACTCTTTCATCTTCTTCCAATTGCATCTTTGTTTGAACACTTACTCGATCATTTCCAGTTTATTTAAATGTTGTGGGAAGTTTCTGAGATTAATAATATCTGACAGAGCTTAGTCTTCCATTGGCTGAGACATCGGTTTTATTGGGCAGACAACAGTAGTTATTGGCTAGTAAGTGTAAATCGCATATATTCAGGGTTCGCATCTCAGGCAACCAAAACAGACAACCACATACTGTAACTAACGTACATATATGCAAAATAATAAAAAACAACCTTCGGCAACTCAAAGAATGTCGTTTATCCTAGCTATTCTTGAGGTGTGAATTAAATTCCTGAGTTCGACGAGATCCGGTAGGGGTTAGTCTTATAGGGTTGTATGAATTTTTAAGCAAAGTAAGCGTAAATCATAACTTTTTTTTTTTAGGCAAAGTGAAACCATGTATAGGGTTGTATGAATTTTTTTTGTGTTTCAGCACCTAGTTAGTATTTCTTTTTACTTTGTAACAAGCTTTGAGGACTTCTTCACCTTGTCACGCCACGCTTGCTTATGTCCTCCGACGCTTCCGGCGAAGGAATTCCCCCCGAGACGGGTACTTGCTTGTCTCTATTATCTTGCTCCTGATGAACCCAAATGACATGCTCTTCTCTATGAGCATTACCCCCTCCTCCATGTCCATGTCGACAACTTTATCTTTCATCTCCGGAGCACGATTATCGGTTCTGCCCGGGTTTTCTGGTTTATCTTGTTAGTTGTGTGAATTTCTGTGCCAGCTGAATTGTTGTCTTTGCCATCCAAATTGTTATCCATGTCATACTCCAAATTGAGATCAAGATACGATGTAGACCCAACTTTACTTCGAAATATTATTTTTTTCTTAAACATATATAAAGTGGGTGTCTATAGATAGATAAAATTAAATTAAGTTCAAAAATAAATTTATTTTTTAATTTTTACAAATAAAAATGGCTGAAAATTAGTTTAAAACAATTAAAGTGGGTCTCTCTCTCCCCTCCCTCTCCCCTTAGGTTACCTCCAACCGGCTATGAAGATGCCCAAAATTTTTGCAAAAATGACATATTGTCATTTCCATGCAAATTATTTCCCCCATGGTTATTTTTGAAAACTTTTTTTTTGGTATATTGGTGCAAATTGGCCTTTTTTAATATAAAATTAAAAAAATTGTAAACTATGGGGTAATTTTTATAAAAATAAAATAAAATAAATGTTCTCTATGATAAATATGAGAAAGATTGTGAGGGAGATAGGGGAAAGAGAAAGAGAGGGAGGGAGGGATGAGAAGTGGGATTTTTTAGTTGGTGTATTTTGGTTCTAAAATTATATGTTGAAGTTTTTATTTTTTTTATCAAGTAATAATTCGAGTGGAATAATCCTGCCCGATAGCATCTTTACGGATGAAGTCTTGAAGACATGTATCAGTGTAATTGCTAAAACCCCTCTAGAGCGGTAAAAATGTGCAACCTTATTAACCACTCTATTGTCATTTTGTGGCACGTGAGAGAATGAGATAGACTTCTCTCATACTCGATAACAATGTTTTGACATCGGACATCATCAGTTCAATTTCCCATGGACATGTAGAATTTGTTTTTAAATGATTTATATTATTAGGGAGTCTCCTTCAATTTGTAACTTGTTTATACCCAATGCAAGAATTTGGATTATTCCATGTCTTAATGCCAAAGCCTCACCTTTCAGCGGGGTCCGATTGCTAATTCTGTCGTAGCCAATGTGGATCGTTCTACTCTCCCAATCTCGAATGATGTAGCTAATTGAGCGGTCGTTGTTATCAAGTATAGATCCATCAAAGTTTAATTTAAACGTACCCATATGTGGTTTTCTCCACATAGCAATTTTTTTTCGTAGTCTTGACTGTGTGTGATTGGTAACAATATCATCCAGGGTACATTTAATATCATCCTCATTTTCTTGCATTGAGGTTTTCTTCCAATTTTCCAAGTGATTGCGATGATGTATTTAAGAGATTCTCGATTCAGAATAGGTTCATTTCTGAAAATTGTTTGATTTCTGATGTACCACATCTTCCACCAGGCTACCGCTACTTTATCCTTTTCAGAATTAAAAATCTGGCATTTCATAAAAAGATGTGTTTCCTCTTCAGTGAAACTGTTACAAGGTAAACAAATTGTTGGTACGGAGACCCCTTTTTGGGATAGACGGGTAGCTATTGGAATACCCTTCTATCCTAGTTTCCATAGGAAGTTCATAATTTTTGGTGATGTGTCAATTTTCCAAGTCCATGAATTATTATCCTCATTTTGTCTTTTTTTTTAGTGATTAGTTTGTAGGCACTAACCGTTGTAAACCATCCTTTCATATCTTCTCACCAATATAGTCTGTCATCAAACGTATTCTTAGGAAGAAGAATATCCAAAATTTCTTTTTTCTATTCTTTTTGGGATTGTGTTATATAATTTTTCCTCCCACCATTTTCCTAATGTATATTCGCTCACTGTTTCTTTATCAATCGTTATTTCATTTGATATACACAAACAACTTTCAAGTTCCTCGATTCTGGATCTAGGATTCCTTTCGTAGTTTGGAAAGCGGCTTTGTGATAATTAACTTTTTGACCTAAAGTACTACAATATTCATCTATAATTGATTTGGCTTTTAAGCATGCTGAGGTGTTACCTTTGGTGAAGATAATAATATCATCAACGAAGGCAAAGAAAGTAACTTATAGTTCGTCCTTCCCGAATTTGAAACCAATAAGGTCATTTCTCATGTTCACTTCATGCGAGAGTTTTCCTGCCAAAACCTTTGCCCCTAAAATGAAGAGAAACGGGGATAGAGGATCTCCTTGTCAAAGGCCTCTAGTTGGTCTGAATAACTCTATTAGGCCATTATTGATGAGAATAGAGAACAACACTGTAGATGTAAAGACCGGATTTCAAAATTTCCAAAATAGGAAAGTTTATGGAAAATCGTCCTCGAGCGATTGCTATTTTTGGAAAGTCTTTAGAAAATATCCCGACACTCGTTTAAACTCCAATTTGACGGGTCCTAAGCCCTTTACAAATCGGATATCGATTTTAAGGATTTCCGAGAGTCATTTGAAATGAATTTGAATTCCAGGTCGGATTCTGGGGTGTTGGATTTTGGGGTGTTGGATTTCGGGATGGGACGTCGAGATTCAAGGTCGGAACAGCTGAATCATCCCTCACTCTCTCTCACTCCTCACACCACTCTCTCTCTCTCTCTCTCTCTCTCTCTCTCTCTCTCTCTCTCTCTCTCTCTCCTCCTTAAGTATTTTGTCTTCTACCTCATAAAACCTAGAGGAGCCCTTGCCCTCTCCTATATAAATACTCATCAATTCCTAAATGGATCCCCAAGACTCAAAATCTAAGCCGCAAGAAACCCTAGGCTCCCAATTTGAAGATCAAAACCCAAAAACCTCATCTTTCTCCCATTTGATCCATCTCTCCCTCCTCTCATCTCCACTTTCTTGTTTTTCCATATCCTAAATAGCCCTAAAACTCCATCAAGAAGATCTACCCTTACAAAAATTACCCAGAAATTAGATTCAGAAGGTCATTTCCATCGAAAATGGAAGTTTCTGGGGGATTTCTCCGCCGCGAACAGTGTTTTCGCCGTCGTGAGTTCAACACCCAGTTCTGGCATTGGCTCGGTAAAATCCTTTTTTCTCCTTCATTTTAACTCTGTTTTCCTCCCCGTTTGTTTCCATTGTTGCTTACTCTTTCCCTGTTTTGAGAAAGGTAAGCTTTCATTCTATAAATCCCCTCGTTTTTGGGATCCAAACCTTCGTAAAGGTCTTCTTTTAAACCAGATTTATCTATCCTAGGCCTTGTCGTAGCAGAATCTCATTGAATCGAAGCCCAAGGACTCACTTCTCTCAAGATTTTTGAAGCGCCTTAAAGAGGCTAGGTAATCCCTCTTTCGGTCTCCCCTCTAATTCTTGTTTGGGGTCTTTTGTGTGTTCCGTGTGTCAGTTTTCGAGCTATGAACATTTTAAAACATGTTTGAACGTATAAGGAATCGAAACGAGCAAAAACAAGCAATGTTAGGTTCGAATCTCGAAGCGGCGAAACCCTGGTCGTCGCGACGAGGATGAACGCAAGACCCGGGTTGAAGACGACTCTCTCACGGCTGCGACCGGGGGTTTGTCACCGTGAAATCCTTGTGTCAGGGACAACGAGGGAAATCTTCTCACGGGAGACTCTGGGAGGATCCCGCGGCTGCGACCAGCCTCTCGTTGCCGCGAGATCTTCCCAATGACTTGGTCGAGTCACTCTCCTTTGGGGATCCTTGTTGGTTTTTTACCCAATCCTTTTTCGAATACGCTTTTGATGAAGAATGATTGCAGAAGTGAGATTTTGGGATATTATTTTAACATTAAATAATTTTTAGATTTGAACAGAACTTGAACTATCAGACTTAATGCTTTGGCAATGTTTTAAGAACTTCATTTCGAATGTCGGGATTCATTGATTTGATTTATCAATCGATGATGGTTTTGGAAATGAGTTTGGAAATGATAATTATGAAGTTTATCAGATGGATTTGGTTGGTGTTTTGATGAATTGGAAAGAATTTGAAATGATTTTACTCTCACTTAGTTTTGGAAATGTTTTGGAAACTCGATTTCTTTGTGTATGCGTGGTAGAGTGGTAGCTTATCAAATCTATGTGATTAGAGGTGATTTTTTATTGTTGGATTCCGCTTGCCTTGTCTTTTGTTGTTCGGCATTATCAGGTAAGTTCCTTTATGGGCTTACTCAGATTCAAAAAAGAAAAACTTCTGCTTGTGGTCATATGGCATACTAGGTGTTTCATATGCATTTAAAGCATGCCATGTAATATCATGCTAGGGTTGCACTCATGAATGAGCATTTGGATACTCTTTGTGTTTGAGAAACAGAATGACCGTTATTTGTGAGTCCTAGAGCCTTTGCTAGGGTCATAATATAGCCCAGCATAATCGAGTCTGTCTTGAGTCAGTCTTGTCATTACCTGAGATGAGATAGCCCAGCATCATCGGGCATGAGCTTGATTACTTGACGAGCATGATGATATGATGATATTGTGGCATTGTGCACGCATATGATGAAATGGGTACCCTGTTGGCCAGGTCCACTCATGAAAAAGGGGTGGAGTAGAAGAGGGATATGCCACTTCACATTCTTTGGGCGTTTCTACTGTCTTTATGCACTTATATTTATATCCTGATAAGCACGACTCGCGTGTTTAATTTCCGTACTGCATTAGAGCATCTTTATTATAGGATTAGCATATGTGTATGCCTACTTGTGTGTCACAGGGTGTGTTAGGGGGTGGGGGGGGGGCTCGGTCTGACCCTGCCTTGGCTTGCTCTATGCTTCTATGGCGTGGGAAATCTTCGGGCGAATCCTAAGAACTGGCCTAACTCTGCTAATTCGACTAAAGGTCTTCCTCACCTTATGTTTTATTGATTTGGTTTTGACCTGGCCTCGCCGTGACAAGTTATACTTTATTTCCGTTTTCACAATTTCTTTCAAATGAATTTCCACGACTTAGTCTTTAGGACGGGTCAAAGGTACCCAACGACCCTTCGATTGTTTTGGGGTTCAAAATCCCCACTTTAAAATACTGATCTTTTGGGGTTTGAAACCTCGACCCGTACTTGAATTGCAAGATTCGGACGAAGGTATTCAACCTTTGAAACGCAACCTAGATCTTTATATCTGGGTCGTTACAAAGTTGGTATCAGAGCCAGGTTGTGCAATTTGGGTACAAAATGGTCGGGTGTATGTTTTAAAAATCGCCAACGAATTTCAAAGGGATTTGAGAGTGTTTTAAAAGGGTAAAATGGCTAGAAAAGGCGCTAGAGCGTCCCTATTGGTTGTAGTTGGGAACGGGTAGGCAAAATATAGCTTCTTCTTTACAAATGGGCCTGGAAGACTCCAAGGAATTGCATCGCGGTGGTTAGAGTTGCGAGTTAGGTAGAGATCGTAAGGTATTTGCCCCTCCGATCAGTCACTCCTCAAAGAGCGGCATTAGATAGCTTGATATACTTTACATACCAATTGGGTCTGAGGGCGATCTACCTCGAAGGAGATCATTGACTGATTCTATGTTGAATGCTTGTTATGCTAAAGATCTTATTGGTATGTCTTGGCAATGAAATGTGTATTAAATGATATGTGCAACGAGATAGCGGGAGTACCCTTGTTCTTATATGGTCAAGCCCAGTTTGTGTGGAACAACCCTTTCCACTATGTTAACCCCTTGATGATCCTATCGAATCCTTCTCCCGGATATAGGTGTCCTCCACGGGAAATTGGGTTGGTAAACACATTGTCTTCGGGAATTACGCTTGGATATGAGGGTTGTTTCAGTGTGTATTGGAAGATGGTCCTTATTGTAATTCCGATTTAGAGAGTAAGGTGTTTCTATGGCTGTCCTTCTCAATTTTTATGACGATCAACCAGTATCGTCTTGCCACAAAGAGTCGTACCAGAATCCCACGAGAAAGAGGGGTGATGAGTCAATTGGGAGCAGTCGATGGTTGTCGTTAGGGATCTTTGTCTGGTTGTAATGGTGGCTCTCTCTGAACTGCATGACATAACATGATTTTGTAATCTCCGGCATGTACCTTGCGAATGACCGTTAGTGAAAAGTTACTCATGATATTACATTTATAATTAGTTACATTGCTTAGATCTCGTGTTGTGCCTTGATTTCTGTCATGATTATATATCGTTATAGCATGTATACTTGACCTATTGTAATGATCATGCTAACGATTGATTGGAAGCATGAACCACATGATATGAATCTATATAGTTGTTGCTTTCTCCTGAATTAGGTCCATGATAGTGTGATCAACTCTTCTTTGTATAAGTGCCCCATAAGATGTTCTTCTTAGCATGCTAGCCAATGACGCCTCGATGCTTATCATTCCTTTTATGAAAAGAATCTATAGCATATCCATCCATTTTATTTTCATCAGATTAACTATTGTTGATTGTTCTGCGATTAATATTGTTGTGTGTTACTTGCGTTAAATTGAGAATATGTTGGTGTAATTGAGCTTGATAAATGCATGTATGTATTGTGTGTTATGTTGAATCATTAGTATCATATAGGACCCTTGATTGTGGCTTGTGCGAATTTGTACCTTGCCTACATTATTGTTGATTATCTCTTGAGTTAGGTCCCCGATAGTGTGATTCTTCCCTCCTTCTATCCTCTTAAAATGTTTTACTCATCGTGATTAGATTGATTTTGAATTCGATGATCGGCTAGCTTCCGTGATGGTTAATCCTAGCATGCTTACATGTTATCACTCGGTGGTATTTTCCTATTACTCTATGATACATACCCTCTCGTGTTTGCATAAATGTATGACTTGACACCTCGCATGATCACACACCACGCTATATCATGATTTTGCATGACACATGAATGTTAGAATGAATCTAGTCGAATTACCTTGATTGTATTCATGTTCGATATGCGCTAGTAGTATCCTGTAGGGCTTATGATTTCCAATATGAGTCGCTAAATGATTACATGTCGTACTTGTTCTATAATGTGATAGCTATTGCACCATTTTATGTGCCCTATGACGGTTTATTCCTAGCATGATTATAATCTATCGCCCGAGATGCTCTCCTTGTTACTCAGTGGTGATCTCTCTTGCTTTCATAAACATTTGGTTGAACTCATTTAAATGACTCTTGACTATGCCCCTACCTTATCATATATCACTAGCATCATGTAGGACCTATGACTACTAAATGTATCTCTTCATATGTTTACATGCCATTCTAGACCTATTATATGATCATTATTATCAGATGCGATAGTTACTTTGCTGCTCTTATGTTTTCTCGCATGACACTTAGACTTGCTGATATATTTCGCCATGCTATATTTGACCTTACTTGTTGGTGTGTATATCATGCTCGTGCATCGTTCATATACATAATACTTGTTACCCTCATTAAATCTCGCATGACCTCGAACCTTGTATGATCATTACTAGATCCGCATAACTTGTTTAAAGTTGATAAACATATTTGTTTCGTGGAATATTAATAGACTACTAGCTTGTCTCACATGCATCTGTATAGGACTCGATTGTGTCTTTTGGAATGAATATGTATGTCGTACTCCTTGAGATAGGTACATGTTAGTGTGGACTAATGCGATCGATATGCTCCATGATGAATTCGTGTTTGCTTGTCAAGATTGTAACCTAATAGACTTTCATAAGGGCATCGTTGCTATTCTTGGGTTGGAGTCTTGTCTCTAGTTTGTCGTCTTTAGTGTTGGTCCATGTTTGCCTCCGAAAGGAACATTTGGTTGTCCGTCCTTGTCGCTCCCCTATCTCTGCTAACTTGGACTCCTACGCAACATGTTGGACGAGCGACCGCATGGAAAAGAGAATGGGAAGTTGGATAGCGATAGAGCAGCGTGGCAGAAGTGTGGAACCATGATCCACATGCCTCAGGATCAACGACGCCGACAGGACTAACACGTTTTGAGTATTGCGGGTACTGAGTACGATATGACTTGCAAGCGGGAGTGTCCTCCGTTCGAATTGCTAATCCTTCTAAAGTTGTTGATGATGATATTTCACTGACTTGATGATGAAATTAACGTGTTGATGTGCTGACTTGGTAAGGAATATTGCTTGATTATCCATTGTCTATGATGATATGATTTGATGCCTTACAATTCTCATGTTCCATGATGACTTGATGTGTTGCTACCCTGAGATGCTAAGCATGATCTAAATTCCTTGCCTATAAATGTGAACTACAATTGTTGTGAAACCTGAATTGTTTAGCAGATAATGTTATGATGAATGTCGATAACTTGACTTGATTATGTTTATATATAATGTTTTGCAATGATTGTTAAGCATGCCGGTAAATTGAGACTTTTCAATATAGTTGAAATGTTTGATGATGAGCTAATGTTGCTATTATTATAAATTCTAGTTGATATGATAATAAATGCTAGTTGATATGATATGTGATGATTTCCCTATTTGATTCCTCTTTGAACCTATGGGTGAGGTCCTTTGGTAGAGTGGTCGAAGAGTAGTGAAAGGATTTGAGCAATTAGGATGATCGATGGTGTAGTTAAGTCGTACGAGAGGGGTGTTGGCTTAGTTAGAACCGAGAGTGAGTTTTGGGATTTATAAGAGGTAATGCTTGGTGGTTCCGATGAGCTTCTAGATGAATCTCAGGTGGGGGTATGGTTAGGAATAGGTTGGCTAGGCAGTGATCGGGGAATTTTCTAGAGGAGGTGTGGTTAGCAGGGTATGATGCTTGTGAAATCTTGGGAAGTGCGAGAAGTGTAAGGAATGTCTTTGTGAATATTGAGGACCTAGTATGAGGGGGGACTCGGGTGGAAGTTTGATATATGAGTTGGATTCTTAGAGTTGGATTGCGTATGGGAGAGCTTGGTGAGAGGAGGCGTGAGACTGGAGTGTTCGAAATGAATTGGGATTTCTTTAGGGGATTTTGTCCGAGTTGATATTGGTGAGTCTAGATGAAGATTGGTCTTGGCTTGAGAGTTAGAGACGAGCGAGCGGGGTTGCGTTTTATTTTGACTGGTATAATATGAAAATTTTCTTGATCATGTGACTTAGTAATGTGTACTGGTATGATGTTAGATAGCGACCATGATGAACTTGACATGGAATGATATTACATGTTGATATGCAATATTGAAATCTAATAAATAGTGACAAGTGTTATCATGATACATTGATGCGTTGCTATCCTGCTATGTTGTTTTAGAATCATGTTATGATGAGTTGTGATATAACATATGAATTATGAAATAATGATGTGGTGCTATGTGGAAGCATGATGTTACATTACATGGTTGACAAACATGATTATTGATATGTTAAATGATGAATATGACTTGGAGTATGAATATGACTTGTATATATGAGATAATGGTGCATGATTACTAAATGATCGTTATATGGTATTTTGATGAGTTAAGATGATGTCTATTGAGTACACTACCAAATAAATGAGTTATTGTAACAAAAAAAATGTATCATTTTTCTAAAATGTTACCTTAGATCTCAAATGCAATATTGTACATTAGATGCAACCATGAATGTTACATTAGATGTAAAAATGTCACATTTGATGTAACATTTTTCTGGGCAATGGTAATAAATTTCTAATGTAACATTTTAAATTATAAGGTAACATTTATTATTTGCTAAAAATTAAGTTTGGCGCCTATATGAAAAATTACCCGCCCTTACGAAAAAATTACCGCCTGCTTGAATCACTTAATAATAAAATATTAGAAGTAAATTAAACAAAAATAAATTATGTTATATGGGGGGTCGGTTCTTCTGCAAATGAAATACCCCATCTAAAGTTTATCAAAAAAAGAAACACCCATCTGAAACCCCCCTTCATCACAACCCATTTCATCCAAAATCCCTTATTCAAACGAAACCCATCCAAGGTTAGCTACCCACTTTTCAAACAAATTGACAACCCTTTCTTCCTTCCTGGCATATCAGGCCACCATGTTCACCCTTGGTGAAGAAACAAATTTGGAAAAGAAAGCTAATTTGGAGGAAGAGTTTTAGGGTTTTCACTTTTCTCTAACCTATTTGTACAAGGTAAGCTTCACTCTTGAAGATTAATTGTTCACTTCATGTGATTTCTACAAAAAAAATTCGGCTAATCTCAGGCCCTCATGTTTACATGTAGTCAAGGGTGCTGGAAATTGGGAGAAGAAGACTCGTTTAGAGGAAGAGTACGTTTTGGGGTTTCAACTTTCCTCTGACCTATTTGTAGAAGGTAAATATTAATCTTGAGATTAGTTGTTCAATCTAAGTGATTTTTACTCAAAATCCCAATGAAAGTCATCTGCTTGTCTAATTGATCCGTTTGGTTCTCAAAAAAAAAAGTCATCTGCTTGTGTATTGTGTTTAGCCTTCACCTACTTTCACCTAGCTACTTTGAGCCATATCTTACATTTTTTTGTGTTAGTTTAAGAAAGGGTGATTTCATTTCATGTTATTTTTTACTTACTTATAGTTTAAAGAAATTGGGTATGGATTCAACTTAGCATCTGAATATGTTTAGCTTTTCCAATTTTTTTTCTTCATTTACTATAAGTAAGTAAAAAATAAAATAAGTTTAAAGAAATTGGGTATGTTTAGTTTAAGAAAGGGTGATTGACCATTATTTATTTGCTGTCATTTTTTTTTCTATGGTTACTCTTTTTTTTTCATGACATAGTAAGGGTACGTATATGGTTGACAATTTTATTTGATTAAATACCTTCTGGCCTAAAAAATAAGAGCTTAAATTTTTTTTACTTTGTTAGAAGGGTTTACTCATTTGGATATATGTGAGTAGAAAGCTATAAACCTATCCATGAATTTTACTTTAAGCTTACTCATTTTAACTCGCTTACCATGCCAGATGTAGCAGAGGCGAATGCTTACTAAGGCTTCTTTTCTTTCACTTTCATCTTCTTGAATAAGGTAAGAATATTCACAAATAATAACTTTTTAGAGTCATGAAAATTGTTGAGTATATATCTTAGCTTGTAAGTTCTTGTTGACACTAGCTTATTTTCTTTGCGGCCTTTTTCTATGCCTTTTAGGATGTCAAATGTGCATAAGTAGCCATGCTCTTAAAGCATAAATTAAATTTATATTTGGATTTCATAGTCGACGTTATTGGCTTCTATTCTACAGTAACCTGTTCACATGGATGAAAGGAATAAGTATTGGTGGATGTTTCCTCGATGGACTGATGAGTATGAGAAGGGAGTGGATAATTATGTAAAAAATGCATTTGAATTTGAAGCTCAGGGAGAAGAAATCCGATGTCCTTGCAGGAAATGTTGTTATCGTTATTGGTTTAAAGAGGATATTGTGAAAGATCATGTTATTGCAAAAGGCTTTGTCTCAATGTCAGAAAAAGAACCAGATTTTGGGGTGGATGCCGAAACGGATGATCATGATGGTGGAATATGTATTGATGATATTGATGGATTATTGAGAGATACTTCAAAAGGTCCTAATGCAGAAACTAAGAAATTTTTCAAGCTAATGAAGGAAGGTCAGCAAGAATTGTATCCTGGATGCAAAAATTTTTCAAAGCTTTCCTTCATTGTTCGACTTTTTGTTTTCAAGTGTGACCACAAGTTAAGTAATGTAGCATTTTTTGATTTATTAGAGCTTTTGAAAGCTATGCAACCGGATGCTAAGCTTCCGTCATCATTTAGTGAAGCCAAGAATACTTTGAAAGTATTGGGGCTAGATTATACTAAGATAGATGCTTGTCCAAATGATTGTATGTTGTATTGGGAGGAGCATGAAGATGCCTCAAGTTGTCATGTTTGTAAAACATCAAGGTGGAAGTCAAGAGGCACTGATGATAAAATCGGAAAGTGTTCTCAAACTCCAGCAAAGGTTTTAAGGTATTTCCCCATCAAGAGAAGGCTGCAAAGGCTGTACATGTGCTCAGAAACTGCCCATCTCATGTCATGGCATTCCAATGGTCGCACTAAGGATGGACTATTAAGGCATCCAGCAGATGGTGAGGCTTGGAAGGAGTTTGATTCATCATTTCCACAGTTTTCTAAGGATCCTCGAAACGTAAGGTTAGCATTAACGACTGATGGGTTTAATCCGTTTAAAACAATGAGCATTGTGCATAGTACTTGGCCAGTTATGTTGATTAATTATAACTTGCCACCATGGTTATGCATGAAGCCTGAGTTTATTATGCTAGCTTTACTGATTCCTGGACCTCGCTACCCTGGAAATGATATTGATATATACCTGCAACCCTTAGTTAAAGATCTGAAGGAGTTATGGGAGACTGGAGTCCAAACTTATGATTCTTCAACCAATCAGATGTTTGATATGCATGCAGCTCTGTTGTTTAGATGTTCCTGCAACAGTAATTGATGAGAATTGTAGTTAATCCCACATCTCAAGTGGATGTAGGTAGCAAACATTATCTTTACCTTTTCTTTTTATATGATTATAGATTAAATAGTTCTTTCTTTCTAAATAATTTATGCTTGCTTTCTCATTTATTTTCAGAACTTGTTTTCGTACTTGTTACTAATTTGTATATTTTATCAGGTTAATTATTATAGATGGGGAAGAAGAGAGTTTCAGAATCTTTTCAGATAGAAGGCATGTCAGATTATGAAAAACAAAGGCTCAAGAAATTAGAATATAATGCGGCCAGGATGGAAGCTGCAGGCCTTAATAGCATCGCGAATAAATTTTTGTGGTCAAGGTTCAATGGTTTATCAAAGCAACCAGTAGTCGTGGGCATGTCAGAAGATGACGATGAATATGTTTGTAGTGAGGAGGATGAGAATGAAAAGAGCCCAAATCAGGTGACCTTCTAAAATACTTTTGTTATTCGAGATAGAAATTATTAATAATATATGCTTGTTTCAATTCGTTCAATGATATCAATTCTATATTTTTTTTATTCTTATTTTTATTAGGCTTTATCAACTCAAAAAGATCAAAGTAAGCATGGTAAGAAGCAAACGCTAAGCCAAACATTGTCTATGGCTGAGTTTGCCAAGTTACGATCCGGAAAAGTACAAAAAAAAAGGGATCATCCTCCACGATCTCAGCTACATTCTTCTCAAGATCTTCAAAAACAGAAAATAATCCATCAAGAAGAAAGACAACAGAAGAAAACAATCCAGTACTGTTCACCAGGTTCTATGACTTCATTCATGAAATTGCGACAACGCCAACAAGAAGAAAAGCAACAGGTGAACTTGCTGGATGATAGACAAGCAGTTGAAGAGTCCAATGAAGTGCTGCTAATGGGACAAGGGGACAATCTTGCTATAGAAGTGTCAAGGGACGAAAATCATCTAAATGGAAATGAAGAAAACATGCTGGCTGATGCAAATGAAGTGGCATGCGGGCAAAATGTAAATGTGGCAAGTGAGATTACCACTCTTCCAGGTAATTACTTTCACATTTTAATTTCTTTAATTATGATAAGTAAAAGAATATTTACTTGTATTTGAATCATTCTTAGTTGATAATCTAAAGAAGCATCGAGGGCCAACAAAAATGATAGAGGTGCATCGACGCAATCATTCAGAACGTGAGATGATTATTCTGAATTCAAAAGGGCAGCCAATTGGGCCTACCAAAGCAAGTGTGAGTAAACTCAGTCGATTTTTGGGAACAGTTGCCAAATTTCCTCATCTTGTGCCTCTTAACTGCATTAGTTGGAAATATGTTCACACAAAGGATAAGATATGGGATTATGTGATAGTATGTGAGTCAATATTTATTTTGGGGTATGTATTATTACATAACACTTAAAATGAATATGTAATTAATACTTTTCCTGCAGGAGAAATATATAATTCCAGAAGAGGGGAGAACATGGGTAATGGACACAATATGTGCCTTATGGCGTGTTCATAAGTCTAGGCTGAAGAAAAAACACTATGATGCATTTGAAACTGATGAAGAAAGACTATTGAATCGTCCCGACTATATTCCAATTCAACAATTTGAAGAACTCTTGGAATTTTGGAATTCAGATATGGCAAGGTATTCAGTAAACCTGTTGTTTATTATGTTTATCACAAAACCAATTTTTTAATGACATGTATAGGAAAGAAGCGAAACTAACAAAAGAAGTCGTGAGTTACGAGAGGATGTGCACACCATGGGTCCTTCATCTTATGCTTTATTGCGTCATGAATTGGTAAGTGTATTTTGATATAAGTTATAATAATATTATTAAATGTTTAGTCAATAGATTAAATATTCTACTTTCCTTGTATCTTTCTCGATCTTATGGCACCCTTTTTCTAGCAACAAAAAGATCCAAACAAGGAACCTCCTTCACAAGCAAAGATTTACAAGGAATCTAGAAAGAGAGTTGTTGGACGAACTTACAAAACCAAAAATGAGAAGACTACGAGCAACATTGTGAGTGGCATTATATTATTTGATGATGAGCATTACTATAGATTCATAAACTTATTCCCCCCCTCTCCTTCTACAATTCTTTATAATTTCTTTAATAGGATCAAATGGAAGCATTGCAATCCCAATATGATCAAAATGGGGAAGGCAACAACTCTAAGGATCCTTACTATGAAGTGATGGCCAGCGACAAGAAAAATTTGCGCTTGCATTTTCATGGAAGGAGTGTGACAAAGTCTAAGTTGAAAGAGCAGAACAAAGTCAACATGTCAAACTACATACTACCCCCTGAGTTTCTACAGAGTATTAAAGTGGATTTAGTTCAGCAAGTAGCTCCGGATTTAGTATCTTTACTTGTGTCTAAGATAGAAGCGGCTAATCCTGGAGTGCAACTAACTATTCCTGACTTTGCAACCATTGCGTGTGGTGATGCATCCAAGTCGAAGCCTTCTGATGCAAGTGTACACCCTCTTGGATCAGAAAACTTTATCCAGGTAAAATATATCATGTGTAGTTCTATATGAGGATCATTTCAATATTTATAGAATTTTTGTGCACCTATTAGAAAAGGAATGTTTATAGAATAGTTTTGCTTGATAATCTAGTGTTTATTGTGCCATTTTCAAACTTGCAGGCTGACTCATATCATGAAAATGGACATGAAATTGGGAAGATATGAAGTTTACTTGAAAACAGTTTAAGAGGTAAAGATTAATGAAATTTACATCTTTTTTTTAATCAACTATTAGAGATATTGATACATGAGTCTTAAATGAGTTTCTTTCATGATAGGAAATTAACATTTTGGCCTTTTGTTGCTGACACAAGAGTAGCTCCTCTAGAAGATACTTATGTTTTGATCCCTTAATCTGATTGAGGACTTTTGTGACTCTTGTGGTTTTTATTTATGAGTAGGCATGTGTTGGATCGAGAACTTTTGTATGACTCGTGTTGGATATGTTGAACGCTTGCATGTATTTATTTTATTGAAGATTATCCATTTAGTGTATTTATTACACGTGTCAATGTTTATTTAATGTTGTATATATTATCTAAGAAATAAGCACCTATATATATATTATTTAATTATAAAAATTTGATTAAAAATAAAAATAAATAATGTAACACATGACCTTCAAATGCAACATATTCTCACATTGATACTCCTCCTACTATAAAGCAACGTTATTTTATATAAAATGTAACACTTCTAGAAAAGGTAACTCTTTTTCACCTGTTGTAACATTTTTGTGACTTGATAAAAAATTGTTACAATAGTTTAAAATTTTGTTACATAAAGGTCAAATGCAACATGCTTAAACGTATCAGGTTAAAAATGTTACGTTAGCCTTCTAGTAACAGCTTTTTCACCTAATGTATCAAATATCAAATGTTACAATAGGTTCTTATTGTTGTAGTGGTATGCCGATATTTTGATGATTGATATACTGCTTAATCTTCCCTTTTGCTGAATCTTAATAGCATGACCTTGTTTATGTTAATGTGCTGACAACTAGTTTTGGTTCGTTGACTTTATGTTGAAAACTCCGCTATGACTACCTTTACAATGCTAATGTTTGACATGATAAATCTGTTATATCAATGCGGAATAGAATTTGGATAGGTTGATAAGATGATTATGTGAGTTATGTGTTCATTAAATGAAAACCCCTGTTATGACTGGTTCTACTTGTATTGCAATGTTGATATGCGATCGTAAGATTTGACTTGTAGTGATGTACTAACTCCATGACACCTAACCCATTGATCTCTCGACATGTGTGCTTGCGTGATTAGCTATGATGGTTCAATGATGCACTTGTTATCACTTCCACTATGATGAGGAGATACCTTTTTTTATTACTCGTAGTATGATGTTGAGACCTTGTTATTGCTTTTTGCGTGTTTTCAGATGTTAGTATGACTTATATTATGTGTTAGACAGGTTATGCGGGTGAAATGTTTTAGTTGATGGGACTATCATGTTGTTGTTTTGAGATTTGCCACGTGAGAGGTGGTTGAAGATATGATGGCTATATGTATTTGTGTGTGTGTGAGTTGATGCATTTATTGGCTTATGATTCCGCTTGAGTTAAGAATGATGGTCTGATTGACTCTGGAAGCAAGGAAGGAAAGGCAGGATTAGCCCTTAGAGGTTGATGTCTCCACCTCTCGAGTTTCGGCATTGATTGACTGATTCTGGTTTGGAAAATTTTCGAGCGATTTACTCGGATTTCGAAAGATTTGAATGGTTTTAAGGAAAAAGGATTACGCGGATTTTAAACTTTTTAGTCCGGGGGACGAGAATTGTTTCTAGAGGTAGATGAATGTAAAAACCGAATTACAGAATTTCAAAAATAGGAAAGTTTATGGAAAACTCGTCCTTTATAAACTCCAATTTGATGGGCCCTAAGCCCTTTATAAATCGGATTTCGATTTTGAGGATTTTCGAGAGTTGTTTGAAATGAATTCGAATTCTAGGTCGAATTTTTGGAATGTCGGATTTCGGGATGGGACATCGGGATTCAAGGTTGGAAGAGCAAAATCATCTCTCTCTCTCTCTCTCTCACTCTCTATCCTTCTTAAGTATTTTGTCTTCTACCTCATATAACCCTAGAGAAGCTCTTGCCCTCTCCTATATAAATACTCATCAATACCTAAATGGATCCCCAAGCCTCAAAATATGTGCAATAAGAAACCCTAGCTTTTTCCCAATTTAAAGATCAAAACCCAAAAGCAAAAAACCTCACCTTTCTCCCCTTTGATCCATCTTTCCCTCCTCTCGTCTCTCATTTTTTGTTTTTCCAGATCCTAAATAGCCCTAAAACTCCATCAAGAAGATCTCCCCTAAAAAAATTAGCCCAGAAATCAGATTCAGAAGGTCGTATCCATCGAAAACGGGGAATTCACCGCCGCGAGTTCCATCTCGTTGCCGCGAGTATGAATCCAAAAGAAGAAACTCATGTTTGCTGCTGCGAGTTCATGTCTGCCACCACAAACATTGTTTTCGTCGTCGCGAGTTCAGCACCTAGTTCCGGTATTGGCTCGGTAAAATCCTTTATTTTCCCTAATCTTAACTCCGTTTTCCTCCCCGTTTACTTCTGCTTGTTCCTTACTCTTTCATCTTCCTTCCAAGGACAAGAAGAGTCAGATCTAAATCCTTTTGAAGAGGTTTCGAGCTCAATTCTTCCTTTTTCCCTGTTTTGAGCAAGGTAAGCTTTCATTCTTCAAATCCCCTCGTTTTTGGGATCCAAACCTTGGTAAAGGTCTTCTTTTAAAAACCAGATCTATCTCTCCTAGGCCTTGTCATAGCAGAATCTCATTGAATCGAAGCCCAATGACTCTTTTCTCGCAAGGTTTTTGAAGAGCCTCAAAGAGGCTAGATAATCCCTCTTCTCTCTCCACTATAGTCCTTGTTTGAGGTCTTTTGTGTGTTCCTTGCATCAGTTTTTGAGCTATGAACATTTTAAAACAAGTTTGAACGTAAAAGGAATTGAAACGAGCAAAATCGAGCAATCTCAGGTTTGAATCTCGCCGTGGCAAAACCATGGTCGCCGCGTCGAGGATGAACGCAAGACCCGGGTTGAAGACGACTCTCTCACGGCTGTGACCGCAGGTTCGCCACCGCAAAATCCTTAAAGACGACTCTCTCACGACTCTCTCATAACGAGGGAATTCTTCTCGCGGGGAACTCTGGGAGAATCCCGCGGCTTCGACCGGCCCTCTCGCTGCCGCGAGATCTTCCCAATGACTTGGCCGAGTCACTCTCCTTTGAGGATGCTTGTTGGTTTTTTACCCGATCCTTTTTCGAATAAGTTTTAGATGAAGAAATGATTTCAGAAGTGAGATTTTGGGATATTACCTTAATATTAAATAATTTTTAGATTTGAACGGAACTTGAACTATCAGACTTAATGCTTTGGCAATGTTTTAAGAACTTCATTTCGAATGTCGGGATTCATTGACTTGATTTATAAATCGATGATAGTTTTGGAAATGAGTTTGGAAATGATAATTATGAGGTTTATCATATGGCTTTGGTTGGTGTTTTGATGAATCGGAAAGACTTTGAAATGATTTTACTCTCACTTTGTTTTGGAAATGTTTTGCAAACTCGATTTCTTTGTGTATGCGTGGTAGAGTGGTAGCTTATCAAATTTATGTGATTATAGGTGATTTTTTGTTGTTGGATTCCGCTGGCCTTGTCTTTTATTGTTCGGCATTATCAAGTAAGTTCCTTTATGGGCTTACTCAGATTCAAAAGAGAAAAACTTTTGCTTGTGGTCATATGACATACTAGGTGTTTCATCATGTAGTACCATGTTAAGGTTGCACTCCTGAATGAGCATTTGGATACTCTGTGTGTTTGAGAAACAGAACAGTCGTTATCTGTAACTCCTAGAGTCTTTTCTAGGGTCATAGGATAGCCCAGCACTATGGAGTTTGTCTTGAGTTAGTGTTGTCATTACCTGAGATGAGATAGCCCAGCACCATCGGGCATGAGCTTGATTACTTGACGAGCATAATGATATGATATGATATGATATGATATGATATGATATGATATGATATGATATGATATGATATGATATGATATGATATGATATGATATGATATGATATGATATGATATGATATGATGATATTGTGGCATTGTGCACACATATGATGAAATGGGTACCGTGTTGGTCAGATCCACTCATGAAAAGGGGGGTGGAGTAGGAGAGGGATATGCCACTTGCCATTCTTTGGGCACCTTTACTGTCTTTATGCACTTATATTTATATCCTGATAAGCATGACTTGCGTGTTTAATTTCCGTACTGCATTAGAGCATCTTTATTATAGGATTAACGTATGTGTATGCCTACTTGTGAGACCCAGGGTGCGTTAGGGGGGCTCGGTCTGACCCTGCCCGCACAAATTCGGCTAACTATGCTTTTATGGCCTGGGAAATCTTCCTGGGCGAATCCAAAGAACTGGCCTAACTCTGCTAATTCGGCTAAAGGACTTCTTGACCTTATGTTTTATTGATTTGGTTTTGACCCGTCCTCGTCGTGACAAGTTATACTTTATTTCCGTTTTCATAATTTCTTTCAAAGTAATTTCCCCGATTTAGTCTTTAGGACGGGTCAAGGGTACCCAACAACCATTCGATTGTTTTAGGGTTCAAAATCCCCACTTTAAAATACTGATCTTTTGGGTTTTGAAACCTCGACTTGTACTGTTGTACATGAATTGCAAGATCCAAACGAAGGTATCCAACCTTCGAAACGTAACCCGGATATTTATATCCGGGCTATTACAGTAGTCAGTAGATATGCATTCCACAATCTATTTAATAAAAGTCGGGGGGAAGCCAAATTTCTCCAATACAACCCTTATAAAATTCCAATCTACTCTATCATAAGCTTTTTCCATATCAAATTTTATTGACATCCACCCCTCTTTACCTTTTCTGCTACGAATGGATTATTAGTTAATCATCCGTTTAATTGACAGTTCAAACTCGGAGTTCAAGAAACATATTTGATAATAGATATGAATGTTACCATATCATCAAATAAGACATTAAGAGACATATATATCTTATATTGCACATTCATAGGGATTTGCTAGAAGCCGACTACGATTAATGGGGTTAAACAGTTTTAGTCCATGTCTATTATATATATTTATATATATATACATGTTTTATGAGGTCACGCACTTTGAATTTACGGAGTTGATTATTATTATTATTATTATTATTATTATTTATATCTTATTTATTATTAATAAATAATATTATTTATTTTTAAAATAAATAATTAAATAGTTTAATTAGGAAAGTTGCGATCTGGTCAATTAATACAAGAGTTATAATAGCTAAATGGCTTAACATTGCCTCCTAATTAATTGATCAAAATCCTCTTATTATGGAGAGAGGGAGTTCTGTGATTTAGATTAATTAGTAAGACTAATGGGCTCCTAATTAAAAGATTAATCTATCCTATATGCCTGATGGCTCGATCTACAGAGGAAATGAGAGCAAGTAAAATTACAAACAAATGCAAAGAGTTGCTAGAAAAACAGGAGCAAGAAAGAGAAAGGCAAGACAGTTGCTGCTTTCTTTCAAAGGGCGATACGTGCAACAGTAGCAAAGAAGAGATAAAATCAAAGTGTTGATTTGCTAATCATCATCATCCGAAGCAATATGATTGCTCGCATTTTAATCTTCGTCCTAATAGATGGAGGTAAAGGAGATCTAGACACTGGGCTCGTGTGGACCAAATAGAGAAGTCGTATTTGAGGCTTTCGTTCTGTTCCGATTTCATCCCGATTCGATCTGGTTCACGCATCAATAAGTATTCCTTTAAAGAATGATTGATTTATCGTTTATGCATAACCAAATAGAGAAGAGATTTTTCTCCTCTAACTACCTCTGCTTTCTTCTTCTGACTCCGGTACTCAAGCTTAGCTTGGATCTTAACATAACCCAACCATCAAACTCCCGATATTTATATTTATGCTTCTTATTAACTTTAATCTCCAAGTTAAGTTTGTTTACTACTCCCTCCGATCCAAAAAGATTATCGTTTGACTTTTTAACACGTATTTTAATGAGCTAAAAACTATATAAAATATCAATTTTTTTAAATTATTTTTTTACAACTTAATATTTGTTGGTAATAAGTATTAGATTATAAAATAATAATAATAAAAAAGTTAATATATTATATAGTTTTTAGCTCCTTAAAATACGTGTTAAAAAGTTAAACGATAATCTTTTTGGATCGGAGGTAGTATTAAACAAATTGCTTAAACCGGCAGCACGAAAACCTCTGTGCAGCACCTAGGGTATTAAACCTAGGCACACCCGCCACACCCACCGACCGGTATTACCGATCAATGGCCATATTGAACTTTTTTCGATAACCCTTTCTTTGCACATATAGCTCACTGACACCCGGCCATCATCTACTCGGTCTTCATTATGTTAATTAATCTCGATTCACTTTAATTGCTACTAAATTCCCACTTGGTGGGTATTAACTATTAACTATTACTCTTAATGTCTCAAGTAAAATTCAAAATGGTAGAAATGACGATCATTGAAATACTACACGTGTATAAGTGTCCTACCAGTTTTCGTAAAAAATCTCTAAAATAATATCAAAATCTCTAAAAAAATTACACTCGTACTCCAACAGGTTGTCTATTATACAAATTTCTAGACTAATTATATAAAATAATAAACACAAATTTTGTCCCTTCTCCCAAAGCAATTAATGATTTCCACATCTCTCCAAAAACGGTGGATCCTACCAAAAGAAAGATGGTGGAGCATTAAATTTTCCCCTCTCTCCCAAAGCAATTAATGTTTAGGGTGAGTTTGTTTTGCTGCAAATATAGAGAAAAATGTAGACTCTCTTCAAACTTCTCTATTTTGCAGATAGATATCCACAAGAGTTGTTGGAACAAAAACCACTCATTTTCTCCAAATTTTCATTTTCTCCAAATTTTCCACTTTTCTCTATTTTAGAGATGTTGGAGTTGCTTTAACAAGTACTCCCTCCGTTCCAAATTAAAAGTCATTTATCTTTTAGTGCACGCTTTTTAGGGAGGTGAAAACTGAAAACACGTAAAATATTATTTTTTTAATCAAATTTTTTAATGATTTCATACTTGTTAGTCATAAGTATGAACTTATAAAAACAAATTCGTCAAAAAAATAATATTTTATAGAGTTTTTACCTCCTTAAAATACGTGCAGAAAAGTTAAAAAAATAGATCTTTTGTAAACCTCTTTTACGGTGTAATTTGTGAATAAATTTGGAATGTAGGATTAAAACATCAATGGTTGAGATTTAAAGGAAATTTTGAAGAGCAATTCAAAAGAAAAATTATTGTGGTACCTATGAATAGTGTGTACCGTGCACGAGAATATGTTAACACAATATTTAATTTTAAAATTATATCTTTTATCTATAAAAAATCTATTAAAATTTTGATAACAAATATGAAATATGAATTACAATATGAGAATTAAACTAATATTTAATGATCAAAGTGTTTGCAAAATACATAAAATAAAAATTAATATATGTATAAATAATTCATTTTACCAAAACAATAATATATATATAAATAAAATAAAAGATATTAAATAATTAATTTTGATATAAATAATTATTTTCACTAAAAATAGTCTAGATATAAATAAAATAACACCTATCAAAGATTTATCTATTACTGTAATATTTTAAATAAATATGACTATGAAATAGTTTTGATTTATATTTTTATCAATTAAATCAAATATATATAGATAGATTTTGGTTTATGATAAGTGTTTATAAATTATTCATATTATTTTTATAATTTTTATTGAAGGGAAATTTTTCTCCTAGAATCAATCACAACACGCCACGTAGGATATTATACATCGGCTTCTCTCTCTCACTATGTGTGTGTGTAAACAAATCTGAAGAGAAAAATTATTCATTTATGAACACTGTTGAACAAAAATGCGCGAATAATCGTACAACACATTTTATTTAATTTTTTAGAATTTGAGTTCGATCCCTTTTGGTTATCCTCTTGATTCGAAGCTGTATTGACACCAAGACTTGAGTGGTTTTGATGATTTGGGCTGCACCCGAATTTTAGCGGGTTGCCTACGTATCTCTTGGAAGAGAATCAAGCCTTACGTAGTTCAGAGTGTTTATATTGATTTGATATTTGGGTTTTGGTGATTGAGCCCGACGAGCTTGAGCTTTATGTCGGGTGTCCTACGTACCCGTTTGGAACGGGATCAAATCACTCGTAGTTCTTTTGAGAACCAACGATTTAATTTGGTTGGACTTTGACCTCGTATTCATTTAAAAGTGAATTTAGAGGTTGACGACTGTACCCGATATATTTTTAGGATTTAATATCGGGTTACCTACGTAGCCGATATGAGGCGTCAAGTCTTTACGTAGTTCTTTTTAAGAACCGTTTGAGTTCGAGGAAATTTAATTTAAGGTTTTGACCCCGTTTTCTTTTCCCTCGTTTAGAAGTCAATTTTGATATTGACCTACTAGAATAAACCGACAATGAAATTTTACGAGTTTAACTTTAGGATTTTGTTAAACTCAATTTCAATATGTGCCAATCATAATTTCCAATTTTTAGTGGGCTGATTTTTTTTGTAAAACAATATATATATATATATATATTTCGAAAGTTCCTGTCAAATGCCGATGCCAATTACATAGCACATGTCTTTTTTTACTTGTTGTGGGCTGGATTACATTTTGAGGAGCCTTACACCCTCAGCCCATTTTTCATTACAAAGCCCACAATTAATTCAACCCCCCATTTTTGAAGGAAAGAAGACTTTCATTCTCACAGGCTCGTCGTCCTCTTCGCTTCTTTTTTTTTTCTGAGAACGAGACGAGCGGCTCGCCTCACTTCTCTCCTTTCCTCGTCATTAGTAACCGGCCGGAAATTTTGGGTTCAAGCAACCAGAAAAGAGGGCAAAGGAAGGGCGGTGCGAGGCAAGGTGAGGGCGGGGACTGCTACGCCACTCGGGTATGTTTAGCTTTTGGCCTAAAATTTCCCAACCTCAAATCCAACGATTTAGTTTAATATTTAGGCGATTTGTACCCTAAATCTCGAATACTTAGTCACATCCACTTCAATTGGATGTTTAATTTCTAGGTTCAGTTGATTTTTAGGGCTTGTAATCCTGGGGCCTTTTTTTTTTTTTTAATTTGTGCAATTTGGGGCTTTTCGATTTAGGAAAAGCGGCAAGGCAAGCTGAACGAGCTCCCGGGCTTAGGACTTTTGAAAGAAACCGGTGAAGGATTCCATCTTTGAGTCTCCTTGTGGCAAAATCTCGCTTGAATCCTTGAAGGCGCTGCGAAGATGATCCCGATGTCGCAGATTAGGTATGTTCATTTTGATTTTTTTTTATCTGTGTATGAAAACCCCAATCCCAAATTCATTATTTGATTTAGCGTTCAGATAATTTAAGCTAAGGATTTCGAATCTCTTTCTTCACCAATTCTCGATTGGATGCTCAGCTGATTTGTAATTTGGATTAGGGAAAACCAGCGACCGAAAGAAGCGGGGAACTAGGGCTCGGACGACTCAAATCAGCAGGGACCAAACAATTCTTTGGAAGACAGGAGGCTCTCGTCAGGTTGGTGATCTTTCTGCCTTAATCCAGTCCTTTAATTGGCCTCGTGAGACTTGTTTTGTTTGAAGTTACTTGTGATTTGCTTGTTTGGTTGGTCTTATTTTGCCAGTACTTTCTTTAATCTAGAGTTTTGTTGGCTGAGTTTATTCAGACAATTTGCTTTCTTGGATTTCAATTCCATCGTTGTCATGGCTAGATGAAATCGAATCGCTTTCTTTTGTTTATCTTCTTTTGGATTTTCTGAGTGAATTTAGGCAGAGTTTCGCCCTCTTTTAGGGCGTTTAACTGATTCCGAAACCCAAGCCACAAGCGAAAACAAGAGTGCTTTGCAAGGGCGGGGTTTCGAGAATCCATTTCAGCAGCACTTCGACCTTATTTAGGGTATTTTAACGACTCCGAAACCCAGGCCACAAGCGAAAACAAGAGTGCTTTGCAAGGGCGGGGTTTCGAGAGTGAATTTTGACAGCGTTTCGGCTTTGTTTAGGGCGATTTGACAACTCCGAAACCCAGGCCACAAGCGAAAACAAGAGTGCTTTGCAAGGGCGGGGTCTCGAGAGTGAATTTTGGCGGCGTTTTGGCTTTACTTAGGGCAATTTGACGACTCCGAAACCCAGGCCACAAGCGAAAACAAGGGTGTTTTGCAAGGGCGGGGCTTCGGAGTCCATAGGAACCCCACACAGAGAGAAGGCTACCTTTTGCCTCTTTTCTTCTTGCTTTCTTCTTGCTGTGCGTGTGCTGTTTTCTGTGTATGTGTTTGCTGTGTGTTTTTTCTGCAGCTTCTTTCTCTGCCGTCTGTTCCTTTTTTTTTTCAACCCTAACCTTGCCACCTTTTATAGGGTAAAGAAATAGGAGGATATCCCTTATTAATATTATTCTATCCTCAAAATATACGTACAAAATCTTCTGTTTGCCGCATATTTCCTTTTTGTTTAGATATGGATAGACCTTTTTTATTCATCTATCAATTTAGCTGCCCTCATTGTAACTGGCAGATTTGGCAGCCACGTCCCAATTTGGAGACTGTTTTGGGCCGGCCTTCATGGCTCCTTTTGGGCCAACTTTTCAATTAAAATTCTGTGGGTTTTCTTAATCAAAACCCACTAATTCAACTTTAACTTCTCTTTTATTGCAGATCTGATCGGCCAGCAAAGCTAACATTGGATTTGGAGAAGCTCGCCACCCAGCGACGGGATTTGCCGTTTGCGCCCTCGACAACTTAACTTTTTTTTTTTTTATCGTATGCTCAGCTATCATATTAAATTTGTATATTTTAGCTTACGAGCTTGTAGTACACTAAAATGATATGTTTGATATGTAACACATTTCGTGCACTCTTTATTTGCTTGTAAATATTGTTAGCCAATTGGTATTCGTGTTTAATGTATAACGTATCATATGAAAGCTTCCACAAAAATAATTTCATGAGCTCATACGATAACTTTTAATTCACGAATTTTTACTCTCAAACAGATGCCCCCGAACTTTGAATTTGTGAGAAGCTCAACGAACAGATTTAAAGTTCGCCTTTGATCTTTTGACCTCACTTGTTTTATCATTGGAGAAAGAACAATATAGAGCTTACATATAGGGCATTTTATCCTGAATAGGTGTAATCTTTACACGATGACTAGCGCAATTTTGATAATCATTGGCCAAACTCGAGAGACAGTACACTTGCAATCCCATCGAGCAAGGGAGATTGGTGTTGTTTTTTTGTTTTTGGGGCTGCATCTAGCGTTCTTGACTAGCTAGATTGCCTACGTACCCTCTTCATGAGGGATCAAGCCGTTCGTAGTTCACTTGGCACCCTTTTCTTCACATATTTGACAGGGTGCTTTGGTTTCAGACTAATTTCAAGTCCATGCTTCTTTCATTGAACTGGGATCTTTTTTTTTTTTTTTTTTTTTTTTTTTTTTTTTTTTCCGCATCACTCAAATCGTTTGGGCCCACCTTCTAGGAAGGGTTTCCCAAACGCTTCGACTATCATTTGCGAACCCAGTTTTTTTTTTTTTTTTTTTTTCGCGACTGAATTTGACATATTTTGGTTGTCAAACGTCCTACGTACTCCTTGTTGGAGATCAAGTCATGACGTAGTTCTGGGCATTTTCACTCTTGAGGCTTCACGTGAAATATTTCTTCACGAATTTTCCATTCACGCAGGAGTATACCAATTCACCTTCGGCATTTGAGAGTTCATATGCCCCTTTAGGGAAAACTTTGGTCACCACATAAGGACCTTCCCATTTTGCTTCAAACTTTCCTTGGGATTTTCGGTTGATCACAATTGGTCGCCTAATGGTAAGGACTAGGTCACCAACAACGAATGAGCGAAATTTGACCCTTTTATTGAATGCCCCAGCCACTTGTGCTTGGTAGATTTCAAGTTTTTGTTGTGTTGCTAGCCGGTGCTCATCCAATGCTTCAAGCTCGGCCAGACGAATCTTGACATTCTCTTCCGGGTCGGTGAGCTGAACTGCAACTCTGAGAGATGGCAACTGAATTTCTAAGGGTAAAACAGCTTCAGACCCAAAGACCAGGTTATAAGGCGTACAACCAGTCGATGTGCGAGTTGTTGTCCGATAAGCCCATAGTGCCTCCGGTAGCCGTTCATGCCAATCTCTTTTGGATTTTGACACCATCTTCTTTAGGATCTTGCATAGCACTTTATTAAATGCCTCAGCTTGACCATTTGATGACGGGTTATAGCTCGATGAGAAGCTATGCTTAAACCCAAACTTCTCACTCAACTTCACCAACATCTGATTTTTGAAGTAGAGAGCGTTGTCAGAGATGATTTTTGAAGGAACTCCATATCGATAAATCAAATGAGTCCTTATGAAGTTAGCGACTTCCTTAGCTCCCACTTCTTTCAATGGTATAGCTTCGGCCCATTTGGAGAAGTAATCTGTAGCAGCCAAGATATACTGGTGCCCTCGAGAGGACGATGGATTTATACACCCTACAACGTCGAGACCCCATGCATTAAATGGCCATGACAAAGTAGTCGGGTGCAACAATTGAGGAGGCTGGTGTATGAAGTCGCTGTGAATTTGACAAGCGTGGCAGGCTTTAGAAAAATCCATGGCATCCTTCACCATTGTTGTCCAATAATAGCCCAGTCGTTTGATTTGACTAGCTAATTTTGGACCGGCTTGATGCGCTCCACATACCCCAGCGTGGGTTTCTGCGAGGATATATTTTTCTTCTTCATTTGATAAACATCTTAATAACATTCCATCGAATGTCCTTCGATACAAAGTGTCATTCTTAAGTAGGAACCTTGACACTCGCCTTTTAACATCCACTCTCTTTTTAGCATCATCAGGAAGGACTCCATGACGAAGATACTCAATGAGCGGCTGTCGCCAGTCTGTTTCTTCCTCAACTTCATATACGGAAACGACATCCACCTCTTGGTTAGGCTCGGCTCGCTCCAAGGCTGACATAAGCAAATGTCGCTCCCCGATTGTAATCTCGATTTCTCTTTCACTTGGCAATGTCAGTGACGCGGCCAATTTAGCCAATGCATCTGCTTGGTCATTTTCGGACCTTGATATATGCACGACTTCTATCTGATGGAACTGGTGCATGAGATGCCTGGCTCTTTGATGCAAAAGAAGCAAATTTGTGTTTTTGACTTCATACTGGCCATTCAGCTGCCTGATTACTAACTGAGAGTCACCAAATACCTTTAATGGGTCAGCGTTCATCTCAAGAGCCACCTCTAGGCCAATGATGAGTGCCTCATATTCTGCCACGTTGTTTGTGCAATTTTCTAAAAGGGAAAATGAATAAGGCACTATTCCCTCGGTTGGGGTGATAAATACTATGCCCACTCCGGCCCCTCTTCTCTTTGCAGCGCCATCAAAGTATAACTGCCAAGATTTTTCTTCTGTCATGAAGACTTCCTCATCTGGCAAATCATCTACTAACTCCTCGTCATCGGGAGTAGGATGGGCAGCTAAGAAATCAGCTATGACTTGCCCCTTGACCGCCTTTTGAGGCACAAACTTGATGTCAAAGGGAGCCAGAAGCATAGCCCATTTAGCCAGTCTTCCTGACAATACCGTCTTGGACAAAATGTATCGCAAAGGATCAGCTCTGGAGATTAATGTGATTTGATGAGACAAGAGATAGTGCCGTAGCTTTTGGATAGCAAAGATCAACGCCAGACATATCTTCTCCATGGCAGGATAATTTAGTTCTGCCCCAACCATCGTCCGGCTGATGTAGTACAAGGCATTTTCCTTTCCCTCGTCGTTATTTTGGGCTAACATCGCCCCTAACGACCGCTCAAGACTTGCGGTGTACAAGACTAAGGGTTTTCCCTGAACTGGTGCCATGAGGACTGGCGGGTCAGTCAAGTATTTCTTGATGTTGTCGAGAGCATTTTGACAAGCTTGGTCCCATATGAACGGAACATCTTTCTTCATTAACCTTAGAAAGGGCTGACACCTCCCCGTCAGATTTGAAATGAAACGCCGGATGTAGGCAAGTCTGCCCTACAGTCCTCGCAACTCACGAAGATTCCTCGGGGCTGGCATTTGCACGATTGCCTTGATTTTATCGGGGTCGATTTCTATGCCCCGTCCTCGAACAATGAAGCCAAGAAACTTGCCTGAAGTTACACCAAAGGCACACTTAAGGGGATTCATCTTCAATTGGTGTTTTCGCAACCTTTCAAAGATTCTCTTAAGATCATCCAAATGATCCTCTCTTTTCTTTGTTTTCACCACTAGGTCATCCACATAGCACTCAATGGTGTTGTGAAGCAGATCATGAAAGATCACCGTCATGGCTCATTGATAGGTCGCTCCCGCATTTTTCAGACCAAAAGGCATTACTGTATAGCAATACGTGCCTAGAGGTGTTCGGAAAGCTGTTAGCTCTTCATCCTCGGGATGCATTTTAATTTGATTATACCCCGAAAAGCCATCCATGAAGGATAAGGCCTGAAAACCCGTGGTGGAATCAACCAATAACTCGGTTATCGGAAGAGGGAATTCATCTTTGGGACATGCTTCATTTAAGTCCCGAAAATCCACACAGATACGTAGCTGGCCGTTCTTCTTCTTGACGGGAACAATGTTTGCCAACCAGATTGGGTATTGGATCTCACGAATGAATCCAGCCTCAATGAGCTTGTTGACTTCAGCTTTAATCTGCACTGTCAACTCGGGCCGAAAACGACGTTGAGCTTGCTTTACTGGCTTTTCCTCTTCGGAGACAGATAACTTGTGCATAGCCACCTTAGGATCCAAACCAGGCATGTCTTGATATCCCCAAGCAAACACATCTCTATATTCGTTGAGAAGATGCTCATATGATCTTCTTTCTTCTTCCGTTAGCAAAGCACTAACGAATACAGGCTTAGGGTCTTCTGTAGTCCCTAAGTTGATCTCTTGTAGTTTGTCAACAGTAGCTTGACCTCCATCTTCCATTTTTGGCGGAGCAGGTTGGACCACATTAAGAAAATCCTGAGGATCTTCACTTGGTTCACTCCTTGTATAGGTCAACACCATATTTACTTCTTCTGTTTGAGCATCCATGGGATCCTCATCTTCGTAAGTGGAGGTTTCTGGCTCCTTATTCTTCAGCTTCCACTTTCTGGTCTTCTTGGTGTTGGCCCTCTTGTTTTTAGGCACGTTAACTTTTCCAAGCCTCTCGAACACAGAAGCTTTTGGAGCACATGTCCCAAGTCTTTTGAAAACTGTGACTCGAGGTGCATTTGTTGCCTCTTGTGAGAACATACTTTACTCTTGGCTTGTTAGAGTCATAGGCTCCAAGACTTTGGCAGACAACAACTCCCCCTCTTGAGAGATTTGCAGATCATCCATCGGGATCTCATTGAGGGATTTCCGCGAAGCTTTGCTTTTCAGTAGAGGTCTTGTCGCCTTCACTTTGATGGCCTTATGATGCTTTGAAGAGGCTTGCTCGACTGGTGCCTTAGAAGACTCACCCTTGAACACCACCCTTACGTTTTCATTCCTCTTATCTCCGAAATGTCTTTGAATGACCAACTTCTTCTTCGGAACGGATTGGTCGATTTTGCGGAGAGGACAAGTGTAGCTTGTCATTAGGGAGTGCATAGCCTTCTCTGCTGCACTCAATGGCTTCTGGCCGGGTTGTCTTTTATCCTTAGGTGTGTACTTGAATAGCACCTTCGGACGTGTCTCTGGCTCTTCTCTTCTTCGGACAAGAGAGACCTTGGGTGACGGAGACTCTTCTTGGGTCATTGCTCCCTTTTAAGGACTGATACCTTTACCCTCCTCTTTCGCTTCCACACGTGGATTGGAGTTAGAGTGCACAGTCTTGTAGAATTTGGCGTCTGCGTAATTAACGCTTTCACCTTGAAAAGGATCACTATCGCCACGGATAGTCCTTTCATTTCCGTTTTCATCGGTGTACTTCAAGCACTGATGAAGTGTAGAAGCAATCGACTTGCTGGCATGGAGCCATGGCCTCCCTAGCAAAGCGTTATAGGAGGTTCCAGCGTCGATGACATGGAAAAGAGCATCCTTGTAGAGATCGTCTAGAACCACTTTCAAGGCAATGGCGCCCAAAGCTTTTTGCCCCACCTGGTTGAAACCTTGAATGGTGAGCAATGTGGGCGACAGATGATCGACGGTCAATCCCATTGCTTCCAAGACTCGTAAAGGTAATAGATTCACCGCAGACCCACAATCCAGTAGGATTCTGTTGATTTTTGCATCTCCAATCGTACCCGTGACATATAAGGGTCTATTGTGATCGGTGCTTCCTAATTGGAGGTCTCCGTCGGAGAACGTTACGGATGCCATGCATGAAGCACATTGAGATGGAGTGGGCAAAGCCACCTCATCAACCTCAACTCGATCCACTTGGTCTTTGTAATCTTCCGGATCCATGAGGGCCTGAATCAAGGCCTTCCTTAAATCGGTCGACATTTGTAATGCGTCATACACACTTAAGCGTGCAGGAATGCGCTTTAAATGGCCGATCACGTCGTACTTCACTTGCTCCTTAAAAGAAGCTTTACGAAGCAACACAAGCCTCCGTGGCACGACATCTTTTTGGGTGGATGTCCCAGCTTCCTGGTCTTTCTGACCCAATGTAGGAGTCTCCTTTTCAACCGGCTCCTCAAAATTTGTAGCATTTGGAGTCTCATTGACAAGTGGCCCCCTCCCTTTCCCTTTTTCCTTGGGCTTAAGAGGTGGCAACTTCTTCCCCGAACGAAGAGTAACTTCATCAGCCTCTAACTCTTCTTCCTCAACCATTTCGGCCCACGTGGCCATGCAACATTGAACAATTTCTTCTTCCCAAAATAACTCCTCCTCGGAAGAATCATTTTCTAGGAGCTCTTTCGGAATAAAGTCTTTAAGAGTAATCATTTGGCGCATAGGCTGAACGTACTCTTCATCAGAATCATCTTCTGATTTCTTGTCCTTCTTGTTCTTGCTCTTGTTTTTCTTTTTCTTATTTTTCTTCTCGGGCTTTCTACCGATCATTCTAAAGCCCGTAGGTCTGGTATGCCGGGTACTCTTTGGATGAGACTTCTTTCGGCTTAGACAAACCTGCCACTTAGAACCATCCCCTGCGTCTTCGTCTTGTGAAAATGATTCTTCAATGTTTGACTGCATTAGGACCTCATACAGAGTCGGGCAGTCCGGTTCTTCCCTTGGCATGTCAGGATATGCCCAAACAGTGCGTACTTTGTCACGCACCTGAAATTGTACTGGGACTGCCTTCGGGGGTAATGACACTGTAGGGATGTCATCTGGTGAAGGAACAACCTCAACCTCTTCTACTATAGAGATGGGGTTTGACGAGGCTGCTTGGCCTTTTGAGCTCGCACCTTCGATTTCAATTTCTCCCTTGTTGATCATCCTTTCCACGATGTCCTTGAACACATAGCAGTCTTCGAGAGGGTGACTAACAATTCGATGATAAGGGCAATACTTTGGATCACCCGTTTTGTTAGCCTCGTTTGGCCTCTTTGGCTCGGGGAGTGACAACATATTCTCCGTCATGAGCTCATTGAATATCCCTCTTACATCTTCATCGTCAAAGGGATACTTCTTCTGCTTTCTTTCTTCGAGAGACAATCTTTTAATGGGCTCTTTCGCTTGCCCCTTTTCCTGCGCTTTAGGATTATTTCCAGCAGATTTTCCACGAGGCTTGATGAACGTAGCCATGGATTCTCCCCTTTTTGGAGACTTTTTGTTGTCATCCTTCCTCGTCTCATTGATCTGAGGTCGGCTTGCTACGGGTTTGCGTCGAGCCAGCTGGCGTTCAACATTGCAAGCCTTTGAAACCAAGGTATCAAAAGCACGAGGTTCTGCGCTACCGACATGTATAGC
This sequence comes from Persicaria maculosa, assembly GCA_963922045.1. Taxonomy (NCBI): domain Eukaryota; kingdom Viridiplantae; phylum Streptophyta; class Magnoliopsida; order Caryophyllales; family Polygonaceae; genus Persicaria; species Persicaria maculosa. Next base: position 61,187,398 of record OY998259.1, read on the forward strand.
AAGCTCTGGGAGTAGGTTGTTGACACACATCTGCACGCATGCCTCTTCGCTCAATTTTTCTGAACATTGAAGTCTCAAGCTTCTCCACCTTGCGATAAAGTCATTTGCGGACTCATTCAGTCTTTGCTGTGTATTAGCCAGATCCATGATGGACACCTTGGCTTTCGAGCTCACGAACTGAGCTAGGAACTCTCTTTGCAGCTCATCCCATGTATGGATAGACTCAGGTTGAAGCTGAGTATACCATGTGAATGCGGATCCTCGTAGTGATTGGACAAATTGTCTTATCAGTAGCTGATCACTCAAGGCAGTTTCTCCACATGCCGAGTAAAAGTGAGCTAGATGTTCACGCGGGGACCCATTAAGGCCATCAAATTTATCAAAATTCGGCCTTTGGTAGTTCGGAGGAAATGGGATTGCGTCGAACTCCGCAGGATAGGGTTTTCTATAACCGATCACCGGCGGACTCTGAGAAATCTTGAACTCTCGGATCCCTTGTGCGATCCATTCTTTTATTTCCTGAGGAGAGATAGAAGCACTGCTTTCTCCCGTCTTGGGAATCTCTTGCCTATTCTATGAATTTTGCTCTTCCCTGTTCTCCGAGTTTCGCTGTTGGAGCTGGTCCATGAGCAGTTTAATCTGAGCATCCCTTTCCTCTAGCTTCTTTTGTAATTCCTGGAGCTGCTCTTCAGTGCTTGTTGCCCCAGTCACTAGAACTGGCATGCTTCCAACTTCTTCTTCAGAGTCATTGGATGACCCACCCTCGCTTACAACAAGTGGAAAATCCTCCTCTTGGAATAGAGAAGTAGAGTCCCCATATAATGGGGAATTTTGTTTCTCTTCTTGAACCGTTTCTGGATTCGAAGATTGGGTGGTCACTCTAGCATATGACTCGGCCTTAGACATAGACCTTGTCACTCGCCGCTCACATTTTCCTAACTGGGTAGAAAGCGACGTTGATTTCTCGGCTATAGCTAGACCCTTTCCTTTCTTCTCGACTTGAGAAGCCTTAGATGTCTCCTTTTGAGGCTTGGTCGGATTTGGTACCTCAACCTCTGGAACCTTAGCCCTTTGAGCCTTCACAGTTGAGGATATTGCATCCGACTCCTCATCAGAATAGGAGGTAACCAAAACCTGGACTACATTGTCCATGTCGACAGGGATAGACCCAAAGAAAATTTTCCTCGGGCTATCGATAAGATCCTTGGCAGCCCTCCACAGTGTTGCATTAGCCTGTTCCAAAGCAGGGGAACGAGCCAATTTGCGAAGAGCTCCAGTTTTTCCACGTTGGGAGCCACACTTACGCCCCCTCTTCCTGCGAGGCTTGTTTTCCTTCCTCGCCTCATTCACAGCTGGCTTTGAGACCTTTGTCAAGTTATCGTTTCTCTTGATAACTTGAATGATTGGTCTACGAGCAAGCCTAGGAGCGAGCTCTTCTCCGCCGGTTACTTCCTCCCTGATAGCTTCGAAGCTGTTGTTGGTTGGGATCTCAGCGATGATCGACTCCCTAGTCACGTCAAACTGGACCTTAAACGATCTCCTCTTCAACCAGCGGCCACCCTCCACGAGAAAGGTAGCAGGCAGTTCGTTGAAGTTGACAATAGCTCTTGGTGCCATTTTCTCCTACAAATAAGAAATAGGCAAATATTAGTTTCAACACAACTAAGAGATGAAAAGGCAAAAAGGGTCCCACCGAGCGTGCCAAAAATATGTTGAACAAAAATGCGCGAATAATCGTACAACACATTTTATTTAATTTTTTAGAATTTGAGTTCGATCCCTTTTGGTTATCCTCTTGATTCGAAGCTGTATTGACACCAAGACTTGAGTGGTTTTGATGATTTGGGCTGCACCCGAATTTTAGCGGGTTGCCTACGTATCTCTTGGAAGAGAATCAAGCCTTACGTAGTTCAGAGTGTTTATATTGATTTGATATTTGGGTTTTGGTGATTGAGCCCGACGAGCTTGAGCTTTATGTCGGGTGTCCTACGTACCCGTTTGGAACGGGATCAAATCACTCGTAGTTCTTTTGAGAACCAACGATTTAATTTGGTTGGACTTTGACGTCGTATTCATTTAAAAGTGAATTTAGAGGTTGACGACTGTACCCGATATATTTTTAGGATTTAATATCGGGTTACCTACGTAGCCGATATGAGGCGTCAAGTCTTTACGTAGTTCTTTTTAAGAACCGTTTGAGTTCGAGGAAATTTAATTTAAGGTTTTGACCCCGTTTTCTTTTCCCTCGTTTAGAAGTCAATTTTGATATTGACCTACTAGAATAAACCGACAATGAAATTTTACGAGTTTAACTTTAGGATTTTGTTAAACTCAATTTCAATATGTGCCAATCATAATTTCCAATTTTTAGTGGGCTGATTTTTTTTGTAAAACAATATATATATATATATATTTCGAAAGTTCCTGTCAAATGCCGATGCCAATTACATAGCACAGGTCTTTTTTTACTTGTTGTGGGCTGGATTACATTTTGAGGAGCCTTACACCCTCAGCCCATTTTTCATTACAAAGCCCACAATTAATTCAACCCCCCATTTTTGAAGGAAAGAAGACTTTCATTCTCACAGGCTCGTCGTCCTCTTCGCTTCTTTTTTTTTTCTGAGAACGAGACGAGCGGCTCGCCTCACTTCTCTCCTTTCCTCGTCGTTAGTAACCGGCCGGAAATTTTGGGTTCAAGCAACCAGAAAAGAGGGCAAAGGAAGGGCGGTGCGAGGCAAGGTGAGGGCGGGGACTGCTACGCCACTCGGGTATGTTTAGCTTTTGGCCTAAAATTTCCCAACCTCAAATCCAACGATTTAGTTTAATATTTAGGCGATTTGTACCCTAAATCTCGAATACTTAGTCACATCCACTTCAATTGGATGTTTAATTTCTAGGTTCAATTGATTTTTAGGGCTTGTAATCCTAGGGCCTTTTTTTTTTTTTTAATTTGTGCAATTTGGGGCTTTTCGATTTAGGAAAAGCGGCAAGGCAAGCTGAACGAGCTCCCGAGCTTAGGACTTTTGAAAGAAACCGGTGAAGGATTCCATCTTTGAGTCTCCTTGTGGCAAAATCTCGCTTGAATCCTTGAAGGCGCTGCGAAGATGATCCCGATGTCGCAGATTAGGTATGTTCATTTTGATTTTTTTTTATCTGTGTATGAAAACCCCAATCCCAAATTCATTATTTGATTTAGCGTTCAGATAATTTAAGCTAAGGATTTCGAATCTCTTTCTTCACCAATTCTCGATTGGATGCTCAGCTGATTTGTAATTTGGATTAGGGAAAACCAGCGACCGAAAGAAGCGGGGAACTAGGGCTCGGACGACTCAAATCAGCAGGGACCAAACAATTCTTTGGAAGACAGGAGGCTCTCGTCAGGTTGGTGATCTTTCTGCCTTAATCCAGTCCTTTAATTGGCCTCGTGAGACTTGTTTTGTTTGAAGTTACTTGTGATTTGCTTGTTTGGTTGGTCTTATTTTGCCAGTACTTTCTTTAATCTAGAGTTTTGTTGGCTGAGTTTATTCAGACAATTTGCTTTCTTGGATTTCAATTCCATCGTTGTCATGGCTAGATGAAATCGAATCGCTTTCTTTTGTTTATCTTCTTTTGGATTTTCTGAGTGAATTTAGGCAGAGTTTCGCCCTCTTTTAGGGCGTTTAACTGATTCCGAAACCCAAGCCACAAGCGAAAACAAGAGTGCTTTGCAAGGGCGGGGTTTCGAGAATCCATTTCAGCAGCACTTCGACCTTATTTAGGGTATTTTAACGACTCCGAAACCCAGGCCACAAGCGAAAACAAGAGTGCTTTGCAAGGGCGGGGTTTCGAGAGTGAATTTTGACAGCGTTTCGGCTTTGTTTAGGGCGATTTGACAACTCCGAAACCCAGGCCACAAGCGAAAACAAGAGTGCTTTGCAAGGGCGGGGTCTCGAGAGTGAATTTTGGCGGCGTTTTGGCTTTACTTAGGGCAATTTGACGACTCCGAAACCCAGGCCACAAGCGAAAACAAGGGTGTTTTGCAAGGGCGGGGCTTCGGAGTCCATAGGAACCCCACACAGAGAGAAGGCTACCTTTTGCCTCTTTTCTTCTTGCTTTCTTCTTGCTGTGCGTGTGCTATTTTCTGTGTATGTGTTTGCTGTGTGTTTTTTCTGCAGCTTCTTTCTCTGCCGTCTGTTCCTTTTTTTTTTCAACCCTAACCTTGCCACCTTTTATAGGGTAAAGAAATAGGAGGATATCCCTTATTAATATTATTCTATCCTCAAAATATACGTACAAAATCTTCTGTTTGCCGCATATTTCCTTTTTGTTTAGATATGGATAGACCTTTTTTATTCATCTATCAATTTAGCTGCCCTCATTGTAACTGGCAGATTTGGCAGCCACGTCCCAATTTGGAGACTGTTTTGGGCCGGCCTTCATGGCTCCTTTTGGGCCAACTTTTCAATTAAAATTCTGTGGGTTTTCTTAATCAAAACCCACTAATTCAACTTTAACTTCTCTTTTATTGCAGATCTGATCGGCCAGCAAAGCTAACATTGGATTTGGAGAAGCTCGCCACCCAGCGACGGGATTTGCCGTTTGCGCCCTCGACAACTTAACTTTTTTTTTTTTATCGTATGCTCAGCTATCATATTAAATTTGTATATTTTAGCTTACGAGCTTGTAGTACACTAAAATGATATGTTTGATATGTAACACATTTTGTGCACTCTTTATTTGCTTGTAAATATTGTTAGCCAATTGGTATTCGTGTTTAATGTATAGCGTATCATATGAAAGCTTCCACAAAAATAATTTCATGAGCTCATACGATAACTTTTAATTCACGAATTTTTACTCTCAAACAAACACCTTTTATGATGCAATCTTTACCTTTTATGGTGTAATCTATGAACAAATCTTAAGCGTTAGATTCAAAAGATCAACATCACATATTTACATGAAATTTAGAAGAGAAACAATATTCATATGTAAACAATATGCTTATTTGTACATAACTCATACGAATAACTATGAATAATCGTATTAAAACAGAAAAATAATTTTCATATGAAAAGACTATTAACACATATGAATAATTATTTCTATTGGGGCTGATCTTCTTTTCCTAAAAATAAGGTCATTTCTAATTTCCCAAATAGTTAGCCATATGAAGAAAATTTTCTCAAAGTTTTTGTTTCCATCTCGAATTTCCTCTATATTTAGAGATTTTGATTCGTTTGCATTCATATGTTGGAAGTACTTTCCTGTTTGTAGCTCAAATTGAGCAATTATTTTCATAGTGAATGAACAAATTCTCATTAAGTGTTCCGTATCCTCATCTACTTGATTGCAAAGACTGCACTGGCTATGAACTCTATTCACATATTTCTTAAGTCGTTTGGTAGTAGGAAGACCATCAACCATTATTTTCCAAATTAAGCTTTTGAATCTAGGAGGAAGTTTTAGTTTCCAAACCCAATTAAGATCTTTTGAAGCTTGAGTAGCATTATTTGTCATTCGTTTTACTGATTTCGTAGTGAAGCTCCCGTTTGGATCTAGCTTCCAGATAAGTCTATCTGTTGTGTTCCAATCTAGTATTTGCGTAGCTAGAATTTTACTAAATATTTCTGAGGGGAAGAGATTATTTACTAGCGGAGCATTCCATTGTTTTTGTGAGTTAAAAAGGGGGGGTTTACCTTCATGTCTGGATCACATTTCCCTCTAAATTGTTCAAGATTATGATTTAGCTAGGACCCATGGGTGGGACCAAACGTTTGTGTTATCTCCATTCCCAATTATCCACAGAAGACCTTACTCAATTTTGTTTCTTAAGGAGAGAAGACGACCAAATTGTCATGACGTAAGATGATTGGAACAATTTCTAATATTTTCCTTTTGTTTTATGACCTGTACCCATATGTTGTTTTCATTTGTGTAAAGGTTCCAAAGGAGTTTCAGTTGTAAGCCTATATTAAGTTCTTCAACTTTCTTATACCCAGGCCTCCTTGGCATTTACTTTTGCAAATGTTATCCCAACTTACAAGTGGTGTGTACCTCTCTGATTGTAGCTTATTCCAGAAGAAGTTTTTGTTTATCCGGTCAATTTATTCTAGAATTCCTTTTGGTAAAACGAAATTTTGCATAAGATAGTTTGTTTAGAGATAAGGTTTGCTTGGATCAGTACAGCTCTGCCTGCTTGAGATAGGGTCGAACCCTCCCATTTGGAAAGCTGCTTCTTTGGGCTTTGGATAGCATGCATCTTCAAATACACAGTTTTTTATTCTTCCATTAATGAGAGGAATACCTAAGTATTTGTCAAGTGTTCTCGTGATGGGGCCCCAATGTGTTGTGCAAGATCTCTGGCTAGAGTCTGAGATACGTTTGCTAAGCATTGAATTGAGCTTTTAGAGTAATTAATGGTTAATCCCGATAGATTAGAGAAGTTATTTAGCATGTTTTGGATAGTGTTAAGACTGATATGTGTAGCTTTAGCGAAGATTAAAGTGTCATATGCAAAGGTTAAAAAAGGAATAGGGGTACCATTTTTTGTCAATTTAATTCCTACTAGTGCATCCTCTAATAAGGCTTCTTTGTGTAATTCCCTATAGAGACCCTCCATTACTAGTATAAATATATAAGGGTCTAATGGGTCACCTTGTCTTATCCCTCTATTAGGTTTGAATTGTTTTCCAAGTATTGTTTACAAGCACCGATAAGGAAGTCGTATATAGACATTTCATAATCTAGCTTATCCACTTACTATGGAAACCAAATTTGGTGAGAACCGCTTGAATATAATCCAATTTATATTTTATCATATGCTTTTTCCCTATCTAGTTTTATAGCTATCCAGCCTGTTTTCCCTTTTTCCGGTTAAAACTATGAAATATTTCATGTGCAATGAGTGTGTTGTCTTGTATGGATCTAACTTCTACAAAGGCTCCTTGACATGGGTTGATTAGTTTAGGAAGAATAGGCTTGAGTCTATTAACAAGAATTTTTTAAATAACTTCGTAAATCGACAAATCGTATTGCAAAGACTAATTGGCCTATAGTGATGTATATTTGGAGGGTTATTCATTTTGGGGACAAGTGCAATCAAGGTATGGTTTGATTTAGTTAGTAATTGCCCAGAGTGAAAGAAAGCTTTGATAGCTTTGCAGCAGGATGAATCAACTATATTCCGATATTTTTTTGTAAAATTCAGGTGGGTAGCCATCTGGCTCTTTTGTCTTCTGCCATTTTCCAGAAAATGTTTTTGATTTCCATTTCAGTTGGTTGGGTAGACAATTTTCCATTTTCTCCAGTAGTAATTTGCGGCTGAATGTTCCAGACATCGTGAGGTTGAATTCTTCTTTGGTGGTTGTTAATAAATCTCTCCAACATTTCAATGGTTATTTGATCAGAAATCGCCTCTTGGTCAATTAGTACTTGTCCTTGATTAGATTCAAAGTAGAGCATGGATCTTCTAAAAAAATTTATTCTAGCAGTTGTTTGAAAATATTTTGCGGTCTAATAGTTGGAGATGGTTAATTTTGGCTCTTTGCTTCCAAAATTTGTGAGAATATTCCAATAATCTTGATTTCTTGTGTTCCAATCTAGCAAGTTTGGCCTCTTAATTTGCTGTAATCCTCCGGACAAGGGAGTTTAAGCTGGAAATTCTTGATTTGTAATTCCACCTGGGCTAGCTTATTTGACAGATTATTTGTTTGTTTTTTACACCAGTTTTTGTGTTTTGTTTAAGAAGTTTTTGTTTTTGCATCAGTTTGTAGGCAAAGGATCAAGAAAGTTTATTTTTCCATACTTTCTTAACCATTTCTTAATCAGCTTTGTTTGTATTCTAGGCCATTTCAAATGTAAAGGGGGTTCCTTTCTTTGGTCTGTGCTTACCAATATCGAGAGTGATGGGGCAGTGATCAGAGTAAGAAAAAGAGTGATGTTTAGTTCTAAGGTTAGGGAAGGATGTGATAATGTGTTGATGGGCTAGAGCTCTATCTAGCCTTTCATAGATATTATTTGTGTTAGTTTTATTTTATTCTCCGGGTGAAGGGTGAACCATTAAAAGGTATAGTGTGTAGGTTTAGATCATCTTTCACACGTTTTAATCTTCTAAATCTAGAGCAGGTGGGGATAATTCCACCTATCTTTTCAGTATCATTTTCAATATATATCATTTAGGTCTCCTATTATAATGATAGGAAGCTGATGTTTATGAATCAAGGCATAGTTTTCTTCCTAGAATTGATCTTTGTCATTCTCGATTGAAGGAGCATACACAAAGAGAATTGCAAATTCATGGTTTTCTATCTTTGTTTAAAGCATGATGACCGTATTATTTTGTTCAATAATATTACAATCTTCCATGATCTTTTATTTATAAAGCATCCATAAGTGTCCTTTAAGGCCAGAAGCATTAATACAATGGGACTTTTGAAAGCCAGAGATGCGCATATAGATATCATTTGGAGGTTATGTGGCCTTTGTTTCAGCTCAGACAAGAATGTCAAGGTTATTTTCAAAACGTAGTTGGTTGATTTCTTGCCATAAGAGGGGTCTCTTAGTACCCCTAACATTCCAATAACCAATACTAACCATAAGGATAATATTTGTTTATGTCGGAGTGACAAGTACATAATGTACTTACATATAAGCAAAAAGATCTTGCTTACACTTATACAATGATGGTAGTTCGTACCTTTAAGCATGCCAATAAGAAAATGGCTACTTGTGCACAGTAGTGTAGGGCCAAGTCTGTAGCATCCTGACTTGTTGAGGGTAATCTGCGGCTTGCCAAGCTGAGTAGAGACTATAGAGTACCATTTGAGAGGGTTATCTTTGAAATGGGAGCTTCTCCTGCTTTTTGTTTTGATATAGTATTTTGTAGCAAGGGTATGTTTGTTGGTAAAGTTTTGGTCGCTTGCCACCATTCCTCCCCTGAGGAGATAAATAGGGTGTCGCTGAAGATTTGGAGTAAAGGGATGAACTAGGACTATACCTGACGGCGACGGTGTGTTGGTATATGAAGCTTTGCATAAGCTTTTACCTTCGTCAAGAAGATTAAGGCCACCATCGACTCTGTTCTGACAACACTCAATCAGCTTTTTGTTTTTGCATTTCATGTTCAACGCTAGCAAATTCCTATCAACATTATAACACTTCTATATAAAAGGAAGAGAATAGGAAGTAGCATGACAGTAAATAAATATAGTTGAGACATAGAAAAATTCCTCAAAGGAAGAAGAGAGAAAAGGACAACACTTGCAATTACAGAGTAACCCGCAAGGAGCTAGGACAACATATAAAGGGCAGGCAGATATCTGATTACACTGCAAATACGAGAAACATTCATGGAAGTCTGGCGTGAAGGATTCCGTTTGACGCAACATATGTTTTTAAAATAAACAGAGTAATGGAAATCATGAGGTAATAGAGAATCATACAGAAGAATCAAAGTCAGGCATAAGATAAAATCATGTGCACATATATAAAAGTCAAGATTTAGAGCGAGGAAGGGTTTTTGATTAATCTTATTTGTCCAAATATCTTGGATTCTTTCATATCTAGAAGGGGGTTGAGAGGCTGATGTATCCCCACCGAAATCACTCTCCTTGACATCAGTTTGCGGACGAAGTGCTATCATTGGATTGGTATGTTGATAAATCAAAGTTGAATGGTGTTCGGCGGGGGGCCACATTAGCCATGACAGCCGGCAAAAGCGAAAAAGCCTCAGATGCAGAGCATAGTGATGGAGGATCAGATCCGCTGGAGAGGGGAAGTTCTAAGGATATATGGGTTGTTTTTTCATGGATAAGGGGCGGGTAGGCACAAGCATCAGCGACGCCATGCTGGAGAAGATGGGGAGGTTGAGCGCCGACAAAGAATATGTGTCGCCGCTAGAGGAGTCTCCGGTGGAGGAGATGAATACCTGCACCCCACCGGAAAGGAAGCTGGGGAGACTAGAATGGGTGGGAGGAGAACGTCAGCAGGCTAACAGGACCAGTCGCCGACAAGGATAGCCCGGACCCCCTAGAACCAAGTCGCTCGCACCCACCTTCATCTAGAAACCTCCATGAATCAGCGAGAAAGCAGCCATCCGACCAACAACGACCGCCACAAGATCTGAGCAGGAGGTACAGGAGGGAGGCGAAGCAATGAAGCCCAGCTTTCGATCTCATCTTCCATTTTTTTGCCTCTTTTTATGGCTTTTTTTAGATGAATCTCAAATCACCTATCCCTCTCTTAGAATTTGGTTTATGGATCTTGTGATTTCACTTGAATTTGGGCTGCCAATGGATTTACGTTTTAGGTTTAGGCTGAGATTGAGAGGTGCAGCTGCTAGGTTTTTGTTTAGGGTTAACTTTGAGAGTGTTTCTCATTATATTGCATTTCTATATATGAATATGATATTATTTATATTCAAATAACATATAATGAATAACAACATATTCATATTCACACACCATAATATTCACACACACACACACACACACACACACACACACACACACACACACACACACACACACACACACACACACACACACACACACACACACACACACACACACACACACACACACACACACACACACACACACACACACACACACACACACACACACACACACACACACACACACACACACACACACACACACACACACACACACACACACACACACACACACACATATAAACACACACACACACATATTATACATAGACACACACACACATACATACATACATACATACATACATACATACATACATACATACATACATACATACATACATACATACATACATACATACTGATACGGGGTTAGCCGTAGGATGGCCCGATCTTCGACAATCAAACTAGAATAACAAGAACGGAAGCAAACGACTCAATAAACTCAAACGACGACTCGATATCGACACGAAAGAAAAAAAACGCAGCAACTTAGACTCAACAAAATAATGAATTAAAGACCGATAGATGGGTGATTCGAACTAAAATAGAACGAGATAAAGACCCCAAGCCTCCGTAGAGGGTAGGAACCAAATACCAACGACTATAAAGCCCGCCTCTACAATTACACAACCAAGCGGACAACTTGGAGGCACAAGGAGGGGACTTGTGATTACCTGGATCACCAAGCTCTCGCGAGGTTGACGAACTCAAAGCAAACCAAGCAGGATCTATAACCAATTTGCAATCGATGAGCAACGCTACGAATCGATTGACTTTCTCACAGAAGTGTTTCACACAAGAACTGTAAATTTCAATAATGGAAGACGTCTCCTCTCTACAATGGAAAAGACCGGTTAATATAACCATAACAAAGACTATTTTCTAATAAAAATAATTTAAAATAATTATTTAAAATATCCTAAAAATAACTTCATTAATTAAAGGTCTTAAAGTAACACATGGATTAAGCCAAGTTTGGCCAAGGAAAGATCGGCGCCCAGCAGCTTCCGCATTCCAGCAGCAGCATCGCGCACGCCCGCGCGCTCCTCCTGCACGCCCGCGCGCTCCCCCTGCACGCCCGCGCACATTGCCTGCACTCCCGTCACAACAGTGACAGCTTGAAAAGAAGTTGATATTCGGCCAAGCTCTAGGTCGAATCTGGAAAAACCTTCAACAGCAAAGTTGTAGATCTCTTCGTTCTCGTTCCGACAAGGTATGGCACGCCTCAATCCGATTAATATTGAATCCGTACGACTCATTTTACCGAGACATCGAAAAGCTGTCAAACTGCTGAACGAATCTAAAAACGAACGACCATCAAGCTTGCACCTTTGGACTTTCTCCCATGGGGGAGCCTTCTTCTTCCTCTTGAGGATGACATCATTCTCACGAGCTCGAATCATAGGTCCATCCCCAAGTATAGGCGTGTTCGGAGGTGTCTTGGATGGTCCCGCATCATTCCCCCTTTCTTGAAAAGGATTCGACCTCGAATCCAAGGTCACATAAGATTCCCCAAATGCATCCACACGAGCTCCTGGATCGAAAACCTCATGCCAATGGAAACTCCTCTCGAGGCCGATTGTTGCAGGGGTTGACCATGTCTGGATGGTTTTGATCTTGGTGTCGCCATCTTGTAGACCATTAGAGCTTTCTACCAAACCAAGAAAAGAAACTTTATTAGTGCACATTTCATATTTCATTTCATCTTCATGAGGTTCGAATTGAATATGCACTGTAGCTTGTTCATTTATCTCTAAGGTTCCATCCAATGCTAGCAAGTTTTCATCCATTTTCAAGGCCGGATTTTCAATTAATTCAATGCTAGCAATTGTAGGAGAATTTTCACCATCAATGATCATACTAGAAACTTTGCCCTTTTCTAAGCACAAATCTTCTCTTTGATTATCATCACAAAGAATAGGCTGAATACTTAAATCAATCAAAGAATCATCATGCTCATATCCAACGCAATCATTATCATCACAGGCAAGTAAACTAAGAGCTTGATCATTATTAACATGCTCATCATTTTCACCACTAGAATTTTCAGATCCATTTTTGCCTAGGTGATTAATCATGAAAGTCGTCTTATTCGGGTAATCCTTCATAACATGTCCTCTACCTTGGCATATAAAGCAAGGAATGTACAAAGGTTGAAGAGGAGAAGAGTTAGGATTACTCCCTTTAGGGCCAGTAGATGCCCCAGACGAATTCCTCTCGTACATAGGCGTCTCGCCCTTGTCGATGGGCTCCTGAGGCATTCGGCCTTCACTCCTCCCTTGGGGTTGGCTTGCCCTCTCCCTTGAGCCGCCATCAAACCTCCCTTGGGGCTGTTGCACATGGCCTTGGCGCCACCTTTGGGGTTGCCCACTCGACATTCTACCACATTGGCTCCTGTATCTAGCATTACTTTCTACTTTCTTAGCTAAATGTAAAAGTTCAGTAGGCGTAGAATAAGGAAAATAATTAATTTCATGAGCTAAGGCGGGATGCAATATTTTAAGAAACCTAGCAGTAGTATCTTCATATGGTTCAACTACATTAGCTCTAGCCATGGTTTCTTGCATAAGATTAAAAGTTTCCTCAACAGTTTTGCTACCTTGCTTAAGATTTTCTAATCGTTGTCTAAGCGCTCTAGCATAGTGTTGGGGAACAAAACTACTTCTCATAAGTGCTTTTAATTGAGTCCAAGAAGCGACAGGCGGATCAAGGGCTCTTCTTCGTTCTTTAGCTAGATTATCCCACCAAATTAAAGCAAATCCGGTGAATTCTAAAGAAGCTAATTGCACCTTTTTATATTCAGAGAAGTTGTGACAATTCCAGATTTGATCCATTTTAGTTTCCCATTCAATATATGCATCTGGATCGGTGTTACCATCAAATTGAGGGATCTTTACCTTTACCTTACCTATGCCATCTTGCTCAGACTCTCTAGGTGCTCGATAGTGGTATCGACCTCCTCTGTTGTTCCGCCTCGGGCGTTGCTCCCAATACTCCTCTTCTTGGAAGTCGTCGTCACGCTCCGAATAGTAGAACTCCTCTTGGAAGTCTCGGCCTCTCCCCCTTCCTTGTCCTTGTCCCTGCATATTAACAAACCCATTATTCCTATCATTTCTCCCACCTCGTGGAGAGTTGTTGTCATTAAATAAAGGGTTATTTAAATTAAGATTAGGATTAGGATTAGGATTATTGACTTCCCTTGCATCGCGAGGCGGCTCGTCACGCCTATGATTTCCTTCATTTATCTTAGCTATGTTTGCATTTATCTTAGCTATGTTCTCCATGAAGGTAGTGTACCAGTCATTGCCCTGGTTATTAGACATTGCAAATAAAGACAAACAAAGAACTATGTGAAAGTTAGGAAATATAAACAGCTCACAAGTGTTTCGCTCTCACTCTTCTCTCTAATTGGTATGACAAGCTTGTTGGGGCAATCCGCTTTGGGCAAATCAACACTCAAGCAAGGACTTAACAATCAAAAGAGAGTAATCAAGAGAAAGGACAAAGAAACACCAAATAAGGTACTCAATAAGGCAAGAACCACTCGACAAAAGCTGGACACAAGGTCGAAATCGACCAAAACCGAACTCAACAGACACTGTACCGAGGCTGTACCGAGGCTAGAGGGGGTCGGTATGGGGTCGGTATGGGCACTGCAGTACACGACACACAAAAATAGGAAAAGAAAATGAAGAAAAAGAAAGGAAAACTTGGATTTTTACCTCTTTTTGATTTAAACCCTTAGTATGGATGTTGTAGTTGCAAGGTAGGGCTTAAAAAAAAATTATGGTTTGGGAGGTATGTGTTTGAAGGTTGTGACTAGGGCTATAGCAAATTCACCAAATTTGGTCCTTAAGCTTTCTTGCACTAGATAACTCCTTCTCTTCTTTTTTTTTTTTTTTTTTGAAAGCTTACTTTTGCCCCTAGTGAATTTTATCCTCCTAGGACTAAGCTTTGAATGTAATCTTTTTTTTTTTTTGAATATGCGGACTGTTTTTTTTTTTTTTTGACTAATGCAAGAAAACTATCTATCAAATAAAATTAAGGACTCTTGAAAATTTAAACTATGGTGAAAGAAAAATAAAATTTATGTAGCCCTAATGAAATATATATATATAGGTGATGGTGTGGCTAAATATGGTAAATAAATCTATTTATGCCTTTGATAATTTATGATAGAAAATATGAGATATATCTACCACAAATTTCAACAAATTAAATAAGGCAATTAAATAGATAAATCTAGGATAAAACAAGATAGCCAAAGATAGAAAGCAAACTAGGGTTTGTAGGATCGCAAGCAAAGGCCGAAGGCTGCCGACAGAAATTTCAACCACGTTGTCGTAGGAATGAAAGCTACGTAGTTGGACTGAATTTGATCGGCTGAACAAAGTGGCTTCAATACAATTTGACTTCAATATTGCTACTGTGGACACGGCTTAGTAGTGTTTAGGCTAAGTGCAACCACAATCATCACAAACAAAGGTTAATGCAATTAATTAAAAAATTCAAGAAGTAAAAATACCAAGAATAAGGAAGACTCTAATTTTATTTTATTTTTGTAGGTTTTGTGTTTAGAGAAACAAAAGACACAACTTTGATGTCGGAAACCAAAGCTCTGATACCAATTTGATACGGGGTTAGCTGTAGGATGGCCCGATCTTCGACAATCAAACTAGAATAACAAGAACGGAAGCAAACGACTCAATAAACTCAAACGACGACTCGATATCGACACGAAAGAAACAAAACGCAGCAACTTAGACTCAACAAAATAATGAATTAAAGACCGATAGATGGGTGATTCGAACTAAAATAGAACGAGATAAAGACCACAGGCCTCCGTAGAGGGTAGGAACCAAATACCAACGACTATAAAGCCCGCCTCTACAACCTTACACAACCAAGCGGACAACTTGGAGGCACAAGGAGGGGACTTGTGATTACCTGGATCACCAAGCTCTCGCGAGGTTGACGAACTCAAAGCAAACCAAGCAGGATCTATAACCAATTTGCAATCGATGAGCAACGCTACGAATCGATTGACTTTCTCACAGATGTGTTTCACACAAGAACTGTAAATTTCAATAATGGAAGACGTCTCCTCTCTACAATGGAAAAGACCGGTTAATATAACCCTAACAAAGACTATTTTCTAATAAAAATAATTTAAAATAATTATTTAAAATATCCTAAAAATAACTTCATTAATTAAAGGTCTTAAAGTAACACATGGATTAAGCCAAGTTTGGCCAAGGAAAGATCGGCGCCCAGCAGCTTCCGCATTCCAGCAGCAGCATCGCGCACGCCCGCACGCTCCTTCTGCACGCCCGCGCGATACCCCTGCACGCCCGCGCACATTGCCTGCACTCCCGTCAAAACAGTGACAACTTGCAAAGAAGTTGATTTTCGGCCAAGCTCTAGGTCGAATCTGGAAAAACCTTCAACAACAAAGTTGTAGATCTCTTCGTCCTCGTTTCGACAAGGTATGGCACGCCTCAATCCGATTAATATTGAATCTGTACAACTCATTTTACGGAGACGTCAAAAAGCTGTCAAACTGCTGAACGAATCTAAAAACGAACGACCATCAAGCTTGCACCTTTGGACCTTCTCCCATGGGGGAGCCTTCTTCTTTTTCTTGAGGATGACATAATTCTCACGAGCTTGAATCATAGGTCCACACACACACACACACACACACACACACACACACACACACACACACACACACACACACACACACACACACACACACACACACACACACACACACACACACACACACACACACACACACACACACACACACACACACACACACACACACACACACACACACACACACACACACACACACACACACACACACACACACACACACACACACACACACACACACACACAAAATTAGTTTTTGAAATTGGATTTTTAACAGTTACTCACCCCAAGCTTTTCAGAATTCTATTAATTTTCTCCTATCTGATCAGCTAGTTTGTATCAACTACTCTATCAGTTGGGTTACCAAACACATGACAAGCTTATGAAAACTCTAATTTAACATATATTTAACACACTTAATCCATCAGCTTCAGCTACCCTATCAGCTTCAGCTACCTCATCAGCTCCGTTTTACCAAACTGACCCTTAGTATTCGTATTTAATTTTAAATATGAATATTAGTTCGTTACACTCTTAGGGATGGTTTTTTTGGATTTAATCTTGTATACGACCCTTTCTTTAATTTCTTGATTTAAGAGTTCACAATTATTTCTCTATCACACGGTAAGGGGTCACTGTGCCAAATTACATCTCAGGCACGAAATTCGTCGCTTGAAAGGCATTTTCGCCGCTGGAAGTCTCAGGCGAGGGACATCCGTTGCCTAAACGTCCGTCAGTTCAATGTCATCCCTAGAGGGCTCAGGAGACAGATTTCATAAGGGCCGTTGTCTGAGTACCTATAGGCCACCACACTTACGTTCGTTTCCTAAATACATTGTCAGACCCCAAGGGCTTCTCAAGCCCGCCCATTAACTCTTAGGCGACGAACCTTAAAGTTCAGACAGCCAATCCGGTCCCTCGTTTTATAGTGAGGCCGGAATTATAAATCATTATTTAATTTAACTCAGGTGACAGACCTATACTAAGTTCATGGTCGCCTGAACCGGTGGGGAAATGGGAGAGGGATAAAAGAAATTGCTTCAAACCATCAACGGGAAAGGAAAAAGTCCGTCGCCTGAAATGGTTCACAAGAGGGCAAAACATCCAAGCGACGTGTTTGTTTGTAAGTTCATGGCTTGAGTTTATTTAAGCCACAAGTATTTAATTATGTTCGCCGTCTGATAGCCGTTATGAGTTTTTTTAAAAATGATATGGTGTTCTTTGCCTGATTGCGTATAGATTTTTTTTAAAAAAAATCGCAAATCCCTTTTGTCCCCCTGTTTTTATACCCAAAATTTGCAGAAAACCTGTGCATTTTTTTTGGGAAAACTAATTAAAATACCCCCACCTTTGGGGGTGTGGTAAAAATATATCCTCAACTTTCAAATGTAATAAAAATATCCCGACCTTTGAGGGTAGTGGTAATATATTACCAAAAGTTTTTTCACGAGTCAAAAATGCTGACAAGGCAGTCTACATGGATTTTTTTACAAGGGTTTTCTTAAACAGTGTTCTACTGTCCTTAGGAAAAAAATTAAAGAGCTTGACTGAGTGCATACCCAACACATTTTCCTCCCTTATGTCTTCTTCCGTGGTCGCCTCTTAAATTGGATTCTAGGTCTTTCAGGTAGCTCATGGTTCCTCTTCAATGTCAGTCTTTCTCCCTCATGGTCGACTATCTTGAGTTGTCTCTCTCACATCTTCTTCACATCTAATTCGTTCACGGACTTGGTTGGGTATGTTTTATTTTTTTTCACCTCTTCGTTGTTGTGGTCGTTTTAGTTTTGTTGTTGGTTTGGTGTTAGGAATAGTCGTGTTGTGTTAATTTGAGACAATTTTGATCAGATTAGTTGCTTGGTTGAATCAATTTCGTTTTTCGAGTTTAATTTGTTATCGTTTTTTTCCCTAAGGTAACCGTTTAAGAAAACTCAATTTTTGTGCTAATTTGTAAAAAAGGCTTCCATGTATGATGTCTTGTCAAAAAAATCCACGTAGGCTACATTGTCAGCATTTTTGACCCGTGGGAAAACACAGAGTAATATATTACCACCACCCTTAAAGGTCGAGATATTTTTATTACATCTGAATGTTGAGAATATATTTTTACCATACCCCCAAAAGTGGGGGTATTTTAATTAGTTTTCCCTTTTTTTTCCACGAAACCTGTAATTCAATATCCGAACATACAATCCACACAACTCAAAGAGATTCCAAACAGACAAATTATAAACACAAACACGAAATTCCATCCTTCAATCCACACAAATCCAAACAAATCCAATATCCCTACAAGCACACTAACTACCTGCAATTCAATCCTTCAATCCAAACAAACACAAAATACAACCTGCAATTCAATCCACACAATCACAAAATACAAAAGCAATCCGAACAATATATGCCAAAGTAGTAGACAAGTCCAAAAAGGTACGTTATAAGATAGAGGATGGTTGTGTGATACCTTCTACTGCTGGGAGAAGGGCTGAGAAGATACAAGAGGAGTGTCAAATGGTGCAGACGGTTGTGCAGCTGAGGTGAATGATGGATGCGAGCATGCAACTGCACGTAGGAAATCAAAAATCTTTTTCTTCAAGTCTGACATGCGCGACTGCAGCGCTTCGTTCACATCTCTAGCTTCCCTCGCTTCTTGGTATAATGCACAGGTCCAGTTTCAAGCACTAGTTGCGGCAGGTGAACTATAAGATGCACCATGATTGTGCAAAAGTGTGGGCGATAAATCATCTCCAAGTTGCACGGAATCTGCACTATCTCATCTTCCATCTGACGTACATCCTCCCTCCTCAGCTCCCTAGCACACAGTTACTGAAACCATTTTCATAGCGCAACCAATGTCTTCGCAACACTAGGTGGAAGGTATGCGTGAACAGAAATGGGAAGCAAATGCTCGAACATGACATGACACTCATGGGTCTTCAAACCAGTGAACTTTCTCTCTTGAATGTTGACCTTGTTGTGCAAAGATTCGGCGTACCCATGGGGAAACATGACATCAACGAACGACTTGAATATCTCGGGTATATCCTTCGGCTTCACTAAGAACGGTGCATGAGGGAGTCTACCATCTCTCCTTGGTGCCTGGCTTTTTTGCACCCCTCTCCGCTGCAATGCAACTCGAGCTTTAGGATCATCTTTTGTCTTCCCGTCAATGCTAAGAGTGATTCCGATGCTGTTATCAAATACATTCTTCTCAATATGCGTAACATCCAATGCATTTCTCACTCAAGTATATCGCCAATATGACAATCTCCAAAAAGCGCATTTATGAGTCCGGCAGACCCTATTAGTCGCATTGTACGGGGCCTTCAAAGCAGGTTACGAGCTAAGGACAGGGAAGTTGATCCTGTTGCAACAGATACAAGAGTAGTATAATGAGATGGATGGTGTATAATTTTTAAGTAAAGCAAAAAAAGAAGAGTGTATGTATAGCAATCTCTTACCGATTTATTTGTGATAGAATTTGCTCCCCGGTCCAAGAATGAGGTTGTCCTCTTTCCTCGCATTGCCCGTTGAATGCCATAGCAGCGGATCTCCAAGGGTGGTTTCGCGAAAGCCATTTTTGGTGCCCATCATAAACCATTCTTCCCTGTTCATGCGTTGCAGCCGTGTTGTCCAAGTAAGCAGGGCACGCCTTATACCCCTTTGTTGTCATTCCTTCCAACATCACTAGACTAGGAAAGTCATTGATAGTCCACAGAACTACTGCTTTCATGGTGAAAGTAGACATCGAGTGCCGATCAACTATACACACTCCAGTCTGCCATAGGTGCAGAAGCTCTTCGATCAATGGCTCCATGTACACGCTAAGACACTTTCCAGGAGACTTCCGTCCCGGAATCAGCAACGTCAGCATGTTGAATTCCCACTTCATGCACATTGATGGAGGCAAATTGTAGGGCATGATAATCACGGGCCAGGTGCTATGGAGACTTGACTGTTGCCCAGACAGATTAAACCCATCAGTGGCAAGTGCAAGCCTAACATTCCTCACGTCATCAGAAAAATGCGGATACGTCCTGTCGAATTGTTTCCATGCCTCACCATCTGCAGGGTGTTACGGCCATTCTGAATCTCTCACCCGCTCACCATGCCATTGCATTTTCTCCACAATGTTTGGCTCCATGAAGAGTATCTTCTGCCTTGGGGTCAAGGGAAAGTACTGAAGGACCTTTCTTGGAACCCTTCGACTGTTGTTGCCCTCTTCAGTCTCCAATCTCAAAGTGTTGCACTTAGGACATAATTCTAGTTGTACATACTGCTTGTAAAATAGTACACAGTTGTACTCACAAGCATCGATCAGCTCATACTGAAATGCAAGGTCCCTAATCACACTTTTCAACTTCTTCAAATGAATTGGATATTGGTTTTCTCCTGGCAAAAACTTTGAGAAGTGTTTGCAATTCATATCCATGCTTCTATCTGTCCATCCACACTCTCACTTCAACTTCATGGAATATAGACATGCCTCCAGAACAGTCCACTTGCTGCGGGAATACAACGGTGTTTGAGCTGCCTCTAGAAGCCTCTGATATTTCATATAATCATCATTGATGACATCTTCGAACGCGGGTTCTTCAGTAGTCTCGTTGGTATCCATGTGTGCATTGTACTCGGCATGATAAGGAAAGGCATCATGTAGAATATCCATAACAGGACCATGATCAGAGGAAGATGCCCTCTAATCCAACATCTGATTTCGTCTCTGGTCATTTCTCATGTCAGCTGGTCTCTCTCCATGTTTGTCCCAAACTGTATATATAACTAGACCACATCCTATAACAGGCCAAATCTGAGTGCATCTCATCTACGGTAACCCATTCGTTATTGTGACACTTTCTACACGGACAAAGGAAATGAGTCGTCCCACTCCTAATCGCATACGCTCTAATAACTTCCATAAAATTAAAGATTCCCATTTGATAGTCCGCGTGAGCGTGAGGGAGTTGCATCCCACTTCTGTCGCCCCTTATCGTCCTATCAATATCAATTTCAATCCCTAAAACACATTCTCAATCCACATTGTAAAATGCATTCTCAATTTCAATCTCAACCTATAAAACATTCTCAATCGAAAATACATTCTCATTCTCATCTTCAATTCCAAACCCCATTCTCAATCTAGAACATATTCTCAATCCATATGTTCAATCTAAAATACACTCTCATCATCAACTTCAAAACCACATTCTCGTTATCACATCATTCTCATCATCAATCTAAATCAAAAACCTAATATATAAACATATACGTAATCAACACAAAAAATCAACATAAATAATCCATATTCCCATTACCTATCTTAATTAAAACCACATTCACATTATCACGTCATTCTTATCATCAATTTCAATCACCAACATAATCTATAAACATATATTAAACAAATCCATACAAGACATAAGATATTTGAACATACCTTACTTAAAGATGGCGGAATGAAGTTGATAAATGGCAAAGACCTACCTAGATGGTGATTAGGGGAGTGAAATGGTGAAGAGATGGATAGGTAAGACAAAAATGGAGAAATGGTGAGCCTCTATAATTCGTGGTTCAAAAAGACCATTCAGGCCATGGACATATCCCTAAGTTCCTCTCCTGAGTGAGCAGTATTAAATGACATCCAACTACCTTACTTTTTTGGCATACCTCAAGCAACGGAGATAGCCCTAAGTTCCTCCCCTAAGTGAACAGTATTAAATGTGCCAACTGGCTTGCTTTTTTTCCCTAACTCAGGCGACGGACATAGTCCTAAGTTCCTCCCCTGAGTGAATAGTATTAAATATCATTAACCGCCTTACTTTTTGGCATACCTCAGGGAACGGACATAGTCCTAAGTCCCTCTCTTGAATGAATAGTATTAAATGAGCCCCAACCGATTGACTTTTTCCTCACACTCAAGCGACGGACACACTCCAAAGCTCCTCCCCTGAGTAAATACGTAGTTGGGCCTACTTTTGTGGCCTAATTCAGGCGACGAAAATACGTAGTTGGGCCCTATATATGTTCGTCGCCTGAATGCCTATTCTGACAGAGCTTGTTGGGCCCTATGCTCTAGCCACCAATTAGACCCGGGCAAATGCGGGCGCGGGCCGGGCTTGGGACGGGTTTTACCCAAAATATTATCCCGTTTTTGCGGGCACGGGCCGGGCTAAGCCCGCTTAACGGATTGAATGTCATGTCCAAGCCTGTCCGCTATTGCGGACACGGGCTACCCGCGGGTACCCGCAAACCTAACCATAGTTGTGTACATTCGACAAAAAAATTAAAATAAAATTGCACTGTCTAATATATATAAACACTGTAATTAAGCTACCGAGTTAATGTATACACACACATTCGGATGGACATGCAGTAGCACATAAGCAAAATCAGTATGTGTGTGTATATAATTTTTGTTCACAAAAAAAAAAAAATCTGTACGTTGGTGAGTTTATATATATATTATTTATTTTTATTTTGCAATGTCTAATTAAGTAATTAGAGATTTAGGGTATAGATTTTTTTCTTATAAAAATTAATATTTAATATTATTTATTATATATGTGTTTTAATAAATTAAAAAAATAGCGGGTACCCGCTACGGGCCTAGCGGCCCGTAACGGGTATATTTGTCTTCCCAATACCGTACCCGCTGCGGGCGCGGGCCGGGCTTAGCGGCCCGCATGGGCTTTTCCTTCTACCCAAGCCTGTCCAACTCCGCGGGCGGGCGGGACGGGCCGGGCAGGCCGGCCCGCGTTTGCCCAGGTCAATGTCCTTCCTTTGTTCGTGGCTTGAATATGTTCGTCGCGTAAATCAACGTTTAAGTGACGAACATTGTTCATTTTGGTTGCCCAAATAAGATTTCAGATGAGTTGGGAGGTCCCGTCAGTTAGGCGACCACAGTCAACAAGTCCGTCACCTGAATGTCATTCAAGCGACGGAAGATCTTGAATCCGTCGTCTGAACTGCAATCTGGCATAGTGGGTATTCTCATGAGAAAGTTATGCACACCGATATATGCGTTTATTTGAGGGATTCAATGTTTTTTTAGGAGTTTATTTGTTCTATCATAAGAAATTAAGACTATAATCAATCGATCTGAAGACACTAATTCTCATTGAGTATATATAGTATAATTTACATAAGTAATGTAATGTGCAGATACAATATATTATTTTTTATAACATAAAAAATAGAGCAAACTTTAACTCCTAAAAAGGATAAATTTGACATTGCATGCATTTTCAGGTTATTATCCAAAAAAAAAAAAGCC
This sequence comes from Persicaria maculosa, assembly GCA_963922045.1. NCBI lineage: Eukaryota > Viridiplantae > Streptophyta > Magnoliopsida > Caryophyllales > Polygonaceae > Persicaria > Persicaria maculosa. Next base: position 61,210,767 of record OY998259.1, read on the forward strand.
TTATACAAACCTCGAGTATCGACTCATTAAACTCGTGGTACCACAGTAATATAAAAGAAGAACAGTACAGAAAAGCCCATGCATCAGCTGGGGGCGGTAGGGAACTTGAACCCATCATCAAATGCACGAACAATAACTTCGTACAAGAACAAGCACAAAATTTAAAAAAAAATACAAAAATAAAAATAAAAAAAGAAAATGAAGCACTGCTATATAACAGTTGCTGATATTGTCTTCCATTTTGGCTTAATTGGGGCTTACCCTCCCTCAGTTTTTTCAGCTTGTAGCTGCTACAGCCCGGCCACTCCTATCTATCTACACACTTCATTTCTCGATCTTGTATATAACTATGCCGGTAATCATACATATATCCAACTCCTTTAATATATTGATCTTCTTCACATATATTATCATATATATGTTGTTGATTTTGTTCTATATATATATTGGCAGATGTTTAGCTGGGTGCAAAACAAGCTCTTCAATGGGAGATCATCAAGAACCAAGAAACCCAGTTCCATTTCTCCACCGACCGGTCAGCCCTTGACTTCAAGGGAAGAGTTCAGCGATTGGCCTACTGCATTACTGGCAATTGGTACATTTGGCCTCAAATCCATCAAAGATGAGACCCTCCAAGAGCCCGGAAATTATCCGGATTCTGAACAAACCACTGCAGATGCACAAGCTGATGAAGCTCAACACGCGCACACCACCACCGGTATTAGTACTCCTACAGCTACACCCATGATGGTGCAAATTCAAGACAGCGGCCCTTCCGACACCACCGCGGCTGTTGTCGCCAAGAAATCGCTGTCGTCTTATCTACTTAAGAAGTTTTTCACTTGTGGAGGAGGCGGATTTGCAGTTCCTTCAGGCTCTCCTCTGATTAGAGACCCAGTACTCCCCCATTCCGAATCAAAAATGGAGAAGGTACGTACTGATTGACCGATCGATGATCATATATACTTTTTTGGTAATTATATTGAATCTGGAACGAAATTGATGAGGACGACGATGGTATATATTAATATAGATTTTGAGGAAAATACTAGACAAGAAGGTACACCCACAAGGCCCATATGCCGCAGCAAGTGCAACCAAATACCTCAAGGGTAGCACTGATGATGATGACGACGAGGAGGAGGAGGGTCATTGTCAGAAAGCGATCCAGTATACTAGCAAATGGGTCAAGACTGATATTGACTGTAAGTTCTACCTTCTTGGGAATCTTGCCATCTAGGGGCTCGGGATAGCTGAAGCCAAATCAAGAAAAAAAAAATTATGTGTTTTTTTTTTAGTTTTTGTGAATTTTATTAATGAAAACCAGAAATATATAGCCCGTTGTAGGCCTGTGCCTCATCATGTAGGTGGTCCGATAGAACAGGATCCTTAAAATTTTGGGCCCAATATATACCTGTTTTGTATATATTAATTTTGCTTTTTAAAAATAACAAGAATAAGAAAGTGAGTTGTTGAAAATCTCAAAAAACTTCCAAATTAATAATCGCATGGTCTTGAGTTTGATTTCAATTTTTTTCCAAGTGAGGACCCATAATTTATTCTTCACTCTTCTTTTTTTAACCATTTATTTTTCTGTTTTTGTAAAATGTAATAATTTATAATTTGTTTTTTAAGTTTTTTTTTTGATAATTTCTATAAAATCAATGTTAAATTATTTTCTAAGTGGGGGCCTATTTTCTTCTTCACTCTTCTTTCTTTGTAATCAATTATGGATATGCCTCTTTTAAAAAACTATCAACTTTTCATCCTTATAAGTTATATATAGACTTGTCATGAGATATATAACATGCCATTCCAAACATGTTTTAGGTACATTGTAACCATAACTTTGTTGATGGTGATGCAGATATCGTCCTTGAAGTATAAGAGAAGGGTCAATTCATTACGATTCAGCCTAGCTCTTACATTTATATGTAAGAATTAATTAATTTCCTGCACCTTGATTTCTATATATGACGATCTAAGCGATAAGTTTCCTTAAATGTTTCAATAATATTGCAGGTTAATTATATAATTGATCAACCGAATGTATCATCAAAGTCTATTTCGAGGAGAATTTATGTGTGAACATATATATGTGTGTGTATGCCTATATTTTTGCAGAGAGAAAATAATGTATGTTTATTACATGTTAATTTTTACATATGCAAGAGATGAGAGATTCAGATGGAAAAAAAAAGCTGAGAAAAAAAAATGCATCTTGTTCACAAGATTTATTTGGCCTAATATATGGACTTTTTTTTTTGCTTCGATGTCATTCATGACATTCTTGAAATAATATATATATGCTGCAGCTTTTCTGTCGTTCGTTATGTTGTCTATGTCATATGTGTGTGTATTTATGACATTCTTGAAATGATGTTGCAGCTTTTCTGTCGTTCTGTATATATGTATATATATGTTGTCTATATCGTACACACACGATATAGTTTATAAACCAAGGATTGAGAGATTGGTTTACTCCATGAAACCAGTAGCAATCATAGAGATTTTTCCAAATGATTTTCTTAGAGGGGAAAAGAAAGCATTACAACAGAGAACATGAACTTATAGCTCCATGTTTTGCTATACTCAACTAAGCTCCTAACCATAGTTCTAATTAACTAACGTTTTATTCAATATACCAACACTTATAAATGAATGTATGAATGTATCCCCTCAAGTTGGAAGCTCCTCCATGCCCAACTAATTGTGACACAAAAACAGATGTTGAGCTCTACTTGGAGCTTTGGTCGTCAAGTCAGCTAGTTGAATACTAGATATAGGCAATCTGCAAGAAGCCTTGCACCTTTTCTCATGCAAAATAGCAATCTATATCCAAGTGATTTGTCATCTCATGGAAGAAAGGATTAGCTGCGATCTGTTGGGCTGCTATATTGTCAAAAAAATAAAGCCATTGGAAGCTGCACTTCTTGATGCAAATCATGCAGCAAGAAACTTGTATAAACCAACTCAGTTATGGTATCTGCCATGCTCTTATATTCAACTTCGATATGTGGAAAACTTTGATACCATATTCTACTTCTTTGTTTTCCAAGACACGAGTTGATAATGCCCTTGGAACACATAGAACGGTGTTCAAGATCTCCTCATGGTCAAGCATGCCCCCCCCCCCCCCCCGGTGATCACCTCGTGGTCAAACCCTAGTCATTGCCAAGCTAGGCTAACTGGGGAAGAATAAGCCTTTTGTTCATTGCCCTTTCACATATCTCAACAAATGTTGTATTGCCTTGAGATGAGGCAACTTGGGAGCTGACACAAATTGGGATAAGTCATAAGTGTTGGATTGCATATGAAATGCCTAGCCTGGTCAATGACAAGTACTAAAACCTCCCAAGAACTTTTCTATAGTGTTCTGAATCCTGAAGCAAGTCTCCCGCATCAATGCTCAACTTTAGACATGTAGGGAGAGGGAAACCTACTTCCTTTGTCTCAAACATCTTGGTGCTAGTGAAAATATTAGTTTATATATATATATATATATATATATATTTCTTCTGGCTAAGATAGGTACGTTCCCTTCCTTTCTCTAATTATTTCCATCCTAGGAAATATTTGACAACTCCCAAATCCTTGACGATAAACTTCTCATCAAGTGCTTGCTTGATTTTTTCCATCTCCTACAAGTTATTGACTGTGAGAAGTATGTCTTCCACATACACCAACAACACAATAAAATAATCTCCACATGCCTCGATAAACATGAAGTAATCATTGGCAGCCTGTGTATAACCTAAAGCTAAAAAAAAAACAGTTAGCTCATGATTCCACTACCTAGAAGCTTGCTTCATACCATAAAATGATCGTTGAAGCTTGCAAACTAGGCCTTTTTTAGCTTTCACATGCCCTTCAGGTGGATGCATGTAAATTTTCTCTTCAAGATAGCCATCCAAGAAGGAATTGTTCACATCTAATTGAAATAATGGTCATTCTCTTGTAGTTTCTATGGCAATAATAATCATCATTGTTGGTAACTTTGCTACTAGACTAAAAGTATGCTTGTAATCATTCCCAAGCTTTTTATCAAAGCCTTTCACCACTTGCCGAGCTTTGAAACTGTCAACTGGTCAATCAGCTAGGTACTTCACCTTTTACACCCACTTTGACCTAATAGACTTGTGCCCATCTGGCAAAGAACTGATCGAGTGCCCAAGTTCCATATATTTGTCTCTAAAGCACCCAATTCTTTATTCATTGCACCTTCCTAATCGGAATTCCCTTTAGCTTCGGCATAGTTGCCTAGTTCATATACTTCCATAACCTATGACATGAAAGCAAAATACCCCTGATCACCTGTGTTATTGACAATAGTCATAGCATAGTCCTTGCTCCAAACAGGAAAACTCCTATGCCTAGACAATATCTTGATGACAACATCTTATGTAACCATTGCGTCAAGCACTTCATGTTGCCTGTTATCGTGGAGAAGGCCCAATACCACTGGTTCCTCATCATCAACACATCTTTTCTGTGAAAAAATTCCATGATTTTATGAAAGCACACCACTCTCCGCTCCTTTCCTGAAAGGAAATTCTTCCTTAAACAACTTAACATATTTGCCGAAAAAAAAAACTTCTGTAGTTGATAAATGATATGATTTATAACTTTTGTAATGAGAAGGATTCCATAACAATACACAACTTCTCCTTCTACCATTAAACTTATCTATATTCCTTTTGTTTGATGCTGCATAACAAAGGCGTCATATATATTGCCCTTAGATTTGCATGATCTGGCTCCTTATGAAAAAGCAGTTCAAAAAGTGTTTTCCATTCTAAACTCACCAAAGGTTTCTTATTGATGAGATAAGTGGTAGCAAAGATACATTGTAACTAAAACTTCTTTGGTAAATTAGCATGTATCCTAAATTGTAATAGCCCTAGCTGTCTCCACCAAGTGCTTATGCTTCCTTTCCACGACTCCATTTTGTTGTGGTCTATAAGGCAAACTTTTCTAGTGCAATATCCCTAGCTCATAAAAAAAACATTTTTCAATCGTCATTGCGAATCTCATAACCATTAACTGATCTAATCATCTTTGGTGTGACACCTAACTGATTTTGTACCATCCTTATGAATGTCTTCATAGTGTACACCACCTTTGGTGCTTCTCATGGATTAAATATGTCCATGTAGCCCTGCTCATATCATCAACAATAGTGTAAAAGTAAAGCAGCCCAACACCTGACACATGCCTCATCATACGGCCCCCACAAATCCATGTGTAACAAATAAAAAACATTTGCAAATCTATTATCACTTCTAGCAAATGGCAATATGTAAAACTTAGCAAGTTCACAAGCATCACACATAAAAGCATTCAAACGAGTCTTGCCAACAACTGGCACATGATTTATCTTAGAAAATGATATATGACCTACTCTATCATGCAATAGAAATCTATTATCCTTAGCGAGCAAGAAACGACTACTTTTATTGAAATGAAAACTCCTTTTATCTGATGATCTGCTAGCAGATAGTTTGTAAAGTCCTTGACGAGCGGTAAGCCTTTCATTGATTCTCGCCAAAACAAATACCTAATATTCAACACTAGTATAATGAATAAATACAGGTGTCGATCCCACAAATAGCGTGTATTCAGTATGTTTCCTGTCAACTATTCAGAATAAAGAGGGAGAGAATAAATTAGCAAAGCATTCGGTTGTTGTTTGTGAGCAAAGTAACAATAAAGATTGAATATTATGAGAATGGTTTCACCCGCTTGTCTTGACATGGTTGGTTACCTCGTTTCTCTAGTAACAATAAAGATTGAATATTATGAGAATGGTTTCACAGTGTTGTATAGCTTCCTATTTGATCACTACCAACTCCCTTAACGCTTGCATGGGGTTCAAGCAATCTGGTTTTCAACTCAGCTATTGCTTCCACTAAAAGAGATAATCCTTATCTGTCAATTTCCTTACATGATCCAGATTCTCAATCTATTCCTCAAGACATGTTTGTTACTATATAGGTTTGATCCGCAGGAGCGAAGGTAGTCGAAACCATTAGCTAGATGCAACTTAGTCTAGGTAGCTAATCAAGACAAAGCAGCAACATAATAACCATATAAGCGCAAAGGAAACGAGATAGTAAGATAGAAAGAACCTGGAATTTATAACCAAACCAACGTCTTGACAATTAGATGAGTGGAAGATTAGCCTAGCATGGCTATCTTCATGCAAAACATAAGAGAAAAGAGTACTTTAGGGTTCCGCTCTGCAAGGGAGGCGGATCCCTCCCAGAGAGAAAAGAGAAGGAGTTATGAATGAATGAATGATGAAATGCCTAGGCTAGGGGTCTATTTATAGTACTAGGAAACCGTAGAATCAACATCCCTTAGTGTGCAACAAAGGCCCAATGGGTTGTTAGAAGCTTCACGCAAAATATGAGAAGATATGAGATAGCGAGCGTCGTGGAGCATCGGCGGGCACCGTTAGCCATCGATGGGCGAAGATCTTTATGACTTCATGGATTCGTAGAACTCATCGGTAGATTTACAACACATGGTCATAATAGTTGATCGGACATTCAAGGCCACGAGAAATTGTGTTTTAAGTTCAGCTCGCCGCGCTGACAGCTTTCGCGGCTCGTTGTCATTTTAGCTCTTAGACCTTGATTCCTTGCTCCGTTGTTACTCGACTTGTCTTGGCTCTTTAATGGATTGTCCTAGCTCATCTTAGCCCCATTAATCCATGATTCCTCCACCATTTGAAGTTCGGATCTATTACTTGCAAGTAAACACTAAAAACGCGTAGATTCCGACTTCTTCCACAAAGAATACAAAGTATGGAATCCAACTATAATGAGGGCTATAATGACATGCAAATAAGCCTTAAACAGCCTACTATGTATGTCAAACTATGCATCATCAGTCTTCCATGTTCATTTCCAACAACAACCGACCATTGTCTTACTCAGACGATCGATTTTATAGTTCACAACAATCCTCATCAAACCTTGATCTCAACTTTTTAAGAATGATCACTTTATGGATAGAAAACAATTTGAACTAGAACTCAGGAACTTACAACACATCATTAATCACAAAATCATCCCTCAAGACCACTGATCCCATCCTTATCACTCTGATCACTCTCCCATCAAGCAACTTGACAAGGATTGACATGAGTTGATGTTTGACCGTGATCAATAAATTCAGATACAAGGACATATGGTCTGTAGCTCTCATGTCTAGAATCCATTCATCATGATTTGGTTCAAGATTAGTAAGAAGAGACAAGGAAATACTTGCGACGTTGTTCACACTCGGCATCATGACCTTGCCTTTGAAAACCTTCATCATTTCCAAGCACACAGCTTGCACGAGCTTTGGATTAATGACTTTGGAATTTAATGAAGAAGCCATTGTGTCTCCCTTGATTGGTGTGGCATAGGTCTTCTTTTCTCCAATCACGTTCGTTGCCCTCTTTGTACCGTGCTTGTTCTTCTTCCCCTTGTACCAGTCAAGGTATTTAATGACCTCAAAACACTAGAAAGAGGAGTGACCATCCATGTCACAATATGATCAGTGCTTCTTATCTTCAGATTTGGTCTTCTTGAATTCCTTCTTCTCATTTTCACTCCCTTTGAAGCTATTCAGAACTGCAAGAAATGTCGTCGGTTTGGTATTCACCAATGTGGTAATTTCCTTCTCATTTTCAACTTGTAGAACCAAGTGATACACCTAGTTTGTTGATGGTTAGGAGTGGATCAAGTGATAATATCTAGCTCTTGTCCCTTTCAAATTCTCTAATGAGATTGAGAATAAATTACATTAGCTTATCCTGATTATCCCGATCTCGAACACGATCTAGCACCTTGCATCCACATTTTTTAAGAATTTCGCATGTACATGTCGAAATTCCATTTAGATTGTGGATTTCATCCCAACATCCTTTCAGGTTGGAATAATAAGGCATCACGCTCATCCCTCCTAGATTCGAGTTCATCCTTTCTTAATGGTACCTCTCAATGATCTTCAACCACATATACTTCTCTGAAAGCACGTAAATGAACGAATTCGATAGATTCGACATCATCGAGTTTAGGATCCAACAAGCAACCATGTGGTCGCACTTGATCTATTGTTGCAGATGAATTGATTACTTTTCCCGTTTCTTCACTGAGCCATCGATGAACCCTAGCTTCATTTTTACAGTAAGTGTCATCTCGATCTACTTGCTACATGCCATAAAGTTGCTGCCAGCAAGTGTGAAATTCCTCCGACCGAGTTGTGCGATTTGGTTCGTCATCTATTGTCCTACGTTGTTCATTGTTGTTACCTTTGCGATTGCTTTGTTGCTTGCTTTGGTATCTCACTTTGTGTTGTTGAACTCTGATACCATAAGGAAACCAAGGATCGATAGATTGTTTTACTCCATGAAACCACTAGCAATCACAGGGAGTTTTCCCAACTGGTTTTCTTAGAGGAAAAGAAAGCGTTACAATGGAGAGCACAAGCTTATATAGTGAGATCCATATTCTACTACATCTTATTCCAACTACTAACCTAGTTATCTACTCAACTAAGCTCCTGGCTATAGTTCTAACTAACATCTTATTCAATATAAAATGACCAATACTTATAATAGGAAAAAATGAACGTATGAATGTATTTTATGTAAACTATATTCTCTGTACATTGCACTTCAACCAAATTTATAATCGATGAACATTTTGTGAATTAACTTCATGAACCAACATGATCATTGGCCATGATCATATGTGTCAATGCAAATTTTATGATTAAAAGGCATTCAAAAAGAAGAAGCAAAGATCATAAATCATGTTTGTAATTAAGGAGAATAACGTACGATAATTGTCTCGAATGCTTTCTTTTTTCATAATGGTGTGATTATTATACAATTTGAAGTGGTAATTGAATTGGCAAATGATTTTGAGTCCGCCTAGGCGAATTGGAAATGAAGCTTGAATCCATATATAGAGATTGTTCAAGCATGAATTAATATGGTTAATCGAGTGGTAGCAAATCCTTATAAATACATACTCGATCGTAAAATAAATCATTTGTTTGATGTATGATCGAAGGTTCATGCCTCCTAGATCTAGGGGCACATATTATGCTAAAGAGTTGAGTTTGTAACATGAGAGTTCCCTTGTTAAGATGGTTGAGTACTACTCCATTGCTTCTCAATGCTTCAAGTTTGATGTTCAATTGATCTTCTCAATATGACTCTATTTCATCATGTTGTCAATGTGCTATGAGATTGTGCTTATTCAAGGCACGTATACTCTATTCGACCAACTTATTGTCTCCTCTTTGTCCTTCTTTTGATGCCATTTTTCAATTCTTTCGTAAAGTGAGGCATGCAAACAACTAAGGCTAAACTTGATGTGATCCGAGCTCTTTCGACACATGCTCAGTGTTTTAGTCATAACAGGGTCAATATTTGTCCGATGGAGGTGTGTGAGTACTTGTTGGAAAGAGAATTCGAAGGGCTACATCTTTTATGAAGACCAAAGTGCCGAAATCATCCAAGAACAGGTCCGAAATTGGCAATAAATCAGCATTCTGAAATCTGGACAGCTTACCCGATGCATTGAATGAAGTCGGAATAGATGAGATATATCGAAGGGTCTTCATCCAATGGGAATTGATGATTTTCTACACTTTATGAGGATAACCGACCCTTCATTTTCCACCATGAGGCTGTCCACGTTTCACCATCAATTCCGAGAAACTTTTCATCTTTTCCGTCTTTAATTTGTTGTTTTGATTTTTGCTTCTTTTTTGGCTATAAAATGCCTAAACATTTGTCATAAGAAACAAGATATGAGTTGATAATTTTTGGAAGAAAAGTGTGTGTGTTTGGTTGATTTGGTGAGATGCCATTTTGACGCCTCATTCCGGAGTGAGAGGCCGAGGAATGGTCCCGTTTGTCTAACTTTTTCCGGTGAGATGCTTGTTAGAGTTGTTCAAACAAAGGCTTGATTGCTCGGGAGTGAGATGCCGACGAGTGAGAGAGCGAGTTTGGTAAGTCTATGGGTGAGATGCTCATAGATTTAGCCATCCATATCTTGTTTTTATTTTCCCCAAAAATCTAGAAAAATCCAAATAAAAGAGTCGCGTGTGTCCAATTTTGTTCTCGTGCTCGGTTGAAGCTTTAAAACTTGTTGGATCGATCCTTGGGTCGCATCATTTGGTATCAGAGCTAATCCATCAAGTTCACAAAGCTTTATGAGATTCCATCACTTTCATCCACATCCCTTTTTAGAGCCGTCGCGGTTACAACCATTGAAGTGCACTGCGCAGATCCAACGTACAGGGGCGTATCGTACCTTTTTGGAAAGGCAACGCATATTTGAGATTCTTCGCAGGATCAACCATCAAGATATCTTACGCAGATCCAACGTATAGGGGCGTAATGTTTCTTTTTGGAAGGGCAACGCAAGATTCGAGGACGAATCTTTTTCAAAGGAGGGGAGGATGATGTGATCCGAGCTCTTTCGACACATGCTCAGTGTTTTAGTCATAACAGGGTCTATATTTGTCCGATGGAGGTGTGTGAGTACTTGTTGGAAAGAGAATTCGAAGGGCTACATCTTTTATGAAGACCAAAGTGCCGAAATCATCCAAGAACAGGTCCGAAATTGGCAATAAATCAGCATTCCGAAATCTGGACAGTTTTCCCGATGCATTGAATGAAGTCGGAATAGATGAGATGTATCGAAGGGTCTTCATCCAATGGGAATTGATGATTTTCTACACTTTATGAGGACAACCGACCCTTCATTTTCCACCATGAGGCTGTCCACGTTTCACCATCAATTCCGAGAAACTTTTCATCTTTTCCGTCTTTAATTTGTTGTTTTGATTTTTGCTTCTTTTTTGGCTATAAAATGCCTAAACATTTGTCATAAGAAAGAAGATATGAGTTTATAATTTTTTGAAGAAAAGTGTGTGTGTTTGGTTGATTTAGTGAGATGCAATTTTGACGCCCCATTCCGGAGTGAGAGGTCGAGGAATGGTCCCGTCTGTCTAACTTTTTCCAGTGAGATGCTTGTTAGAGTTGTTCAAACAAAGGCTTGATTGCTCGGGTGTGAGATACCGACGAGTGAGAGAGCGAGTTTGGTGAGTCTATGGGTGAGATGCTCATAGATTTAGCCATCCATATCTTGTTTTTATTTTCGCCAAAAATCTAGAAAAATCCAAATAAAAGAGTCGCGTGTGTCCAATTTTGTTCTCGTGCTCGGTTGAAGCTTTGAAACTTGTTGGATCGATCCTTGGGTCGCATCATTTGGTATCAGAGCTAATCCATCAAGTTTACAAAGCTTTATGAGATTCCATCACTTTCGTCCACATCCCTTTTTAGAACCGTCGCGGTTGCAACCATTGAAGTGCACTACGCAGATCCAACGTACAGGGGCGTATGGTACCTTTTTGGAAACGCAACGCAGATTTGAGAGTCTTCGCGGGATCAACCATCAAGATATCTTATGCAGATCCAAAGTACAGGGGCGTAATGTTTCTTTTTGGAAGGGCAACGCAAGATTCGAGGACGAATCGTTTTCAAAGGAGGGGAGGAATATGTGATCCGATCTCTTTCGACACATGCTCAGTGTTTTAGTCATAACAGGGTCTATATTTGTCTGATGGAGGTGTGTGAGTACTTGTTGGAAAGAGAATTCGAAGGGCTACATCTTTTATGAAGACCAAAGTGCCGAAATCATCCAAGAACAGGTCCGAAATTGGCAATAAATCAGCATTCCGAAATCTAGACAGCTTTCCCGATTCATTGAATGAAGTCGGAATAGATGAGATGTATGGAAGGGTCTTCATCCAATGGGAATTGATGATTTTCTACACTTTATGAGGACAACCGACCCTTCATTTTCCACCATGAGGCTGTCCACGTTTCACCATCAATTCCGAGAAACTTTTCATCTTTTCCGTCTTTAATTTGTTGTTTTGATTTTTGCTTCTTTTTTGGCTATAAAATGCCTAAACATTTGTCATAAGAAAGAAGATATGAGTTGATAATTTTTGGACGAAAAGTGTGTGTGTTTGGTTGATTTGGTGAGATGCCATTTTGACGCCCCATTCCGGAGTGAGAGGCCGAGGAATGGTCTCGTTTGTCTAACTTTTTCCGGTGAGATGCTTGTTAGAGTTGTTCAAACAAAGGCTTGATTGCTCGGGAGTGAGATGTCGACAAGTGAGAGAGCGAGTTTGGTGAGTCTATGGGTGAGATGCTCATAGATTTAGCCATCCATATCTTGTTTTTATTTTCCCCAAAAATCTAGAAAAATCCAAATAAAAGAGTCGCGTGTGTCCAATTTTGTTCTCGTGCTCGGTTGAAGCTTTGAAACTTGTTGGATCGATCCTTGGGTCGCATCATTTGGTATCAGAGCTAATCCATCAAGTTCACAAAGCTTTATGAGATTCCATCACTTTCATCCACATCCCTTTTTAGAGCCGTCGCGGTTGCAACCATTGAAGTGCACTACGCAGATCCAACGTACATGGCCATTCATACCTTTTTGGAAAGGCAACGCAGATTTGAGAGTCTTCGCGAGATCAACCATCACGATATTGATCATGCACTTTTAGGTAGTGTTAATATAGGCATTTAGATGAGTTCAGGTAGGGTAAAATGCATGAGTTTAGAGTAGTTTTCATGTTTTTATTATGCTTCAATTAGAGTCGGAATCTACAAGTTTTGTGCATGATTTCAGGTGATTGTGGAAAGGTGGAGCTGAGCTCGTATAAATGATAGAAGATGAGATGGAAATCGGAGTCTTGAGCAAGAGAGCCAAAGAGAGGAGCTGAACAAGTGCAAAGGAATGGAACTGTAAAGAACTCGGGCCAAGATTGCATGAAACTCGGCCGAGTCCATTGAAGAGAACCGAGTTGTTGAGTTTGGGAAGAAACTCGGGCCAAGATGCCAAGAAGCTCGGCGAGTTATTTGAGGGAAGCCGAGTTTTTGGATTCAGCTGAACTCGGGTGGGACAAGGAAAGCTCGGCCGAGTTTATTGTTGGCACACCCGAGTTTTATTCCGTCTTCAAGAACAGCTGTTACTTTATTTTCTAATTTTAATTTTAAGGAGAACAGGAAACGTTAGACAAGGGCTTTTGTTTTTCTGGAGAATCGGACGAACAGAGTTTTTGGTATGGAGTTTCTTTCTTATTTTTCTATTTTCTCGATTATGAACAACTAAACCTCTTTGCTCGGGGAAATTAATCGAAGCTTCGGGTTTTCTATTTCATTGTGAGATTTCCGTTCTTAATACTCTTCTTTGAATATTATCAATTCTTTGCTTAGATTGTTTAGGGTTCTCGTGAATTTCCGTTAGTCTGATCAACTGATGCCTTTTCATGATAATCTATAGCTAGATATAGGTAATTTCTGGTTGAATTATCTATATTATTGTGTAGCAAAATATAAATCTCTGAAACTGGTTGATTTAGGGATTTGTATAGAGAATTGATTTGCAATTGATGCAATAACTGGTTGTGCGTATCGATTGTCTCTGTTGATTTCCTTTAAGCTTAATCAATTATTGAATTGAATCTTGATAGTTTCAAGATTGTTTGATAATTAGGGTTTTCAGGGTCTGGTTGTCCTGTTAACTAGATTCGATAAGGAATTGGATTCAAAAGAGTTAGTCTTTCCACAACAAAGTATTCGAGAGGAAGTTATCTATTTGATTTCGATGATCAATGAACAAACCTGATTGCTTAGATTGATTGACCTGAGCTATTCTCTCATATTCATTAACTTAATCTGTTTTACTTATTGTTTTGCTTACTATTGTTGCTTAGTTAGTTCAAACCATCAAAATCCCCCCTTTAGTTCTTGTTCTTGTTGACGCACTCTAATTTGCATACGAATCATAGACTCTCTGTGGGATCGACCCGTGCTTGCCAAACTAAATTAGTTAGGTTAGTCGGTTATATTTGATAGGATTTAAGGCGACTGAAAATCCCTTGTCAAATTTGGCGCCGTTGCCGGGGAATCAAATTGTTATTTGTGTGCTTGTTTTTGTGTGTTAATTGGGTTGAGAACCTCGCTTATGGTTCGCACCCGTGCTACTAATACATCTGATTTGCATTTTGATCCAGAGATCGAGAGAACACTTTCCAGGCTTCGTAGAGAATCTCGTGGAGATCAGGATAGGTCAGAAAGAGTTGAGATGGCTAATCCGAATCAGACTTTGAGGTAGCTGACTGCCCCGAATCTGACACAACAACCGCTTGCTATAGAGTTTCCAGAGCTTGCTGACGGTGTGAGTTTTGAGTTGAAATCTGGACTGATACATTTGCTGCCGAAGTTTCATGGTCTTAGTGGAGAAGACCCTAATAAGCACCTAGCAGAGTTTCATGCTGTCTGCACAGGCATGAAGCCGAGGAATGTATGATCAAATCAAGTTAAGAGCCTTTCCTTTCTCTTTGAGGGATTCGGCTAGTGACTGGCTCTATTACCTCACTCCAGGGAGCATAAATACATGGGCTCAGATGCAGAAAGCCTTCTTAGAGAAATACTTTCCAGCAACAAAATTGAACAGTCTCAAGAAGAGCATCAGCAACATCGAGCAACATGCTACAGAGAACTTGTATGATTACTATGAGAGGTATAAGAAGCTAGTGGCCAGCTGCCCTTATCATGGCTATTCGAATCAGGACCTCGTTCTCTACTTACATGGAGGTCTATTAGATGATGAGAGAAGAATGGTTAATGCTGCATGTGGTGGTAACATCCTGAATAAGACTCTTGCTGGAGCATTTGAGATGTTTTCTGAGCTTGCAGTGGAGGCAAGGCAATTCAGGAAGACATCCTCTAAAACTGTGAGCTCGGCAGAAGCAGACTCATCACTCCAGACAGATGTGAATGAGTTGAAAGAGATGATGCGAAAATTCATGCTCAATGGGAATCAGCAGCAGGTTAAAGCATGCGGAATCTTTCAAGATTTTCAGCATCCTACCGATGCATGCCCCATCCTTCAGGAGCCGAATGTTGAACTGAATGCAGTGGGGGGCTTTGTACCACAAAGGCCAAGGCATGCCCCTTACTCTAATAGCTATAATCCTGGCTGGAGAGATAATCCGAACTTTAGGTATGGAAATCCTCAACAGCAGCAGTTTAATCAGCAAGGAGCTCCACCATTCAGACAACAGTATGGACCTAGGCCTCAAGGGCAGAGTTCGAGCTCATCCATGTCAGCTAAGGACATGATCAAAGCTCTGACACAGAATGTGACTACAATGCAGAACAACATGGTGCAATTCCAACAGGAAACAAAGTCCAGCATTCAGAACTTGGAGAATCAGGTTGGACAGATTGCTGGTGCTTTGGGCAAGCTGGAGGCTAAGGATTCTGGTAAGTTTCCATCTCAGACTGAGTTGAACGAAGAAGGGGATAAAGAATAAGAAAAAACAAAAAGGATGTGGTGTTTGATTTTAATGGAGAGTGCAAGAAGGCGTTTGATGAGCTGAAGAAGCGTCTGGTTAGTGCCCCGATCATCCAGGCACCAGATTGGTCTCTACCATTTGAGATCATGTGTGATGCGAGTGACTACGCTATTGGGGCTGTTTTGGGGCAAAAGAATGGGAGAGCATCTCATGTGATACATTATGCGTCCATGACTCTGAATGGTGCGCAGAGGAATTACTCCACAACAGAAAAAGAGCTCCTAGCAGTGGTTTTCTCATTAGAGAAGTTCAGGTCCTATTTGCTTGGCACAAAGGTGATAGTGTATACAGAGCATGCAGCTCTTCGTTATCTATTGACGAAGAAGGAGGCAAAGCCAAGGTTGATCAGGTGGATCTTGCTATTGAGCGTACAGGGGCGTAATGTTTCTTTTTGGAAGAACAACGCAAGATTTGAGGACGAATCTTTTTCAAAGGAGGGGAGGATGATGTGATCCGAGCTCTTTCGACACATGCTTAGTGTTTTAGTCATAACAGGGTCTATATTTGTTCGATAGAGGTGTGTGGGTACTTGTTGGAAAGAGAATTCGAAGGGCTACATCTTTTATGAAGACCAAAGTGCCGAAATTATCAAAGAACAGGTCCGAAATTGGCAATAAATCAGCATTCCGAAATCTGGACAGCTTTCCCGATCCATTGAATGAAGTCGGAATAGATGAGATGTATCGAAGGGTCTTCATCCAATGGGAATTGATGATTTTCTACACTTTATGAGGACAAACGACCCTTCATTTTCCACCATGAGGCTGTCCACGTTTCACCATCAATTCCGAGAAACTTTTCATCTTTTCCGTCTTTAATTTGTTGTTTTGATTTTTGCTTCTTTTTTGGCTATAAAATGCCTAAACATTTGTCATAAGAAACAAGATATGAGTTGATAATTTTTGGAAGAAAAGTGTGTGTGTTTGGTTGATTTGGTGAGATGCCATTTTGACGCCCCATTCTAGAGTGAGAGGCTGAGGAATGGTCCCGTTTATCTAACTTTTTCCGGTGAGATGCTTGTTAGAGTTGTTCAAACAAAGGCTTGAATGCTCGGGAGTGAGATGCCGACGAGTGAGAGAGCGAGTTTGGTGAGTCTATGGGTGAGATGCTCATAGATTTAGCCATCCATATCTTGTTTTTATTTTCCCAAAAAATCTAGAAAAATCCAAATAAAAGAGTCGCGTGTGTCCAATTTTGTTCTCGTGCTCGGTTGAAGCTTTGAAACTTGTTGGATCGATCCTTGGGTCGCATCATTTGGTATCAGAGCTAATCCATCAAGTTAACAAAGCTTTATGAGATTCCATCACTTTCATCCACATCCCTTTTTAGAGCCGTCGCGGTTGCAACCATTGAAGTGCACTACGCAGATCAAACGTACAGGGACGTATCGTACCTTTTTGGAAAGGTAACGCAGATTTGAGAGTCTTCGCGGGATCAACCATCAAGATCTCTTACGCAGATCCAACGTAAAGGGGCTTAATGTTTTTTTTTGGAAGGGCAACGCAAGATTCGAGGACGAATCTTTTTCAAAGGAGGGGAGGATGATGTGATCCGAGCTCTTTCGACACATGCTCAGTGTTTTAGTCATAACAGGGTCTATATTTGTCCGATGGAGGTGTGTGAGTACTTGTTGGATAGAAAAATCGAAGGGCTACATCTTTTATGATGACCAAAGTGCCGAAATCATTCAAGAACAGGTCCGAAATTGGCAATAAATCAGCATTCCGAAATCTGGACAGCTTTCCCGATGCATTGAATGAAGTCGGAATAGATGAGATGTATCGAAGGGTCTTCATCCAATGGGAATTGATGATTTTCTACACTTTATGAGGACAACTGACCCTTCATTTTCCACCATGAGGCTGTCCACGTTTCACCATCAATTCCGAGAAACTTTTCATCTTTTCCGTCTTTAATTTGTTGTTTTTATTTTTGCTTCTTTTTTGGCTATAAAATGCCTAAACATTTGTCATAAGAAAGAAGATATTCGTTGATAAGTTTTGGAAGAAAAGTGTGTGTGTTTGGTGGATTTGGTGAGATGCCATTTTGACGCCCCATTCCGGAGTGAGAGGCCGAGGAATGGTCCCGTTTGTCTAACTTTTTCCGGTGAGATGCTTGTTAGAGTTGTTCAAACAAAGGCTTGATTGCTCGGGAGTGAGATGCCGAAGAGTGAGAGAGCGAGTTTGGTGAGTCTATGGGTGAGATGCTCATAGATTTAGCCATCCATATCTTGTTTTTATTTTCCCCAAAAATCTAGAAAAATCCATATAAAAGAGTCGCGTGTGTCCAATTTTGTTCTCGTGCTCGGTTGAAGCTTTGAAACTTGTTGGATCGATCCTTGGGTCGCATCATTTGGTATCAGATCTAATCCATCAAGTTCACAAAGTTTTATGAGATTCCATCACTTTCATCCACATCCTTTTTTAGAGCCGTCGCGGTTGCAACCATTGAAGTGCACTACGCAGATCCAACGTACAGGGGCGTATCGTACCTTTTTGGAAAGGCAACGCAGATTTGAGAGTCTTCGCGGGATCAACCATCAACATATCTTACGCAGATCCAACGTACAGGGGCGTAATGTTTCTTTTTGGAAGGGCAACACAAGATTCGAGGACGAATCTTTTTCAAAGGAGGGGAGGATGATGTGATCCGAGCTCTTTCGACACATGCTCAGTGTTTTATTCATAACAGGGTCTATATTTGTCCGATGGAGGTATGTGAGTACTTGTTGGAAAGAGAATTCGAAGGGCTACATCTTTTATGAAGACCAAAGTGCCGAAATCATCCAAGAACAGGTCCGAAATTGGCAATAAATCAGCATTCCGAAATCTGGACAGCTTTCCCGACGCATTGAATGAAGTCGGAATAGATGAGATGTATGGAAGGGTCTTCATCCAATGGGAATTGATGATTTTCTACACTTTATGAGGACAACCGACCCTTCATTTTCCACCATGAGGCTGTCCACGTTTCACCATCAATTCCGAGAAACTTTTCATCTTTTCCGTCTTTAATTTGTTGTTTTTATTTTTGCTTCTTTTTTGGCTATAAAATGCCTAAACATTTGTCATAAGAAAGAAGATATGAGTTGATAATTTTTGGACGAAAAGTGTGTGTGTTTGGTTGATTTGGTGAGATGCCATTTTGACGCCCCATTCCGGAGTGAGAGGCCGAGGAATGGTCCCGTTTGTCTAACGTTTTCCGGTGAGATGCTTGTTAGAGTTGTTCAAACAAAGGATTGATAGCTCGGGAGTGAGAGGCCGACGAGTGAGAGAGCGAGTTTGGTAAGTCTATGGGTGAGATGCTCATAGATTTAGCCATCCATATCTTGTTTTTATTTTCCCCAAAAATCTTGAAAAATCCAAATAAAAGAGTCGCGTGTGTCCAATTTTGTTCTCGTGCTCGGTTGAAGCTTTGAAACTTGTTGGATTGATCCTTGGGTCGCATCAAAACTGAAGAGAATTAACAAGGCTAGATTGACTGGTGTTTGTTCAACTAGAACGAAAATGAATTACTGCAATGAAAGATGGTTGATCTACATAATAAACATTCCATCAACACAAACTAGAGTTTACCCAAAAAAAAAAGCATAAAGAGCAACAATGCTTGCAACTCAACATGAAAGACTAACGTCATAGTGTTCAACTGATTCAACTGCCTTCATGTGTAGTTTCTTCTAATCATTATCGGATGTCTCAATTGGCTTTCTCGATCCCAATTCAATCAGATCAAACAGGTCATTGCAATACAAAACATCCTCCATCTTCGTCGCCCAGATAGAGAAATTCAAAGTCGTTAGCTCTATCATTCTACCCGAAAATTCATCGGTCTTTGTTGTCATCTCTACTCCTATTACCCAAAAAGAGCACAACCAAAGATCAATCACATAGGCTTTGATGCCACTTATTGGGCTAGAAACCACTTTCTAGCCATACCCGGAAGTGAATTCGGATAATAAAAAAAACAACGACAAACCGCCAGCAAACCAATGACAAACTAATAATATCAAATCTAAAACTCAACCAAGCAACCACAAACACAGATAAAAACACAAATATCGACACAAGATTTACGTAAGAAAAACCATCCCTAACGAGAGGATATAAAAACCACATTCCGCCTGCCAGAGCAACCAATACACTAATCAATAAATCAGTACAAGTGTTTAACAATTCAGTCTCACACCGAGACAACCAAATATGGAGACCTCAAACAACAAACTAAATGCAACCCGAATCTAGAAAGGATTCCTCACCCAAAACTAATTAAACACTTGTAATCAGATTAGATTTCCAAGAAGAGAAAATAGCTATCAACAAACACCCGTTGTTGACTTGTCAAATGTGGGAGACTGATTACTAGATTAAGAGACGAAACACCCGCTCAAATCTCCTATCTTTCCGCTCCTTTTTCCCTCCTCTCCCATTTTTACTTGGCCTACAGTTGATGCTTACTGAAGCTCTCAATTGTTTCTCCCTAATGCGTACAAAGAAAGGCAAATGATACCTTTTAAATTTTACAAAAAGCCATAAAAAAAAATCTCACTTTGGGCTGGACTCCCATAAGCCCTAGGCCCAATATTTTTGACCTCTCGATACATCGAATATGTCTAGTAAATTGAATTATTTTTTTTTAAAAAAAAAAGAAAACGTAATTGCTTTCTACCAAAAAAAGAAGGAAATATGAAAAAAAATAATACGAACTATCAACGGTAAACTAAAAATAATACGAACTTTTAAAACTACCAATTCATATACAAACTATTACACATTAAACCAAAATTGATATAGAGTTCAAAATTCACAAACTCTAAATTCATTTGGACTCAATATATAATTAATAATAAATTATGATCAAAATTGTAAAATTCATAATTTCATTCTCCTTCCCCAATATATAGAACAAAGTTTAGAACAGTTGGCGGCGGCAATGGCGGACCCTGCAACACGAGCCCTGAGGTTGGCAACGACCGGCAGCGAAACCACCAACAGACTGCTTCTATTTCGTCGTCTTTCATGGGGTTTCTTTTCACTCGTCTGGACGACCCAGACCGTTCATGGTCTGCTTCTCTTTCGTTGTTAGTGGGTGGCCCGTCTAGACGACCCAGTCCTTTCGTGGGGTTTCTTTTCGCTCGTCGCCTGACATTATTGTGGGTTGGGGTTGTGCGATTGGTGGATGTCTGGTCGCTTTTGTGGTCTCGTTGCCGATCTTTCCGGACCTCATGGCTCGTGTTGCAGGTCCGCCATTGCCACCGCCAACTGTTCTTGATTTTGTTCTGCAGATTGGGGAAGGAGAATGAAATTATAAATTTTACAATTTTGACCACAATTTATTACTCCCTCCGTTAATTAAAACTTGTCGTTTTAGACATTTGCACATTTTTTAAGAAAGCAAATAAAAACAAACAAAAATACACTTATACCCCTAATTATTACTTTACTTTTCCACTTTATTGAAAACTACAACTAACAAATCTCTAATCATTACAAGAGTAATTTTGGAAAGTGAACACCAAAATACCTAAAACGACATATTTTTCTTAACGGGTGAAATCTATCTATCTATATACATATACTAAAACCGATGCATTGGTGCCTGCGTTGCGACACGTGAGTGAATCTGCCTATGTGGCAGCGCAAGAGTGCGTCTCGTAAAACTTTCCCCCGTCAAAAAGGAAATCTAATAAAAATAATTAGATAGTTCTAATCTATATAATTAAAAATGATTAAATAATTATTTTATTTTACCATTAACTCATATAATTGGATCGATGGAATATCTTATAAAAGACTAAATATTATATAAGGAAAAAACTATATTAATATAACACAATCATCAATATAACTAAACATAATAATACTAATAAGTAATAATAATAATAATAATATAATTTTGAGTTTTTGATTACACGCATCAAACTAATTATATATATATTTTTTTTATAGAACTCCAAATAGTATAGAAAATAAACAATCAAATGTTTACAAGAAGTTAGCAGACAACCGAGAAACAAGCTGCGCACCAACCCCTTTAGCAATGGAAAAACAAACTCTGGTAAAAATATGAGCAGCTAGACGAGAACTAGAATCTAAGGCTAAAGAAAAAGAGCGGATCCGTCCCAGCAACGCAACAGCATCCACATCCAGCTCACCAAAAGAAGAGAAAGAAAAAGAAAAAAACCCATAACCAACAGTAGAGCACACATCCCGATACTTGGTGAACTTACGCCGCGCAGCGTCAAGTACACACCATCCAGGAGCGAAGGAAGCCAAACAAGTCTGAGTGAGGGGGGAGAAACCAGTGATATCCACACACATATCCCGGCCCCGATCCCAAGAGTAAAGAAGAATGTCAGCGGGCCTAAGGGACAGCTCTGAGCCAATCAGATGAATGGGGCCCATGCTGAGACCTCCAAAACACCACATGTCGTGGGGTCAATGAAAAAACCGACTCAGAAGAAGCCACAACCCGAGCGAAGTACACATCTGCCAATTTCTTCATAAGTTTGGGGGCAGCGAACTCGCAATAATCACGACTGAAATCAGAACCGGTAAGACCATTGAAGTCACACAGTGCAACATCGAAAGAGGGCCCCTCACCCATGGGCAGCCCAGCAAAGCGGAGGAGCGAGGACTGCAACCCAGAAGACTGCAAGCGAGAGGCCAGAAAAGAATAATGCATGACGTCACCAACAGCATAAACACCAAGCCCACCGTACTGAAACGGAAGAGTAGCCAATCTCCACTGCCAATCACCAAACCCGGGTCCAGAAGCAGCCACAATACGCTCTAAACAGACACGGAGGGCACTGTCAAAAGTAGACTGAGCTGGGACAACGGCATCCGGCGGACAAGTACGCAAGGTGAAGTAGAGTCTAGAGATACCCGAACAAGCCCGAATCAAAAGCAGCTCACTGATAAGGCATGTTCCAATATGCATTATAGATTAGTTTAGGTGCATTTAATTGTTATATATTCATGTTTTAGTGTTAATTAGATTAGCATTCCTTTTGTGAAAAAGTTCGGAATCTACGCTATTTCGATGGTTTTATGTAGATTTGTGGATCCGAGGCAAAGAACACGGGGAACGGAGCTAAGTAAGGCTAAGCGAGACTTTAGAGAGCTTAACAAAGAAGTCCCAAAAAGCATGGAATAAGCTAAGGAACAACGGAGCACGAAATCGATGTCTAAGAGTGAAAACAAGGATGAGTCGCGAAAGCTGTCCGCCCGGCGAGTTGAACTTGTAACGCACTTTCCGGAGGCCTAGGATGTCCGATCGACGCATATGAGCATGCGTTGGAAAGCTCTTTCAAAGATCTACGTGATGGTGTTCTGCTGGATTTTCGCTGACAGCGAATGGATTTCCGCTGCAGCGGATCAAGTCATCGAATCAAGTCTGAGCAAGTGTTTGAGCATGAGTCGCTGCCAGCGAATGGGATCTCACTTCCAGCGAGTGGGATCTCGCTGCCAGCGAGTGGAGTCAGCGGCAGCATGTCCAGGAGCAGCATGACTCGCTGCCAGCGAATGGAGTCGCTTCAGCGAAAGACCGGACTCGCTTCAGCGAGTGGGAGCTCTCGCGCCAGTGGAAGGTTGCTCTCGCTGCAGCGGCTGGGTGGATTCGCGGATGCGGAAACAAGGGAGCCGAAGAAGCTTGAAAATATTCTAAGGCATGGACATTCGCTGTCAGCGAGTGTGGTAGCGAAAATTCAATAGTAGCTTAATTAAGGTCATTCGCTGTTAGCGGAATTCTATTCCTTGCCAGCGAAAATGACTCCGGATTGTATATCTTTTATCTAGTTTGTTTAGGAAGTTTCTATCATATTTGTCTATCCTTTACCTTGTCTATACAAGACTTTAGGCTTATAAATAGGATGTTTTAGGATTAGTTATGGAGGGATTCAAGTATAGAAATCACCATTGAAGAGAAGAAAGCTTAGTTAAGCCATGTTTGGCTAATTTTGTAGTTTTCGCCTACACTTTCGAGACTTGGTTGGTGGTTTGTGAGTTTCTAATATAAGTTATTTTTCCTCTATAATTCTTTCAACTTCTTTGTGTGATATTGATTATGTTATTGGTGTTATCTTGATTAGCTACCTTGATAGTATTGATTTCATGCTAGGATTTAATACTTTCGTATTTGTGTTATTTCCATAGTAGCACGCATAAGAATGTTGATTCCGTGTTTGAAGCATGATTATGTAGGGAGTTGACATATATCTTAAACATTGATTTACCGTGTTTAATTGGTGTTATTTATATGCTCAAGTTCTTGGGACGTTGTGCTATCTCTTTGTTAAATCTTGACCGTGTTAAGGTTGCATTGAGGTGTAAGGGATTAATTGGACTCGTAGGACTTTTAATCTATTAAAACCAAGACGAGAGGAATTCGTAGGAAAAGATAATAACTTGAAAAGGATTCGATGATCAATAAAACCAACCAAAGTCGAGAACTTGTAGGTGAAAACGCTTTTCTTCTATCCTTTATTTTCTTTTGTCAATATTATTTTCTTTTATTTTTATTCATAAACATCTTATCTTTTATATTGATAAATACACAATATTTTGAAATACTTGATTATCTAGGGTTCGACCCCTTTCTTGCATACTATACTAGTTTGTTTGTTTGGGAATTATTTTTGACGAGGTGAATCAACGACTTTCCCTCCGTCACTCACTCTGCGGATCCTCAAGTTTGGCAATAAGACCCATAAGCTCAACGGTCTTGGCCACCCGAGTCGCAACAATCTCAACGCTGTAAACAGGGCAAGTACTGACAAAACCACCTAAAACCGTAACGCCAGAAACAGGTCGAGCAATGAGGGCAGGGAAAACACCAGGCACCAAGCCCCTAGGATCCACAACCGGCTAGAAGACCTCAGTTTTATCCACGTTAAGGTGCAACCCAAGCGCTGGACCACCAGACATAATCATATCAAGAACCTGGCCAACCACAAGAGTGTCCCCTACAATAGTACCGTCATCCAAATACCAAGCCTGCAAGCATAAATCAAACGAATCCCGGATCTTGCATAACAGAGGATGCAAGACCAAAGCAAAGAGCAGCGGACCAAGGGGATCACCCTGCTGAACCCCCTGGCAAGACCAAAGGCAGTGTTCTCCATAGTAGAGCCGAGCAGGGTTAGAATAACAGAACTCGACCCACCGCGAGAGGCCAGGGCACTGACGACGGACCTCCAAAAGCAGAGTAGTGCGATCAACCAAGTTGAAAGCATTTTGGAAGTCCACCAACAGCATAGAAAGACCCATCTCAGAACCACGAGACTCTACAAGCCTATTTAAGGCATGCAGAATGGCCTCACCACCTCTAGAAACACCAACTCTGAACTACAGGTCCCTAAAATACCCAGATAACTGAGGCCCAACCAAGAAAGCACCCACCTTAGACACAAGGCGTCTCCAGATCGTGTCGACAGCAATAGGGCGGATACCACCCCCTGGTTTGACCAAGGGAGTCAGAGAGGCACTAGCAACATACTCCCCGAGAGCAAACGGACACCGGTCCTCCAAGAAGATGTTCACCACCCCCGTAATGGAAACAAGAAGCTCATCAGAAACAGCAACTGCCGCACCACTCAAACGGTGAGTTCATAAGTCTTTAGAACTCGGCTTCAGAAGTCTTTATTATTATTATTATTATTATTATTATTATTATTATTATTATTATTATTATTATATGAATTTACAGAGAATTAGTGGGGAGTCAAGAAACAATCTGGGCCCCACACCTTTAGCAATAGAAAACCCCACCCTAGTGAAAACATGAGCCGCATTTCGAGCCCCAATATCTTGAGCTTGAGAGAATTTCTGGATCCTTTTAAGGAGGGTTATGGTGTTTGACTCAAGTTCCCCCACCGTAGAGAAAGAGAAGGGTAAGAAACCATAACCAATGGCTTTACACTTGGCTAGATACTTGACCTGCTTACGACGAGCCGCCTCGATCACAACATGCCCTGGGACAAAATCAGTCATCCCAGATTGCGTCAACGGAGATGATCCTGTCAGGTATTGGGGCTCGAAATGCGGCTCATGTCCTTACCGAAATGGTGAGTTCAGAAGTCTTTAGAATCGATTCGGTATACGGACATATTTAATATATTAAAATTAAATCTAATCATATATATCATATAGGCAAGTATGAATACATACCATCTAATCTATGAACGAACTCGGCTTCTTTCCATCCAAATATAGATAGATAAATTTTCCTAATTAAAAACTTCGGAGTTTCTATAAAAATAATACATATGACCATTGGATGAACCACCAGCTCTTCCATTGAATCGTTTGTTTCTTCGTGCGTGCGTGCTTAGGCTTTGGAGGAAAATTTTCAGTTTTTGTATTGTTCAGTTCGGTAGGCTATGTAGTTTATACTATTTATACTAAATTTATTTTTATAGTGGTTGTTCTCTCTCTAATGTTTTATCTAATAAAAATAATAATTAGATAGTTCTAATCTATATAATTAAAAATGATTAAATAATTATTTCATTTAATCATTAACTATTATAATTGGATAGATGGAATATCTTATAAAAGACTAAATATTATATAAGGAAAAAACTATATCAATATAACACAATTATCAGTATAATTAAAAGTAGTAGTAATAATAATAATATTATTATATTCATGTCCTTACTTTCATTGTTTCTATATCACCCACTATAAAAATTGCCTACAAAGATTACTATTTACGGAGTATATATTTTGGTCATATGAATATTATCTTTTATTTACATGATTAGATACAATATTAGATATTATTTACATGGTGATGACTAGACACAATATTATATATGAATATTATTATAATATATATTATTTATATATAATCTTCCATTGTATCTAATCATAAATGGAAGGACATGTCCTTACTTCGTGGCCTACGGAGATTATTATATATATTTGGATTATATATTCATGTGTGAATAAAATTAAATTGGAAGGAATGGAATTAAGGACATGAATATATTATATTACTGCTCCAGTCTATCGCTGTGTAAATAAAACATATGGATAGACTAGAGCAGTAATATAATATATTCATGTCCTTAATTCCATTCCTTCCAATTTTATTTTTTTTTGGTGGGAAACTTCCAATCTAATCATATGGATAGATAGATTTTCCTAATTAACAACTTTGGAGTTGCTATACAAATAATACATATGACTACGGGATAAACTACTAGCTCTTCCATTGTGATAACTCCCTCCCTTGATGAAAATCGGAATAAAGTTTCAAAGGCCTTGACAGGATGTTTGTGTCAAAGGTATTGGAGCATTAACAGTTGATGAAATCCAAAACCTGTTCTATATGTCCCAATATTATTTAATATTATTATATACTTCCTTTATATTATATATATGTGTGTAACTAATCTTTCAGGAAGTTTTTCGAATTATTTCCTTCCTTATGATAAGTGTTGAGAAGGTTCAAATCGGAAAGATCATGGCTTCAAAGTTTCCAAGTTAAGAAGATCTCGAAGATGGCCATGATCTAGAATAGCCGTTGGAGAAGATTCTTGGCGCCGATTTGTCTCAATAAATAGAGAAGGAAGATGAAGACAGACTACACAAGTGTGGAACACGAGCTTTCATTCATTCAAGCGAGATCTGTCTTCCAAGTGTACTCTCTGCTAGCGCTCAAGAGTTTGTTGTTTTATTTCAAAGCCTTTGAGAGTCACTGTGAGCTTATAGGATATATTCATTTATAGTGTTACTCGAGAGTTTGTAACTCGGGAAGTTGCACTAGGCTATTGATTTGTGAGAGTAAGAGGATTGTACTAGATAGTTGAGAGAGGTGGGGCTCTTCTAGATTGGTGTAGGACTCCAAGGGAACGTGAGTTGACTAGATTGCAATTGTATAGGAGAGAGGCTTCTCGGTGAGCTATTAGGATCCTAAGCTAAGCGAATCAATAAAGCCTTTTGAATCCTAGGGTTGTGGAAGAACCCTAGGCGGGGACGTAGGCCAAGTTCGTGTCGAACCTCGTAAACAATTACTCGTGTCCTTTATCTATTGCTTTACCTTATTTCCGCACTTGGTTCGATTGTCTAACTTTGTGATTCAGGTTTAATCTCAAAGGGTTTTATACGAGCTCCAAAAGTCTTGAGACTTTCTGCGAAAAACGGGCATACTCTATTCAACCCCCCTTCTAGAGTATTTCTATATTACCTTGTTTTATATTATCGAACCTTCAATTGGTATCAGAGCTTTACTCACTGCTTTTTGATCTAACAATCTTGTGAGTTTTCGATCATGTCTGGTGAAGCAAGCGGAGGATTTGCACAAGGAAGGTCCACGAGCAGACCACCACTCTTTGTAGGAAACAACTTTGTCCACTGGAGATCCTTGATGAAAATGTTCATTATAGATCAAGATCTGGAACTTTGGAACATTATTGAGAATGGTCCAAAGATTCCAGAGAAAGAAGGACCAAATGGAACCAAAGTCGCAAAGAAGGAGTCTGAATACATCCAAGCAGATCTTGAACTCGTCTCCAAAAACTACAGGGCTATTAACTTACTTTATTGTGGTCTTAGCACTGATGAGTTTAACCGTATTTCATCTTGTAGGTCAGCTAAAGAGATTTGGAACAAACTGGTCGTCACCCATGAAGGAACGAGCCAAGTGAAAGATACCAAGATCAGCATCTTCCTTCGAAAGTATGAGCTCTTCAAAATGAAGTCTGATGAGACAATCAAGGCCATGTTCACACGATTCACAGAAATCACCAACAACCTTGACTCTCTCGGCAAGAGCTTTACCAACGTTGAGAAAGTGAGGAAGATACTGAGGTGCCTCCCAAAAGAGAAATGGGGTCCAAAAGTAACAGCTATAGAGGAAGCACAGGACCTCACCACTCTACCCCTTGATGACCTTCTTGGGAAGCTGATCACGCACGAGATGATCCTTAATGAAGACGATGGAGAACTTCCAGCTAGCACTAAGAACTTGGCACTTAAGTCTAAGAAAGATGAGCCTAAAGATGGATCTGATTCCGAAGATGAGGATGACGATGAGGATGATCCTTTTGCTCTTATCACAAGAGGCCTTGCTCGAATTCTCAAAATGAAGAAGCAATTCAACAACAAGGATGGATCAGAGTCTTCAAAATTTCGAGGTAAGCCTCAATACAACAAGTATGAAAAGAAGACTAAACCGTTGTCTTGTTTTGAATGTGGTGAAACAGATCATCTTGTGAAGGACTGCCCTCAAAAGACAAAGAGCCAGTCCAAGAAGGGTGACAAATGGAAGAAGAAAGCCATGGTGGCAACTTGGAGCGATTCCGACTCTGACTCCGATGATGAGAAGGCTAATATTTGTCTTATGGCCTTAGAAGATGAATCCCACGATGAAAAGCTTGAAGCTACTGTAAGAGAACTTATGGCAAGTCCAAAAGAGGTATTGTCGGAATTCCTTTCCAATATGATTGCCAATGAAGAGAAGCTTATTGCCCAAACTAACATTCTTATTAAGAGAACTGTGGATCAGGAAAGAACTATTGAGGATCTGTCTATGAGGGTTAAAAGTCTTGAAGCTTCTTATTCAGGTCTTGACATTAAAGTCAAGACGCTTGACTCAGAGAAATCTGAACTCATGCAAGATCTCTCCTCTCTAAGAAATGAGCATCATGACTTAGAGAACGAGAAGATCTCCTTGAATAATAAGATTCAAGACCAACAGACAGCCCTCATAAGTTTTACCAAATCCAAAGGCACTCTCGATAGGATGTTGGGTGAGCAACAAAGCTCTCTAAACAAAAGTGGTATTGGTTACAATCCAAGGTTTTTAAAGAAGCAACACATTACCACTTTTGTAAAGGCAAAAGGAAGCAGAACCTCTCCTATATGTCACCATTGTGCTAGAAAGGGACATGTAAAAGAGACCTGCCCCTATAGAAGAAAGGATCCATATATTATTCGCAATACATTTCCTGTTCATTTGAGAAAAGAACGGATAACACAAGTTTGGGTTCCAAAAGGCACTATTTTACCAAATATGGTTTACCCCAACAATGGATCCAAATTTGCTTATTGGCCTAACCACAAAGGTTGATGTTTGTCTTGCAGGAGATCACCAAGGTGAAAGAACACAAATGGATTATTGATAGTGGATGCTCAAGGCATATGAGTGGGAAGAGTTCTCTCTTTCATGATCTAAAGGAGCAATCCACGGGAACAATCACTCTTGGTGACAAAGGAAAATGTGACATCGTTGGTATTGGTAGTGTTGGAAGTGATTCCAGCCATAGTATTAAAAATGTCTATCTTGTTAATGGTTTAAAGTATAATTTGCTTAGTGTCTCTCAATTATGTGATAGTGGCAACAATGTCAGATTTAACAAGAAAAGATGTATAGTGTGCAGAGAAGATACAGGTGAAGTGATAAGACCCGAAGGATCGATCCAACAAGTTTCAAAGCTTCAACCGAGCACGAGAACAAAATTTGACACACGCGGCTCTTTTATTTGGATTTTTTAGATTTATGGGGAA
Organism: Persicaria maculosa; assembly: GCA_963922045.1. Classification (NCBI taxonomy): domain Eukaryota; kingdom Viridiplantae; phylum Streptophyta; class Magnoliopsida; order Caryophyllales; family Polygonaceae; genus Persicaria; species Persicaria maculosa. Next base: position 61,240,730 of record OY998259.1, read on the forward strand.
ATAAAAACAAGATATGGATGGCTAAATCTATGAGCATCTCACCCATAGAATTACCAAACTCGCTCTCTCACTCGTCGACATCTCACTCCCGAGCAATCAAGCCTTTGTTTGAACAACTCTAACAAGCATCTCACCGGAAAGAGTTAAACAAACGGAACAATTCCTCGGCCTCTCACTGCGGAATGGGGTGTCAAAATGGCATCTCACCAAATCAACAAGACACACACACTTTTTCCAAAAATTTTCAACTCTAATCTTATTTCTTATGACAAAGGTTTAGGCATTTTATAGCCATAAACAAGCGACAATTAAAACAACAAATTAAAGACGGAAAACATGAAAAGTCCCTCGGGATTTGATGGAGAAAGTTGGCCAGCCTCCTAGTGGAAAATGGAAGGTTGGATGTCATCATGAAGTGTCAACACCATCAAGTTCCATTGAATGAATCCCGCTCAACGCCTCTTCATCTATTCCGACTTCATTCAATGCGTCGGGAAAACTGTCCAGATTTCGAATTGCTGGATTCTTGCCAATTTCGGACCCGTTTTTGGATGATTTCGGCATTTTAGTCTTCATGAAAGATATAGCCCTTCGAATTAGCTTTCCAACAAGTACTCATGGACCTTCATCGGACAAATATAGCTTCTGTTATGACTAAAACATCGAGCATGTGTCGAAAGAGCTCGGATCACATCATCCTCCCCTCCTTTGAAAAAGATTCGTCCTCGAATCTTGCGTTTCCCTTCCAAAAAGAAACATTACGCCCCTGTACGTTGGATCTGCGTAAGATATCTTGATGGTTGATTCCGCGAAGACTCTCAAATCTGCGTTGCCTTTCCCAAAAGGTACGATACGCCCCTGTACGTTGGATCTGCGTACTGCACTTCAATGGTTGCAACCACGACGGCTCTGAAGAAGGATGTGGATGAAAGTGATGGAATAACATAAAGCTTTGTGAACTTGATGGATTAGCTCTGATACCAAATGATAAGACCCGAAGGATCGATCCAACAAGTTACAAACCTTCAACCGAGCACGAGAACAAAATTTGACACACGCGACTATTTTATTTGGATTTTTCTAGATTTATGGGAAAATAAAAACAAGATATGGATGGCTAAATCTATGAGCATCTCACCCATAGATTTACCAAACTCGCTCTCTCACTCGTCGGCATCTCACTCCTGAGTAATCAAGCCTTTGTTTGAACAACTCTAACAAGCATCTCACCGGAAAGAGTTAAACAAACGGAACCATTCCTCGGCCTCTCACTCTGGAATGGGGTGTCAAAATGGCATCTCGCCAAATCAACAAGACACACACACTTTTTCCAAAAATTCTAAACTCTAATCTTATTTCTTATGACAAAGCTTTAGGCATTTTATAGCCATAAAATAAGCAACAATTAAAACAACAAATTCAAGACGGAAAACATGAAAAGTCTCTCGGGAATTGATGGAGAAAGTTGGCCAACCTCCTAGTGGAAAATGGAGGGTTGGATGTCATCATGAAGTGGGAAAACCATCAAGTTCCATTGAATGAATCCCGTTCAACACCTCTTCATCTATTCCGACTTTATTCAATGCGTCGGGAAAACTGTCCAGATTTCAAACTGCTGAAGTATTTCCAATTTCGGACCTCCTTTTGGATGATTTCGGTATTTTGATCTTCATGAAATATGTAGCCCTTCGAATTAGCTTTCCAACAAGTACTCATGGACCTTTATCGAACAAATATAGCTCCTGTTATGACTAAAACACCGAGCATGTGTCGAAAGAGCTCGGATCACATCATGAAGTTATATTGACTGCATATCATTACAAAAATATATACGCCGTAAATGCTGATCAAGTGGCACAAGGAAGCGTAACCTGTCTAAAGGCTTTGACGGACGATCCAAAGCTCTGGCACAGGAGACTCGGTCATGTGAGTCCACATACACTACAGAAGCTGGTGTCCAAAGGGCTTGTAAGAGGGCTACCTGAGATGGACTTCAAAGGTATTGATATGTGCAATGCATGCACACGAGGTAAACAAACACGTAGCTCTTTCAAACCCAAAAAGGTTATAAGTTCTTCTAGACCCCTTGAACTTTTACATATGGATTTATGTGGTCCTATGCGAGTCAAATCTCCCAATGGTAAAAAGTACATGCTAGTTGTTGTTGATGATTTTTCTAGATATACTTGGGTTGCTTTTTTAAAAGAAAAATCAGAGGCCTTATTTGAATTTTCAAAACTTTGTAAGGAGTTGCAAACTTTAAGAAACGAGCCCATAGTGTCAGTTCGGAATGATCATGGTAGGGAGTTTGATCAACTTCAGTTTGATTTATTTTGTGCTAAATATGGCATCTCCCATAACTATTCTACTCCTAGGACACCTCAACAAAACGGGGTTGTGGAACGCAAGAACCTCACCTTAGAGGATATGGGCAGGACTATGCTTTTAGAAAATGCATTACCTAAAACCTATTAGGCTGAAGCTGTTAACACAGCTAACTACATTTTGAATCGTTGTCTTATTCATTCCATCTTAAAGAAAACTTCTTATGAACTTTTCAAAGGCCGCAAACCACTTATATCTTATTTTAAACCCTTTGGCTGTACTTGTTTTGTTCATAACAATGGAAAAGATAACCTTGGGAAATTTGATGCGCGTAGTGATGAAGGTATATTTCTTGGCTACTCTACGAGTAGCAAAGCTTATAGAATCTTCAATAAAAGGACCCAGTTTGTTGAAGAAAGTATACATGTTATTTTTGATGAATGCAATGACGGTGCTTTGAGTGAAAGTGTTGCAGATATAGATCTTAACATCCATGCAGAGAACGAGGAAGGTGATGATGCTGCTACCAAGAACATAGAGAAGAGGAACATGCGGGAACAGATTCTTAACACTGAAGAATTGGCCCAAGGTGTTGAAGATTCGTCCAAAGCCCTTGGTGTCCAATCCAACAGTGTTGAGACTTCAGAAACTGTTGTAACTGAACCTAACAGGACCACGAAGTCAGATGTACCACAAGTCAATCCTACCGGTGTGACGAATCAATGAGCTGAGACTAGCAAAAGGAAATTCAAATACTCCTCATCACACTCATTAAAGGATATCATTTATGACCCTACTTCTAGTGTTCAAACTCGTTCTAAACTTAAAGATCTTTGTGTTTTTCACACGTTTGTTTCTCTTATTGAACCAAAAAAAGGTAGATGAGGCCCTTCAAGAGCCGGATTGGATCATTGCTATGCAAAGTGAGCTTAACGAATTTGAAAGGAACAAAGTCTGGACCTTGAAGCCTAGGCCAAAGCATCAATCAGTCATTGGAACACGATGGGTATTTCGAAACAAGCTAGATGAGAATGGTAAGGTCGTGAGGAACAAGGCAAGGCTTGTTGCTCAAGGCTACAATCAAGAGGAAGGTATTGACTACGAGGAGACCTTTGCTCCCGTAGCCAGGCTTGAAGCTATTCGCATTTTATTAGCATTTGCATCCTTTATGAGCATAAAGTTATATCAAATGGATGTCAAGTGTGCTTTTCTTAATGGTTTCTTAGAGGAAGAAGTTTATGTGGCCCAAACCCCAGGTTTTGAAAGTTCAGAATTTCCCAATCATGTCTATAAACTTGACAAAGCGCTTTATGGTTTGAAACAAGCCCCAAGAGCTTGGTATGAGCGCTTGTCAAAATATCTTTTAGAAAATGATTTTAAAAGCGGGTTGATCGACAAGACTCTTTTTATCAAGATCAAAGGAAAGGACATTTTGGTTATTCAAATTTATGTTGATGATATATTATTTGGTGCTACTAACACATCTTTGTGCAAGGAATTTTCTGACATCATGTGCAGTGAATTCGAGATGAGCTTGATGGGTGAACTCAACTTCTTTTTGGGATTATAAGTTCATCAATCCAAGAAAGGGATCTTTGTCAACCAAAGAAAATACACTAAGGATCTCTTGAAGAAGTTCAAAATAGATCAATCCAAAGCAGCCAAGACTCCCATTAGCTCAACATTATCTCTAGATCAAGACAAGACTGGGAAAAGTGTCAATCAAAAGGAGTATCGAGGAATGATTGGTTCTTTATTATATCTCACGGCTAGTAGACCTGACATCATGTTTAGTGTTTGCATATGTGCTAGGTTTCAAGCTGATCCTAAAGAATCTCACCTCGTGGCTGTGAAGAGGATCTTTCGATATCTCAATGGCACTAAGGAGCTTGGACTATGGTACCCAAAGCAAAAGGATTTCACATTAATTGGATATTCTGATGCAGATTTTGCAGGCTATAAGGTGGATAGGAAGAGCACATCAGGATGTTGCCAATTCTTAGGAGCAGTTTTGATCAGTTGGCACTCAAAGAAACAAAACTTAGTTGCTCTATCCACTGCAGAAGCCGAATACATTGCAGCTGGAGCCTGTTGCTCCCAAATCCTTTGGATAACTCAACAAATGCGAAATCTTGGCATCAACCTCAAAGGCATTCCAATTAAGTGTGACAATACAAGTGCCATCTCCATCACTAAGAATCTTGTTCAGCATTCAAGGACCAAACATATTGATGTAAGGCATCATTTCATTAGAGACCATGTTGAAAAAGGTGATGTGTCCATTTCGTTTATTTCAACTGATTATCAATGGGCTGACATTTTTACTAAGCCTTTGGCAGAGGACAGATTCACCTTCATAAGACGAGAGATTGGGATGCTTAACAAGGATGCACTTTCATAGGGGGAGCATTCCCTTTACGAAAGATAAATTCTACTTAGTGTCAAGACCCTTGAGAATTATATCAAGGTTTGTGAACTAAATGGTAGATCATATATATCGGATCACATATATTTGGTTAATATCTTTTTAGATATTTAATCAATTATATTTTTATCGGATTTCAAAATTGCCTTTTATGTTTTTTTTAAACCGTTGAGATATCTTATTTTTGGAACTAAATCCATCAGTTATTCAGTCCGATTTTAATGGAAAAGTTTGAATTTTGAATTGGAAACCTTTCAAATTTTGGCAATGATATCATTTCTTCCCTTGGAACTCTAAACCCGTCCCATCACTCCATCATCTCTCTCTACTTATACCCAAGTCTGTACCCGATTCCATCACACTCTCAAAACTTATCCAAACCCTTTCACTTTCTCCCTCTTCAACCTCTCAACCTATTCTAAGAAAACCCTAGCTGATTTCCTCCATGGCACCCAAAACAAAGAAAGCTTCCACACCCAAAAGACTTGGCGCCACCCCCAAGGGACGTCAGGTCACTGCCACCTCTCCCACACCTGAACCCACTCCTCAAGTCATTGTCCCAACTGTTGTCCAGAGCACTATCGCTGAGAGCACGGCCACTGTTACCAAGGGCTCTCAAAAGCGCTCTGCCAAGAAGCCCCTCAGTGCTAAACAGAAAGGGAAAAAGAAGATCTTAGCTGAGGAGGTGGACGAGGAAGAGGAGGAAGATGATCTCGACGCTATTCTGGAAAGAGATGCTGCCAAAGAAGCCGAAGAGGAAGCCTTGAAGAAGAAAAAGGCCGATGAGGAGGCCGAGCTTGCAAGGAAACTGGCAGAGGAGGAAGCTGAGAGGATTCGGAAGGAAGCCGAAGCCGAGGAGGTTCCATCTGAGGAGGAGCCTGAGGAAGAAGACGAAGAGCAAGAGGGATCTGGAGAGGACGAGGAAGCTGAAGGAGATGAAGCGGGGTCCGGTGAGGACTCGGGGTCTGAGGAAGAGGAGGAAGAATCTCCCTCTCCTTCTCCTCCTCCCCCGTCTCCAAAGAAGCGGAAAGCCCCAATTGCTGTCAAGCCTCCATCTCCCAAGCGCATCAGGAAGGGCACCCTCAGAAGTCTTGAAGCGCCTGCCAAGAGAGCTGCTCCGACAATTGCTCGCAGGAAGAATGCCGATCCACCTGCCTACATCCAGGTAAACCAATCCTTGCCCTCCTCTTGGTTTGAAGATGCTGAGACTGCTGGTAAGTGGGTAGATGAGTTTCGAACTCGTAGGATTTGTTGTTCTGATTTTTTGGATATTGAGTTCTTCGAAGCTTTGAAGCTACCCTGCATTGATCTTCTCAAAAAATCCCCAGCCTGGACCCTTCTCAATCTTGAAACCGTTTACTATCCCCAGCTTACCCGCCTGTTCTACATTAACCTAAAAGCCAAACACGACGCCAATGGTTGGTCTTTGGAGTCTGTTGTCAAAGGGATTAGAATCTCTTTCAACTCCAATGGCTTTGTAGATTTCCTTGGCCTACCTAGCCCATGTCCACCATCTGAAATACACCCCTCAAAAGAAAATTGCATCATTCTTGCCCGAGCCAAGTACCTCCTACCCGAAGCATCCAACAGCACCTCAAAGCAACTCACCCACTCATCCCTTACCCTCGAGGCAAAAATTATTTTCAACATCATTGTTCGATGCCTCTTACCCCGTCTTAACTCTGGCTCACTCCTTACTGATAATGCCATGGTCCTACTTTACCGCATCCTAAATGGCCTTGACCTTGATCTGGCCAACACTATTCTTGGAACCATGGCTCATGCTAGAAAAACTAGAAAAGGCTCTCCCCTCCCTTTTGCCACCCTTTTGACCCCTCTCTTCAAAGCTTCTGGAATTGATGTCAAAAATGAAGAACAACAGCGTTATATGGGTAAGTTCGACTCCAAGGGCCTTGAAAAGATTGGCATCACTCGGTCTCCCCAAGGGACCTTGAGTCTTGCCACTCCTTCAAAAGCTCTTCCCACTGCTTCAGCCTTCGATGAACGCATGGACAACCTAGAGTTGGGCTTGGAGGAAGTTCGCCTGGATATCAAGGAGCTGCACAAAGAGGTTATGACGGAAATGAGCGGGATATCCAAGATGCTGCAAGGTCTGTGGACGAGGCTCACTGATGATGCTCCGGACGACGAAGCTTAAACCCTACCCTACCCTATCCCATCCCAAACTTGATACACTGCTGGTTTTTGGAAACAATTTCAAAACTTTTGGTGACTGTTTTACCTCCTCCCTTTGTTGAAAGACAAAAAGGGGGAGATGATCTGTGGTTGTTTAGACTTGAAAACCTTTTAGCTTAAAGGTCTTGGAAAGACCTTGGTTTTTGATTTTTGGTTTTCGGTTGGATGGCTTTTGCATGCTTTAAAAATTTGATCCAACATTTGTCTAACCCATGCAGGTACTTAGTCTGATTTCTCTTATATTATTTATGTTTAACTAAGTTGCAGGGATGCACAGGTTTTATCTTTCATCAAGGGGGAGATTGATAACTCCCTCCCTTGATGAAAATCGGAATAAAGTTTCAAAGGCCTTGACAGGATGTTTGTGTCAAAGGTCTTGGCGCATTAACAGTTGATGAAATCCAAAACCTGTTCTATATGTCCCAATATTATTTAATATTATTATATACTTCCTTTATATTATATATATGTGTGTAACTAATCTTTCAGGAAGTTTTTCGAATTATTTCCTTCCTTATGATAAGTGTTGAGAAGGTTCAAATCGGAAAGATCATGGCTTCAAAGTTTCCAAGTTAAGAAGATCTCGAAGATGGCCATGATCTAGAATAGCCATTGGAGAAGATTCTTGGCGCCGATTTGTCTCAATAAATAGAGAAGAAAGATGAAGACAGACTACAAAAGTGTGGAACACGAGCTTTCATTCATTCAAGCGAGATCTGTCTTCTAAATCTGGATTTGAAGGGATTTGACTTGTTTTGGTGTAAGATTGCTTGATTAGACGTTGGATTTAAAGATTTTGAACGGTTTTGGAAAAAGGACCAACTTGGGTTGTAAAAGAATGAACGTTACTGATAATTTCCACGATATTGAGACCAATCTTTTTCAATTGCGGAATCTCTTTAGAAACTTTTTAAACCCGGGCAACTCTATGATACTTCACGAAGTGGATACAAGCATTCTATGAGGGCGCTTGTAGGGTACTTGCTAAGACCTAGTGATGACATTGTAGAACTTTTAGAGTTGTGATACTTCCGAAAAGTCGAAGCGAGTATGTGATAGGGGCGCTTATCGCATACTTGTCAAGGCCAATTGGAGATGTCACGACCGTGACTAGAATATTGTGAGAATCCCGGAAGACGCAACCGAGATGATTACAAGATTCTTGGACATGGTCCTATGACTCATCAATTTCAAACTTCATCCCCCTACTTTATTTTGGTTTTAGTCTCGGGGACGAGACTTGTTTTTAGAGGTGGATGATGTAAAGGCCCGGATTTTTAAATAATAAATTTCAACAAATAATATAAAATGGATTTAAGTCGGAAAATAATAATAATAATAATAATAATTCGGATATTTTTAAGGGAAAACTCGTCCTTAAATTACTAAATCGAAATTGAAACTCTTAAAGCGAATTCCGGCCCAATTTTTTTTACTGTGAAGGACAATTCTATCGTCTTGCCTCGAGATTTGAAATAAATCTTGGGATGTCGATATCTTCATAATTTTGAAGCGTTATTTTAATAGAGTCGGATTTTGATTCGAGCGAACGGGTTTCAAGATATTTTATTCCGGGTATTCAAACTTTACCTTCGGGGCCACGATTTTGTCTTATTTCACTAATTCTTATCTAATTCCAACTTATCTCAAGGTTGTTTAATTGTAGCAAAATCTTATCACCTTGTTCTCAAGATGTACTTTTTTTTTGGGCAAAATGCCAAACACAGCACCTCCCTCCCTAGTTGTTTCAGAATTGCTGCACGCCTCCCTCTCCCTTCTTTGTCTGATTTCACACAGTGCAGTACACACTCACACCTCTCCTTTTGTTTTCAAACCCAAGCCCCTCAGCAGCTCTTCCGTCTGTCGTTGCCGCGAACCACCACCACCGCACCACCGAGCACCTCCTGAGAAGCTCCCATCTCTCCCTCCGTTTCTCGCTGTCCAAGGGACCGAGTCATGCCGAGCACCCTCGTCCCTTCTCTCTCTCACTTCCGGTGAACAGCAGCAGCAACCCGCAGCCGAGCACGACGCCCAGGATCCCTGAGCCACCGCCGCCCAGCGCCGTCTTCCTCCTCCTTCCCTGTTTTCCGATCGAAGACCACCGGTGAGGGTTCCTCCTTCTCTTTCTCTATTTAACACTCCAAATCGAGTAAAGGTGGACCTTTAATCCCCTCACACTCTTCATAGGCCACTTTCGGCTTGGTTACGTCTCCGGCGAGCATCGATTCGACTCCAACGACCTCGAAACCTCCCGACGAAGCTTTCCCGACGAGATTCCATTTCGGTGAGCTTCTTCTTCCTATTCTTCCCTTTCTTTCTCGATGTGTAGTCCTGGGTGCCCAATTGAGTGGCCGAAGCTCGGTATTGTCGCCGGAGAAGCCTTCTTCTCCTCTTCCCTTCCCGGATTTCGAACAGAGCTCTGTTCGCCTGTTTTTGGGGAAGAAGGGTCCAATGGACCGGGTTCCCTGTTTTTTTTCTTTTCTTGAACCGGTCCGGTTCTTTTAAAAATCAGATTGGGTTGGGTTTTGTTTGGGCTGGGCTCGTTTCTCTTTTAAAAGAGTTTTGGGGCCTTTGTTGGGCCTTTTCTTCAAAAATCTAAATTTGGGTTAAATGGGATCCGAATTTTAATGGGTCTTGGGCCTAATCTTTGGACATGAATGTTGAGTTTTAAAATAGATTTTAAAACCTTAGGCACATTTTATGTAAATATTAAATAAATGGGGTGTAATATATTATGTAGTATTATTGTTGTGATCTAGAAATGGTAAAGTAATTTAGTAATGTTGTTTATAAATATGGGTTAATAAAGATGGATTTCTTTTGAAAATGTTTATCAGTGTCTTAAATTACTTGAAATATTAAAGTCAAGGTTTTGAAATAAAATGTCGGAAATATTTCTATGGTATGATTTTGAGAGATTGGTTTTAAGGTTTAAATGTTTAATGTCGGAATTTGACTAATTATGGTTTTAAAAGAATTGTTGATTTTCTGAGTTGACTTGACTTGAGATTTAAGAGTTGGGAAATGAGTTTGGGAATATTATTGGTAAGATTTATCGATGGGTTTGATTGGAGATGAAATGGCTTGATGATAGGTGTGTATTGCTTTTGGATTGCTTTGGACTTGCATTTGGGCCCTTGCTTGCGTTATCTATTGCTGTTCTGCATCTTCAGGTAAGTTCCCTAGGGGGCTTACTCAGGTTGGACATTCATGCCTGTTGTTGCATTTTATGTTAGGTGTTGCATATGCATGCCATGTAGTATCATGTTTAGGTTGCACTAATTGATTGAGCATCTGTTTACTTTATGCGTTTGAAACAGAACGGCCGTTATCTGTGATAGTCCTAGAGTCTTTGCTAGGGTCATAGGGTAGCCCAGCCTCATCGGGTACCCTGAGTCAATCGAGTCATGAACTTCCTTATATTATGATATGCCTGCGGGCTTTATTGTGGAGCGGGTTAGGCATGCGTGCCCCCCGATTATGATGGAATGCATTCACGAGCTGGCCAGTCTCCACCTATCGGAAGGGGTGGAGGTAGGAGAGGGATATGTCACTTGGCATTGTCTTGGGCCCTTTACAGTATTTCTGCACATTATTATGAACTAGGAGCATGCTAGTGTGTTTGAATTTCGTACTGCATTAGAGCATCTTTATTAGGTATAGCACATACTATGTGGCCTCAGCGAGGACTGCCGGTCCCGCATGAATGGCTCGATCTGATTCCTTTCCCCGTTCTTTTTTTAAAGGTATTCTCTGCAGATTTGAGTGCTCGATGTCTATATGACGGGGTTTCTTTTTGGCGAATCGAACAATCTAGCTAATATCCTAATTTAGTAAAATGGTAATTACACACTTATGTTTTGGTTTGACCCGGCCCTGCCGTGGCGCTTTGTATCTGAATTTTGCTTCCGTCTTGCTTCTGTTCGAAATGAATTTCGCGAGTTAGTCCCTAGGACAGGTTAAGGGTACCCAACGGCCCTACGATATTTTCAGGGTTCGAAATCCCTCTTTATTACTGACCATAAAAATGAGTTTGAAACCTCGACCCGTACCTGGATTGCAAGATCCGAACAAGGGGTTTCATCCCTTGAAACGTAACCCGGAAATCATAATTCCGGGCCGTTACAAAGATGGTATCAGAGCTGAGGTTGTGCAATTCGGGTACAAAAGGGTCGAGTGTATGTTTTGGAAAACTGCCCATAAAATTCAAAGGTTTTGAACGTGTTTTAAAGGGGCAAAATGAATTTAAGATGCCTAACCTAAATTGGACTAAGTAATGAACTCGACTTGTAATAAAAGAGAAAAACCGACTAAACGGGGACACGAGTGGGTAGTAAGGGCGCTACACCACCCCTATTGGAAGTAGTTGGAAATGGGTAGGCGAAATATTAGCTTGTTCTTTACAGATGGGTCTGGAAGACTCCAAGGAGGTCATTATGAGTGTCACTAACTGATTCTGTGTTGAGTGCTTGCTATGCTAGATATTTGATTGGTATGCCTAACAATTAAATGTGTATTGACTGACCTGTGCAAACGAGATAGCGAGAGTGCCTTTATTTCTACATTGTCAAACCCAGCTTCTGTAAAACAACCCCTTCCACTATGTTTGTTAACCCATTGACGGGTCTATCTAGCTTTTTCTTGGATGCCAGTGTCTTCCCCGGGGAATTGGATTGGTGAACACATTGTGTCGGGAATTATGGTTGGATGTTAAGTTGTCTGAGTGAGTGTTGGAAGTTCTTGATGTCACTTGAGTTAGAAGTGAGGTGTTTATGGGGCTGTCTTTCCTTAATCTTATTATAATCAACTAGTGTCTTCATTCCATGAAGAGTCATACCAGAGTCCCACGGGGAAGAGGGGTGATGAGTCGGTTGGAAAAGTCAATGGTTGCCCTTAGGGATCTCGGTCTGGTTGTAATTGTGACTCTCTCTGAACTACATGACATAATTTTGTAATCTTTGGCATGTACCCTGTGAATGCCCATTGGTAAAAAGCTACTCATGTTGTTGCATCTATGATTGGTTACCTTGCTTAGGTCTTGTGTTATGTCTTGGCTTCTATCATGATTATATGTTGTCATAGCATGTTTACTTGGCCTATTGATCGTAGGATTGAATGGATGTGTGAGCTGCATGAAATGAATCTGCATGATTTTACTCTACTAGGTTCATGATAGTGTGATCGTTAAATTTGAATACCATGATGAAGCAAGTTTCTTATTTGATACGTGCTACAACTTGATGTCACCATGCCTTATATGATACGTAATTTCCAGTACATGTATTGTGATGATCCTTAATGTAAATTCGTGACTGTATAACATTTCGTATCCATGCTAGTCACGTTGTTTAGGTCGCGTGTTGCATCTCGCTTTCTGTCATGATTATGTTTGGTTTCGCGTGTCTAATTGACCTGTTGTAGTGATCGTACTACTGATTGGTTAGAAACATGAAGGGCATGATATGGGACTATATGAGTGTTGCTTTCCGTGAATTAGGTCCATGATAGTGTGGTAAGCTCCTCTTGTACGAATGCCCCGTAAGATGATCTCCTCGGCATTTTAGTTAGTGTTGCCCTTGGCCTTGCTTGATTAAATTTGTAGTTCCATCTGTGACCATGCTATTGAAGTAATATCTTGATATATGCGTGTCTCATTTAATATTATTAAATTGGAACACATGCCCTCGTATCCTACTTATGTTGCCATGTTACGTAGGCTTATATTATGCACTGCTACATTCCTCCCATGCTTTTGTATCGCTGGATTATGTTAATGTGGTCTCTTGTGTATCGTTGTGTTAGTCAATCAAGTGCATGCATGTATAAAATGTTGTATTGCGTCATTAGTATCGCGTAGGACTCTTGGTCGCGACTTGTGCAGATTTATACTTTGGCTACATTATTGTTGATTTCCTCTCGAGATATGTCCCTGATAGTGTGACTCTTCCCTTCTGCTATTCTCTTAAAATGTTGTATTCGCCCTTATTAGTCCTAGCATGCTCACGTGATCATCGCACTGTAGCGTTCTCTATCACTCTATGATGCCCTCGCATGCTTACCTGAATGTATGACGTGACACTTCGCATGATCACACACCACGCTATATCATGTTTCCGCATATACATGACATCGGACTGATAAGGTGGGTCTAGTCGAAGTACCTTGATGTATTCATGTTCGATATGTGCTAGTAGTATCTTATAGGGTTTATGAATTTCGACATGGCTCCCTAGATGGTAACTTTTCGTACTTACTGCATTGCGTAAACATGCTTCATGAAGCTTATGCTGAGATTCCTTAGGCCACTCTTAACTATGTCATGCCTCATCGTGTATCGCTAGCATCATGTAGGACCTATGCTTTCTAAATGTGACCATTCGTCTGATTGCATGCTATTCTTGACTTATTATATGATCATTGTTGCCAGATGTGATAGATATCATGCTGCTCTTATGTGTTCTCGTATAACATTATGTCAGATTGTTATGATAAGCTCATCATGATGCATTGACCTTGATTGTTGATATATATATCTCGCTAGTGCATTGCTCATATTGTGATATTCGCTCTGTTTAGTAAATCCCGTATATCTCGCTTAAGACTACTAGGCGTTATGGCTTCATGAATCGATAGACTGTTAGCTTGTCTCGCATGCACCTCAAGGTAGAACTCGAATGTGTCTTTTGAATGTATATGTATGTTTTTGATCTTCGAGATAGGTACATGTTAGTGTGGGTTGATATGGTTGATTGCTTAAGACGAACCCTTGCTGCTTGTCACAAATCGTAGCCTCATAGATTTTCATAGAGGCACCGTTGCTATTCCCGGGTCGGAGTCTTGTCTCCAGTCTTGTCATCCTTTTAGCCTTGGTCTGTTTGGTTCCGAAGTGAACATTGGGTTTCCCGTCCCTGTCACTCCCCTATCTCTGCTAACTTGGACAAGCGACCGCGTGAAAAAAAAAAAAGGGAAACAAGAAGTTGTATAGCGATAGAGCAGTGTGGCGGAAGCGTGGGCCCATAACCCACGGGCCTCAGGTTCAATGATGTCGACGGAACGGGCACCCAACAAGAATTACGGTTACTGAGTACGACATGACTTGCAAGCGAGAGTGTTCTCTGTTCGAATTACTAACCCTTTTGAACTTGTTGACAATGATATTGCACTGACTTGGCGATGAGATTTACGTGTTGATGTGCTGACTTGATGATGACTATTGCCTGATTGCCTGTCGTCTATGATGATATGATGTGATGCCTTATTGATCTAATGTACCATGATGTCTTGACGTGTTGCTACTCTAAGTTGCTAAGCATGATTTGAATTCCTTTGCTTGTAAAATGTGAACTACATATGCTAAGAGACCTGAGTTGTATCTGATGAGGTTATAGTGCAACATGTTAGCTTGACTTCAGTATGTTCATATATGATGTTTGCAATGATTATTGAGCATGATGATAAATTGGGACTTGTTGAACCCATGATGTTATGTTATAAATGCTAGTTGACATGATGTAGACCTTGTGTTTGATGATTTTAATTATTGCTTCTTCCTTAAACCTGTGGGTGAGGTCGTAGGTATCGTGGTAGAAGAGTGGTGAAAGAGCTTGAGTGGTTGGGATGATCGGGGATGTTATGAGATAAGTCGCAAGAGAGAGATGTTGGTTTAGGTAAGACTGAGTGAGCTTTAGAAATCTTGCAAGGCATGATGCTGGAGATATTTTGGGAAGTGTGGGAAGTGTAAGAAATGACCTTAAGAGAAGTGAGGATATAGTATGAGAGGGTACTCGGGTGTGGAGTTAGAGATAGGAGTTGGATTCTTAGAGGTGGATGGTGTGTGTGAGAGTTTGGTAGAATGAGGGCGAGATTTGAGCATCGGGATGAATTGGGATTTCTTTAGGGAATTTTGTCTAAGTTGACGTTAGCGGGTCTAGAAGAGGATTAGTCTTGGTTTGATAGTGGAGATGGGCGAGTGGAGGTTGTGTTTTATTTTGACTTGTATGATGTGAGGATTTTCTTGATTATGTGAATTATTTATATCTGCTGGCATGATATTAGATAGTGACCATGATAAAAACCTGATATAGAATAACATTCCCTGTTGAACCGCAATGTTAAAATCTGGTTGGGAGTGACTAGTGATATCATGATATATCGATGTTTTGCTATCCTGTTATGTTGGTTTAGGAGCATGTTAGGATGTGTTGTGATATGATATATGAAGTAATGATGAGTATGAACTATGGGATAATGATGTGCTATTATGTGGAAGCATGATGTCTTATTATGAAGTAGTAAGCATGATATTATATTATATGGTCGGTAAACCTGATTATGAATATGTTAAATGATGAATACGACTTGAAGTGTGAACATAAATTATATACATGAGATAACGGTGACTGGTTACTAACTGATCGCCATTTGATATTGTGATGAACTAAGGTGGTGTCTTTTGGAGCATGTTGACATTTAGATGATTTATATACTGCTTGATCTTCCTTTCTGAATCTTGATAGCATGACCTTGTTGTGTTAATGTGTTGTCAATCAGTTTTAGTTGTTGTCCTTATAATGAAAATTTCGTTATGACTGGTTCTACTTGTATCGCGCTATTGATATGCGATTGTAAGACTTGATGTGTACTGATACACTAACTCCATGACACCTAACCTCTTTGATCTCTTGACATGTGTGCTTGCGTGATATATTATGAGAATTCGATGATACACTTGTGATGCCTTTTGTATGAGGTAGATATACTCCATGACTCGTGATATGATGTTGAGATTTTGTTATTGCTTTTGGCCTGATAGTATGATTTATGCTATGGGAAAACATGTTATGTTGTTGAGATGTCGAATGGGTAAGACTATCATGATTGATGTTGAGATTACCATATTGAGTTGAGGAAACATGCTTTTGGCTGATGGTGTTATGAGTTGATGAGTTGATTTACTTATGTGCATATTGAATTGAGAATGATGAGAAAATGATTTTGGAACCTAGGAAGAGAATATGGGATTAGCCCTTAGAGGTGGATGATTCCACCTCCGTGCTTCTGAATTTGATTGATGGTTATGCGAGAAACTGACCTGCTGGTTGGAAGATTTTGTCGAAATCTGGATTTGAAGGGATTTGACTTGTTTTGGTGTAAGATTGCTTGATTAGACATTGGATTTAAAGATTTTGAACGGTTTTGGAAAAAGGACCAACTTGGGTTGTAAAAGAATGAACGTTACCGATAATTTCTACGATATTGAGACCAATCTTTTTCAATTGCGGAATCTCTTTAGAAACTTTTTAAACCTGGGCAACTCTATGATACTTCACGAAGTGGATACAAGCATTCTATGAGGGCGCTTGTAGGGTACTTGCTAAGACCTAGTGATGACATTGTAGAACTTTTAGAGTTGTGATACTTCCGAAAAGTCGAAGCGAGTATGTGATAGGGGCGCTTATCGCATACTTTTCAAGGCCAATTGGAGATGTCACAACCGTGACTAGAATATTGTGAGAATCCCGGAAGACGCAACCGAGATGATTACAAGATTCTTGGACATGGTCCTATGACTCATCAATTTCAAACTTCATCCCCCTACTTTATTTTGGTTTTAGTCTCGAGGACGAAACTTGTTTTTAGAGGTGGATGATGTAAAGGCCCGGATTTTTAAATAATAAATTTCAACAAATAATATAAAATGGATTTAAGTCGGAAAATAATAATAATAATAATAATTCGGATATTTTTAAGGGAAAACTCGTCCTTAAATTACTAAATCGAAATTGAAACTCTTAAAGTGAATTCCGGCCCAATTTTTTTTACTGTGAAGGACAATTCTATCGTCTTGCCTCGAGATTTGAAATAAATCTTGGGATGTCGATATCTTCATAATTTTGAAGCGTTATTTTAATAGAGTCGGATTTTGATTCGAGCGAACGGGTTTCAAGATATTTTATTCCGGGTATTCAAACTTTACCTTCGGGGCCACGATTTTGTCTTATTTCACTAATTCTTATCTAATTCCAACTTATCTCAAGGTTGTTTAATTGTAGCAAAATCTTATCACCTTGTTCTCAAGATGTACTTTTTTTTTGGGCAAAATGCCAAACACAACACCTCCCTCCCTAGTTGTTTCAGAATTGTTGCACGCCTCCCTCTCCCTTCTTTGTCTGATTTCACACAGTGCAGTACACACTCACACCTCTCCTTTTGTTTTCAAACCCAAGCCCCTCAGCAGCTCTTCCGTCTGTCGTTGCCGCGAACCACCACCACCGCACCACCGAGCACCTCCTGAGCAGCTCCCATCTCTCCCTCCGTTTCTCGCTGTCCAAGGGGTCGAGGCACGCCGAGCACCCTCGTCCCTTCTCTCTCTCGCTTCCGGTGAACAGCAGCAGCAACCCGCAGCCGAGCACGACGCCCAGGATCCCTGAGCCACCGCCGCCCAGCGCCGTCTTCCTCCTCCTTCCCTGTTTTCCGATCGAAGACCACCGGTGAGGGTTCCTCCTTCTCTTTCTCTATTTAACACTCCAAATCGAGTAAAGGTGGACCTTTAATCCCCTCACACTCTTCATAGGCCACTTCCGGCTTGGTTACGTCTCCGGCGAGCATCGATTCGACTCCAACGACCTCGAAACCTCCCGACGAAGCTTTCCCGACGAGATTCCATTTCGGTGAGCTTCTTCTTCCTATTCTTCCCTTTCTTTCTCGATGTGTAGTCCTGGGTGCCCAATTGAGTGGCCGGAGCTCGGTATTGTCGCCGGAGAAGCCTTCTTCTCCTCTTCCCTTCCCGGATTTCGAACAGAGCTCTGTTCGCCTGTTTTTGGGGAAGAAGGGTCCAATGGACCGGGTTCCCTGTTTTTTTTCTTTTCTTGAACCGGTCCGGTTCTTTTAAAAATCAGATTGGGTTGGGTTTTGTTTGGGTTGTGCTCGTTTCTCTTTTAAAAGAGTTTTGGGGCCTTTGTTGGGCCTTTTCTTCAAAAATCTGAATTTGGGTTAAATGGGATCCGAATTTTAATGGGTCTTGGGCCTAATCTTTGGACATGAATGTTGAGTTTTAAAATAGATTTTAAAACCTTAGGCACATTTTATGTAAATATTAAATAAATGGGGTGTAATATATTATGTAGTATTATTGTTGTGATCTAGAAATGGTAAAGTAATTTAGTAATGTTGTTTATAAATATGGGTTAATAAAGATGGATTTCTTTTGAAAATGTTTATCAGTGTCTTAAATTACTTGAAATATTAAAGTCAAGGTTTTGAAATAAAATGTCGGAAATATTTCTATGGTATGATTTTGAGAGATTGGTTTTAAGGTTTAAATGTTTAATGTCGGAATTTGACTAATTATGGTTTTAAAAGAATTGTTGATTTTCTGAGTTGACTTGACTTGAGATTTAAGAGTTGGGAAATGAGTTTGGGAATATTATTGGTAAGATTTATCGATGGGTTTGATTGGAGATGAAATGGCTTGATGATAGGTGTGTATTGCTTTTGGATTGCTTTGGACTTGCATTTGGGCCCTTGCTTGCGTTATCTATTGCTGTTCTGCATCTTCAGGTAAGTTCCCTAGGGGGCTTACTCAGGTTGGACATTCATGCCTGTTGTTGCATTTTATGTTAGGTGTTGCATATGCATGCCATGTAGTATCATGTTTAGGTTGCACTAATTGATTGAGCATCTGTTTACTTTATGCGTTTGAAACAGAACGGCCGTTATCTGTGATAGTCCTAGAGTCTTTGCTAGGGTCATAGGGTAGCCCAGCCTCATCGGGTACCCTGAGTCAATCGAGTCATGAACTTCCTTATATTATGATATGCCTGCGGGCTTTATTGTGGAGCGGGTTAGGCATGCGTGCCCCCCGATTATGATGGAATGCATTCACGAGCTGGCCAGTCTCCACCTATCGGAAGGGGTGGAGGTAGGAGAGGGATATGTCACTTGGCATTGTCTTGGGCCCTTTACAGTATTTCTGCACATTATTATGAACTAGGAGCATGCTAGTGTGTTTGAATTTCGTACTGCATTAGAGCATCTTTATTAGGTATAGCACATACTATGTGGCCTCAGCGAGGACTGCCGGTCCCGCATGAGTGGCTCGATCTGATTCCTTTCCCCGTTCTTTTTTTAAAGGTATTCTCTGCAGATTTGAGTGCTCGATGTCTATATGACGGGGTTTCTTTTTGGCGAATCGAACAATCTAGCTAATATCCTAATTTAGTAAAATGGTAATTACACACTTATGTTTTGGTTTGACCCGGCCCTGCCGTGGCGCTTTGTATCTGAATTTTGCTTCCGTCTTGCTTCCGTTCGAAATGAATTTCGCGAGTTAGTCCCTAGGACAGGTTAAGGGTACCCAACGGCCCTACGATATTTTCAGGGTTCGAAATCCCTCTTTATTACTGACCATAAAAATGAGTTTGAAACCTCGACCCGTACCTGGATTGCAAGATCCGAACAAGGGGTTTCATCCCTTGAAACGTAACCCGGAAATCATAATTCCGGGCCGTTACATTTTGCAATTAATAAAAAAATGTACTTATATAAGGTATTCAATATACATTATTTTAATTTGATATAGATTTATTAATTTTACAGGGTGGTGAAAGTAGTGGATGCCCCAAAGAGATGAAGATGATAGTTAATAAGAAGTATTTGTTTAGAATCGAAATCGGAATATTTAACATAGAGAAAAAAAGAAGTATAAAGCCTATAAAATGCTAAATATGACGGATGACGATTCCTTGATAAATCAATTCTTAAAGAGTCCAAATATTATACAAGTATGTTTTCGATAAGCTTCTAAACTTATTACATTACTCCTAAAATATATAATGTTAGGCTCCTATCTAAAGATACTCACAATATTTTTTTTTTTTGTAGGATTCGGACTCATATAACAATGGTGATCAAAAGGGATCAGACGTTACTTCATAAACTACTGTCCCCCTACAAAAACGAGCATGTAGAACTTTGGCTTTGAGTTCCGATTTAGAAGAGGATGATGAAAATGCCGGTCAACGATCTTCAACAAAAAAACAAGAATGTCCGACTTTCATGCAGTCAAGACAAAATTTCAGTGAAGATAGAGAAATATGATACCTCATTCTAATTATCATGCTTTAAAATTTCCCTTCTATTGGTTAATATTATTTCACTTTAGACACCATTGCGTTGTTTATGGAAAACATATATACTTAATTTTGTTTACGTTTTAGTAACTATATATTAAATTTATTTGAGATTTTAGATATCATTTGTTCATTTTTTTAATATTATAAATCATTTTTTTCCTATCTATGCAACTATTTGTATCCAATATCCCTTTGCAAAGTTTGTTAACAAAATTATATTGGTAAAAATCAAAATCAACTTGTATGTTTTAGTAGCTTTGTATTTTTCCAATCTACACACATATATTTGGATATTAAATTATTTCAATATAATTGAATACACATTTTGTATTAGATAAAAGATCAAAATATATTAAACTATTTCAATATAACTGAATATGTAATATGTATTACATAAAAGATCGAGTTTTATATCTTAAAGAGCATATGATAAAAATCTAAAATGAAAAAGATTTCTTACCAAAAAAAGAGAACCATAACACCCTAATTTAAAATAGGACTAAACCATTTGTAAAAACATGATATGCTATATAGATTAAAAACGGAAATCTTATTGGGATATAGGTAAAAAAAACATAAACGATATGTTATATTACCGTATAGAGAAATTTGCTTTCATCCAAATATGATTATACCATATTGGCAAATCGGAAAAATTGGATAGATAGACTTTTGTCCGATTAATCTATATTATAATACTAAAGGAGAAGTCGCCTACGACATGTGGCGCCTTCTCCTTTAAAGTAGGAATTTTTTTTTAATTATAGGATTTATTCATTAGTAGGATTTTTTTATTAATTGTTAAGATTTGTTAGTTAGAAAATCTAAATAAGTAAAGATTCTACCTTATCTAATCAAGTGAACAAATCTAATCAAATATTACTTAAATAATTGAAATAATAGAAAAATCAATTAACGAGGTTTGTTAGAAAATCTCATATATATATATATATATATATATATATATATATATATATATATATATATATATATATATATATATAATATATATATATTAATTAGTAGGATATAACTGAATCTTAATAAATTAGAAAATCTAATTAATTAAAGATTCTACCTTATCTAATTAAGTAAACAAATCTACTTAATTATTACTTAACTAATTAAAATATTAGAAAAATCAATTATGCAATCTCATCTCATATATACATATAGTGATTTGGTGTCATGCAAGTCTCTCCTCATCCAACTCTCTGCAGGAGAACTTTCTGCCTTACAAAAACCGCTTGTTCAAAGCTTATATTATATCCAACGCGATGTCAAATGAGAAAGGCAAGACGCATATATAGACAACAACAATAGTAATGTAAAAAGGAGAGGTACGTTAGATATTTAATTTTTACCTGTGTTTTTAGTATATGATATTGTTGGTATGAGAAATTACAAGTATTCGTCATATGTAAAATATTTTGATCGGGGAATAGATAGGTACATCTTAACCCTCAAATTGTGTCATCGACATTAAACAATAAAAGTATGATACCAGATGAAACCAGGTTGATCATCCAATTTGCACAAATTTTGACCCACCGTGATGGTTAGTATTTAAAGACAATTATTTTATTAATATAAATATTGTACAACTTGGATGACATATTATTTTTTTCATACATTGGACTACATGTACTGTAACTTTGATGAATAATGATTAGTACAAGAATTTTCGTTGATCCAAATATAATGGAGATAAATTCATTCATTCATGGATTAGTTGCTCTATACATTGTCATGAAATATATATTGATTAATATATTCACCTAAACTCCCATGAAAATACAGGACGATGAAGATGCCATAGAAGAATTTCACAATGGTCTTGAAGATAGTCACCAACCAATTTGAAGAAATTATTCCAAGAATGTTAATAAATTTTGATTTCGTAGTTTAGATGTTTCGGTGACTATTGTCACCGAAGTTGAAATCAAGTCTCCAAGTTCTGTTTGTACATTGCAAACTGCAACTTTCATAAAAGACAATCAAGTCTCAAAAGAAATAACGAATTGTAATTGACCATAAAAAAATCTTGCATTGTTTTGTATCACTTATGTTTTTTCTCTCATTTCTCCCATGTAGGTGATGATCTTATAATCACAGGTGGTGAAGTGGATCTTCATCGCAAATTACAAGATATTATCAACATTATTATTATTATATATTTCTCATATTCATTGTTTTTTAAATTATTTCAATTGTTTCTCAAACATTTCGTCAATTTCACTTTTTTCCATGTATTCTCTTATTTATGCATTTTGATTGAAGTCATTATATTTATTGGAATTATATTGATGATATTTTTTATTCTAATGCTTTAATTTTCTTATTATTTAACAATTGATTTTTTTTTATCATTCAATATATTACAAAATGCTCACTTTGAAAGGAATTTTTTTTTATTATAGGATTTGTTAATTAGTAACATTTGTTATTAATTGTTAAGATTGGTTAGTTAGAAAATCTAATCTTATGTAAATTAATTAGTAAGAATTGCTAATTAGTAGGATTTGTTAAGATTTGTTAGATTTTTTTTGGTAAATTATCCTTTTTTGTTAATTAGTAGGATTTATTATTAATTTTTAAGATTTGATAATTAGTAGGATTTGTTAAGATTTGTTAGATTTTTTTGGTAAAGTATCATTTTTTTTGTTAATTAGTAGGATTTATTATTATGTTTTAAGATTTGTTAATTATTAGGATTTTTTTATTACCGATAACAAATGGATTAAGGGATATCGAGTAAGATATTGATTTAATTTTAGATAATTATGATATGTCATATATATTTGCTATAATTAAAAAAAGATAATTTAACGAAAAAAAATCTAAACTAATACTAATTGGCTTATCCTATATATATATTTGTTGGGTAATCATTTTGTCGTATCCTATATCTATATTTGTTTGGGTAATCCTTTTGTTACCAATATGCATCATAATTGGCTTATCCTATATATATATTTGTTGGGGTAATTGTCGATATCTATCCTAAATGTTCTATCCTATATTTATATCTAATTGTCGTATCTTATCCGTGAATTTTGTCGTATATATCTAGATTAATTGCAGATATTCTAACTAAATAAAAAACATGTTATATATCTCTTCTCTATATATTGAGTTAGTAGTCCTATGGTATGACGTATGAATAAAAACAAATCTCAACTATTTATACTAAGAGATAAAAACAAATCTCAACTATACCTAACAAATCATAATAAATAAATAAATTAACTAAACATTTTTCAAATATAAATACATGTTCATTTACATTGTTCCACAAGATAATTCAAAGATCACAGATGCATTCAAACATGACAAATGCATTCAACTATTAAAGGAGAAGAATAATAAAGAAAAATCATTTCAACTCTAAATAACGGTACATTGCATATATAATTTATGATTATTTTTATATACATGGATTTGGGTACAAATATTAATTACAATGGGATAAATTTTTTTTTCTCTAATTACAAATATTTAAAGTTCTTTTTATCGTTAACTATATAATAATTAACAATATTTAGACGTGAGGGGTATTTAGAGTTTAAAGTTTACTTACAAAATTTTTGTATACATTTTTTTAGTATTAAATGTATTAATTTAAAAAATAGACCGCACAAAAGTGCGGGTACTAAACTAGTTCCTATCTAATCAAATAGACAGATAGATTTATAAATCATATCGGCAAATTTGGATACATCCAATCTAATCATATAGATAGATAGATTTATAAGGAAATTTATATTTCCATAATTAAATAAAAATATTATAAATCATATCTAATTACATCACAGTCAGAGTAGAGAGAGGGTTTACTCTTAACCCTTTTTTTTCCCCAAATATAATGGATAAATAATTTTCAACATATGCTTCATTTAGTATTCACACTCGAACACAATTACTTTGTTAGGAAATATGTATAAAAAAATATATTTCCCAGGGGGGCTTTTTTTTATTATAAAGTAGCCTTATTACCCAGTCACTTTGTCGTTTTTTAATAATTTATATATTCATTTTATTATATTTATTATAAATAAGTATGAAACTGTAATAAAAAATTTTGACACTTTATACCGTTTTAAGCTTTTTGAATAAAACAATTTGTTAAAAAACAAAGCGATATGATTTTAATTAAAGGAGGGAGTATTTATTAAACTATTCAAACTATTACCCCTCCTTATTATATTTTAACTTCAAATTAATGTCAAATTATTTAAAAAATAATCTTATTAATGATAGTTCCTACACATTTATTTAAAAAAATTGAAAAAATAATAAGAATAAATTTTTAAGATTTTTTATACCTAAAAGCTAGGATAGATGTATACTTGAATATTTTAATTTTAATTATTCTCTAAAATTTAATTCTTCAAGATTTGTCTTTTTCTAATATTTATATTAAAAATAATACATTTTATAACCAATAAGATATGGAATTGAATATTTATATAAAAAATTTATTATAATCAGCAATTTAGGTAGACACATTGGATTACATATAGATAAAATAAATGAGGTTATTGTATGGCTTAACTTAAATATACTTTAAAATTATTATTTTTATTAAACAAATTTACGAGATACTTAACTTTCAAAAAATAGAAAATTTGAAAGAACTAAAAAAGAAAAATATATTTTTTATTACAAAGATTTCCCTTTTTCATGTGATGAAGCTGATCAAATGTCCATTAGTTATTCCATCATTTTGATATGAATATTTATCAATTTATTCACGAGAATTTAGATGAAACTTGAATTATTAAACAGTAATTATACAACAGGGTAGATAATTGTATTTTATAAAGCTCTGAGTATCAAATTATTTGAATCTTTATAATTAATTTTTTAAACAAAAAAATTACAGTATACCATATATAACATCTTGCATTTAACATTATATAGTCAAAATTTAATAGAAACAACCAACCAACTTCAACTCCGAACAAAAATAACATAATATACAGTAACATATATTCACTACACCGTAATCCCCGTGCTTGGGACGGGTCTTACACTAGTATTAATTATATATTGAGTTCAAATGAATTTAGAGTTTGTGAATTGTGGATCCTATTTCAATTTTGGTTTAATGTGTAACTAGTATGATCCCCGCGCCATGACGTGATTTTTTATAAATAAAATCGTACTAATATATTAAATTAATATTATAACATAATTGTAAAAGTTCAGATAATTAAATATTTTGAATTAAACTCATGGGTTGAGAAAACGGTTAAAGTAGTATATATAGAAATATATGTAGATTATTAATATTAATTTCATATTTTTTTATTATTAATTTTATGTTTTGAATTAATCCCATTGTTTTTTTAGAGAAAAAAACTACTAAAATTATAGTTTAGGCTAAGATCAATGTTTTGAATTAAGCCCAATAGTTAGTAAATAGTTAGTAAAATTAAAGAAAAAAGAGAATTAAAGGAAAAAGAAGAAAAAAAAATTACAATTAAAGAAAATCAATGAAAAATGACAAAAATAATGATTGGTCGAGACTCCTAAAATTCCTCTAAACTTGACACATCATTCTAAACCGTTCCGGCTATATACACCCCAAATCATGCACGTCCTTAAGGACGTGCAATATTAGACACAAGGCTTGCACATCCTTAAGGACGTCCAATATTAACCTTGTGATTTGCGATGTATATAGCAACACCCTTCTAAACTCTTCTAAATTAAGAGTTTATATAGATATAGATAGTTTGTATATAAATGGGTAGTTTTGAAATTTCGTTTTTTTTTTTTTTACCATTTTTCCAAAAAAATAAAAGAAAAAAATTCGTGGTGCGCGGCGAGGTTGCGGGGGCTAATGCGAAGTGCAAGCTTATGAGAGGCTCTCTCAGTCACTTCTACTACGTATCGCCTCCTCACAACTCTCTCCCGCAGCGCCGCCGACAATCAGCTGCAGAGGCGGATCTACGGGGGGCTCGCGGTGGCTGAAGCCCCCCCCCCCCTATCCTGTTGTTGTGTAATACATATAATTAAAGAAGAGGTGGAACTCAATGATGAATTGGACTAGTGGTGAAGGCACGGGAGTAATTTAATCAAAGAGACTTCCATCCCAGTTTCGATTCTCAATACACGCACCTTTTGCATCTGTTTAATTCATTTTATTTTTAACTTCAAAATACCTTCCCTTTTTTTCATTTTTAACTCCAAAATACCTTCCCTTTTTTTAACAGACCCGAAGTCCTCCTGAACAGAGATCTCAGTTTCGCACAGTCGCACTAACGCATACCCAGAGGCTACAGAGCAAAAGCGACGCTAGTCGTCGAGCCGGCCGCCGTTGCCTCCTTCCAACTCCACCTCTGTCCGGCTCCTCCGCTGTCTGCGAAGCCCCGCACTGGTGGCGCAGTCCCGTCTCCTGCACAGCCGGCCTTCAATCTTCATTGTTCTCCTTCGATCTAGACCTTCAAGGTTGGTTAGTTTTCTTACCCTTCCTTTTAATTTGATTGTTGGTAAGTTGAATTGATTGAGTGAGAATCAATTTAGATTAGAATTTGTGGATTTGAGAATCAATTTGGGGAATTTCAATTAGGGTTTGTGATTTGTGAGAAATCAAATTTTGACTTTGTGGTTTGTGATTTGAAATTGTGTTTTGTGGTTGTGGTAAGACATAAATCTGTGAATTTTTTGTTTGTGATTTGGAATTTTTTGTTTGTGATTTGATAATAAATTTTGAGAAATTGTAATTAGAATTTATGGTTTTGAGGATTAATAAATTCCGAATTGTAAGCCTCTTCCCACCGAAGTTTCACTACCCTTTGAAAGAGACAGAGGAAGCAACTTGTTTAATGAGCAACTGATTTTAGTCTTTCATCATGGAGGAGTGACTGAGTGAGCACATGGAATTGCCTTGTTAGGTTTGGGTTTTAAATCTTAATATTATGTCTTTTGAGTTGCTCTATCCTAGAGGAAAGATGAATTGAAGGGATGATTTGATGCTGTATTTGATCTTATTGGGTTCAATATTGTCCTTCCTTCAAGTGGACGGACTCCCACAAGTTAGTGAAATTGATAGAACTTGTTCTGCTGTTGCAAATTAATAAGGAATGTTGATAATTGGAAGGAAAAATGCAACAATTTGCTGTGTATTGTTTGTAGTATTGAACCTATTTGCATTATTGAACATATGTCTAACATTAGACTTGATTTTAGTATTGAACATATTTGTATTTTGTAGCATTATATTCGCAAGATAAATTTCATTATCGTTCTTTGTAATTTTCAGCCCCCTCTTGACAAAAATCCTGGATCCGCCACTGATCAGCTGCACTTCCGATTACATACCCCCAAGTTTGAAGCATCACCTCACCACCCATATGAAGCGAGTTCTAATTTCGACCATCCTCCTCTCTCGTCTTCCAAACCCTTTTCTACGGATTCCAATTTCAATCTCCGTCGCCTCCCAAATTTCCCGATTACACACCAGCCCACTACCGATTACTCAAAACCCTGACAAGGGTGCGCGCGACTTTTCAACTCCTATCGAATTTGATCATGCCACGGTGTGTGAAACGCTCGCGTCATTCAGCAATGATTACCGACGAGCTCTGGATTTCTTCAACTGGGTCGAGTCCAATTGCGGCTTTCACCACACCACCGAGACTTACAACAAGATGATCGACATTCTGGGTAAGTTTTTCGAATTCGATAAGTCGTGGGAATTGATCCGGACCATGTCAAGAAATCGGCTTTCCATGCCTAACTACGCTACATTTCGTTTAATGTTCAAGCGTTATGCTTTGGCTCACATGGTTAAGGAAGCACTTGATACCTATTACGGGCTGGATGAATTTAACTTGAAGGATGAAACCTCATTTTGCAATCTGATTGATGCTCTTTGCGAGTACAAACATGTGCTGGAAGCCGAGGAGTTTTGTAGGAAGGAGTGTGTTTATGTCGGTTGCAAGACGAAGATGTATAACATGATTCTCCGCGGGTGGTTGAAGTTGGGTTGGTGGGCGAAATGCAGGGAGTTTTGGGAGGAAATGGATAGAATGGAGATTCGAAAAGATCTGGTGTCGTATTCTATATATATGGATATACAATGCAAGTGTAAGAAGCCCTGGAAGGCAGTGAAGTTGTATAAAGAGATGAAGAGAAAGGGGATTCAGTTGGATGTGGTGGCCTATAACACGGTGGTACATGCTATTGGATTATCTGAGGGTGTTGATTTTTCGATTCGCTTGTGTAATGAAATGTACGAGGTAGGGTGTAAGCCTAATGTGGTGACTTATAACACAATCATCAAGCTTTTGTCCGAGAATGGGAGGACGAAGGAAGCATATGAGATTCTTCATCAGATGAGTAAAAAGGGTTGTGAGCCAAATGCGGTTACATATACCTGTCTTTTTCGGAGCCTTGTTAGGCCCAAGGAGATTCTTAGGTTGTTTGACAGGATGATAGAGAGTGGGGTTCAGCCAAGCTTGGATACTTATGTGATGCTGATGAGAAAATTCGGGAGGTGGGGTTTCCTGCGTCCCTTATTTATGGTTTGGAAGAAGATGGAAGAACTAAATTGCAGCCCTGATGCGGCTGCTTATAATGCTCTAATTGATGCTTTGGTGCAAAAGGGCATGTTGGATATGGCGAGGGAGTATGATGAAGAGATGTTGGCAAAGGGTCTTTCAGCTAAGCCAAGAAAAGAGCTAGCGGAGTCGCAGATTGATACCCACTCTGGCGATGTCAACTTGTTGTGATATTCAGTCATCCTTGTCAATATTAATTAGGCTAGTCAAATATAAGTATTAGCAACAATTGGTGTGCCATCAGATTGGAAGATAAATATTTACACACCAAGAAAATTTGATCTTTTACTGCTCCATGCGACATTTAAGTGGGAGGTATTGCCTTCTCTAGATTTGAGTGTTTTTTTTTAACATGTTGCCTGCTGCTCGAGCCTCAGGGTTGATATGCATTGCTCGTCTGATGATGATTCGAGATGATGTTGGCTGGTCTGATGTGTCTCAAATTTATGGTTTTCTTCTCAGTTACGTTGCAGATTCGCAGTCTAAGGTAATAATGTTGTATTTAATTTAGCAGAACTTGGTTCTCTTTTCTTGCATTTAGTGCTTGTTCTGTAAGTGACAATCAAGGACAAGAATAATGGAAAGGGAATTTACTAATTAGTTCATTAGTCCCATGTTCAAAATGGACGAAGGCATTTTTCATTACGAGGCACAGGGTAATAAAATTAGCAAATGAATCGTGCGTAAGTGGATTATTTTACACTTCAGTTTATGAGACATTTTACACCCAAATTTCTATTTCTTGAGGGAGCATGCTCTATGGTTTAATTGTTACAATTTTGATTGATCCTGAGTGAGTGCACCCTTTGTCGTCTTTGGTTATCTTTGGGTGAATCTTGTGTTGAATTTAACTATATATTCTCATGCATTGTCTGATTTATAACGTAAAATGGTCTATTTGCTCTACCTTTTTAAGTTTCAGTGATTTAAAATCAAATGTTATGATTTGGATAAGAGATATTCATAACAAACTTGTTGTGCTAAACGACGTGTTTGCTTTAATAATCATCATGGCTTTGACTCCTTTCAGTTTGATTATCAAAATGTAACGTGGGGCTTGTGTATATTCCCGAAAGTTCATGTCTGAGAATTTCATGGGGATATCGTATTTGCAATTATTAGTGGATATTTACCCCCATTTTTTTTTTGTTCTTCCTTGTGAGATTGAATTTATTAGCCACTTTTCTCCTATATAACATGGAAGTCCAATCCTGAATTTACTGCT
This sequence comes from Persicaria maculosa, assembly GCA_963922045.1. Taxonomy (NCBI): domain Eukaryota; kingdom Viridiplantae; phylum Streptophyta; class Magnoliopsida; order Caryophyllales; family Polygonaceae; genus Persicaria; species Persicaria maculosa. Next base: position 61,270,604 of record OY998259.1, read on the forward strand.
TGCTGTTTTTTTAATTTTGAGTTGGTGTTATATGTATGATGCTTACTATCAATATGGTTGATGGAACATAAGTGATTAGCTAGGATTTTATGGTGAAACTTCTTGCAGGTAAGGAGGCAGTCACATCTGTGCCTTCGAGATGTTTTACAGAGCTTTCAAGGAACACCATTATCAGGGCCTGCAAGTGAAGGGATCAAAAGTATGCTTGAAAGATGGATTCTTCTTGCTGGAGGATCCAATACTGCTGCCCCTGAAGGACCCAAAGGAGCTCAAGAGGTCCTATATGTTCTTCATATGCTTAAAGAATGTCTTCCTTATTTGGCAACAAAGTATAAGTCAAGTATTCTTAAGTTCTACAAAACTCTTCTGGAATTGCATCAACCTCTTGTTTCAAGGCGTGTAATCGATAGTCTGAATACCCTTTGCATCCATCCTACATCAGAGGTTTCACCCGATTCACTTCTTGATCTGTTATGCTCCCTGGCTCTTTCTGTTTCAACGAGCGATACTTCAGCAGATAGCATGACATTTACTGCTCGTCTGTTGGATGCTGGGATGAAGAAGATATATGCTACGAATAGGGAGCTTTGCATTGCTAAGCTTCCTATCATTTTCAATGCCCTTAGAGGTGGTCTCTTGTTTTTTTTTTAATTTTTTTTTTACATTGATGTACGGAAGAATTTGATAGTAAAACTTCCATGTAAAATTTTCTGCTGCATTCTTTGGCAGATATATTGGCTCTTGATTACGCTGAGGCGCAAGTTACAGCAGTGGAGGCAATGAAGAGTCTTATCGTGGCATGTCTTGATAAGAATTTAATTGATGAGGGTGTATTGGACATAAAAAAATCCAGGCCGACCAATATGGAAAAAATCTGTGCAACTATGAGTAGCTTACTTGATCACCGTTGCAGTGGTGCTTGGGACATGTCATTTCAAGTCATCTCAGCTTTGTTTGATAAACTGGGTAATTTTACAATAAATAAGCTTTTGACTATTTTTTTTTGTTTCCACTTTGTTGATATTTTGACACTCAAAAACTTTTAATTCGTGCATGTTCCTCATTGATTATTTATTTGCGCAACCTGAAGCAGGAAACAGACCTTTCCAGCATGTTTTGCATCTCTAATATTGATGAGATGTGATTAATTTCACTAGCTTTTGTTCTTGTTTTCCATGATTGATATCTAGTATGGAAGTTTGCCTTTCTCTAAGTAGAGATATTTCCATAATATAGTACAATGGGTCCCCGATGGGCAGTGGCATAATGTAACAAACGAAATCAAAAGCAGGAGGAGGTGGATTCACTTGGTGGATTCATCCGGTGGGCGGTGGATTCCCTTGGGCGGTGGTGCATCCTCTGGCATGAGACTATGGCTGCTTTTTACTTGTATATCTGTCTCAGAATACATATCAATATATCATTTATACTTCTGTAAACTCATTTTTTCCATTTTTGTCCTTTTTACAATTTATAAAGCCACCACTTGTTTAAAAATGTATAAAACTCTAAAATGATACTCCTCTAGTCAACAATAGTTGTTTTGTATTTTCTAGGTTGTGGATTATAATGATTTGTATTGATTTGTGTGTTCTTGACTTATCCCCTCACCCCACCACAATCACGACCACTGCCACGACCACCATTGGTGTGGAATCTCTTTAGGCACAAATACTTGCCAATGAACTACATCCATACTTTGAATAAGTTCTCATTTAAAATAGATATTTCTTGTCTGGCATGTGCTTTATAATTTGGGTATTCTAATGCTTTTATTTTATAGGTGTTTCTTCATATGAACTACTTGGGAGAACACTAAAGGACTTGGCCAATATGCAAAAGCTGTCAGATGAGGATTTCCCATATAGGAATCAGGTGCAGTATTACTCCTTCTGTATCTCAATACTTGTATTTTTTCAACTTTTAGATTTTTTGAAGATATCATCAAAAATACCTTTTTACTTTATTGAAAGCCCACACTAACAACCTAGTAATAATCACAAGGGAAAGTGTGTGAAGTAGATGTCAAAATTTCTACAAATGCAAGTATTGTAGGAGAAAAATAAGAAGTCTAAAAAGACAACTATTGGGATATGGAGGGAGTATAAAGTAAAACAATAGCATTAAGATAAATGAATCTTAATTCTCCTGGACGACTCTTCAAATTCTACACATAATACAGTTGATAGATAATGAACCAACCAGATGAATTTCTAAAAAGATCTCGCCCTCTTTAGTACAAGGAAGTAGGAACCAGCTTTTGAGTTATTCGTAAAGCTACGAAAGTGATTTCAAAAGTCACCAACTAAAAAGGGACAAACTTTAATGAAACCAAACCTCAGGGTTCAGGGAGAGTCTCAATTAAGGTGGTGCTAGTGAAGGTGAGTGGTGGAGGAGCGAGGGCTTGGATACATTCGTCACGTCTTGGTGTTGTCACACAAAGGATACCCACGGGAAATACACTTTGCTAACAATAAGTACACTTTACTAATATCCAGGTTAGTCACACATCGCTAACACCTAATAGAAGCACACTATGCTAACACCCAGGTGAAGAACTCTATAATGACCAGGTTAAGCACCCTTTTTCTAACACCTAGGTGAAGCTCACTTTACTTAACACCCAGGTGCGCCTGAACATTTAGTCAGGCCAGCTGCTCATCTTTGACTACCTTTCTGTAATGAGTATTAAAGCTGAAGATGTAAATATTACACAGCATAATATTGCAAAAAACTGTTTGCCTTCACACACATATTTGATGATCTCTAAGCTGTTTGTTTTAATTTTCTTGGCTTCTCCAAGAATGTGGTTTTTTCAACCCAAGCCTGAGTAATGCCTTCAGGAATAGGAATGATTGTGCCTTTATTTTATTTTTATTTATAAAGGCTGATACCTTCTTCCAGTTTTGGATGTAATTGTGAATTAATCAAATGTGAAAACCTCTATTGACCCAAGTAAAATATTTTTGCTACAGTATCATAGCTTGTTTTGGGGAAAGTAAAATACCTTTAATTTCTTGATGTGCAGCTTCATGATTGTGTGGGATCTGCTCTGCGAGCAATGGGGCCTGAACTGTTTTTGAGTATCATCCCTCTTAATTTGGAAGCAGAGGACCTATCTCAGGCAAATGTCTGGGTTTTTCCTATTCTGAAGCGATGTACAGTTGGTGGGAGCTTAAGATTTTATACTGAGCAACTCTTGGATATGGCTGAACATCTTAAACAGAGATCTTCTCAGGTAAATGTTTTTAATATTACATCAATCCTTGATGATGATCATGATCTTTACTGACTAGAATCTTACTTTTCAGCTCAAGAGTGAGGGGCGAGTTGTTGCAGCACGCAATGTTGATGCATTAGTTTATACTCTGTGGTCATTGTTGCCTTCATTTTGCAACTACCCAAAGGATACTGCTGAAAGCTTTGCGCACCTGAAGACTCCCCTGTGCAATATGCTGACGGGAGAACCTGATCTGCACGGAATAATCTGTTCTGCTTTGCAAACCCTTATTCAACAGAATAAGAATATATTGGGAAATAATGTGATTCTTGATGGTGAAGATATGGCGACAATACAAGCTATGTCCCGTTATACACAGACAGTGGCCTCTAAAAATATGGCTGTGCTGAAGCAGTCTGCACGTGACATGTTGTCGGTCTTATCCAGTATTTTCTTGAATTCGACAACAGATTCCACTGGATGCTTACTGGTATTTATTATTATTGAATACATCATGAACCATTGTTATTTTAAACAAGCAGGCCTTCATCAGGTCTTTCACTGAAATATTGGAAATTGATTGATGACAGAGTTGTCTTATATATCCCCTAGTATATGCAGTCTATGCAGATTATACTAATTTTCTCTATCCTATCTGAGAATGCTTTCACTGGTCTTTGCATTGTGCAGGCTACAATTAGTGAGTTTGCTTCAATATCAGATGGAAAGGTGGTTTCAATACGTTTCCGAGCAATATTGACTCAGCTCCTACAAGCTACTGAAGATGAGTTGAGGTTATTTTCCTTTTTGTTCTCTCTATTGTGACGTCCTACCAACTCTTTTTTGTATCTTGGACCTGCTCAGTGTTTGTATTATCGTACATACCCTTGAACATGAGTTTCTTAGTTGAAACATTGAACAGCTTTGTTTTTAAATTTCTTGAATTTGATCCATTATCACATTTGTATTTCAGGGCTAAGCTCCTTGATGTTGCTATTTCACTGTTTCCCGGTTTACATGAACAAGAGATTGATGTCTTGTATATTGCAATAGTTCCATATTTGAAGGTTTGCACCTTTTGTTCATTTTTTCTTTTACATGTGTTTTTTTTTAAGTTCTGTAGCCATCTTTGCTGTCTTGAAGTGGACATAATTGGAGTTTATAATCTCATTTACATAGGGGGCTCAAGGCTTGATTCAGAAGAAGGGTTATAAAGTTCTCTCACTCATGCTTAAGGTGATTCCTTATTCTTTTTGAGTTGCTTGGATGGAAAATTACCTTCTGGTGCCTTTTCTGTACTTCCACCCATCTTCTCCCTCCCTCACCTTTAACATGAATTATATTATATATGGTAATGCTTTTCAGTAATAATTCCTTCTTAATGACCTTTTCTTAGTTAATCCACTTGAAAGGTCTTCCCTTCACATTTGGTTCTAAAAATGCTACAATTGGTAGTAAGGAATCTAGCCGTTAAAACTTGACATAATTTGAATATGATCACTTTATGGGCTGATCTCTGTAAAGTAAAAATTGCCATTTAGTTTTCTGCCTATCTTCTTGCTAACTTATCCATTAATTTGTATTGGCTATCAGAACTCTGATTATCTTATATCGAGGAAGCTGGAGGAACTGCTTGAATTGATGATAGAAGCTATGCCTAATTGCCATTCTTCATCCAAACGCCACAGACTTGACTGTCTTTACTATATAATTGTCCATCTTTCACAGGTTTTCTTTCATTTTTATTCTTATTGTCCAATATTAGTCTTTTTCAAGACATCATGTGTTGACGTAGGTATTTTACTTCTGCAGAATGCAACTGAAGAAGAAAGCCGGGAAAAAATTTATTCCTTTTTGACTGAAATTATACTCGCTTTAAAGGAGGTACCAATTGCTCTATTTCCCCCTAGATGTACCTTGTGTCCATCAAAATAATTCAGTTCCTATTTACCAAAACTTATTATCCACTTTAAGATAAGTCATGAACTTGTATCCTGATTATAACTCCTTTCTTGCAGGCTAATAAGAAAACAAGAAACCGGGCTTTTGAAATTTTGGTTCAGATTGGCCATGCTTTTGCTGATGAAGAGCAGGGTGGAACAAGAGAAAACTTACTACAGTATTTCAGCATGGTGCTTGCTTTTTCCTCTTCATATTCACTTCTGACATACTTTTATTATTATTCATTTGTCCTGCTCTTATTTGAACATGGTTTCAGCCCTTTGATCTAGAACCTTTTGCGTTTATACCTTCATGGTGAATTTGTGCAAGAGTCCTAAAGTTAGGAGAGCTAAATTATCCTGCTTCCTTGTTTACTTCACTAAGATTACCTTTTGAACATTTGACTTGGAGAACGTGTCAATGCCAGATAACTGCAGTTCTTGCTTTTTGGCTGGTTTCTTTACTTGGTTTTATGTATGCCTTGTAGTTAGAAGTTATAAAAAGTTGGTATACTTGTGCACTGTGCTTGTAGTTGCCATTCTAGTTGACAATGATAGAGCTAACTTTGTAACTGTTCAGGTAGCTGGAGGCTTAGCCGGTATAAACCCTCATATGATCAGTGCAGCAGTTAAAGGCCTTGCTCGCTTGGCTTACGAGTTCTCTGATCTCATCTCGAGCACTTATAATCTTCTTCCTTCAACATTTCTTCTTCTGCAGAGGAAGAATAGAGAGATATCTAAAGTGAGCATCTCTTCGTGTTACATTTTTGCTCCTTAGAGAAAAAAACCAGAAGTAATTTTTTATACTTGCATATAAAAGACCCCTCTCTCTCTCTCTCTCGTGTGTTTGTGCGCGCGCATGCAAATTTATCACATTTTCCTGATTTCCTTTTTATAGGCTAGTTTAGGTTTGCTGAAAGTTCTGGTTGCAAAGTCACGTCCTGAGATGTTGCAAACTCACTTGAAGAGTTTGGTAGAGGGCCTGTTGAGGTGGCCAGATGACACAAAAAACCATTTCAAAGCCAAGGTTAGTGTTTGTTATCAATTTATCGAGAGTAATGATATATTAAAAAACAATTCATATCAACCTATAGAAATTTTGTTGGTACCACTAGAATTCTTAACCAAAAAGTTTGCCAAGGATGTTCTAAGATGAATGCATGAGCAGTTTTGTGATTTCATAGAAGCTACCAACTTTGTGATGGTCTTATGTGAAGTCTATGAACATGTTTTGCTGCACATTTTCCATTGTAAATGTTTACGGTTTTTATGGTTATGAAAAATGTCTGCATTATTAAAGAAAGATATCATGTATGGACTTGCATGTTGGTGATATAATCCCCTTGGTTAAAATACTTTAGTTTTTGGGAGTTCCATGCCTAATTATATTTTTTTCCACACCACATTGTTTTAGTATTTTGAAATTTTTATTTTTATTATTCATGTGTTCATATTTGATTATGTTGTAACCTGTATACTCAATATATATTGGCTGACTATCGATGGGTTCATTTGTCAACAAGTTCATCAGGATACTGTTCTTCGATTGTTGGGATATAAAATGTTCTACCGAGGAAGTTGTTTTTTCTTGAATGGAATGATCTTTCCTTGTTGTCAACAAGCATGGAAAACAAGAAAATACTTTTATGTACTTTACAACCATTTAATGGATTTATGGATCCTTAATGTCATTAATTGTAATTCATTCCTTCTGTTTTATTTGCCCTAAGTCATCCCTATCAATATTAATTCGGTTAGTAAAATATAAGTATTAGCAACAATTGGTGTGCCATCAGAGTGGAAGATAAATATTTACTCCCTGAGAAAATTTTATCTTTTGGTACCCCTTGAGAAATTTAAGTGGGAGGTATTACCTTCTCTAGATTTGAGTATATTTTATCATTTTTTTTTTGTGGTTGGCAGAACAAGCTTCCCAGTAACTTCTCTGGTAAATTATCTTTCAGGTTAAGAATCTGCTGGAAATGCTCGTCAAAAAATGTGGTGTTGATGCAGTAACAGCTGTTATGCCTGAAGAGCACATCAAACTCCTCACTAATATCCGTAAGGTAGCATTATGTTTTTATTTAATATTAAAGTAGAAATATTGTTTCTAAATGCTAGTATATATTTCTGATTCCTTTATATTTGACGGGTTAGAAAATGTATTTCTTATGGCCCTGTACTGTAGAGCTGAAAGGGTATTTAGCTGGAAGATTAAGTTCAAAATATCTTTTTCAACTACAGTTTCGTTTGCAAATGTATCTAATATTGTAGTTGCAATTGTCTTGGCTAGCAATGTTTGGCTGTCTCCAGCCCCTGCAGTTGTCAAACTTTAGGAATCTCCTTTTTATTTTTTATTTGTTGGGTATTTGCTAAGTCAAAGGTTTTTTTTTTAAATATAGATTAATGCACGAAAAGATAGGCGGAATGCTGCCAACTCAGAGACAGGATCCCTTGCATCGAAAGCAACTACATCCAGGTTTGTTGTGTAAAAAAAGAAACAGAAATGCATGATTGTGTGTGCACATTTACTTCTAGAATAAGGGTGGTCATACTCAATACTTCCACAATGCATGTTACAGTATTGTTATTTTCAGGAGACATTTTTGGTAGAAAGCTGCAATATAAACTGTATAGTTACATTCAAGTTGAACTATCGGACCACTAAAAAGCTAAAGAACCAACTGTTGCGTTTAGTGGCTGATGGGAGATTATGGGGGTTGACTGCTAAAATGGAGAAACGATTGTCTGTAAGCTGTTGTGTTTATTTCTTTGCTGGCCTCTTTTTTCCCTTTATAATTATGGTTGCAAAACAAACATTTCCTTATAAGGAGAAAAAGAATTGACATATCAACTATCAAGTCACATTCCTTCTCATATCTCACTTTCGAGTTTCATAATTTTTACAAATTTGTTGCTTATATTTTCCCACAACCAACCCTCACTTTTGCAGGTTAAGCAATTGGAATCATACTAAAATATTTTCAGACTTTGGTGGGGAAAGTGATGGCGATGATATGGACGCAGAGATGGTTTCAGGGCGAAGAAATATGGCATTGTCCCAGTTTAATTCGAAAGTTTCATCATTAAGGTCTGTACTCAATTTGTTGAAACTTTTGTTAAGAGTATTATGTTTGAAAGACTATCAAAGCTTTGCTGTGCTTTTTTATATTAGAATGCGAGGACAGCACACGTCTTACTTTTTACATGCTTTGCTTTAGGTCAAAAAGAACAACTAGATCAGGGAAAAGCTTGGCAGAAGACCTGCTTGACCAACTGGAAAATGAACCACTTGACCTTCTTGACAAGGAAAAAACGAGATCAGTTCTTCGTTCTGGTGGGAACTTGAAAAGGAAAATGGATGCAGATGATGAGATGGAGTTTGACCCGGAAGGAAGGCTAGTCATCCGGGAAGAAGGCAGTACCAAGAGGGAAAGAACGACTGATGATGATGATGAAGATGACGACAATGAGGACACCAAGAGCAAAGCTGGCAAGTCCGTGTCAACAGTCTCTACAAAGAAGGCTCAGAAGCGCAGGAAGACCTCAGACTCGGGATATGCGTACACCGGGAATGAGTATGCCAGTAAGAAGGCCCGCGGAGATGTGAAGAGAAAGGGCAAGCTAGAGCCATATGCCTACTGGCCCCTGGATCGAAAAATGGTGAGCCGCAGACCAGAGCATCGTGCTGCAGCGAGGAGGGGGATGTCAAGTGTGGTCAAGCTGTCTAAGAAACTCGAAGGGCAGAGCGCCTCCCATGCATTGTCCAAGTTGAAAAAAGACATTAAGAAGAAGAAGAAGGTAAAGAAGAATTAAGTGATGCTCCATTTTTTGTGCATCTTAGCCAAAGCCATAGCTGGCCAGCTTATTGTCTGCTGAGGATGTGGAGACTGCCATAGTTGATTCTTTGCTGTCTTACAGAGATCCGAGTCCAGATAACAGTGATTTTGTCAAGTGTCTGAGAAAGTTTTGGTCGATATTGTTGACGAGTGTTTATGTTTTTATCAAGTGTTCTTCTTTGGTTCTACTCTAAACTTGCCATTTGTTCCAAGGTAATATTATCTTACTTGTAGAGACAAATTAGTGGTGGCTTTATGTGAGATTCTTGATATGAGCATCTGTTATATTGATCTATGATGAACATCGGAAAACCTCAAATTTATTCGTCGTTCTATGTTGGTTCAGTACTTTAGCACACTTTATACTCCCTGTGTAAAGTACTGAACCAACATAGAACCATTGTTTTGAGCACCACATCAAGTGCAAAGCCATAATCGTCGGCGATGCCTATGCCCATCGTTCAACATTGTAAACATAAATCATCATCTTTGATTCGAAAAGGCTATGTCGACGAATTGAATGTTGGTGCTAGATAGAATTATCCAGGTGAACTGCACTACAATTTCCAGATTCTTGAGTTTTTTTGCCTTTCATAATAGACTACCAAGGGAATTCAGTGACAACCTTATATAGCGTCTAGAAAGATGAAAATTACATGAAATTCTACCAATTAACACCTTAAAGATCCTAGATTTGTGTTGCCCTATCCATCGAGAGGAATGCCTCGCCAGATCCATGGACGATGAAGTAACTCCTCGCTGCAGAAACCAAAGAACAATTAGGTGCTTTTAGACATTGAATTGTAGGGCAATTCTCTATTAGGGATCGATAAGGTAAAGGAGAAACAAGGTCAGTCATACATACTCTTTCTACTTGTAGGGTGCAAAGATGATAGATGAGTTGTGACCTCCAAACCCAAATGAATTCGACAGAGCGGCTTTTATCTCAAGTCGTTCCTTCTTTGGTCCAACGAAAATACTCGTGTCCTGTAACAGATATACGACATACATTGCGTAATTTATAAGCTTAAGCGATTGTGACGAAGCTCAACCTTACTAAAATACATACCATGCTTTCATCAGGAGTTTCAAGATTCAAGTTCGGATGGATCCAACCGGTTCGTATTGCCTGATGCAACAATCAAGACTGATCACATTGAGTCAAACAAGCTTTATAAGGCTCCTCAACATTGTTCTTGTATATATGATTTTACCTGCACAGTCGCTACAGCTTCAACTGCACCAGCTCCTCCAAGTAGATGACCGATCAACGATTTCGTGGAATTAACCCTCAGCTGAATACAATCAAGAACCTAATGTAAGAGCTTTTCAGATGAAATAGTGATGAAGACTGAAATGACACATCCACACAAAACTTACCTTTGGATCTTTACCAAAACAGTTTACTATGGCTTGATACTCTATAAGGTCTCCGATTTGTGTCGATGTAGCATGTGCATTGATGTAGTTGATGTCTTCCTTTGTTACCCCAGCAGTAGCCAAGGCCTTTTCTATGCAAAGAACCGCGCCAACGCCATCTGGATGAGGCTGCGTCATGTGGTAAGCATCAGATGTGAAGCTTCCTCCTAAAAATTCTGCATAGATAGTCGCCCCTCGTTGCTGCACAATGTGAATCATCTCACACGATAAGAACACAACGATTGAGCTTTCCGATTTTGCTCTACTAAAGAAGAGTCAACAGCGATGTTGTACCTTAGCGTGCTCCAACTCCTCGAAGAGCAAAACTCCAGCTCCTTCGCCCATCACAAATCCATCGCGGTGCTGTCACAATATGACTAACAATATTAGTGATCCAAAGTTTCAATATATGTTTTGGGTAAAGCTTAGATTGTGTGCACTGCAATCATACTCTATCCCAAGGACGCGAAGCTTTCGTAGGATCATTATTCCGTTGAGAGAGTGCTCTGCAGGCTCCGAAACCTCCCAAACCTACACCATTCAATGAATCTTTGACGACGCTTTCTTGTGTTTGTTACTGTAATGAGCTAAGGAAAGTTTAGTCGTCATACCAATCGGCATAACTGCTGCATCACCACCACCACAAAGCATCATATCCTGTATTTTCCCAACATATTATCAATGAGAAGATTGTAGGAATCTGTGAGTGAACTCGGCTAATGATCTTGTTTATTGCTAAGTTAAGTAGTTGCTGCAGTAAGATATGTGATGATATAGATCAAACTACTTACGGTTTCACCTCGAATGATATGATTTGCTGCGCTTAAGATGCAAAAATTGCTTGTAGCACAAGCTGTGGATATTCCATAGTTGGGTCCCATCCATCCCTAATGTTGGACGATTGAGGGATTCAACACCATTGATATAATATATATACATAGTTGAATTGATCAATATACTCCCTCCGTTCGGCAAAACATGTCAACATGTCATTTTAGCTTCTTTCACAATTTTTAAGTCAATTAACAAATGTACTAATTTACCCTCAATTATTACCCTCATTTTTTACTTTATCGAAAACTAGAACTAACAAACCATCAATCATATCAAGGGCATTTTTGTAAAGTGAAGTGCAAAAACCCTAAAATGACAAGTTTTTTTGAACAAAAATAACACCTTAAAATGAAATGTTTTGCCGAACAGAGGGAGTAGAAATTAGGGACGAATAACGACTAACCAATTCCATGGCAAGCACGGCAGATCCCACATTTGTACCACACTGGCTTGCAAATAAAGGATTTATCTTCGTAACCGAGTCAAGAAGAGCTTGCATTGCATCATAGAAGGCCTGCAAAGTGAAGTGAAAACCCAATTAAGGGACAAATCATTCCAACATTAACAAACCACAAGTGTTATTTAGAAGTTCTAAATGACCCTAAACCCTAAACCCTTGGAACAATTAGAACTATATATACTATAAGAAACCATATGTAAGGTAAGGAAACACTAGGAGCTAACACTGTCATCCATTATATGTTGGCGAATCGCGCCTAAGGAAACCAACTCTTAAGTTGATCATACATGTATATATAGAAAGGTTAAGCTGATGAGGTTACATACATGAAGTCCACCGGTCCCAGATCCGATGATAACTCCGCATCTGGATTTATCCAATTCGTCCATAAACTCCTGAGTAACACCAGCATTAGCCAAAGCCTTTTTACCGGCGGTTAGAACGTAGATCATGTATTTGTCTAGACTGTTGCAGAGCTCCGGCGACACCCATCCTTGTGCAGAGAAATACTTGATCTCTCCAGCAATTGTCTGAACGTACAACAAACAATATTAAGTTTAAAGAGATGAATGAAAAACAGCTTCATGATTTGAGTGCGAGTTAAGTATATACGGTGGGGTAGGTGGAGCAGTCGAAATTCTGTATGCGACTAATGCCGCTGATACCCTCAAGCAAATTGTTGTAGAAGACGTCCGGATGATGACCCAGGGATGTTACAACCCCCATTCCTGTCACCACCACTCGCCTCTCTCTATCCGCCATTGCAGCTTGCTCAACTGCTACAGCCTTCGTTTTTCCTACACAGTTCAGTGTACGTAACACAAAATCAGGGTTTGGAGTTGAAACTTGTTATCATAGTTTACCAATTTCCCCGCCAAAATGGATGGATGATAAGTGATAATTAAATGTACAACTTTGTTGTAATGTTATATGTTTATTTCCCTATGTCTTGCTTTCATATGTGTTACATGTAATATTGTTATGTGCTTGTAAACATGTATGAGTGTATGATGAGTATACATATAACATATATTATATGCTTGGATATACATGGATGCACAATATATGATTAGGCTCGACTGAGTCGTATTGAGTCGAGATCGACTTGATCCTCTAACGAGTCTAGTACATATTTGTGGAGTGATAATGTATAACCTATAGTATATATAATATATGTATAATATGTATGACATAAAGATAGAAGGCTTACCTGGATGTGGGCCTTAGGCCCATTCCCAAGCCCATGATCTCCGACGTTAGAGCAAAGCTTGGCGGCCTTTTATGTCCAGTTGATGAAGCGCTGCGTTTTGCCTTTGAGATCCAAGCCCTAGCTATTTAAGCTCGCTAGCAGCTTCTGGATCCTTCAGCTCAGCTCAGCTCTCTCTCTCCTCCGTCTCCTCTCAAACGCTCTCAAGGGTTTCTAGGGTTTTCTCCTGGCTCCTTCCCCGGCGATTGTGACGACGAAGTTGGTGGCTGCTCTCGGTGATCTCCTGGTGGTGGCGCGACTAAGCTTCTGGCTGTGGTTGCCGCTTGTCTCACGTCTTGAGATCTAGGGTTTGGGAGTTTCGAAGAGATCTTCGAACTCCGGTCATCCCACACAGGGGGATCTTCTTCTCTTGTGTCTCTGAAACTCGTACATGCGTAGATCTAGGGTTTACTTGTGCATTGCTTGTTTGTAACCCTCTATTGAACATTACCTAGTGGATTCGGCCTGTTCTTGAGGCCCCGAGGACGTAGGCATCTCTTTGCCGAACCTCGTAAAAACTCTGGTGTTGTTCTTTCTCTTGCATGTTTGTTTTGAGTTTCTTGTTTCGTATCTCTCGCTTCCGCATTCAATCACTATCGTTATATATCGAATCTCGATTCAACAAGTGGTATCAGAGCTTGAGTGTCGCGTTTCCGATTTCCTGGCTCATTGTTGAGTTCTAGGGATAGGTTACGGGTGTAGGGCCTCGAGCTGACCTAAAAGGCGACATCGCTGGTGCAGCACCCCCCCCCTACACGACATACCACTGCCTTGTTTGTTTAGATCTAGGCTTGTGTGTTTGCGATTCTGTGCTCTGCTCTTGGATTCAAGGTTTTCTTGAATCTTTTGCGTGATTTACTGTGTTTTGTTAAGTTTTTACAGTTCTTGACTATAAACATGGGTGAATCCTATCGCTTAAAGCCCTTCAATGGCACTACTGACTTTGCTATGTGGCAGGTGAAAATGAAGGCCATATTGATCAAAGAAAATTGCTATGAAGTGCTCACTGGAGAAGATGTCGAAGAAGACAAAAAGAAGGATCTAAAACGTCTTGATAAAGTAGCACACAGTGAGATTATGTTGAGACTGACAGACGAAGTGGCTAGGCAAGTTCTTACTTGCACAACTACTGAAAAGCTCTGGAAAAGGTTGGAAGAATTATACTTGGTAAAATCACTACCAAGTAGGGTAAATCTCTTCAACAAACTTTTCAATTATAAAATGTCTACTACTTGCACTCTTGCTGAAAATCTTGACAGATTCTTGGCTATTACCCAAGATCTGGAAAGATGTGGTGACAAAGTTGATGAGACTCAATTGTGTGTGTTATTGCTTAATTCTTTGCCTGCACAGTTTACTACTTTTGTTGATGTTGTTCAGTATGGTACTAATAAGTTGACCCAAAAGGAGCTTATTGACTCTATCATACAGAAAAATGAAAATCTGAAAGTGTTTAAAGCTGTGAATGGAAATAAGACTGACCTTAAACCTGAAAACAAAGATGAGGTTCTTATGGTGAAGTCTAAGTACAAAGGCAATAAGAAACCTAAGCAACAGGAAAATAAAGACAATAAATCTGACTCTGTGTCTTCTGATAAATCTAGTGGTGAAAAACCTGATAAATCTCATCTGTTATGTACTTACTGCAATAAAACTGGTCATCTTGAGAAACACTGTTTTAAGAAGAAAAGGGATATTAAAGCTGGTAAGAAACCTAATGTGTCTGCTATTTGTGAATCCCATCCTTATGTTACTCATGAAGTTCTTGCATTATTAAGTGACACTGATTCTACTACTTGGATTTTGGATTCTGGGTGTACTATGCATGCTACCTTTCATAAATCATGGTTCTTTGAGCTTAAGTGTTTTGATGCTGGTACTGTTATGCTAGGTGATCACTCTATTCTTAAAATTAAAGGTGTTGGATCTGTTGCTTTAAAGATGTTTGATAATGTGATTAGAATTGTTAAGGATGTTAAATGGGTTCCTGATTTAAGGAGAAACTTGCTATCTGAAAGTGCTTTTGAAGAATTACAATATGATATGTCCAGTTCCAATGGTGTTAGGATTATTTCTAAAAATGGGAAGCCTGTCATTAAATGCTTTAGAAAGAAGGGTCTTTATGAAGTGTTGGCTACTCCTGTTTTGAATTACTCTGCTTCTGCCTTTACTGCTTCTGTGCATACTATGTCTCTGCATGATACTATGTTGTGGCATAATAGATTAGGTCACATTGGCAATAAAGGCTTAGAACACCTTCATAAAACTGGCATTATTAACTCCAAACCTTGCATGATTGATCTTTGTGAAAATTGTATCCTAGGAAAGCATGCTAGAAAAGGTTTTAAGCATTCATCTTATGTTGCTGCTGCACCTCTTGAATATATTCATTCTGATTTGTGGGGACCCTCTCCTGTTCCTACTGTAGGACATAAGAGATATTTCATGTCTCTTATTGATCACTATAGTAGGAAGGTTTGGGTCTATTTGCTTAAAACTAAAGATGAGGCTTTTGAAACCTTTAAAAACTGGAAAGTTGGAGTTGAAAATGAAACTGGCCTTACTGTTAAATGTTTAAAAACTGACAATGGCCTTGAGTTCTGTAATTCTTTGTTCAATGAGTACTGCAAGTCTAATGGTATTAAGAGACACTTAACCATTCCTAGAACTCCCCAGCAGAATGGTACTGCTGAGAGGATGAACAGGACTCTCCTTGAAAAAGCTAGATGCATGCTTATCTCTTCTGGTTTGAAACATTGTTTGTGGGGTGAAGCTGTTGTGACTGCTGCTTACTTGATAAATAGGACTCCCTCCTCTGTTATAGATTTTAAAACTCCTTATGAGTTATGGACTAAAAGAAAGCCAAACTTAGACCATATCAAACCTTTTGGTTGCACTGTGTTCTCATATGTTAACCAAGGTAAGCTTAATCCTAGGTCCCAAAAATGTGTGTTGTTGGGTTATCCTGAAGGGGTTAAGGGTTATAAGTTGCTTCTTGTCCAACCCGGAGTGTATAAAACTATAGTGAGTAGAAATGTCTTTATCAATGAGCATGAATTTCATTTTAAGAAAGCTTCTCCTGTTATCTCAGATGCTAACTTGCAGGTACAAGAGGATCAATTCTTTGTGCCTAAGCACAATGATGATGATTCTGATGATGAGTTTGACAGTGGTTTTTCTCCCTCTTATTCCTCTACTCTCTCTGCTCATGATTCTTCTCTGTCTACTTCTAATGATGCTACTGTTTCTGATGATATGCAAATTGATGTTGTGCAACCTCACCAATTGGGTGGGGAAGCAAATAATGAACCTAATTCCTCTTCTACTTCTCCTATTTCTGTGAATGAGGATGATGTTGTCATTTCTGTGCCTGAGTCTGGTTCTGGTTCCTCTAGTTCTTCAGCCTCTGAAGGGCATGATTTGACTAATTGGCAGTTGACTAGGGATAGGAGTCCTAGGACTGTTATACCAAATAGAAGGTTTATTAATAACATTGTTGAGTTTGCTTGCTTGGTTTCTGATGTTGTGAAAGTTTTTACTCCTGAAACTTATGAACAAGCTATGAAGTGCATTCACTTTGCTAAATGGAAACTTGCCATGAATGATGAGATAGAATCTATGAGGGTAAATAAAACCTGGACTTTGGTGCCTAAACCTGAGAATGCTAGATTAATTGATTGTAAATGGATCTTCAAATTAAAGGATGGCATTTCTAAGTCTGACCCCCCTAGATACAAAGCTAGGCTGGTTGCTAAGGGTTTTACCCAAAGAGAGGGTGAGGATTACAATGAAATATTTGCTCCTGTTGTGAAATATAAAACTTTGAGACTGTTGCTTGCCATGACTGCTGTTTATGATTTTGAATTAGAACAAATGGATGTTAAGACAGCTTTTCTTCATGGTGACCTGGATGAGACAATTTATATGAGACAGCCTAAGGGCTTCATTGATTCTGTGCATCTTAATCATGCTTTCTTGTTAAATAAATCCATCTATGGTTTGAAACAGTCACCTAGACAATGGAATATCAAGTTTGACAAGTGCATGAGGTTCAGTCTAGGGTTTAAAAGGAGCAAGTTTGATACCTGTTTATACTTTAAGGGTGTCAATAAGAGTCCTGTGCTTTATGTGCTTTTATATGTAGATGACATCTTGCTGATTTCCAAATCTGTTGATGCTATTCATGATATTAAAAAGAACTTACAAAAGCATTTTGACATGAAAGACTTAGGCATTGCTAAAAAGATTTTAGGCATGTCTATTATAAGAGATAGGAAGCATAAGAAGTTATGGTTGCATCAGTGTGACTATGTGCATAAGGTTCTTGAGAGATTTCATATTTCTGGTGATAAGTTCAACAATATTCCTTTAGGTGCTCATCTTGATCTCACAAAAATAAAAGGAAAATTGTCTGTTGCTGAGTTGAATGTTATGAAATCTATTCCTTATGATGCTGCTGTAGGTTCAGTGATGTACTCTATGATCTGTACTCGTCCTGACCTTGCATTTGCTATTAGCACTCTCAGTAGGTTCATGTCTGAACCAGCTGAGAAACACTGGGTGTCTATGAAATACTTGTTGAGATATTTACTTGGCACTGCTAACCTGTCTTTGTTATATGCTGAACACTCCTCCTCTTATAACTTACATGGCTTTGTGGATGCTGATTATGCTTCTAACAAGGATACCAGGAAATCTATTACTTCCTATGTGTATACATGGGCAGGTAATTGTGTTTCCTGGAAATCCCAGCAGCAACCCATCGTTGCTCTCTCATCCACTGAAGCTGAGTACATAGCAGCTACAGAGGCCTGCAAGGAGGCCATCTGGCTGCAAGGTATCCTTAAGGAGATAGAGAGGAAGCACTACACTTCTGTTTTACACATTGACAGTCAAAGTGCACTCTATCTCTGCAGGGACCCCATGTACCATGAGCGTACTAAACATATTGATGTTAGATACCATTTCATTTGTGAGAAAGTGGAAGATAATGTCATACATGTTAAGAAAATAGATGGTAAGTTTAATCCTGCAGATTTTGGCAATAAGATTGTTCCTTATGAAAAATTTGTGTTCTGCAGGAACTTCCTCCATTTGGAGGATTTCCATGGGTGATCCTTGCATGTTTGGGCTGATGACGGATGGCTTTGAGTCCACTATGTTTAGGTTATAGTCTGCCTGGAGCAAGACTTAGAAAAATAGAGGGTGATTTGTTGTAATGTTATATGTTTATTTCCCTATGTCTTGCTTTCATATGTGTTACATGTAATATTGTTATGTGCTTGTAAACATGTATGAGTGTATGATGAGTATACATATAACATATATTATATGCTTGGATATACATGGATGCACAATATATGATTAGGCTCGACTGAGTCGTATTGAGTCGAGATCGACTTGATCCTCTAACGAGTCTAGTACATATTTGTGGAGTGATAATGTATAACCTATAGTATATATAATATATGTATAATATGTATGACATAAAGATAGAAGGCTTACCTGGATGTGGGCCTTAGGCCCATTCCCAAGCCCATGATCTCCGACGTTAGAGCAAAGCTTGGCGGCCTTTTATGTCCAGTTGATGAAGCGCTGCGTTTTGCCTTTGAGATCCAAGCCCTAGCTATTTAAGCTCGCTAGCAGCTTCTGGATCCTTCAGCTCAGCTCTCTCTCTCTCCTCTGTCTCCTCTCAAACGCTCTCAAGGGTTTCTAGGGTTTCTAGGGTTTTCTCCTGGCTCCTTCCCCGGCGATTGTGACGACGAAGTTGGTGGCTGCTCTCGGTGATCTCCTGGTGGTGGCGCGACTAAGCTTCTGGCTGTGGTTGCCGCTTGTCTCACGTCTTGAGATCTAGGGTTTGGGAGTTTCGAAGAGATCTTCGAACTCCGGTCATCCCACACAGGGGGATCTTCTTCTCTTGTGTCTCTGAAACTCGTACATGCGTAGATCTAGGGTTTACTTGTGCATTGCTTGTTTGTAACCCTCTATTGAACATTACCTAGTGGATTCAGCCTGTTCTTGAGGCCCCGAGGACGTAGGCATCTCTTTGCCGAACCTCGTAAAAACTCTGGTGTTGTTCTTTCTCTTGCATGTTTGTTTTGAGTTTCTTGTTTCGTATCTCTCGCTTCCGCATTCAATCACTATCGTTATATATCGAATCTCGATTCAACAAACTTTTTGCACAGAAGACATTTTAAAGAATGTATGTTTTGCAAGTACAATGGCCACGTTAACTCCCTTTGTTTTTAGACATGGAAAGGTAAAGCCCCATGAATCAAGTTCATATTTATTTATTTATATATGTTAATTGTTGAGAAACATTGTCTAAGTTGTATAATGCCTTTATTATATGGTTTGTAAGAAAAACAATATACTATAGGTTATTTGTGTAATATGGTTTAGAGATGTGATTGAGTTAAGGTTGAGCTTAGTGTTGTGGAGATGATCGAATTGAGCCCTTTGGGCTTGATCTTCTAACCACAACACAAGCCCAACTCTAGGCCCACTCTCGAAGCCCATTGCACAAGCCCTTGGAGACGTTGGCTGATCACTAGGGTTGAAGCTTCCATCTAAAGCGTTGTGTTTTCAACTAGGGTTAGCATTGAGCTCTATATAAGCTAATGAGCTCTGCTTGCTCTCGTTGTTCATTCACTGTTCCTTCTCAAGCTCCAGAAAAGAGAGAGAGAATAGAGAGTGCTAGGGTTTGGGTTTCGCTCCTCGATCCCTTTCCTCCTCCAACTGTTGAAGCTCTTCTTCCTCGGCATTCCCAAGGGTGGTGCTAAGGTTGCAGGCTCCTTCGGTGATCGGCGCTATCTCCTTCGAGGGTTTACCTTCTCGAAGATCTGGATCTGTATCTCTAGATCTAAGAACGACGAAGGAAGTTCTTTCTTCCTTTGTTTGTGTGGTTGTTGTTTTCGTTTCTTTTAGACTTGTCTGCTTTAGCTTTGGCTTTCCCAAACCCCTTGTATTGCTCAATTATCATACTGGATTAGGGTCGACTCCTGAGGCCCCGAGGATGTAGGATCTTTTTATCCGAACCTCGTAAATTAATATCGTGTGTTCTTGGTTCCTTTCGTCTTCTATGTTCTTCGATCATATCTGCGCTTGTCTTGTTTGAAACGAACCCATTGATACCCTCTCAAAGTGGTATCAGAGCTAGGTTTCCTTATCGTGAACCTGAATCCTGATATTACAGATTATGTGACCATTTTTGCTTCCGCTTAAATCTGTTCCCTTGATTCTTGAACAATCAGCTATTTCGCTTTAAGAAATCATGTCTGAATCTGTTCGTTTGAAGCCTTTCAATGACACTACTAATTTCGCTATGTGGCAAGTAAAAATGCGAGTTGTGCTTATGAAAGAAAAATGTTGGGTCGCGATCACCAACAAGTTCCCTGATGGTACCCCCAAGGACAAGATTCAGGAACAGGATGATCAAGCCCATAGTGAAATCCTGCTACATCTCTCAGATGAGGTAGCAAGGCAGGTAATTGAACATCACACAGCTGAAAAGTTGTGGGATGCTCTAGAGGATATTTACTTTACCAAATCTTTGCCTTCTTGTGTGAATTTGTTCAATAAGCTCTTTAGTTTTAAAATGAACAATGCATGCACTCTTGATGAGAATCTTGATAGATTTTTATGAGCCAAAGCGGGATGTAATATTCTAAGAAACCTAGCATTTGTATCTTCATAGGGTTCAACTACATTAGCCTTAGCCATGGTTTCTTGCATTGCATTAAAGGTTTCCTCAACAGTTTTGTTACCTTGCTTAAGGTTTTCTAAACGTTGTCTAAGTTCTCTAGCATAATGTTGAGGAACAAACCTACTTCTCATAAGTGCTTTTAATTGAGTCCAAGAAGCGATAGGTGCATCAAGGGCTCTTCTTGTCTCTTTAACTAGGTTATCCCACCAAATTAAAGCAAAACCTTGAAATTCTAGGGAAGCTAGTTGCACCTTTTTAGCGTCAGAGAAGTTGTGACAATTCCAGATTTGATCCATTTTAGTTTTCCAATCAATATAAACATCTGGATCAGTTTTACCTTCAAAAGGAGGAATCTTTACCTTAACCTTACCTATGCCGTCCTCATCAGGATCTCTAGGTGCTCGGTATTGGTATCGACCTCCTCTATTGTTCCGCCTAGGACGTTGCTCCCAATACTCCTCTTCTTGGAAACCATCATCGTCCTCCGTTTGGTAGAACTCCTCTTGGAAACCTCGACCTCTCCCTCTTCCTCTTCCTTGTCCCTGCGCATTAGCAAACCCATTATTTCTAACATACCTCTCCCCTCGTGGAGAGTTGTTGATAGCATGCATTTAGGTAGACATAATAGGTTGCATTTAGCTTAGTTAAGATGCATTTCATTGATGGATTAAACACGATTTGCATATTAGTTCTCGATGCTAGTGAAGTCGGAATCTACACACTTTTATTGATTATTTCAGGTAATCGTGGATCCGATGATGAGACATGGGTTGATAACGCATTGGATGAGAATGTATAGTTGATCGAAGAAGCTTACATGAAGATCTCAAGAGGTCCTGAGAAGAAGAAGCGAGCCTAAACGAAGAACAAGTCTGCAGAAGTTGTCGCCAGACATGCTGAACTTGTTTTGCACTTTCTGGAGGCCTTGGTTGTCCGATTGACTATTATGACCATGCGTTGGAAAGCTCTTTCAGAGAGCTACAACTTTCCTTTTGAGAAGAAGAGCAAATTCGAGACGGATTTTCCGGGAAAGACCGATGCAGCGGCCGCCACCAGGGCCGATGCAGAGGAAATGTTGATGCTGCAGGCGCAGCATACATGCGGCGGCCGCCGCATCTGCCGTCAGCGCGTATACGCTGCGTTTCGTTTAATGAAACCCTAGTTTTTATTCTTAGTTGTTTTGTGGCTGAATTTGGATGATATTTAAGGTCACTTTTAGTTATTTTTCCATAACTTCTATTCTATTCTTTCTACCATCAGACACTTTAGAGATTTTGAGCGATGTCTTCCATGAGGAACTAAACTCATTTATTCTGCCTGCAATTTGAAGCTTTATTTGGATTGATTGTGAGTTTCTAATTCTCTTTCTTGTTTCCTATATTTGAATGCTTCAACTTCTTTGTGCTTGATTGTCTATTGTTTTATTCTATCTAGCCCGCGCAACTAGTTAGAATCAATTCAATTGCTAAGGTTTTGTAGATTCCTGATTGTGAACCTTAACCTAAGTGGCAAACTTGTTCCTTTAGGGCTGATTGAACTAATTGAATAAGTAGGAAGTTGAATGTGTTGTTAAATCCCTCTTTAGGGACTGCAAATACCTTGGCTAATCTCTGAACTTAAAGCTATCAATTGGGTTAAATCCTTCTTTAGGGACTGTTCGATTGATAAGGGTTTCTAGGACTGATTGGACTAGTAACTATATTAGGTCGGGACAAGGGCATTCATAGGAAACTTAATAAGACGAGAAGAAGTTACAAGGATCGCTTCAATCCAATAAAGTGGAAAATTGTAGGTAGAATTACTTCTCCTAATTGTCTAAAACCAAATCCATTTACTTTGCTTGCTTACTCCGCTTTGATAAAAGGCGGAACTTTCACACACAAAAACCCCCCAAACTGGTTACTTTGATTGACACTTGAATCAAACTAGAATTATAACTTTCCCCGTGGATCGACCTCTTGCTTATTGCTATACTTGCTATAGGTTTGAGTTTTCTTTGGCGGAATCAACGACAGGTTTTACCTCCGTCAGTTGTTCTCTTCAAATAAAGGGTTATTTAAATCAGGATTAGGATTAGGGTTAGGATTATGGACTTCTCTTTCATTGCGAGGCGTATCGTCACGCCTTAGCTCACCTCGGCCTCCCATGGTGTTAGAACCACTCGGCCTGGACTCCAATGCAGCCACCTTTGTAGTTAACGCAGCCACAGCTTCAGCGACGGTAGCCATGTTAGCTATGTGGGCGTTCATGTTGTTCATCATAGTGTTGAACATCTCAGGGGTCACGGTGGTGCTGGAGTTGTTGTTGTTATTGCCATTGTTGGCATCGTTGTTTTCTTGCTGAGACATGACAAAGATAAGGCAAACACGGAACTATGTAAAAGGTTAGATAAAAATATAAACAATCTCACAATGTGTTTCGCTCACACTCTCTCTCTAATTGGTATGTCACGCTTGTTGGGGCAATCCGCCTTGGGCAAATCAACACTCAAGCAAAAACCTAACAATCAAGATATAAGAATCAAGAGAATGATCAAAGAACACAAGTAAGGTGCTCGACAAACACACAAAGCACTCGGCAAGGGAGAAAAGTGCTCGACACAGCAAGAGCAAACTCGACGTGGGGCTGAGAACACTTGACAGAACCGAACTATGAACAAGTACTCGATCAAAGAGAAATCAGACAACAAGCACTCGATATAGGCTAATGAGTACTCGACAAAAGCAATAGATTCACAAAGAGTACTCGACAGCAAGAGTAGTACTCGACAAAAACTGAAAAAGAGAAAAGAAAAACAAAGGAAAGTATGGAAATTTACCTCTTTTGATTGAAAACCTTAAGTTAGGATGTTGTAGTTGCAAGGTAGGGTTTCAATTTTGTGTTTTTGTGGGAGATATGTGTTTGGTAAAAGGTATATCGATAGGGCTAGAGAGAAATCACCAAAATTGTTGTCCTTTGGAGCTTTCTTACACTAGATAGATCAACAAACTTTTTCTTTTTCTTTTTTTTTGACATACTTTTGCCCCTAGTGAATTTTATCCTCCTAGGTCCAAGTTCAATCTCTCTTTTTTTCTTTTTTTTTTGAAGAATTTTGAAACTGATTTTTTTTTTACCTAATGCAAGAATGCCAAGAAAGAATCTAAACAATGTAAAAGGACTCGAAAATCTGAATGAAAAGGTGAAAAGATAAAATTTGTAGCCCTAAAGATAAATATATAGATGAGGTTTGGCTAATTTAGGTAAATATATCTATCTAGGCCTTTATGATATTTATGATAGATAAAAGGAATTATTCTACCACAAAAAATCGGATTTTAATAAGGCATAGATAGAATAAGATATATCAAATAAGCCAAAGATAGAACAACATAGGGTTTCTTGTGGAAGATAGGAATCGGCCAAGCTTGACTATGGGGAAAAGGGTATGCCGTCGGCTATGGGTGGTCACAAGGTTGTGCGCACCACTTTGGTCGACTCCATGGTCTCGGCTAGGCTTGTGTTAAGGCTATGCAACCACAAACAATCACAAACAAAAAGATTAGTGCAATAATCAAATAAAGAACAAGAAGTAAAGACCAAAACAAGAAAAGGACTCTTTTTGTGGGTTTTTGTGTTTAAGAAAATAAAAGACACAACTTTGATGTCGGAAACAAAAGCTCTGATACAAATTTGATACGGGGTTAGCCGCAGGATGGCCCGATCTTCGACAATCAAACAAGAAACTAAAGAACGGAAGCAAGAAACAAGAAAGACTCAAAGAACTCGACCAAGATTGATCAAGAACGACCAAGAACGCAGCAAGAACACCAAGAACCAAAGGCTGGACTCGATGTCGACTTAAAGAAACACAAAGACTCGATGAGCAATAATAAAGACTCGAAAATAATGAACAAGAATTGCAAGACACGACCGATAAGGACTGAGTCGATCTATATAGAACAAGATAAAGACCACAGGTCTCCTCAGAGGGTAGGAACCAATACCAATGACTATATAACCCGCCTCTACAACCCTACACAACCAAGCGGACAACTTGGAGGCACAAGGAGGGGGCTCGTGGATACCAGGATCACCAAGTCTTGCGAAGTTGATGAACACAAGGCAAACCAAGCTGAGATCTATAACAATTTGCAATCGATGAGCTCCGCTACGAATCGATCGACTTGCACTCAAAGTGTTTCACACAAATATAAGAGATTTCTATTTCATTAAGTTCCAATTGATCTGCATAGGAGAACTTGGCTTATATAGGCCTTGTAAGGCTGGTTTGGCCGAATTCTAGATAGAATAAGATAAAAGAATTACTTAAAGTAATTAAATAAAATAACCTCTAAAGTTTCCTAAAATAACTTAAGTAGAAAAGTTACTAAAAATGGAAATAAACCTAAGGAGTCCACACTTAGAATATTCGGCCATACACTAAGGTGGCTCGAGTTCTTGAATCCCTATGCACATATAGGTCTTCAATGTAGGCTCGGGGAGTTGAACCTTGCTCGAGAACAATGCGTGACTCACAAACATGAATGAGTCTCTCTGAAGCTTCTTAGCTCGAGCTCGAGTCATAGGTCATTCTCCTAAGATGATAGGTTTATATGGAGTTGTAGAAGATGGTCCCGCATCACACTTATTGGACTAGAAACCACTTTCTAGCCACACTCGGAAGTGAATCCGCGTAATAAGAAAACCAATGACAAACCGCCAACAAACCAATGACGAACTATTAATATTAAATCCAAAACCCAATCAAAGCAACCACAAACACAGATAAAATCACAAATATCGAAACAAGATTTACGTAAGAAAAATCCTCCTAACGAGAGGATATAAAAACCACATTCCGCCTGCCAGTGCAACCAATCCACTAATCAATAAATCAATACATGTGTTTAACAATCCAGTCTCACACCGAGACAACCAAATATGGAGACCTCAAACAACAAACTAAATAAATACAACCCGAATCTAGAAAGGATTCCTCACCCAAAACTAATTAAACACTTGTAATCACATTAGATTTCCAGGAAGAGAAAATAGTTATTAATAAACCCCCGTTGTTGACCTGTCAAAGGTGGGAGACTAATCACCAGATTAAGAGACGAAACACCCGCTCAAATGTTCCATCTTTCCACTCTTTTTTCTCTCCTCTCCCATTTTTACTTGGTTTGGGATGCTTACTGAAGCTTTCAATTGCTTCTCCCTTATACGTAGAAAGAAAGGCAAATGATACCTTTTAAATTGTACAAAAAGCCATAAAAAAAACTCACTTTGACTCTCATAAGCCCTAGGCCCAATATTTTTGGGGTGAATTTGTGAAATGTCCAAAAAAGTTGTCCTAATTGGTGAAACGTCCACATTTTGGGACAAATTGGTGAAGTGTCCATCTTGCCAATAGCAATTTTATCATCTTGCTTATAGCCTCACTATTTTTTTATTTTTTTTTACATTTTGTCGTGCAAAAAATAAGAGTATGTTGTGCATGTGCAAAAATAACCGTATGTTGAGCAAATAAGACACAAGTCTAGTTTTTTACTTTTTTACATTTTGTTGTGCAAAAATAAGAGTATGTTATGCATGTGCAAAAATAACCGTATGTTAAGCAAATATGACCCAAGTCTAGTGTTTTTATTATTATTATTTTGTCGTGCAAAAATAAGAGTATGTTATGCATGTGCAAATATAACCGTATGTTGTGCAAATATATATTTTTTTTTATCGTGCAAATATAAGAGTACGATTTGCAAATATAACCGTAAGTTGTTCAAATATGACCCAAATCTAATTTATTTATTTTTACATTTTGTCGTGCAAATATAATAGTACGTTGTGCAAATATAAGAGTACGTTGTGCAAATTTAACCGTAAGTTGCGCAAATATGACCCAAGTCTAGTTTTTTTTTTAACATTTTGTCATGCAAATATAAGAGTACGTTGTGCAAATATAACCGTAAATTGTGCAAATATGACCCAATTTTTAATATTTTGTCGTGCAGATATAAGAGTACGTTGTGCAAATATAACCGTAAGTTGTGCAAATATGACCCAAGTCTAGTTTATTTATTTATTTATTTTTATTTTTTTATATATTTTTTTACATTTTGTCATGCAAATATAAGAGTACGATGTACAAATATAACCGTAAGTTGTGCAAATATGACCAAAGTCTAGTTTTTTTTAATTTTAATTTTATTTTATTTTTAACATTTTATCGTGCAAATATAAGAGTACATTGTGCAAATTTAACCGTAAGTTGTGCAAATATGGCCCAAGTCTAGTTTTTTTTATTTTTTTTTACATTTTGTCGTGCAAATATAAGAGTACGATGTGCAAATATAACTGTATGTTGTGCAAACATAACATTTTGTTGTGCAAAATATAATATATTTTTTTCCGCTTTATTTTTTCGATTCATAACTTTTTTGTTGTGTAAAAATAACTTTACGTTGTGCACATATAACAATTTGTTGTGCAAATATAACTTTATGTTTAAATGTAAAAATAAAAAAATAGTAGATGTGGAACACATAATAAAATATAGATAGTTTTTTTTAATTCTCATATTGATAGGATACTTTTTGTAATTTAACAAAAAATTTCATCCCCTTCCTCTGAACACTGCCACGAGGAGACGAGGAGATCCGAGATCTGGCTGAGACGAGGAGATCCGAGATCTGGCGAGATCCGGAGGTTTCAGATCCGGCGATGCATCCGCTCCCTCGCTCCCTCGCTCAGCCTCGCTCGCTCGCTCGAGGAGATCTCGGATTCGGCGCTCGCTCGATCGACCTCGCACCGGCCGCTCGCTCCGCCACCGCCTCCGGCGCTCGCTCGCTCCTACCTCTATCAGATTTGGCGCCTTGCCCCAGTGGAACCTGGAATCGTCTTCATCAGTGTCTTCATCTTCAATCTCAGATCCATGACATCTTCGAGGCGCTCCAGATCTTCAATCCCATATCCATGCCATCCATGCCATCTCCTCCTCGGATCTTCATCTTCAATCTCAGATCTTCAATCGGCTTCATCAATGTCTTTCTTCAATCAGAGCCCCGAAGTTTGTCGGCATTGCTTCAAATCGAGGCATCGAAGCTTCCCAGAGGCATCGGCCTTGCTTCAGATCCGGTCAGGCGGCTAGGCGAGCACGCAATCGATTAGAGAGGGATCCGGCCTTGCTTTAGATCTGAGAGGAGAGGTGAGCGAGCGAGAGATCGGGATCGGTGAGAGATCGAGATCTAAGCGAGCGAACGAGCGATCTGATCCACTTAATTGGATTAGGGTTATATAGTGGACAGTTTTCCAATTTGTCCAAAAAGTTGAACAATTCACCGATTTATGTAAAAAAGTGCATGTTTGGCAAAAAAATTCATATTTTTGACCTCTCGAATCGAATATGTCTAGTAAATTGATTTTTTTTTTTATATAAAAAAACGAAAATATAATTGCTTTCTACCAAAAAAAAAAAATTTGTGGTGCGCGACGAGGTTGCGGGGGCTAAAGCATCACCGCTGATTAGTTGGGACAAAATCTGTTCGGACACAATGAAAGGTGGTTTGGGGATTCATAAGGCGGAGTCTATGAATATAGCTCTTCAGATGAAGCTCCTTTGGAAAATAATTTTTGAACCAGACAACATCTGGGTTCGTGTTATCTCACAAAAATACCTTAAAGGCCACGATCTTTCCAGTTATAACAAAAAAGGTCACACCTCGTGGCAATGGTCCCGCCTTATGTCCATCAGGCCTCAGTTCCTCCCTGCTTTATAGTGGAGGGTCGACAACGGGGAAACCATTTATTTCTGGTCCCATAACCGGGACTTCCAGAAGCCGTTGAGTTCCAAAACACTGAGACCCATCCCGAATAATCACAAGGGCGTTTCGGTGGCTCACTTCATCACCAACCGCTAGTGGAACAAAACATTTATAAACGACTCATTAACAAATGTTCCTAAACAAGATGATATCGACCACATCATGGGTTTTACTTTGCCAATCAACCCAATCACGGATCGTCTATACTAGGGCCCCAGCAAAAATGGCTGGTTCTCAACCGCCTCTGCCAACTCCTTCTTATCAGAAAACGTCGGGTTGGCAGATTTCGATTGCGATTGGATCTGGTGTCTCGATGTGCCCCCTAAGGTTCAACACTTCCTCTGGAAAATCTCTCGTGAATCTCGTGATGGTCTTCTGACTAAAACCAGATTACAAAAGTCGCACGTGGTTGTACCTGCTGGCTGCGTTTTCTGTGGCAATACAAATGAATCGGATGATCACCTTTTTTTTCACTGCCCCATGGCTACTGTTTTGCTTAAAGCTCTACGTATCCACATTTCGGGGTATATCACTACTATTGTCGGCATGGGCAACGTGATTCCACTTACTACGATAAAATGTGCGATTGGGACCAACAAACTTGTCGTTCTAGCCTCAGCATGGTGGGCCATGTGAAGGTAACTATCAATGAAATATTGTTGTTCCACAACACAAATACACATTGTTGGAAACAATCTAAGCTGTTAGACGACGATCCGACAGGACCGTTGATCCCCAATCGTCGCTTTCACAGTAGTATACATAATCCGGTTATTAGGGGTAGTGCTACGACTGCCAGGTCTCAGAATCGATCTGGGAAGTGGGATAAACCCCCCCAAATTGCTATAAGCTCAAATTTGATGGATCGGTACTCCCGAGTGGCAAATCGTCTTATGATTTTGTCATCCGTGACTATGCTGGTTTAGTTGTCTCTATGGGCAGGTCAGTTTGCACAAATATCTCGGTGATTTACGCCGAAAATCTCAGACTCAGAATGGGTACGAGCAAAGGAGCCGCGACTATCTACTCTTCTGGTCGAAGGAGATAACTTACTAGTGATAAAAGCTTTACTGGGGGATTGGAAATGCCCCTGGACAATAGAGATGCTACAAGCTGATATTCTGTCTGATATCTCGTCCTTTACTTATGTTGCGATTCGTCATATTTTCAGGAAATCTAATGTTGTGGCTGACTACCTTGCTCGTAGTGCCCACGTATCCCCTGCCGACGTTTGCTGTGAGGATGATCCAGAACTGCTAGTTCTCGTCCGGAAGGATGCGCTAGGAAGGATGCGCTAGGAAGGGCCGACCAAACCTAATTCTTATCTTGCGCCAAAAAAAAAAAAAAGCTTAGGAGAGGCTCTATCAGTCACTTCTACTACGTATCCACCGCCACAGACTAATCAATACAGCAAGGAGTAAAAAACCCTTTCCCGTCTAAAAAGAACGCGCCTACCTCTTTTCTCACGCGCCCCCAATTCGCTCAAAAACCTAGCTCCTTAAACCAAATCTTCCTTATCACCATGGATTTCGTTGAGATCCAAACCAAAATTGTGTGCTTTGCCACCACCGAGGCCGACCCGAGGGCCTGTCTTGGTTCTCCCCTGCGCAGTTCGTCCCAATCTCCTTCGATGGGCTGTTTTTTTTAGGAGTTCGCTTTGGTTGACATTGTTGGCCCCAAATCCGAGCTCTTGCTGTTCAGGAGTCGAGAAAGCAAAATAGTAGTGAGAAATTTCAGGAAAAGGAAGAAGGGAGCTCACAATCGGGACTGGAAGAGAAATGTCTCGATGTCAAGGATTTCAAGTGGGGATGCATCTGGTGGGTACTCACGATTTCGAGGCGGGTTTGGGCTGGGGGAGGTCTCCTCTTCTGCTCTCCTCCTTTCGGCGTTCAGATGGGTTTTATGGCCCCTTGAGGGGGAGTTTCGGTTCAGGTACAAGCTAATACCTAAGGGGAGGGAGCTTTCCCTTCCCTTTCGTCTAAATATGCGTACTAGTTGGGAGGTATGTACTCAATCCTCTCATTTCTCATTTTGTCAAACATATTTGCTTAAACATCTACTGAATATTCACTACCTTTCCTCTTTGTTTTGGCTGATGGGTTCCCCTGAGGCTGACAAAGGCAAATCACCCATGGAGCCAGAGCTTTCTGTACCTCCATCTTACACCCCCCTAAAGGGTCTCAATTTATTTGAGAAAGAAAAAACTACTGAGAGGGCTTCGGTCCTCTTAGATGGTGCGAACGTTGCTTTCGCTCCCAAATCCAAGGGAGTCAGTATTCAGAAGAGAAAGGTGTTTGTGTGGATGAAGCTAAAGGCACTCCAGGTGAATGGTACTTGGTTAGTTCTGTTCTTTCCTTGTGTGAAATTTAATTTTCTATCCCTTACTAGTAAGCAAATCTATCTTCTACTTCCCCCCCGAAATAAAGTGGTGATAAAAAATCAATGGGCAACCAGCCGTAGGGCTTCTCTTCTAAGTACTGTTATCCCCTGGCGGGTGATTAGTGAAGATCTAATTTTACAGGATCATTGCAGTGAGTACATCCCATTACAAATCCATTGGGTTTACAAGTTTGCCCCGGTGTGGCCTCGTAGTTGGGTTAACTGTGTCCTGGGTGGCCTTTTCTGGACCAATTTGTGGATTAAGGGTATCTCTAGCAGTCTTTATTTGAGTCACCATGTGCTCTGCCTGTCACATTTGATATATGTTGGTCGATCTTGGTCTGTAATCGATCTTTTGACTGTCATTGTTGCTATCAGACTGATCTGGGTAAAGCCTTATGCTATGAGCAAAGTAGTCTATGTGTATAAGTGGCTCCATAACAATCTTCTCCTCCTACCAAACTCCATCCATAGTGACTGGCTTGCTCCTCTAATCTGTTGGATTACCAAAGTAAAGGAAGGGATTAGCTCACCCATTATAGTAGTGGTTTTGTCTAATCTCTATATGTTCACATCACTATATAAGGCTACGTCTAAGATTTCTAGGGAATTTAATCCCATCAAAATACTATGCCTGTCTAGCGCCTATCGATCTTCTATGGTGGAGATTGATGACTGGTATTCATATTGTACCTGCTGCACTAGTGAATATTTTGATTTCTGTCCCTTCTATCGGGATTTTGAGAAAATATTGATTGAGCGATGCTTTGTGTCCAGATGCTATATTGTTTCCAAAATGTGGTGGCGTTCTGTTTACAAGAGATCAATTTATTTTACACTTTCCTTTCTTAAGGAGACTTGGTTGGTGAAATACTCTGATCTATACCCATGCTATCTAATGTTCCCCCTCTTTGGGTTATATTTCTTCACATCATTTGAATATTTATCTAGTGTTAAGCGAGCAACAGAGAGATGGTCAACACATGAGCTCAAGAAACAAAAACAAAACATACTTCTTTCCACCATAATCCCTTTCTGTTCAACTCAGTATGGTACAAAAACCAATGCTAAATCTCAAATTTATATACTAGAAGTATTAGTGCAGAATGGGGCGAAGGGGAATGACTCTCCCATCCCTATCGAAATCAATTTTGTAATTAGCTTTCAAGTAGTTGAACCGAGTAATTTTGAAAGTTGCAACAGTGTTAAAAACACTTATAAGAATCTCAAGCAAGAACTTTACCTTAAAAAAGATAACAGAAATCACAAAAAGAGTATAGTGTTGGTATGGGAGGGTTACCTTTTGCCCGCCCATGCTAATACAATGTGGTATGGGAGTAATGCGCAGAAGCAAGAAAAAGTGGGACAATTCAACATCCTTATAAAAACTCGAAAGGAAAATACACAAAAGTCACATTCGATACAGAAAATAGAAAACATTAAAAGAGCAATAAATGGGTATGGGAGAGATCACCTTAAGCTCGACCGTACTAAAAAGAGGAAGTCATGATTATTCGCTTCTGGAACTGTAGAGGTATCGGAAAAACAACCCTGTGGACAAATATAAGCGCATGGAACAAGGTGGAACACATCCAAATGGTTATATTGGCAGAAACCAAAACTGATAAAGAACCAAGCGACTCGTTGTGGAAAAATGCAGGATACACTAACGCTTGTTGGTCTCCAGCTGTAGGGAAGTCTGGGGGAATTGGACTCATTTGGAACGAAAACTCACTAAAGAACGAAACAATCTCAATCATAACTCATCTACCGAGAATAATTGGTGTGCAGTACGCAAATCAGAAAACAAATTTCGAGTGCAGAATGTTCTTTGTCTATGCCCCCCCTAATGCTAGTGATAAGGATGCGTTCTGGTCTGAACTCTCGGTACTCATTAACCAACAAAGCAAACCTTGCTTAATTATGGGAGACTTGAATGAAATAGCACAACCCTCAGACAAGAGTGGAGGGGCGAAAACCCTACCAGGTAGATTTCTGCGGCTTTCGGACTTCAAGAATGCTTGCTCACTAATCGACATCCCATCATTTGGAAACCCATTTACTTGGAGGAAAAAAGCTTCAGGGCCAGATAATATTCATGAAAAAATTGACAGAGTATTAGTCCATCATGACATTATCCAAGCTTACCCAGATCTCGCAACCAAGAATGGTGCATTCTCTTCCTCGGACCACTGTCCAATAACGATCTGTCTCTCACAGAATTCTAGTTTCAAAGCCCCTCCCTTTAAGTTTGAAAATGTCTGGCTTGAAAGAAAGGATTTTAGAAACATTGTTAAGCAATCCTGGAGAACATTGTGTGTCGGGTCAGCCATGTTCCGGTTGGTCCAGAAAACAAAAACCCTTAAGAAAAAAGCAAAGCTATGGAACAAAAAAACCTTTGGAAATATCTTTCGGCAATTACAAGAAGTTGAAGACGCGCTTCTTGAAATACAATCAGCAAATAACGACCCCCAAAATGACAGAGAAAGGATTAAAGAACAAAACTTAATAAAAAAGAAAGAACAGTTGCTCCTGTTTCACAAGACCTTCTGGCTACAGCGAGCGAAATCAAAACACCTTAAACTAGCAGACACCAATTCGTCCTACTTTCATAGAGTAGCATCAGGTAGAAGGAATCGAAAAATTATTAGATCAATTACGTCAGCAGAAGGAACGCAAATCATCGGTGAAGAAAATGTGAAAGAAGAAATTAAAAAAGACTTTGAAAGAAGATTCTCTAAGGAGCAAACTTACTCAAACAACAGATTAGAAGAGTATATTGCCCTAATAAACCCAGCAATCACAGTCGAAGAAAATAAAATGCTAATACAACAACCATCAAATAGTGAAATTAAATCCGCCGTCTTTAGTTTGGGAAAGAACAAGTCCCCGGGATCGGACGGAATGACAGCAGAATTTTACAAGGAATATTGGGACATAATTGGAAAAGATATCATACGAGCAGTCAAAGCTTTCTTTCACACTGGAAAACTCCTCAAACAAATAAACCATACATTCATCTCGCTAATCCCAAAAAATGATAATCCTTCTACGACAGCTCATTATAGACCAATAAGCTTATGTTCGACCATCTACAAAATCATCTCAAAAATAATCACTGAACGCCTGAAGACCATAATGGGAAAACTAATTCATCCCCTCCAAGGGGCTTTTGTGTCTGATAGAGCGATTCAAGACAACATACTCATAGCGCATGAACTCTTCCACTCCTTCCGAAACCGTAAGGGTGTCCAGGGATGGATTGCAATGAAGCTCGACATGGAAAAAGCCTACGACAGAGTAGATTGGAATTACACAAGACACATACTACAAAAGTTTGGCTTCCACCCACATTTAGTAAATATGATTATGGAATGTGTGTCCACTGTCTCCTTCTCTATCTTAGTAAACAATGGCCCTTCAGAGCCGTTCATACCCTCCAGAGGGCTACGCCAAGGAGACCCCCTCTCCCCATTCCTATTTCTCCTTGGGGCGGAAGTTCTAGCTCGAAAACTCTCTCTAGAAATGAACACTAGCAACAACGGTGTGGGATTCAAATTCGGCAACTCCGGCCCTAAAATTCCTTTTCTAGCATTCGCGGACGACATAATAATCTTTAGCAAAGGAAATAACTCGTCATGCTTAAAAATTAAGGAAATTATTGAAGACTATTGCAGATTCTCAGGTCAAAAAGTCAACTATCACAAATCCGCATTTCAAACCACCCCAGGCATCTCTAGAACAAGAGCACGAGAAATTGAAGGCGTCCTCAATATCCCTTTTGAGAAAAGCCTAGAGAAATACCTTGGATGTCCTATCATCAATGGACGCGTGGCAAAGGATACCTTTGGTGAACTAATCTGCAAATCAAAAGACCAACTAAGTAAATGGCGAGCAAATGCGTTATCCCAACAGGGCAGGGAAACTCTAATAACCTCCAATTTGTCATCAAAACCGTTGTATTCTATGCAGAGTTTCATGCTCCCTGCTTCGATACATAAACAACTTGACCAAATAAACAGAACTTTCTTCTGGAATAAGGATGCACAACATAGCCCGCTTATAGGGTGGGATAAAATCTGCAAGTCAAAAGCTGCTGGGGGACTAGGCATACGTAAAACCAAAAACATGAATGAAGCACTTCAATTAAAACTTCTGTGGAAAATACTAGCGGAACCAGACAACCCCTGGGTTCAAATTATCCAATATAAATACCTAAAAAATGAACACATTCTAAACTATAAGAAAAAGGGAAATGCTTCTTGGCAATGGACCAAACTACACTCATTAACAGAAAAATTCAAATCTGGGCTTATTTGGTCTGTGGGCAATGGAAAATCTATCAATTTTTGGAAAGACAACTGGATAACAACCAACTCCATTAACAACATAATGAATACCCAAAACTCTGAAAATGAAACTGTAAGTGATTATATTTTGGGCGGTCAGTGGTGGAAAGAGAAATTAGAGTCGGTCCTACCAGAAAACATCGTTGAAGATATTATTAAGATTCCACTACCGATTAACAGCTTCGAGGACAGACTCTATTGGTGGCCAGATAACAAGGGATGGTTTTCAACGAGTAGCGCCTACAATTTAGTTTCAAACTCAACAAACATAACTACGACAGACTATAATTGGATATGGAAGATTGACGCCTCTCCGAAAGTTAAAAATTTTCTATGGAAAATTAAGCAAAATGGGCTCCCAACGGCTTTGCGACTAGCTCAAAAGCGTATTGCAATACCCACTACATATACACTGTGTAACTATGGTCAGGAGGACGATATCCATTTTTTTCTAGAATGCCCCTACAATAACTTCCAAGCACAATTTCCTCAAAATATTGCTAGGGCAATTGACGCACTTATATCCCAAAACAGAGATATGGACCAAATCATGCACTTTCTTAGTACCAATCTTTCTAAGGAAAATAAGCAAAATCTAGCTTTCAGGTGGTGGACCATATGGCATACGAGAAATCAAGCAATCTTCAGAAATGTTCCAATTCCGTCCGTGGAAAGTATTAAAAAACTCATCTTAGGAAACGTAGAAAATTGGAAGAAAGCTGACAAACTATATCCACCCAAAAAGAATACAAACATGAAACAGGAACAAAAACAGTTGAGATTCCAGGGAAAAAGGAACTTATGGAAAAAACCACCAATTGGCTGGCTTAAGTTAAACTTTGATGGCTCATCTATCTCGTCCACAAAAAGCTCGATAGGTTTCATTTATCGCGACTGTCTTGGGAACCCTGTCTGCATAGGAGGAAAAATGATGGGCGGTCATACGCCACTAATGGCAGAAGCAATTGCGCTAAGGCAAGGGATCGAAAAGGCAAAAGAACTCAGCTTAAACAACTTAATAATTGAGGGTGACTCTAAGATAATTACGGATGCCTTACGAACAAACACCAAATGTCCCTGGGAAATTGAGCTTATATTGGCTGACATTCGAACCCTTATTATGGAGTTAGAGAACGTACGGATTTCTCACATTCCCCGCATTGGTAACCGAGTGGCAGATAAGGTTGCACACCTTAGCTACTCTACCAGGGGAACCAATTTCTATACTGATACAGGTCTCCTAGACCTCATCCGGCAGGATGCTTTCGGGTAGAGGGTCCCGTGCCCCATCCGAATTCTTACCTAATAAAAAAAAAAAAAAAAAAAACTACGTATCCACCGCCTCCTCACAACTCTCTTCCGCAGCGCCGCCGACAATCAGCTACACTTCCGATTACATACCCCCAAGTTTGAAGCATCACCTAACCACCCATATGAAGCGAGTTCTAATTTCGACCATCCTCCTCTCTCGTCTTCCAAACCCTTTTCTACGGGTTCCAATTTCAATCTCCATCGCCTCCCAAATTTCCCGATTCCACACCAACCAACTACCGATTACTCCAAACCCTGACAAGGGTGCGCGCGACTTTTCAACTCCTATCGAATTTGATCATGCCACTGTGTGTGAAACGCTCGCGTCATTCAACAATGATTACCGACGAGCTCTCGATTTCTTCAACTGGGTCGAGTCCAATTGCGGCTTTCACCACACCACCGAGACTTACAACAAGATGATCGACATTTTGGGTAAGTTTTTCGAATTCGATAAGTCGTGGGAATTGATCCGGACCATGTCAAGAAATCGGCTTTCCATGCCTAACTACGCCACATTTCGTTTAATGTTTAAGCGTTATGCGTTGGCTCACATGGTTAAGGAAGCACTTGATACCTATTACGGGCTGGATGAATTTAACTTGAAGGATGAAACCTCATTTTGCAATCTGATTGATGCTCTTTGCGAGTACAAACATGTGCTGGAAGCCGAGGAGTTTTGCAGGAAGGAGTGTGTTTATGTCGGTTGCAAGACGAAGATGTATAACATGATTCTCCGCGGGTGGTTGAAGTTGGGTTGGTGGGCAAAATGCAGGGAGTTTTGGGAGGAAATGGATAGAATGGAGATTCGAAAAGATCTGGTGTCATATTCTATATATATGGATATACAATGCAAGTGTAAGAAGCCCTGGAAGGCGGTGAAGTTGTATAAAGAGATGAAGAGAAGGGGGATTCAGTTGGATGTGGTGGCCTATAACACAGTGGTACATGCGATTGGATTATCTGAAGGTGTTGATTTTTCGATTCGCTTGTGTAATGAAATGTATGAGGTAGGGTGTAAGCCTAATGTGGTGACTTATAACACAATCATCAAGCTTTTGTCCGAGAATGGGAGGACGAAGGAAGCATATGAGATTCTTCATCAGATGAGTAAAAAGGGTTGTGAGCCAAATGCGATTACATATACCTGTCTTTTTCGAAGCCTTGTTAGGCCCAAGGAGATTCTTAGGTTGTTTGACAGGATGATAGAGAGTGGGGTTCAGCCAAGCTTAGATACTTATGTGATGCTTATGAGAAAATTCGGGAGGTGGGGTTTCCTACGTCCCTTATTTATGGTCTGGAAGAAGATGGAAGAACTAAATTGCAGCCCTGATGCGGCTGCTTATAATGCTCTAATTGATGCTTTGGTGCAAAAGGGCATGTTGGATATGGCGAAGAAGTATGATGAAGAGATGTTGGCAAAGGGTCTTTCAGCTAAGCCAAGAAAAGAGCTAGCGGAGTCGCAGATTGATACCCACTCTGGCGATGTCAACTTGTTGTGATATTCAGTCATCCTTGTCAATATTAATTAGGCTAGTCAAATATAAGTATTAGCAACAATTGGTGTGCCATCAGAATGGAAGATAAATATTTACACACCAAGAAAATTTGATCTTTTACTGCTCCTTGCGACATTTAAGTGGGAGGTATTGCCTTCTCTAGATTTGAGTGTTTTTTTAACTTGTTCTTTTGTGGTTGACAGAACAAGCTTTCCAGAGAAGTAACTTCTCTGTAAATTCTCTTTCAGGTTAAGAATTTTTTGGAAAAGATTGTCAAAAAAATTGGTGCTGATGCAGTGAGAGCTGTTATGCATGAAGAGCAATCAAACTCCTCACTGATATCCGTAAGGTAGCAATATGTTTTTTTATTTAATTTTAAAGTAGCAATATTGGTGGAGCCACGCAGTAGGCACAAAGCGAACTATTCTTTCGCCTTTTACTAATGTAGCAATATTGTTTCTAAATGCTAAATTATTGTCTTAATTCCTTTATATATGATGGATTATAATTCTTATGGACCTTTAATGTAGGCTGTAGAGTTAAAGTGCATGTAGCAGGAAGATTTAGTTCGAAATATTTTTTCAAGTAGAGTTTCTTTTTCAAATGTATCTAATATTGTAGTTGCAAGTGTCTCGGGTCTCGATTCCCAATGTTCAACTCTTCCCAGCCCCTGCAGTTCTCAAGCTTTAGGAACTTCCTTTCTTCTTTGTTGAGTATTTGGCAAGTCAAACTGTTTATTTGATATAGATCAGAGGTAGGATCCCTTGCATTGAAAGCAACTACATCCAGGTTTGTTGTGAAAAAAAAAAGTAAAGTGATTACACGCACCCTCTGTCTCTGTGTGCACATATACTTCTAGAACGAGGGTGGCCATACTGATAACATGCATTTTGGATGTGTTGGCTGACATGGGTCAGATACTCAGATGGGTATTGGATTATGCTTTCTCTCAATTTGATGTTGGAAAGCAATTACTAGTGTACTTTAAGTGCAAGGATTACTTTGGTTGAATAAATTTCTTTTTCTTATTTTATTTTTAATGGCAACATGCAATTTAAAAGTTCAAGTGTTGCTCGTGCCAGCTATGATATGTTCAGGTGACATTTTTGGTAGAAAGCTGCAACATAAACTTTACAGTTACATTGAAGTTGAAGTGTTGAACTATTGGATCAGTAAAAAGCTAACGATCCAACTGTTGGGTTTAGCAGATAATGGGATATTATGAGGGTTGACTGATAAAATAGAGAGGATTTGCTTACAGCTGTTGGGTTTATTTCTTTGCTAGCCTCGTCCCTGCATCCATACGACTTGTACATTGGTTTTTGCAATCTTACGAATATGAATGTGCTGCATCAAGTAAGATTACGAATATGAATGTGCTGCATCAAGATAACAATGTTGACTGATTCTGCGTTTACATGGTTTTCTGTATCTACCTGTCCTTTTTTAAATGAGAATCCGAGGAAAACACATCATACTTTTTACATGCATTGCTTTAGGTAAAAAAGACCAACTAGATCAGGGAAAGCCATGACAGAAGACCTGCTTGACCAACTGGAAAATGAAGCTCTTGAACTTCTCGACAAGGAAAAATGAACGATTTGATCAGTTCTTCGTTCTGGTGGGAACTTGAAAAGGAAACGAATGCAGATGATGATGATGATGATGATGATGATGACGACTTTGATGACGACTTTGATG
This sequence comes from Persicaria maculosa, assembly GCA_963922045.1. Lineage (NCBI taxonomy): Eukaryota > Viridiplantae > Streptophyta > Magnoliopsida > Caryophyllales > Polygonaceae > Persicaria > Persicaria maculosa. The sequence goes on from OY998259.1 coordinate 61,310,305, forward strand.
ACACCAAGAGAGAAAGAAGCTGGCAAGTCCGTGTCCACAATCTCGACAAAGAAGGCTCAGAAGCACAGGAAGACCTCAGACTCGGGATATACGTACACTGGGAACGAATGTGTATGCTAGTAAGAAGGCACATGGAGGTGTGAAGAGAAAAGGCAAGGTATAGCTATAGTTGATTCTTCACTGTTTTACAGAGATTGAGGCCAGACAACAGTTGTTTGTGTTTGTCTCTGAATGTTTTGGCTGATAGCGTTGTCACTTGTCAGATGTTTATTCTGTCTGGAGTGTGCTTCGGTTCTACTCAAAACTTGCACATTGTTCTAAGGTAATGTTATCTTGCTTGTAGTTGTAGAGACAAATCAGTGGTGGTTTTATGGATGTTTCTGAGTATCTCTTAAAATGATCTATCAGTGGTGCTTGTAGTTGAAGGTAAATTTCAACAAGTCCGCGTTCCAACTTCCAAGTACCTAAAGAGTCTCCGCTAACTAAAAACTTCAAATCCAGAGCACCCTTCTTATAATGAACCAAGTAGCCTTAGACAAATATCTAGGATTGCCCCATAATCAACGGTAGGGTTAACAAAGAAACCTTTGAAGATATTATTGGAAAAACGAAAACTCAGCTGACAAAATGGAAAGCAAATATGCTCTCCCAACAAGGAAGAACAGTACTTATAAAAGCAAATCTTTCGGCTAAACCTAACTACATTATGCAAAACTTTAGGCTTCTAAACAAGTGTGCACAATGAACTAGACAAAGTAAATAGATGTTTCTTCTGGAACAAGGACCACAAATACAAACCATTGTTAGGCTGGGACAAAATATGTAAGTAAAAAAGACAAGGAGGGCTGGGAATTCACAAAACGAAAGACATGAACAAAGCCTTGCAAATGAAACTATTATGGAAAATCTTGGCGGAACCCCGCAACCAATGGGTTAGAATAATACGAGAAAAATACTTAAAAAGAAGACCAAATTTGGAATTACAGAAAGAAGAAAAACTTGTCGTGGCAATGGGTCAAGTTAATTGACCTAAAGGACGAGTTTTGCATTGGACTCATCTGGCAAATTGGAAATGGAAAAACGGTAAACTTTTGGAATGACAAATGGCTAAACGATGATAGAAAGCTTAATGACCACCGAATAGTAAATCAGATTGAAGATCAAGAAAAAGTTACAGACTATATTTTGCCGAAAAAGACATGGAATGTGGAAAAGATCCGGGAAGTCCTGCCCATAGACCTTGTAGAAACAATTACAAGCATCCCTCTCCCCTCGCAAGAGTTTGAACTTTATTGGAAACCTAGCCCTGATGACTGGTTTTCAACGTCTAGCACTTTAGAATTAATCACGAACACTGACGGCAACAAACTGGAGGTATTATTTGGAATATGGAAAATTGACACCCCACCCAAGGTAAGAAATTTCCTCTGGAAAATGGCAACGGATGGTCTACCAACCAAAGTAAGACTACGAAATAAAGGAATACATACGCCCATGGGTTGCATCCTTTGTAACTCTAGGGAAGAAGACGGCTATTCAACTCCTACTGGAGTGCCCGATATTAAAGTCTGACTCGGACCGATGACTAGGGGTCGTGTGCACGGGCGTACATGCGCTAATAGCCTAGCACACAAGTCGAGTGAGGTTCCATTCTAAAACCAATTGCCAATAGAAGGAGTAACTCACCGACTCATATACTAGGGCTTGTTATGTTGAACTTTCCGATGTGGGACACTTTTGGTCTCATTCACATCTCAACACGCCCCCGCAAGTGCAACTAGGAATGACTCATCTAGTTGACACTTGGACAACGGTAACCCAGACCAAGATCGAAAGACGGGCCGTTAGGCTAACCGCTCTGATACCATATCAAAGTCCGACTCGGATCGATGACTGGGGGTCGTGTGCACGAGCGCACATGCGCTAGTAGCCTAGCACATAAGCCGAGTGAGGTTCCATTCTAAAACCAATTGGCAATAGAAGGAGTAGCTCACCTACTCATATATTAGGGCTTGATATGTAGCACACAAGCCGAGTGAGGTTCCATTATAAAACCAATTGGCAATAGAAGGAGTAGCTCACCTACTCATATACTAGGGCTTGATATGTTCAACTTTCCGATGTGGGACACTTTGTTCTCATTCACATCTCTAACACGCCCCCGCAAGTCCAACTAGGAATGACCATCACGCCCCCGCAAGTCCAACTAGTAATGACCATCTAGTTGAGACTTGGACAACTGGGTAACCCAGACCAGGATCGACACGGGCCGTTAGGCTAACCGCTTTGATACCATTTCAAAGTCCGACTCGGACCGATGATTGGGGGTTGTGTGCACGGGCACACATGCGCTAGTAGCCTAGCACACAAGCCGAGTGAGGTTCCATTCTAAAACCAATTGGCAATAGAAGGAGTAGCCCACCGACTCACTCATATACTAGGGCTTGATTGGTTCAACTTTCCGATGTGGGACACTTTGATCTCATTCACATCTCTAACATGCCCCGCAAGTCCAACTGGGTAACCCAGACCAGGATCGAAAGACGGGCCATTAGGCTAACCGCTCTGATACCATATCAAAGTCTGACTCGGACCGATGAATGGGGGTCGTGTGCACGGGCGCACATGCGCTAATACCCTAGCACACAAACCGAGTGAGGTTCCATTCTAAAACCAATTGTCAATAGAAGGAGTAACTCACCGACTCATATACTAGGGCTTGTTATGTTGAACTTTCCGATGTGGGACATTTTTGGTCTAATTCACATCTCAACACCCGACAACCTTAAGAATCATTGGATCTTTGGACAGAGTTATTGAACGACAAATTACAAATGCTGACAAAAGTAATCAAAGCGTAAAGACCATTACCAATGAAGTCTTCCGACACCTAAATAATGAACAAAAGGCCATTTTGGCTTTCTCTTGGTGGTGCATTTGGACTAAAAGAAATAAGATTATAATCGAAAACCAGAACTTAAGAACAATAAACAAACTGATATCTATAATAAAAAAACCACATGAAAAATTGGAAAAAAACCAAACAAGATGAGTTAGATGAAGAAGAAGAAAAAACAACAAGAATCAAACCCAAAACCAACCCAGGTAAAAGAAACATCATAAGATGGAATGAACCTGAAAAAGACGTCTTTAAACTTAATTTTAATGGTGCTAAATCTCTGTCTGGTTTGGCTTCTGCAGGATTTGTGATCAGAGATGACGTTGGCAGGATGATCGCTTGCGATGCAAGTATGTGCGGGAGGCTATTAGTGCTCCAGGCTCAAGCGGTTGGTCTGCAACCCGAGTTGCAGGAAGCCAGGAACCTAGGATCCGAAGAATTGCCGTGGAAGACGACTGCCTCGCGATCGTGAATGCGGTCAATGGTGCATGGTCGACTCCTTGGGAGATCGAACTTCTTATTACGGATGTTCTCCGTTTGCTCGGCTTGTTTGAGTTGGCATCCGTTTCTCACATCTTCAGGGAGGCCAAGAAAGCGGTTGATCGACTCACTCATCTGGCTTTGGTGTCCGACTTGTCGGCCTGGAGTTCCGCTTTAGAGTTCCAGACCCTTATCCGTAAGGACGCTCTTGGATGGTGATACAACGGTGGTTGACACACCCCAAATCTTCGCATGTATCTAAAAAAAAAAACATAGGGGTATTTTTCGTAACTACCTCCTAAGTTAGGGTTACCCTCGTATTATTATTTATATTCCCGGTTGAAAACAAAACAAAAACCTAAAAGAGGCGCCTCCTTCGGCTGAACGCTCACAACTCCCGTATCCAGCGCCTCTCTCCTTCTCCCTCCCGCAGCACCGCCGACAATCACCACCAGCGGCCAGTCCGCCTAACGCCACCGGCCAACGGCCTCCCTACCGGTAAGAATCACTGAACCTTGCAACATGCTTGTGTCTGTTTCCGAATTCCCCCTAGTTTGTTGTAACTCTCCTCTGTCACTATTTTTTAGTTTGATGGATTAAGAGAAGAAATATGGCATTTGAGTAAACTTTAGCCAGTTACGATTTTTTCCTGATCGACTCCAAAGATGCCAATTTTGCAGAATTTCTACAGTCTGCTTGCAATTGCATAGCGGATTATTAAATTTAAGGGTTGGTATTTAGGTAATCAAGGTACTCGTATTTTCCAGCAAATCAACACAGTGCGCCAGTCGATACATTTAGCTCCCACATACAGTGGGCCAGGGATCCAGCGTGAGAAAAGAAAATACCAACGGAACATTAGACCTGTTGGATTGCTGTGTTTTTATTTGGCAGAACAAGAGCAATAACAGTGTCAAATGTGTCAAACGTATATAAGGATTTAGGATAATTACTCCAGACGACAAATTGTTGCTGTCAAATTTATTTGGGTTTGGTCTCAGTCCTATTGGATTCTTTGATTTAAATGTAAACGTATAGTGTAATTCGTGCTGTTTTTTTAAAAATTGTTTGCTTCTAAATTCTAATTTAAGGACCCCAACGCTTAAAAGGAAATTGATTTATTGGGCACATGAATTTGTATTTGTATTCTACTTGTCAGATCACAAGCATGGAAGGTCTTGAGATGGAAGAATTTGACCCAATTGTGGAGGAGGGAGCTGATTTTGGTGCACTCGTTCTTTCAAAGTTGGGCAGTTCTGAGGATCCTGATCACCAGCACCTATGTGCTGTACTTGGTGCCATGGCTCAGGAGCTTAGGGATAACAATCTCTCCATGTCTCCTGTGGCGTATTTCTGCTCCACGGTCTCCTCCCTTGATCGTCTCTCTTCTGAGCCATCCATCTCTCCAAATACTCGTGATCATGCTGTTGATTCTTTAGTTACTATACTTTCCATGGTCATTCCTAAAGTTCCTAGGGGGGTTCTGAAGAAGAAAAAACAATCTTTGTTGGAATTGGTGGAGAGGGTCTTGCGTTCCAAGGACATGTTGCCTGCTGCTCGAGCCTCAGGGTTGATATGCATTGCTCGTCTGATGATGATTCGAGATGATGTTGGCTGGTCTGATGTGTCTCAAATTTATGGTTTTCTTCTCAGTTACGTTGCAGATTCGCAGTCTAAGGTAATAATGTTGTATTTAATTTAGCAGAACTTGGTTCTCTTTTCTTGCATTTAGTGCTTGTTCAGTAAGTGACAATCAAGGACAAGAATAATGGAAAGGGAATTTACTAATTAGTTCATTAGTCCCATGTTCAAAATGGACGAAGGCATTTTTCATTACGAGGCACAGGGTAATAAAATTAGCAAATGAATCGTGCGTAAGTGGATTATTTTACACTTCAGTTTATGAGACATTTTACACCCAAATTTCTATTTCTTGAGGGAGCATGCTCTATGGTTTAATTGTTACAATTTTGATTGATCCTGAGTGAGTGCACCCTTTGTCGTCTTTGGTTATCTTTGGGTGAATCTTGTGTTGAATTTAACTATATATTCTCATGCATTGTCAGATTTATAACGTAAAATGGTCTATTTGCTCTACCTTTTTAAGTTTCAGTGATTTAAAATCAAATGTTATGATTTGGATAAGAGATATTCATAACAAGCTTGTTGTGCTAAACGACGTGTTTGCTTTAATAATCATCATGGCTTTGACTCCTTTCAGTTTGATTATCAAAATGTAACGTGGGGCTTGTGTATATTCCCGAAATTTCATGTCTGAGAATTTCATGGGGATATCGTATTTGCAATTATTAGTGGATATTTACCCCCAAATTTTTTTTTTGTTCTTCCTTGTGAGATTGAATTTATTAGCCACTTTTCTCCTATATAACATGGAAGTCCAATCCTGAATTTACTGCTTGCTGTTTTTTTTAATTTTGAGTTGGTGTTATATGTATGATGCTTACTATCAATATGGTTGATGGAACATAAGTGATTAGCTAGGATTTTATGGTGAAACTTCTTGCAGGTAAGGAGGCAGTCACATCTGTGCCTTCGAGATGTTTTACAGAGCTTTCAAGGAACACCATTATCAGGGCCTGCAAGTGAAGGGATCAAAAGTATGCTTGAAAGATGGATTCTTCTTGCTGGAGGATCCAATACTGCTGCCCCTGAAGGACCCAAAGGAGCTCAAGAGGTCCTATATGTTCTTGATATGCTTAAAGAATGTCTTCCTTATTTGGCAACAAAGTATAAGTCAAGTATTCTTAAGTTCTACAAAACTCTTCTGGAATTGCATCAACCTCTTGTTTCAAGGCGTGTAATTGATAGTCTGAATACCCTTTGCATCCATCCTACATCAGAGGTTTCACCCGATTCACTTCTTGATCTGTTATGCTCCCTGGCTCTTTCTGTTTCAACGAGCGATACTTCAGCAGATAGCATGACATTTACTGCTCGTCTGTTGGATGCTGGGATGAAGAAGATATATGCTACGAATAGGGAGCTTTGCATTGCTAAGCTTCCTATCATTTTCAATGCCCTTAGAGGTGGTCTCTTGTTTTTTTTTTAATTTTTTTTTTTACATTGATGTACGGAAGAATTTGATAGTAAAACTTCCATGTAAAATTTTCTGCTGCATTATTTGGCAGATATATTGGCTCTTGATTACGCTGAGGCGCAAGTTACAGCAGTGGAGGCAATGAAGAGTCTTATCGTGGCATGTCTTGATAAGAATTTAATTGATGAGGGTGTATTGGACATAAAAAAATCCAGGCCGACCAATATGGAAAAAATCTGTGCAACTATGAGTAGCTTACTTGATCACCGTTGCAGTGGTGCTTGGGACATGTCATTTCAAGTCATCTCAGCTTTGTTTGATAAACTGGGTAATTTTACAATAAATAAGCTTTTGACTATTTTTTTTTGTTTCCACTTTGTTGATATTTTGACACTCAAAAACTTTTAATTCGTGCATGTTCCTCATTGATTATTTATTTGCGCAACCTGAAGCAGGAAACAGACCTTTCCAGCATGTTTTGCATCTCTAATATTGATGAGATGTGATTAATTTCACTAGCTTTTGTTCTTGTTTTCCATGATTGATATCTAGTATGGAAGTTTGCCTTTCTCTAAGTAGAGATATTTCCATAATATAGTACAATGGGTCCCCGATGGGCAGTGGCATAATGTAACAAACGAAATCAAAAGCAGGAGGAGGTGGATTCACTTGGTGGATTCATCCGGTGGGCGGTGGATTCCCTTGGGCGGTGGTGCATCCTCTGGCATGAGACTATGGCTGCTTTTTACTTGTATATCTGTCTCAGAATACATATCAATATATCATTTATACTTCTGTAAACTCATTTTTTCCATTTTTGTCCTTTTTACAATTTATAAAGCCACCACTTTTTTAAAAATGTAATAAAACTCTAAAATGATACTCCTCTAGTCAACAATAGTTGTTTTGTATTTTCTAGGTTGTGGATTATAATGATTTGTATTGATTTGTGTGTTCTTGACTTATCCCCTCACCCCACCACAATCACGACCACTGCCACGACCACCATTGGTGTGGAATCTCTTTAGGCACAAATACTTGCCAATGAACTACATCCATACTTTGAATAAGTTCTCATTTAAAATAGATATTTCTTGTCTGGCATGTGCTTTATAATTTGGGTATTCTAATGCTTTTATTTTATAGGTGTTTCTTCATATGAACTACTTGGGAGAACACTAAAGGACTTGGCCAATATGCAAAAGCTGTCAGATGAGGATTTCCCATATAGGAATCAGGTGCAGTATTACTCCTTCTGTATCTCAATACTTGTATTTTTTCAACTTTTAGATTTTTTGAAGATATCATCAAAAATACCTTTTTACTTTATTGAAAGCCCACACTAACAACCTAGTAATAATCACAAGGGAAAGTGTGTGAAGTAGATGTCAAAATTTCTACAAATGCAAGTATTGTAGGAGAAAAATAAGAAGTCTAAAAAGACAACTATTGGGATATGGAGGGAGTATAAAGTAAAACAATAGCATTAAGATAAATGAATCTTAATTCTCCTGGACGACTCTTCAAACTCTACACATAATACAGTTGATAGATAATGAACCAACCAGATGAATTTCTAAAAAGATCTCGCCCTCTTTAGTACAAGGAAGTAGGAACCAGCTTTTGAGTTATTCGTAAAGCTACGAAAGTGATTTCAAAAGTCACCAACTAAAAAGGGACAAACTTTAATGAAACCAAACCTCAGGGTTCAGGGAGAGTCTCAATTAAGGTGGTGCTAGTGAAGGTGAGTGGTGGAGGAGCGAGGGCTTGGATACATTCGTCACGTCTTGGTGTTGTCACACAAAGGATACCCACGGGAAATACACTTTGCTAACAATAAGTACACTTTACTAATATCCAGGTTAGTCACACATCGCTAACACCTAATAGAAGCACACTATGCTAACACCCAGGTGAAGAACTCTATAATGACCAGGTTAAGCACCCTTTTTCTAACACCTAGGTGAAGCTCACTTTACTTAACACCCAGGTGCGCCTGAACATTTAGTCAGGCCAGCTGCTCATCTTTGACTACCTTTCTGTAATGAGTATTAAAGCTGAAGATGTAAATATTACACAGCATAATATTGCAAAAAACTGTTTGCCTTCACACACATATTTGATGATCTCTAAGCTGTTTGTTTTAATTTTCTTGGCTTCTCCAAGAATGTGGTTTTTTCAACCCAAGCCTGAGTAATGCCTTCAGGAATAGGAATGATTGTGCCTTTATTTTATTTTTATTTATAAAGGCTGATACCTTCTTCCAGTTTTGGATGTAATTGTGAATTAATCAAATGTGAAAACCTCTATTGACCCAAGTAAAATATTTTTGCTACAGTATCATAGCTTGTTTTGGGGAAAGTAAAATACCTTTAATTTCTTGATGTGCAGCTTCATGATTGTGTGGGATCTGCTCTGCGAGCAATGGGGCCTGAACTGTTTTTGAGTATCATCCCTCTTAATTTGGAAGCAGAGGACCTATCTCAGGCAAATGTCTGGGTTTTTCCTATTCTGAAGCGATGTACAGTTGGTGGGAGCTTAAGATTTTATACTGAGCAACTCTTGGATATGGCTGAACATCTTAAACAGAGATCTTCTCAGGTAAATGTTTTTAATATTACATCAATCCTTGATGATGATCATGATCTTTACTGACTAGAATCTTACTTTTCAGCTCAAGAGTGAGGGGCGAGTTGTTGCAGCACGCAATGTTGATGCATTAGTTTATACTCTGTGGTCATTGTTGCCTTCATTTTGCAACTACCCAAAGGATACTGCTGAAAGCTTTGCGCACCTGAAGACTCCCCTGTGCAATATGCTGACGGGAGAACCTGATCTGCACGGAATAATCTGTTCTGCTTTGCAAACCCTTATTCAACAGAATAAGAATATATTGGGAAATAATGTGATTCTTGATGGTGAAGATATGGCGACAATACAAGCTATGTCCCGTTATACACAGACAGTGGCCTCTAAAAATATGGCTGTGCTGAAGCAGTCTGCACGTGACATGTTGTCGGTCTTATCCAGTATTTTCTTGAATTCGACAACAGATTCCACTGGATGCTTACTGGTATTTATTATTATTGAATACATCATGAACCATTGTTATTTTAAACAAGCAGGCCTTCATCAGGTCTTTCACTGAAATATTGGAAATTGATTGATGACAGAGTTGTCTTATATATCCCCTAGTATATGCAGTCTATGCAGATTATACTAATTTTCTCTATCCTATCTGAGAATGCTTTCACTGGTCTTTGCATTGTGCAGGCTACAATTAGTGAGTTTGCTTCAATATCAGATGGAAAGGTGGTTTCAATACGTTTCCGAGCAATATTGACTCAGCTCCTACAAGCTACTGAAGATGAGTTGAGGTTATTTTCCTTTTTGTTCTCTCTATTGTGACGTCCTACCAACTCTTTTTTGTATCTTGGACCTGCTCAGTGTTTGTATTATCGTACATACCCTTGAACATGAGTTTCTTAGTTGAAACATTGAACAGCTTTGTTTTTAAATTTCTTGAATTTGATCCATTATCACATTTGTATTTCAGGGCTAAGCTCCTTGATGTTGCTATTTCACTGTTTCCCGGTTTACATGAACAAGAGATTGATGTCTTGTATATTGCAATAGTTCCATATTTGAAGGTTTGCACCTTTTGTTCATTTTTTCTTTTACATGTGTTTTTTTTTAAGTTCTGTAGCCATCTTTGCTGTCTTGAAGTGGACATAATTGGAGTTTATAATCTCATTTACATAGGGGGCTCAAGGCTTGATTCAGAAGAAGGGTTATAAAGTTCTCTCACTCATGCTTAAGGTGATTCCTTATTCTTTTTGAGTTGCTTGGATGGAAAATTACCTTCTGGTGCCTTTTCTGTACTTCCACCCATCTTCTCCCTCCCTCACCTTTAACATGAATTATATTATATATGGTAATGCTTTTCAGTAATAATTCCTTCTTAATGACCTTTTCTTAGTTAATCCACTTGAAAGGTCTTCCCTTCACATTTGGTTCTAAAAATGCTACAATTGGTAGTAAGGAATCTAGCCGTTAAAACTTGACATAATTTGAATATGATCACTTTATGGGCTGATCTCTGTAAAGTAAAAATTGCCATTTAGTTTTCTGCCTATCTTCTTGCTAACTTATCCATTAATTTGTATTGGCTATCAGAACTCTGATTATCTTATATCGAGGAAGCTGGAGGAACTGCTTGAATTGATGATAGAAGCTATGCCTAATTGCCATTCTTCATCCAAACGCCACAGACTTGACTGTCTTTACTATATAATTGTCCATCTTTCACAGGTTTTCTTTCATTTTTATTCTTATTGTCCAATATTAGTCTTTTTCAAGACATCATGTGTTGACGTAGGTATTTTACTTCTGCAGAATGCAACTGAAGAAGAAAGCCGGGAAAAAATTTATTCCTTTTTGACTGAAATTATACTCGCTTTAAAGGAGGTACCAATTGCTCTATTTCCCCCTAGATGTACCTTGTGTCCATCAAAATAATTCAGTTCCTATTTACCAAAACTTATTATCCACTTTAAGATAAGTCATGAACTTGTATCCTGATTATAACTCCTTTCTTGCAGGCTAATAAGAAAACAAGAAACCGGGCTTTTGAAATTTTGGTTCAGATTGGCCATGCTTTTGCTGATGAAGAGCAGGGTGGAACAAGAGAAAACTTACTACAGTATTTCAGCATGGTGCTTGCTTTTTCCTCTTCATATTCACTTCTGACATACTTTTATTATTATTCATTTGTCCTGCTCTTATTTGAACATGGTTTCAGCCCTTTGATCTAGAACCTTTTGCGTTTATACCTTCATGGTGAATTTGTGCAAGAGTCCTAAAGTTAGGAGAGCTAAATTATCCTGCTTCCTTGTTTACTTCACTAAGATTACCTTTTGAACATTTGACTTGGAGAACGTGTCAATGCCAGATAACTGCAGTTCTTGCTTTTTGGCTGGTTTCTTTACTTGGTTTTATGTATGCCTTGTAGTTAGAAGTTATAAAAAGTTGGTATACTTGTGCACTGTGCTTGTAGTTGCCATTCTAGTTGACAATGATAGAGCTAACTTTGTAACTGTTCAGGTAGCTGGAGGCTTAGCCGGTATAAACCCTCATATGATCAGTGCAGCAGTTAAAGGCCTTGCTCGCTTGGCTTACGAGTTCTCTGATCTCATCTCGAGCACTTATAATCTTCTTCCTTCAACATTTCTTCTTCTGCAGAGGAAGAATAGAGAGATATCTAAAGTGAGCATCTCTTCGTGTTACATTTTTGCTCCTTAGAGAAAAAAACCAGAAGTAATTTTTTATACTTGCATATAAAAGACCCCTCTCTCTCTCTCTCTCGTGTGTTTGTGCGCGCGCATGCAAATTTATCACATTTTCCTGATTTCCTTTTTATAGGCTAGTTTAGGTTTGCTGAAAGTTCTGGTTGCAAAGTCACGTCCTGAGATGTTGCAAACTCACTTGAAGAGTTTGGTAGAGGGCCTGTTGAGGTGGCCAGATGACACAAAAAACCATTTCAAAGCCAAGGTTAGTGTTTGTTATCAATTTATCGAGAGTAATGATATATTAAAAAACAATTCATATCAACCTATAGAAATTTTGTTGGTACCACTAGAATTCTTAACCAAAAAGTTTGCCAAGGATGTTCTAAGATGAATGCATGAGCAGTTTTGTGATTTCATAGAAGCTACCAACTTTGTGATGGTCTTATGTGAAGTCTATGAACATGTTTTGCTGCACATTTTCCATTGTAAATGTTTACGGTTTTTATGGTTATGAAAAATGTCTGCATTATTAAAGAAAGATATCATGTATGGACTTGCATGTTGGTGATATAATCCCCTTGGTTAAAATACTTTAGTTTTTGGGAGTTCCATGCCTAATTATATTTTTTCCACACCACATTGTTTTAGTATTTTGAAATTTTTATTTTTATTATTCATGTGTTCATATTTGATTATGTTGTAACCTGTATACTCAATATATATTGGCTGACTATCGATGGGTTCATTTGTCAACAAGTTCATCAGGATACTGTTCTTCGATTGTTGGGATATAAAATGTTCTACCGAGGAAGTTGTTTTTTCTTGAATGGAATGATCTTTCCTTGTTGTCAACAAGCATGGAAAACAAGAAAATACTTTTATGTACTTTACAACCATTTAATGGATTTATGGATCCTTAATGTCATTAATTGTAATTCATTCCTTCTGTTTTATTTGCCCTAAGTCATCCCTATCAATATTAATTCGGTTAGTAAAATATAAGTATTAGCAACAATTGGTGTGCCATCAGAGTGGAAGATAAATATTTACTCCCTGAGAAAATTTTATCTTTTGGTACCCCTTGAGAAATTTAAGTGGGAGGTATTACCTTCTCTAGATTTGAGTATATTTTATCATTTTTTTTTTGTGGTTGGCAGAACAAGCTTCCCAGTAACTTCTCTGGTAAATTATCTTTCAGGTTAAGAATCTGCTGGAAATGCTCGTCAAAAAATGTGGTGTTGATGCAGTAACAGCTGTTATGCCTGAAGAGCACATCAAACTCCTCACTAATATCCGTAAGGTAGCATTATGTTTTTATTTAATATTAAAGTAGAAATATTGTTTCTAAATGCTAGTATATATTTCTGATTCCTTTATATTTGACGGGTTAGAAAATGTATTTCTTATGGCCCTGTACTGTAGAGCTGAAAGGGTATTTAGCTGGAAGATTAAGTTCAAAATATCTTTTTCAACTACAGTTTCGTTTGCAAATGTATCTAATATTGTAGTTGCAATTGTCTTGGCTAGCAATGTTTGGCTGTCTCCAGCCCCTGCAGTTGTCAAACTTTAGGAATCTCCTTTTTATTTTTTATTTGTTGGGTATTTGCTAAGTCAAAGGTTTTTTTTTTAAATATAGATTAATGCACGAAAAGATAGGCGGAATGCTGCCAACTCAGAGACAGGATCCCTTGCATCGAAAGCAACTACATCCAGGTTTGTTGTGTAAAAAAAGAAACAGAAATGCATGATTGTGTGTGCACATTTACTTCTAGAATAAGGGTGGTCATACTCAATACTTCCACAATGCATGTTACAGTATTGTTATTTTCAGGAGACATTTTTGGTAGAAAGCTGCAATATAAACTGTATAGTTACATTCCAGTTGAACTATCGGACCACTAAAAAGCTAAAGAACCAACTGTTGCGTTTAGTGGCTGATGGGAGATTATGGGGGTTGACTGCTAAAATGGAGAAACGATTGTCTGTAAGCTGTTGTGTTTATTTCTTTGCTGGCCTCTTTTTTCCCTTTATAATTATGGTTGCAAAACAAACATTTCCTTATAAGGAGAAAAAGAATTGACATATCAACTATCAAGTCACATTCCTTCTCATATCTCACTTTCGAGTTTCATAATTTTTACAAATTTGTTGCTTATATTTTCCCACAACCAACCCTCACTTTTGCAGGTTAAGCAATTGGAATCATACTAAAATATTTTCAGACTTTGGTGGGGAAAGTGATGGCGATGATATGGACGCAGAGATGGTTTCAGGGCGAAGAAATATGGCATTGTCCCAGTTTAATTCGAAAGTTTCATCATTAAGGTCTGTACTCAATTTGTTGAAACTTTTGTTAAGAGTATTATGTTTGAAAGACTATCAAAGCTTTGCTGTGCTTTTTTATATTAGAATGCGAGGACAGCACACGTCTTACTTTTTACATGCTTTGCTTTAGGTCAAAAAGAACAACTAGATCAGGGAAAAGCTTGGCAGAAGACCTGCTTGACCAACTGGAAAATGAACCACTTGACCTTCTTGACAAGGAAAAAACGAGATCAGTTCTTCGTTCTGGTGGGAACTTGAAAAGGAAAATGGATGCAGATGATGAGATGGAGTTTGACCCGGAAGGAAGGCTAGTCATCCGGGAAGAAGGCAGTACCAAGAGGGAAAGAACGACTGATGATGATGATGAAGATGACGACAATGAGGACACCAAGAGCAAAGCTGGCAAGTCCGTGTCAACAGTCTCTACAAAGAAGGCTCAGAAGCGCAGGAAGACCTCAGACTCGGGATATGCGTACACCGGGAATGAGTATGCCAGTAAGAAGGCCCGCGGAGATGTGAAGAGAAAGGGCAAGCTAGAGCCATATGCCTACTGGCCCCTGGATCGAAAAATGGTGAGCCGCAGACCAGAGCATCGTGCTGCAGCGAGGAGGGGGATGTCAAGTGTGGTCAAGCTGTCTAAGAAACTCGAAGGGCAGAGCGCCTCCCATGCATTGTCCAAGTTGAAAAAAGACATTAAGAAGAAGAAGAAGGTAAAGAAGAATTAAGTGATGCTCCATTTTTTGTGCATCTTAGCCAAAGCCATAGCTGGCCAGCTTATTGTCTGCTGAGGATGTGGAGACTGCCATAGTTGATTCTTTGCTGTCTTACAGAGATCCGAGTCCAGATAACAGTGATTTTGTCAAGTGTCTGAGAAAGTTTTGGTCGATATTGTTGACGAGTGTTTATGTTTTTATCAAGTGTTCTTCTTTGGTTCTACTCTAAACTTGCCATTTGTTCCAAGGTAATATTATCTTACTTGTAGAGACAAATTAGTGGTGGCTTTATGTGAGATTCTTGATATGAGCATCTGTTATATTGATCTATGATGAACATCGGAAAACCTCAAATTTATTCGTCGTTCTATGTTGGTTCAGTACTTTAGCACACTTTATACTCCCTGTGTAAAGTACTGAACCAACATAGAACCATTGTTTTGAGCACCACATCAAGTGCAAAGCCATAATCGTCGGCGATGCCTATGCCCATCGTTCAACATTGTAAACATAAATCATCATCTTTGATTCGAAAAGGCTATGTCGACGAATTGAATGTTGGTGCTAGATAGAATTATCCAGGTGAACTGCACTACAATTTCCAGATTCTTGAGTTTTTTTGCCTTTCATAATAGACTACCAAGGGAATTCAGTGACAACCTTATATAGCGTCTAGAAAGATGAAAATTACATGAAATTCTACCAATTAACACCTTAAAGATCCTAGATTTGTGTTGCCCTATCCATCGAGAGGAATGCCTCGCCAGATCCATGGACGATGAAGTAACTCCTCGCTGCAGAAACCAAAGAACAATTAGGTGCTTTTAGACATTGAATTGTAGGGCAATTCTCTATTAGGGATCGATAAGGTAAAGGAGAAACAAGGTCAGTCATACATACTCTTTCTACTTGTAGGGTGCAAAGATGATAGATGAGTTGTGACCTCCAAACCCAAATGAATTCGACAGAGCGGCTTTTATCTCAAGTCGTTCCTTCTTTGGTCCAACGAAAATACTCGTGTCCTGTAACAGATATACGACATACATTGCGTAATTTATAAGCTTAAGCGATTGTGACGAAGCTCAACCTTACTAAAATACATACCATGCTTTCATCAGGAGTTTCAAGATTCAAGTTCGGATGGATCCAACCGGTTCGTATTGCCTGATGCAACAATCAAGACTGATCACATTGAGTCAAACAAGCTTTATAAGGCTCCTCAACATTGTTCTTGTATATATGATTTTACCTGCACAGTCGCTACAGCTTCAACTGCACCAGCTCCTCCAAGTAGATGACCGATCAACGATTTCGTGGAATTAACCCTCAGCTGAATACAATCAAGAACCTAATGTAAGAGCTTTTCAGATGAAATAGTGATGAAGACTGAAATGACACATCCACACAAAACTTACCTTTGGATCTTTACCAAAACAGTTTACTATGGCTTGATACTCTATAAGGTCTCCGATTTGTGTCGATGTAGCATGTGCATTGATGTAGTTGATGTCTTCCTTTGTTACCCCAGCAGTAGCCAAGGCCTTTTCTATGCAAAGAACCGCGCCAACGCCATCTGGATGAGGCTGCGTCATGTGGTAAGCATCAGATGTGAAGCTTCCTCCTAAAAATTCTGCATAGATAGTCGCCCCTCGTTGCTGCACAATGTGAATCATCTCACACGATAAGAACACAACGATTGAGCTTTCCGATTTTGCTCTACTAAAGAAGAGTCAACAGCGATGTTGTACCTTAGCGTGCTCCAACTCCTCGAAGAGCAAAACTCCAGCTCCTTCGCCCATCACAAATCCATCGCGGTGCTGTCACAATATGACTAACAATATTAGTGATCCAAAGTTTCAATATATGTTTTGGGTAAAGCTTAGATTGTGTGCACTGCAATCATACTCTATCCCAAGGACGCGAAGCTTTCGTAGGATCATTATTCCGTTGAGAGAGTGCTCTGCAGGCTCCGAAACCTCCCAAACCTACACCATTCAATGAATCTTTGACGACGCTTTCTTGTGTTTGTTACTGTAATGAGCTAAGGAAAGTTTAGTCGTCATACCAATCGGCATAACTGCTGCATCACCACCACCACAAAGCATCATATCCTGTATTTTCCCAACATATTATCAATGAGAAGATTGTAGGAATCTGTGAGTGAACTCGGCTAATGATCTTGTTTATTGCTAAGTTAAGTAGTTGCTGCAGTAAGATATGTGATGATATAGATCAAACTACTTACGGTTTCACCTCGAATGATATGATTTGCTGCGCTTAAGATGCAAAAATTGCTTGTAGCACAAGCTGTGGATATTCCATAGTTGGGTCCCATCCATCCCTAATGTTGGACGATTGAGGGATTCAACACCATTGATATAATATATATACATAACATATAGTTGAATTGATCAATATAGAAATTAGGGACGAATAACGACTAACCAATTCCATGGCAAGCACGGCAGATCCCACATTTGTACCACACTGGCTTGTAAATAAAGGATCTATCTTCGTAACCGAGTCAAGAAGAGCTTGCATTGCATCATAGAAGGCCTGCAAAGTGAAGTGAAAACCCAATTGATGGACAAATCATTCCAACCCTAACAAACCATCAAGTGTTATTTAGAACTACACCGTAAGAAACCATATATAGTTTATCAAAGTCCGACTCAAACCAATGACCCAGTTAAGTTGATGAGGTTACATACATGGAGTCCACCGGTCCCAGATCCGATAATAACTCCACATCTGGATTTATCCAATTCATCCATAAACTCCTGAGTAACACCAGCATTAGCCAAAGCCTTTTTACCGGCGGTTAGAACGTAGATCATGTATTTGTCTAGACTTTTGCAGAGCTGCGGCGACACCCATCCCTCTGCAGAGAAAGACTTGATCTCTCCAGCAATTGTCTGTGAACGTACAACAAACAGATGGATTTAATTAAAGAGATAAAAAAGAAAAACACAAAAGTTGCTGCAACTTGGTTGAGAGATGATGGATTTGAGTATATACGGTGGGGTAGGTGGAGCTGTCGAAATTCTGTATGCGACTAATGCCGCTGATACCCTCAAGCAAATTGTTGTAGAAGACGTCCGGATGATGACCCAGGGATGTTACAACCCCCATTCCTGTCACCACCACTCGCCTCTCTCTATCCGCCATTGCAGCTTGCTCAACTGCTACAGCCTTCGTTTTTCCTACACAGTTCAGTGTACGTAACACAAAATCAGGGTTTGGAGTTGAAACTTGTTATCATAGTTTAAGAATTTCCCCACCAAAATGGATGGACGATAATTGATAAGTGATAATTAATGTACAACTTTTTGCACAGATCGAAGACATTTTAAAGAATGTATGTTTTGCAAGTACAATGGGCACGTTAACTCCCTTTGTTTTTAGACATGGAAAGGTAAAATACCATGAAACAAGTTCATATTTATTTATTTATGTTAACCGTTAAGAAACATGTATATTTGTCTAAGTTGTATAATGCCTTTATTATATGGTTTGTAAGGAAAACAATATACTATAGGTTATTTGTGTAATATGGTTTAGAGATGTGATTGAGCTAAGGTTGAACTTAGTGTTGTGGAAATGATCGAATTGAGCCCCTTGGGCTTGATCTTCTAACCACAACACAAGCCCAACTCTAGGCCCACTCTCGAAGCCCATTGCACAAGCCTTTGGAGATGTTGGCTGATCACTGGGGTTGAAGCTTCCATTCAAAGCGTTGCGTTTTCAACTAGGGTTAGCATTGAGCTCTATATAAGCTAATGAGCTCTGCTTGCTCTCGTTGTTCATTCACTGTTCCTTCTCAAGCTCCAGAAAAGAGAGAGAGAATAGAGAGTGTTAGGGTTAGGGTTTCGCTCCTCGATCCCTTTCCTCCTCAAACCATTGAAGCTCTTCTTCCTCGGCATTCCCAAGGGTGGTGCTGAGGTTGCAGGCTCCTTCGGTGATCGGTGCTATCTCCTTCGAGGGTTTACCTTCTCGAAGATCTGGATCTGTATCTCCAGATCTGAGAACGACGAAGGAAGTTCTTTCTTCCTTTGTTTGCGTGGTTGTTGTTTTCATTTCTTTTAGACTTGTATGCTTTATCTTTGGCTTTACCAAACTCCTTGCATTACTTGATTATCATAGTGGATTAGGGTCGACTCCTAAGGCCCCGGGTCTGAAGTTTTTGATCACTTTACACCTGATAATAATTATGGACAAGCAATAAGATGTGCTCATGCTAAAGACTGGAAAAATGCTATGTCTGAAGAAATTGATTCCATGATGAAAAATAAGACCTAGATAGTAGATACTTGCTAATAAACTTGAAAATGCTAGGTTTATAGGCAGTAAATGTGTGTTTAAATTGAAAGAAGGCAACTCTAAGGATGAGCCCCCTAGGTATAAAGCTAGGCTTGTTGCCAAGGGGTTCACCCAAAGAGAAGGTGAGGGCTATACTGAGATATTTTCCCCTGTTGTTAAATACAAAACTCTGAGGTTATTACTTGCTATGACTGTTGTGTATAACTTTGAGTTGGAACAAATGGATGTAAAAACCGTCTTCTTGCATGGAGATTTAAATGAGATCATTTATATGAGACAACCCCGAGGTTTTGTTAGTAAGGACAAACCTGATTATGCCTGCTTGCTTAAAAAGTCCATATATGGGCTCAAACAATCTCCTAGATAATGGAATATCAAATTTGACACTTGCATGAGAAGAAGTTTGAGCTTTAAAAGGAGTAAGTTTGATACTTACTTATACTTTAAAGGCCATAAAACTGGATCTGTGTTATATGTTCTGTTATATGTGGATGATATACCACTGATGTCTAAATTTAAATCTGATATTGCTGCCAATAAACATGAACTGGCTCGACATTTTGATATGAAAGAACATGGCCCAGCCAAGAGAATTCTGGGTATCAAAATTGTGAGAGATAAGAGCAAAGGTAAGCTATGGCTGGATCAAACTGACTATGTGCTTAAGATTTCAGAAGGTTCCATATTAAGAATGTGACTCCTAATGCTATTCATCTAGGTTCACATCTTGACCTTAGTAAAAATCATACTGCATTATCTGCTGCTGAGTCTAATAGGATGAAAAAGATTCATTTTGATGATGTTGTAGGCGCTCTGTTATGTATTGTATGATTTGCACTCATCCTGATCTTGCTTTTTCCATCAGTGCTCTAAGTAGATATATGTCTAATCCATGTGAGAAAATTAGAATGGAATGAAATATCTGTTCAAATACCTATTTGGCACTACTGAGCTAAGATTATGCTATGCTAAGCACAGTTCTATAAATGAGTTATATGGATATGTGGATTATGACTTTGCTAGTAACAAAGATAATAGGAAATCTATTACATCTTATGTTTACACTTAGCAGCCACTAAGGCTTGCAAGGAAATTAAGCCATATGGTTGCAGGGTTTGTTGCAAGAGATTGAAAAGAAAACTTATACAACTGTTTTGCATATAGACAACCAATTTGCTTTATATTTATGTCGTGATCCCATGTATCATGAGAGAACCAAGCATATAGATGTTAGGTATCATTTCATTCGAGAAAAAGTTGATGATAATGTGATATATGTTGTTAAAATAGATGGTAACTATAATCCTGCTTACTTTGGCACTAAGATAGTGTCCAGAGAAATTTTTTTGGTTTGCAGGAACTTCCTTCACTTGGATGAAGGAGGCTGAGGATCTCACACAGGTAGGAAGGGCTGACGATGGACTTGGTGACCTAATCCACAACTAGGAGTTGGTCTGCTCGGAGCGGACTTAGAAAAATATAGGGGGCAATTGTTAAGAAACATGTATATTTGTCTAAGTTGTATAATGTCTTTATTATATGGTTTGTAAGGAAAACAATATACTATAGGTTATTTGTGTAATATGGTTTAGAGATGTGATTGAGCTAAGATTGAGCTTAGTGTTGTGGACCGGATCGAATTGAGCCCTTTGGGCTTGATCTCCTAACCACAACACAAGCCCTACTCTAGGCCTACTCTTGGAGCCCATTGCACAAGCCCTTGGAGACGTTGGCTGATCACTGGGGTTGAAGCTTCCATCCAAAGTGCTGCATTTTCAACTAGGGTTAGCATTGAGCTCTATATAAGCTTATGAACTCTGCTTGCTCTCGTTGTTCATTCATATATTGTTCCTCCTCAAGCTGCGGAAGAGAGAGAGAGAGAGAGAGAGAGAGAGAGAGAGCTGCATTTTCAACTAGGGTTAGCATTGAGCTCTATATAAGCTTATGAGCTCTGCTTGCTCTCATTGTTCATTCATTGTTCCTCCTCAAGCTGCAGAAAAGAGGGAGGGAGAGAGAGAGAGAGAGAGAGAGAGAGAGAGAGAGAGAGAGTAGAGAGTGCTAGGGTTAGGGTTTCGCTCCTCGATCCCTTTCCTCCTCCAACCGTTGAAGCTTTTATTCCTCGGCGTTCCCAAAGGTGGTGCTAGGTTGCAGGCTCCTCCGGTGATCGACACTATCTCCTTCGAGGGTTTACCTTCTCAAAGATCTGGAACTGTATCTCTAGATATATGAGAATGACGATGGGAGTTCTTTCTTCCTTGTTTGTGTGGTTGTTGTTTTTGTTTCTTTTAGACTTGTATGCTTTATCTTTGGCTTTGCCAAACCCCTTGTATTGCTCGATTATCATAGGGGATTAGGGCTGACTCCTGAGGCCCTGGGGATGTAGGATCTTTGTATCCGAACCTCGTAAAACTCGTGTGTTCTTGGTTCCTTCCGTCTTCTATGTTCTTCGATCATATCTGCACTTGTCTTCTTTGAAACGAACCCATCGATACCCTCTTATTAACTATATACATTACAAAATTTGTTTCCTTTCTTTTCATTTGATTACCTAATTTGGTTAGAGTTAGGCTCAAGCAATAACATTGGCAGACACTCCGGATCCCCTATAACATACCGGGTGTTACACTTAATTATTTTGGGTATCATATTAATTTTTTTAAAAAAAATTATATTTATATTCTATAAACTTATATTAACATGTTTATAAAATTTTATTACGAAAAATTATTATTAACAATTATAGATAATTAAAAGATTGATTATTTTAGAAAATTTTATTTTTATTTTTTAAAACATATATTTCAATAATAAAAGTTTATAGACATGTTAATATAAGTGTATAGAATATAAATATAATTTTTAAAAATTTTTAATGTGAATTTATACCCGAAATATAATGGTTAATATCTTTATAACTTTATGTAGCTATTACAAAA
The DNA here is from genome assembly GCA_963922045.1 of Persicaria maculosa. Classification (NCBI taxonomy): domain Eukaryota; kingdom Viridiplantae; phylum Streptophyta; class Magnoliopsida; order Caryophyllales; family Polygonaceae; genus Persicaria; species Persicaria maculosa. The sequence goes on from OY998259.1 coordinate 61,332,324, forward strand.
AGTTACCTTATCTTTTACTATTTCTGAACAATCTATACTATTTTATTTTTAAAACAAGTATTATGTTTAATTTATTTATAATTACCTTAATAATCTATGATAAATAAGTATTTAATATGTGCATTAATTTTGGCCGGCTTTGTATTGTTTTGTTGAATTGGTTTAGTTTCTATAAGACTATAACCAATTCAAGGGTGGGATTACGGAAGATTGTTATAGAGGGAGATAACCAAGAGCGGATGAGAACTCTTACTCAAGGAAAAGGCAGCAGATGGGAAATTATGCGTCAGATAGAAGAAATCAAGACTATGGGAGCAGATTTCGAAACGGTTGAATATAGACACATCTATAGAGAAGCTAACAAAGTTGCAGATTATATAGTCACGAGGGACGTCATTAGCGATAGATCTACAATCCGTTTTAATAGGGGTCTTTGTATCATCATCCTTAATTAGGATGATCCCAAAGCGTGTTTACTTGTTTTGTAAAAGCTCCGAGTATTTGCATACTGTAAAAAAAAAAAAAAAAATTCGAGTCAAAGTAAGTTTGATTATTGATAGAATATTGATCTATGTTTTGACGACCTGAATTTGTTGTATTTTAGTTTTCATCGAGTTAATATAAAAAATGGTCTTTATTGATTAGTAAACCAAATAGCTGATCGAGGTGTAGGTTGGTTAATTTGTTTAATATTTGTCCTCAGCTACGTACTATTTCAGATCATGATACGGCAGTAAAGATCTCCTTCAACACATCTCCTACTCTCATCCCTACATTACAAAAATATTCACCATTTATTTAATCTTAAAAAATTATATTTAGATTCCTAATATCTATTTTTGTATGTTTATAAATTTTAATTTTGAAAAATCATGTTTTGCAATTTTTAAAAATTAAAAAGGCAATATTTTACAAAATACAATTATTAAAAATTTTAAAACATGATTTTTGAAAATAAAATTTTATAAATATATAAAAATAGATGTTAGGAATATAAATATAATTTTTATAATTTGTTTTAAGATTAAATAAATATTAAAAAAATTAGTGGAGTAGGGAAGGGTCTAGGAAGTGTTATAGAAGATCCAACCCGATGATATGGTCTTAACTATTTTCTGCACGTGGTTTTTATCTTATATTCTCCTTATTTCATGCTATGCTATCTGTATGCTGTTTGTCCTCATATACTCATTTTAAATAATTATATTAATTTTTACAAATCTCACCAACCAAGCTGCACCTACAACAACAATATATATAAAATTTTACTTTTATTGTTACTAGCAATTTTTTTTTTAAAAAAAACGTATAAAACTTTGCAGCATCATTTAGGAAAATAGTTATATGGATAATGCCTACGTAGAGACAATATATCACATGTACACTATGGTATCATTTTAATAAATCTAAGTCATTGAATTTAGAAGATCAACATATGAGAGTATTCGGTGGCACTGAACGATTATTCGGTAATACTATGGTACTAGGTGATTATTCTTTGGAATAAAAGTATTCGGTGGAATAAGATGAATATTCGGTAGAAAGAAATTTACATTTTTTTTAAAAAAAAATTATATGTATAAATAATTAGATTGTTATGGAAAAATAATCATAGGTGTTTGGAACGAATAATTATGAGAAAATATACAATAATAATTTATGTGTATATGATAAGACTGTGTACACACCGATCTATCCAAGTATATATGTATATTTGTATATATATACGGGCAAGAAAATAATGTAACAATGGATTCTTACCCGAATGAAGGAGCCGATTAATGCGGTTGTTACGAGTGGCATTGGCGTCGTTAGGAGCAAAAGAAGAAGAATATCCTCTGATGCAAGTCTTAACCAACCATGTCGGCATCGACAGTGGTGCGGACAAAGTGGAAGCTGCCGCTGCCATAGATCGATCGATGCAAAGAAGCTAAGTGATCCAAAAAGAACGAGTAGATCGAAATAGAAGACAAATAGAGAGGGATCGAGAGTAGTTTGGAGCGAGTAGACTAGCTAGTTACTTTTAAGGTTGAGAATGTATAAGAGAGGACCTTAGTTGGCTTAAAAAGAGATGACCATTTGAGCAACACATGGAGAGTGATTTAATTAATTAGGGTTTTAATTGAAATTGTAAAATTTGGAATAACAACAAAAGAAGCAACAAGACGGAAATTCAGTGATACTTGGTGGGTGTTTGTGTTGTTCTTTTGTCATATTCTGACAGTTCTGACAGTATCCATGTACAGTATTTAATTAGGGTTTGTTTTTAGAAACGCTTGTAAGTATTTAATAAGGATTTATAAGGAAACAACTTTTGTAAATTATCAAGGAGTTTAAACATTTTACTCATTTAATTTAAACCATGCTAATTAAAATAACTCAATTTTTGAAAAATAACCAAATCTTTAAGGATGTGGTAACAAAGTATCTCGGCTCATTTTTTCAACTATAGAATGAGTCAAAACAATGACATAAAATTAGTCAAATTATCATTCTATTAAAACAACTCAATATCATCCAAAATTCACCAAAATTAGGGCATGTTGGTAGTGAATTGTTTTTTGAGAGATGAAGATGATTATTGGGATGGGATAACTTTTGTGGATTATGAGGCCAAAGAGATGGAGATTAATTTTTTTTTTTAAATAATCATGTTGTTGTTTCGTGGAATGAAGATTACTGTTGGGTAGGCAATGGAAAAAGCAATAATTTCTCGTCACATTGTCACAATATCCCATCAATCTCAAAAAAAGGATTGTTTGACAATTCCCTTAAACCCCCACTGTCAATCCCCTTAATCTCATGTCAAACACCACTACACGCAACCCGATTCATTTCCTACAATCTCCACAATCACCATTATCCTTAGACAAACACAACCTAATTTAGCCAATTACATGTCCTCGTTTTGCCCCTCGGATTTATGGTCAAAAAAATTGGAATACTTTGTTACCTCATCCCAAAAGGTTGAGTTAATTTCTTACCATTGAAAGATGAAGATATTCTTTTAACTCCCCTCCAAAGAAGGGTTTATGTTAATTAGATTTGCCTTTAATTTATATAAAATGTTGATATATTCAAAAGATTTTCATTAAGAATTTTATTTAAATTATAATCTTAAATTAGATTTTAATTTAATCTAGATTAATCATTGACATACCAAATATATAAGTGGTAAATCAGGTAAAAATGTACTTCATCCGTAACGAAATAATTGTCCTTTTGGCTATTTTTTCTTGTAACAAAATATTTGTCCCTTTGAACCTAATTAATGACAAAAATTTATAATTTTATCAATTCATCTCATTAATTGTATTTGATTTCCAAGATATTCTATTAATACTCCAACTTCTCATACTATTCTTTTTTTTCATTGGTCCATTTTTTTTCCACATTATTTATTTACTAAATTTTTAACTATTCCACTTTCTAATTTTAGATTCCTTAAGAAGTGTGAAAACCCCCAAAGGGAAAATTATTTTGTTACGGAGGGAGTATTTAACAAAATTTTAAGGATGTTTAAAATTATATAAAAAATCAATTCAACATCCTTTATTGCACCTTTTAATAAATATATCAACTATTTTTTGAATTGTTGAAGTATAAATTAATTAGCACCATCTTCTAGGCTTCAAATCTTATGTCCTCATTAGAGGGCTATATGAGATTTCTCTCACCCTAGTTTTTTAAAAATGAATTCCAATAAATAAGAGCTAGGGGTGGAGAGACCCAAATAAAATGATGTGGCTCTATGTCATTAAAATTTTGAACCTTTTTTTTTGTTTTTGTTGTTGTTGTAGCTAAGCACACTAATTGATTTATTACTCTTTTTAACTTCTTTTGACCCTTAAATTATAAAAAATTATCAAAAAAAATAAGTTACTTGTTAGAGATCGGCTCAATCTACATCTCCTGTCCATCGGGCCAACCCCTTCATGCTCGAAATCATTTTGGTACTTGTTTAGACAAGCAAAAATGCATTAATTTCAAGGCAAGCTTGTTGAGAGGTTTGGTATGGGTGTGTCCCTCACACATCTATATAAACAATATATTTAAATAATATAAATTTTAAATAAAATATCTTATAAATAATATTATGTCAGTCAAACACTTACTATTACGTAAAGTTTAAAATTACATTATAAAGTCAATATAATTGATTAATATAATTTACAATGTATTTTATTTTAAATTTATATTATTTTAAGCACATTTTAAAATGAGTTGATAAACTTTATAATTATAATCTATATAAACTCTTAATTTAGAAGATTTTAGGATAATGTGTCAAGCTTATAGGAATTTTAGGAGTTCCGGCCTATCATTTTTTTTGCCATTTTTTTTGATTTTCTTTAATTCTATTTTTTCTTCTTTTTCCTTTAATTCTCTTTTTTCTTTAATTTTACTAACTATCTATATCTATATAAACTCTTAATTTAGAAGAGTTTAGGATGATGTGTCAAGCTTAGAGGAATTTTAGGAGTTTCGACCAATCATTTTTTTTTGCAATTTTTCTTTGATTTTCTTTAATTCTATTTTTTTTTATTTTTCCTTTAATTCTCTTTTTTCTTTAATTTTACTAACTATCTATATCTATATATCTATATAAACTCTTAATTTAGAAGAGTTTAGGATGATGTGTCAAGCTTAGAGGAATTTTAGGAGTTTCGGCCAATCTTTTTTTTTTGCCATTTTTATTTGATTTTCTTTAATTCTATTTTTTTCTTCTTTTTCCTTTAATTTTATTTTTTCTTTAATTTTACTAACTATTGGGCTTAATTCAAAACATTGATCTTAGCCTAAATTATAATTTTAGTAGTTTTTTTTTTCTCTAAAAAAACAATCTATATCTATATAAACTCTTAATTTAGAAGAGTTTAGGATGATGTGTCAAGCTTAGAGGAATTTTAGGAGTTTCGGCCAATCTTTTTTTTTTGCCATTTTTATTTGATTTTCTTTAATTCTATTTTTTTCTTCTTTTTCCTTTAATTTTATTTTTTCTTTAATTTTACTAACTATTGGGCTTAATTCAAAACATTGATCTTAGCCTAAATTATAATTTTAGTAGTTTTTTTTTCTCTAAAAAAACAATGGGATTAATTCAAAACATAAAATTAATAATAAGAAAACATAAAATTAATATTCGTAATCTATATCTATATATAGTACTTCAATTGTTTTCTCTACCCATGAGTTTAATTCAAAATATTTAATTATCTGAACTTTTACAATTATGTTATAATATTATTTAATATATTAATAAGATTTTATTTATAAAAAATCGCGCCATGGCATCGGGATCATACTAGTTGATTATAAAAGAGTAAAAATGATGGGTTATAAGGAAGGGTGAAACTCTACCCAATAGCTTAAGTTTTTGTGTTAAGTTGGTGGATCCCAACCTTATAATCGCAAAAATAATAATAATAAATCAATGTAACCAGACACGTGTTTGCCTCCCGTTAACGGTCCGTCAGATATTTCACTTAAAAAATAAGAACAAAACAAACAATAATAGCTAGATTTGAAAATTGGAATGGATATTTTTTTAAAACAGTATTTCTAAACTGTATCTTTAGAAACTATTTGCAAATGACGATAAAAAATATCTTAATAATGTTTATTGGATTCAAATGCATTACCATTATATATAATGCAATTATTATTATTATTATAAATATTTTAATAATTTTTAAATCACTCAATTTACAATATATTTAAATAATATAAATTTTAAATAAAATATCTTATAAATAATATTATGTCAGTCAAACACTTACTATTACGTAAAGTTTAAAAGTACATTATAAAGTCAATATAATTGATTAATATAATTTACAATGTATTTTATTTTAAATTTATATTATTTTAGGCACATTTTAAAATGAGTTGATAAACTTTATAATTATAATTACATTATAAATATAATACATTGGAATCCAAACATACTCTAAACTAGCATTGGACATAGGTTAAAAAAACTGCTTTTTAAAAGAAAAGATTCGCATATATGGCAGTAATATATTTAAACAATCAGAATCAAAATTAAATCAGTAAATTTGTTGCTCCTCATTACGTTACCGATATTTTAATGAAAAGGGCATGCTGAACACATGGCAAACTTCAACGTACTTATCCGAAAATCTGACCGGTAATAAATTAGTATTATCGGTTTTTTGGCATATGATAAGCAACCTATATTAGCAGTAGCGGTTCCAGAAACTGTTCATTGAGGTGGCGGAAAATTACGATAAAAAAATTATCTGTAAAATTAAACTCTAATTTTTCTTTTCTAAAAAATCATCAATATTATGGTGAGATGTTGGATACTGAACTCTGTAAACAAGACATTGCTGAGGGCTTAATGTATGTTGAATCCACTAAGGAATTGTGGAATGAAATAGGGGAAAGATATAGCCAGATCAATGCTCCACTGATCTTTCACATAAAGAAGAAGTTGAACAATGTGAGTCAAGGGAACATGAGTCTTGCAGATCTGTTCAATACTCTCAAGAAGCACTGGGATGAGCTCCAAGTGTTAGAGAGCAATCTAGAGTGTTCATGTGGAGCTATGAAGAGCTGTGGGTGCAACCTGTCTAAGCAGATATATGAGATGGAGGACAAAAATAGATTGATGCAGTTATTGGCGAGCCTGAATGACAATTATGATGGAGCCAGGAACTCAGGAGGTGATGCTGTTTGGGGAGAGGAAACATGGGCTTTACAAGGTGCTATCAGTTGATCAAGCAAGAAGCTGGGGAATCAAGAAGCAGTATCATGATTTACCTTCAGTTTCTTGTAATAAAGCTAGCTGTGATTTAGATGTAACACATGCTAGACTTGGACACAATTCAGTTTCAAAGATGAGACACTTGCAATTTATGAAGCAGGCAGACTTAAATGATTTTCATTGTGATACTTGTGCCTTATGCAAACAACACAGGCTCCCTTTTGAAAGAAATTTGAGCAGGGCAGATAAGCCTTTTGATTTAATCCATATGGATATATGGGGACCATACAAGAGTGTCACTTATAATGGTTTCCAATATTTCCTAACTGTACTGGGTGATTGTTCAAGAATTACTTGGACCTTTTTGCTCAAAAATAAAATGCAAGTGCACAGAACTATGACAAATTTCCTGGCATATGTGAGCAGCTGAACCAAGCTGCTTTCCTTCTTCCTCGAGGAATGAAGTTGTCCATTGATGTAGGGGAGATTATGGTTCACTAGTACAAAAGGGGGGACCAGAGCACGCTTTTTTTATGCATGGGAGAACACTTCTCGTATTGTGCTTATAGTGAGTGCGCTCCCAAACAAGCACACTTACTATTTAACCGTGATCCCATATTTTAAGTACGGTTTTGTGTTGAAGCATTCTTAAAATTGTCATACGACCAATTATAAGAACACTTCAATTGAAGTGTGCTAAAAAAAATGTTTTAGCACACTTTTTTTCAAACCGTGCTTAATAATAAGAACGCTTTAATGAAAAGTGTGCTCTTTCATATTTCTGTAAGCACGCTTTAAATAAAAAGTGTGCTCTTTCATATTTCTCTCAAGACCTCTTGCACCCTCGAACCAAGAGTCGAACCCAAGACCTCTTGCACCCTCAAACTGAATTCGTCCACTTTACACTCCTGCCACCCAAGCTACGGAATTTTGTTGTAACTTTGTGGATTTACTTAATATAATTACTAAAAAAACTCTAAATATAAAAAAAATCGAGATCGGTTTATAAAAATAAATGAGAACGCTTCAAAAGAAAAATGTGTTCCCTCTAGTTAAATTTGGTTTTGGGAAGACACTTTTCTTATAAAACCGTGTTCGTTTTAATTTTTTTAAGCACGCTTTACATAAAAACGAGCTAATTATTCCTATAGAAACAAACGAGAACGGTTCTATAGAAAAGCGTGTTGATTTTAGTTAAAGTTGGTTTTGGGAACACACTTGTAAAATGAAACCGTGTTCTTTTTAATTTATTTTTAAGCACGCTTCACATGAAAACCGAGCTTAATAGTTTTCAGAAATAAATGAGAACGGTTTTATAGAAAAGTGTGTTCGTTTTAGTTAAATTTGATTTTGGGAACACACTTTGAGAACTAAACCGTGTTCGTTGTAATTTTTTTAAGCACGCTTTACACGAAAATCGAGTTAAATATATTTTTACAAATAAACGAGAACGGTTTTATAGCAAAGTGTGTTTGTTTTAGTCAAATCTGGTTTAAGGACCACGCTTTGAAAATTAAACCGTGTTCGTTTTAAGTTTTTTAAGCACGCTTTACACGAAAACCGCTCTAAATATTTTTTTAGAAATAAACGAGAACGGTTTTATGGAAAAATGTGTTGCTTTTAGTTGAATTTGGGGCTGGGAACACACTTTTAATATAAAACCGTGCTTAAAATAAAAAAATAAGCACGCTTGTCAAAACCGTACCAAACTTACCGTGCTCCACCCCCTATATTTTTACTAGTGTTGATCCTGAAGTTTACAGAAGGCTGATGTGAAGGTTATTATTCCTCAATCTCACAAGGCCTGACATTACTTATGTTGTTCAGCATCTTAGTCAATTCATGTCTGAACCAAGGCTCCCTCACTATGAAGCTGCCTTACATGTTGTAAGGTATTTGAAAGGCACTCTTGCTATTGGCCTCTTCTATCCTGTGTCTTCTTCAACACATATCTCAGCTTATTGTGATGCTGATTGTGGCACTTGCCAATTTAGTGTAAAATCATTAACTGGCTATTGTGTGTTCTTGGGCAATAGCTTAGTTTCTTGGAAGAAAAAGAAACAAAACACAGTCTTGACGGAGGGAAACCTGTCGTTGATCCGTCAAAGTAAACTTAAACCTACAACTAGTAAAGAAATAAGTACGAGGTCGATCCACAGGGAGATTTGTTGCTCAAGTATGATTTAAGTAACCAAATGGGGGGTTTTTGAGAGTGTAAAAGATCTGCCTTTAATCAAAGCGGATTGAAGAATGCAAAAGTAAATGGTTGTGATTCAAACAATTATGAGAATCAGTTCTACCTACAATTTTCCACTTTATTTGGTTGAAACGATCCTTGTAACTTCTTCTCGTCCTATTAAGTTTCCTATGCCCTTGTCCCGACCTAATATAGTTACTAGTCCAATCAGTCCTAGAAACCCTTATTAATCGAACAGTCCCTAAAGAAGGATTTAACCCAATTGATAGCTTTAAGTCCAGAGATTAGCCAAGGTAATTCAGTCCCTAAAGAGAGATTTAACAACACATCCAACTTCCTACTTATCCAATTAGTTCAATCATCCCTAAAGGGACAAGATTGCTACTTAGGTTAAGGTTCACAATCATGAATGATTGGACAAGCAGGTTCCTCCGCCATATCAATAACTAAGAAATCAGCAGGGACGAAGAACTTACCTACTTGTACTGGCACATTGTCCACCATGCCTATTGGGATGACCACCGTGTTGTTCGCCATGTATAGTTTTGCATACACAGGCTCTAAGGCACCTATCTTAATCTTGAACCAGATTGATAAAGGCATTATACTCACACTGGCTCCCAAGTCACATAAAGCATTAAATTTGTATTGACCAAATCCAATGGTTATAGCAAACTTACCTGGATCTGGCCTTTTCTCAAATACGTCCATCTGGCTGCACTCCTCTGCGATCTCAACCATTGACCGCTTTTTGCTCAGAATCTCCTTGAGGAACATGACATAGGATGACATCTAATTAAGAGCTTATGTGAAGGGTATCGTGACATTGAGCCTTTGAAGCATCTTGATGAAACGCTGGAACTTCTTCTCTGTTGGGTCCTTTGGAGATTTTATCGGGAAAGACAACTTTTTCTTCGCCGGAGGTGCTGATGTCGAGCGGAGGGGGTCGATATCGAGTGACATTGGGTCGATATCGACCTGTGTCTGGTCGATATTGACCGGATCGGCTGGCCTCGGGATTTGTGGAGGAATTGGGTCGATTTCGACCAGTGGGGGGTCGATATCAACTGGGGACTGGTCGATATCGACTGGGTTAGTCGATATCGACTGGTCTCCAGTGCCCTTTTCCTCCGTCGTTTTCTCGGGCGTTTGCATCTGTCGCCCACTCCTTAGGTTCACAGCAGCTACCTGTCCAGTAGATTTACCCTTAGGGTTAGGTTCAGAGGTTCCAAGGAGCGTACCTGATTGTTTGGGGATGGATGTTGCCAGCTGGCCAATCTGTGTGTCAATCGATTTCCTCCAGATATCGATTTTCCCAAGCCTAGAGTTGACACCATGCATCTGCGTGTAGATGGAATTGATAGACTGCTTGGTGTCTGAATGATTCCTCCGCATCTCCTCAAGAATAGTCTGCAGGTCATCTTTCTTACCTTCTCTATCAGGGTGACCAGGAGCTCTGTAGGGAGGGGGATTCTGATGCTGGGGATGGCGATAGTAGCTCCAGTTCTGGTTCTAGTATGGCCCTGAGTAGTGTCCCCCCGCATATCTTACCTCCTCGTGGGTCTCTCCTTGCTGTACTTGATCGACGTGTGGGCACGCAGTAGTGTTGTGCCTCACAGACCCACATTCCAAGCAAGGCTTATCCTTAGATAGAAACTTAACCTGCTTGGTGAGACGGCGTACCTGATCGTTGTGGAACTGGTCCCTGACGTCTGGATCAACCTCCTTGGGTGGCACATACAACGGCATAGATGGGGCAGGTCTTTCATACCTCTCGTCAGAAGCGGCCGCAGAAGTCCCATATGTGTTGTCGTAGTTGGCCAGTGTCTCAAATACCTCCCATGCTCGGCGCGGAGTGTATCCGAGATACCCATAGGCGGTGTAGTTGTTGATCCGGTCTTTAGTAGGTGCATCTAGGCAGTTGAAGATGATCTTCTGGATGATGTAGGGTGGCTGTCCATGCGTAGGACAGGATTTCAGAAGCCTCTTGTAGCGTTCCCAGACTTGTGCTAATGGTTCTCCTGACTTCTGTCTGAAAGCCGTTATCTGTTGTCTGAGAGCAGCTGTATTTGCAGGAGGAAAGAACTTGTTAAGGAACATGTCCTGTAGTTCGTTCCAAGTGCGAATTGACCGTGCAGGCAATCCTTCCAGCCACTGTTGTGCTTAGACATGAGCAAGGGTCAAGGGTCGACCCGGACCCGACGGGTTTTGACCCGGCGGGAACCCGAAGGGTCGACGACCCGGCGGGTTAGGGTCAACAAGGGTCAGGGTCGAGGCGGGTCAAGGGTTAGGGTTAGGGTCATGCTGATTTTGACCCGCGGACCCGACGGGTCGAACCCGAAGGGTCGACCCTTAGGGTCAACCCGTCGGGTCATCTATTTTTTTCCAAAAAATCGAGGTGAAGAGAGGAAGAGGAATTCAACATTATAGAACGACGGAGCCATCTAGAGTGATCCCAATTTCTTACTAGGTAGGCAATCACTCGTCAAATATTCGCCGCTCCTTGCTCAACTCTAGCGGTGGAGCAACGTTTTAGCCAATGTGATCAAATATTAAGCGAGAAGAGATCAAGAATCTTGCCCGAGACTCTGGAAGGTCAAGTTTGCCTAAACGATTGGAAGAGGGTGGAGATGCGAATTCAAAATAATGACCACTTAATCAAGTCAGACTCAGATGAAGAACTCGACGATGACACAATGGTCAGGAGCTCAGATGCAAAGCAAGGAGAAGAGTCTTAGCATGAGATAAGGTAAGTAGGGATCATAACGGATGTAAAGAACTACGTGAGCTTTCATTCCTCTTCCCCGAGAGATACGTAAACAACTAGAAAATCGGTCCATACCCTTTTTCCTTTTTATTTTTATTTTTTTAAACTTAAAAAACTTTTTAAAAAAATGACATGTCATGACCCGACGGGTCAAAGGGTCGACCCTTGACCCGGCGGGTCACCACAACCCGTTGACCCGTGGCTTGGAAGGGTCAGGGTTAGGGTCAGAGATATCCCGACCCTTGACCCGGCGGGTCGGACCCTTGACCCGGCGGGTCGGACCCTTGACCCGGCGGGTCCGACCCGTGCTCATGTCTAGTTGTGCTATTCCTGCAAGGGACCAACGAAAAGCCTTTAGTTTTAAGTATTCAAGATTAGCACCATCAGCTATAGCTTCGCATAAGTCTATAAAAGTGGTGATATGCTCTAAAGGACATTCATTGATTCTTTCCCTAAATTGACTCCTTCTAATTTCAGTAATAAAAGAAGAATGAATTTCAAAATTAATAGCAGGAAAAACGATCGGCGATTCTGGAACTTCCAGAGTAGGATGCAGATACTCCTTTGCGTTGGCTGGGATATGCCCTATCTGCTCCTCAAGTTCCCTTCTCGCGTTGACCTCGTGATCTACCCATGCCTCCCACCTTTGCTAATTCTGTGCATACTCCGCCTTTCGCCGGGCGTGTTCTGCTTCTCTGGTGCTAAATGCCTCAATTTGTTGGCGGCGTTGTGACGAGAGGGTTTCTCGACCAAATAAATTTGTAGTCAAGACCCCGCTATAGGATAGTGGAGTCAGGTTCGTCCTCAGGAGAGAAGTCAGCGGTTCTAGGTTTAGTGTGTTTTGGGGTTCAGGAATAGCGGGAAAAGGTGATGAGGGTGGCTGTCGACAAAGAATAGAGGAGTCGATGTCGATGGATGGAAAGAGAATGGTCGTTTGATATCGAGTAGAATATGTGCCGAATAAAAATAATAAAATAAAACAAATAAATATGCAAACTTCCAAGATTAGGGATCACCGCAACAATAAACATATGTGTAGATCATAAATCACATAAAGATGCATGCTTTATATCAAAGAATCGACTTTCGTAAATTCCAACAATTTAGGTGATAGAGGCTCTCGCATAAAAACCTAATTTGTTTCTACCTTTTCTTAATTAGGATCAACCAACTTTTGCAAGCAAAGCCTAATTACTATCCAAATTCATAATTAATTCACTTTCGCTTCATAATTGCAAATAAGGAATTGTCCTCGACTGTCGCAAAGGATTAAGCAAATAGATAGATGATGATAAAGACATATAAATTCATGGATTTATAAATCAAACACACATATCTATGTTGGGATCACCCCAACCCTAGAATAAGGAAATTAGAAACAAACCATAATAAAAGAAACTAACTTTAACATTCAAAATAAAACTTAAACTTACAAAACCTTCCAAACGTTCCTCCTTCTCTCTCCTTTCTCGCCTTCTCTCTCTCTCTCTCTCTCTCTCTCTCTCTCTCTCTCTCTCTCTTTCTCTCCTCCTTGCGCCCGAAGACGGCTTTGATTGAATTAATGAAAATCAGCCCCCTAGGGCTTTATTTATAGCCTTCATTCCCTCTCTAATTAGGAAAGAAAACTATATCTATATCTATATCTATCTATCTATTTACTTAAGATAAAACAATGGAATAAATAATTAAATCAACTAGGAATTATATCTAATGTGGATAAAATATCTTCTTTCTGGACTTGATGGTACTTGATAGATCTTGATAGAATTTCATCTCGAAAATATAACCATTGGACTCGGGATAGAAACTTAACAAGATACTCGGACTGCTCAGCGTCAGCCACTGGGTCAACTCGATATCGAGTAGGATTCCTCGATATCGAGTAGCAATTTCTCGTCTTCCGCTCAGCAACTCGATTCCGGCCTCCAGAACGCATGTCGACTTGATTTTACTCGATATCGAGTAAATTTCCTCGACATCGAGTAAGGCTTGCTCCGTCTTCAGCTTCTTCGTCGATCTCGGCTCCTGGACGTGAAAATCGACTTGGTGTTTACTCGATATCGACCAAACTTGTCGATATCGACTAACCTGCTCCAGCTCCCCAGCTTCACTTGTCGATTTCTGGGTTCTCTACTCGATCTGGGCTTTGGTCGATATCAAGTAAAGGTCCTCGATATCGAGTAGATCTCTCAGCCTTCTGCTCTGTTCTTGAAACGCACTTTCCCGAGTCCTCGTTCATCGGATTAACGTATATGACCATGTGTTGGAAAGCTCTTTTCGAGGGCTACAACTCTAATGAAGACATCAAAGCTTGATTCAAAATGATGAATGCCGAAAAATGGCCTTTTCTCCAGCTGCACCATTCTTAGCTTCTCCATGAGTTTCCTTTAAGCTCCAAAGTGCGTCCGATTTAAGCGAAATATAACAAAAACTTGTGTAGACCTCCATATATTGAAAATAAACATATACTACACATATTTTATATTATTCTAACCCAAATGCATGAAATGCATGCAGAAAACGATATAAAAGTAAGTGTAAAACATGACGAATTAGGCTCACAACAAACACCCCTTACTTAAGCTTGCTTGTCCTCAAGCAATACTTTTATTTGTCATACAGGGGAAGAAATCAAAACTCTCAACATCTTAGATTCATTCTCATATGTCCCTGCAATCAATTACCATCCTCGAAAAGGTACTAATGTTACGAATCTATACATGTGCAATTTAAAAAACAACATCTACTCACAAAAGGAGGGTTATGCAAAACAATTTATGTGACAAAGCATTAATAATCAAGAGGACTTCAATTTAAGCTCAATAAGGAGTAGATCTGGTAAAAGGCTAAAGGTGGGCAATTTTTGGCAATGTGGTGCTAATAATCCGGGGAAATGGAGTATTTCCAAACTTTCTTAACCACATCCCTTCTTCATAAGATTCATCACCTTCCATAATGCTTTTTTCAATAATAATGCTTTTACCTCTCTAACCTCAGCACTGCCTTCTCGCGAGTCGCAAACATGGGTGTCATGAATGGCCCCGGATACTTAGTGCTTTGGACTCCTCACCTGTGTGTCCCATCTCGCCAAACTATTATCTCAGCAAGCAGGGTCGATCTACCTTTATCTCCTGAGGTGATCAGATTTTCTTTCACTCATTAAATTTTCCATATATTTCAAACAAATTTCTACCAAACTTCTATTATAATGATAACAACACAACAACCATATAATAATCTCCATAATGTACTTTCATTCTCAACATAATCCCCGAATAGGAAATAAGGTAAAGAATGGCAATATTTAGATCATGTGGAGCAATAATTAAAATAAGGCATAATATGGCTTTTGTGATGCATAAGCATAGGTAAGGCTAGGATATCAAAATATGAGCATTATATGGAAATATAAAGTCCTCCATCCTCTTATCATGCAATATGTAAAAAGCAACTTCAAATTTTACCTCCTTTCATGGTTTTCATAAAAATATGCACTTCATTGTGACTTCCCTTTACTAGGCAATTTCATGCTATATCTCTAATGAATCCAATTTTGCATCGTCGAGTTCAATATAAGCTTCCATGACATTTATTCAAAATTTTCAATGGGGGTCATTTTTTTTAAACTTTTGGAAAACATGTATATAAGCACATAAATCAATAATGAATTCCAAAATACCCATGTATAAGCAATTCAAGAAACAAACCTAAAATATGCACATATATGTCAAGTATGTCAATATGCATGAAGTAAGCCCTTCCCCCACCCCATACTTAAACATTACAGTGTCCTCACTGTATAAAAATTTAAGGGTAAAGAAAGAAACTCACTAGACAGATATGCAGGACGTCAGAGTGCTATGTTGCTGGGCCTAGTCCGATTTTAGCTTGCTTCTATCCCCATGGACCTGAAAATATAGAAGAGAAATACCCACAATAGAAAAACTAAAAGTTCAAAACCAAAAACAAACAAAAGCAAACAAAGTCCAAAAGTCCCAAAAATAAATGTCTATTTACAAGCTCTAGATTTTATAGTCGCTAGGCCGACTTCTTCTATTAAGCATTAGCCTGGCTCATCTTTGTCCGGAGGTATAGGTGGATCTGGTGGTTCCTCCGGTGGTGGGAAGCGTGGAATGTCATCCGGGGGCATCATGTGGAGAAGCTTAAACCTCCCCGAGTGAACGCTCCATGGCTTCACCCATTCATCTTCCTGGGCTCCAGCTGGCATGCATAAAGGAAGATATAAAGAAAATATACATACCTCATCATCATACCTCTTCCGCTTCATAGGTTGACTTGGTTGCGCGTCTCCACCACAGCAAAACGGTGGAGTGGGAAGAGATATTTCCACCTCATCATGCGGAGCTTCATGCCACTTTGCTAGGACCCCATACTTGAATATGAACATCGGTTGCTCAAAATCATCGGGGATAGCCTTCACCTTGTAAGGTAAAAGCGATCTTGGAATGCCCTGGTCAACAATGTCCAACTTCTTCTCTTCTAGTGCTATTTCGCCTTGGGATCCTTCATATGATTCATCAACAATAGGTAGCAAAGTAGGAATGAAATTCGAGGAAGGACATACCTGATTGTCGACATTGAGTGGGTCAATTGGCTCGTCGAGAGGAAGGCATGGTCCTTTAGACTGAATGGAAGCCTCAGGCCTTCGGATTTCGTCTTCCAACCGAGCTATTTCCCTTAATCGTGACTCCTCCACTACGATCCTATTTCTCCGTCTCAAATCTTGATACCATTCTTCCCATGCAGGATTCCCTTCGACAAAGTCTTCCATCTTTGTACCTAAGCTTTGAAATCAAAATCAATAACAAAAATTAGTAGCAAAAGCTTGGCACCCAGTTGGTACCGGTGAGGTAGGTGGTGGTAGGGTAGGGTAAGAAAAAGGGATGGGCTTTTCTGAACCTTAAATACAATCAAACTAGGCGCAATTGATATCTCCCCGGCAACGGCGCCAATTTGACGAGAGGGTTTCTCGACCAAATAAATTTATAGTCAAGACCCCGCTATAGGACAGTGGAGTCAGGTTCGTCCTCCGGAGAGAAGTCAGCGGTTCTAGGTTTAGTGTGTTTTGGAGTTCAGGAATAGCGGGAAAAGGTGATGAGGGTGGCTCTCGACAAAGAATAGAGGAGTCGATGTTGATGGATGGAAAGAGAATGGTGGTTTGATATCGAGTAGAATATGTGCCGAATAAAAATAATAAAATAAAACAAATAAATATGCAAACTTCCAAGATTAGGGATCACCGCGACAATAAACATATGTGTAGATCATAAATCACATAAAGATGCATGCTTTATATCAAAGAATCGACTTTCGCAAATTCCAACAATTTAGGTGATAGAGGCTCTCGCATAAAAACCTAATTTGTTTCTACCTTTTCTTAATTAGGATCAATCAACTTTCGCAAGCAAAGCCTAATTACTATCCAAATTCATAATTAATTCACTTTCGCTTCATAATTGCAAATAAGGAATTGTCCTCGACTGTCGCAAAGGATTAAACACATAGGTAGATGATGATAAAGACATATAAATTCATGGATTTATAAATCAAACACACATATCTATGTTGGGATCACCCCAACCCTAGAAGAAGGAAATTAGAAAGAAACCATAATAAAAGAAACTAACTTTAACATTCAAAATAAAACTTAAACTTACAAAACCTTCCAAACATTCCTCCTTCTCTCTCCTTTCTCGCCCCCCCCCCCCTCTCTCTCTCTCTCTCTCTCTCTCTCTCTCTCTCTCTCTCTCTCTCTCTCTCTCTCCCCTCCTTGCGCCTGAAGACGGCTTTGATTGAATTAATGAAATCAGCCCCCTAGGGCTTTATTTATAGCCTTCATTCCCTCTCTAATTAGGAAAGAAAACTATATCTATATCTATATCTATATCTATATCTATCTATTTACTTAAGAGAAAACAATGGAATAAATAATTAAATCAGGAAGACCGGTAGCAATCAGTCTTTGCAAGAACTAGGAATTATATCTAATGTGGATAAAATATCTTCTCTCTGGACTTGATGGCACTTGATAGATCTTGATAGAATTTCATCTCGAAAATATAACCATTGGACTTGGGATAGAAACTTAACAAGATACTCGGACTGCTCAGCGTCGGCCACTGGGTCAACTCGATATCGAGTAGGATTCCTCGATATCGAGTAGCAATTTCTCGTCTTCTGCTCAGCAACTCGATTCCGGCCTCCAGAACGCATGTCGACTTGATTTTACTCGATATCGAGTAAATTTCCTCGACATCGAGTAAGGCATGCTCCATCTTCAGCTTCTTCGTCGATCTCGGCTCCTGGACGTGAAAATCGACTTGGTGTTTACTCGATATCGACCAAACTTGTCGATATCGACTAGCCTGCTCCAGCTCCCCAGCTTCACTTGTCGATTTCTGGGTTCTCTACTCGATCTGGGCTTTGGTTGATATCGAGTAAAGGTCCTCGATATCGAGTAGATCTCTCAGCCTTCTGCTCTGTTTTTGAAACGCACTTTCCCGAGTCCTCGTTCATCGGATTAACGCATATGACCATGTGTTGGAAAGCTCTCTTCCAGGGCTACAACACTTATGAAGACATCAAAGCTTGATTCAAAATGATGAATGCCGAAAAATGGCCTTTTCTCCAGCTGCACCATTCTTAGCTTCTTCATGAGTTTCCTTTAAGCTCCAAAGTGCGTCCGATTTCTGCGAAATATAACAAAAACTTTTGTAGACCTCCATATATTGCAAATAAACATATATTACACATATTTTATATTATTCTAACCCAAATGCATGAAATGCATGCAGAAAACGATATAAAAGTAAGTGTAAAACATGGCGAATTAGGCTCACAACAAGTTGCTCAAGCTCCTGTGCAGGTGTGAGAGGGACCGCATTCTCATCGTTGATTTGTGACATCCTCCTGAACCTTTGTCGAAGGTGGAAGTATCGCTCTGGTTCTATAAGTGGATCGATAAGCGTGCGATCAGTTCTTCGCATGCACCTGAAAAACAAAAACAAAAAGAAACAAGTAAAAAGAAACTAATAAGCAAAAACAAATATAAAGAAGTGAAAAAGAACTGAAAAGGGCACGATTGATGGCTTCCTCGGCAACGGCGCCAAATTTGTTAGGAGGAAAATCAAGAATGAAATATAAATTCCAAATTCGACTCCCTGTTCTCCGCAAATTAATTACAAGACTTCCTCCCACTGTAGTAGAAGGTAGTCAGGATCGATCCACAAGGAAGCGTGTCAGCGCCTGCCTTTTTAGTTCAGAAACTATAAAACAGAAGCAACAGAAGCGAAAACAGAAAACTGCAACCCGGTCGATTTCGACCTAATACCCCTCGATATCGACCCAATATTTCGACCAACAGTGACTCAATATCGACTCAAAACAGAAACCTTTTCGCAGACAGAACTCAAAATTTGTGAAATAAATCAATAAGCTAAAATACTTCCAAGATCAGGGTTTCAACACCACAACGATAACCATGGAAAATAGCACATAAAGGCATAAAAGATCATTTTTTTCATCAAATAACTTCCGTTATTAAAAAATAGGAAAATAGAGGCTTTCGCATAAACCCTAATTGTTACTAACCCCTTTTCACATAATTAATCCAAGTTGCATTAAGATCACTTTCGCTTCAATAGCACAAACAACGATCGCCTTCAACTTTCGCAAAAGAATCATGCTCGTAGGGATAGAAGATGAATTGCATCCAAAGATTGTACCTTTACCGCATCACCTCACATGGCTACCCTCTGGCTCACCCCGACCCTAGAAGTTGGGTGACTACTCGCTCTTCATCATCAAGAAAGACATCAAAAATAAAAGGGAACTAAATTGCATTGAATAAACTAAAAGAAAGCTTACAACCAATCGAAGCCAAATCCCGCTCTCAACTCTTCACCTTCTCTCGCCACAAGCTCTCTTTCTTTCTCTCTCTATGTAACTAATTGTAACTTGAATCGAATGAATAAAATCCAGCCCCTAGGGCTTTATTTATAGGCTTCATTCCAAGCTAATTAGGAAAGAACAACTATATCTAAAGTAGAGAAATCCCTTCCATCTTGATAGAACTTGATAAATCTCCTCTTGAGTAGACAGAATATCTCTTGCTTAATGTGGAAGAAATTCAGCTCAGCAACTCGGACTCGGACTCGATTTCGGCCTCTGGTGGTTGGACTATATTGACCCATTCTGGTCGATATTGACCTCGTCTTCTCAGCTTCACTTCAGACACTCAATATTGACCAGTCTAGGTCAATATCGACCTGTGCCTTCCTCTTCCAGCTTCCTGGGTCAATTTCTGGCCTCCAGGAGAAAAATCTACCAAAATTAGGTCGATATCGACCAAGTCTGGTCGAAATCGACCTCTTCCACTACTAGAATTCTGTTCATAGACATCATCTCTTTTATATCGGTTGGAAAAACGCATGATGTTAAAAATAATTAAAACATCAGTTTAAAAATTATTGATGTTATTGAGATTAGAGACATCGACTTAACTTAATGGACAATTTTAAAACTTCGTTTTAAAAAAAATCGAAAACGCGCAAAATAATATCTAAAATTTTAAGCGGTAAAAAAGCCCATCTTCAAAACACTTAGTCAAAATGAAATAATAAAAGCGGGTAAACCAAATCTCTTCCATTTTCCAGCACTTGCCAATTTTTTTTGAAATTTGTATTTTCACCTAAAAGCAAAAACCAAATCTCCCAGCACTTGAAACAAAACAAAATCCCCAAATTCCCCATTTTCCATTTACGTCATCTCTTCCATTGAGGAAAGTGAGAAGCGCTTCCTCGGCGATTTCGGCGATTCTCAGGGGTGCTCACCGACACGCTTAGCCCTCGCGACGGTTGTCCTGGTGGCTCCTCCTCCATGGGTCCTAGGGGTACGTTCTTCTTCATCCATCCATCCCTCCGCCATGGCGCTTGTAGATGGTTCAGATATGCGCAAATGTTCGAAAATGGAGTGCGCTGGTTCGGATCTGGGCGGAGGTGAAGATTGGGAGTACACTCGAGGAGATGAGCGAGCTCTCAGAGTCACCTCGCTTCACGCTGATTGCGACGGCTACGACTTGCATAGACAAGAAGGAAGCATCAACAATGAAGAAAGATAAAGATAGAGATGGATACGACTTGCAACGGCTACGACTTGCCCAGGTGCACGAGCGCGTCTCCCTGAGAAGGTAAACACCCAATTCTATAATTTTGCTCCTCTTTTGGTTGAAATTGGGTTAGGGTTTTTGATTTAGAATTCAAATTGGTTTAGGCTTCTTGATTTAGGGTTCATGGTTCTTTAAAGTCAAGTGATTTAGGGTTTGAATTTAGGGTTTCTTTGTGGTGTATATAAACTTTTTTCTCCGAGATTCCAATGTGTATGTGTTCATTATAGGGTATTGGGAGCAAGATGATACCCGGACTCAATAGTTAGAGGCCAATGGAAAACATTGGAAATCTGCTGCTCTCTATGTGCTTGTAACTCTGGTAAAAAAAAAACGAAAGCAGAATTAATGCATCAAAGTCTAATGCAATATATGGATCTGTCAAAAATTTAAGAGATAAAATGTATAGTCATGAAGTTTGTTCTAATAATTCTAATTCTAATAATACATTATAATTTAAACATGAACACTTGTTTTTCCTCCTTTTTTTTTTTATGTTGGCTAAGAGAGTTTTGTGGCCATGTAAATTGCATTATCAATTTATGCTTGATCTCCTATTCCCTATAAAGAAACTGTCCTTATAAAGAAACTTATCTCTTTATTTTTTATTTAGGTGCTTTTCAATGGTGAGAAGATTGGTATTGTGATGGGCAAGACACAAAAGGATGCTCAACAACAAGTAGCTCAGAATGCTCTGCGCAGTTTGTCTGGTATCTATATAGTTGTAGTTTTCATGGCTTTAGCATAAATTGTATATAGAAATAAACATATTCCCTATTTGGTTGTATACTTTGATTAGTATATTTCAAAATTGATATACTTTGAGAGAATAAACATATTCCCTATTTGGGTTTGTATGTATTTTCTTTAATCTGTGTTCTATAATCTGTAGAATCTGTATTTTTGTATTCTGCAAGCTTAACTGCTTAAGTCTATAATCTGATATATGAAGCTAAAATCTGTAATCTATAATCTAAAGCTGATTTGAAATCTTACTTATGATGCAAGCTGTCAAAATTTGAAATCTGCAAGCTTAAATCTGTACTTATACAATGGAAGAGTAATATATCCTTGTTAATAGCATTTTGTTATTATTGTTATGAATAACTCATACTCTTCAAATTTTTTTTTCACTTTTCTTTTAGGCTTTCATGATCAGTAGAGGGCTTAGAGTTACCAAGCTATCAAAATTTGGAAGATCGGTAAGCAGCTATGCTTTTTTATTCCTCTATATTACTTTCTCGTTAATTTGATTTAAAGATCCATCAGATTTCCTTTTGTTTTTATTTATGTTTCTTCCCATACTTATTTACACAGTATGATATTGTCATTGTCATGTGGTTTTTTATCTTCTTGTTCTTTCATGTTTTTTAAACCCGAGGGTGATGTCATATTTTGGACTTATAGAGGATTAGAAGATTGTGTATAGCGTCTTCTTTTCAGAGATATTGTCATATGCTGGACTTGAGAAAGATTGTGAATAGCATATCTCTTATGTCCATTCTATTTATTCTTTTTTGTTTACCTACTCCAACACCATTGTGCTTTCTTATCTGTTATTTCATTTATTTGTTCTCTTTTAACTGTTTCATGGCATGCTATTTGGACCTTGCTTAGCTGGGATTTTGAGGGCCTCTAGAAGAGAAAGGGTCCTGAGCAAATTTGTAGAAAATGAGTGTGAGAAAATAGACAGGCTTATGGAACTTTATGTAAGGTAATTGATTTTATATTAGCAGAACTATCAATGTTTTCACGTGTTCATGCTTTTTATTTAGAGATGCCAACTCACAAACAATGATCTCCAGATATTCAGATCGAGTAAAAGAAGAGACTGTGCGGATGGAGCAGCTTGAACTGGACGATTTTGAGGTTATTTTATTGACAAGATCCATAATGTGTTTGATGATTCTGTTTTGATTGAGTATTTAGGATTTTACTGCTACCATGCAGATGGACGAGGAGGAGAAGTACAATCGAAAACTTGAGTCGGGTCTTTACACCCTTCAGGTAAAAATATTCAGCGGATGTGCCCGTGGAATGAAGGAAATGACCTGTGTCTTGTATAGAGTATAGACATTATAGACTTTTGTTATTGTTTCTATTTGTTATATTCACAAGCTGATGCTCAATATTTTCTGTTTGGCCTGCAGCTGATTGCTGTCATTCTTGGTCATATTTGGTCCTCTGAGTAAGTAATCTGGATAATATCTTTTAATGAATGCAACAACATGCAAGTGTTCTCCATTCGGTCTTTCCTTGATGCTATCTTTATCGTTAATAGGCGTACACATTCAGAATGAATCAGCCTGACCACCTGGCTGCCTGAGGGATGTGGGTATGTTAATCTGAATATCTCTGAGTTCTATCTTGCTTTACTGATCTTTTTTTTTTGTTGTGTGATTGATTGGTGTGAACATTCTAATGTCCATTTAATTAATTCTTCAAGTATAAATCAACGTTGGTATTGACTTAAGAAAGTTATATAACTTATTGATGTTTTCTCTCTTCTTTGCTTCAGTTTGACCTCATTTCCTCTTATCTTGTTGTATACTTGTGCTGAGTCTAATATTTCTATCTATATGCTGATCGGTATGTTGTGAATGGTGAGAATGACCTGGATGAATTAATATATTTAAATGGCCAACTGAAGTTTCTTGAGTTATTTCCTATCATGAGATAAAGTCTGCATCTGTCATTTTTTTTTCGTCTTTGCTAGATAGTGATGGTATAGAAACAAGACATGGAAGAGGAGACAAAAGGCAGCTTGATTTATTGCTCTTGAAAAGGGATACTAGCCACATCGTATCCCTCCTGAACAGGGATATAGGCATCTAATTGAATATGTAGAAAGACAATGTTACATGTATGTATCGGGACATCATGAGAACATCTGTTTTGTGGTACTATGTAAAAGAGTAGAAACTTATAATTCGATTATTGATGTATTTCACCTTATTATATGTGTTTGATTATTTTGGATAATGTATCATGGATTTGATCCTATTTTGATTATTTGAGAAGTAACCGATTAATTGATACAAATGCAAAATGACACATCATTTAATACAATAAAAAGTGATTTAAAAATGCATTGGTATAGATAAAGAAAACGATGTTATAATCTTTTTAGGCATCATTTCTTTCAAATATACCGATTTAAATATATACATATAACATTGTCTTTATAAATATGGAATGTTGTATACTATTTTTTAAACGAAATAGCAAGACAAAATACAAAGGGAAAGTTAATAAAAATGAAATTAACCACATATAACCGATGTAAATAAATATTACAACATTGTTTTTGGAAAAAAAATATAGATGTTAATGTGAACTTTTGTATTGGTCTACATATCTTTAGATAACTAGAAATGCAAAATAATAGTGTTTAACATTAGGTGAATCTATCAAAATGTATTTATATTCATGAATTTAAGTCGGTATTACAAAGAGAAACGATGTTATAAATCATTATAGACATCGGTTATAAACCGATGTGGTAAAGTTGGGATCTTTAACACCACCCACTAACACGTCGAATTTTTTTTTGTTTTACATCGGTTTTTAACCGACGGCTATGAAGACAATTCTAGTAGTGTTCTGTATTTTCCAACATTCTGCTCTGTTCTTGAAACGCACTTTCCCGAGTCCTCGTTTGTCATATTGATGCAGATGAGCATGCGTTGGAAAGCTCTTTCCGAGGGCTACAACTCTCATGAAGACATCAAAGCTTGATTCTGAATGATAAATGGCGAAAAGTGGGCTTTTCTCCAGCTGCACCATCCTTAGCTTCTTCATGACTTTCCTTTAAGCTCCAACGTGCATCCGATTTCTACAAAATATAACAAAACTTATGTAGACCTCCATATATTGCAAATAAACATAAACTACACAAATTATGTATTATTCTAACCCAAATGTATGAAATGTATATAGAAATCGATATAAAAGTAGATGTAAAACATGACGAATTAGGCTCACAACAGTGTTATGATTGCATTGAGGTGTAAGTGATTAATTGGACTCGTAGGACTTTTAATCTATATAAACCAAGACGAGAGGAATTTGTAGGAAAGTTAATATCTTGAAAAGAATTCGATGATCGATAAGCCAACCAATGTCAAAAGGTGGAACCGTTCTCTACTCTTGATTTTATAACAAAACTCCGTCTTTACTTTACTGTACTTGTTCTTATTTAAAAGTTGCATCTTTTCCCACTTTTGTTACTTGATGTTGATCAAATTGCATTGTGAAATCTTAAATCTCCCGAGGATTCGACCCCTTTCTTGCCAATTATACTAATTGTTGAGAGTGGGAACTACTTGATTGGGAATCAACGATTTTCATCCCGTCATGTTTTTGGCGCCGTTGCCGGGGAGATTTAATTCGATTGTGTAGTTTAATCATCAACGTTTGTGTGGACCACTCGCATGGTCCACACCCGTTCTACTAATTCCAATCTCTTACCTTTTGATCCAGAAATCGAAAGGACAACTTCTAGGATGCGAAGAGAAAACTCATCCAACCCGGAAAACGAAGAAGAGATGGACGACGACAATCAACCGCTGCCAAACGACAACAATCAACCGCCGCCAAATAACAATGTGCTCGTGGTCCCACAACGGTGCACTTTGAAGGAGCTAAAGGAGCCAAATTTACAAACACAACCATTGGCTATTAGGCTTCCACCACTCCCGGAGGGCACCAAGTTTTAATTCAAGTCACCATGGGTCCATCTTTTGCCAATGTTCCATGGCATGAGTAGAGAGGACCCAAACAAGCACCTTGCGGAGTTTCATGGAATATGCGATCGTTTGAAACCTCAAGGCATCACGGAGGATAAAATGATGCTAAGGGCCTTCCCATTCACCTTGAAGGATGCGGCCAACGATTGGCTCTATTATTTACCCACGGAGAGCATTACTACATGGATGGAGATGAAAAAGGCCTTCTTGCGCAAATAATTCTCTGCCACTAGACACAATATTTTGAGGAAGGAGATATCAAGCATTGAGCAATCGGCCATGGAGACTCTCTACGAATATGTGGAGAGATTCAAGAAGCTAAAAGCGAGTTGCCCCTATCATGGCTTTTCGGAGGACGATTTGGTCCTATATCTTTATGAGGGGCTACTCGATCATGATCGTGGGACGGTTAACTCGGCTAGTGGAGGGAACATCCTCAACAAAATACCGGAGGAAGTGACGTGCTCGGACCCGGGCTCGAGCAAAAGGACCGGCGACGAGAGTTCCGAGAAGTCGGGAAGTTGTTGGCAGTTCTGGAGCAGCAGATCAGTCGGAAAAGAATGCCAATTTCCCGTCGATTGGCTAGGCTTATGGAAACGTGCGAGTACTAATTTTGTAGATCTTGAAGTTGCGGTCGCGGATTGGGGCAGATCTCGTCAATCGGATGTCAGACAAAGCGGGAAATCGCGTTTTACCGAGACGTCGCCTGTGCAGAGACGATTCCGAAATTGGGTTCGTTTGAGAGGTATTGAGGGCTGTTTTGGGAGTGACGTTTTGGGTATGATTGAGGCTGATAATGGGGATGTGGAAGGCCTTAGAATGGTGGTAAATAAGGGGTATGGGGTTGAGGGATATGTGATGCAAGATCGCTCTCGGTCTCGCACTCCGAGCTCTCTCCAACACTCGATCTTCCACATTCTCGGCCTCGCACTCCGAGTGTTTCCGACCCTTTGATTCCGTCGTCTCTCACTAAGGAATCTCCTTCAGCCTCTCACCGAAGGTTTTGTTCCCGGCCTCTCACCTAAGAACGAGATTCTTAACCCGAATCACATGAAGCTAAAAGGCTCATTTTTTCTCAAAATTCAACTCGTCTAACAAAAGAAGTTCTTACATCCCTTTATATAGGAAAATATTGATGCTATGAAAAATAAAAGAAATTAAAATAAATCAATAAACTAATGACGGATAATACGAAAGGGTTTCCGAGATTTATGACGGAGAGATGGGCAACCATAATGGGGGAAAACGAATGGTCTTGTTTTCCATCAAAGCGATGGAAGGTCGGAAATCCCTAAAGCTCCGTCATTTAATCCGACCTTATTGAATTCATTCCGTCTTTATTTATTGCTTTTCCGATGAGCTTCCAGAATTTCGGACTGCTGCGAAGATCCCCAATTTCGGCCATCTTCCAAGCTAAATTGACGATTGAATCTTTCAATAAAGTTGTAGCCACTTAAAATAATCTTCCAACAAGTGTTCATCGGTTTCAATCGGAATTTTATACAGCTAGAACGAGCCAAAATACTGAGGTGTCGCCAAACAGTCTTCACAAATGAAAGTTGATGTTCTGCTCTAAAGACAAACCTTTGTAGGAAAAAAGAAGCGAGCTCATAGACGACTACGATCACATCATCCTCCTCCCCTTGAAACGGATTCGTCCTCGAATCCGTGATGGAAATGAGCGACTTCTTTGGACATGCTTCTTCTTCCTTGAACGGATCTTGAATCCCTTCTTCTTTTTCAATCGTGAAAGGCAAGCAAGACGGAATGAAAGAAGTTAAATCTAACCACTTACTTGACATGGAATTCAGAAAGCTAGGCATTTCGGTTGGCATTCGTTTCTCCTTCATGAAAAGCCCAACCTTGGGAATTTGGATGACTTCGTCATCTTTCTTAAGCTCAAGGTGGACCTTCGCAATCTCAATATGGACATCCTTGGAGTTGCCTTCTTCAATCTCAAGTTCTTCCCCCATGAAGGTAGAGGATGTCGTCTTTGAAGAGGGAGGTGGGGCTGTTGTGGGCTTCGATAGCGTCGACCCCAATGTGTTGACGACTTTTCGCATTTCCCGTACTTGTTGAATTGAGTCTTCCGCGAGCTTGCGGATCTCTTGCCAAGGTGGTTCAACCTTCTTCTTATGCCGAGCCTCATACTCTCGAGCCCTTCTCCTTCGATATCTCCTACGGAGCTCTTGATCAACTACATCATATGTAGCCCCAACCATGTCACTCCAACAAAGACACCCATCATCATAGGCTCGAATAGCCCATCGGATGTACTCTTCGGACAAAGGCTTGGAACTCGTTTTCTTCAACATTTTGACCCGAAAGCTTGAGGAACCCTTGTCGTGGCTCTGATACCACTTGACGTGCTCGGACCCGGGCTCGAGCAAAAGGACCGGCGACGAGAGTTCCGAGAAGTCGGGAAGTTGTTGGCAGTTCTGGAGCAGCAGATCAGTCGGCAAAGAATGCCGATTTCCCGTCGATTGGCTAGGTTTCTGGAAACGTGCGAGTACTACTTTTGTAGATCTTGAAGTCATGGTCGCGGATTGGGGCAGATCTCGTCAATCCGATGTCAGACAAAGCGGGAAATCGCGTTTTACCGAGACGCCGCCTGTGCAGAGACGATTCCGAAATTGGGTTCGTTTGAGAGGTATTGAGGGCTGTTTTGGGAGTGACGTTTTGGGTATGATTGAGGGTGATAATGGGGCTGTGGAAGGCCTTAGAATGGTGGTCAATAAGGGGTATGGGGTTGAGGGATATGTGATGCAAGATCGCTATCAGCCTCGCACTCCGAGCTCTCTCCAACACTCGATCTTCCACACTCTCGGCCTCGCACTCCGAGTGTTTCCGACCCTTTGATTCCGTCGTCTCTCACTAAGGAATCTCCTTCAGCCTCTCACCGAAGGTTTTGTTCCCGGCCTCTCACCTAAGAACGAGATTCTTAACCCGAATCACAGGAAGCTAAAAGGCTCACTTTTTCTCAAAATTCAACTCGTCTAACAAAAGAAGTTCTTACATCCCTTTATATAGGAAAATATTGATGCTATGAAAAATAAAAGAAATTAAAATAAATCAATAAACTAATGACGGATAATACGAAAGGGTTTCCGAGATTTATGACGGAGAGATGGGCAACCATAATTGGGGAAAACGAATGGTCTTGTTTGCCATCAAAGCGATGGAAGGTCGGAAATCCCTAAAGCTCCGTCATTTAATCCGACCTTATTGAATTCATTCCGTCTTTATTTATTGCTTTTCCGATGAGCTTCCAGAATTTCGGACTGCTGCGAAGATCCCCAATTTCGGCCATCTTCCAAGCTAAATTGACGATTGAATCCTTCAATAAAGTTGTAGCCACTTAAAATATCTTTCCAACAAGTGTTCATCGGTTTCAATCGGAATTTTATACAGCTAGAACGAGCCAAAATACTGAGGTGTCGCCAAACAGTCTTCAAAATGAAAGTTGATGTTCTGCTCTAAAGACAAACCTTTGTATGAAAAAAGAAGCGAGCTCATGGGCGACTACGATCACATCAGGAAGCTATGGAGATATTTGAGGAGCTTGATAATGCTTTCCAACAATATCGACGGTCTCATGGAGCTAGAGGAGTCTTACACTTGGACTCCCCAACATCAAGCATGCAAAATGAGCTTAAGGAGATTAGAGAGGCCCTAAAGAAGCTAACTTTGCAAAGAGGTCAACAACATCTCAAAGCATGTGGGTTGTGTGGAGACCCATCCCATCCTATGGATCTATGTCCCGACGTGCAAGATGGAGCCATGGAGGTCAATGCTATGGGAGACTACGGCCCACGCCGCAAATATGGTAATAATCTCTATAATTCTAATTTTCAACAATAAGGTGATGGTGGCCGGTTCAATCAATAACAACAACAACAACAACCTCCCTATCAACAAGGAGGACCCCAATATAGAGCACCCTATGATAATCGTCAAAGGGGGCCTCCTCAAGCTAATCAATAAGGTGAGGATCCATACAAGCTCATTCTAGAAACCCTCAAGGCCCAAACGGAAAATATGAATGCACAAGAGAGGATGATGGGCCAAATGGCTCAAGCAATTGGAGAATTACAAGCAAAGGACTCGGGCAAGCTACCACCACAAGTGGTGGTCAACCCAAGGGAGAACGTGAGCGCTATCACCCTAAGGAGCGGCAAGGAACTGTTTGTCACACCTAGGGGTGAGAAAGAAGCCTTAGAAGAGATTATGGAAGAAGGCCACGAAGAAAACAAGGAAGAGACGAGTTCTGTGCGAATTCCACTGACAGCGAAACCAGACTCGCTGGCAGGGAATGGGGTGAATGCATCTGCCGAACCAGATACGATCCCAGTCGCTGACAGCGGAGCTCGACTCGCTGCCAACAAACTTGACTCGCCACCAGCGAAAAATGATTCGCTGACAGCGGATTCTGCCCAGAAAGCTGACGTTGGTGAGTCCGAACACGTTGCTGCTGATTCCAAACCTCTTCTTGACGATTTTAAGATGGGGGCACCCTTTCCGGAGGTTTTGAGGAATCCAAGGAGGTTGGAGAGCGACATCAAACTCTTTGAAACATTCGCCAAGTGTGAGGTAAACATCCCCCTACTCAAGCTTGTTAAAGCTATTCCTCGTTATGCAAAATTTTTGAAGGAATTATGCACGGTCAAGAGGAATCAAAAGTTGAAGGGGAAGCAAAAAGTTCAAGTAAGTGAACATGTCTCCGCTATGTTAGAAAGGCGTATGCCCGAAAAGTGTAGCGATCCGGGTATGTTTACTATCCCTTGCACAATTGGAGATGCTAAATTTAATCATGCTTTGCTAGATTTAGGAGGATCCATTAATGTTATCTCATACTCCCTCTATAAATCGCTTGGTCTTGCTGCTTTGCAAGAAACAAGAGTTGTCATCCAATTGGCAAATCGTTCTCAAATCTATCCTAGGGGGTTTGTAGAAGATGTTTTAGTTATGGTGGACAAGCTAATCTTTCCCGCAGATTTCTTTTTTTTGGACATGGAGCATGGAGTAGCGGAGGCGCCTATCCTCTTGGTAGACCCTTCCTAAGGACCGCCCAAATAAAGATCGATGTCTTAATTACGCTGGTTCACTTACTATGGAGTTCGATGGAGAAAAGGTAGAGTATTGCATATTTGATGCAATGAAATATCCTCATGATGAACACTCTCTATTTTCTATTGATACTATTGAACCTTGTGTAGAAGATGTTTTTGAGCTTAATGGGAAAGATGAATTGCAAGTAGCCTTAGAAACCCCTCTAGATGAGCTTTCAATTGAATATTCTATTTCACCTTAGTTACATGAAGTTTTTGGGGCATTAGAGGCACAACATACTCACCAAATGAATGATGCCTTAACACTAACCCTCCCAAGCGAGAGGCTTTTACCTTCTATTGTGCAGGCACCTGTGATAGAGCTTAAACCATTGCCGGATCACCTCAAGTATGCCTTCTTGGGTGATGGAGATACCTTACCGATCATCATATCAAATAAGCTCACTCTTGAGCAAGAGGAGAGGTTGGTAGCGGTTCTTAAGGAACACAAGACGGCCCTTGGGTGGACAATCGCGGACATCAAAGGGATAAGCCTAACTATATGTATGCATCGCATACTCTTGGAGGAAGGAGCCATTCCATCAAGACAACCCCAAAGGAGACTCAACCCACCAATGATGGAGGTGGTCAAGAAGGAAGTTCTAAAGCTACTCCAAGCCGGTATGATCTATCCTATCTACGATAGTATATGGGTTAGTCCTACACAGATGGTTCCAAAGAAAGGAGGCATCACGTTCGTAGAGAAAAAAGAAGGAGAGCTAGTGCCCACACGAGTCCAAACCGGATGGAGAGTTTGCATCGACTATCGCAAATTGAACGCGGAGACTCGCAAGGACCACTTTCCTCTCCCACTTATTGACCAAATGGTTGATCGCCTCGCCGGAAGAGCTTACTATTATTTCTTGGATGGCTACTCGGGCTACTTTCAAATTGTCATCGCACCGGAGGACCAAGAAAAAACAACATTCACATGTTCTTTTGGCACTTTTGCATATCACCGAATGCCTTTTGGACTATGCAATGCTCCGGGTACATTCCAAAGGTGTAGGGTAAGTATTTTCTCCGAGTATATTGAAAAGTTCATTGAAGTTTTTATGGATGATTTTACCGTTCATGGCAATGATTTCAACTCTTGCTTAGACCATTTGGCATTGGTTTTAAAAAGATGTGTTGAAACAAATTTGGTTTTGAATTCCGAAAAATGCCACTTTATGGTTGAGCATGGGATTGTTTTAGGCACATCGTCTCCCGAAAGGGAATTGAGGTTGACAAGGAAAAAATTGACATCATTCAATCTTTGCCTTGCCCTACTAATGTGCGCGAAGTTCGCTCTTTCCTTGGTCATGCAGGATTTTATCGCCGATTCATCAAGGATTTTTCCAAGATTGCCGCACCTCTTTGTGAACTCCTCTAGAAGGACACCACATTTGAGTTTGATGAGAAGTCTAAGGAGGCTTTCCACGAGTTGAGAAGTCGCCTTGTCACCGCACCAATCATTCAAGCCCCGGTATGGACCCTCCAAATCGAGTTGATGTGTGATGCTAGCGACTACGCCGTCGAAGCGGTTCTTGGACAAAGGATTGACAAAGCCTCACACGTCATCTACTATGCTTCAATGATGCTAAACGGAGCCCAACGAAACTACACAACCACGGAGAAGGAGCTATTGGTCGTGGCGTTCGCCTTGGACAAGTTCCGCGCATACTTGTTAGGCACAAAGGTAATAATCTACTCCGATCATGCTGCCCTTAGGTACCTTATGAAGAAGAAGGACGCCAAACCAAGGCTTATTCGGTGGATCTTGCACTTGAGCGAGTTCGACATCGAAATCAAAGACAAGAAGGGCGCGGAAAACTATGTGGCCGACCACCTTAGCCGCATTGTGCACCCGAATAATGTGGGGGAGAAGCTACAAGCGCTTGGAGAATTCCCGGACGAAACTCTACACTTCATTTCAAGTTCTACTGAAGACTCGCTGACAGCGAACGCTCCTGTAAGCTAGCGGACCCCTTTCTTGCCATTTATACTAATTGTTGAGAGTGGGAACTACTTGATTGGGAATCAACGATTTTCATCCCGTCAATCAACGTATCCACCAATATTATCTCTTGTGCAACAGACAACCTTTACTTGCTCTGTAGCCTCAGCAATAGGCTCTGTACCTAATTCATCAATGGGGGAGCTAGGGATGATCTCTGAAGGTTCGATAATGTATAACAAAGTAGAATAAAGATACTCTAGAAGGGGGGTTGAATAGAGTATGCTAACTTTTCGATGATAATCTCAAGACTTTTTAAATGCTTGCAAAACCCTTTAAGATTAGACTTAATTCTTTCACTACTAGAATTATGTTATTTAACATCGGCTAATTAACATCAGTCAGAAAAACCTGCCATGTTAAAAGATTTTTTAACATCGGTTTTAAAATTTGTGATGAAAATAAATGCACAAACATCGTCCTATTTATTTGACCGATGTTAAATATGTGTTTTTAAAAAAAAATAGAAGGCGCGGAACTAAACATAAATTCATTTGAATACCCGCCCAAGCAGATATCCGCACGACTGTACCACTTTAGAAGGGGCATCTTTCTTCATTCTTCATTTGCAAAACCAACCCCTCGCTTCGCCTCCTCCTCACGCCACCTCCCATCGCCAATTGACCTCCTTCTCACCGGTGACTCGCTCCACCTCCTCCTTCCGCCACCTCCCTTCGCAAATCCGCCCAGATCTGTTCTTCCTTCTCAGATCTAAACCCATACACGCCAGATTTAGGGTTTACCTTTCTATTTAGCTCTTCGCTGAAACTTCGCTGCTGCGACTTCGCTCCGTCACATTCAATCATGGTCGTCCTCCTCTTCTGGCTTGCCTCCCTTCGCCATGATCTATGGTTTGCTCTTCTTTCTCCCCACCCTTGTACTCCTCTCTTTTTCTCTGTCAAAATTTCCCCACACTGATTTGTCTGCCTTGGAGCTAGATTTGTTCGCGTTGATTGCGTTTTTCCGCTTTGGCCTATTTTTTGGTGTTCGATTTGTCTGTTGTGTTGTCGGGATTTTATTTTTCTCGTTGGATTGATTCTCTGCAGAAGATGAAGACGCCAACACGTCCAAGGAAGTGGCTGCGAGGATAATGGTGGCGAATTAAAGGGTTTCTGCTTCCAGAGGGATCTGATTGCTTTGAAAGAGGATGCTCTTCGTTTGCTAATTCAGTTGGAACAGATGCTCGATTCCAAGGTACTAGTGTCACTTTGTTCGATTCTTGTTTGTGGATTTTGTTCCTGTTCACCATGAAAGGATTGGTTTTGTTATTCTCGTTTTGCAATGATCATCTGTTTGCGATAATGTCGGTTACTTGTCTGATTGTTGATTTTTCTTGATTCCCCTATTTGCTTATCTGATTGTTTCTGGTAATATCTTTGCTTCATTTTTTGCAACTGTATCTCGCTGATCCGCACTTCTTCATAATTGTTTGGGCTGCGAGTGAATTGCAAGTCTAGTCAATTAAGATTTTTCTTTGGGGAAGGGAATATGGAGACTAAGCCTCTCTGATCAACTTAACTTAAAGAATGGGTTTCAAATTCAAGATGCTTGATTTTATCTTCTCAGGTATCAACATTTGATGTTCTCTGTTTGGAACTAAGTGAACAAGCAAGAAGAATAGAATTTATAAATTCTATTTCCCTTGGTTTCCATTTAAATTTTAGGCAAGATAAGCCTAAGGCTGTTGAGATACTTGTGGGTGACTTGAAAGTGTTCTCAACATTTAATGAAGAGTTGTACAAGGAAATTACTCAGCTATTGACTTTGACCAATTTCAGGTGTGTGTATGTCTATTTAAGTTGTCTTAGAAATGGAAATAAGATTATTTTCCTCCTTACTAATTTCAATGGAATTCAAAGTAGTGTTTAAAAAAGCAGTGCTATAGCTCGCTATAGCGCGCTATAGCAACTTCTGAACCTCCCACCGCCTGCCTTGACAAAGGCGCACATTGAGTGGAATAGCAACCCAAAAGCGCTCGAGGCACACCTATGGCACAAGGCGCGCTATAGCACGCCTTTTATTGCTTTTCCATATTTTGTGCAGATTACTATTTCAATGAAGTTTATCCTTTCCAGTTTTTTTAATTATAAAATTTTTTCGTATCTTTGTAGTTTTGGAAAATATATTTCAACAAAATTTGAATGTTTTATTCTCTATCATTGTTTATCCTTTCTTTGATTCAATAAATATGATCAGCCCTCCTCAATTCCTCTTCACGTATGATTCCTCCCTTCTTTACCCACACCTTCTAATCTACTTCCCTCCATTCTCTATCCTTCTCCCCTTCTGGAGTTGCTTGCTCTTCGCTTCTGTTGTGTCTTCACTGCTGCTGAGTAGCAGCTCACAGACCCAGCAGCTAAGATCACAAGAAGAAGAGGAGGAAGAGGAAGTTGAAGGATACAAGTCCATTGAAGAAGATGAGGGGGTGTCCCAACATTGAGGAAGAAGATGATGAAGATGGCCTTGATGACTTCGTTTGACCCACTTCCTAACCATCCACCATTCCAACCCATTCCATTTGAAGTCTTTCTTTTCTCTAATTTCTTATGTTTTAGACTTGTATTTAATATCTATGATGTTTTGGACTTGGTTTTATTATATTATTAGGTTTTCAATTAAGTTTTATTTCATCATTAACATATTTATACTATTAAATTTGAAAGTTACATAAGTTTAAAGTATTTTTACATTAATTATGGAAAAGCGATCGCCTTTGCCTCTAAGGCGCGCTATAGCGCTAGGCTGGTCCCATTGCTTTTCATCGCCTCTAGCTATTTTAAACACTGATTCAAAGTTAGTGACTAGTAATTGTCTGGTCACGCCTTCTGAAACCTCCGTCCGCCGTCCTTTTCTGTACTTCTTTCTCCCTCTATCCTCCACCTCCGTTGTCCCCCATTCCGGTGACTCATTCTCCGAGAACGCCACCCATCGCCTCTTGCCAGACCGCCAGCGACCATTCCATGGCTATGTTTATCATCAACAGCTCCCGCGGCTGCTCGTGCGGGCCTGCCTCTCATAATATAGGCTATTCAATCCCCGAATCAAAGTCCTCAGCTTCGACTTCAATCGGTTAAGCACATGTTAGTCTCTCTCTTTTTCGATCTGTATTGAATTTACCGTCTCATACTGCTGAATTTGTGAGCTGAGTCTTGGATGATCGATTAATGATGTTTGGTGTTGGAAAATTTAGATTGAGCTTGTGCTTCTATACTTTTATGGTTGTGTTTGGGACATATTTCTAGTAGTGTCTTCTTAATTCTTCGCCAGTTGAATTTTCTTAGAGCGCTTTGCTGCTAATATTTTAACTTGTTGTTGTAATGCAGCCTTATTCGTCTCCATGCTGTGAAGCCCTTGCTTCATGTTTCGCCTAGTCCAGGCCCTTTCTCTCGATCCCTTGTTGGCCACTGATTGTCCACGACTTCTAGCTCCTACATTAGCTTCTTTATCAGCCTGGTCTGCTGCGTCCTCAGGTCTCTCTCCCACTCTACCTAATTTATAGTATGTCGCTTTCCTTAGTTTTGTAGTGCACATTCAAATGTCTGTTCCAATTCACAATTCAAATTGCAAATACTGACCTAATTCACAATCCTGGACCGCTTTGGGCTCAGAAACTACATCTCTTTGGATCCACAATATTCTAGTGAGTAGGTGCTCTTCTATTGTTTTGCATGTTTCAGTTGGTTTCAACTTTCAACAATTACACACACATTCTATAGAAGCTATCAGATGCTAGGTGATGCAACAAAACCTTTCTGTTAATTATCTAGCTTAGTGTCCTCTTTTGCAATCCTTTGAGTAAACTATTATCCTTTTATTCAATAAAAAAGGAAACTAAAATATAAGCCTTGCAGTGTGTTGCACAGTTAAAAAAATCTTGATTATTCATATGATAGCCTAAGATGGCAAGACAACTACAGACTGATTTAGGTAAACTAAGTAAAACTACAAATATAACATTGCTTCAAGGAACGTGTTGCGTGTGAGCATGGGGGTAAGCATTTTGAAGTGTTAAAAATATAAAATATAAAATTCACAATTTAAATGCTTCGACACTTAATTTGAACATGCTCCAACTTATCAAAAAACTTGTAGAAAGATCTGAATATGAAGTATTGAGCTGATTAAATGGGTTCAGGCTTGTTTAAAAGACATAATAGTGATCCTTTACGGTCAAGCATGGATTCTGTTAAAATAACTTGTTTGTATGTACATGTTTCTCTTTCATTCTCTGTTCTGAACAAAGAAGTGAAAGGTATTCATCCAAAATGTAATTCTTTCATGATTTAATCTTTCTGCTCTTGATAAATTTCCTTTGGTTCACTTATTTATTAATTTTTCGTCAAGTTTGAACCAGTTTTGGTGCAACAAATGCTTGCTCTAATAATCCAGATTGGTAAAAAAAGACGATATTCTGGATCTACAGCATCTGAGAGTGTGCAGAAAGAGCTATTTGTAAGCTTGCAACTGGCGATGCAACTACAGAAATCATGACCTCGTGATCTGTCTAAACTTGATTTCCAGGAGGCCTTGGATTCTATGGCTCAGTATTCTAATCCATCAGGGTTGAAACAGGTTTTGCTCCTACCTTGTTATTTTCTTTTTAAAATAGTTTATTTGATTTGAACCTACTTCCAGTGCCTACACCAGGGAAGATATTCTTTGCTATTGCCATTTTGTAAAGAGCTTGAATTTATATCACGCACTTGTTGTTTTTTTTTAATTTGATTTTTTGTCTAGTCCATTTTAATTTCGTCAATATATATCTTTGGTGATAATCTAGTAGCTGTACAAACTGAAATGATAACTACAGGGGCAGTACAAGGCAGTTATAGTCTAATAGAGATCGTTAATACTCATCCTAGTTTATTTTCCCGCTGCTGAAAGCAGGAGAATACAAAATTTAAGTGATATCAATATAACTCATGAATACAATGCGATCAGGAGCTTTTGTATTCCCTACTTGCATTCATTCCCTGTCCTTGTTATCCAGTCAACAACAGTAATTATAAACAGAAATATTTTATAAATGACTATAAATCGCCTTTTTTCTAAGGTAGTTGTATGAACTGTATATTCTATTAGCAATTACAAACTGTCTCATACATAGACGTGCATTTTGTGCAGTTATATTCTGGTGTACCGAAGCTATAATATTTATCACAGAAAAGAGGAATTTGTTACGCCGAGTGTGTTTCCAAGAGGAATAAACAGGATTCACCTCATGATGGAGATTCGTCTAGCATAGGCTTGAAGGTTATGGGTAGTAATGAAGCAGTTGTCAAGGATTATGCATGAGACACGGCCAACAAGAAGTCAAAGACTTCTCAGTTACCAGTCCCCGGTAACAATGTGCAAAATCATACGTTATCCATCTATTGGTGTCCATGGTATGTGTGCTCTTCTCTGCCCTTTGAACCGTGATAAATGATGATAGATTTTCACTTATGTTCTATGATATAGTAGAGCATTATAACTTTGAGGCAACCAACTCAAAGAGACCTCTTATCCAACCCAAGCATTCTATTTTGTTTGAGCTCCTTATTTTTTAGTAAATAGAATATGAAAAAGACTGTAGCAATAACAACTATAGGATGAAACACGAGTTTAGCAGACGAAATTCAACAACTAAATGTAAAATGTTTTTCTCAGATTGAATTCTGTTTCCTTTGCAGCAGTTGGAGATCACTAGCACTGTTTAAGTTTGCTCTGGATGTAATCTTTGCAGTTGGGCTGTTGCGGTTCACACTCAACAAGGTGACTCCGCGCTTCACTAAAGCCGCCCTCAGATATGTTACATCTCTTATTACTTGCAATCAGGTGATGTTCACATCCATTCATTGTGTTTTCACTGTTACTCCACAATATGCTGTCATTGGGAGTTTATTGATCGTCAATTATAGCCAGAGCAAATCTCTCACATGTAACTGTAATATTCACTATTGGATATGGTACTGCTAAGACCTAGCTTGTTTGAAAATTGTTGCCTTTGATTATTGATTTTAAATTGGAATACTTAATTATGAGAATAGTTAAATTTTTATTTGAAACTTTAGAAGGGAATTTTTTTATTAATGTTTTGATCTTTATTATTACTAATTTAAAGCCTATTAGCTCAATTTGGTAGAGCGATGTGTTCAAACACAAAGGTGCGGGTTCAAATCCCGTATAGGCTACAACGACAAAAAAAAACAAATATTTCATTTAACATCGGCTAAAAACAGATGTTAATAAAAATAAAAAATCGATGTCTATGTGGGTGATGTAAAAAGCTAAATTTTTTTTATATCGGATAATAGCCGATGTCTTTATATGTTATAACATCAGATATATTTTATAATCGATGTTGTATAATATCAAAGACATCGGATTTAAAAATATAACCGATGTTATAACATACAAAGACATCGGCTATTACCCGATGTTAAAAAGTTTTGACTTTTTACAACACCCACATAGACATCGATTTTTTTTTTGAAAGACATCGGTTATTAGCCGATGTTAAATGACAAAATTCTAGTAGTGTTTCCTCTGGAAAACCTGAATCACAAAAGAGTTATACAATTCGAAACAAGTGCGGAAATATAGTAAAGCAATAAGTAAAGGACACAACGAATTGTTAACGAGGTTAGGCTCCTTAAAGGCTTAGTCCCCGCCTAGGGTTCCTCCACAACCCTAGGATTCAACCGGCTTTATTGATTCACAAGACTTAGGATCCTAATAGCTCACCGAGAAGCCTCTCTCCTATACAATTGCAATCTAGTCAACTCACGTTCCCTTGGAGTCCTAGACCAATCTAGAAGAGCCCCACCTCTCTCAGCTTTCTAGTACAATCCTCTTACACTTCATGAATCAATTGCCTAGTGCTCACTTCCTGAGTTATAAACTCTCGAGTATAACACTCTCTCGGAATATATCTTATAAGCTCACTGTGTAACTCTCAAATGCTTTGAAACAAAAGATACAACTCTTAACACCTAGCAGAGAGTACACAAAGAAGACAGATTGACTTGATGGCTTTGTGTGCGATGTAGATCAATGAGGTTTTTGTTCAACGCTTGTACTTGTCTTCTCTTCTTCATCTCCTTTTTATACTTGATCAAATCGGCGCTTACTTTCAAAGAAGGATCTTCTCTCAACGGCTAGAACAGATCACAGCTTTAGAGGCAATCTTCACAATCTTCTATTCTGGGAAACTTCGAAGCCATGATCCACCAGATTTGATCTTCTCGTCTTTAAGCTTAAGGTAGGAGATTTTCTTTCGAAATACTTGCTGCATTGTTAGTGCATAATATATATAATAATATCTGGAAATATATATAATAATAACATATAATAACATCCGGAAATAATATATAAATAATACAGGTTTTGTGTTTCATCAACACATCTGTAGCTTCAAGACCTTTGACACAAGCTATCTGTCAAAGCCTTTGAAACCATTTCCGATTTTCATCAAGGGAGTGTAGTTATGGGTGTCTTGGCTGCTTTAGATTGATCCATCTTAAACTTTTTCAAGAGATCCTTAGTATACTTGCTTTGGTTGACAAAGATCCCTTTCTTAGATTGATGAACTTGCAACCCCAAAAAGAAGTTGAGTTCTCCCATTAAGCTCATCTCAAATTCACTGCACATAATATCAGAAAATTTCTTGCACAAGCATGTGTTAGTAGCTCCAAACAATATATCATCAACATATATTTGAATAACCAAATGTCCTTTCCTTTTGTCTTGATAAAAAGAGTCTTGTCGATCAACCCCCTTTTAAAATTGTTTTCTAAAAGATATTTTGACAAGCGCTCATACCAAGCTCTTGGGGCTTGTTTCAAACCATATAGCGCTTTGTCTAGTTTGTAAACATGATTAGGAAATTCCGAACTTTTAAAACCTGGGGGTTGAGCCACGTAGACTTCTTCCTCTAAGAAACCATTAAGAAAAGCACACTTGACATCCATTTTGAAGGTTCGAAAATGTAAAACAATGTAATATAGAAATACTCTAGAAGGGGGGTTGAATAGAGCATGCCCGTTTTTCGCAAATATTCTCAAGGCTTTTAAAGCTCGTGCCAAACCCTTTGAGAAAACCTGAATCACAAAGTTAAACAATTCGAACCAAGTGCGAAAATAAGGTAAAGCAAGAAAGTAAAGGACACGAGTAATTGTTTACGAGGTTCAGCACAACTGGCCTACGTCCCCGCCTAGGGTTCTTCCACAAGCCTAGGATTCAAAGGCTTTATTGATTGCTTAGCTTAGGATCCTAATAGCTCACCGAGAAGCCTCTCTCCTATACAATTGCAATCTAGTCAACTCACGTTCCCTTGGAGTCCTAGACCAATCTAGAAGAGCCCCACCTCTCTCAGCTATCTAGTACAATCCTCTAACTCTCGCAAATCAATAGCCTAGTGCAACTTCCCGAGTTATAAACTCTCGAGTAACACTTGAAATGAATATATCCTATAAGCTCACAGTGACTCTCAAAGGCTTTGAAATAAACAACAAACTATTTGAGCGCTTTGCAGAGAGACACTTGGAAGACAGATCGCTTGAATGAATGAAGCTCGTGTGTAGCACTTGTACTTCTGTCTTCTCCTTCCTTTCCTTTATATAATAGCATGGAGATAGCATGGAGCGTGAGGATCTTCATCACCAGATCTCCAACGGCTCTTTCCAATCAGGCTTTGATCTTGGATCTTCTATTTAAGGATACTTTCGAAGCCATGATCTATTTTGAACTGATCTCTTCAACATGTAAGGAAGGATGTAATCTCGATTTATACTTCCTGAAATGGTTAGTCATTCATATATATATAATATAATGGAAGTATATAATAAGATAAAATAATATACGAATAATAAGATAGGTTTTGTATTTCATCAACTGTTAATGCTCCAAGGCCTTTGACACAAAAATCCTGTCAAAGCCTTTGAAACATCTATTCCGATTTTCATCAAGGGAGGGAGTTATCAATCTCCCCCTTGATGAAAGACAAAACCTGTGCATCCCTGCAACTTAGTCAAACAGATATATTAAGCAAAATCAGACTAAGTACCTGCAAGGGTTAGACAAATGTTGGATCAAATTTTTAAAGCATGCAAAAACTATCCAACTGAAAACCATAAATCAAAAACCAAGGTCCTCCACGACCTTTAAACAGAGGTTTTCAAAGTCTAACGATCATCTCCCCCTTTTTGTCTTTCAACAAAGGGCGGAGGTAAAACAGTCACCAAAAGTTACCAAAAGTTTTGAAAACGTTTCCAAAAACCAGCAAAGTAACAAGTTTCAGGGCGGGATAGGGTGGGTTAAGGTTTAGGCTTAGTCATCCGGAGCATCATCAGTGAGCCTCGTCCACAGTCCTTCCAGCATCGTTGAGATCCCGCTCATCGTCGTCATCAACTCCTTCTGCAGCTCCTTAATATCCAGGCGAACTTCCTCCAAGCCCAACTCAAGGTTGTCCATGCGTTCATCGAAAGCTGGAGCAGTGGGAAAGGCTTTTGAAGGAGTGGCAAGACTCAAGGTCCCTTGGGGAGACCGAGTGATGCTAATCTTTTCAAGGCCTTTAGAGTCAAACATACCCGTATGACGCAGCTGTTCTTCATTTTTGACGTCAATTCCAAAAGCTTTGAAGATAGGGGTCAAAAGGGTAGCAAAGGGGAGGGGAGAGCCTTTTCGAGCTTTTCTGGCATGAGCCATGGTTCCAAGGATAGTGTTGGCCAGATCAGGATTAAGGCCATTTAGAATGCGGTAGAGCAGGACCATGGCATTGTCGGTAAGGAGTGAACCAGAGTTGAGACGGGGTAAGAGGCATCTAACAATGATGTTAAAGATAATTTTTGCCTCAAGGGTTAGGGATGAGTGGGTGAGCTGTTTTGAGGTGCTGTTGGACGCTTCGGGTAGGAGATATTTGGCTCGGGCTAGGATGATGCAGTTTTCTTTTGAGGGGTGGATTTCAGATGGTGGAACAGGGGTAGGTAAGCCTAGGAGATCTGCAAACTCATTGGGGTTGAGAGAGATTCTAACCCCTTTGACAACAGTCTCCAAAGACCAACCATCAGTGTCG
Organism: Persicaria maculosa; assembly: GCA_963922045.1. Lineage (NCBI taxonomy): Eukaryota > Viridiplantae > Streptophyta > Magnoliopsida > Caryophyllales > Polygonaceae > Persicaria > Persicaria maculosa. Next base: position 61,375,111 of record OY998259.1, read on the forward strand.
TTTGTGGCTTTTAGGTTAATGTAGAAGAGACGGGTAAGCTCAGGGTAATAAACTGTTTCTCGGTTAAGAAGAGTCCAGGCTGGGGAATTTTTGAGGAGCTCAATGCAAGGCAACTTCAAAGCTTCAAAGAACTCAACATCTAAAAAATCAGAACAGCTAAGCTTACGAGTACGAAACTCGTCTACCCACTTACCAGCAGTCTCAGCATCTAAAAACCAAGAGGAGGGCAAGGATTGATTTACCTGGATATAGGCCGGGGGTTCAGCGTTCTTTCTGCGCGCAACAGTTGGAGCAGCTCTCTTGGCAGGCGCTACAAGACTCTTGACAGGGCCCTTCCTGGTGCGCTTAGGGGATGGAGGCTTGACTGGAGCAGGGGCTTTCCGCTTCTTTGGAGATGGGGGAGGAGGAGGAGAAGGAGAGGGAGTTTCTTCCTCCTCTTCCTCAGACCCCGAGTCCTTACCGGACCCCGCTTCGTCACCTTCAGGTTCTTCGTCCCCTTCGGAACCCTCTTGATCTTCCTCTTCTTCTTCTTCCTCAGGATCCTCCTCGGACTGAGCCTCCTCTGCTTCAGCCTCCTTCTGGATTCGCTCAGCTTCTTCCTCAGCGAGCTTCTTAGCAAGTTCGACCTCCTCATCGGCCTTTTTCTTCCTTAGGGCCTCCTCCTCGACTTCCTTGGCGGCATCTCGCTCCAGGGAGACATCAAGGTCGTCTTCCTCCTCTTCCTCGTCTTCTTCCTCAGCCAAGATCTTTCTCTTTCCCTTTTGTTTAGCACTCAGGGGTTTCTTAGCAGCGCGCTTCTGAGAGCTTTTGGGAGCCGTGGCCGTGCTCGCCTTAATGGTGCTCTGGACAACGGCTGGGATGATGGCTTGAGTAGCAGGTTCGGGTGTGGGAGAGGTGGCAATGGCCTGGCGTCCCTTGGGGGTGGCGCCAAGTCTTTTGGGAGTGACAGCTCTCTTGGTTTTGGGTGCCATGGAAGTAGTCGGTTAGGGTTCCTTGAGAGGCAATTGAGAGGTTGAAGATGAAGGAGTGGAAAGGGTTTGGGAAAAATCTGAGTGTGGGTTGTAATCGGGTACAGGGTTTGGTTTAAGTAGAGAGAGAGGGTGACGGATTGATGGGATGGGTTTAGGGTTCCAAGGAAAGAAATCATTACCTTGCCAAGTTGAAGGATTTTCAAATTCAAATTTGAATTCAAAATACCATAAAAATCGGACTAAACACAAACCAATTTAGTTCCAAAAATAAAAATATCTTAACGGTTAAGGAAATCATAGAAATAGGTAATTTTTGAAATCCGATTAAAACAAATATAATTGATTAAATATCTAAAAAGATATTAACCAAAAATATATGATCCGATATATGTACTCTACTGTTCAGTTTGCAGACCTTGACATAACTCTCAAAGGTCTTGACACTGAGTGGAGTTTATCTTTCGTAAAGGGAAAGCTCCCCCTACGAAAGTGCATCCTTGTTAAGCATCCCAATCTCTCGTCTTATGAAGGTGAACCTGTCCTCTGCCAAAGGCTTAGTAAAAATGTCAGCCCATTGATAATCAGTAGAAATAAAAGATATGGACACATCACCTTTTTCAACATGATCTCTAATGAAATGATGCCTTACGTCAATATGTTTGGTCCTTGAATACTGAACAGGATTCTTAGTGATGGATATGGCACTTGTATTGTCACACTTAATTGGGATACCTTTAAGGTTGATGCCAAGATCTCGCATTTGTTGAGCTATCCAAAGGATTTGGGAGCAACAAGCTCCAGCTGCAATGTATTCGGCTTCTGCAGTGGATAGAGCGACTAAATTTTGCTTCTTTGAGTGCCAACTGATCAAAGATGCTCCTAAGAATTGGCAACATCCTGATGTGCTCTTTCTATCCACCTTGTAGCCTGCAAAATCTGCATCAGAATATCCAATTAAAGTGAAATCCTTTTGCTTTGGGTACCATAGTCAAAGTTCCTTAGTGCCATTTAGATATCGAAAGATCCTCTTCACAGCCACGAGGTGAGATTCTTTGGGATCAGCTTGAAACCTAGCACACATGCAAACACTAAACATGATGTCAGGTCTACTAGCCGTGAGATATAATAAAGATCCAATCATTCCTCGATACTCCTTTTGATTGACACTTGTTCCAGTCCTGTCTTGATCTAGAGACAATGTTGAGCTCATGGGAGTCTTGGCTGCTTTGGATTGATCCATCTTGAACTTCTTCAAGAGATCCTTAGTGTACTTGCTTTGGTTGACGAAGATTCCTTTCTTGGATTGATGAACTTGTAACCCCAAAAAGAAGTTTAGTTCACCCATTAAGCTCATCTCAAATTCACTGCACATGATGTCAGAAAATTCCTTGCACAAAGATGTGTTAGTAGCACCAAATAATATATCATCAACATAAATTTGAATAACCAAAATGTCCTTTCCTTTGGTCTTGATAAAAAGAGTCTTGTCGATCAACCCCCTTTTAAAATCATTTTCTAAGAGATATTTTGACAAGCGCTCGTACCAAGCTCTTGGGGCTTGTTTCAAACCATAAAGCGCCTTGTCAAGTTTGTAAACATGATTGGGAAATTCTGAGCTTTCAAAACCTGGGGGTTGAGCAACATAAACTTCTTCTTCTAAGAAACCATTAAGAAAAGCACACTTGACATCCATTTGATATAACTTTATGCTCATAAAAGATGCAAATGCTAATAAAATGCGAATGGCTTCAAGCCTGGCTACGGGAGCAAAGGTCTCCTCGTAGTCAATACCTTCCTCTTGATTGTAGCCTTGAGCAACAAGTCGTGCCTTGTTCCTCACAATCTTGCCATTCTCATCTAGCTTGTTTCGAAACACCCATCGAGTGCCAATGACTGATTGATGCTTTGGTCTAGGCTTCAAAGTCCAGACTTTGTTTCTTTCAAACTCGTTAAGCTCACTTTGCATAGCAATGATCCAGTCTGGCTCCTTAAGTGCCTCATCTACCTTCTTTGGCTCAATAAGAGAAACAAACGCATTAAAAGCACAAAGATCTTTAAGTTTAGAACGAGTTTGAACACTAGAAGTAGGGTCAGAAATGATATCCTTTAATGAGTGTGATGAGCAGTATTTGAATTTCCTTTTGCTAGTCTCAGCTCCTTGATTCGTCACACCATCAGGATTGATTTGTGGTACATCTGACTCCGTGGTCCTGTTAGGTTCAGTTACAGCAGTTTCTGACATCTCAACACTTTTGGATTGGACACCAAGGGCTTTGGACACATCTTCAACACCTTGGGCCAATTCTTCAGTGTTAAGAATCGGTTCCTGCATGTTCCTTTTCTCTGTGTTCATGGTAGCAGCATCATCACCTTCCTCGTTCTCTTCATGGATATTAAGATCTATATCTGCAACACTTTCACTCAAAGCACCATCATTGCATTCATCAAAAATAACATGTATACTTTCTTCAACTACCTGGGTCCTTTTATTGAAGATTCTATAAGCTTTGCTACTCGAAGAATAGCCAAGAAATATACCTTCATCACTACGCGCATCAAATTTCCCAAGGTTATCTTTTCCATTGTTATGAACAAAACAAGTACAGCCAAAGGGTTTAAAATAAGATATAAGTGGTTTGCGGCCTTTGAAAAGTTCATAAGGAGTTTTCTTTAAGATGGAACGAATAAGACAATGATTTAAAATGTAGTTAGCTGTGTTAACAGCTTCAGCCCAATAGGTTTTAGGTAATGCATTTTCTAAAAGCATAGTCCTGGCCATATCCTCTAAGGTGCGGTTCTTGCGTTCCACAACCCCGTTTTGTTGAGGTGTCCTAGGAGCAGAAAAGTTATGGGAGATGCCATATTTAGCACAAAACAAATCAAATTGAAGTTGATCAAACTCCCTACCATGATCACTCCGAATAGACACTATGGGCTCATTTCTTAAAGTTTGCAACTCCTTACAAAGTTTTGAAAACTCAAATAAGGCCTCTGATTTTTCTTTCAAAAATGCAACCCAAGTATATCTTGAAAAATCATCGACAACAACTAGCATGTACTTTTTACCATTGGGAGATTTGACTCGCATAGGACCACATAAATCCATATGTAAAAGTTCAAGGGGTCTAGAAGAACTTACAACCTTTTTGGGTTTGAAGGAGCTACGTGTTTGTTTACCTCGTGTGCATGCATTGCACATATCAATACCTTTGAAGTCCATTTCAGGTAGCCCTCTTACAAGCCCTTTGGACACAAGCTTCTGTAGTGTATGTGGACTCACATGACCGAGTCTCCTGTGCCAAAGCTTTGGATCGTCCGTCAAGGCCTTTAAACAGGTTAAGCTTCCTTGTGCCACTTGATCAGCATTTACAGCGTATATGTTGTTGTAGCGATATGCAGTTAGAATAACTTCACCTGTATCATCTCTGCACACTATACATCTTTTCTTGTTAAATCTGACATTGTTACCACTATCACATAATTGAGAAACGCTAAGCAAGTTATACTTTAAACCATTGACAAGATAGACATTTTTAATACTATGGCTGGAATCACTTCCAACACTACCAATACCAACAATGTCGCACTTCCCTTTGTCACCAAGAGTGATTGTTCCCGTGGATTGCTCCTTTAGATCATGAAAGAGAGAACTCTTCCCACTCATATGCCTCGAGCAACCACTATCAATAATCCATTTGTGTTCTTTCACCTTGGTGATCTCCTGCAAAACAGACATCAACCTTTGTGGCTAGACCAATAAGCAAATTTGGATCCATTGTTGGGGTAAACCATGTTTGGTAAAATAGTGCCTTTTGGGACCCAAACTTGTGTTATCCGTTCTTTTCTCAAATGAACAGGAAATGTATTGCGAATAATATAAGGATCCTTTCTTCTATAGGGGCAGGTCTCTTTTACATGTCCCTTTCTAGCACAATGATGACATATAGGAGAGGTTCTGCTTCCTTTTGCCTTTACAAAAGTGGTAATGTGTTGCTTCTTTAAAAACTTTGGATTGTAACCAATACCACTTTTGTTTAGAGAGCTTTGTTGCTCACCCAACATCTTATCGAGAGTGCCTTTGGATTTGGTAAAACTTATGAGGGCTGTCTGTTGGTCTAGGATCTTATTATTCAGGGAGATCTTCTCTTTCTCTAAGTCATGATGCTCATTTCTTAGAGAGGAGAGATCTTGCTTGAGTTCAGATTTCTCCGAGTCAAGCATCTTGACTTTAATGTCAAGACCTGAATAAGAAGATTCAAGACCTTTGACCCTCATAGACAGATCCTCAATAGTTCTTTCCTGGTTCATAGTTCTCTTAATAAGAATGTTAGTGTGGGCAATAAGCTTCTCTTCATTGGCAATCATATTGGAAAGGAATTCCGATAATACCTCTTTTGGACTTTCCATAAGTTCTTTTACAGTAGCTTCAAGCTTGTCATCGTGGGATTCATTTTCTGAGGCCATGAGACAAATGTTGGCCTTCTCATCGTCTGAGTCAGAGTCGGAATCACTCCAAGTAGCCACCATGGCTTTCTTCTTCCATTTGTCACCTTTCTTGAGCTGGCTCTTTGTCTTTTGAGGGCAGTCCTTCACAAGATGATCTGTTTCACCACATTCAAAACAAGACAACGGTTTAGTCTTCTTTTCATACTTGTTATATTGAGGCTTACCTCGAAATTTTGAAGACTCTGATCCATCCTTGTTGTTGAATTGCTTCTTCATTTTGAGAATTCTAGCAAGGCCTCTTGTGATAAGGGCAAAAGGATCATCCTCATCGTCATCCTCATCTTCGGAATCAAATCCATCCTTGGGCTCATCCTTCTTAGACTTGAGTGCCAAGTTCTTGGTGCTAGCTGGAAGTTCTCCATCGTCTTCATTTAGGATCATCTCATGCATGATCAGCTTCCCAAGAAGGTCATCAAGGGGTAGAGTGGTGAGGTCCTGGGCTTCCTCTATAGCTGTTACTTTTGGACCCCATTTCTCCTTTGGAAGGCACCTCAGTATCTTCCTCACTTTCTCAACGTTGGTAAAGCTCTTGCCGAGAGAGTCAAGGTTGTTGGTGATTTCTGTGAATCGTGTGAACATGGCTTTGATTGACTCATCGGACTTCATTTTGAAGAGCTCATACTTTCGAAGGAAGATGCTGATCTTGGTGTCTTTCACTTGGCTCGTTCCTTCATAGGTGACGACCAACTTGTCCCAAATCTCTTTAGCTGACCTACAAGAGGAAATACGGTTAAACTCATCAGTGCTAAGACCACAATAAAGTAAGTTAATAGCCCTGTAGTTTTTGGAGATGGTTTCAAGATCTGCTTGGTTGTATTCAGACTCCTTCTTTGCAATTTTGGTGTCATTCGGTCCATCCTTCTCTGGAATCTTCGGACCATTCTCTATAATGTTCCAAAGCTCTAGATCTTGATCTATGATGAACATCTTCATCAAAGATCTCCAGTGGACAAAGTTGTTTCCTACGAAGAGTGGCGGTCTGCTTGTGGACCTTCCCTGTGCAAATCCTCCGCTTGCTTCACCAGACATGATCGAAAACTCACAAGATTGTTAGATCAAAAACAGTGAGTAAAGCTCTGATACCAATTGAAGGTTCGAAAATGTAAAACAATGTAATATAGAAATACTCTAGAAGGGGGGTTGAATAGAGTATGCCCGTTTTTCGCAAATATTCTCAAGGCTTTTGAAGCTCGTGCCAAACCCTTTGAGAAAACCTGAATCACAAAGTTAAACAATTCGAACCAAGTGCGAAAATAAGGTAAAGCAAGAAAGTAAAGGACACGAGTAATTGTTTACGAGGTTCAGCACAACTGGCCTACGTCCCCGCCTAGGGTTCTTCCACAACCCTAGGATTCAAAGGCTTTATTGATTGCTTAGCTTAGGATCCTAATAGCTCACCGAGAAGCCTCTCTCCTATACAATTGCAATCTAGTCAACTCACGTTCCCTTGGAGTCCTAGACCAATCTAGAAGAGCCCCACCTCTCTCAGCTATCTAGTACAATCCTCTAACTCTCGCAAATCAATAGCCTAGTGCAACTTCCCGAGTTATAAACTCTCGAGTAACACTTGAAATGAATATATCCTATAAGCTCACAGTGACTCTCAAAGGCTTTGAAATAAACAACAAACTATTTGAGCGCTTTGCAGAGAGACACTTGGAAGACAGATCGCTTGAATGAATGAAGCTCGTGTGTAGCACTTGTACTTCTGTCTTCTCCTTCCTTTCCTTTATATAATAGCATGGAGATAGCATGGAGCGTGAGGATCTTCATCACCAGATCTCCAACGGCTCTTTCCAATCAGGCTTTGATCTTGGATCTTCTATTTAAGGATACTTTCGAAGCCATGATCTATTTTGAACTGATCTCTTCAACATGTAAGGAAGGATGTAATCTCGATTTATACTTCCTGAAATGGTTAGTCATTCATATATATATAATATAATGGAAGTATATAATAAGATAAAATAATATACGAATAATAAGATAGGTTTTGTATTTCATCAACTGTTAATGCTCCAAGGCCTTTGACACAAAAATCCTGTCAAAGCCTTTGAAACATCTATTCCGATTTTCATCAAGGGAGGGAGTTATCACATTTGATATAATTTAATGCCCATAAAAGATGCAAATGCTAGTAAAATGCAAATGGCTTCAAGCATGGCTACGGGAGGAAAAGTCTCCTCGTAGTCGATACCTTCCTCTTGATTGTAGCCTTGAGCAACAAGCCTTGCTTTGTTCCTCACGATCTTACCATTCTCATCTAACTTGTTCCGAAATACCCAACGTGTGCCAATGACTGATTGATGGTTTGGCCTAGGCTTCAAGGTCCAAACTTTGTTCCTTTCAAATTCGTTAAGCTCACTTTGCATAGCAATCATCCAGTCTGGTTCTTGAAGGGCCTCATCTACCTTCTTTGGTTCTATAAGAGAAACAAAAGCGTGAAAAGCACAGAGATCTTTAAGTTTATAACGAGTTTGAACACTAGATGTAGGGTCAGAGATGATGTCCTTTAATGAGTGTGATGAGGAGTATTTGAATTTTCTCTTGCTAGTCTCAGCTCCCTGGTTCGTCACATCAACATGATTGATTTGTGTACATCTGACTCCATGGATATGTTAGGCTTAGTTACTACAGTTTCTGAAGTCTCAACACTTTTGGATTGGTCGCCAAAGGCTTTGGACTGAGCTTCAACACCTTGGGCCAATTCTTCAGTGTTAAGAATCTGATCCCGCATGTTCCTCTTCTTTGTGTTCTTGGTAGCAATATCATCACCATCCTCATTCTATGTGTGGCTGTTAAGATCTAGATCTGCAACACTTTCACTTAAAGAACCGTCATTGCATTCATCAAATATAACATGTATACTTTCCTCAACCATCTTGGTCCTCTTGTTGAAGATTCTATATGCTTTGCTACTTGTGGAGTAGCCAAGAAATATATACCTTCATCACTACGCGCATCAAATTTCCCAAGGTTATCTTTTCCATTTTTATGAACAAAACAAGTACAGCCAAAGGGTTTAAAATACGATATAAGGGGTTTGCGTCCTTTGAAAAGTTCATAAGGAGTTTTCTTTAAGATGGAACGAATAAGACAACGATTCAAAATATAGTTAGCTGTGTTAACAGCTTCAGCCCAATAGGTTTTAGGTAATGCATTTTCTAAAAGCATAGTCCTGGCCATGTCCTCTAGGGTGTGGTTCTTTCGTTCCACAACCCCATTTTGTTGAGGTGTCCTAGGAGCAGAAAAATTATGGGAGATGCCATATTTAGCACAAAATAAATCAAACTGAAGTTGATCAAACTCCCTACCATGATCACTTCGAATTGATACTATGGGCTCGTTTCTTAAAGTTTGCAACTCCATACAGAGTTTTGAAAATTCAAACAAGGCCTCTGATTTTTCTTTTAAAAATGCAACCCAGGTATATCTCGAAAAATCATCAACAACAACAAGCATGTACTTTTTACCATTGAGAGATTTGACTCGCATAGGACCACATAAATCCATATGTAAAAGTTCCAGGGGTCTAGAAGTACTTACAACCTTTTTGGGTTTGAAAGAGATACGTGTTTGTTTACCTCGTGTGCATGCTTTGCACATATCAATACCTTTGAAGTCCATCTCAGGTAGTCCTCTTACAAGCCCTTTGGACACAAGCTTTTGTAGTGTATGTGGGCTTACATGACCGAGTCTCCTGTGTCAGAGCTTTGGATCGTCCGTCAAAGCCTTTAGACAGGTTAAGCTTCCTTGTGCCACTTGCTCAGCATTCACAGCATAGATGTTGTTATAGCGATAGGCAGTTAGAACTATTTCACCTGTATCTTCTCTGCGCACTAGACATCTTTTCTTGTTAAATCCAACATCATTACCACTATCACATAGTTGAGAAACACTAAGCAAATTATACTTCAAACCATTAACCAGATAAACATTTTTAATGCTATGGTTAGGATCACTCCCAACACTACCGATACCAACGATGTCACACTTTCCTTTGTCACCAAGAGTGATTGTTCCAGTGGATTGCTTCTTTAGATCATGAAAGAGAGACCTCTTCCCACTCATATGTCTCGAGAATCCACTATCAATAATCCATTTTTGCTCCTTCACCTTGGTGATCTCCTGCAAGACAAAAATAAACCTTTGTGGCTAGACCAATAAGCACATTTAGATCCATTATTGGGATAAACCATATTTGGTAAAATAGTGCCTTTGGGGACCCAAACTTGCGTTATCCGTTCTTTTCTTAAGTGTACCGGAAATCTATTGCGAATGATATGTGTATCCTTTCTTCTATAAGGGCAGATCTCTCTTACATGTCCCTTTCTTGCACAGTGGTGACATATAGGAGAGGTTCTGCTTCCTTTTGCCTTCACAAAAGTGGTAATGTGTTGCTTCTTTAAAAACTTTGGATTGTAACCAATACCACTTTTGTTTAGAGAACTTTGTTGCTCACCCAACATCCTATCAAGAGTGCCTTTGGACTTGGTAAAACTTATGAGGGCTGTTTGTTGGTCTTGAATCTTCTTATTCAGGGAGATCTTCTCGTTCTCTAAGTCATGATGTTCATTTCTTAGAGACGAGAGATCTTGCTTGAGTTCAAATTTCTCTGAGTCAAGAGTCTTGACTTTAATGTCAAGACCTGAATAAGAGGTTTCAAGACTTTTGACCCTCATAGACAGTTCCTCAATAGCTCTTTCTTGGTCCACAGTTTTCTTAATAAGAGTGTTGGTTTGGGATATAAGTTTCTCTTCATTGGCAATCATATTAGAAAGGAATTCCAATAATACCTCTTTTGGAATTGCCATAAGCTCTCTTATAGTTACCTCAAGTTGCTCATCGTGGGATTCATCTCCTGAGGCCATGAGACAAAGGTTGGTCTTTTCATCATCGGAGTCTGAGTCACCTGAGTCAGAATCACTCCAAGCTGCCACCATGGCTTTCTTCTTCCATCTATCACCTTTCTTTAAATGACTCTTCTTCTTTTAAGGGCAGTCTTTCACAAGATGGTCTGTTTCACCACATTCAAAACAAGAAAAAGGTTTAGTCTTCTTGTCATATTTGTTGTATTGAGACTTACCTCAAAATTTAGAAGACTCCGATCCATCCTTGCTGTTGAATTGCTTTTTCATTTTGAGGATTCGAAAAAGACCCCTTGTAATAAGAGCAAAGGGATCATCCTCATCCTCATCCTCATCTTCAGGCTCATCCTTCTTAGACTTGAGTGCCAAGTTCTTAGTGCTTGTTGGAAGTTCTCCATCGTCTTCATTGAGAATCATCTCATGTGTGATCAGCTTCCCAAGCAAGTCATCAAGGGGTAGCTTGGTGAGATTCTGGGCTTCTTCTATGGCTGTCACTTTCGGACCCCATTTGTCTTTTGAGAGGCACCTCAATATCTTCCTTACTTTCTCAACATTCTCAAAGGTCTTGCCAAGAGAGTTAAGGTTGTTCGTGATCTCCGTGAACCGTGTGAACATGACCTTAATAGACTCATCTGGCTTCATTTTTAAGAGTTCATACTTTCGAAGGAAAATGCTGATCTTGGTGTCCTTCACTTAACTGGTTCCTTCGTAGGTGACAACCAGCTTGTCCCAAATCTCTTTAGCCGACCTACAAGATGAAATACGGTTAAAATCATCAGTACTAAGACCACAGTATAGTAAGTTAATAGCCTTGTAGTTCTTGGAGACGAGTTCAAGATCCGCTTGGATGAATTCAGCCTCAGTCTTCGCGATTTTGCTTCCATTTGGTCCATCTTTCACTGGAATCTTCGGACCATTCTCTATAATGTTCCAAAGTTCCAGATCTTGATCTATAATGAACATTTTCATCAAGGACCTCCAGTAGACGAAGTTGTTTCCTACAAAGAGTGGTGGTCTACTGGTAGACCTCCCTTGTGCAAATCCTCCGCTTGCTTCACCAGACATGATCAAAAACTCACAAGATTGTTAGATCAAAAGCAGTGAGTAAGGCTCTGATACCAATTGAAGGTTCGATAATGTATAACAAAGTAGAATAAAGATACTCTAGAAGGGGGTTGAATAGAGTATGCCAACTTTTCGCTGATAATCTCAATACTTTTGAAACGTTTGCAAAACCCTTTGAGTTTAGGCTTAATTCTTTCCTCTGGAAAACCTGAATCACAAAAGAGTTATACAATTCGAAACAAGTGCGGAAATATATAGTAAAACAATAAGTAAAGGACGCAACGAATTGTTAACGAGGTTCGGCTCCTTAAAGGCTTAGTCCCCGCCTAGGGTTCCTCCACAACCCTAGGATTCAACCGGCTTTATTGATTCACAAGACTTAGGATCCTAATAGCTCACCGAGAAGCCTCTCTCCTATACAATTGCAATCTAGTCAACTCACGTTCCCTTGGAGTCCTAGACCAATCTAGAAGAGCCCCACCTCTCTCAGCTATCTAGTACAATCCTCTTACACTTCGTGAATCAATCGCCTAGTGCTCACTTCCTGAGTTATAAACTCTCGAGTATAACACTCTCTTAGAATATATCCTATAAGCTCACTGTATAACTGTCAAATGCTTTGAAACAAAAGATACAACTCTTAACAACTAGCAGAGAGTACACAAAGAAGACAAATTGACTTGATGGCTTTGTGTGCGATGTAGATCAATGAGGTTTTCGTTCAACGCTTGTACTTGTCTTCTCTTCTTCATCTCCTTTTTATACTTGATCAAATCGGCGCTTACTTTCAAAGAAGGATCTTCTCTCAACGGCTAGAACAGATCACGGTTTTAGAAGCAATCTTCACAATCTTCTATTCTGGGAAACTTCGAAGCCATGATCCACCAGATTTGATCTTCTCGTCTTTAAGCTTAAGGTAGAAGATTTTCTTTCGAAATACTTGCTGCATTGTTAGTGCATAATATATATAATAATATCTAGAAATATATATAATAATAACATATAATAACATCCGGAAATAATATGTAAATAATACAGGTTTTGTGTTTCATCAAAACAGTTGTAGCTTCAAGACCTTTGACACAAGCTATGTGTCAAAGCCTTTGAAACCATTTCCGAATTTCATCAAGGGAGTGGAGTTATCAATCTTGTCAGATGGAGTGTGGTCTTCCTCTACCTTCTCAGTGTGATTTTCCACAATGACCTCAAGAGGTGCAATAGAGGTCTCAACGATTTGAGATATTGGAGGAAGTGAATCGTTCTGCGCACATTGATAATCCAAGCAGCGGAAAAATTCCCACATCTCTGAGAGTCCCATATCTTATAAACCTCCATCACTCAAACGCTCGGCAAGACTCTGTGTCTCAGAAGTTATGCCATCAAAGATGCATAAAAGAACTTCCCTTATACTAGCTTGATATCCCCATGAAAAGACATCATTAATGTACTCCTGCAGTGTTACGAAGTATTGATGAAAACTCTCTCCGTCTGTCATGTATGGGATAATAGGGTATTAGGAGAAAGGGTATTGTGTATAAATACCCCTATCATTGTATTAGGAGGACATCCAATTAGTGAAATGTTAATCACCTTCTTCTCTAATCTCTCTCGGTCTCCCTCTTTCTGTCTATCTCTATCCCCGTCTGAACTCTAATTCTCAATCTCCTTCCTTTCACCTTCCCAAATCCAACCCTAACCATCCCAAATCCCTTTGGGACATAACAATTTGGTATCAGAGCCAATCGATACTCACTTCCGCACTACCAATTGCAATCAAAATTTCCAGATTTTTTTTTAGAGCCAGGCTGTCAGCAATGGCGGAAGGAACGAGAATGAAGAGGGTCGAAGATTCCATCAAGCAGTTGAATCAGCGGTTCGAATTGCAGAACCAACAGATGGAGTTGCGGAGTCAAAGATTGGAGGCGCAATTCAATCAGATCCAACAGCTCATGATGAAATTCGGCCGGCAACGTGAAGAACAACTGAAAGTGAATCAAAAGAACGAAGACCGGTGGACAGAGTTCGTTGAGCAGATGCGCGAATTGAGATCAAGATTGGATGCGATCTCACCTCCGGCAAGCGAAATCCAGACCCCGGGCAGAAACAAATCAACGGCAGGAATTTTGGGAGCGGGGAAGAAAGATCGTGAGATCCGGAACCCAGCCAGTCACAAGTCACCGGCGCCGTTCAAAAATGAATTCGAGGAATCCAGTGATGTTGCTCGCAAAGCGCACAAGGGCGCATCGATTGAAGACAGAGACCAAGAAGTGACGCCGATGCCGAATCTTACACCTCGCGCGCCTATCAGTCGCTCGCAAGGCTGCAACGACCCGACAAGGTATTGGGGAATAGGCATTAGAGGAGGCCAAGAAATCGACATCAAAATGGCCTCGGAGTTGTCGGCATCGCAGCAGTTAAAGGTTGAAACTCCAAGGCAAGGCCTTCAATTTCAATCTGAGTCTTCAAAGGTAACTCCCTACCCTCTCAACCTTGTAGTTGTTGAAGAAGATTCAAAAGAATTGGGTGGATTGCATGGTGTTTTAGGGAAGGGAATGAAAACAGAGAATGCATATAAGGTGTTTGTCAATATGCCTAGCAGAAGGAATATGCCTATGGTATTCACTGTTGTGTTCGACCCGGGAGGCGTTTATACACAGGAATTCAAGTTAGGTGAGGGTGTGCTTCTTGCCCAGATTGTGGAAGAAAATACATGGGATCTTGATATTTTTCGTAAGGAAATCAGTAGCTTAATCGTTCAGGGAAGTCAAATTGCTAATTTGGATAGCAATTTGAGCAGTTCTAAGTCCTTGCAAGGCACGTATAGATATTGGGTTTTTTACCCGGGAATTTCCAGCTTGTGCAGGGAATCGAATAGGTTTGTCTTGGTGCTGATTTTGTGTCAACTGGACAAGATGTTGATGTTAAATAATATGGAAGTTGTGGGCAAAAGGTTACAATGGGACCCTGGAGAGAGTTGTAATTGGGATTTGATATGGACTGCAATAGAGGGAATTAATTGCTGTCATAGATGGGTATCCATTCTCACTTTGCATCACCAGCAATGGAAGGAAGAAATGTTGAGGGCTGTGCTGAAAAGTGATGATGTCGTGAACCGGTTGATGTATAAAGGGCATGGTATCCAGGAAGCATGGCTGAGAGCTACTTGCCAATTTGCTATCAATTTGAACTAAGAAGGCAAATTTTTTTTGTGCTGTCATAATTAGCACTTGTTGCTAGTTCATGGGAATGGGTTTGAGTGAAGTTGACAGGAACTAATATTTGGAGCATTGCTAGCAGCTACTAGCCACTGACCGGCTGAGCTTGGAACTTGCCTTGCAAATTAGAAATTTGGTTGTGCAAATTGGAGTGTACATTCATGAGTATGCAAGGAATTGCTACTTTTGAGCAAATATTAGACAACACCTCCACCAAAGGTTCCTGTAAGAGTGTTGGTAGGAGCACAGTGTGGGCTAACATACATTTCAGCCTTGTGTGATTAGATGTTACGGTTTCCTTTAATTGTATAAGCTTTGAGGACAAAGCTTTTGTAAGGGGAAGGTAATGTCATGTATGGGATAATAGGGTATTAGGAGAAAGGGTATTGTGTATAAATACCCCTATCATTGTATTAGGAGGACATCCAATTAGTGAAATGTTAATCACCTTCTTCTCTAATCTCTCTCGGTCTCCCTCTTTCTGTCTATCTCTATCCCCGTCTGAACTCTAATTCTCAATCTCCTTCCTTTCACCTTCCCAAATCCAACCCTAACCATCCCAAATCCCTTTGGGACATAACACCGTCTAACTGCAATAACATCACCTTCAATATATTTTAGTAGCACGAGTGCGGACCATGTAAGTGGTCCGCACCAAAAATCAGCACCAAAAACACACAAGAATCAATAAATTTCCCCGGCAACGGCGCCAAATTTGACGGAGGGAAAACCTGTTGTTGATCCGTCAAAGTAAACTCAAACCTAGAACTAGTAAAGCAATAAGTACGAGGTCGATCCACAGGGAGATTTGTTGCTCAAGTATGAGTTAAGTGCCGATTAAAGTAACCAAATGGGGGGGGTTTTGAGAGTGTAAAAGATCCGCCTTTAATCAAAAGGGATTGAAGAATGCAAGAGTAAATGGTTGTGATTCAAACAATTATGAGAAGCAGCTCTACCTACAATTTTCCACTTTATTTGGTTGAAACGATCCTTGTAACTTCTTCTCGTCCTATTAAGTTTCCTATGAATGCCCTTGTCTCGACCTAATATAGTTACTAGTCCAATCAGTCCTAGAAACCCTTATCAATCGAACAGTCCCTAAATAAGGATTTAACCCAATTGATAGCTTTAAGTCCAGAGATTAGCCAAGGTATTTACAGTCCCTAAAGAGGGATTTAACAACACATCCAACTTCCTACTTATCCAATTAGTTCAATCAGCCCTAAAGGGACAAGTTTGCTACTTAGGTTAAGGTTCACAATCAGGAATATACAAAACCTTAGCAATTGAATTGATCTAACAAGTTGGCCAGACAAGATAGAACAAAACAATAAACAACCAAGCACAAAGAAGTTGAAGCATTCAAATATAGGAAACAAGAAACGAGAATTAGAAACTCACAATCAATCCAAATAAAGCTTCAAACTATAGGCAGAACAGATGAGTTTAGTTCCTCATGGTAAACATCGCTCAATCTGTAATTGCCTAATATAACGTGGAATAGAATAGAAGTCTCTGAAAACTAACAATAATCGGCCTTAAAAAGTATAAGACGACCACACCTCAAAATAATAAAACTAGGGTTCCAATTAAAACAAAATGACGCAGCACTGATGACCAATGCGGCGGCCGCGACACATTCTGCGGCCGCGGCACGCGGGTTCGTCCACTGCCTGCTGCGCCTATCCATTGCTGCGGTCACGGCATGTCTCGCTGCTGTATCCTCTTGTCAATTCCGAGAGTAGCTCCAATTACTTCTTTCTTCTCTTCATTCCTTGCTTCTTTCCAATGTCTTTTGTATTTCTCTCTAAGATATTGCATCTCCCAATTGTATTCAGATTCACTCTACAAAATAAACACAAATTCGTGCAGAATCCCAATTCTTCTAAAATAATAACAAGATGCAATTTAACTACAAATTATTACCTAAATGCAACCTAACTAGACTCAAAATCCCTATAATGCCTATCTAAGATATGCATTATCAAGTGTCTAAATCTTCTGCTGAGGCCGAGTACAGGAGCATGTCCACCATCACTAGTGAACTAATTTGGGTGGATGGCATTCTTCAAGCATTGACTATTGATGTGCCAAGGCCCATACCTCTATATTGTGATAGCAGATTTGCAATTCTCATAGCAGAAAATCCAGTTTTCAATGAAAGAACCAAGCACCTAAAGATTTATTGACACTTCATACGCCAATATCTCATATCTGGTTTTGTTCATCCCCAACATATCAGAACAGGAGTGTAGCTTGCTGATATTCTTACTAAGCCATTGGGAGAGAAACAACACTTGTTCTTTGCTCTCAAGTTGGGTTTTGTAGGATTCTCAACAAGCCCAACTTGAGGGGGGGATATGAAAGTGATATGTGCATTCTCATCTAAGGCACATAGCTCTAGCCCACGCAGCTTATTTTGCATTTCATTTAGACTTCATTTAAGCTGCATTTCAATTTGGTTGTAATAAGACAGCTTGCTTGTTTTATCTATTTGTGATCGTACAATCATGGGTGAGGATTCTATGCTATATAAGTTGGCCTCATTCACTGATTTCTGTAGGGTTTTGGGCAATGGTGTAGAGCAGCAAGGCTCCTGGCCGCCTCTGAACATTCCCATTTATGATCAATGAAACAGTGATGATGATTCACTGATTTTAATACCTTCCTCCTCTTACATTACCTTATTTTTTGCATTGTGCAGTATAAATTGCTCTTTAATCACATTATTTCACAGTTTTCAAATTAATATTTCAATATAATTAACCTCCTCATTTGAAGTTCTCGGATATAATTATATTATTAAGGTATGAAGTTTAGCAAATGATAATTACGATAAAAGTATATATCAGTTTGGTAAATGATGTATGAAATTATTATGTTCAGTCCTGAAAATTGAAACGCTTATAACTTTTTACTCAGTTATCGGAATTGAGCTTATAATATATCAAATCGAAGCATCGACGAGAGGAATATGTATGTTAAATTTTATTTTCGATTGGGGGGGGGGGGGCAACTGCCACGTACCACTGATCCTAAAGAGGATCTGCCTCTGTATATTAGAAAAGATTTCCTATATTTGAATATATAGATCCTAGGAAAGCATTATTAAAAATGACTAAAATTATTTAAATTTGTAAAAACTTTCTATTTGTAGCCCCTTATCTTATACCCTTGGAGCATATGATAGAAAAATCGAATTATTTACGGTTTTTCCTAACCTATAAATTAAAAGAATTAGAATCTTAATCGATTTTAAGTGCATATGTATAAAAAACAAAATCATTTTTTTTTCTATATTTCAAATCTATAAACGCTAGAAAATCTACTCCCTCCGTTTCAAAATAAAAGTCGTTTGACTTTTTGCACGTTTTTTAAGGAGGTAAAAAGTCTATAAAATATTTTTTTTAATCAAACTTTTTTCATAAAATGATAATTATTAGTAATAAGTATCAATTTATGAAAAAAATTTGATTAAAAAAATAATATTTTATAGAGTTTTTACCTCCTTAAACAAGGTGTAAAAAGTCAAGCGACTTTTATTTTGAAACAGATAGAGTATTTAATATATGCTTTTTGAGATATAGTAAAGAGTCGTATGGTGAGAGTGACAGTCTTGTACTTAGGGAGGGTTGTACGAATTCACCCTTTATATATCATCATTTAGATAGTACAAATTCTCATTTAAAATTCTGTTTGCAGGTACTCGATTTTCCAACAGTAGTATTAGAGTTGAGGTTACGAAGGTTGTCGAAGTTGGAAATCAGTTAGCATTTGTTGCGGCCGGGAGACGAAGGTTGTCGAAGTTGGAAATCAGTTAGCATTTGTTGCGGCCGGGAGAATTCAGCATGTTGATGTGATGGTGATGAAGACATTCAAGATCCCAAAATATTCAATGGCTTACATTGTGGTAGAGTATAATTGGAGACCTACCGGTGAAGTAAGATCTTGATCAACCCTTTGAGGAGGCGAAGTCCACATCCACAAGCGAGAAAAATATATAGAAGTCAACTCTAGAAGAAGGAGGTGAGTACGATCCACCTAGCACTAGCTCCCGGGATCAAGTTCAGTGTGTTGAAGGAGACCACACCTAAGGCATTGTGGGAAAAGATCGAGAGCATTTATGCATTGAAGTTGCTAACGAATCAGCTTTGCTTTAACATGGAGTTATACTCACTCAAGATGGAGGAATGAGGTAATCAATACCACATTAATTCATTTAATCATAGTCAATGATAAGATCAAGGACGAGGAGAAGACACTTTTTTTTAGCATCATTACCTAAGTCGTCCTACAAGCCATTGGTGCAGACGTTGCTTGTAGGAAGAACGACTCTCTTTCTAGATGAGGTAACAGATGTGTTATGAGAGAGTAAGACAATGATGAATAATGACTCTATCAACAAGAGGAGATCGTATACTAGTTGTTGAGAAGCATGAGCTAGGACGGACGTGAATGATGAAGAATGACTCTATCAACACGTGCAAATGAGGTGTCCGCAATTCAGGAAAGACGTGAATGTTGAAAAAGTACATTAAGACAGCCTTGCGGAAGAATGATGGTGGCTCCAACACCAAATGTGGTCGGTATAGCTGATGGTGATGCATGTCAACAACAATGGTGAGATTTACTTCCCGAGTAGTGTAGATGTTGTGAAGACAGAGTGAGTGATGGTTAATGATGACTCAATAAATGTCTATCGAGATCAGGCTTTGTTCAACACCCTGAAGTCCAATGAAAAGTTTGGCCACCTTAGTTATGTGAATGTTGAGAAACTAAAAGTTGAAGGTATCGGGAGTGTAAGAATGAGGCTCCATGATGTTACATGCCATATTATTCAAGGGAAAACCTCTGCTTCTTCAAAGGACAAGCTAAGTCATGTATAAAAGATGTGTCGGGGTTGGAATTAAGAAGCAAAGGAAGGTGCAATTTGTGAATGAGGTTGAGGTATTAAAAAATGTGAATTTAAGAGGGGGAGGGAGGAAAGGATGGATTGAGATAATTCATCATTTAATTTTCAATTGTCCAAAATATTGAAGAATTGGATCATGTGATCGGTCAACCGATAAACACCAATGGTGGATTGAAATTCAAGAAGAAACAAGAATTCTTCACAATGGAAGATGGGATGAATGTCATTAATTGTATTAGTTGAGGAATTAACATTAATGGTTAGAAGAGTTCTAGAGTGGTGTAAGGGTCCTATAAATAGAGGCATGAGAGGATAACTGATAGCAGACATTTAGGTAGGTATAATATGTTGGATTTAGCTTGGTTTGATGTATATATTGCATAATTTAGTGCGTCATTTGCCTCCATACTGGTTATTTTAGTGAAATCGAAATCCATGCATTTTTATTAATTATATCAATTAGATGTGGATCTGAGGCGATGAGGAATGAGGAAGATAATGGATATAGGAAGAGTAGAGAAAATGAAGACAAGTGAAGAGGTCGGGAACGAAGTCGGAGTTCGAGAGCCTAAACAATGAACAAGTTAGCGGAATTTGTCTCTCCTACAAGCTGAACTTGTAACACACTTTCTAGAGGTCTCGGTGGTCCGATTGACTATTTTGAGTATGCATTGGAGTGCTCTTTCCAAAAACTCCAACTTTCGTGCTGATGTCATGACCAAATTCGAACATCTTTCCGCACATGAACAGTAGTCGGTCCCGTAGCCCTAAAGTGTTGAAAATATTCTAAGTGTTTGGGTCATGGCTGCCGCCGACACCAAAACCCTAAAACACCGAATCTTTTATCTTTTCTTATGTATTTATATCTGATTTTGGACTGGTTTTGTGAACCCTATTTAAGGACATCTAGGGTTGTTTTATGAAGGATCTTATGCACATTGAGTTTTACAATTGAGAAAACGCTAGAAGGAAGCCTCCATAATTGTTAGGGAGAGGCAAATTATGTGAGCTTTACAAAGAATGCACTAGTGATGGAAGCAATGTCTCTCAAGCTTAGTCTTATGAAGGCGAGGGAGCTAGGACTATCACAAATTCTGATCGAGGGTGACAATTGATTGATGGTGATCAATGCTTTCAAAAGTTGTCGGTTGTGTCTACGAGAGATTGAAATCCTCATCTCCGACATCCTACTCATTCTTCAACAGTTCGAGGGGATAGGAATCTCCTATATCTTTCGGGAGGTCAACAGCTACGCGGACGTCATTACTTACCTCTTCTAGACTGCGACCTTGTTGTCGCTTCGTTAGGATATATAATTTATCATTCGTATCCTTAAGGATGCCACTGGATGATGGTCTAGTAGTCTAACAACACTCAAACCATTACTTGTATATATATAAAAAAAAGCTATTAGGGTTTGAAACTATCTTAAGCTTTAAATACCCACTTCTAACTAACTAAACTTTGTTTAATTTAATTGAGGGCTTGCTCTCGTCTTTTTCACCAAAAAAAAAAACTAACTAAACTTTGTATTCGTGATTAATAACTTTTTTTTTTTTTACTGTTTTACTCCAAAACAACAACAATAACAAGCCTAATGAATCCTTCTTAGAGAAGGGTCGAGGTGTAAACACCCTTTCCTCAACTATGCTGAGATAGCATTTTCTAAAAATTCGGTTTTAAGTTCGATTTAGTTTGACTATGCTTAAGGTTTAAGTGCAATTTTTGTTTTACTCATGTTTTTCCGGTTTCCACAAAAGCAAACCAAAAGTTTAAAATTAAAATAATTGAAAAGATAACTTCTTTGTTGAACAAGAAATGACGGTTAGGGAGGGAGGGGTAGATGTAACAACATTACACCTTCAACACATTTAGTGTACTTTTCAAAGGCTTTTATTCGTAACATTGTTCACGATGAAATACAAAAGCAATTCAATTACAACCATATGTATCGTGTATTAGAATGAAAATAGCACAGCATTTGACCGACTAATCGTTCATTGATCCAGGTTTAACCATTTGCTAAGATTACTCGGGCAATTGAAGGATTTTGCCACCACCAAAACCACTAAGATTCCTGACAAGAAAAATCTATACGAAATTTTTTTTTTGGCTTCAGGCATCTGCTGCTACTCACACCTATCCACCCCTTGTACTTGATTCATCGGGAGGAATGCTTCATACTTAGTACCCTCATTGCCAATATACGTGAGTCCTTGCAAATGCCTGGATCAAAACAAGTAATTGGTATAGCATTAACAGGCTGATGGGTCGACAATGTTATGCGAAAAGAAAGAACATTTAGGGGATTAAGATTCCCTTGTAGGAGTAATCCATGAAATAAACGGATAAGACCACAGACCCGATAGCATGTATGTGCCATTTCGAGTGAGGCTTTAGACAGCTGCATAATCTACTTGTACGGCGCAAATATGATGGATGAGTTGTGGCCTCCGAACCCAAAGGAATTAGACAAAGCTGCTTTCACCTTGAGTTGTTCCTTCTTTGGGCCAACCAAAATGCTTGTGTCCTGTTAAGTAAACCATGAGATAAGACCTTAAGGTATGGTAGTTCAAAAGGATTATAGTGGTTCCTGGTCAGAAACATATAATAGATGAATATATGGAACAAACTAACAGGATCATATATCATGCATGTGGATTTATTAAAATTAATTCTGAACAATTATCTCCATTTTTCTTTCTTTGCATATCTATAAGCTGCAAAGTCATTCATGCAGAATCAATGAAACAAACAGGTTAGATTAATCCCTATCTTTCCAAATCAAGTTCAAGGTTTAAGGCATTCACAAATCATCCAATGGAAGCCGCCTAAATTTGACTCTGTGATATACTCAAGGCTTCACAAAGTACAAAACTGTTCACGAGAAAAATAAGGAGGGGGAATGCAAAGCTTCAATCTATTTAGGTGGTTAGGGTTGCAATTGCTGTACTGCTCATTGGTTGTGTTTTGACGCCTCTGGCATTCTGGGCAACTGAGGATATTATACTGAGTAGCAGGTATGGATATCAAAATACAGCAAGTCTAAGCAAATACTCCGTACTTCCCAAGAGCTTTCTAATCAGAACAATTGGATTAAAATCCAAGTGTACGCATCAAAGGTCTGATACTTCATACCATATCAAAGAGCATGATAATCAGATGTATATACAATGCCATTAAGATTTCCAACATGAGAACATTTAAAGAATGATAATCAGGAGGATTAAAATAGGGAACTAAAACGGTCTGACAGTTCTTTACCTTTCCAGTTGCTAGTTTCCAATGCTTCCTTATCCATTGTTTTCTCTTCTTTTTTTTTGGTAGGGGGAAGTATTTAGGGGGTGAAACAGAGGCAATTGCGGGAAAAAAAAACGACACTCATGCATTCAATTTAATGCAAAATTGCCATTGTGGGCACGTAACAATATTAATTCATATCATATCACTTGCGCATGCACCTCAAAATAAGAACATGTTAATGGAGCAGAGAAAATACCACAATATTGTCAGGGGATTCAAGATTAATGTTCGGATGGATCCAGCCAGTCCGTATTGCCTGCGATAAGAATGACCAAATAAGAGTCAAGCATTAACACAGACTACACGCTAAAAGCAGTTTACATGTGGAAATATGCTACATTTACAGAAAAGAGGGAGTGACCATGGTAAAGCCTTTAACATACGTGGCTGATATAAAGTATGATATTAATTGCATTAAATTATGCCCTTTAAGAATCCACAATACTGTTCTCACCTTCTCGGTGTTGGGTGTTAAACAGTTGGTTATTTTGAGTGTTTTTCTATCTTTGTATGGTTTACCTGCACAGTTGCTACAGCCTCTACAGCACCAGCCCCTCCAAGCAGATGACCAATCATAGATTTTGAAGAGTTAACCTTTAACTGAATACAAGAATTCTTATAAGAACTTTCTCAGACGCAAATATGCAATCCAAAAATGACACATCTTCACAGAAGTTACCTCAGGATTTTTGCCAAAACACTTAATTAAGGCTTGGTACTCTTTAATATCCCCAGATAGTGTTGATGTAGCGTGTGCATTAATGTAATTGATGTCTTCCTTCGATAACCCAGCATCAGCTAACGCATTCTCTATGCAAAGCAGGACACCAGCCCCTTTTTCCAAGACATTTTAAAAGCCACGTTTAACCCTCATTGTGTCCATAAAAGCATTTCCAAATGTCCGAAAATATTGGCAGTTTCAGTGAACGTGGTCAGATACTTTAAATTAGCAGTTCACTTACTAGTTACACTCGTTATAATACACACAAAGGAGTTTTTGTTAAACAAAGACAGAATGTTTATCCAATAAGCAAACAATTCATACAAATCTGAGTTGAGAAGGCTGAGAAAAAAGTTGCTAAATTGCATCATATACTGTATTACTCCACAAGAGAACTCAAATATGCAGTGTGAGTGTAGTATGCGTCTCATTACAGATCACACCATTCTGATTGCTATAAAATTGAAGAATCATCCCAAACCTTGTGTATAAAGATGATAAAGCATGATAAACAGATGAATATATGACAAGTCACAAATAATTTAATCACACTGCAAATAGGTAATGTCCTAATAGTTCTATTAAATGGTGTATAACCCCACAATGTTTTCATGACTCAAAATGACCTAATGTTGTAAGGTAGACTACCTACAGCTACAAAAAAAAATTCACTTGTAAACAAATAAGCTATCCTTGGGCACACATATGCCATGGCTTGTGCAATTTTAGTATTGAATAATCACTACTTTAAGTTCATATTAATTGGGAAAAAGATTAGAATCAAATAGAAATGATGATTTATTCCACATACAAATTGCATAGGGTGATTCCCCTACAATTCAAGCATTAAAATTAAACCACAAATATGGCACACTTCAGTATGCAAGAGAAACCCACCCATAATTAGAAACTGCCTTGTCAAAATAGGAAAAAGTATTTTGATTATTGCACTTCATGATAGATGATTTTCAACAAACTTTACAAACTTGCATAGAAACAGAGAAATAACAATCGAAGCATTGTCTTTACCTTCAGGATGAGGTTCAGTCATGTGATAGGCATCACAAGTAAAGCTCCCTCCCAAAAATTCCGCATATATAGTTGCCCCTCTTTGCTGCAGAATTATAATGGAATCACATAATAAGAACAAAAGACTGGCAATTTAATTTGTTCTTATACAATGAATCAACTACAATGCTGTACCCTAGCATGCTCCAATTCCTCAATAAGCAGGACTCCAGCTCCTTCTCCCATAACAAATCCATCACGATTCTGTTGCAAGACAACCACATGGCTAAGCAATTACAGATCCGGGTTTAAATGGTCGGATATGTTTTTAAATAAAAAGGGCTAAATTACCAATAACTAAAATTTTCCAACTTTCTTTACCACTGGCAAACTCACATTTTTTAACATTAGAATAATGTTACTCACCCTCGGTAGTTTTACCAAAAAGCTACTTATTCCACATTACATATGTGTCAAATGGTTTTCCTACAAAATATGAATATTATGAGCTTATTAGAATCAATGTTATAGCATTTTTAATAAGACTACAGTAAAAATGAGGGGAGATTTTCTACCATTATACTTATTTACCAGGGTTAGTAACATTATTATATGTTACTAAGTGTAAGTATAATTCCTTCCTAGTGGTATTTAAAAAAATGTGAGTTTGCTAGTGGTAAATAAAGTTGAAAAGGTGTAGTTTTTGGCAATTTCTCATTAAAGCAATACAGTACTAAATTTAATTAATATTCTTAAATTTTGCTGTCATACTGTATCCCAAGGACGTGAAGCTTTAGTAGGGTCACTATTCCTCTGAGAAAGCGCTCTGCATGCTACAAAACCTCCCAAACCTACACCATTAAACAGAACTATTAGGACATTACCTATTTGCAGTTGGACATGAGCTGAGAAAGTTTAGACTTCATACCAATAGGAATAACTGCAGCATCTGAACCACCACAAAGCATCATATCCTGTATTTTCTCCGCAAATTAAAAAAGGAGAGTGTAAGAACATGCAAATGAACTTGGCTAAGTTCATGTTTAACAAGCTTCTGGCTCTTTTTGTTCTCTGTTTATCCTGCTTTTACGGGCACTTATAAATAAATCAGATATGATATGCATTTTCTGCAGTAGCCATAAGTAAAAGCATAATACTTACAGCTTCACCTCGAATGATATGATTTGCTGCATTTAATATGCAGAAATTACTGGTGGCGCAAGCAGTGGATATTGAGTAGTTTGGCCCCATCCACCCCTGAGGATGAGACAAAAAAAAAAACACCAATGTGAGAAGCTCAACATCATTCATATAGTTGATTAACAATGGCAACAATCAGTCAATGAAAATAACCAACCAAATCCATGGCAAGAATGGCCGAGCCCATATTTGTTGTGGCAAAGGGTACACAGAAAGGATTCACCTTCTTGTATGAAACACGAAGAGCTTCTATTGCATCATTAAAAACCTGCAAAGTTAAATGGATGGAAAAGAAGCATCATATCACTTAAGCAAAGGAACGTATAAAAAAAGCTCTCACATAGTTATCATTGAGCCTAAAAAGCACACCACAATTTGTGAATTTGAACTAAAAGGAAAATGCATATCTTGGAGAATCATGAGGCACTCATATCTGTGAGATGCAACAAAAAGGAAAAATCAGGAGGCACTCATATCTTGGAGAATCTTCTAATGGTAGAAAACTTAGAAGTCCACATAAACTCACTGAGAATACATAATTCCTATGATTAAATGATAGGCTAATCAAGGGATGTGGCCATCCGCTGAGAAAGTCCTAGTGAAGAACTTCCCAGGAAGAAATGTCATGGCAAATCCATTTCCTACAGTACCACATAATTGAGGATTATACCTGCATTCCTCCCATTGCAGAGCCAATCAGAACTCCACATCTAGTTTTATCCAATTCATTCATCAGTTCCTCAGTAATGCCACCATGTGCTAAGGCTTTTTTACCAGCAGTCAGCATGTACAGCATGAATTTATCCATCCTCTTGGAAAGCTTTGGTGCAATCCATCCTTCTGTGGAGAACGACTTAATCTCTCCAGCAATTCTCTGAAAAATATAAGTACAATATTACAAAAAGAACTACAGCTTCTAAACTGCATATTGGACAAAGTGGGAGGAGGGGAAAGCCAAATACCGTAGGGAAGTTGGCACAGTCAAAAGTCTCTATCTCACTAATGCCACTGACACCCTCAAGCAAATTGTTGTAGAAGACATCTGGGTCATGACCAAGGGGAGTTGCAACACCCATTCCAGTCACAACCACTCGCCTCTCTCTGGTAAAAGGTTTCTGCTTAGTTGAAACCTCCATTGCAGGTTCAACTGCTACTGCCATGGTTCTACCTACAGATGCAACTTGAAAGAAAAAAAAGCATCAGCTACTAATAGCATATTATAATTAAACAGCGGGATTTGGCCTGGAGGCAACATCAAAAGAAAAGAGCATCTTATCATAGTTTAATAATTGTCCTAGATAATACTACTAGCTCTCAAACTTCAAAAGGAAAATGAGAGCCTCTGTGACATAATGTATTTTCTTCCAAGCAGATGGCATCAGACCAAGAAGCAATATATATGAATGCATCAAGATAAGGTTCAAAATGGTGTTCATTTAATTTGAATTCACTTTCCAAAATTGAGCCCATCCTGGAGTTAAAATTTAGAATTGAAGTCCCATTCTATGTTCAGCCTTTTTGAATGAAAATAAAGAATGGGAAGGCATGGGACATATATTATGCAAACCCTTCACAATTCAAAAAGTTTTTTTGGCATTCTCTTATAGTATACCTTCAACTGAATGCTTCTGGAAACTATTTAGTGATTACAACATTTGGCTAATGTGAAGTTCAGCTTTGCGTGAAACATTTACATGAACAAATTTATAGTCTGATTTAAGCTTCAAATCAAACATTCAGTTGAGGCGTTGGGTTAAAAATAATGAAATGGTCCTTTTGGTTTCCACATTAAAAGAAAATATGGCAAGCGTTTATAGCATAGAACTTGGCCCACGTGTGATAAAGAACTCACACTGTGCAGCTGGAAATGCCCTTCAGTCTGTCGACGTGTTACCAATGAAACTGCTCAATCATTCATCCTAAACTGTAATACAGTCAGACTTCCAGCACTTATTCACTTACTCCCCGTCACCGCATTGATGGCAATTTAACTCCAAAAACCAAACAATTAGCCCCACGACAAGCTATCATCACGATATTGGCATGAAGGCAATACGGCAGAATTCTCCAACATAGAGAGGACGATGTTGAGGGCACACATTATCATACCGCCCACACAAGTTAAATAAACGGACTGCTAATGTCAATCTATCCCCTTAGGTGGTACAAGTATCATCCAAACAGCATGAATCAGGCCACAATATAGGAAGTCAAGGACACAAACTGGTCAACACAATCAATATGGAGCCTTGGTACCACATCAGAAATGACTACTTCTTGTACATTTCCACTTCATCAAAATTGGTTACACAGTACAAACATCGGCCATTTTCTCCCCTAAATAATCAATTCTAAGTTCTAAAGCAATGCAAGAACCCCCCAAAAAAAGGAAAAAGAATTAACTGGAAAATAGAGATGTCCTTTCATTTATATAGCACGTGAACAACCGCACCGCACAAAGAGCAAAGCAGTAAACTCAAGTCCAAGAAGTGAAGCTCAGAAGCAGTAGCAAAAGCTTACCGGAATTTAGAATCGGAGTGGTTCGCTTCTGCTTCGAATTGGATCCGTATAGGGAGTAAGAGCCATTGCCGGCGCAAAACAAAGCTAGGGATGAAAACCGAGCATTCCGATCGCAGCGCTCGAAGGCGGAACAAGAAGTCGTCAACCTAGGAATGCGAACGGCGGATCCAGAAAACGACGAGAATAACGGAAAAGGAGGACATAGGGGACGGCATTTCGACGCAAGAGCAGTTGCGCTCCTGTTTCGAGCGCCATTGACGGCAGGAGGAGCTAAAGAAGAGGAAGGAGGAGTAGAGGAGGAATTCCCTCGCATGCACGGCGCAACAAGGGGGTTGGGAACAATGTGAGACGCTGCCATGGCGGAGAAGAGCGATACAAACTAGGAGCGAGCACAAGAATGTCAAGAAGAGGAAAGATTTATGAGGAGGAATCGACAAACAGCAAGCGACGGGGGATTTGGAGTGATAATGAATGGTGATTTGGACTGTTTGAAGATTGAAACTGATTGAATGAACAGAGAAAGTGATGTGATTGTGAGTGGGGTTTGGGGAAAATCTGAGAGAGAGGGGGAGAGAGAGAGAGAGAGAGAGAGAGAGGGGAAGAAGCCAAAAGGCGAAATGGAAAGCAGATGGAAGTTGAAACAGCGCTCCCTCTAACCTCTGCAACTCTCTTTTACTCAATACTGTTTGTTTTTGTTTTATTTTTGGTCTGTTTTTTATTTGCTCGGACGCCTCCGTCACCACAAAAGTGGATACTTCACTCATCAAAAATATAAAGTCGTCTTACTAACAAAAGAAAGTTTACAGGCTCGTTCGGTACAAGGAAGCTAAACGTAATAAAAATAAATTTTAGATGGAAAATATATTTAAATGAGATGATAATAGTACTATTTTTTATATAAAAAATACCTCTTAGTATAGACGACTAATGATTAAAAGAATATAAAGGATATGACTATCTTCAAATGTGTGATTGAAATAAAAAAAATACACTCAATTTTGTATGAAAACTTATAAGAAGAAGGTAATCGTTAAATTTTTTAACAACGTAACTTAAACTTGTCATCCTTAGGGATGATCAACGATGACCTTTGTTTTTCAAAGACATCCTAATATTTGCCTACTATATAAAAAGAAATTAATGTATCTTACATTATAAATGGACTACATTCATTTCATTTCCATTTACCTTTACAAAATTTAAACCAAACGAGCCCTAAAAAAGTTTTGAGCGCTTAATCAAAATATTCACAAAATATTAGCTCCGTTTCAAAATAAATGGATTTTAGAGGTAAGTTTTTGTTTCAAAATAAATGGTCTTTTTTTTATACAAGGAAAGGATTCGGGTGGTGTCAAACCTTGCTGATTCACCACCCAAGATCGTTCTTTCGGACGAGAGCTTGTAACTCCGAAAGATGCAAGGGTGAGTCGTCATCGAGTTGATGTCGAAGATGAGACACCTTGTCCGCGACCTTATTGAGCTCTCTAAATACATGCAAACATGACGAGCGTTGGAAGTTTTGGAGAAGTCGCCTGGAATCAGCAATAATCATGACGATCGAAATAAATGGTCTTATATGTTTTGTGGGTAGGGATTGTACAGAGTAATAATTTGTATTGATTTGTGTTTTTGTTGACTTTTAAAAAAATTTGATTGATTAAAATGTGTAGTGGATATTAAAAAATAATAAAATTTATGAAAAAGTTAGTGGAATAATGATTTTTTTAAAATAAAATATTTTATTAAAACTTGTGCACAATGCTAAAAACTCGTGTATTTTGGAGCGGATGGAGTAATTAACAAAACATTTATGGTTTGAAAATATTTACCAAAATATTTACTATGATCCCAACTGTCTTTTATAATTTTCCATAAAACGAAAAAATATAAATAATCACCTTATCTTTTTCTATCTTACATTAATATCCTTAATTGCTACTTGTTTAAGTATATACTTTGCATTTAAATAGTATAATTAGAACCTTGATCCTTTAATTTTGTATCACAGTGTCTAGATAATTAAAAAAAATTCTAGCTAATTAAGTGAGTCAATATGAAATTAGTGTCGACAAATTGCTCTCATAAAACTTATCATCATGCACCACATTTGGATAGGGATGATAGACATTATGGAGCAAATTCTAAACATCATCTCATATGAACTAAGAGATTTAAGACTCAAAATCAAGATGCCAAAAGGCTTAATTAAAAGTTTTAATGAAATCGGCAAAGATTGTAAAAGAGACCGGCAATCTCCACCATTCCACCAATCTTAAAACGATCAACGAGATAAGTCATCAAGTAAACCTTAAGATTGCAAGTGAAGGTAAAAAGCGCACAGTCCTTATAATTATAGTTATCCTTATTTTAAAAAAAAATACTACTAAGTTAGATAAATTAGAAAACAAAAAAGAATCTGATAAGAAGCAAGAAGGACAAGAACTTAAAAATGAAGCAAAACTACTACAATGACAAGTTAAGTATTTCAAAACTCGTCTAGATGAACCAGGCTGGCTAGAAGAAATGCAACGTTAACGACATTATCAATTGGAATCTTTATAAACCAGCCTAATAGAGCAAGAAATTATGAGTAGCGATGAGTCTGAAAACAACTAGTACCAATCCCACGTCATGTCGCTTTTTTTAATAAAATACTAAATTAATAAAGATTTTCATTTTTTAATAAAAAGACTATCCATAAAAAAATGTCCTAATTTTATCTAATATTTTTAAAAATGGATATAAAGATGATTAAAGGATGGCTATATGTATT
Source organism: Persicaria maculosa (assembly GCA_963922045.1). Lineage (NCBI taxonomy): Eukaryota > Viridiplantae > Streptophyta > Magnoliopsida > Caryophyllales > Polygonaceae > Persicaria > Persicaria maculosa. Next base: position 61,406,173 of record OY998259.1, read on the forward strand.
GTATAATGTATTCTGAAATGCAAACTAAAGTGCATCTAATTTATAAATCTTAAATTGCATTTTGTAAAAGAAAAATATTAATTTAGAATTGTGTCACATTTCATTTCATACTGATGAATAAAATAATACTATCATATAGTAAATATATAAATTATTAACATTATTATTTGAACAATGATGTAGGGAATTTTTTTTTTTAAAAGTACGTGGATGACATATGTAATAAATTGAATTAATTTATAGATGAAGTTGTGATTAGGTTAGGTTGAAATAAGAAAGGGGTAAAAGTTAATGACTTGATGTATATATAGTCTCAAAATATGAAAGTAATAAAAGGATAAAAATTAAAATGGTTTTTTAATCAAAATATAAACAATTTATGATTTAAGGAATGAATATATTAAAAACCTTTCATGTCAAAATCCCTTTCTAATCACCATTTTCATCAAGAAAAATTAATTAATGGTTAATTAAATGATAAAATAAATAAATAAGATGAAAAAGAATGAAAGTTAGTGATTGATTGAAATTTCTAAAAATAAGTTAAGAAATACACAAGTAAAAACTATCATGGTTTAATTTGTTTATATAGATTCTGATGAAGAAGCAGTATATCAACTAATGAAATTACTTAAGCTTAAAGATATAAATATCATGCCCTTTGATATGGGCATGGTATTTATATCTTTAAGCATTAAACCAGTCGTTGATTCTCGCCAAAATAAATACCTAATATTCAACATTAGTATAACAAATAAGTACATATGTCGATCCCACAAAGAGCGTATTTTTAGTATGTTTCCTGTCAACTATGCAGAATAAAGAGAGAGATAAAGAACACAACAAAGCAGTTGGTTAATTTTTGTGAGCACATTAGCAGTGAATAAGTAAATATTATGATGGAACTGGTTTCACCTCGACAAGCTTGGTTACCTCATTTCTTTTTTTTTTGATCAAAAAAAAGAAAAGAAATGAGGTAAGGACTGGTATGTGCACAGAGTTGTATAACTTCCTATTCGATCACTATCCAACTCCCTAAACTCTTGCATGGTGTTCGAGAAGCATTAGGTCCCCATTCTCCTTAGCAATTCAATAATATAACCTACGGTTTATAGAAAGTTTTCACCAAGTTGTCAACCTATTGCCTTTATCTATAAGCAACATTATTCAAGTGCCGATTTCCTTACACAATCCCACTTCCCAACCTGGTATCACTGGATGTGTTTGCTACTATAGAGGTTTGACCCGCAAAAACGGAGGTAATCGAAACCCTTAGCTAGATGCAACTCAGCCTAGGTAGCTAATCAAAACAAAGCAGCAACATAATAACCATATAAGTGCAAAGGAAAAAAAATAAGATAGAAAGAACAAGGAATTGATAATCCAACCAACGTCTTGACAAAAAGATGAGTAGAAGATTAGCCTAGCATGACTATCTTCATGCAAAACATAAGGGAAAAGAGTAATTTGGGGTTCTGCTCCCCGAGGGAGGCGGATCCCTCTAAGAGAGAAGAGAATGAATGTGTGAGTTGTGTCTTGATTCTTGAATGACTGAGAAGAGAGCCTTATTTTAGTGCTCAAACTTTAGAATCAATGTCCCTTAGTGTGCAAGAAAAGGCCAATGGTCTGGCAGAAGCTTCGCGTAGAATCTGCAAAAATACAGGATCGGTGGACGCCGATGATCAGCGGTGGGCGTCGCTCCAGCGGATGCCGAAGATCTTCCGCGAGTGCTTGCTGATCGTCGGGAGCCGATGGTCATTTGTGGGCACCAATATTTATGACTTCATGGTTACATAGAGCTCGTCGAGAGCTTTCCAACGCATGGTCCTAATAGTATATAGAACATTCGAGGCCACGAGAAATTGCATTTTAAGTTTAGCTCGCCGCGCGAACAACATTCACAGCTCGCTTTCGTTTCAACTCTTAGACCTTGATTCTTTACTCCATTGTTCCTCGGCTTGTCTTGGCTCTTTCAAGGATTGTCCTAGCTCTCCTTAGCTCCATTTGATCCACAATTCCTCCACCACTCAAAGCTCAGATATGTTATCTGCAAATAAACACTAAAAACGCATAGATTCCGACTTCTTCCACTGTTCCACATAAACAAGCCTACTATGTACGTATGTCAAACTATGCATCATCAAATATTCTAAGAAGAAAGAGCTTAAATGAACCAAAAAAGCAAGATGAGGCGAGAAGAAACTATAAACAATACGGACATTGATCGACTAGTAATAAAAAAACCTCGAATCAAACTAAGAGAATGTATAGAAAAGAAAGAAATATATGGAGTAAGAAACAGGCATGAAATTTTAAAATATTGGAAGAAACATGAATGTAGGATGGAGAGCATCATATTTCTTGAATTATATAGAGCATAGTATCTATGGATCTTTTTTTTATTAAGTAAAGATTCGAGATCAGGGGCGAGCCTGAATCTCGAGAGGCCGACAAGTCGGCAGGCGAAAACAGCTTAAACATACAATAAAAACAGAAAAATACATACAACAAACAAGCGTAAAGGAAAAACTGAAAACAAACTCTACAACAAGATCGACATCCAAGCAAAACTACTCCTGATAAGTTGAGGATGACGTCGAAGAATGAAGCCAAGGCTGCCAAGCACTACCGAAAAGTAGCATCACGGGCCAGCGATAGAGCAGAAATCTATCTCTTGTGGCTAGTTGATAAGACATATTTTGGTAGGAATTATAGAGTAGTTTTAGTTGCGTTTCATATGTGTTTGGTTATGTTTTTGAGTTAATTTCATATTATGTTCTTTTAGTGGTAAAGTTCTGAAACTACGCTATTTTATTGGATTTATGCAGATTCGTAGTGTCGACATGTTGAGGAGCTTGGGAAGAGACTAAAGAGGATGTCCAAAGAACAAGAAACAAGCCAAGGAAGGATTAGAAGGCGATTTGGGAAGCAAATAAGCACAAGAACATGAGCGGAAACAAAACAGTAGTGCAGACGAAACTCCAAGGAAGCTCCTTCCCGTAAACGGAGTCGCCCTCAAAGCACTACCACGACCTCAGCCAGTCCCAACTCCAGACTCAAGACCCCAACCAAGCAGAAGAACTCCTAAAGACGTCGGATGAAAAGTCGTACGCCTCTCTCAGCTATCTAGTACAATCCTCTAACTCTCGCAAATCAATAGCCTAGTGCAACTTCCCGAGTTATAAACTCTCGAGTAACACTTGAAATGAATATATCCTATAAGCTCACAGTGACTCTCAAAGGCTTTGAAATAAACAACAAACTATTTGAGCGCTTTGCAGAGAGACACTTGGAAGACAGATCGCTTGAATGAATGAAGCTCGTGTGTAGCACTTGTACTTCTGTCTTCTCCTTCCTTTCCTTTATATAATAGCATGGAGATAGCATGGAGCATGAGGATCTTCATCACCAGATCTCCAACGGCTCTTTCCAATCAGGCTTTGATCTTGGATCTTCTATTTAAGGATACTTTCGAAGCCATGATCTATTTTGAACTGATCTCTTCAACATGTAAGGAAGGATGTAATCTCGATTTATACTTCCTGAAATGGTTAGTCATTCATATATATATAATATAATGGAAGTATATAATAAGATAAAATAATATACGAATAATAAGATAGGTTTTGTATTTCATCAACTGTTAATGCTCCAAGGCCTTTGACACAAAAATCCTGTCAAAGCCTTTGAAACATCTATTTCGATTTTCATCAAGGGAGGGAGTTATCACAGACAGTCCTGGAGGAAATACGGAGGAACCACTCAGAAACTAGGCAATCCTTCAACTCCGTCTATACTCAGATGCAAGGTGTCAACTCTAGGCTTGGGGAAATTGATATATGGCGAAAATCAGTTGATACACAGATTGGTCAGCTAGCAGCAGGAATCCCCAGACAGTCAGGTGCACTCCCAGGGTCTTCAGAACCAAATCCAAAGGGAAAGACTGGACACATCGCTGCTGTAAAACTCAGAAGCGGCCATCAACTGCAAGAGCCAGAGGTCGGGAAGCAGCAGGACGAAGCTAAACAGCAACTCGATATCGACCAGACCTTAGTCGATATCGAGCAGGGGCAACTCGATATCGAGGAAGGTCTACTCGATATCGACAACTCAGCAAAGCAACCTTCGTCTGCACAGAACAGCAACTCGACATCGAGGAACTTAGTCGATATCGAGGAGGGTCTGGTCAACGTCGAGAAAACTGCAGCACCTCCGACGTCTGTTCTGGCTCCGAATCAGAAAAAGAAGCTGCCTTTCCCCACAAAATCTCCAAAGGACCCGGCAGAAAAGAAATTTCAGCGCTTCATCAAGATGCTTCAGAAACTCAACGTCACCATCCCCTTCACAGAAGCCCTCAATGAAATGCCATCTTATGTCAAGTTCCTGAAGGAGATTCTGAGCAAAAAGCGATCGATGGCTGAGATTATAGAGGAATGCAGCCACTTGGACATACTGGAGAAAAGGCCGGATCCAGGTAAGTTTGCTATAACTATTGGATTTGGTCCATACAAAATTAATGCTTTATGTGATCTTGGAGCTAGTGTGAGTATAATGCCTTTAACAATTTGGTCCAAGATTAAGATAGGTGCCCTAGAGCCTGTGGATGCTAGACTTTACATGGCCAACAACACGGTGGTCATTCCAACATGCATGGTGGACAATGTGCCAGTAATTCTTTATCCCTGCTGATTTCCTAGTTGTTGATATGCAAGAAGATCCTGCTTGTCCAATTATTCTAGGGAGACCCTTCTTGGCGACGGTGGATGCCAACATAAGCGTAAGGAAAGGAGTGCTCACCTTCAACATCAGCGATGAGGTAATTGAGTATTCCTTTAATAAAACTGAAAGGCATACAGGTCCAATGGAAGAGGTCAAATCTATCTCAGCTGGCTACATCACCTGCGGGGAACCCAAGGTCAGAAATATGACCCATGAGGAGCTGGAAAAGAGGGACATGGAGGCCCAGGTGGAAGAGATCATGGAAATCCTAAAGGAGGATGCAGATATTCCATTCGACACAAACCAAGGTACGTCGTTCTGGATTAATTATTTTTCGGATGCCTTGATAGGAACCAAGTATGGGGTCAAGATCGACCAAGGCTCCTCGACATCGAGGAACCTGCTCGACCTCGACCAAAACCAGAAACCTCCATCAGCACCAGCATCGTCGAGCAGCCAGGCAGAAGCAGGGTCCTACTCGAGATCGAGTACGCTACTCGACATCGACCACCAGAGCCCTACCTCGACTTCGCCTTCTTCGACGCTGACTCCACCAGACGAACCAGGCTCCTCGATCTCGACCAGGCTTGTCGAGATTGACCACCACCCGGCTCCACCAGCCCCTGTTTCCTCGACGCTGAAGCCACCAGAGGAAGAACCCTACTCGAGATCGAGTAGTCTACTCGAGGTCGACAAGCCCTCTGCTTCATCGACTCCTGCATCTTCGAGCAGCCCACCACCAGAAACTGAAGCCTTGTCGAGATCGACTAGCCCTAGTCGAGATCGACCAAACTCTGGGGTCCCCGATTCCGTCTCTGCGAAGGTAAGCCAAGGTATGGATCTTTCTTCTCCTATTTCCATTAAAGATCTATCTATACATGGGAGAGGTTTGCCTTGGTATGTGCGATTATGTAGGATATCCAATGATGAGCCCAAGGAATATGAAGTTGGAGACAAGCTCTATGTCTCTAAATCAAAGGATCATTGGTTCCCTAACAAATTCAACAAGAAGCAGATGGGACCTTTCGTGGTGAACAAGATCCATTCTGGAGGATTGCAGCTGATGGACAAGAATGGAGTCTTATTTGGGGCCCAAGCTACATGGGCCCTGCAAATGCCACCTTGAGCTAAATGGAAAGTCGGCCTAGCGACTATAAAATCTAGAGCGTGTACATAGACTTTTAATTTTTGGACATTGTTTTTTGCTTGTTTTTGGTTTTGAACATTTTTTGGTTTTTGTTTTTTCTTTTGTGGGTATATGTCTTCCATACTTTTCAGGTCCATGGATAGAACCAAGCTATATTCAGACTCGGCCCAGGAGGTGCTTCTATTCGATATTAAGAGGCCCTGCACACCTGTCTAGTGAGTTTCTTTCTCTACCTTTGTTTTTTATACAGTGAGGACACTGTAATGTTTAAGTATGGGGTGGGGGAAGGGCTTACTTTATGCATATTGGAATTATTTGACCATATAGGTGCATTATTTATTTAGAATTGCTTATACATGGTTATTTTGGAATTCATTATAATTTATGTGCGTATATGCATGTTTTCCAAAGTTTGAAAAAATGACCCCCATTGAAAATTTTGATTAATGTCATGGAAGCTTATATTGAACTCGACGATGCAAAATTGGATTCATTAGAGATATAGCATGAAATTGCCTAGTAAAGGGAAGTCACAATGACGTGCATATTTTCTTGAAAACCATGAAAGGAGGTAAAATTTGAAGTTGCTTTTGACATGTTGCATGATAAGAGGATGGAGGACTTTATATTTCCATATAATGCTCATATTGTTATATCCTAGCCTTACCTATGCTTATGCATCACAAAAGCCATAATATGCCTTATTTCATATTTGCTCCACATGATCTAAATATCGCCATTCTTTACCTTATTTCCTATCCGGGGATTATGTTGAGAATGATGTTACATTATGGAGATGTTATATGGTTGTTGTGTTGTTAAATATCATTATTGGAGTTGGGTTGGAAATTATTTGAAAAATATGGAAAATTTAATGAGTGAAAGAAAATCCAATCACCTCAGGAGATAAAGGTAGATTGACCCTGCTCTCTGAGATAATAGTTTGGAGAGATGGGACACATTGTGAGGAGTCCAAAGCACTAAGTATCCGGGGCCATTCATGACACCCATGTTTGCGACTCGCGAGAAGGCAGTGCTAAGGTTAGAGAGGTAAAAGCATTATTATTGAAAAAAGCATTATGAAAGGTGATGATTCTTATGAAGAAGGAATGTGGAAATTCAAGTTTGAAAAATACTCCATTTCCCCGGATCATTAGCACCACATTGCCAAAAATTTTCCCTTTTTATTTAAAGAAAAAAGAGTAGGTCCCACCACTTTTATAGCCAACTTGCTGAAACAAAGCGCGTGCATTTTTTTGGAGGTAACGTTTTTTTTTTCCAGTTATATATTGTTCGGTAGTTTGATAGTAATTATTCGTTAAGTTGATAGTAATTATTCGGTAGTTACTAGTAATTATTCGGTAGTTAATAGTAATTATTCGTTGGTCAATCACGCAACTATTCGCTAGATTAATAGTAACTATTCGTTAGATTAATAGTAACTATTCGTTAGATTGATACTAATTATTCGGTAGTTTTGACAGTTATATATTGTTCGCTAGTTTGATAGTAATTATTCGTTAATTTGATAGTAATTATTCAGTAGTTAATAGTAATTATTCGGTAGTTAATAGTAATTATTCGTTGATAAATCACGCAACTATTCGCTAGATTAATAGTAACTATTCGTTAGATTAATAGTAACTATTCGTTAGATTGATAGTAACTATTCGTTAGATTAATATAATTCTCGATTTCCCACGTCTAATTACCCACGTACAAATGAATAATTCCTTATTATCGACGAACAGAATCTATGAGCTTGCCGAATATCGACTCTGAAAAGTAGATATGAACACAATTTGAGTTTGGAACAAATATTTGACATTGAACAAAACAATTGAGCGTACTCATCACATACGCAATTGATTCCTCAAAACAATTGAACAAAACAATTAATTCCTAAAAAAAAGAACAAAACAATTGAACGTCTGTGATTGCGTACTCATCACAAATGCAATCGACAACAAGGTCCTCGGCCGGTTGCGATCAACAACAAGGTCCACGCGCACGATCCCGATCCCGCCGAGCACGAAATAGATAAAGAGAGAGGACCGGCTTACCGGAGAATGGGCTGATCGGCAACGCCGGGTGCAGGAGACCGGAGGAGATGGTTCTAGTGGATTCTCCTACGTCGTTTCCATTGTCGTCCGATCTCACGGCTCCGCCTCCGCCGCCTTCTACAACCGCCATCGCATCCGCCTTTGTCATCTTCTTCGACCTATTCTACGACCGCCATCGCAACCGGCCGACGTCGGGTATCCATCGCACGGTGTTCGTATTGTTCCGGCAACTGGGAAGGCAAACGGTTTTGAGGCCGGGGTGGCGACAAAACTTCAAAACGAGGGAGTTTGCGGAGGTGTACAACCTCGGCTTGCCGGTCGCCGCCGTCTACTTCAACTGCCAAAGGGAAAGGGGCCATTGAGGAAGAAGGCAATGATCGAGAAGGAGCGGCCATGGGAATGTTGTGAGGGAGCAAGCAGGAGGGAGAGAGATACGGTTTAGGGTTTTTTCATCCCTCAGAGATTGAAACACACGTATAAATAAATGAGAGTGATATAAGAAAAGTAGTGGATCCCACCTTTTTTATTTAAAAAATAAATAAAAAATCTAATTAATCCTGGCCTTTCATTTTGGTTCGATCAAGGGCCTAGATTTGTTAACACAAAACATGTTAAGCCTTGTAAACATTTGATCCATACTCTATATATATATATATATATATATATATATATATATATATATATATATATATATATATATATATATATATATATATATATATATATATATATTGTCATACTTGGCGTGCAAGGACCAAGGAAACCCTTGCACGCCAAGCCTACCCAATCCAACACTCCACCACGTCGGACGCTCAGGCCGACCTCGAAGGTGGTGACAACAGCCAACCACCAGCCGAAGCACAGCAACCAACCGAACCCCAACAACCGCACGAGACCAGCGGAAGGTGGGGAGGCGAAAGGGCAAGGCTGAATGGAGGTGAAGGAGACCATGAACAAAAGCTTCTTCAGCGTTGGTCGGAGGCGGTGGCAACGAATGAAAACGAAAGCAACGCCCCAGGAATCCGAGGACAGGAACCGCCGGTGAACAAGGCGCTACCAAACCGCCGGTATTGAAAGAGAGAGTTGCTCGAAGGAAGGTGGTAAAGCCCAATCGTGAGGCAAGCGGCGGTAGAGGAAGAAACGACGTCACCGTCGATTGAGCTATGAAAGAGGATATGAGCGAGGAGAAGAAGCACTCGCCAAGCAAACTAGGTAAGCACTCGTGAAGAACATTGAACTTAAGGGATGAAATGGGGGTTCAGAAGCATGAATTGGATAAGGAGAGAGAGAAATCGGGGCTTAGAACCAAGAAAAACCAAAAGCCCCAGACTGATTTTGGCCTTTGTTCGACATCTGAAGATAGATGTTTGGATTTAAGGTATTTTCTCTTGCTTGTTCATCAACAGGGAACCAAGCTGGAGCAAAGCCTTGGCCACTGTGATGCGGAGGGGCCAAAGCCAGGGTGGGGCGGTTGAAGCCGAATTGGGGAGCGGAAACCGAGGCAAGACGACTGAAGTCGGGATTGGGCTCTCTCTCTCTAGTTTTTATGGATTTGTGGCGGATTGGTATAAAGCAGTTAGTGAAGACGTTAAAGAAAATCTAAGAAATTGTGAAACTCCAGTCTATATGTTCACAATACTCTATGAAGTAATAGAGGATGAATTTATTGGAAAAAAAGAAGACAAAGATTAAAAAAAAATCTTAGGATGGAAAAGGAAAATAAATAACTTAAAAGTATGCAATATGAAATATGTTGGAAGCTATATCTTCGAATTCAAACAATATTATTATAAACGGTGATTGAAGATAGAGAGAGAGAGAGAGAGAGAGGGGGGGGGGGGAGAGGCTCTTGCCTCTCTCTAAAAACCCTAACCCAGAAATCTCGTCAATCCAACCATCCCGATTACCCACTGCCACCTATTCTCATATTCTATCCACCACCGCCATCGTTGTCGTCTGGATTCCTTCTTGCTCACCTGCCCCATCGTCACCCCTGGAAGGTCGTGTGTTTATGTCGCAATACTTCCTGTGCAAACCCTAGGTTTAGATTTCCCCTTATCATATCCCAATCGGCTTGATTTTTGGGCGTTTCAGGCCTTCCTTCCCCAATTCCACCGTCCGGGGTGTTGATTTTGTCCTCTGATGACTCAAGGCTGTCGTTGCCGATCTTCGCTCGGCGTAACCTCCTATTCATCCTCCGGTGGTTGGGCTGTGGTGTGTGCCGGATGGTAGCGGTATGTTGGCGCCTGTCCGACTGTCCCTCTCTCCGTTGTCATCATGACCGCCTCTCCTCTGGCCAGTATTCGAGGCTCCTTCGATGCCGGCCTCTTGCCGCTGGTGCTCTCTCCACCTTTGCCCTTTTTGGGGATGGTGGATTTAAAAAAATATATAAAAAAAAAGGAAAAATTGGGGAATGAATTTCTATATAATTCTGATTTCATTTGTTGGAGTTATATATTTTGATTCATTCTTTGAATAAACCCGCCCCATTAGGGTGAATCTAAATCCTGAAAGGGCCAGATTAAATCCCGAAAGGGTTTTAATAATATCCCGAAACGACTTGATTAAATCCTGAAAGGGTTTCAATAAAATCCCGAAAGGGTTTCAATAAAATCCTGAAAGGGTTTCTTGGTGCTTTTTACATAGGTGGTTCTCGTCCACGAGTCTAGTTGTTTTTGGTGTTTCCATTCGGTGCTCGGGCTCTGATGTTAAGTGTCAGGTCTCACTGGGATCGAGGCGGTGTGTATCGAGGCAACTCCGCAATACTGAAATTTCCTTGGAGGATCGTCTTCACTGCCCACAGGGACTCATGATGTACCACTAGCCAACGGTGTCACTACTTAGTGGTGCTTGGCGTCTACTCTTAGTCTATGTTGTCCCCATCTTATCTGGATTATGTTCGCTTGTTCAACTGTATTTGTGTGCTTTCCACCTTGTGTACTGCACCTTTTTCTGTTTATTATGTTGTATGTGTAGACGGTTTGCCGTCTGCCGACTTTTTTGGCCTCTCGATGTGTCGGGTTTGTCCGATCCTCGAATTATTTCCTACTAAAAAAAATTATTATCAAATTGGAGAAAATGAAACTAATCTACAAATGTTCTTTGATAAACTTCCAAACCATGTTAATGAACAAATCATCGAATAATATCAAAACCTGATTGAGAAATGAGGTAAAGATAATCTAGATAGGCATTATATATAGGTCTTAGGTGCATTAAGTAATCATATTGCGTGTTTAATAAGCTTATTCATATTCTTGATCATTTGGTATTCGAAGTTCGTAATCTACGGTTTTTAGTGTTTATTTGTAGGTCTTATGATTCGGACTTGAAAGATGGAGAAAACTTGGAGCAAATGGACAAAAGAAGAGCTAAGGAACAAGAGCGGAAACGGAGAACATGAAGAAATCCCATCTTTAAGGTTCTGAAAAGTTGAAATTGGTTTCTGAGGTCTTCATTAGAATCGTAGTGCTTGGAAAGAGTTTTCCAACGCATATTCATATGCGTCATTCGAGTGAATGATAACTCCGAAAAGTGAGTTACAAGTTCAGTCTGTCGTAGCTATCAAACACTGTACGGATGGCGCCTGCCGCCCTTTCCACGACGCCCGCCATCTCGTCAAATCTGGATTTGCAATACGCGGCCCAATATATCTTTATGGGAACTTTTATCTAAACTTATGCTAGGGTTTGGTCGACGAAAAGGAGGCCTATATTTGGTCATTTTCAGTAGTTTTCATTCATTAACAATTGACAATTTAAATTAAGAACGCTTAGAGGATTTGAGGTTGAGAGATCCAAGGTACGTCATGAATACCTAGGTTTCTCGTGGTTTTGTCTTCAATTCAAGACTTGGTTGGTTCATCGTGAGACTTGATTTTTATATTATTCTCATGTTTATTTCATTGTCATTGCGCTGATTTACGTTGTTAGTTTTACTTAGATTCGCATCTTTGTAGAATGGCATCGTGCTAGAGTTTCAATTGATTCGCGAGAATAATTAGAACTTTTCATAGCAAGCATAATTGAGTGATTTCGCGAGGATGATCTTGATTGTGTAGGGTAATGACAGTTTGAGCGACCTTTCTACCGATAAGGATTGTCATCTGTGCGAGGAATATCAATCCCTATAAACCAAAATCGGAATAATAAATTGAGATTGAATAATTGGGAATTTAGTCAAGGATCGAGTAAAACCAACCATTGTTGCGAATTGTAGATGAAACCACAATCTTCTTTTATCTTTTATTCGCTCTTACTAACATTCATCATACTTCACCTATATTCCTTTATTACCGATTTCCTTTCGCATCATCTCTTTATTTGAAAATTAATAAATACACATTGCATTGGAATACTTGTTTATTTGTGGGTTCAACCCTTTACTTATCTGCTATACTAGGTTTCTAGTTAGTTTATTTCTTTGGCTTATTTCTTTGGCGAGGTGAAATCTAACGACATTTCTCTTTTGTCAAAAGTGGCGTCGTTGCTGGGAAATCAAGTTTATTTCTTTGTTTTGTGTATTTGTTGATTTTTTTTATATATCTAACTCTGTTGTGAACCTATCTTACGGTTCACAACACCCCGCTACTAATTTTATAAGATGTTGAGATTGTATTAGAACCAAGGAGAATATTTTCGCCATTACCTCACAAGAGTGAAAGACTTAGTGGATGAACGTGCTTCACAGGGTATCCATGATAGTGAGCGAGATATGGTTCTTTGCGTTTATGAAGGCGTAAGTCCTAAAATGCGAGAACTTATCGATGACATAGGTGACGATGGTTTGTGCAACCCAGGACTGTGGGATCTTTTCCACGACCTGGCTAATGAAGAATTGGAGGAAGAACGCAAGGAAATGGCCGAGCAAAACAAGAAGGATGGTTGTTCTACAGAAGCGGCGCCCGCCGCCCCGAAATCTTCGCCCGTCGTCTCTGCAGACATCTTAGACACATGTGAAGAAGACGTGGAAGAACCTTTCAAAGGTGATGATATCCTTTTGGACGATGAAGAAGAAGATCTAGTGTTTCCTGACATTTAATCGCATGAGCCGACGCATGAGGTTTTATATCTTATGCCTTCTTCTCCGTTATCTATTATGCATTCTTCTCCATCATATGTTATGTCATCTTCCCTATCATCGGATATGTCTATTTCTACATCATATGTTATGCCTCCTACTTCATCTGACGCACTAATATGTTTTGAGGATCCATGTGTTTTAGTGCCTAATTCATCTGAGGCAAGCATCTCAATCGCACCTATCAAAACATTAAGTCCATAGCCGATTTCTATGGCTTCTGGGCAAGGTAATGAAATTTCTAACACTTTTGTTGATTATGGTGAATATTTGGATCCCTGGGAGCATTACTTCTATACGACACCATCGGAACTGTGTTGGTGATCTTACATTCCCTCTGGAAAAGATCAATCTCAGGTAAGTAGAGAAGTCTCAAAGCTTTACTACAAGGTATCCTTAATTGTCAAAATTTTCATGTTTAGTGTTCATTCAAATTTTGGTTGGGCATAAGAATTTGATTTGCTTTTAAGGGCTTCAACAATGTCTGAATGAGTCTTAAGGGAAGGACAAAATAAACCGTCGAGTTTATGACGTTTACCAATTACGCTTCTTGGGAGGCAACCCAAGATATGTTTTCTAGTTTGCAACGTTTTTCAATTTTTATTTAGGTATTTAGTTTTTCAAATTCAATAAAATGATGGAGTTCCATTTAGATATATATTTTTGGAGGATTCTTGAGTTAACCATGTGATTTTCTTGACTAAATGACGGAGTTAGCGTTCTGCATGACACGGCGACCGCCGCCTTTCACACGGCGCCCACATTTTCGGATTTTGGTAACACTAGAAGGGAGTATTTTCTATCCTTTTATTATTTTCGATTTTTAGGTTAGTTTATATTTTCTATCTTATTTAGGATTAGATGTTTTCTATTTATCTATTTTAGGAGTAGATTTTATTTTATCTATCATTAGGATTAGATTTTATGGTGTTATATCTTAGGTTAGTTTTATCTATCTTAGGCTAGGTTGATTTATCTTAGGTTAATTTCTATTTATCTTAGGATTAGAGTTTTATCTTTTATCTATTTTATATTTCTTTTGTTATTTCCTTTATTTCTTTTTTTTTTTATAGATGATCATTTCTCTTTCCAATTAACCATATATCCCAATTCTCAAATTTGATCATTCAAGCCTTTGTGTCCAAGTAAATGCAAGAATCCTAATTTCTCCATTTGAATCTAAATTCCAAAACTTAAGCCTTGTGTTTCAATCAAAAGCCTTTCTTTTCCCATCCATCATCCACATTCATCACAACCCTTCATCCACCAAATTCGATTTTTTTCATACCATCATCATCCCTATCATAAAAGGAAGACTTTGAAACTAAGTCTTGATCTTCAAAGAGCAATTTGGAAGGAGTTTGAACGTCGGAACACCGACGTTGCTACTCGGATTCACGTTTCTACACGGACGGCGCCCGCCGTCGGCTCATTGCTCCAAAGTTTGTTATCTGACGATGTTAACCACCATTGCCATGATCAAGTAGGTTTCCTTTTCCCTCACTTATGATTTTATTTTAAATTTTGTTGTCTTTATTTAATTTTCATTGAGAACAATGAAAGATTTAAGTGTGGGGGAAGGGATGGTGTGTTAGGTCATGTTTAAATTCAGTATCATGTTTATTTTTCCGCTATTTTATTGCATTAGAAAAAGAAAAAAAAAGATGAAAATTGTCAAGAATCCAAAATTTTCATGCATTGCATATATGTTGTTATCCAAACACCCACCTTAGTTAGCAAAACTCCGCAATTTCTTATAGCATGAACTTGTAAATCCTACGATAAGTTTGAAGTGCTTAGCCTTATTTCTTTGAAATGTTTTCTTATGGAGCATGATTGGTGATGTAATTTAGCATGTATGATTAAGTTTGAGTATGATTAAAATCTTACAAAATATGACCCTTGTGAGATTGTTTTTTAGCCTTATGGGAATCATATAATTCATTTTGCTTGTATGTGTGATTTACTCTCCATATGCTTCTACTTCTTGATATTGACTTCATTATCTATTGTAAAGACCGACTCACATGTTTGTTGCTTGCAGATGTTTATGCTTTCATGTTCATATTTGGCTTTAGTTGCTTATTCAGTGTTTAGTGTTAAATAAAGTGGCAAAGGTTGAGACACTTAGTAACCGGATCTACGCATGACACCCATGGTTATGATTCGCGCAAAACAATGTGAAACTATCCGCTAAGAAAGGAAGCTTGATCATTGAGTAACCGGGTTCATTCATGACACACATGTTTGCAACTCGCGTTAAAAGATGTTCAAGTGGACTTTATTCAAGTAAGTTGAGGTGTTGATAGATCAAGGTCATTCATGACACCCATGTTTGTGACTCGCGTAAGGAATACACCAAGGCCGAAAGAAAGCAAAACAAGAAAAAAAAAAGCCGAAAAAAGAGAAAAAGAGAGAAAAGAAAGAAAAAGAGTGAAATTCTGGAGCCAAATTGTCTATTTTTATTGTTTTCCGCAAGTGATGGCATTTCGGTGGAGATTTGATTATATTGTTGTCAATTTATATGAGCTTAGTGCATTTTGGATTGAGTTGAGAGTTGAACTTAATTGCCTAAACACATGAGACCATGAGTGAAACACATATTCCTTGTGAGGTTGGATGATTTCTACTTCTATGCTTTGGTCGCTAAATACACGCTATGATGTTTATTCGCTTGATCATGTGTTCCTTTCAATTGATGTTGTTTTTTTATTAAGGCTATTGCATGAATGATGAACTCGTAAGTATATGTTGCTTTCTATTATTTTGCTTGAGGACAAGCAAGAGCTTAAATGTGGGGGAGTTTGATAATGCATATTTTAGATAAGCATTATAGGTAGGTCTTAGGTGCATTAAGTAATCATATTGCGTGTTTAATAAGCTTATTCATATTCTTGATCATTTGGTATTCGAAGTTCGGAATCTATAGTTTTTAGTGTTTATTTGTAAGTCTTATGATTCGGACTTGAAAGGTGGAGAAAACTTGGAGCAAATTGACAAAAGAAGAGCTAAGGAACAATAGCGGAAATGGAGAACATGGAGAAATACCATCTTTAAGGTTATGAGGAGTTGTAATTGGTTTCTGAGGTCTTCATGAGAATCGTAGTGCTTGGAACGAGCTTTCCAACGCATATTCATATGCAGTAATCGAACGAAGGATGACTCCGAAAAGTGCGTTACAAGTTAAGTTTGTCCAAGCTATCAGCACTGTACGGACGGTGCCCGCCGCCCTTTCCACGGTGCCCGCCATCTCGTTAGATCCGAATTTGCGATACGCGACCCAATCTATCTTTATGGGAACTTTTATCTAAACTTATGCTAGGGTTTGGCCGACGAAAAAGAGGCCTATATGAGGTCATTTTCAGTAGTTTTCATTCATTAACAATTGACAATTTAGATTAAGAACGCTTTAGAGGATTTGAGGTTGAAAGATCCAAGGTACGTCATGAATACCTAGGTTTCTCGTGGTTTTGTCTTCAATTCAAGACTTGGTTGGTTCATCGTGAGACTTGATTTTTATATTATTCTCATGTTTATTTCATTTTCATTGCGCTGATTTACGTTGTTAGTTTTACTTAGATTCGCATCTTTGTAGAATGGCATCGTGCTAGAGTTTCAATTGATTCGCGAGAATAATTAGAACTTTTCATAGCAAGCATAATTGAGTGATTTCGCGAGGATGATCTTGATTGTGTAGGGTAATGACAGTTTGGGCGACCTTTCTACCAATAAGGATTGTCATATGCGCGAGGAATGTCAATCCCTATAAACCAAAATCGGAATAATAAATTGAGATTGAATATTTGAGAATTGAGTCAAGGATCGAGTAAAACCAACCATTGTTGCGAATTATAGATGAAACCACACTCTTCTTCTATCTTTTATTCGCTCTTACTAACATTCATCATACTTCACCTATATTCCTTTATTACCGATTTTCTTTCGCATCTTCTCTTTATTTGCAAATTGATAAATACACATTGCATTGGAATACTTGTTTATCTGTGGGTTCGACCCCTTACTTATCTGCTATACTAGGTTGCTAGTTAGTTTATTTGTTTGGGTTATTTATTTGGCGAGGTGAAATCTAACGACGTTTCCCCTCCGTCAGTCGAGATGTGAGAAATACTCCGTGTATGAAGAAACAATTCTTAACTTATTGGGAAGTGCAAGCACCTAATGAATGGGGATGCAATTCAAGAGAGAGAAGATATAAACGTAAGAGCTTTAATAAGCAAAAAGGTGAAAAATATCAGAAAAAATATTATAACCATTTTCTAAAAATCGAAGATTTTTTAGGAAAACCTCTTATTGCCTAGAAAAGAAAAAGAGTTGTAAATATTGGGCATGTGGAGAATTTGGACATTATGCAAATGAATGCAAAAACAAGAAAAAGAACAAGGCAAAAACATTAGGTAGTTTAGATTACATCAAACTATCAGAAGATGAGGCAATAGAACTAGCATTAAGAAATAACAAAGAGATAGTTGAGATAATAAAAGAAGATGGAGTAGAAGAAGAATCTGCGAATGAGGAAATAGGTGATGAAGAATAAGTTAATGAAATGATGGAAGGAGAACCTTCTGAATTCTCGGACAAATATGAAAGCCCAACTTCAACAAGCTGAAACATCTATTGATGAAGAACAAGTAGAAGTGACGACTAAGTCAAGAGTAGATTTCTGGATCATTGCTAAGAAACAATTCGTCAAAAATCATTGTTCTCTAAATATTCGTCAAAAATCATTGTTCTCTAAATATGTGGAGTATGTATGTGAAGGGATGTCAAGAGATGTAACAGTTAAGAACATCGAAAATCAAGCAACAGAAGTGAACTCAATCAATTGGGAAAATATCCAAAGACACAACAAAGTTAAAAAATGTAAGTATATCTTCATCTGTGGCATTCAGGTAATAATAATGTCATTACAAGAGTACGGAAAGGATGTGGAATGCATTAATTTTGTCAACGATATCAGGCATAAATTTTTTTAGTGATCAGTGCATAAGTGGAATAGTCTATAATTTGAGTCAATGAGTAGTTTCATGGATCTATAGGCCTAACTATTATGTTAGCCTAGAAGATCATTATGCATCTAAGTTTTTAGCCATAAAATTATTAACAAAAGACATTACTAGTATGCATAAAGGAACTTGTCCCTTGCAATTAAAGGGGAAGTTAGTCTACAAACTAGAAAATACTACAAATCCTCCACGAAGATGTCATATAGTAGAAGCTGAAAAACATGAAATAATAGGTCCTTGTAAAGAGGTTGTACCCGTTAAGCTAAGATCGGGACAGATTAAGCTTAAACCATTTGGGTAAATGCATTTGAAAAGTCTAAAGTCTCTAATAATGAAAATGTGTTAATCGTAGATGAAGAGGATAAAGTCCATATAGATGTTAGGCAATCGATATGTTTTTTTAGAGGCCCGCTATCTAGATGTCCTAGCTTTAGGTCCAATCCTAATCTTAGTATCTCTCACAGGAATCAGGTAACTACATCAAGCTTTATCCCATTCGTAGTAGATAAAGATATAACAAGTATGATAGCAACGCTAAAAAGAGAGTAGAAAATAAACTAGTAAGAGAACCAGCTAGACATATAGATCTAGGTTCAAGCTTTATCCCATTGGGTCCCCAACAACACCGTTATACTCCAAACCCATGGGAGATCAGGAAGAAACATCCGACCTTTTGAGCCAATGAGAAGGATAATAGGATATAAAACCAAGATCATTAGTGAACCTATTTATGAAAATGAGAAAAATATGGTCATGGAAATAGATCTAAGACATGTCAACAAATGATCATTTAGGAATGAAGAAGTGAATATTATAGGATCACCAATTCTAATAGTATTTATATCCCAGTAACCATACGTTTAGTAGGATTTCATATATAGTTATGAACTATGTGCATTCATAGATTCAGGATGTTCTGTATGCTTTGGGAAAAAAAGCATTATTTCCTGACTTCATATGAAAAAAGGCATGTAGGCTAGTTCATATTAGAATAGCCGACAATAGTATCATGATTCACTCCAAAGCAACAGTAGAAGTTCCTATTATGACAGAAGGTGTTCCATGTGTAATTCCTATACTCTTTGCTACTGAACAAACCTCACATGATATGCTCATAGGAAATAACTTTCAAAGGTCACATGCCCCAGTAGCACAACACCTAGATATGATGGTTTTTCATATAAACGGGAAAGATGCTTGGGTGAAAAAGATTAGACATGCCTACACACACCAAGCAATTTAGTTTACGTGCACAAGCCAATGATGAATATATTCTTCCTACACAGAAAGAATTTGCACTATCAATATGTGGAATAATATTGTAAGAAAAAATTATTGAACAACAAAAAAGATTATGCAAAAATCTGTGTATTAAGATAATCCCTTAAAATATTGGAACAAAGACAAATAATTTTTTACCAAGAAACAAATAGGACAAAAAATGGTTATCAGGGTTAAACAAATGCTCTACACCTATAAAGATCATCAAGCGTTTAAGGAACAAATAGACAAATTATTGAAAATGGGTTTAGTTAGATAAAGTAATAGTCCTCATTCTAGCCCTCCTTTTATGGTTAGAAATCATGAGGAAGAAAAACAAGGAAAAGCTAGAATGATTATTAACTACACAAAAAAATTAAATGATAACACTGTCTTTGATGGATATTATATCCCTAATAAAACAGTCATATTCAATAGAATACAGAGAGTCACTTGGCTCTCTAAAATGGATTTGAAAAGTCGGTACAAACTGATAAAAATGGACGAGGAAAGTATTCCTCTAACAACATTCAGTGCACCATAAGGGCACTATGAATGGCTAGTACGTCATGCCATTTGGTTTAAGGAATGCACCACATATTTCATAGAAGAATGGACAATATCTTTAAAAAGTTTAATCACTATTGTCTTGTGTATATCGATGATATCTTAATTTTCTCCAAAACATTAGAATAACAGGAGCATGATCTTAAAGTAATAACTAAAATTTGCATTAAGCATGGAATCATCTTATGATAGAAAAAAATGTATATATGCAAAACAATAAATAGAGTTTCTCCAAATGGGAAATATGTGTGGATAAAGTCGGACAAGTTGTACTACAAGAACAAGTCCTAGAAAAGATAGAAAATTTCCCGATGAAATAAAACATAGAAAACAATTAGAAAGGTTTTTAGGATATCTTACATATGCATCTGATTTCATCAAGGATCTACCGAAACTTAGAAAACCTTTACAAGCTAATTAAA
Source organism: Persicaria maculosa (assembly GCA_963922045.1). NCBI lineage: Eukaryota > Viridiplantae > Streptophyta > Magnoliopsida > Caryophyllales > Polygonaceae > Persicaria > Persicaria maculosa. Next base: position 61,426,454 of record OY998259.1, read on the forward strand.
TTAAAGAAAGATTAAGTTTGGTATTGGACTAATTCAGACAAAAGATTAGTTCAAGAATTAAAAAAAATCATTGTGTGAATCTACCGATATTAAAACTACAGGACGAAGATGATGAATTGGTTCTTGAAACTGATGTTAGTGATTATGATTGGGGGTTGTTTTAAAACTAAATACAAATAATAAGATTTGCATGTACATGTGTACAACAATGACAGTTTCAACAAATCCGAATATAATAACACATTGTCATGGAAAATGAGATTCTTGCAATGTATCAAGGAATTCAAAATTTTATAATCTTTTTAGCCCTTAAACCCTTTACTTTTAGAATAGATTGTAAAGGAATAATGCGTACAACAATGACAGTTTCAACAAATCCGAATATGAAAGCGCATGGGAGACTCCTGCATTGGCAAATAGTCTTTAACTAATTTATGTTTTTTGTTGAACATGTGCAGAGATATAAAAAAAACGCTGCATATAGTCTTACTAGAGAACATGCTTATGGACATCAAATGACCAACATGGGAGGCTCCTGCATGGGTTCACACCTAGGTGGACCGTGATCTCTTATCCAATATAAGAAATAGCAGAGAAAGGTTGCGCCTCTCAGTCTTGTTATTTCAAATGATCTAGGAGTTTATACTCACTGCAGATACCACTGCTAACTCTTGGAAACAATACACAGGACGATCGAAAGATTTTTAATGTTGGAAATCATCATAATGGTACTACAATTACCATAAGATGTTCAAGAAATACCCGTAAAAATGGAGAACGAGAATTTTCCATATTTTTATTGGGAAATTATTGGAATAGTTGGTTAAAATTGGAGTCACTACACTGATAGGTGGAACGACTAGAGAAGGCAGATAGGTTGGGATACCAAAGCAGGATTATGAGGGGTATTCTTACCGACCTCTAGAATGGAATTTTTCATAGACTTTGGGGGAACTGGCCCAAGCAAGATAACATTCTATTTAGATACTTTACCCAGTTCCAAAAAGAAATCTTCTAGAAACCGACAACATGGGAAGGAATCAATCAAATTACCTATATAAACGTCATCAGCGCTTGCATGAAAACTATTGTCATTAACTACTATCATCAATTATTTTTGTCAATAACTACTTTCATCAAATGACTATAGAATATTGTTGTCAACTACTATCATCAATTATTGTCATAAACTATACTCCCTCCGGTCAAATTTGTTTGATTTTTTAGGGTTTTTATTTTGATCATAAATATAAGATGTTGAGTAGCACTTTTGACATTTTCAAGAAACGGTCCCCTGGAAACCCCTTAAATTTTGAAAAGGAGCAGTCTTTTCATTTACCCAGTCCCACCCTCATTTATTACTCGAATTTTCTTTTTCTCCATTTTTCAAAAAATTGTGTCTGTATTTGCTTAAAATTTAAAGGGGGTAACCTGAACTCAAATAGTAGTAGAAGATTAAGTCTAAATCAGTCCTAATTATGGAGTGTTTAGTACGGATTACTTCCCACATTTGATTTCATTAATTCTTGTGCCACCCACTACAAAATCAAACAATTTTGACCGGAGGGAGTAAAATACTATCATCAACATACTATTGTCACCAACTATAGGAAAAAAATTATCAACAAAAATTATTACTAATGAGAAATAAAAATTGTCATCGTGACACTGTTCGGTAAACATAACACAATTGTCTGTCTAATTCACTTAATGAGACAAATGAAGCATCATATGGCATCGAACTCTTCCCAAACTCATGAGTACATATGCAACTTATAAGTAACAATCACCTATTTATTTTAGGCCTCCTTCACCTCTCGTGGTGGAAAGCCAATAAAGGACACCATTAAAGGAATAAGCTTCACACTGAATACAAGTAGGGTCCCACCAAACCAATCATATGAACTATGATGCATAAGGAAAGCAATCAAAAGAGTTCCAAATGCACTTTTAGAAGTTGTAAACCTAAAGCGGACATTGAGACTCCTTCATAGGACAAACAAGTACCATCATCTTATAATTGTCATTAGAACAATTGTAGCCCAATCCATATATATAGAGTGAGGATACAATGTCTCGTCGACTTATCGGGGGATGTTTAACCTTGTAGAAAACTCTAGTGAACAAGCTATATGAAAGGAAGTGATTGTTGTCGGCTAAAACACAGATTATCACGGTGGACGACGCCGAAAGCAAGTATGATAAAATGAGTCATCTTTAATGTATGGCAATACATCAAACACTTGGTAAGCAATTGCACATTGGCAAAAAAAAACTAAATTATAGAATAATACAATTTGTTCATTGAAACACAAGTAACGAACAATTATAAGAATGCAATTCCATATTTTAAGCTAAATAAGGAATTGCGTATTTATAATTTGTTCAACCAACAAAAAAAAAAAGGTCACCAAAAAACGTTGATTACAAATGACACATAGATAAAACACGCATTTAAAGCTCTTAATTCACATGACTTTCAAACTAATATTCAACTTAAATCAAATTGAAAAACAAGTTACCCTTTTTTCAATTCATAAGTCACTTGAGAGGAGGATAATATATACTTGTAATGACTTTCGTTGGTGGCCAAGATTAAAGTTGAATGGGAGGTAGAGCAACTGAAAATCAGTTGTCATCACAACCAAATTGAAGCTAGGTCGGAGTTGACGCCAACGACAACAAGTTGAACACGGATAGAGGAGAAGGTGATTTTCGATTTTCGAAACCCTATCCACCCGTTCTAAATCAAGGAGGCTAGAGGAGGATAGTGGCTCATTGAAGAAGACAATTGGACGTCAATGAAAAGGTTTGTTAATGATGTTCGAGATAGAGTATGAGATAGGTGCTGATAGAATCGCAAGTGTGGGATAATGAAGGTAATGGAAAACACTAATTTGATTTTGATGAAGGTAATGGAGAGAGGGAGAGAGTTTGACAGTGTGAATTGAAGAGGAAAGAGGACAAAAGAAGGCCAAGATTGGGTTAAATACTTAAATTAAAATAGTGGTGATTTGAGGTTTATTAAAAAATTATGAACACTTCCTTAACTACCATTCTAAAATAGACATTTAGTTTTTTTTTTTTGTCGCAAAAAAAAACATTTAATTAATTAGACTTTCTAAATAAACATATCCCCAAAATTCTCCTTTTTTCATAGCACTGAATTTAACTTTGTGTAATAGAAAAATTACGAAAAAACCGTTAAAAATAGTAAACTTTTTATATATATAAAAAAATGTTACCGTGAGTTTATCGAATTGCATCAACTTCATACATTTCCAATCATACTAGTTTATCAAATTTAAAACACCGACAATGAGATCGATGTAGGGACGACAACAACAATAACATATGGCAAGAATTACCAACCCAACCCAACTCCAAGGGGAGGGCTCGAACCTGAAATCCAGGCAGGGGACATTTCACAAAATCTGGAATTTCAAATCCATTGCTCCCAAATTTCAAGTTCTGTGGGTTTTTTTTAATCACCAAAACTTGCAAGTTGTTGATGTTTAAAAGAAGTGGACAAATTGAGGTACCCAGGAATACAGGGAAATTGTAGCTTGGATAGATTGTTGTTCAAAGCAAAAGCTGTTGCAACAACTAACAAACTTGTTCGCTGGAAGAAGAAGAAGATATTTGACACTTCCAATCATTCCAGTTGGTAACAAGTCAAGGGTGGTACGCCATACCCTCCTCCATTTTCCAATCAAATTCCCAAAATCTATCTCCAAAACTCACACAACCTACACCCCTTTTTCAACTACTCTGCTTCAAAACAAACCCCACAACTATCACCCGCAACCTCCTTCCTGTTCCCGCCACGCAATTTCTCACTTACCTTGTGGAAGATAATCCGAGATTGCTTACCTGCTGGTTGATGATTCACATTGAACTCTGTGTAAGGCTCAGGACGCAGCAAGTGATCAACAGGGTTATCCGACCAACCAATTGCCCTGTATAAATTGGCTTCCAATAGTTTATCCAAGGAGAAACTAATGAACACAATGGTAACTTCAAGTATATATGCAGATGATGAATTTACAAACTCACAAAAGAGATCAAGATCAAGTGCGTAAAACAAACTTTAATTTGAATGTATAATTCTCAAAACTTCGCATGAGACTGGGGCTGGCTGCTGTGTTAATGAGAAACAGTCCTTTGGATTCGGTCGCAAGGCAAACAACGTGACTGGATTCATTATGCTAGGACATTCCTGGGTGAAACATGAAACACTACATCAAATTCCTGCGTAAGTGCATTAGAATATAATTTTACAGTTGAAACAAAAATGATCAAGTCCATAGGAAGTGAAGAGAGAAAACGACTAAAGAATGAAGGTCAAAACATGAGCACAAAACACAGATGATTATGCAATAATCATCTGTGGCTCTCCGCTGGGTAAAGACTAATAGGATAATGTCTGGATGTATGAATGAACAAGGCATAATTGCTTAGATTATGAAAAGGACATTTCACAAACATCTAAAAATGGCCATTGTTCAAAGCATATTTGACTAGATATAAAAGGACTCCAAGGCCCAAACCAGAACATTTACAGGAGAATGAGTTAACCCGGGAGAAGGTTTGGCCTCAAAACTGAAGACAACAGCATCAGAGAGATGTTGTACGTTGGACCCCCAGAGTTAATATCAACTAACGCCTTAAAATTGAAGACAAAATCATCAGAGAGATGTTGACATGTTGTAAGTTGTAGCAATAAGTTGGACCAGACTTGATATCAACTAACTCAATTAATGTAGTTAGATTTATTGACAATCAAATCCCCTCTAATCCAATCCAATCCACTCCATTAAATATACAACAACAAACAAAGGGGTCAGGTTACTTTTAGTAAATACATTCAACCAATTCCAATTCTTTTATTCATTAACAATACTATAGTGCCCACCATTTCCGACTCGGTGGTTCGATCTATAATTTCGAATTAATGTCGTTGAAAAGACAAAGTGCAAATATTAGATGATTCAAACAGAATTTATGAAGCACATTTGGCAAGTAAACATCCAATTTGTGACCATTCCAAACTGAGCAAACTGTTAAAATTAATACACAATGAGAGGAAATACTAATAGGATCAATAGATGCTCCAAGAACTATGTTATTTCTGGACAATACAAAAGGAAATCCCATATACAAATATATCACTTAAAAGGGTTAAAAATGATTTAAAATGCAGTTCTCTGAAAATGATGAATGATAAGGAACATTATATCAAGAAAAATTAAACATCCCAGAGATAAATGGAAAAAAGGCCTCTGCATTAGTGCTACGAACCTTAAAAATGTAGAAAATTTTGCAAGACTAGTAATGTTTCAAAATGAATGCCAAGATTTAAAGAAAATATCCTTTTAAGAATAAAGATGCCCACTTTGGCTTTGTAGATGAGCACAACATAATGAAAATATCAACTTTTTCCTTGTGCATTTTGCAGGCTGTTGGTAGAGGGAGATGTCAATAGTGAGAGTAGGAACATATCTGAACATTTTAGATTCAGTTTATAATATTGCAACCCTGCATTGCGAGATTTAATTTTATCATCGGTATGGCGTACAAGTTTTCATGAGAAAACAGATACAACAACTTTGAACTTCAAATTTTACATGAAACTTATGCCAAAATGAAGTGAAGTTATGCATTAAGCAATGAAAATAGATAGCTGCCTGTCAGTGATTTTCTCCACAAGTTCAACTCCCCCAACCCAACAAATGCAATAAGTTTTATAGCTACATAAGAATTTAAATTCTTGTGCAAATAACAGAATGCACACAACCCATTACATATTTTGAAGAAAAATGAAGCTTGAATACTTGAAAGTTGAAACTAGACGTCTAGACCTAAATCATTTGGCCAATCGTTCGAACTGCACAAAACTGAAAACAATTATAGAGCCATATGAGAGAGAAAGGCACAAACATGCAAGCATACCTAGACAAACAACCATGGAGACGGAGGCGACAGGGAGAGGAATAGGGAGAGGGAGAGCAATCAAGATAAAGTAAAAGAAAATCCTGCTTGGAGTAATTTCTACCACAAACACATCCAACAAATTCATTATTTCATGGCAATTATGTCTCCTTACCTCAATCAACAGGATTAGATGACGCCTGCAAATGTTGTTCCTCAATGGCATTCTGAAGTTTCTGAAGTAATCATCATATAAAGATGGGTTAATGGTGTATGAAAAAGAAGATGTACTCGTCTCAAGGGTTAAAATGTAATCAACCTATCTACCTTAACTGAATTTCCAACTTCCTCCAATTTCTGTAGAAGTATTAAGTCCCCTGGTTGAGGGAGAGGATCATATCTCAAAGATTTTGACGATGCAGATGCCTGTAAGTAATTGAAGATACAAATAAATTCAGAACCAGAGAGGAACAATAACCCAGAGTATTAATTGGTAGATAAATAGTAGAGCAAAATGAGAAACATTTAAGTTGCAGGAATTACATCGAATTCGCACAGATTCTTATGAATGATGAAATTCCCTGGAACATAGTTTGGCATACTATTTTTATTATTATTATCATCATCATCATCCTATTTCCTTATTATTCCGTTTGCTATTTTTTTATTTTTCCATTAAAGACAATATTTCTTTAATTTTTTAATTTTTACGATATTCTGCACTCATCAAATTTTTTTTGGACGAGGACTGCATGAAGGGGTTAGAACACAGGGCTCGACAGAGGAAAACGGTTGAGCTAAGGTGCCTATCGCTTTAGAGCGTAGGGAACGGCCAAGGCATGCTTTTCTGTATACTATTCGAGAGCCTAGTGTAACTTGAGGGGTGCACTTAGGAAAGTGAACCATGGTTAATGGGACTAACGAGGTCTGAGAGGACAGGGTTCATTAACAAACACAGAAAAAAAAAATTAGTTGAGTTAACACATTAGTTCTAACCGGAAAGGAAGCTAACTTTTTCAAATTCCACCAAATTTGAACTTGGACAGCTAACAAGAAACCTATGTGTTAAAAGAAAATTGACTTGATGTTTGCAAATCTATCTACAGATATAGAAAGTATAATAGAAAGAGAATTTTGCTTATTGCCCTTGGATATTTGTCATAACATATTTCCAACATAAGAACACTTTTCTTCAATGAAAGAAATTATTTACCAAACAATGAATAGAAACGTGAATAACATAAAAGTGGCAAAACGGAAAAAAAACAAAACAAACAAGTAAAGAGAGAAAAAAAAAAACTACAAGATGCTGCTATTTGATTCTAGCTGTGTCCAGTTTTCCAAAAGAAGGGCCTAGGCCCTGCATATGCACTATGGGGGCAGAAACAGTCACGTTTCGGAGACACCTTGTTAAGACTCCTCAAAGCCCAAAACAAAAACTCCTCGGACACCCTGTTAATCCTAGGCTCTAAGCAGAGAGAAAAAAGCATATAAAAATGGCCAGTTATCTCATGTTTAAACCCCATCCCCCGATCTTGTTTCAAAATATTTTATGTATCTAAGACACCCCCACCCCACCCCCCTCCAAAATAGTACCTTGTATGAATTAATGAAATCCTCCTGGATGGCTGGATATTAACTCATTCATAATCTTTAAAAAAATAATTGGAAAACAACTAATTTGACAGAACATTTCACAACTGACCTTCAGGAAATGGATCTACCCAAAATTGAACCTAAGACTAGCCATTTCAAATTTCATGCATTTGATCCACATCTGCCGAATTGTGGCAAGAGTGTTCACTAAATCAGCCATTGAAATTTATCTTCCTAATCAATCCTCAATATGTCAATAGGCATTAAAGTATTTCAATCGAGTAAATATTAGACATAAAATCAATTTTCCTCAGTTCTTGTACTTAGGGAAATGGGTATGAAACAGCAATGGTCACCTTGAGGATATGCTATCAGGCATCAGCTACAAACTATGATAACCTCACCCCATTGGATTTTATTTTTTAGGGGGTTATCGTGGGGATCCAAATTCACTTTGGGCCCCAACTAATCCCACAGAGCTCATTGGATATCAACTACTTGGCAAAGCTCCCATTTTTTTTCTAGCATCACAACCTGTAAGTGGAAGACTGGCAGCAAGGTTGAGCAATCGTACTATTGACATTATTTGGTAACTAGTTGCAGTAAATTGGATGTCTATTTGCAGAAAATGATTTTAGGGTTGAAAGAAAATACAAGTGGGCAACGTATTCGATTTTAAATTAGTTTGTAAGTTAAATCTGTCACCAATAATCAATTTCGGAATTTTTTTTTTTTTAAAAAAAGAAGGTGTAAGATTTACTAGACCTAATTCCCAATATCATATTATTACATTATTACATATCCTTGATCAATACAGAGATTTTTTTTTAATGTAAAAGTTTTGAATAACATGCATTGCTTTTGCAAAAGCTAACCAACTATCTTTTGTGAAATGAAACATCAAAGATCAATAAAGTATAGTTCGAAAAGAACCAGACAGCTGAGCAATATGAAATAAAACAAGCAGTTTCTTGTCAAGATTGTCTTGTTTTTGTCATGAGATTGGGGACAGAAGTCTCTTCCGAAAATTGAAACTATACAGAGATTGGTGACAGATAATATTATATTCAAATGTCCTTTTCATTAATATTCACATAATATAGCCAGAAAATTTGATAAGTTCCCAGTTCCCACCCCTAAGGAATCCTAAAAGCTACAAAACAACTCATTTTTCAAAACAGATACTAAAATGCCTTCCTAATCTGTTAAATATTTCGATTCATTGTTTCCGAGTATTATATTGTATAGGAACATTGCAGTAAGTATCATGAAAGGAGGAAAGGTTATATGTTACTAACCAACTATACATCCTTTTTTGGAATAAAGGTTATGCTTCCTAAAGAAAAGAATGCAGTAATGGCTAACTCCTATAGACATACCCAAGCAGCTTGTGGTTGAGAGAATTTGAAACTTGAAGCATCATCAATAGTAGAAATTTGTCTAGAAAATGCTTCAGTTCTCATGTTTGCAAGGCGAGAAAGAACAACCTGAAAAGCATAAAATTAATAAATATAAATGACCCGACACATTAATTTGCAGTCTGCAGAGTACCCTAGCCATGAAAATAAACGATCACCTTTCTAAAGGCAACTGGATCTCCAACACCTTGAATTTGAACATCATCACTAGGTGGTCTTCTGACACCAGCATTCTCAATTCTAACAGAATATACACCAAAAAGGGACTGCAAATAACCTGATAAAAAAAAAAAAAAAAAACCAATCCTAAGTAAGCAGAACCTTGAATAATGGAAATTTTAACCAAAATTGTGTGACTAGATATTATCAAGACTCGTTGATTCGATATGGCACTTGTCACCATAGAACCTAGGGGAAGTAGAGTAACTTATTTCACATATATTTTGCACATTACGCTCTGCAGATGCTTCCCCCTTTCCCCTACAGTATAGCTATCAAATATTGCATCACTAAAAGCTATTCAAGGTTCAATAATCTAATTAACAAGCAAAATATTCTGGGAATGCCAAATCTTCAGCTAGCCACAATCAAGTAGATTATGAAAATTTTAAGAATATTAGCAAAGAAATTGAGTCACTACCCACTCAGGAGATATTATTAACAATTTACCAATTTATTTATCCACAACAGCCAATGCCATGGCACTAATGAAAAAGGACTGAAGCTTTATACCTTGTTCAATGACAACATCTGCCACAGATGGCAATAAAACATGCTTCTCCTTCTTCAAGACTCCAAAACAAGGAAATGATACTGGCTTTGTGACCTGAGCTAAAAGTAAAAATAGCATCAACTAAAGTTGCTATTATAGTAGTTCCTCAGTCAATTTGTGGAAAAAACAAAAGACTGTATACTATTCCGAAAACCTTCACAGTGCCTAAATTCGTTTGCAGGATTATAAGCAATCATTCCATTTATGCCATGGCATCTGCCGAAAATATCCCAATAATGTGGTGATAATTGTATAGCATTGACAACATTATCCCAACGGCATCAACCATTTCCGACAAGCTCAACGAAATTAGAAACCCTAAAAGCCACAAAGATGTAAGAAATAGACTTACTTTATAGACGATGGAATCGGGGGTAACATAGAGCTTCCTTGAACGGATATCCTTACGAAGTATGTACCTCCGAACAGGCAAATACAGCAACATGAAGATCCCAATCCCCCAAGCCAGCATAAACAGCAACGAATACATCACCCACTGAGCAGTTTGGTATTTGACGAAAGGGTCTTCCATTTCTAGAAACGACGCCGTATACAGCACCGTCTCATTCTCATCGTCGGCGGCGGAGGCACCACCGGAAGCCTCGTCGGGGAATCCGTTCCCCGATAGCAAACCTTTCTCCAAGCTCTCGATTTCCACCACCGCATCCCTGGATCCCATCTAAAACCCTAATCGATTAGCGACGGGGAATACTGACATCCAGAATAAGAGACGCTATCAAAGTCGGATCCGGGCTTTAGAAAAGTGTAGCTGGAGTGAGATTTCGCCTGATGATCGACGATTTGACGGCCTTTGCGATTGGAATGGAATGGCGGGTTTTGGTCGGTGGAGTTTTCCGTCAACGGCGAACAGTTTAAGGAAGGGTAAGACTGTTAGGTGGTTGTAAGTATGGCTATGTGTGCATGGTCGTTCGAAGATTGTAATTTTCGCGAGGTATACAATTATTTTGTATATTTTGTGTGATACTTTTGAGATTTTGAATTTTTTCACCTCGCACCCTCGGGGTTAAATTTAACAAATTTCGTTAATTTTCAATTAAAAAAAAAGAGAAAAAGAAAGAAGAAACGGAGAGGGTTCCTCATGGATTGGTAAACTACACAACGGAAGGCGGAAGCAATGAAAAGCCTAACAAATTAGGGTTTTGCAATCAAATGTGGTGCAATTCCTTCCTATTCCTCTACCAACATAACCAGGAGCGATTTCCCCAATATTTGACATTTACTTCTCACACTAAAATAGCATTTGACACCATTTTAAACATGTAAAATGAAAACAAACAGAAATTATATAAATCATATTCAAATGAGGCAATTAACTGGTAATGCGAATCTCATTTTCCTCAATCGGCGTCTCGGCTTTTGGCTTCACTACCCTCTGGTACCGATCCATCTTCACCAAACTAAGATCGGGAGAGAGAGAAAAAATCAAAACCAAAATCGAAACAGGGCACTAACAATCCACCAGTCCGTGAAGAGAAAGCACTCAATAGAGAAGAAAAAAAAGAGTTACGGGAAAACCTGGAAGAGAAAAGCTGAGAGGGTGCCCAAGCGAAAAGCTGAGAGGGCTCCTCATCCTTCCTCTTCCTCGTCATCTTCGCTTCTCGCCGGAGAGGGTCTTGGCCTCTTGGGTTGGCTCGGGGAGAGAGAAAAGCTGAGAGGTTCCCAAAGCGTGTCTGTTCCTTTTTTCTTTTTCTTTTTAATTGAAAACTAACGAAATCTGTTAGATTTAACCCCGAGGGTGCGAGGCGATAAAATTCAAAACCTCAGGGATACCACGCGAAATATGCAAAAGAGTTGTATACCTCGCGAAAATTGCAATACCTCAGGGGTACTTCGCGAAATTTCCGTTCTTTTTTTTATTAACTACTTACAAAAATAGTAGAATTAGTTTATTTGCTATATGGGTTCATAATTTAACTAGTTTATAGTTAAAAAAAATGAAGCTAAACCAACAAGTTTATTTGGCGTTTATTTGGTTTGAAATTACCATAATACCCCTAATAACAACCAAATAAACTCCACTTTTTACAAATAAACTTTTTTTCGTCTCATACGGTGTTTATATTATTCCATAATCTTTCAACATTTATTTTACACAATTTTTCAATTTCAATTGTTTTTAAATTTTAGTCTTTAACTCCCCATACGGACCGATAAAAGCAACTATTACATTTAAAATTTGACTAATACATTTTAACTACGGATATATTTTAACTACCAAAAATTGCAGCTTATACAGATTCTGATTGGGCATCTTGTTCTTATACCAGACGATCAGTCACTGGTTTTGTCCTCCTCTTACGCTCCTCTCCTATGAGTTGGAAGTCCAAGAAGCAAGTTGTCGTATCTCGCAGCTCCACTGAAGTTGTTGTCGTATCTCGCAGCTCCACTGAAGTTGAGTACAGAGCAATGGCTCAAACTGCAGCTGAAGTTACATGGCTTGTTCCTCTCCTTGAAGAGTTGGGAGTTGCTCCAATCAAGCCTGTCACCCTCTACTGTGATAATCAGTCAGCTCTTCACCTTGCTCGTAATCCAGTGTAACGCACAAAATACATCGAAATCGATTGCCATTTCACTCGTGAAAAGGTGGTTGAAGGGTTGATTGATCTATGTCATATTGCGACCACATCACAGCTTGCTGATGTTTTGACTAAGGTCCTTCCATCTTACCAACAAAATGATTTGTTGGGCAAACGTGGGTTGTCTTCACCCCAAGTTTGAGGGGGGTCAGGATCCTCTCTTTATATTACTCTCCTAATATTTACCTAATTAAATAATTTTAACCGTTCAATCGATTCAATGGTCCAGATTTATACCCTGGCTCTCCTTGCCTTTCCCTCACCAAGATTTGACTACCAGTCTACCACGATACCAGTGCCACCATAGGTCCAAAACCGACCTCATTCCGAACTTCCGATCGACAACACCAATGCAATAACTATACCCAGAATTTTTGTGAACACAACCCAATTATAATCCATATTTCAACACAAAGTACGTCCCTCTCAGGCCACTGCTTTCCATCCATGGGGGATTGGCGGTGGCTTTGGCATCGGCAGCGACAACTTTCATCTCGAGGGCTTCTTCGGCCTCCAATGGCGAACATGCTCGTGACGCTCTTTAGAATTGCTCAATGAACACTGTTCAAGAAAATCACATGAGGAAATCCAAAAAAAAACCTACAAACTCAAGGCGGCTAAAAATCATATTGTTTATGGCAGGTGATGGAGAGGAAACTGTAGCCTCGTTGTGACAGTGGCGGCAAGTGAAAATCTGAATGCAACAGGAGCTCGAATTTCGCATCTTCTCTTATAATATTCACATCGGAAAACCAAAAATAAAAGAAGAAATTGTTTACGGCAGGCGGTGGAATTGGAATCCGATTCTGAATCTGACGAGGATGAGAGAGGAGCACCACATACCCTGATACCCATATTAGTTGGAACTTTTCGAAATGTTGGCGTTGAATGTCGTCAATAAGACTTCCTTTAGCCGATAATTCATCGACCGATTTGTCATCCTCCGCTGATGGGAGCACCAAGGAAGAGAGATCGATGAGGACAAATGATGTGACGAAGAAGTGTGGTAATACAAATCCAGAGGGGACTGCCTACAGAGAGCATAAGTGGTGGCGGGTGAGATTGAGATTAAGGTCGACGACGGGAGGAGGTAATTTTTTCCGTTTCTGTTTCTCTGATGTTGGGCAAAAGATAATTGGGAGGGATATAATCCCCACCGTAGAGTAATTTGGACAGTCCAGATTGTCTTATTAGGTAAATATTCGGAGAGTAATATAAGGAGAGGATCTTGATCCGTTTGAGGGGGGTGTTGAGCTACATATTGCAGTATTCAGTCGGTCATCATCAACATCAGACAATGTCCAGTGCAGCTCCGTAGGAAGGTCTTAGACTTGTGTTGTATAGGATCATATCTCGTGTAACAACCGAGCCTCCCCTTCTTTGTCTATAAATAGATGAATTGAACTCTGTAACCGATTCATTCAATGAGATAACCAATTCACTCTCTCTCTCTCTCTCTCTCTTTCTCTCTCTCAATTTTCCCGCGCTCTCTCTCGATTGCTCTCTCTCTCTCTCTGATGAGCTCTACGTTTCTAGTGGAAGATTGAGTCAATTGATCATCAATTGACATATTTCAGTTTTTTTTTAAATTTAGTTGTTTTTTTTTTACAGTAGGCAAACATTAGAATGTCTTAACACAAGATCATTCTTGATCATCCTTACGGATGATGTTACAAAGATCCTTGTTCAAAGGGAGAGTAGAGGTATTACATTGACAACTACTTTTAGCTATATAATCAGCTGCACAGTTAGCTTCTCGGAAGCAATGCTGGATCTGAGCTGTTGAGAACTCCATCTTCAACCTCTTGATTCTCTCTATGACTCTAAGTGCATCCCATGGGGGAGTTTGTAGACCTTGAGATGCTTTCACTACATCCAAGTTGTCACATTCAACTATAATATTCGTCCACCCTCAAGATCGGGCTAACTCTAATCCTTTACAGACAGCAAGGGATTCTGTTAGGAAGATAGATCCCCTAGAAACTTCATTATGACAAATATCAATAACCTGGCCATGCCAGTTTCGAACAATAATCCCAATAGGGCATTCCCCAGATTGTCTGACCGAACCATCTACATTTATTTTATATGTGTTCATCGGAGGTTTGACCCATTTTGAGTGTTTATTTCTTCTTTTCTGGTGTACCGTTTTGTCCTTTATTTGTGATTCCATCCATTCTTTTATGGCTTTGATTGCCTTAATGGTAATAGTCTCTATGCTTTCTATATTTCTATTTTAAAAAATGCTATTGTTTCTGGCTTCCCATATAGCTTTCCAAATTATGCATAGTTTTTCAAAATGTACATTGCTCCTATAGATAGCTTCGATATTCTTGGTAGATGCCAGGGGCGTCCCAATACCAATGAAGCAGTTTCTTGTTTCTGCTTCATATTTGTTTATGATTGCTTTTGTGTATGGACAATGAAGGAGTAAATGATCATTGTCTTCTTCTCTAGTGCCACAAAAACAACAGGTAGAGGGGATTCTATTGAAAAATCTATTTAATCTTTCTTTTGTTGCTAATCCATCTATTGTGATTTTCCAAATGAAGTGTTGGATTCGTGGTGGGATATGAAGCTTCCAAATCCAGGAGTTACTAGCGTTGGTTAAGTTTTGGGGAGTGTTAGGGTTTGTAGAGCGTTTAGTAGTGAAGACTCCATCTCTACTATATATCCAGATTAGCTTATCTGGGGTATTCCAATCCGGAAGCTGTATTTGTAAGATTTGGTGTACAATCTGGGGCAGAAATAATTGGAACATGAGGTTCATATTCCATTTCTTATCTTGTGTTAGTAATTGGGATCTACCATCATATCAAGACTATGATCACCTCTGTATCTGTCTAAGGTTCCCTCCATTATTCAGGCAAGGGATCTGTCCAGATGTTGACCTTTTCACCATTCTCAATGATCCATAAAAGACCGTCTTGGAATTGGTCTTTGAGTTTCAGTAGACGGCCAAATTGCCAAGATGTATTGTGAATGTTAAGTTCGTTAATATTTTTATTTCGGAGGTACTTTTCATTGATTACTTTTACCAATATATTGTTTGGTTGGGTGTAGAGTTTCCAGAGAAGTTTAATCTGAAGAGAGATGTTCTGCTCTTCAGCTGTTCGGATACCTAAGCCGCCTGAGAGTTTGGATGAACAAATTTTTTTCCCAACTAACTAGTGGGTTGTATCGTTCATTATGGGTTTTGTTCCATAAAAAGTTTTTATTAACTTGGTCAATCTTCCTAAGGACTTCCTTAGGGAGGAGAAAACTTTGCATAAGATAGTTAGTTTTGGAGCTGAGATTAGCTTTTATAAGTGTTGTTCTCCCTGCTTGAGACATAGACGATGCCTTTAGGGCTGTGCATGATTCGGCCCAAACCGATTTTCTGGGCCGAACCAACACAAACCAAACCGAACCGAACCTAACCGAAGTTTTTCGGTTCGGCTTTCGGTTCAAGAATCTTCAATTTTCGGTTTCGGTTCGGTTTGTGTTCGGTTTAGGTTCGGTTTGTGTTAAACCGAATTTTTTTATACACTATATATATATATACACTTTATATATATACACTAATACACAAATACTATGTATATATATACATATACAGTGTATACATACTTACTATACTTACTATGTATATACATCATCAGTGTGTATACACACACACACTGTATTTGCACATACTGTAATATTTGCATGTGATATATATATATATATATATATATATATATATATATAGGGAAGCTTTAAAATGTAAAAAGTCCTTAACGTGTAAAATTGGCTTAACGTGTAAAATTTGGGTTTGAGGGAAAACCGACACGCGGGTCTGATTTAAAAAAAAAATGAACCGGGTTTAGCCTACTGGTGTTTCTTCCGCTCTTATTCCCTCTCCCGCAATTCTCTAGATCTGAGAGCGAACCTCCGCCAGTCCTCCGCCTCCTTCCTCCTCCTCATTCCTCCTCCTCTGCCAGTACTCCGCCCTCGAGGCCAGGCTTGACTCCGTCTCCTACCGGATCTCCTCCCTCTACTCCCTCCTCTCCCTCATTCTCGCCTTCATCCCTCGCCTTTTCATCGCCGACCTAGGGTTATCTGCCTCCAAGCCTTATGGATCCTCCAAACCGGCCTCTCCCTCCCACGTCGACACCTCCACGGCGGTTCTGTGAGGACGCCTTTGCTCAAGGGCTCGAGCAAGGAGATCAGGCCGGGGAGGACGGCGCACAACATGTCGTCGTCGTCGCTGATGAAGAAATCGGAGCTAGGGTTGGTTTCGAAGGTGCGATGTGGCGCATTGAGGCTGACACTGCAAAATTTCCAAGAGGTAATTCTCAGGACGAAGCTGTTCGTTCTCTTTCCGACGATTCCTTTGGCTTTCATTGCTCAGTGCCTCGATTTTGGACGGGTAAGTTTTTAATTTCCTAATTCAATTAGGGCTTCTGAACGGTTGCAATTGATTGTTTGAAGTTAGGCATTGTTGATTTAGTGATCGATTGCAGTTGAGTGTGTAGTTCACATAGTGTTGTTTTGTGACATTTGGTGATATCGATTGCAATTCTCAAGCTTGCTCTCTGGCTAATGCAGCTTGTGAATCAATCTGCACATTTCAATGTATTCTGAAAGTTTAGATCCTGGATCTCTAATCAATCTGCATATGAATGCCTCAATTTTGAAATTATAAGCTTGTTAATATGCTTTTTCCTTTCTTGAATATACCAATCAGAGATTTTTCTTTGGAAAACCAATCTAGTTCATATCAATGTCATGGAAAGGACTATGTCTTGCCCTCACATTTGGAATCTTATGATTCATTACATCATCTATAGTGAGCATATTCAAATTGCACAGAAATGTTTGTTAAATCTATAAGAGTTATGAAAGCATGTTGCTGATCCTTGAAATTTCGGCTTCTCTGCAGGTGAGAGAAAAGGAAAGAAAGATCCCGGAAGACCAAGATCCGGCCATCTCACAGGCAAGGAAGAGGCATCAAATGATGTCTGGTTTGCCAAAGTTGTTTGACATTATCCGTCTTCTGTTTCAATCGATTAGCCGGTCAGTCATGACTAAAGAGGAACTCTTGTACAAAGTCATCACAGGCCACTCTGATGTAGTTGATAGAGGTAAAAGTCTTAAAAAAGACTTAGTTTTAAACA
Organism: Persicaria maculosa; assembly: GCA_963922045.1. NCBI lineage: Eukaryota > Viridiplantae > Streptophyta > Magnoliopsida > Caryophyllales > Polygonaceae > Persicaria > Persicaria maculosa. Next base: position 61,443,906 of record OY998259.1, read on the forward strand.
TTTGACTTCACTCGGTCTTTTCAGTTTCTGAATTCAGCTGCTTCTGTTGGCAGGAGAAGTTGTAGAACAGTTTAAATTGCTTCAGGAGCTTGAACCCGAGTATATATCTCAACGCTTATGTAAAAGCGGAGACACTCTCGTCTGGTAAGCCCTGTCTTTCATCTTCCATTCTTTTGGAAGCTTACAAGTGATTTGTATGCTGATATTTCACTTTTCTTTCCAGTGTCAACAATTCCGTAAGTGTCCAATAGCATATACCCCAGATTTAAGCCTTTTGTTTGTCTTCAGGATTAAACTTGTGAATTGTATTATTGATGCCTCCTTTTAGTGTGTCATTAGTTTCAGTCATGATTGATTATCACTGGTTTTGGATTTACACGAGCCATGAGGATGCCGGGGCTTTTGTTAAAAGTAATGCAGCTGTTGGGTTCTGCAAAATTTCTTGATTTGTGCAGATTGGAATATTTTTGGCCTATTAGCTCAATTAGAAGAGCAATGTGCGTATGCACAAAGATGTGGGTTCCAATCCCACATAGGTTATATCATAAACAAGAACACAACAATCCCAAATTGTTAACCATGCACATTATAATCTTAGTTACGCACGTTTTAAACTAAATAATGCACTTTTTAATCTTTATATTGCTTGTTAAGATTCGTTATTTATTGCGATCATCCAAATGTCCAGCCAGTTAACATCAGAATCTCGTGTAGCGGTGTTTATGTTGATAAAGCTAGCACGAGATCTTAACCCTCAGGTCAGTGCGATCATTAACCATCTCATTGACATTTTCATGATTTATGACCCGCAAATACTTGAGAGTGCAAAGGTCAAACAGATAAAAATACAAATAAAAGGGGAAACAAGCTCATCTCTATCACTGATCCCTCTTCGAGTAACAGAGATCTTCCAGCTCCTGCTCACTATGATTTCGGCGTGCAGGATTCAAATCAACAATGTCCCTATACGATAGCTTGAGCAACCCATTACTTGAAGTTAAAGATGGAGAAACCGAGGAAAGGAAGCAAGGGGCGTCCTTACCTCTCACTTACACGAAAGGGATCTCCTCCCCTCAAGGCAAAGCCACACCAGCAGAAAGATCATCACACACAGACTCCATGACAGTAGCAGCCCCCTGTTCAGTACACACAGATTTCATGACAACAGCCCCATTCTCAGCTTTTTCCTTAGCTTCCACTTCTTTTCTCTTGTTTTCCTTTTGTTCAGTACACACAGATTCTATGACAACAGCCCCGTTCTCAGATTCTATGACAACAACCCCTTGTTCAATTCATATCCTTTCCAACTTGCTGCACAGCACATGACCAAATGCTTAATTAATAGAAATAATTGCAAAGGAACCAACATCAATTCATATCAATTTTTAGACTGCAAAAAAGGCAGTTACACATTACAAAAATGATCTGGGTTTCCTGTTCTTGTTAAATGAATAAAAAGTAGCAGTAACAGCAGCACATCAAATAACCATGAAAAATGATTCAAATCGAAAAAGGGAACTTTATAGTTGTTTAGCTATGACCTATTCACATTTAATTTATCTCAGGCATCTATAATGCACCAGGAACAGATCGAAGATCAGGATATCCTTATTATGCAAAGCGACTGCATAAAAGACTCAAATGAGTAAAAAGATGAAGAAAGACTCAAATCGAAAAAGATCATGTCAGCATATATTAGGTTAGAATCCTCACGATAGGACGTGGTGGTAGAACAACAATTTGACATTCAAACTAAAAGTTGAGATGCTCAAAATTGAGATTACAATACTTAAAAGTGCACAATTGCATTCTAAATTTGCACATATTGTATCTTACTTTTGCACAATTGTATTCTAAATCTGCACAATTGTATCTTACTTTTGCACACTTGTATTCTAAATGTGCACAATTTTATTCTAAATCTGCACAATTGTATCTTACTTTTGCACAATTGTAGTTTAAATTTGCACAATTGTATCCTACTTTTGCACACTTGTATTCTAAATGTGCATATTACAATTTTATTTTTGCAATTTATGTTCTTATATTTGCACTTTACAGTTGCACAAATGCACTTCACAGTTGCACAAATCCACTTCACAGTTGCACAAATCCACTTCACAGTTGCACAAATGCACTTCACATTTGCACAAATGCACTTCACAGTTGCACAAATGCACTTCACAGTTGCACAACTGCACTTTATAGTTGCACAAATGCACCTTACACTCTTATTCATGAAGAGAAACATAGTACTTGTAAGCGAGAAACATAGATAGCCTATGCGGGATTTGAACCCGCATCTTTGTGCGTAGCACATTGCTCTACCATTTTGAGCTAATAGGCTTTACATTTGATTAAAGCAAAGGGACATACATCATTTTGTCGTTAATGAAACAAATCCAATTGAACCAAAGACAAACACAACTAGCAAAAATGTTGAATACTATAATAGAAAAATTGAACATAAGAGTTCTGATGTCCTTGTCTATTTATCATCACTTGCACCAACCAGTAACACTTGAATACCATAGCAGAAATTGCTCTTTTTCAAAATGAAATTGTACTTTTCAAACACATTTAAATCAGAGCCAATAAATTCATCCAAAGAAATAGAACAATCAATCAACTTAACTACAAATAGAGTAAACTAACCAAACATAATGAGTGAACATTCAGCTTAATAAACTAGTCATCTCCATAGTAAAAACTGCAATGCTACTAACAAGATCATCAGGGAAAAACAATAGCAAGGGATATATATATCAGAAGAGGAAAGAACAGGTCAGATTAGCTCAATTCATGTATTTATCATCTGATCATTTATAATATTGAATAACATAAGATGCAAACTTTAAAATATCAATATTGGCTGGCCAATCCATGTGCAGTTCTGACCTCAGTTTTTGAGTTCTGAGGCCTATAGCAGGAGCAACTAGATTGTTCTGATGTTTCACTAATTATAATGACTGCTTCCAAAACCAATTGGCTGTTGATATGGTTTTCAGAGAATGCTACACCATTTCCAACCTTTAGGTGCTCACTGAATGATGAAAAGAATAAATCCAGTGTAAGTAAGACAAAGGGAACCATGTGTTCATTAATTTTAACAGATGAAACAATTTAAAGTCTACCTATCATTCACGGAAATATAGCACCAGCATTAGGAGCTATTGTAATACCTATTTGGAAAGCAATTTTGACACTTTTCACTTGAATAATATCCATGTTTGTAAACATATTCTTCAAGCTGTGCCTTGATAAGTTCAACACTTGAGGATGGAGTAAGAGATAAAGAAATGTTTCCGTTTTCCATAAGAATGTTTTCGTTTGATCTAGGATGATTCCCAGCTTCAGCAATCAGCTCAACTGCAATATTCTGGATATGAAAGAAAGAAACACACCAAAATCAACTTGGACTGCATTCATAAATGTATTCAGCACATTGACTAAATTAGCAGGAAACCATTTTGCGAGCGCATGCAGACTAAAAATGGTTCTTCCTCTTCAAATAACAGACTGACTGACTGAGAATGATTCTTTCCTATCAGGATTGTAAAATCCAGCACAGTCATGTAATTCATACTTACTTTTATAGTAATCCCTGCTGAAAAGGAAATAATCAACAAAAATAGAAGGGATAATGAGACAAGACATAACAGAAAATCGAACTTACATGTGACTTCAGAATGAACATCTGCATAAGCAAGCACAGGAACAGATGTAAGATAAACAGAACATGTTGAATACAGCAAGCAAGTAAACAAAATGTCGGAAGAGCTAAAACAATCAGATGAACCTAATGCAAGATATGTACACGTTGGAATGGTTAGATGAACATTTCTAATTCTTGGAATGTAACCAGCAGTTTACCTTTCGGAAAAAGCAAGCAAGGTCTGTCACAAACACATCGGCGTTCTGTATGGCGAACAGAGACACTTCTGTTCCACTATTGCAAAAAGGATTTCCAGTGAGTTGTAAAAAGAATAGGAAAAAGAATTTATTAATTGAAGGGTGAAATGAGAACCTAAATATGGCACTGTTTTTGGATGATGAGGGTGCCTAGTAACCCTCCTGCTTGAATATGTTTCACTGAGATTCAACTTGTAATGAAAGATCTCATCTTCATGTAATTAGATGATGCACTTTGCAATAATCCTTTCAGCTCCATCTCAGTTTCATGTAATTAGATGATGCACATCCATTACGTACTACATAGTGAACAAACTGGTTGCATTGTCGTGCCTTATTTTTATGACATTTCCCAATCTAACATACCATTCCAATAGTTTATTCTCAACTACGGTTTGCAAGTGCACTTGTTAGTTTCTCATCCAAATTTGGAGCATGATGATCATCTGTTACTCTTGCTAGAGATTCCACAAACACTTTCCTAAGGTATGTGGAGTATATGTATTCCTTTAACAATCAATCACTTTAAAATGTTGATTATTCCATAACTGAATCTCGTCCACAGTTCCAAAATTAAGATCATTTCGAGAAATTTACTTCACATTCAGGCATCAGTAAGTTTCAATAAGGGAAAACAAAATAAACAAAGAAATTATTTGATAAATAAAAAAAATACAATAAGGGAAAGGGGCTAAGAGCGGTACTTGCATCAGATTCATGCTTCAGAGGCAGTGGTGTTAGCGAGTTTGACAGCAACAACAATTGAGACCATCAAATGAATTCATTCTTAAATAAGTCTATTGTCTAATAGCATACCTTGGTCATTGAACACCTTGTGAGAATAAGGAATGGAAGGACCGTAAGAACCCTATGAATTGGCGAGTTAGGAGAAGAATACCTGAAATCCGGACAACGAGCAAAGGAGGGAGGCGGAGGACGACGAGGGGCGACGGAAATCAGCCACCGAAGGCGAGAGAAGAAGTGAGAGCGAAGGCGAGGGCAATAGAGGGTGAAGCCATCATCCAACGCCATGGCTGCAAGGTTCCAGAGAAAGGAGAATACGCATTTACAGGGGTAAATGAAGTGGGCTGGGCCATATCGTTGATACCCCTACTAATTTGATACGGATCCACGCTATTATTAGAATTTTACACGTTAAGCGGATTTTACACATTAAAGAGTTTTTACATTTGAAGTAAACCCTATATATATATATATAAAATATTATATTATTTGTATACTTTAAATTGGAATATGTGTATATATACACATAAATACAAATATAATATATATATTTTTGTATACTTTAAAATTTTTTAATGGAAATTCGGTTCATTTGTGTTAAAACCGAACCGAACACAAACCGAACCGGTAAATAACCGAACCGAATCTAATACTTTCGGTTCGGCTTTCGGTTTGAAATTTTGAGATTTTCGGTTTCGGTTCGATTCGGTTCGGCCCGGTTCGGTTAGGTTTTATACTGATGCACAATCCTAGATGCCTTCCATTTAGGATGTTGCTTTTTAAGGTTTTGAATGGCCTCATCAAAAACACAGTTTTTTACCCTACCATTTATTATTGGGATTCCTAGGTATTTTTCCAAACCCCTAGCTACTGGGATGTTCATCTGGTGAGCCAAGCTTCTAGCTTTACTAGGCTCCACATTTTTTGAGAATTGGATCGAACTCTTTTGATAGTTAATGGTTAATTCCGACTTGTTGGAGAAGTCATTAATTATATTTTTGATGGTATATATCAAGACTTTTATGAGACGCTTCGACGAAGATCAAAGTATCATCTGCGAAAGTTAGGAGAGGTATAGAATGACCATTTGGGGTGAGCTTGATTCCCACAAGAGCATCTTCATGGGCAGATTCTAATTGGAGTTACCTGCAGGCTAAGCTTTCCGTGACTATGACAAATAAATAAGGAGATAGAGGATCTCCCTGTCTAATGCCTCTTTGAGGTTTAAAAGGTTTACCTGGTATATTATTGACCAAGACCGAAAGTGTTGGGGTGGTTATACATTTCATCACCCATTGAATCCATTGGGGATGGAAGCCAAATTTCTTAAGGGGTGCCTCAATAAATTTTCAATTGATTTTATCGTATGCTTCCTCCATATCCAGTTTTAGCGTCATCCATTCCTTCCTACCCCTCCGCTTATAGAAGGAGTGGAAAATCTCATGGACTATAAGTGTGTTGTCTTGGATTGACCTTTCTTCTACAAAGGCTCCTTGGAAGGGGTTTATAATTTTAAATTTAGTTGTTTGTCTTGCATTGCTCGTTATAGTATTACTTATATCTTTAGTTTATGTTATACATTTTTTTCCGTTTGCTTATATATAATGGTTGTTGTCGACTTGTTCGGTAGTTTCAAATCACTTTCATGAAATCTTAAAAAAAAAAAAAAAATTGTGTGTATTGTGTACCCGAAAAATTCAAAGTAAAGGTTATTATCGGGTTATGTAAGGGTTGAGATCATGTAATTTTTATATATACGGTTTGAATGCATCTCTTTGTTATAGTATTACTTATGTCTTTAGTTTATGTTATGTGTTTTATTTGCCTTGTTGCATAATAGTTAATCTATCTGTCGATAGGCCACTATGGAGATTCAAACTACTCTTGCGAAATCTAAAAAAAAAAGTACTTATGTATACCCAGAAAAATTCATAGTAAAGGTTATTATCGGGTTAAGTAAGTGCTGAGATCAAGTAATTTTATACGGTTGAATTGGTTCTGCTTACGTTGGGTTTAAGGCTAACATTAATGAACTAATTTCAAATTCAAGGTTTTAGGTAAGAAGTTTTCAAATCTTATAGAAAAATATTTATTTTTAAAACGAAAAATGGATAACAAATTAACAATGCATTTTTTTGGTACACTAAACTTCAATTTCGAGTTGTCTCAAATCAGTTGCTTTTAAGAACGATTTTGAGTTCAGTTCCTTCAATATTGTTGAAGTAGTATATTAGAGCAAGTCCAACAGTTTTGATAAAAAAAAATATCTAAAATATAGATTAAAATATTAAAATCTCTAAAAAAATCACCCGAAAATTAAAATATTTGATTATAAAAAAGGGATTGGTGCTTCAACTGAATGAATTATATTATATAAAGTGTGTTTGTTTAAAAATAATTTTAAAAAGTGTTTTGTTAAAAAAAAACAAAGGTGTGTTTAAAAAAACCAAAATTTAATTTTGTTTATATCAAATAAGTTGTGTTTTAAGTTGCTTTAATCTTTTACTAGTATGAGGACCACACCTTATAGGCTCATGTTGGTTAAACTTTATCAATTTCAATTCGGTAATATAGATTTATTAGTTGTAATTTTAACTACATATCATAGGTTATAAATTGGGGAATATAACAATGATTTTTAAAAATAAAAATAATAAAATAAGAGATAAATAATAAATAAAAATAATTAACGTTTTAAAAGCATACATTTATGTATGAGTTTATACTTCAGTTGTGGGCCGACATGACCACAAGTCATAGGTCAACCCTTACCCGTCAGGTCGCCACTGGTCAGTGACCCGCCGAGTCCGGGTCGACGGGTGGCCGGGTGGCTCGGGTTGGCGGGTTAGGGTCGTGCCTCCCCCAACCCGTCGGGTCAACTTGCCGGGTCAACCTATACCCATACAAATTTTTTTGAAAAATTTATCTTTAAATAATTACTATTATTATTATTATAAATTTATTCTAGAATAATTCCCAGGTCCGGATGGTATGCTTGCACTTTTTTTACCAGAAGTGTTGGCATATTGTCGGGGCCGATGTCATTAATTATGTGTTGGATATCCTGAACGGCCAGCCGATGCCTTTGGGCCTTAATCACACATTCATAACGTTAATTCCAAATGTATCGGACACATCTAGGATGAAGGATATTCGTCCTATTAGTTTGTGTAATGTGGTTTACAAGATTTTGTAACGAACAGGTTGAAGAAGATCCTGGGGAAATTGATAGCGCCGAGTCAAAGTGCTTTTATGCCTGGCAGACTGATAATAGACAATGTGCTGTCAACCTTTGAGTTGTTCCACTTTATGAAGACTCGGTAGGGAGGTAAGAGAGGATATATGGCTTTGAAACTGGACATGGCTAAAGCTTACGACCAGGTGGAGTGGTCGTTTCTCGAGCATTGCATGGGTAGATTTGGCTTTGAGGATAGGTGGATATCCCTAGTAATGAAAGGTGTGAGTTCTCAATTCTTATGGATGGGGAACCGTCGGCTGAATTTGCCCCGACTCGAAGGCTAAGACAGGTAGACTCGCTATCTCCCTATCTTTTCCTTCTATATGCTGAAGGTTTGTCGGGCATGCTTAGGGTGAAGGTTGGATCCAAGGTATTAGAGTAGCGCCAACATCACCTACTATCTCGCATCTTTTCTTTGCTGATGATTGTGTTTTATTTTTGAGAGCAACCTATCAACAGACTAACGAAATGGTTCATATACTCCATACTTATGTAGAGGCGTCCGGTCAACAGGTGAATTTCTCAAAGTCAGAACTATCATTCAGCAAGAATTTAGATGAAGCTAGGAGGGAGGAGATTGAGGGGTTATTGGGGATCCGTGAGGTAGAGAAGCCTGACTGTTATTTGGGGTTTTCGACAATGATAAGAAGGTCGAAGAAGGTTATCTTCTAGCAGCTGAAAGAGTGGGTTTGGAAGAAGGTGAAGGGGTGGAAAGAAAGGTGTCTATCAAGGTCCAGAAAGGAAGTCTTGATCAAGTCTATTGCCCAAGCGACTCCTACATACACTATGTCTTGCAGTCGATTGCCAATGTGACTTTGCCAGGAGATTAAGAAGCTATATTAGGGGACTTCTGGTAGGGGATTGAGAGGGGAAGAGGATAGTGCATTGGATGAGTTGGAGACGGATGAGCTGATCGAAGGATATATGTGGCGTGGGATTCCGGGATCTAGAACTATTTAACCTCGCTCTTCTAGCAAAGCAGGGATGGCTCCTAATGCAAGAGCTTGATTCGCTGGCAGGGAAGTTCTTGAAGGCTAAGTATTATCTGAATACATCGTTCCTTGAGGCTCAACTTGGATATAATCCAAGTTACACCTACAAGAGCATTATTAGTGGGCAGGAGGTACTAAAGGAGGGACTGGTCTATAGAATAGGCAATGGGACTAACGTGAATGTATGGGAGGATAGGTGGCTACCGCGACCAATTAACTTCCTACAAAGTGGTGGCAAATGCCAAGGGAGAGGATCCGAACATGTGAGTTATTGATCTAATTGACTGGGGGGTGGAAGGTGGGATGCCGAGAAGGTGAGATAGATGCTCCTGCCTTGTGACACCGAGATAGTACTTCAGATGAGATTGGTTGATCCGGGATGCACTGATCGACATGTGTGGTATCCGGACAAGCATGGTATCTTCTCTGTCAGCTCGGCTTACCATATGCAACTCGAAAAGAGAGACAAAGCAGTGGGAGATATAGGACAAGCAGATAGGGCTAAGAAGAAGAGAGTATGGAAGGCCCTATGGAAGATGAAGATGGTACTGAGAGTAGTGTCGTTGGTATGGCGGGCAACAAGGGAGATTCTACCGTGTAAAACTAATCTCGCCAAGAGGAAGATCAATGGGGAAGATTTGTGTGAGGAGTGTGGGAGACAAGAGTCCGGTTTCCATGTGCTCTATGAATGCCAAAGAGCCAAAGTAGTATGGAAAGGTGCAGCTGATGTGAAGAGGTTTTGGAAAAGCTTGTCATAAGTGTGGGAGGTCTTCTAGAATGTATTCTTGACGGCCTTTGATGCTTAGAGACAGAGATGGGCAATGATTCTGTGGCATGTGTGTGTGTGTGTGTGGAGGGGGGGGGGGGGGGCTAGAAATAAGAGGATCTTCGAGAATATTTTTAAGCCACCACAAGTAGTGCTGCAAGACTTGGATAGGGAGCTAATGGTGTGTAGGAAGTATACGGACTGCATTGGTGCTGCTCGTGAGAAGGTGCTGTAGCCGGGTGGTACTGTGTGGGCGTAGGCTGAGACATGGATTCATCAAGATTAACTGTGATGCTTCTGTCACCAAGGCAAATGGTGCGAGCATTAGTTTCGTCGGACGAGCAGATGATGGTCGGCACCTGATGGCTAGGCAACGACGGATTGAGTGCACGACTGATGTTGAGTTTGCTGAAGTAGAGGACATCCGATAGGTTGAGATGACTGCCAAAGAGATAGGACTATATGTTGTGCGATTCGAATCAGATTGTATTCCTCTAATTACGAAACTTTAGGGCGGCTATGCAGGATTGGGAATGCTTGGTATGATGATCGAGACAATCAACAAGGCTTCCAGCTACATTACTAATGTTATTTGGTCTCATGTTCGATGCGAGGGAAACACTTTGGCTCACAAATTGGCGGCAATTTGATCTGCTCATGATTCTATGTTTTATTAATTCAATCTTTGCCTTCTAACATTGCTACTAGTTGATTGATGAACTTGCTGATTGAATGAAAGTTGTTTTTCACAAAAAAAAAAAGAATAATTCATAATTCATAATAATACATAAATTAATATGCAATGTGTAATTTGAGATAAATGCACCCTCATTCTTCTCTTTTTATAGATTTGAAAGTTTCAATTATCTCATTTCCAATATGGGACAAGGGTCATCTCCCACATTGAAAATAGAGAGTTAGAATGAGAAGACATGAAGCTATTTATATGTACCCCACTATCCCATTACTCCAACTTCACTTATTTCATACATTTCCCAAATTGGACATGAAGTTTGAGAATTTTCTCTCTTAATTACCTCCCACGTTGAAATTATATATAGTCGATGAAAAAATTAGTATGGAGATATAAAATCTTTCCATAATTTTCAATAAAGTGGATGATAGAATGTGGTATGAAGATAAAATCTTCCCATATCATGTACTTTATGTATTTAATAGTCATTTTTTTAAAAAATAAATTTTTTAAATATAATGTAACTTGCCGGGTTGGCAGGTCGACCTGGCAGGTCAACGGGTCGATCCGAACTCGTCAATCCGTGGTATTTCGAGGTTAGGGTTCGGCTCGACTAACCCTGGCCCTTGACCCAGCGGGTCCGACCCGTGGCCATGTCTAGTAGTGGGGACCAGTGGCTAGTTACTCAGAATGTAACAATTATAACAATAAAGTATCGATTACCACAATGAGGTAATTGTTCGATTCGCTGGGTCTGACCCGTGGCCACGTCTAGTAGCGGGGACCGTGGCTAGTTAGTCGGAATGTAACTAACTCCGTTATGTGAAAGGGAGTTGGTTGATATGGCGGGATGACATGAATAAACTTGCAGCGGGGATGTTTTTGATTGTTTTAATTAATGACGGAAAAATAAGCGATTGACATGACATGTTCCTAACTCCGTTATGTGAAAGGTTTATGATGGGAAAGTAAGCGCTTGACATGACATGTTCCAAACTCTAGACCATGTGCAACCATGAGTTTTTATTACTTAATAGGTTTTAAAAGGTAAACTCATGGTTGCAAGACAAAACTTAAGGGAAGAGGTTGGAAGGGGTTACCTCTCTCTACCAAGGTAACCTCTACCCTTTTTATTTTACTTTTTTTTTTAAAATAAACAAGTGGGCTACTACAACTTATTCATGTTTATTTAGTACTCCGTATGTTAATAACTCAAATGTATTAATAATACATTTTTTATTATTTTAATATATAAATTATGCCATTAATTTTATTTTATTTTTCTTTATAATTTGAGTATAATTTTTTCCTATATATACCCTGTCTTGACCTATTGTATTTTGCACTTCTTTTTCTATCTTCTATTTTCATAAAATATGGATCACAATCATCCAAGTACCCCACCCATCCCAAACATCCATTTTGATCCAAATCTTGTCAATAATCCTCAATTTGAAACGATACGTTACAAATGTTTAACAATCATCCAATACCCGAATACCAAAACTATAATCCAAATATACATCAATTTGCTAGGAAAAATCCTACAAATATGTATAATCCTCTTTTTCTCCAAAACCAACAACCTATAATGTAATGTTATTATTTTTGTTATTTTTCATCTATTTGAAATAAAAATATTAATATCAAACACTTATGAATTTTATTTATAAATAAAATAAATGAGGTAGAAAAGGTGAGGAACAATGTAATCCCATGGTTGCAACTTCTAAAGAAGAGGTAGAAAAAATAAAAAATAAAAAATAATTTAGAAAAAAAATATATGAAGTGTCAAATTATGATAAAGAGATGAAAATTAAAAAGAGAACCCCATGGTCTTACCAATGGCAGGCATACAATATTATATGACGTCACTGCTTGGATGTACCGCTGGCCAGCGGTGTCACTGTTTGGTGGTGCTTGGCATTGGCTCTTCGTCTATGTTGTCCCCAACTTTTATTGGATTGGTTCGCTTGTTCGATTGTATTTGTGTTCGTTTCCTCCATTTGTACTGCACCTTTTTCATGTTTTTGTTGTATGTCTAGACAGTTCGCCGTCTAGAGATCATGTGTATGTCTAGATGCCGGGTCTGTCCGGCTCCCGAATAATTTCCTAATCAAAAATAAAATAAAATTATATGACGTCAGTGATGACATGTGATTTCGTCTGCTGCTTTATCTGTGAAATATAAATATATCCCATCTCTTCCTAAACACCACAAACTCACTAGCTAAAAGATAGAGATCAATTAATCTTACCAAAAAAAGATAGAGATCAATTAAAAGGTATATGTTTTTCGTCTCTTTTTCAATCTCTCCATACTTATAAAACACCATGAAACCCATCAATATTGCTTATGAAGATGCTACTACTTCCTACTCTCAAAGCACTAAAATATATACTCTAATATTGAACAACATATTACTAGGGTGATCGAAGAATGGCGGATGTACACAAGAAGAGTGAGGAAATCTGCAAAGGATGGGCTGCAAGGGATGAGACCGGCCTCCTCTCACCTTTTGAATTTTCTAGAAGGTTTCAATTCAACTTTCGATCTATTCGATCAACATCGTCTCTATATATATAACAGTAGGAATTGCTGTGATGTGATCACATACATGAGCCAGTCTGAATTTCGACGCATGATTCCGTACCTGCAGGAATGTGGGAGCTGACGATGTTTCGATCAAGATCACTCACTGTGGAGTATGCTATGCTGATGTGGTGTGGACTCAGAACAAATTTGGGGACGCTAAGTATCCGGTTGTTCCGGGGTATGGCCTTATGATCCTTAAGAAAGCAATATTTGAAAAAATTCATTATAAACATGTATCTGATTCATTCAAATCGATCACATGTACGTACGTTGTTATGTTAGACATGAGATTGCTGGTGTGGTGAAAGAGGTTGGATCAAATGTTGAAGGTTTCAAGGTTGGAGACCATATCGGAGTAGGAACCTTCGTCAATTCTTGTAGACAGTGCGAGTATTGTGATGGCGGCATGGAGAATTACTGCTCAAAAGGCGCTGTCTACACTTTTAATGGTGTGGATGTGGATGGTAGCGTCACCAAAGGCGGTTACTCTAACTTCATCGTTGTTCATCAAAGGTACGTGTGTGCTAAATTATACTCCACTATATATATGTTACCATAAGTTTTCCAAGAGATCGATCTCTGTCTAACAAATGATTTTGAATTGATTTAAAAAGGTATTGCTACAAAATACCCGAAAGCTATCCGTTGGAATCAGCTGCACCTTTGTTATGCGCGGGAATCACTGTCTACTCTCCGATGAAACGCCACAAGATGGATCAACCGGGCAAGTCTCTAGGGGTGATCGGACTAGGAGGACTCGGTCACATGGCTGTCAAGTTTGGCAAGGCTTTCGGTTTACATGTCACGGTGTTGAGCACAAGTGAATCTAAAAGAGACGAAGCCCTGACTCTGCTCAAGGCGGACAGATTCGTTATATCATCCAATGATGAGGAAATGAAGGTAAACTTAGATTCTATAAATGGATATTAATTCTTCTAACAAAATAAAAACTAACAGAACGATCGGTGTTGTACGCTTGATGGGTAGGGCTTATCGAAATCACTGGACTTCATAGTTGACACAGCCTCCGGAGACCATCCGTTTGATCCATACATGTCGTTGTTGAAGGTCGGCGGTGTGCTTGTTCTTGTAGGCGCCCCAAGCGAAGTGAAACTCACCCCCGTTAACCTCTTCAGGGGTTAGTATATAATATATAAGATGGTAAATTAAATTTATTGAAATGTGGATGATATTAATTAATTAATTGGATGCCACTGCAGGCATGAGAACCCTATCAGGGAGCTCAACCGGAGGAACAAAAGACACACAAGAGATGTTGGAGTTCTGTGCGAGCAATGGAGTGTACCCAAACATAGAAGTTGTACCCATCCAATATGCGAACGAAGCTCTTAATAGGTTGATAAACAAGGATGTCAAGTATCGATTCGTCCTCGATATTCAAAACTCTCTCAAGTGATCAATATCGATCTCCAGATGATCGATGAACTAATATTGCATTGCAATATATATAGTACTGTGTGCCCGCCTTTATGAATCGTTGTTCTCTTTCTATATAAAATAACTTGTCATGAATCTTTGTAACAATTTTTAAATGCATTGTATATAAGCGTTATCATATATACATAAATTATTCACTGATTTGTTCATAATTATTCATCTGTTTTCACATAATTATTCGTCTATACAATAAATGTAACAATTGTGTATTTTATTCTAACAAATAATCGCTCAATACTATCAAATAATTTCATTTCAAGGAGAGCCCAAAAAGCTCTTCGTACAAAACCACCCTGCGGGGTTTGAAGAATCAGTTCGGCGACCACCCGATGCCGGATTTTGCCCACCCATCGTCGATCCATCGGCGTTAGGCTTGGTGGGTTACGATGATGGTCTTTTAATTTGCCTACCGTCTCCGCCCCGGCCCGGCCGCCATCGTCCTCACCGGTCCCCATCGACGCTTGGTAGCCGCCTCTGAGCTCCGCTTGGAGTTTTGCTGTGTATCCCGAATTTCCGATCCAAATCCGATTTCCCCTCCAAAATCCTTCCGCCCCTAATCCGCTTTGGCTGTCGTCTGGCCGAATAGCCTTGATCTCATTC
The DNA here is from genome assembly GCA_963922045.1 of Persicaria maculosa. Lineage (NCBI taxonomy): Eukaryota > Viridiplantae > Streptophyta > Magnoliopsida > Caryophyllales > Polygonaceae > Persicaria > Persicaria maculosa. The sequence continues at coordinate 61,458,906 of OY998259.1, forward strand.
GAGGAGGTTGTTTTCGGTGGAGGCGCCTTTGACTAAACCCCTTGGCTGTATCGGTGTCAATCTGTTCGATCCCAGCTTGTTCTTCCTTGCTTGGCAAGGATGATTTGCTTGGGTAATTTGGGCCCGAAAATAAGTGCCTTAGCCTTGGGCCTGAGGGAGCCCAGAGCATTAAAAAAATGGAATTAAAATATTTGGGTAAGGCAGCCCGAGGCAAGCTCTCTAGCTAATGAAGAGAATTCCCTGCTAGAGACCAACGGAAAGCTTTCAAACGGACATACTCTAGGTTGTCTCTAGACCTGGGCAAATGCGGGCGCGGGCCGGGCTTGGGACGGGCTTTATCCAAAATATTGTCCCGTTTTTGCGGGCGCGGGCCGAGCTAAGCCCGCTTAACGGGTTGGATGTCATGTCCAAGCCCGTCCGCTATTGCGGACGCGGGCTACCCACGGGTACCGCAAACCCAACCATAGTTGTGTACATTCAAAAAAAAAAATTACAGTGTCTAATATATATAAACACTGTAAGAGCTACTGACTTAATATATATACACATTCTGACATTCGGATGGACATGCAGTAGCACATAAGCAAAATCAGTATGTGTGTATATAATTTTTGTTCACAAAAAAAAAGTTTCTGTACGTGAGTTTATATATATATATATTTTATTTTTATTTTGTAATGCCTAATTAGAGATTTAGGTTTAGGGTATAGATTTTTTTCTTATAAAAATTAATATTTAATATTATTTATTATATATGTGTTTTAATAAATTAAAAAATAGCGGGTACCCGCTACGGGTCTAGCGGCCCGTAACGGGAATATTTGTCTTCCCAATTCCGTACCCGCTGCGGACGCGGGCCGGGCTTAGCGGCCCGCATGAGCTTTTCTCTCTACCCAAGCCTGTCCAACTCCGCGGGTGGGCGGGACGGGCCGGGCGGGCCGACCCGCGTTTGCCAAGGTCTAGTTGTCTCCATCCACTATAGTATCACAAAGCTCATTTTACTCCTTCATATGTTCCATAGGGCACTCGTTGGGCCTTCCTTCTAATTGAGACCGTTGACCATGCCAAGGAAATCAATCTTGATCTCAAAGTTGATATTGGTGATCGGAGAACAATAGCCGATTCCGCCACCCGCAACGTGGGATACATATATTGCCGTACATTGGTTGGAATCCTCTCTATTTCCTTCTGAAAGCGTTCGACTTCTTCTCTTGCTTCCCTAGCTGCATGGACTTCCCTTTGGCGTGCAAGATTGGTCGCGACCTCTCTCTGCATCCGCAACCCTGTTGATCTCCTTTCCCAGCCTCTCTACCTCCGCTCGTAGAGTATCAAGCTCGGCCATCCTGTCTCTAAGCCATTCTTTTAATCGATTATGTAAAACACGCTCGGGTTTTTCGAATGGTTCGTTCTCAAGAGGGTAATCAACTCGTCACATAAAACTTCAAACTAAAACAAAAGGAAACATTTTAAAAAGAAAGAGAGGGTTGGGCTACTCCCCACCTTAAAAGCAACTAGACTAGATACGATTGATAACCCCCCGACAACGACGCCAATTTGTTGTGAAGAGGAATGTTCAAGGCCTATGCTCTACCAATCAAATATATTTATACTCGAAATCTCTCTATAGTATAGTGGAATTAAGGTCGATCCAAGGGAGTTGGTCAGTGGTTCTATCATAGTTGTTTGAAAGATTGAAGGTAAAGGAAGTAGACGGTGTAGGTATCAATGGGGCAGGATTGCACACATGCACGTAATGACTCAAAATGGGTAAAGTCAATATAAAGCTAAGAACTTCCAAGGCAAGGGAACCTTAACAATAGACACATACGAGGATTAATGAATCATATAAAGGATTATGCTTTTATCATCGAACAATTGACTTTCATCAATCAATCAACAAGAAACTCAATTCACTTTTGCATAAAAGATTTACTTGTTTCTACCTTTTCCTTAATCAAAGTCATTTAACTCTCGTTAGAAAACTCTAATTACTATCCCAGTTCACTTTCCTTTCTTAAGTCTATTGCAACTAAGAATGTCCTAGACTCTCGCCCAAGGTTAAGCACATAGGTAGAAGAAGATATAAGCATCACATAATCATAGATCCATTCATCACACACATGCCTATTGTCAGGCTCACCGGCCCCAACCCTAGAACATAAGAGACTACTCACACACAAAGAAAAGAGACAAATACATGAATTTGAGAGAATAAAGCATAAACTGATCGAAATTAAACTAAATAAGAACCTGGAAATAGAGCATCTTCGCATGAGTGTGATTTCTTGTAAGTAACTCATAATATTGTATTACATGAATATTATCGATAAACGATTCTAATCAAATAATTTGAAGAGTCACGTACGTTGCCTGTAACCTAGAAAATTCTTAAAGTGAAACTCTAGAAAATTCTCCGTTGATAATAATCCCTTCATCCACCAATCTGTCTGCAGTGATCTAACTGAGTAGTTTTTAAAAAGGATAAAGTTTGTTAAAATATCTTCATCCACCAATCTTTTTAAAAAAGAATAAAAAAAATGTAGGATAGAATTTGATTTGCTAAAATATATTCATCATCAATCATTTTAAAAAAGGATAAAAATTGAAAAGAGTAAAAATTGATTGTAAAGGTAAATATGTAATATCCATCTTAAAAAAAGTACAATTATCTAAAACAAAATTAAAGGAGTACAATTACTTAAAAAAAATTGAAAGGGGTATACTCCACCCAATTTTCTCTAAAAACAAGGTATAAGTTCTATTCATAATCTCATAGCTACCTTCATTACATAGATCATGATTTTAAAAAACATCCACCCAAAACACTAGTTGATACTATTACAATAGATGGAATTTACAAACCCTTAAAAGTAAAAAAGAATTAACGGCATATTTGACACAAACTTATTAACGTTTTTTAAAGTGGTATGACAAATTTTTTACGATTAAAAAAACAAATTAATAAAATATTGTGAAATTTGTTATGTCAAACAATAATTTACATTTTAAATTTATTTACAAAAACTAAAATTTTAATATAACTCTACAATTTCATCATAAATTTTATTTGGATTTTAGTTTTAAGTTAAATTAATATTTTTCCTAAACCAATACTTGATCCATCCCATAATATTGATAGTTTTTTTTAGTTACCACTCGAATATAAAATTATATACCCAATCAAGTTCAGCATAAAATTATTTACAACTCCAAATCTCATCCGGACGAGGATGCATCAATATGAATGTGATTAACCGACAGGTCAATTCAGAGTTGACTCTAAATTAAATATGAATGCATCCAAATCGAGTTGAGGTCAATGAATCCTTTAGACGTTGGCCACATACTCCCACTTTTAACCGCAAATAAAAACCAGTACACCTACGGCCACGTATTCCAATTTGGACTTGGTCTTGTTATGCCACCTTTATAAATATCCTATTTCGATCCCGAACCCAAAAAATAAATACAAAATAAATATCCTATCTCAATCTTACCTAATACCTACTCCCATAATGTCATTTTAGCATCTTCTTCTTTTTCTTTCGGGTAAGGATTGAATTCGAAGGATAGATAAACTTGACTCGTCAAAAGGTTGACAGAGTTGGTACATGATCGAAGTGTTAACTAAACAACATAAGAAAAATGGTGCAATAGAGGCGATGACAAGCACATAATTCTAGTAGAAAAGGCGAACATATAGCTAATCCTAGCATATATGGGACAACATAAACTACGAACCAAAGTCAAGCACCACCAAGCAGTGGCACCGTTGGCCAGCGGTACATCAAGAGTCCTTGTGGACAGTGAACAGGGACGGATCCAAGGGTGGGCGACAACGAGCCGTCGCCCACCCCGATCCCGAAAAAAATACAAGAACATATGTGCTATGTAAAAATTTTGAAGGGTAAAATACAAATATCTTTAGTGGCTTAGTGGTTAAGCCCACCCATTCTAAATCGAATTCACTCAACCTTTGTTTAAATCCCACTATGCACATATTTTTATTTATTTTTTCCTCAATTTATTTTCCATTATTTTAAAATTCTTATAATTTATTTGGTATTTTATAATCAAATAATAATATTTTTTCTTACAAATTTAATATATTCTCTTCATATCTTTTTCAAAAATATTATTTCTATTAAAAATAATATAAAAATTATGCATAAAAAATTGTGCCCACCCCGAAAAAATTTCTAGATCCGCCCTAACAGTGAAGACGATCCTCAAAGGAAATTTTTGGATCACAGAGTCGCCTCTATACACACCATCTCGACCACAATCAAACCCGACTCTAGATCCCCAACCAAGAAGAAGAAACCAAGACCAACCAAAACTATAGCTGAGAACCATCTCCGTAAGATGTACTTTACTTTCGTTTACCGTTCCGCGTTCCCTAAACGAATTTCCGCGACTTAGTCTTTATGACAGGTTAAAGGTACCCAATGGTCCTGCGATGGTTTTGGTGTTCGAAATCCCCGCTTTAATTATTAATGTTAAAAGAGGTTTGAAACCTCGACCCGTACCTGGATTGAAAGATCCGAACGAAGGTACCCGACATTTGAAACGTAACTCGGGTATTTATATCCGGGCCGTTACATTATTCATATGAATCTTAAGTATTGTTTATGGATTTTGGGTTTCTTTTATCTGAAATTGATGGGAAAAAATTTCAGATTTAGTGAGTTGAGAATTAGAGAGATTAAGAGGAAGCCATTAAAACCGAAACTCAAGCTTTTGATTGATTCCAGAAGAAGAAGAAAAGTTGTCTGTTACACTGAATTGGTTGAGCTCTTATAGAGAAACTCATCACGTGCTAGTCATATGGGAACAACTAACAAACATAACAGATCAGAGAGCGCGTGTGTGACGTCCTTGCTGTAGTCGAAATCGAGTAACTTACTCGAAGTCGAGTAACTCGACCTTGAGCTTTCCATTGAACATGTATCAACAACCCCCCTCAAACTGGAGAATGATTTTCAAAATTCATTCCCAGTTTGGATAACAACTCCTTGTGATGAGAAGCTGGGACAATTTTGGTTAAAACATCATCAAGCTGATTTTCAGTAGGAAAGTAACTCAGTTGAAGAAGACCATCTAACACCTTCTCCATTAAAAAGTGATAGTCGATCTCTATATGCTTGGTCTTTTCATGAAAGACCGGATTCCTTGCAATTTGAAGTGCAGATTTGTTGTCACGGTGAAGAGTGGCTGGCTTCAACTCTGATTCTCCAAGTTCCATGAGCAAATTGACTAGCCAAGTCACTTCTGCAGCAGCTTGACTCATTGCCCTATATTCAGCTTCAGAAGAACTCCTTGAAACAGTGGGTTGTTTCTTCGATTTCCAGGTGATAGGATTGCTTCCATATAAGACAACATAACCAGTGACCGATTTCCTCGAAATTGGACATGATGCCCAATCACCGTCTGAGAAGGCTTGAAGCTTGATTGCAGATCCTCTTTGCAATTTTATTCCTTAGTGCATAGTCCCTTTGATGTATCTGATTAAGTGATGAAGTGCAATTTGATGACTAACATCAGAAGCTTGCAAGAATTGACTTAGCACCTGTACTAAAAAAGAGATATCTGGACGAGTGTTGGTTAAGTAACTCAATTTATCAACCAAACTCCTATAATTTGTAGGATCATATATAAGATTGTTATGATCAAAAGATTGCAATTTAAAATTAATAGGCAAAGCTGTGATAATTGTCTTGAAGTCATCAAGATTGGCCTCCTTAATAATCTTTGAACAAAACTTTTGTTGGCTAAGAATGAGACACTGATCATTATGTTTCACTTGAATGTCCAAGAAGTAGTTGAGCATTCCCAAGTCCTTGATCTTAAACAACTCGTGCAAATGACTCTTGAGAGCTTGATAGCGTCTATTCTAGCATTGTTCTTTGGACACTCTTGTGTAAAGTTTAGAGCATTTTACTAGAGTATTCTACCTACTTGTTAGCCATTAGTGTCCCATTTCGAGAAATCGGTGTCTACCGCTAGTTAGTTGTGATTTCAGGTACTTTTGAGCGGTTTTGGAGCCAATTCAAGAGCTAAAGGATAAGGAGTGATTAGGGGCGCTTCCATGCGGAAATAAGTCATCAAAGACGAGCTAAAGAGGTCGAGAGATGAGCGAAAATATGAGACAAGAAGCAAGCATATCATGTGAATCACTCATAGGAGCTCAAGACGGTATAGCACGACTCGCGGGCAAGGGAGTTTGCGCAATTTTCGGCTACAGCAAGCTGTCACGACTCGTGGGAGACCTTCACGAGTCATGACAAGTGAACCCGTGTGTTTTGTGACTTCTGCAGGCTGTCATGACCCGTGACAGAATCTTCACGAGTCGTGACAGTGCTAGATCCGGCAAGACCTTTCGGATTTCCGGCTGTTTCTTTGCTTTGTTTTGGATTAATTAAAAGGGATGTAATTTCCAGATTCGAGGGGGGTTACGTTTTGTGCACAAGGGGCTAGAAAACTCAGATTTTAGGTTTGGAAAAAGGGTGCTTATGGGTTGAATAATAAGGGATTGCAATCGAAAGGTTTGAGACGATTTCCGCTGTAGAAGATCAAGTATTTATCTTACTCTTCTTTGCCATGTCTTCTTATCTTGCTTTTGATTTGTTCTCTTTTATCATGTTTAGCTAATTCGATCGTTCTAGGGTTGGGGTGATTCCACCATGTTGAGATGGACCGTTACTTACTATCGCTTGAATGTAATTTGATTTTTGTTTGATTTAATCCTATTGAGCGTATAGCCTAATTGATAATCGATTAGATCCAATTAGGGGTTGAGACCGAGAGGAGATAGCCCTAATAGGAAGATGGATGATTGCATGAGACCGAGAGGTGATTGTTGTCATCGGAGCTATAGGATTGAACCCGAGACATTGATGTTTGCTTATGAGTGACATAATAGCATGATTCAAGATCTCTTGAGGATTTATAGGGTGTCATAGAAATTCTAGGTTTGTTTGTTCTAATTGAGACCGAGAGGAGACATTTGAAAGAACTGGCCTAGATTCTAAGAGCGTAATGGACCTAACTTTAGTTTAACTTTGCACGAGAGTGATTGTTAGCCGGTTAGGTACAATTTGCTGTGAGACCGAGAGGAGATTAGTAATGAACTTAGACAGCCTACCTTCATACAGAATCAAATTCATTCGAGCGAGAAAAATCTCTTAAGTCTATCGACGACACATGGTGGTTAATCCCCAATTCTAGAATTTTTTCTCCATATTTTCCCAACACTTCCATTTGCTTATTTTAATTTATTTTTATTAGTTATATCATAAAACCTCAATTTTGATCTCTACTATTTTGGCTTAGTCAACTGGTTGCAAAGATTCGATTAATAATCCTATAGCCCTTGTGATTCGACACCTTGATATACTACAACCGATCCCATACACTTGTGGGAGTAGGTTTCAAGCCTATCAAGTTTTTGGCGCCGTTGCCGGGGACTAGAGCTAGTATCGATCGTTACTTGGCAACTAGTTTGCTAAGTCTTTTTTGTTGTATTGATTTGTTTCTTTTTGTTTTTTTATTTTAGATGTGCTCTTTTGAAGATGAGTTGTGTTCCCTATTGTGATGTTTGTGCGTCCTTCGGTCATGCCACTCGTGAACATCAGTTCTCTATTTATGGGACATATGCCTATTGCGAGTTTTGTGGAGGTTTTGGACACACAATTACTGAATGCCTAGTTTTGCTAGCTCCCACCTCTCGTGATGCGGATTTCATGTACCACATTTGCAATCCTTATGGACATTACGAGTGGGAGCACACTTATGAAAGGGATTCAGACGAGCTTCAGTGCCAACCTTCGCAACCTCCTCCTGATCCAGAGCCTTATTCACATCTGTCCATTGATGAGCTAGTCACTAGGATAGCGGAGCTGAAAGCTCAATTAGCGCAACACACATTGAATGCTCTAGCTATTCCGGAGAGTTTCCCAATCCAAACAAATGTCAGTGGCAATGACAATTGCACTGGTGTTTCTTTTGAGATTGAGGAAAGTTTTGAAGAGCATGTGCATGAGTTGATTGAGCTAGAGATTGATTTTGAGGAGGAGGAGCCCAAAGAAGAGCCCCGATTGGTTGTTCACCAAGCATACATCGTGCCATCACTGTTTTCTAAAGGGATGGTTCAAGAGAATGTTGATCAACAATGTGGGGCATTTGTCGGAATGCTTGCAAAATGGCACAAGGATGAGATATCAAATAAAGTTTCTGCCGACATACCGCCTCCCATCAAGTCCCAAGAGGTAATCTTATTATTTGAAGACGGTGGTGACAATGAAGGCACAAAGGGACGATGGGCTAAGAAGAGGAGGAGCACACACCTATGGAGCTTGAGCGAAAAGGGATCTAAATTATGTCGCTCCAAGAAGACTATGGTGGATGGATGGGATGAGCTATGAACCATTCATTCGGGTCGATTTAAGCTTCTCGAGGGTAATAAGGGTCGGCTTCAGACTTTAAACTAGCGCTTCTCGGGAGGCAACCCGAGGTAAGTTTTCTTTTCTTCCTTTGAAAAAAAGAAAAAAAAAGGAAGAAAAAAATAGTTTTAGTTTTTAGTTTTGTTTTTCTTTTGTATTTTTGAGCTGATTTGCAAATGAGCAAGTATGGGGTGGAGAGTGCACTATATTGAGAATATTGATTATGTTCGAGCTGAGTTGAAGATGTTTTGACACCTATCTACTAACCCCTATCTTGTTGAGTTTGCTGCTTGTTTGTGTTGGTTGTCTTGCCTAGGGTTTGACATGGATGGCTTTGGCTTACCTACCTTCTAGACTCCCGTCCTACAAGTGTTGAAATTGTGAGTATTACTCATCTCTCCTTTCTTTTCCTTCACATTGAGGACAATGCTTTGCTTAAGTATGGGGTGGGGGTGAATACTTCACAATTTTTGCGGTTTTTGTGTTTATTTGGCCCATCCTTATTTTTGAATGTTTGATGATTACCTGAGCATTGAGCCATTGCCTTGTTTGACTAGCTAGATTTTTTACCCTCTAGCTTGATTTTATGTGTATCTCGCCTCATACTTGGATACTCGAGCTCGATTTTATGGTTGAGACCGCATTATTTGGTTTATGTGCGCAATTATTTTGTTGAGACCACATTATTTGTCATTCCATTTATCCTTACCTACCCTTGCATTTGATCATCTGCTTGAAGCCTTCTGAGCCTTAGAAGCTTGTTTCTTTGGTAGCTCCACAAGATTTTCATAGCCCGCTATTTGCCTTTACCTAGTTCGGGATTTTGGGTCATGGTGGTGTATTTTGTTGTGTGGATGTGCTTCAAGTGTGGGGTGATTTTTCTGCTTTGTGATAAAAAAAAAGGAAGAAAAGTCTTGGGATAAGAGGAGAATAAAATTCACTCTTTTGCAAAAGTCAAGAAATGAAAAAAAATACGGTTAGTAACCGATCCTGCTTGTGGAGAATAAAATTCACACAAGTAGGAAGATCGAAGTGCAAACGAGGATGCCGAGACACTTAGTAACCGGGTACCTTCATTACAAATGTTTGTATTCGTGTAAAACGGTGTCGAGGCTAGAGAGGTAAGAAAAAGAGTGAAAAGGAAAAAGAAGAAAAAGAAATTTTTTGAGGTGGTTGACAAAAGTGAACATGAAAATGTTGTTGTGATGGCGTTTGTTTGGTGGATTGGTATGAGTTTGATTATTTGAAGTGGGTGTTTTTCCGGTTGTTCTCGAATGATCCTTTTTCCCGGATTTTAGCACCATATGGCCTGAAATTTTCCATACCCAACTGTTTCCATCTTAGCCTCATCATAACCCTATAAAGCCTTCTTGATTTTATTGTGTGCATATTTTCAAGCGGTGGAGATTATCGAGATTGTTCAAGCTTTGTGGATGATGAGTATGGAGGTTCAGATTTAAGCGAAGTGCATTAGAGGATTTTGGTGTTTTGATGTGCTAGTCAAGCTTGATTGTTGGCAATGATATGCTAGGATGGCATTCGTCGGATAATTCTATTTAGCAGACGCTATCTTGTGGTTCATTATCTTAGTCTTGCTTGGGGACAAGAAAGGGTAAGTATGGGGTATTTTGATAGCGTCTATTCTAGCATTGTTCTTTGGTCACTCTTGTGTAAAGTTTAGAGTGTTCTACTAGAGTATTCTACCTATTTGTTAGCCATTAGTGTCCCATTTCGAGAAATCGGTGTCTACCGCTAGTTTGTTGTGATTTCAGGTATTTTTGAGCGGTTTTGGAGCAAATTCTGAAAGCATATGGATCCAAGGCCCAGTAATCTACACAAACGAGCAGCCCAATCCAAACACATAGCCGATGCTTATACTTACAGATGTTGCTCTTCCTATTTCATCACATGTATTTTATATTCTAGAAGAATCCTACCTCCATTTAGATTGGGACATCTGGCCCTATTAGAACTCATGATTCTAGGGTTGACATTGTATATATCCATATGTAAAGAAACTAGTGAATTTGAGAGAGAGAAATGATATTGAAAGCTATGGTGGCTGCACACAAAACTCATTGTTTTATTCATCTCTCCCTTGTTGCTTGTATGGTATCGGAGCTTTAGAGACTAAACGTCCACAAAATCCTCCTTTTTTTTTACCTTTCTTCTTTTACCCATCCTCTATCTTTTGCTACTTCCTGATATTCACCATGGATATTACCCCCGCAGTGCAGATCTCCTCTTCTTCCCACCTACCTTCCTTCTCTAGCATTCTTAAACTCACCTCAGACAACTACCCTTTATGGAAAGCTCAGATTATCCCATATCTCCGATCTCAAGAACTCTATGGGATTGTTGAAGGCACCACACCATCTCCATTACCCACAGCAGACACATACTCAGCTTGGCTCAAGAAAGATCAAACTGCCATAGCTATACTCACAGCCTCCCTTACCCCACCTATTCTCGTTCAAGTGTTGGAATGCTCTTCTTCACATGAGGTATGGTCTCAACTCAGTACCACTTTCTCAGCCACTTCGGTGGCCAATGTTGTCCAAACTCGTTTACAACTAGCCTCCCTCAAGAAAGGCTCAGACCCAGTCACCATCTATTTCAACAAGGCTAAGGCCCTGGTGTCTTCCCTCAATGCAGCCGGACAGACCATCTCAGACCAAGAGTTTATTGTTTATGTTCTTGCTGGACTCGGTCAAGACTATGACTCGGTTGTCACATCCCTCTCCACTCAGCCCACCACACCCACACCTGCTCTTGTACTCTCTTACTTACTCAATCATGAGGCACGGTTGGCTTTTCAAACTCAGTCTTTACTTCAAAACACCAACCTTACTCCATTGTCCTCCTCTCCTCAACAACCTTCTGCTGACAACATCTCCATCAGATCCGCCTCTGGCTCCAACAGGGGCCGCTCTCTTGACACCAGTAACAGGGGGCGCTTTGACAACAATGGAGCTTTTGATAGCAACAGAGGTGGTGGCTCTTACCGTGGTTCTTCCAGGGGCGGAAGCTTTCGAGGCCGAGGTCGAGGTCGCGGAGGCCACCAGTACTCCTTCTCAGGTGATGTCGATAATAGACCGGTGTGCCAAATTTGTGCTAAACGGGGACATGAAGCGCTAAGCTGCTGGAATCGGTTCAATCAGGCGTACCAACACCCACCACCATCCTCTGTTCACGCCAATTTCACCTCTGCTCCGTGGTTCTTTGACACAGCTGCCACCCATCATTTCACACCAGATGCTGCGAATTTCACCAACGGTGCCCTCCCTTATCGCGGGACTGAGGAAGTGATGCTTGGAGATGGCTCGGGGCATCCGATTCAACACTACGGTTCCACCCTTCTTCCTTTCACCTCTCACAAATTTCATTTACACAATACTTTGCATTCTCCTGCTCTTACCAGAAATCTCGTTTCAGTTAGACAATTTTGTCTTGACAATAACGTCTATTGCCAATTTCATCCGACTCACTTTCTTGTGAAAGATCAGGCCACCGACAAGACGCTTCTTCAAGCTTCCGTTGAGAAAGGGCTCTACGCACTCACCAATAAGGCTTCATCACCCTCGCCACCCATCGCTCTCGCCACAACTGCATCTTCTGTCTCCCTTTGGCACACCCGTTTTGGCCACCCAGCAGCCGTCACCACAAGGAAGCTCCTCCAGCGGCTCAACCTACCTATACCTAGCAACTACCCTACCCCTTTTGATTGCCCAGCTTGTGCAAGGGCTAAGGCCCATAACTTGCCACATCCGGCCTCTCCCTCCAGATCACTTAGGCCTTTTGAACTAGTCTTTGTTGATGTTTGGGGCCCAGCCCACTACATTTCTACTAGAGGTTATAAATATTACATTTCCATTTTAGATGATCATTCTAAATTTCTTTGGATTTTTCCATTTTCCACCAAAAATCAAGTCACTCAGATTCTCACCAACTTTATAAATTTTGTGTCAAATTACTTTTCTACTCCAATAAAAGCAATTCAAACTGATGGTGGTACCGAATTCAAGCCTCTAATCCCCCTATTCACTAAATTGGGGATTCTACATCGTCTCACTTGCCCATACTCTCACGAGCAAAATGGGAGCATTGAAAATCGTCATCGTCACATTGTAAACACCGGTTTGGCTCTCTTGGCTCATTCCTCCCTTCCACTCACATATTGGGATTATGCCTTTGAAACAGCCACGTATCTAATCAATCGCCTTCCCTCTTCCATCCTCTCTTACAACACACCCTTTGACATTCTCATGAAAACGCCTCCCGACTTCAATTTTCTTAAAGTTTTCGGGTGCTTGTGCTTTCCAAATCTTCGTCCATATAACTCCCACAAACTCTCATTTCGCTCTTCTCCATGTATATTTTTGGGTTATAGCACAAGCCACAAGAGGAGACATTTGAACGAACTGGCCTAGATTCTAAGAGCGTAATGGACCTAACTTTAGTTTAACTTTGCACGAGAGTGATTGTTAGCCGGTTAAGTACAATTTGCTATGAGACCAAGAGGAGATTAGTAATGATCTTAGACAGCCTACCTTCATACAGAATCAAATTCATTCGAGCGAGAAAAATCTCTTAAGTCTATCGACGACACATGGTGGTTAATCCCCAATTCTAGAATGTTTTCTCCATATTTTCCCAACACTTCCATTTGCTTATTTTAATTTATTTTTGTTAGTTATATCATAAAACCTCAATTTCGATATCTACTATTTTGGCTTAGTCAACTGGTTGCAAAGATTCGATTAATACTCCTATAGTCCTTGTGATTCGACACCTTGATATACTACAACCGATCACATACACTTATTGGAGTAGGTTTCAAGCCTATCAGAGCTTGTATATGACTAACATCAGAACCTGTCAAAATAATATCATCTACATATACAGCAGCAATGGTTAAATGATTGTTATTTCGAGATATAAACAAAGAAGGGTCATACTTAGACTGAACAAAACCAAACTCTATGAGAGTAGTGTATAGCTTGTTAAACAATTGCCTTGCTGCTTGTTTTAATCCATAAAGGGATTTCTTCAACAAACAGACTTTGTTTGATGGATTTGGAACATCTTGAGGCATGGTCATATACACTTCTTCATGGAGATCACCTTGAAGAAATGCATTGTTCACATCTAATTGAAATAAATCCCAACCTTTATTCAAAGCAATTGATAAAATAACTCTTACTATTGACAGTTTCACTACTGGTGAGAATGTCTCATCATAGTCAATCCCATATTGTTGTGTGTATCCCTTATCCACAAGTCGTGCCTTATATCTCTATATAGATCCATCAGCTTTTGGCTTTATTTTGTAGACCCACTTGCAGCCTATAGGTTGTTTACCTGCAGGAAGATCAGCTAAGACCCAGGTATTAGTAGATTGGAGAGCATCAATCTCCTTTTTCATAGCTTCAATCCATTTGAGATCTTTAGAAGCTTTAGCAAAAGATTTAGGTTCAACAAGAGGATCAGAACCATTTATAGAAGCTGATAAACACATGAAAGAATTTGTAAATCCAGGCAGTAAAGGGAATCGTTCAAAGTTTGAACCAAAATTGCAGATGTAGTCTTGCAGATGAGTTGGATGTCTTGTGGTTCTCACTAATCTTCAAGGTTGTTGATTTTGTGCAATGGGGAGTGGTTGTTGAACCACTGGGGGTGCAGGTGGTGTTGGAGGATTTTGATCAGGTAAATCATGGATCTTCAGCATTTTCCGCAACAATCTAAGCACTAGGATAAAATATATGATCAGGTAAATCAGTTGTGATGTTTGGCAATGGCAAGCCTTTATCAAAACTGATTTTGTGCAAAAGAAATTGGGTTTCATGAAATTAAACATCTCTAGATACAAAGATCTTGTGAGATGTTAAATCCAAAACTTTGTAACCCTTCTGTCCATGTGGATATCCAACAAATACACAAGGTGTACTCCTTGGATCAAACTTGGCTCTATCAACCTTTAAGGTGCTAACAAAGCACAAACAACCAAAAGCCCTTAGCATAGAGTAATCAGGGCTCTTGTTAAACAAAATTTCATATGGAGTTCTAAACTGTATAGAAGCCAAGGGAAATCTATTTATTAAATGAGTAGCAGTAAGTAGGCATTCTCCCCAATACTTAATAGGAAGCTTACACTGAAAGAATAGTGCCCTGGCAGTCTCCAATAGATGCTTATGCTTCCTTTCAACTACTCCATTTTGTTGAGGAGTATGCACACATGTGGTCTGATGTAGAATCCCTTGACCTGCATAAAATTGATGTGCCTCTTTACTGCAAAATTCCATGCCATTGTTTGATCTAATGATCTTGACTTTGGCATTGAATTGAACACCATCAAATCTAACAAATGCCATTAGCATGCATAGTACATTACTCTTAGAAGCAACCAAATGAGTCCAAGTAGCTCTTGAAAAATCATCCACAATAGTCAGAAAGTATCTAAAACCATTGTGAGTTGGAGCTTTGCAAGGCCCCCAGATATCAACATGTATCAACTCAAAACATGTACATCAAAGTTTTTATAGAACTCTCATGAAAAGAATTCCTGTGCTGTCTGGCACGAGGACATACATGACATATATGAGGTTTACAATGTCTAGTAAGATCTATCAGAAAATCAAAATGAAATAGTTGATCAAAACGAATATGGCCAAGCCTACAGTGCCACAATTCAAGAGATACAGCTCGAGAACTAAGTGCTTCATTACAAGTAATATCGTCATAGATAACAGAAGACAACATCTTAAAAGCAGGCAAATCAATGTTTCCATTGCTGGAATTCTCAATGGTAAGGTACAATCCTTTGGACACTTCACCAAGCACCTGTGGCTTGCTCATTGAAGGGTCCTGGACCAAACAATGAGAAGGAGTAAGTACCATATAAGCATTTAAATCATGAACCAACTTTCTAACTGATAAAAGATTGTCTGCAAACTCTGGTACATGTAACACATCATGAAGAACAACTTTGTTCTGCATTTGAATAGATCCAACATGACAAACCTTAGACTAATGTCCATTAGGAATGGTAATATAGCTAGGCATATGAAAAACTTTATATGAACTGAACATGGATAAATTTGGACAAATATGATGTGTTGCTCCACTATCAATAACCCAACTGTAAATATTTCCATGAACACTAAAATAAAACTTGTTACCTGCCACCATATTGGTGTCCTCACCAGTACTTTGCTTGCTTAAGAAAGCTAGGATTTGGTCATACTGCCCTTTAGTTAAGGCTGGTGCACTAGCAGATTCATTGCCCTCATCAACAGTAACATTTGCAGCAAACCTCTTTCCTTTATCACCCTTGAAATTGGGTGGATATCCATGAATCTTGAAGCATTTACTGATGGAATGACCTGCAACTTTACAATGATCACAAAAATAATTGCCTTCCCCTTTTGCTCCATTCTGATTGTTGCCATTCTGATTGCCATTTTGATTACCATTCTGATTGCTTGACTGGCCTTTGCTCCAAGAATCTGGATTTTGCCCATTAGATCTATATTGATTACCTGTCTGATTTCCTTGATTGTTCCTTTGAAATGAATTAAATGCTGCAACATTCTCATTAATTGAACCAAAATTGTTCAACCCCCTTTGGCTCTCTTCGTCAAGAAGCATATATTCTATACACATCACCCATAGTTGGAGTAGGCTTCATACACAGAATATTGGTACGAACTCCATTGTATGAATCAGGCAATCCAACAAGAAACTGAATCACTTGCTGGTTTGCAAGCAACATAGACACAGTATTAACAGATCCACAAGAAGTACATGTAGGCATATCGACAAGATCCAAGTACTCATCCCACAGTTTCTTGAACTTAGTAAAATAGGATGAAATTGAAGATCCATTCAAAGAAATGTTGAATAACTCATTTTGTACCTGATAGAGACGTGTGCAATTCGGAGAGCCAAACCTCATCTTCAACTCTTCCCACATCTCGTGTGCAGTCCGAAAGTACAACAATGTTTCGGCAATATCTTTCTCCACAGAGTGAAGAATCCAGGCAATCACCATTCCATTGCACCTCTTCCATTGCGGATGCTGAGGTGAACCAAGATCTGGAACCTGAAAGCTGCCATCGACGAGGCTCATCTTGTTCTTTGCAACTAGTGAAACCTCTACCGATCGGTGCCAATAATTGTAGTTAGTTTCGCTCAGCAATTGAGTAGACAGATTGTAGCTTGGATGATCTGAATGATGCAGATACAGAACATCATTTAGATTCGGTTGATTCGCTTCGTTTGGATCCATTCTTCGATCAAGAATCGGATTTCAGAAATATAGAAACAACGGAAGAAAACGATTAGATTGATTGCTTTCACCGATTTGCAATCGAGCGCTTTGAAGAACGAATCACGAGCTACAACAGCTCTGATACCATTTCGATCAGGTTTAGTGAATTGAGAATTAGAGAGATTGGGAGGAAGCCATTAAAACCGAAACTCAACCTTTTGATTGATTCCAAAAGAAGAAGAAAAGTTGTCTGTTACATTGAACTGGTTGAGCTCTTATAGAGAAGCTCATCACGTGCTAGTCACGTGGGAACAACTATTCAGTGGAATGTGACAAATTATTCAGTGGAATTGGTATGTTTTTATCTGAATTAGATGGAAAAAAATAACGTAACATTATTCGGTAGCATGTGAAACATTATTGAGTGGAATTGACAAAATTTTTAAAAAAGTGAAATCAGATCCGAAAAAAAAAACGCATGCATCGGCCTTTTTTACGTGGGTCCCACCTTGAAAAAAAACAAAACACCCCTTTAAAAATATCTATAATAATATTATTTTTATACATTATATATAAATACATATTATGTTTATATATTGTTTCAATTAATATAATATTGCATTTTTAGGCTCTGTTAAGTTTTATAAAAAAAACAATTTCACGCAAAGTACAATTTACAGGGACAAAAATAACTTTCATGATTTATTTTTAATGTCTCAAATTAACCCTCCGTAAACTAACTATTTTAATATCTACACTCACCATCTTTAAAAATAGTTGAAGTCATTTATTTTTAATATATGATTATTATTAGAATAATTATTATTATTTATATTTTAGGTTAGTATTAGTTAAGAGTGTTATTAGTTGATTTGTTAGGATTTGATCTTATCTCTAGTCTTTGTAATTCCTATATATAGGGTATTTTATTATTGAGATAATTGTGGTTTTCCACCAACACATTACTCTATACAAAAAGTAATTAATTTAAGAACTGAATATAAAAATTACATTGTTCAGGATACGGGCAATTAGTATATATTGCAAGCTGGTTGGCTCAGGATCGAGTAACTCACCAAACTTACTAGTCCACGGAAGAGTATCAAGTCTAAACCAGAGCAACATCCATACCCTCAAAGGAGGTATTCTCTGTCTTTCTCCTAAATCTCTTACAATATCATTTAACTCCACCATACTTTGATCTCTTATTTAAGTCGAATCTTACTTAATTATGTAAAGACGGTGAGCTACTCCCCGTAATGTCATATATCTTACTTAAATTTTTTTTTTTTTTTTTTTTGGAGTGATCCAAGAATGACCACTGAACATGAGAATGAGGAGAAGTGTATAGGATGGGCAGCAAGGGATGAGACTGGCTTCCTCTCCCCCTTTGAATTTTCCAGAAGGTTTGTCCTTGATCAGTCAATTCAAGTTTGAATCATATTGAATGTTTTGAGTTCAGTTGTTGAGGTAGCCATGGTTATTAAGAATATGGGTCCGAGTTTGTTTTATGATCGCGTACCAGGACGTTGGGTATAGACGACATTACAATAAAGATCACACACTGTGGAGTATGCTACGCGGATGTGGTGTTGACAAGGAACCAATTTGGGGACACCAAGTATCCAGTTGTTCCCGGGTAAGGATTTAGGATCATTACGAAAGTGATCGATCGATCAGTGTATTGATGATTGTTATTCTCCTTGTTTTTATTTGTTAGACATGAGATTGTCGGTTTCGTGAAAGAGGTTGGATCAAATGTTGATCGGTTCAAGATGGGAGACCGTATTGGAGTAGGCACCTTCGTGAATTCGTGTAGAGAGTGCGAGTATTGCATTGACGGGATAGAGACATACTGCTCAAAAGGCGCCGTCTTCACCTATAATGGTGTCGACTTTGATGGTAGCATCACCAAAGGCGGTTACTCTAGCTTCATCGTTGTTCATCAAAGGTGTGTTCTAGATCATCGATCATATACATTTAAGTGCACTCAAGATTCCGATTTTTCTTCCCAAATTTAACTTGATTTTGCAGGTATTGCCACAAGATACCCGAAAGCTATCCCATGGAGCTAGCTGCACCTCTGTTATGTGCGGGAATCACAGTCTACTCTCCGATGAAACGGTACAAGATGGATCAACCGGGCAAGTCTCTTGGGGTGGTTGGACTAGGAGGACTTGGTCACATGGCGGTCATTTTGGCAAGGCATTTGGATTACACGTGACGGTGTTGAGCACGAGTGAATCGAAAAGAGATGAAGCCCTTACAGTACTTGAAGCCGACAGGTTTGTTATCTCGTCCCATAAACAACAAATGAAGGTAAGGAAACTAGATAATTAAAGACATGATTAAATCACTAGCTAGCTAGGCTGTATAGATTTGTATGATATATGTGGTGTACGTTGTTTGGTCACCAGGACATCTCCAAATCACTGGATTTCATAATCGACACCGCCTCCGGGGACCATCCTTTTGATCCATACATGTCGCTGTTGAAGATTGGCGGTGTGTTCATTCTCGTAGGGGCCCCGAGTGAGGTTAAACTCTCTCCCGGGAGTCTCTTGTGGGGTAATTTAATAAGTTAACCGTTGAGCTGAATTTGATGTCCATATGAAATTCTTGAAATATGACTGACTGATTGACTATTTGAGATGATCGACAGGGATGAGAATCCTAACGGGGAGCGTGACCGGAGGGACGAAAGAAACACAAGAGATGCTGGAATTCTGTGCAGCCCATCAAGTGTACCCGAAGGTAGAAGTCGTTCCGATCCAGTACGCAAATGAAGCCCTTGAGAGGATGATAAACAAGGATGTCAAGTATCGGTTTGTGATCGACATTGCAAACTCTCTCAAGTGATGGATATCTCCAGACGATCTGTTGGGCGTGTTAGAATGAAAAGATTGTAGTGTCATCCCACTTGCAGATGTATCCCCTACCACCAATTAGCTTAAGTTTTTGTGTTAGAAAGATGAATCCGACATTATAATCAAAAATAAAATAAACCCGACACGACTACGACCTGACCGATTTTCTCGGAATTTTACATATGCTGCACTTACTCCCTGTTTTACAGCACCTATCGAAAGATGCTGAATATGTTTATGTTTGAAAAGTAAAAAAGAAAGGTCAAAGTAAGTGTGAGCGATGATATAATTTGTTGGTTATGTCAAATATTGTGTGCCCCCAAAAACATAGGAAAAATGGGCGTCAGCAATGACATATCCTTTTCACCTTATAATTGCCCCATTTTGACCCAAATCGTCAAATATAAATATCGGATGTCATCTCCTCCAACTCCAACCTACAAATTTAACTAAACTCTCAATAAGCTACAGCAAAATAAACACCGTACCCATCCATGGCTGTTGAACACAACAAGAGTGGGGAAATCTGCAAAGGATGGGCTGCAAGGGATGACACTGGCTTCCTCTCCCCTTTCGAATTCGCTAGACGGTTAATTAATTTGTCCTTTCCATTCAACTTCCTCCATCTCCACTTAGCTTATTAGCTTGTTTGTTCAGGAAGTTTAATTTGCATATCTGAATTGAATTTTGTGGTATGATCGATGGTTTTCCAGGAGCGTGGGAGTTGACGATGTTTCGATAAAGATCACCCACTGTGGAGTATGCTATGCTGATGTAGCGTGGACTCGAAACATTACTAGGGATGCTAAGTATCCAGTTGTTCCGGGGTATGGCCTTAGCTATATATAGGATCCTTAAGAAAGCATTTCCAAATTAATTCTAAGCATGCATATATATATGTATCTGATTCATTCAATTCAATCGTATATATGTTGTTATGTTAGACATGAGATTGCCGGTGTGGTGAAAGAGGTTGGATCAAATGTTGAAGGTTTCAAGGTGGGAGACCATATCGGAGTAGGAACCTTCGTCAATTCTTGTAGACACTGCGAGTATTGTGATGACGGGATGGAGATCTACTGCTCAAAAGGCGCTGTCTACACTTTCAATGGTGTGGATGTGGATGGTAGCATCACCAAAGGCGGCTACTCTAACTTCATCGTCGTTCACCAAAGGTACTGCTACAAAATACCTGAAAACTACCCCTTGGAGTTAGCTGCACCTTTGTTATGCGCGGGAATCACTGTCTACTCCCCGATGAAACGCCACAAGATGGATCAACCAGGCAAGTCATTAGGGGTTATCGGACTAGGAGGACTTGGTCACATGGCTGTCAAGTTTGGCAAGGCTTTCGGTTTACATGTCACGGTGTTGAGCACAAGTGAATCGAAAAGAGACGAAGCCCTGACTTTGCTCAAGGCGGACAGATTCGTTGTGTCCTCCAATGATGAGCAAATGAAGGTAAGGAAACCACATATAAACTTAATTGTATAAGTCGATATTCTAATTACTAACAAAATGATCGGCATTAATGTTTGATGGGTAGGGCTTATCGAAATCACTGGACTTCATAGTTGACACAGCCTCCGGAGACCATCCGTTTGATCCATACCTGTCGTTGTTGAAGATTGGCGGTGTGCTTGTTCTCGTAGGCGGTCCAAGCGAAGTGAAACTCTCCCCCATGACCCTCTCCAGCGGTAAGTTCATTAATATTTGATCTTGAATTGCAATTAGCATATATATAGACAATGTTAGGTTTTCTTATATATGTCCAAACGTGGTTGGTAATTATTGCTTGAAATATGGATGATTGTTGGATATGTCGCAGGCATGAGAACCTTAGCCGGGAGCTTGACAGGAGGAACAAAAGACACACAAGAGATGCTGGAGTTCTGTGCGAGGAAAGGAGTGTACCCAAACATAGAAGTTGTTCCGATACAATATGCAAATGAAGCTCTTAATAGATTGATAAACAAGGATGTCAAGTATCGCTTCGTCTTCGACATTCAAAACTCTCTCAACTGAGATCTATCAATATCTCCGGCCAGATGATTACGCTATTACTGCAAGGCATATCTAGCTAGCCGTACGGAACCACTATGTATCACAAAACCCTCTCTGTCTCACTATCATTTTTCACAAAATCCTACCATTCACAAAATCTCACTCCCTTGTATTGGGGTGAGGGGAGCCCAATACAAGGAGTTGTCCCCTTCGGGACAACTGATCCCATAGCTATGAAATTTTCAAAGATAGGGCACATGCAATTATATATGTACTTGTATTGTTTTATATTATAACGGTATAAAGAAATATATATACGGAAATAAAAGATTTTATTTTAGAATAAAAAAATAATCAGTTTGAGATAGAACATTGTCATTTTTTCTCAATAAAAAAAATATAAATAAATAAATAAAATAGTTGAAGAAAAAAAAACTAACAAATAAGAAACAGATTTGCTAAATGTACGGTCAAATTATCGCGGTTTGCACGGTTTGACATGTGCGATTGCGCACTAGTTCCAACGAAAATCCGGGCCGGCAGTTGCGCACAACGAGTGCGCCAAAAATCCGCATCCGCGCACAGCGAGTGCGCCGATTCCGGGAGCCGACGCGCCAGCAGCTGCGCACAGCGAGTGCGCCGATGGACAGGAGCGAGTCGACGCCGATTTGACAACAGTGTCACGGGCGAGGGAATCTTTGTTGTTGCGTGTATCCGGATTTCACGCTGCACCAGTGCACCCGCGCTTCACGGAGATACGGATGCCCTCCATCGCCTATAAAATCCTGTTCATTGTGTTTTATAGCATCAAGCTGTTCATCCCATCTTCATTTGGTTGAAAAGGTAAGAGTAATTTTCTTCTTTATGCATTATCTTCATTAGGTTTTGTGTATAGCTTACGCTAATTAAACTTACATTTAGTTAATCGGAAATCATTTATCTTCTTTAGGTTTGCATATGGCTTACATTAATTAAATTTACGTGTAAATAATTGGGAATCGTGACATCCAAAATGAAGAAGGTTGCAAGTACTGCCATGGGTTGGCTTCGAGGGGATCGATCTTCGCAAGATAAGGATGAGCGTCGGAGAGCGGGAGGATCAGTAAGTTCATTTTAGTTTTGATAACTTTTATGATATTCATAATGTTTAGTGAGAAAAGAAAAAAGTTCCATGAAATATTAGAAATTGTAAGATGTTATGACGATGAAAAAAGTTCCATGAAATATTAGAAATTGTAATAATGTTTAGTAAGTTCCTTTTAGTTGAAAGATTTTTTTTATACGAATTTGTATGTATCATTTATGTTGAAATAAGCAACCGAAAATATATGATCGAAATTCATTATGTCATGAGTTAGATAAAATTACATTGACAATAGGTAAGTGAAATAAAGGTTTTTTGGAGTTACATAGATAGGAAAAATTAATTTTGAAGTATATAAACAACATTATATTTAGAAAAATGATATCGGTTTATCTATCTCATTACTGAATCAAATCCATCTATGTTAGCGTTATATTAAATGTTTATGAAAGAAATGTAAATGCTAAAAAAAAATGTAAGATTTCACCCTAAACCCAAAAATAGGTAAAAGAAATACTAATACCCTTTAAAATAGGTCACTGAAATTAGTTAAATGGAAAAAAGTAATCCGTGTTTATCAATTATAACCTTATAGGAATAGATAAACATAATTGATGTGTACGAACTAATTTTTGGATGTTTGTACTGATAACAAATTGTAACATTGATTATTTGTTATGCAATATGATAGCAAATTTCTACGACATTGGAGCGGCGACGGCCCACGGCTTCGGCCCGTCGAGGTGACCATGAAAGGGCTGAGGAGGCACAAGAGAAGTGTTGTGAGCTGAATCTGCCATGTTTTACAGTAACTTTTATATCGATTTCTGCATATATTGCATGCATTTGGGCTAAGATAGTACAGAACCTATGTAGTTTATGTTTATTTGCCAAATTATGGAATCTACACCAGTTTCTGTTTAATTCGCAGAATTCGAGGCATTTTACAGCAATTCTACAGAAGTTCAGAAAAGCTCGGAAATCAGCTACAGAAGTCCAAAGTCAAAGAAGCAGCGGAACCAGTCGAATCAATCTGAGAGTCAAGGTTACTCGATCTCGAGTAGACCTTACTCGATCTCGACGAGCATGTCCGAGCACAGCCTTGGTCGACAGAGCCTGATCGAGAAAGCCAGACCAACCCAGCTCCGGAACCCAACTCGATCTCGACAAGACCTTGGTCGAGATCGACGAAGCCCAGTGCCACACCCGGAGTTGACGAGGAGAGAAGCTGACCGAGAAGCCTAGGACGAGGATGCCGAGCAACTCTACTCGATCTCGATAAGCTCTAGTCGAGATCGACAAGCCCCACAACGCCAGTCCGAGTCCGTGCCGAGGAGAAGCTGCTCGACCAGAGAAGGCCACACCCTAGTCGATCTCGAGGAGCCCTAGTCGAGATCGACGACGCCCAGAGCCCAGATCCGAGCTTGTCGAGCACACCTACCCGAGAAGACCTAGTCGGTGAACATCCCTACTCGATCTCGACAAGGAGTAGTCGAGATCGACGAGCGCCAGGAGCCAAGTCTGAACCACATCGAGCACCAGTTAGCCGAGACGACGAAAGCTACTCGAGGTCGACCAACCCTTGTCGATATCGAGTAGACCCAGTTTCCAGAAACGCGTCGACGTGACGAGTCCTACTCGACTTGAGATTCCTTGGGCATGAAGGAAGTCGATTTGGCCGGGATCTATCCAAAGTTGATCAATTCTATCCAAGGAAGCAAGATCTATCAAGACATGAAGACTTACCCACTTTAGAATTATCTTTTCCTTGTTGATTTATTTCCTTAAAGCATTTTATTTATCTTTTAGCAAATTAGATATAGATTTAGATATAGAGATAGGTAATTATTTCCTTGATTAGCGGGGTTTGATCACTATAAATAAGGCCCTAGGGGCTCAGTTTTATTCATTCAATTTTCAGAGAGAGGGACAAGTAGTTCCACAGATACAGTTTAGGGAGTTCTAAGGTTTTTAAGGTTTTGGCTTTCTGCGAAAGTTGATTGCCAGGATTGTAAAGGCTTTTGAATTTAGTTAATGCAAGTTTCTTTTTATACATCAATGTCTGTTGTTGCGATGAGGCGTGAGTAGTCCACCCACTTCTGGGGCTGGGGTGAGCCCGACGGTGGCCATGTGAGGTGACGCGGTAAAGGTCAGACCTTTTTATGCAATTTGTCTTCTATCCCTATAAGCATGATTCTTTTGCGAGAGTTGAAGGTGATCCTTGTTTGTATTATTGAAGCGAAAGTGATCTTAATGCAACTTGGATTAATTATGTGAAAAAAGGGGTTAGTAACAATCAGGGTTTATGCGAAAGCCTCTATATGCCTATTTGTTAATAACGAAAGTTATTTGATGGAAAGCATGATCTTTTATGCCTTTATGTGTTACTTTGCATGGTTATCGTTGTGGTGTTGAAACCCTGGCCTTGGGAGTCTTTTATATATTGATTTATTTCATTGAATTTCTGAGTTCTGTGTTCGAAAATTTGCCTTTAAAGTTTCTGTCTTTTACTCGATCTAGAGTTACTGTTGTCGATCTAGAGGAAGCCTTTGTCGATCTCGAGTGGGCTTTGTCGAGATCGAGTACACTGTTGTCTTCATCGAGTTTCTGTCGTCGATTCTGAACTTGTCTTGACTTGCCTTTGTCGATCTCGAGTAGGTGTGGTCGAGATCGAGTTGATTTGTCTGCCTCGAGTTGATTGCTTTCATTTCTGTTTTCTGTTTTCATCACTGTTCTTTGTCGATATAGAGGACAGCTACTCGAGATCGAGTAGCTTCTGTGTCCTCGACTTAGTTTCTGCTTTGGTTTGTCTTTTCTGTTTTCGTTTTGATCCTTGCTTTTGTTTGTTCTTTTCTGTTTTTATTTCTGTTTCTGCCCATTTGTTTCTGTGTTGCTGTCTTTCTGCTGCTTTGTCTGTGAGATTTACAGCTACCTGAGATCTGCTGACACGCTTCCTCGTGGATTCGATCCTGACTTCCCATTACTGCATTGGAGGAGTCTTGTATTTATTTGCGTGGGCCTGAATCTGGTTTGATCTATTTTGTTATATTTCATACTCGATTTCCTCCCAACAACAAATTGGCGCCGTTGCCGGGGAAGCTATCAATCGTGCCTTAGGTAGTCAGTTCTCACTTTTCTCTTGAGTGAATTCGCAGGTGTATGCGCCGTTCTGGTATCCCACCTGAGTTTGACGCCTTAGACGAACCGGAACGCCTCCTGCACATCAGAGCTAGACTGCAAAGAGCTATGGAAGCCGCTGAAACACAAGAGGAGTTGATACAGAGGCTTACCAGGGAACTAGCCGCAAAGGATACTACTATCGCCAATGAAAGGACGGCGAGGGAACAAGCAAATGAGCGCACAAGGCAAGCAGAAGCTGAGCTTGCCCAATATCCAACCACTGCAGAGGATTATATGCATCCCACTCTCGTCGTGCCTGAATCGGCGATTCTTATCCCTGATAACTCTTTTGAAATTCGCACTCAATTTCTTATAGAGCTTAAAAATAATGCCTTTTATGGTAGATTTAATGAGTGTCCTCTTGAACATATTACAAACTTTTCTGACATGTGCCGTACTCTTGCTGAAGTTACAACATTGGAATATGTCAAGATGAAATCTTTTCGCTGGTCTCTCGCTGGGCCTGCACTGAAATGGCTGGAAGGGCTGAAAGCAAGATCACTCACAACCTGGGCCCAAGTAGAGCAAGAGTTTCTGAACAAATTCTTCCCACCCGCCAAAACAGCACATCTTCGCCAGAAAATCACCGCCTTCAAACAGAAGCAAGGGGAACCGCTGGCAAAGGCATGGGAACGCTACAAGGAACTTCTGCGATCTTGCCCTACTCATGGACAACCACCCTACGTCATTCAGGAGATCTTCTTCAACTCTCTTGATCAAGTCACTAAGGACAGAATCAACCATTATACTCGCTATGAGTATCTGACAATGCAACCAAGTGACGCATGGGGTGTGCTAGAGAAGCTCACCAACTATGACAACAAGTATGGGTCTACTGTAACATATGAAGAGAACCCATACGCCAGGCCAGCACCATCCATGCCCCTCTATGATCCTCCTAAAGAGATTGATCCTGATGTAAGGGAGCAGTACTACAGAGACCAGAATAAGAAGCTCCTTAAGCAAGTAAAGTATCTCTCCGTCAACCAGCCTTGTATTGAATGCGGATCACAGAGGCACACCACTACTGAGTGCCCACACACCGAGCAAGTCAGGCTGGCAGAACACCACGAGGAGATAGCTTACGCAGGGGGTCCCAATCGCTACATGGGGGACCAAAGGTTTCAGCAACCACAATGGAACCAAGGTGTCCCTAGGAACCCCCCGCCCTACAGAGCTCCAGGACATCCGGAAAGGGACCAGAAAAAGGATGATATACAGATAGTCCTGGAGGAAATACGGAGGAACCACTCAGAAACTAGGCAATCCTTCAACTCCGTCTATACTCAGATGCAAGGTGTCAACTCTAGGCTTGGGGAAATTGATATATGGAGAAAATCAGTTGATACACAGATTGGTCAACTAGCAGCGGGAATCCCCAGACAGTCAGGTGCGCTCCCTGGATCTTCAGAACAAAATCCTAAGGGAAAGACTGGACACATCGCTGTTGTAAAACTAAGAAGCGGCCATCAACTGCAAGAGCCAGAGGTCGGAAAGCAGCAGAACAACGAAGAACAGCAAGTCGAGATCGACAAGACTATAGTCGATGTCGAGGAGCCTCCAGTCGACATAGAGCAGCCTGCAGCACCTCCGACGTCTGTTCTGGCTCCGAATCAGAAAAAGAGGCTGCCTTTCCCCACAAAATCTCTAAAGGACCCAGCAGAAAAGAAGTTTCAGCGCTTCATTAAGATGCTTCAGAAGCTCAATGTCACCATCTCGTTCACAGAAGCTCTCAATGAAATGCCGTCCTATGTCAAGTTCCTGAAGGAGATTTTGAGCAAAAAGCGATCGATGGCTGAAATCACAGAGGAGTGCAGCCATCTGGACATATTGAAGAAGAGGCCGGATCCAGGTAAGTTTGCTATAACTATTGGGTTTGGTCCATACAAAATTAATGCCTTATGTGATCTTGGAGCTAGTGTAAGTATAATGCCTTTAACAATTTGGTCCAAGATTAAGATAGGTGCCCTAGAGCCTGTGGATGCTAGACTTTACATGGCCAACAACACGGTGGTCATTCCAACAGGCATGATGGATAATGTTCCGGTACAAGTAGGTAAATTCTTCGTCCCTGCTGATTTCTTAGTTGTTGATATGCAAGAAGATCCTGCTTGTCCAATTATTCTAGGAAGACCCTTCTTGGCGACGGTGGATGCCAACATAAGCGTAAGGAAAGGAGTGCTCACCTTCAACATCAGCGACGAGGTAATTGAGTATTCCTTTAATAAAACTGAAAGGCATACAGGTCCAATGGAAGAGGTCAAATCTATCTCAGCAGGCTACATCACCTGCGGGGAACCCAAGGTCAGAAATATGACCCCTGAGGAGCTGGAAAAGAGGGACATGGAGGCTCAGGTGGAGGAGATCATGGCAATCCTCAAGGAGAACTCAGAGAATCCAATCGACACAGACCAAGGTAAGTCGTTGTGGATTAATTATTTTTCGGATGCCTTGACAGGGACTAAGTATGGGGTCAAGATCGACCAAGGCTCCTTGACATCGAGGACCCTAGTCGACCTCGACCAAACCAAGGAGACTCCACCAGCACCAGCCTCGTCGAGCAGCCAGACGGAAGCAGAACCTTACTCGACCTCGACTAGATTTGTCGAGGTCGACCACCACTCGGTCTTCTCGACTTCGCCTTCCTCGACGCTGACGACACCAGAGCCAGGATCCTCGTCGACATCGACCACCCTTGTCGAGATCGACAAGCCCTCTGCTGACTCGACATCGTTGTTGTGAGCTGAATCTGCCATGTTTTACATTAACTTCTATACCGATTTCTGTATACATTTCATGCATTTGGGCTAAGATAGTACAGAACCTATGTAGTTTATGTTTATTTGCCAAATTATGGAATCTACACCAGTTTCTGTTTAATTCGCAGAAATCGAGGCATTCTACAGCAATTCTACAGAAGGTCGGAAAAGCTCGGAAAACAGCTACAAGAAGTCCAAGGTCAAAGAAGCAGCGGAACCAGCCGGGAACCCAGGCTACTCGATCTCGAGTAGACCTTACTCGACCTCGACGAGCATGTCCGAGCAACCTTGGTCGAGCAAGCCTGATCGAGAGAGCTGAGTCAACCCGACTTCCGGAGCCAACTCGATCTCGACCACACCTAGTCGAGATTGACTACGCCTCAGCGCCACACCCGGAGTCGACGAGGCGAGAAGCTGCCCGAGAAGCCGAGGACGAGAAGCTGAGCAACCCTACTCGATCTCGACAAGCCCTAGTCGAGATCGACGAGCCGTCCAACACCAGTCCGAGTCCATGCCGAGGAGAAGATGCTCGACCTGGGAGACCACCACTCTACTCGATCTCGATGAACCCTTGTCGAGATCGACGAAGGCCAGAGCCCAGATCCGAGCTGGTCGAGTACACCTACCCGAGGAGACCTAGTCGACGGATCAAGCCTACTCGAGATCGACAAGAGGTACTCGAGGTCGACGAGCACCGTGAGCCAAGACCAAGCCACATCGAGCACCAGTTAGCCGAGACGACGAACTCTACTCGAGATCGACAAGCCTTTGTCGAGGTCGAGTAGACCCAGTTTCCAGAAACGCGTCGTCGTGACGAGTCCTACTCGGTTTAGCTTTACTTGGGCATGAAGGAATCCGAGAATAGCCGAAGATCTATCCAAAGTTGATCAAAGTCTATCTATGGATGGAGATCTATCAACACATGAAGACTTACCTAGTTTAGATTTATCTTTTCCCTTTTAGATTTATTTCCCTTAAGCTATTTATTTATCTTTTAAAGTTTTTTAGATATAGATAGATATCTTCTTTCCTAGAATAGCTAGGGAATGAAGCCTATAAATAAAGCCCATGGGGCTCAGTTTTATTCATTCCAATTCAGAGACACAATTACACATAGAGTTTAGGAGTTCTAAGGTTTTTAGGGTTTTGGCTTTCTGCGAAAGTTGATTGCCAGGATTGTAAAATGCTTTGAATTTAGTTTTAATGCAAGTTAGTTCTTTTCATCAATCAATGTCTGTTATTGCAATGAGGCGTGAGTAGTCCACCCACTTCTGGGGCTGGGGTGAGCCCGATGGTGGCCATGTGAGGCGATGCGATAAAGGTCAGATCTTTTTGTGCAATTCATCTTCTATCCCTATGAGCATGATTCTTTTGCGAGAGTTGAAGGTGATCCTTGTTTGTATTATTGAAGCGAAAGTGATCTTAATGCAACTTGGATTGATTATGTGAAAAGGGTTAGTAACAATTAGGGTTTATGCGAAAGCCTCTATATGCCTATTTGTTAGTAACGAAAGTTATTTTGATGGAAAGCATGATCTTTTATGCCTTTATATGTTACTTTGCATGGTTATCGTTGTGGCGTTGATACCCTGGCTTTGGAAGTCTTTCATAAATTGAGTTTATTTCTGTCGAAATTCTAAAATCTGTGTTCGAATCTGGAATTTATATTTTCTGCATTTTTAGTCGATACAGAGGAGGGGCTTGTCGAGATCGAGTAGACCTTAGTCGATCTCGAGTTGGCTCTTGTCTACGTCGAGTTGAGTTTCTGTTGTTCACTGCTGTTCGTTGATCTCGAGTTGCACCTAGTCGAGATCGAGTTAGCTACTGCCTTTGTTTTGTTCTTTACTTTTGTTTGTTATTTTCCACTTTTGTTTCTGCGTTTCTGTCTTCTCTGCTGCTTGTCTGTGAGATTTACAGCTACCTGAGAACTGCTGACGTCCTTCCTCGTGGATTTGATCCTGACTTTCTCTTACTGCATTGGAGGAGTCTTGTATTTATTTGCTGGGGCCTAAGTCTGGTTTGATCTATTTTCATTATATTTCATACTTGATATCCTCCTAACAACAAATTGGCGCCGTTGCCGGGGAAGCTATCAATCGCGCCTTAGGTAGTCAGTTCTCACTGTTTCTTTGAGTTACTTTTCAGGTGTATGCGTCGTTCTGGTCAAACACCTGAGTTTGACAGCTTAGACGAACCGGAGCGCTACCTACACATCCACTCTAAACTCAAAAGGATCATGGCGGCCGCTGAAACACAGGAACAGCTGATCGCTAGGCTTAACAGGGAATTAGCCGCTAAGGATGCTGCTATCGCCGCTGAGAAAGCAGCAAGGGAACAAGCACAGGCTGAGCTTGCCCAGTACCCAACCACGGCGGAGGACTATATGCACCCAACTCTCGTCGTGCTTGAATCGGCGATTCTAATCCCTGATAACTCTTTTGAAATTCGCACTCAGTTTCTTATAGAGCTTAAAAATAATGCCTTTTATGGTAGATTTAATGAGTGTCCTCTTGAACATATTACAAACTTTGCTGACATGTGCTGTACTCTTGCTGAAGGTACAACTTTGGAATATGTCAAGATGAAAGCTTTTCGCTGGTCTCTCGCTGGGCCTGCACTGAAATGGCTGGAAGGGCTGAAACCAAGATCACTCACCACCTGGGCCCAAGTAGAGCAAGAGTTCCTGAACAAATTCTTCCCACCCGCCAAAACAGCACATCTCCGCCAGAAAATCACCGCCTTCAGACAGAAGCAAGGGGAACCGCTGGCAAAAGCATGGGAGCGCTACAAGGAACTTCTGCGATCTTGCCCTACTCATGGACAGCCACCCTACGTCATTCAGGAGATCTTCTTCAACTCTCTTGATCAAGTCACTAAGGACAGAATCAACCATTATACTCGCTATGAGTATCTGACAATGCCGCCAAGTGACGCATGGGGAGTTCTAGAGAAGCTCACTACCTACGACAACAAGTATGGGTCTACTGCAACTTATGAAGAGAACCCATACGCCAGGCCAGCACCATCCATGCCCCTATATGATCCACCTAAGGAGATTGATCCAGATGTTAGGGAGCAGTACTACAGAGACCAGAACAAAAAGCTCATCAAGCAAGTAAAGTATCTCTCCGTCAACCAGCCTTGTATTGAATGCGGATCTCAGAGGCACACCACTACTGAGTGCCCACACACCGAGCAAGTCAGGCTGGCAGAACACCAAGAGGAGGTAGCTTACACAGGGGGTCCCAATCGCTACATGGGGGACCAAAGGTTTCAGCAACCACAATGGAACCAAGGTGTCCCTAGAAACCCCCCGCCCTACAGAGCTCCAGGACATCCGGAAAGGGAGCAGAAAAAGGATGATATACAGACAGTCCTGGAGGAAATACGGAGGAACCACTCAGAAACTAGGCAATCTTTCAACTCCGTCTATACTCAGATGCAAGGTGTCAACTCTAGGCTTGGGGAAATTGATATCTGGCGGAAATCGGTTGATACACAGATTGGTCAGCTAGCAGCAGGAATCCCCAGACAGTCAGGTGCGCTCCCTGGATCTTCAGAACCAAATCCTAAGGGAAAGACTGGACACATCGCTGCTATAAAACTCAGGAGCGGCCATCAACTGCAAGAGCCAGAGGTCAGAAAGCAGCAGAACAGCGAGGAACAGCTAGTCGATGTCGACAAACCTCTGGTCGATCTCGACAAGGGCCTACTCGACCTCGAGGAGAACCTGCAAAAATCTTCGTCTGCACCACACAGCAACTCGACTGCGCCCAACCTGGTCGATGTCGACAAGACTGTAGTCGATGTCGAGGAGCCCCTGGTCGACATAGAGCAGCCTGCAGCACCTCCGATGTCTGTTCTGGCTCCGAATCAGAAAAAGAAGCTGCCTTTCCCCACCAAATCTCTAAAGGACCCGGCAGAAAAGAAATTTCAGCGCTTCATCAAGATGCTTCAGAAACTCAACGTCACCATTCCCTTCACAGAAGCTCTCAATGAAATGCCATCTTATGTCAAGTTCCTGAAGGAGATTCTGAGCAAAAAGCGGTCGATGGCTGAAATTACAGAGGAGTGCAGCCATCTGGACATATTGGAGAAGAGGCCGGATCCAGGTAAGTTTGCTATAACCATTGGATTTGGTCCATACAAAATTAATGCCTTATGTGATCTTGGAGCTAGTGTGAGTATAATGCCTTTAACAATTTGGTCCAGGATTAAGATAGGTGCCCTGGAGCCTGTGGATGCTAGACTTTACATGGCCAACAACACGGTGGTCATTCCAACAGGCATGGTAGACAATGTGCCAGTACAAGTAGGTAAATTCTTTGTCCCTGCTGATTTTCTAGTTGTTGATATGCAAGAAGATCCTGCTTGTCCAATTATTTTAGGAAGACCCTTCTTGGCGACGGTAGATGCCAACATAAGCGTAAGGAAAGGAGTGCTCACCTTTAACATCAGCGATGAGGTAATTGAGTATTCCTTTAATAAAACTGAAAGGCATACAGGTCCAAGGGAAGAGGTCAAGTCTATCTCAGCTGGCTACATCACCTGCGGGGAACCCAAGGTCAGAAATATGACCCCTGAGGAGATAGAAAAGAGGGACATGGAGGCCCAGGTGGAGGAGATCGTGGCAATCCTCAAGGAGAACACAGAGAATCCAATCGACACGGACCAAGGTAAGTCGTTGTGGATTAATTATTTTTCGGATGCCTTGACAGGAGCTAAGTATGGGGTCAAGATCGACCAGACCCTAGTCGATCTCGACCAGACCAAGGAATCTCCACCAGTACCAGCATCGTCGAGCAGCTACACTGAAGGGCCAGGCTCGTCGACATCGAGTAGCCTTGTCGAGATCGACAAGACTTGCCCTACGTCGACTTCGCCTTCCTCAACGCTGACGACACCAGAGCCAGGATCGTCCTCGATCTCGACCACCCTTGTCGAGATCGACCACCAATCGGGGAGCCCAGATCCTTCTTCCTCGACACTGACTCCACCAGACGGACCAGCCTCGTCGATCTCGACCAGCCTTGTCGAGATCGACCACCACCCGGCGCCACCAGATCCGCCTTCCTCGATGAGCAAGCCACCAGGAGCAGAATCCTTGTCGATGTCGAGTAGTCTACTCGAGGTCGACGAGCCATCGTCTTCATCGACTTCTGAATCTGAGAGCAGGACACCACCAGAACCAGCAGACTCGTCGAGATCGACTAGCCCTAGTCGAGATCGACCAAACACAATGGTTCCCGATTCCGTCTTTGCGAAGGTAAGTCAAGGTATGGATCTTTCTTCTCCTATTTCCATTAAAGATTTATCTATACATGGGAGAGGTTTGCCTTGGTATGTGCGCTTATGTAGGATATCCAATGATGAGCCTAAGGAATATGAAGTTGGAGACAAGCTCTATGTCTCTAAATCAAAGGATCATTGGTTTCCCAACAAATTCAACAAGAAGCGGATGGGACCGTTCGTGGTGAACAAGATCCATTCGGGATGATTACAGCTGATGGACAAGAATGGAGTCCTATTTGAGGCCCAAGCTACATGGGCCCTGCAAATGCCACCTTGAGCTAAATGGAAAAGTCGGCCTAGCGACTATAAAATCTAGAGCATGTACATAGACTTTTTAGGACTTTTGAGACTTTGTTGCTTTTGTTTTTTGTTTTGGAACACTTTTAGTTTTGTTTTTGTGGGTATATGTCTTCTACACTTTTCAGGTCCAAGGATAGAACCAAGCAATATTCATACTCGGCCCAGGAGGTGCTTCCATTCGAAAATATGAGGCTCTGCACATCTGTCTAGTAAGTTTCTTTCTTTACCCTTGTTTTTATACAGTGAGGACACTGTAATATTTAAGTATGGGGTGGGGGAAGGGCTTACTTTATGCATAATTGCCATATTTGACATTACTTGTGCATTATTTCTTAGAATTGCTACATGGCTATTTTGGAATTTATTATTGATTTATGTGCTTATATATGCATGTTTTCCAAAATTTGAGAAAAATGACCCATTTGAGAAAAATGACCCCCATTTGAAAATTTTGATAATATCATGGAAGCGTATATTGAACTCGACGATGCAAAATTAGATTCATTAGAGATATAGCATGAAATTGCCTAGTAAAGGGAAGTCACAATGAAATGCATATTTTGATGAAAACCATGAAAGGAGGTAAATTTTGAAGTTGCTTTTGACATGTTGCATGATAAGAGGATGGAGGACTTTATATTTCCATATAATTCTCATATTTTGAAATCCTAGCCTTACCTATGCTTATGCATCACAAAAGCCATATGATGAGCCTTATTTCATATTATTGCTCCACATGATCTAAATATTTTCCATTTCTTTACCTTATTTCCTATCCGGGGATTATGTTGAGAATGATGTTACATTATAGAGATGTTATATGGTGATTGTGTCGTTATTGTCATATTTGGAGTTTGGAAGGAAATGTTTGAAATATATGGAAAATTTAATGAGTGAAAGAAAATCCGATCAAAGATCGACCCTGCTTGCTGAGATAATAGTTTGGCGAGATAGGACACCAGGTGAGGAGTCCGATGCACTAAGTATCCGGGGCCATTCATGACACCCATGTTTGTGACTCGCGAGAAGGCAGTGCTGAGGTTAGAGAGGTAAAAGCATTATTATGGATAAAAGCATTATGAAAGGTGATGAATCTCAAAGAGAAGGAATGTGGAAATTCAGTTTGGAAATACTCCATTTCCCCGGATCATTAGCACCACATTGCCAAAAATTGCCCACCTTTAGCCTTTTACCAATCTACTCCTTATTGAGCTTAAATTAAAGTCCTCTTGATTATTGTTGCTTTGTCACATAAAAATTATTTGTGCATAACCCTCCTTTTGTGAGTAGATGTTGCTTTTATATATTTGCACATGCATGGATCTGTGACACTAGTACCTTTTCGAGGATGGTAATTGACTGCAGGGACATATAAAGAATGAATCTAAGATGTTGAGAGTTTTGATTTCTTCCCCTGAATGACAATTAAAAGTATTGCTTGAGGACAAGCAAGCTTAAGTATGGGGTGTTTGTTGTGAGCTGAATCTGCCATGTTTTACATTAACTTCTATACCGATTTCTGTATACATTTCATGCATTTGGGCTAAGATAGTACAGAACCTATGTAGTTTATGTTTATTTGCCAAATTATGGAATCTACACCAGTTTCTGTTTAATTCGCAGAAATCGAGGCATTCTACAGCAATTCTACAGAAGGTCGAAAAAGCTCGGAAAACAGCTACAAGAAGTCCAAGGTCAAAGAAGCAGCGGAACCAGCCGAGAACCCAGGCTACTCGATCTCGAGTAGACCTTACTCGACCTCGACGAGCATGTCCGAGCAACCTTGGTCGAGCAAGCCTGATCGAGAGAGCTGAGTCAACCCGACTTCCGGAGCCAACTCGATCTCGACCACACCTAGTCGAGATTGACTACGCCTCAGCGCCACACCCGGAGTCAACGAGGCGAGAAGCTGCCCGAGAAGCCGAGGACGAGAAGCTGAGCAACCCTACTCGATCTCGACAAGCCCTAGTCGAGATCGACGAGCCGTCCAACACCAGTCCGAGTCCATGCCGAGGAGAAGATGCTCGACCTGGGAGACCACCACTCTACTCGATCTCGATGAACCCTTGTCGAGATCGACGAAGGCCAGAGCCCAGATCCGAGCTGGTCGAGTACACCTACCCGAGGAGACCTAGTCGACGGATCAAGCCTACTCGAGATCGACAAGAGGTACTCGAGGTCGACGAGCACTGTGAGCCAAGACCAAGCCACATCGAGCACCAGTTAGCCGAGACGACGAACTCTACTCGAGATCGACAAGCCTTTGTCGAGGTCGAGTAGACCCAGTTTCCAGAAACGCGTCGTCGTGACGAGTCCTACTCGGTTTAGCTTTACTTGGGCATGAAGGAATCCGAGAATGGCCGAAGATCTATCCAAAGTTGATCAAAGTCTATCTATGGAAGGAGCTCTATCAACACATGAAGACTTACCTAGTTTAGATTTATCTTTTCCCTTTTAGATTTATTTCCCTTAAGCTATTTATTTATCTTTTAAAGTTTTTTAGATATAGATAGATATCTTCTTTCCTAGAATAGCTAGGGAATGAAGCCTATAAATAAAGCCCATGGGGCTCAGTTTTATTCATTCCAATTCAGAGACACAATTACACATAGAGTTTAGGAGTTCTAAGGTTTTTAGGGTTTTGGCTTTCTGCGAAAGTTGATTGCCAGGATTGTAAAAGGCTTTGAATTTAGTTTTAATGCAAGTTAGTTCTTTTCATCAATCAATGTCTGTTATTGCAATGAGGCGTGAGTAGTCCACCCACTTCTGGGGCTAGGGTGAGCCCGATGGTGGCCATGTGAGGCGATGCGATAAAGGTCAGATCTTTTTGTGCAATTCATCTTCTATCCCTATGAGCATGATTCTTTTGCGAGAGTTGAAGGTGATCCTTGTTTGTATTATTGAAGCGAAAGTGATCTTAATGCAACTTGGATTGATTATGTGAAAAGGGTTAGTAACAATTAGTGTTTATGCGAAAGCCTCTATATGCCTATTTGTTAGTAACGAAAGTTATTTTGATGGAAAGCATGATCTTTTATGCCTTTATATGTTACTTTGCATGGTTATCGTTGTGGCGTTGATACCCTGGCTTTGGAAGTCTTTCATAAATTGAGTTTATTTCTGTCTGAAATTCTGAAATCTGTGTTCGAATCTGGAATTTATATTTTCTGCATTTTTATTCGATACAGAGGAGGGGCTTGTCGAGATCGAGTAGACCTTAGTCGATCTCGAGTTGGCTCTTGTCTACGTCGAGTTGAGTTTCTGTTGTTCACTGTTGTTCGTTGATCTCGAGTTGCACCTAGTCGAGATCGAGTTAGCTTCTGCCTTTGTTTTGTTCTTTACTTTTGTTTGTTATTTTCCACTTTTGTTTCTGCGTTTCTGTCTTCTCTGCTGCTTGTCTGTGAGATTTACAGCTACCTGAGAACTGCTGACGTGCTTCCTCGTGGATTCGATCCTGACTTTCTCTTACTGCATTGGAGGAGTCTTGTATTTATTTGCTGGGGCCTAAGTCTGGTTTGATCTATTTTCATTATATTTCATACTTGATATCACCGTCTTCCTCGACACAGACTCCACCAGACGGACTAAGCTCGTCGATCTCGACCAGCCTTGTCGAGATCGACCACCCCTCGACTTCGCCAGCTTCTGCATCCTCGAGCAGGCCACCACCAGGACCAGCATCCTCGTCAAGATCGACTAGCCCTAGTCGAGATCGACCAAACACAGTGGTCCCCGATTCCGTCTCTGCGAAGGTAAGCCAAGGTATGGATCTTTCTTCTCCTATTTCCATTAAAGATCTATCTATACATGGGAGAGGTTTGCCTTGGTATGTGCGCTTATGCAGGATATCCAATGATGAGCCCAAAGAATATGAAGTTGGAGACAAGCTCTATGTCTCCAAATCAAAGGATCATTGGTTTCCCAACAAATTCAACAAGAAGCGGATGGGACCGTTCGTGGTGAACAAGATCCATTCGGGATGATTACAGCTGATGGACA
This sequence comes from Persicaria maculosa, assembly GCA_963922045.1. Taxonomy (NCBI): domain Eukaryota; kingdom Viridiplantae; phylum Streptophyta; class Magnoliopsida; order Caryophyllales; family Polygonaceae; genus Persicaria; species Persicaria maculosa. The sequence continues at coordinate 61,497,101 of OY998259.1, forward strand.
AGAATGGAGTCCTATTTGAGGCCCAAGCTACATGGGCCCTGCAGATGCCACCTTGAGCATAAATGGAAAGTCGGCCTAGCGACTATAAAATCTAGAGCATGTACATAGACTTTTTAGGACTTTTTGAGACTTTGTTGTTTTATTTTTGGTTTTGAACACTTTTAGTTTTTCTATTGTGGGTATATGTCTTCTACATTTTTCAGGTCCATGGATAGAACCAAGCTATATTCAAACTCGGCCAGGAGGTGCTCCACTCGATATTATGAAGCCCTGCACATCTGTCTTGTGAGTTTCTTTCTTTACCCTTGTTTTTATACAGTGAGGACACTGTAATGTTTAAGTATGGGGTGGGGGAAGGGCTTACTTTATGCATTATTTTCCATATTTGACATTATTTGTGCATATTTCGAATTTATTTCTTTGAAATGCTACATGGCTATTTTGGAATGCATTATTGATTTATATGCTTATATGCATGTTTTCCAAAAAATTTGAGAAAAATGACCCCCATTGAAATTTTTGAATAAAGTCATGGAAGTTCAATATTGAACTCGGCGATGCAAAATTAGATTCATTAGAGATATAGCATGAAATTGCCTAGTAAAGGGAAGTCACAATGAAGTGCATTATTTCTTGAAAACCATGAAAGGAGGTAAAATTTTGAAGTTGCTTTTGACATGTTGCATGATAAGAGGATGCAGGACTTTATATTTCCATATAATGCTCATTGTTTATAATCCTAGCCTTACCTATGCTTATGCATTACACAAAAGCCATAATATGCCTTATTTCAAATATTGCTCCACATGTTCTTAAATATTTCCATTCTTTACCTTATCCGGGGATTATGTTGAGAATGATGTTACATTATGGAGATGTTATATGGTGATTGTGTTATCATTATTGGAGTTTTGGCGGAATTGTTTGAAATATATGGAAAATTTAATGAGTGAAAGAAAATCCGATCAAAGATCGACCCTGCTCTCTAAGATAATAGTTTGGGGAGATGGGGCACATTGTGAGGAGTCCAAAGCACTAAGTATCCGGGGCCATTCATGACACCCATGTTTGCGACTCGCGAGAAGGCAGTGCTGAGGTTAGAGAGGTAAAAGCATTATTATTGAAAAAAAGCATTATGAAAGGTGATGAATCAAAGGAAGAAGGGATGTGGAAATTCAGCTTGGAAATGCTCCATTTCCCCGGATCATTAGCACCACATTGCCAAAAATTGTCCACCTTTAGCCTTTTACCAAATCTACTCCTTCATGAGCTTAAATTAAAGTCCTCTTGATTATCAATGCTTTGTCACACGAATTGTTTTTGCATAACCCTCCTTTTGTGAGTAGATGTTGCTTTTGTATAATTGCACATGCATGGATCTGTGACACTAGTACCTTTTTGAGGATGGTAATTGATTGTAGGGTTATATGGCAATGAATCTAATATGTTGAGAGTTTTGATTTCTTCCCCTGAATGACAAATAAAAGTATTGCTTGAGGACAAGCAAGCTTAAGTATGGGGTGTTTGTTGTGAGCTGAATCTGCCATGTTTTACAGTAACTTTTATATCGATTTCTGCATATATTGCATGCATTTGGGCTAAGATAGTACAGAACCTATGTAGTTTATGTTTATTTGCCAAATTATGGAATCTACACCAGTTTCTGTTTAATTCGCAGAATTCGAGGCATTTTACAGCAATTCTACAGAAGTTCAGAAAAGCTCAGAAATCAGCTACAGAAGTCCAAAGTCAAAGAAGCAGCGGAACCAGTCGAATCAATCTGAGAGTCAAGGTTACTCGATCTCGAGTAGACCTTACTCGATCTCGACGAGCATGTCCGAGCACAGCCTTGGTCGACAGAGCCTGATCGAGAAAGCCAGACCAACCCAGCTCCAGAACCCAACTCGATCTCGACAAGACCTTGGTCGAGATCGACGAAGCCCAGTGCCACACCCGGAGTCGACGAGGAGAGAAGCTGACCGAGAAGCCTAGGACGAGGATGCCGAGAAACCCTACTCGATCTCGACAAGCTCTAGTCGAGATCGACAAGCCCCACAACGCCAGTCCGAGTCCGTGCCGAGGAGAAGCTGCTCGACCAGAGAAGGCCACACCCTAGTCGATCTCGAGGAGCCCTAGTCGAGATCGACGACGCCCAGAGCCCAGATCTGAGCTTGTCGAGCACACCTACCCGAGAAGACCTAGTCGGTGAACATCCCTACTCGATCTCGACAAGGAGTAGTCGAGATCGACGAGCGCCAGGAGCCATGTCTGAACCACATCGAGCACCAGTTAGTCGAGACGACGAAAGCTACTCGAGGTCGACCAGCCCTTGTCGATATCGAGTTGACCCAGTTTCCAGAAATGCGTCGACGTGACGAGTCCTACTCGACTTGAGATTCCTTGGGCGTGAAGGAAGTCGATTTGGCCGGGATCTATCCAAAGTTGATCAATTCTATCCAAGGAAGCAAGATCTATCAAGACATGAAGACTTACCCACTTTAGAATTATCTTTTCCTTGTTGATTTATTTCCTTAAAGCATTTTATTTATCTTTTAGCAAATTAGATATAGATTTAGATATAGAGATAGGTAATTATTTCCTTGATTAGCGGGGTTTGATCACTATAAATAAGGCCCTAGGGGCTCAGTTTTATTCATTCAATTTTCAGAGAGAGGGACAAGTAGTTCCATAGATACAGTTTAGGGAGTTCTAAGGTTTTTAAGGTTTTGGCTTTCTGCGAAAGTTGATTTCCAGGATTGTAAAGGCTTTTGAATTTAGTTAATGCAAGTTTCTTTTTATACATCAATGTCTGTTGTTGCGATGAGGCGTGAGTAGTCCACCCACTTCTGGGGTTGGGGTGAGCCCAACGGTGGCCATGTGAGGTGACGCGGTAAAGGTCAGACCTTTTTATGCAATTTGTCTTCTATCCTTATAAGCATGATTCTTTTGCGAGAGTTGAAGGTGATCCTTGTTTGTATTATTGAAGCGAAAGTGATCTTAATGCAACTTGGATTAATTATGTGAAAAAAGGGGTTAGTAACAATTAGGGTTTATGCGAAAGCCTCTATATGTCTATTTGTTAATAACGAAAGTTATTTCATGGAAAGCATGATCTTTTATGCCTTTATGTGTTACTTTGCATGGTTATCGTTGTGGTGTTGAAACCCTGGCCTTGGGAGTCTTTTATATATTGATTTATTTCATTGAATTTCTGAGTTCTGTGTTCGAAAATTTGCCTTTAAAGTTTCTGTCTTTTACTCGATCTAGAGTTACTGTTGTCGATCTAGAGGAAGCCTTTGTCGATCTCGAGTGGGCTTTGTCGAGATCGAGTACACTGTTGTCTTCATCGAGTTTCTGTCGTCGATTCTGAACTTGTCTTGACTTGCCCTTGTCGATCTCGAGTAGGTGTGGTCGAGATCGAGTTGATTTGTCTGCCTCGAGTTGATTGCTTTCGTTTCTGTTTTCTGTTTTCATCACTGTTCTTTGTCGATATAGAGGACAGCTACTCGAGATCGAGTAGCTTCTGTGTCCTCGACTTAGTTTCTGCTTTGGTTTGTCTTTTCTGTTTTCGTTTTGATCCTTGCTTTTGTTTGTTCTTTTCTGTTTTTATTTCTGTTTCTGCCCCTTTGTTTCTATGTTGCTGTCTTTCTGCTGCTTTGTCTGTGAGATCTACAGCTACCTGAGATCTGCTGACACGCTTCCTCGTGGATTCGATCCTGACTTCCCATTACTGCATTGGAGGAGTCTTGTATTTATTTGCGTGGGCCTGAATCTGGTTTGATCTATTTTGTTATATTTCATACTCGATTTCCTCCCAACAACAAGAAGGCTCTAGCTACCGCCACTATTGTACCCGCTCGGGCGAGTACATCAATTATACGGGATAGGACACGATCGCCTGGCCTGAGTCGACCTACTCTTAGACGCTCCTCTTCAGAGTGTACACCGTCTCCTTTCCTGAGCGAGACATTAGGGCTCGAGGATATTCAGTCGGACGACGCAGTTGGGTCAGATGCATCCGATGAAGAGGAATTTGAGGACGTCAACACAGAGGATGGCGATAATCAGGAGGCATTCGGTCCCGGAGCGTATGACTACCACAATGTGGCGACGGATGTTGGTGGTGACTACGAGGACTATTATGAGTAACAAGAGCATTCACATCAGCAGCCGGTCCATCAGGACCCACCACAACAATGGGCACATCACATAGATGAGGCACAACTACAACCACCAGTTACCAATGACGGCCGACCACTAGAGAATCAACCATTGACGTGGTAAAGGACGCACAGATGCAGACTTATTTGGATGGGTGAGGTATGTATTCATTTATATATTCTCTTTCGGCGGCCTTGCGGTCGTTGTAGGTGCCATCATCGGGATACATGTATGCGGACCACCCTTGCTAAGGACGGCCACAATAAGTTGATATCGTGTCGCGGCTGCCAAAGGAACCAACGGCGCCTCCATCCACCTCGTCGGACTACATTGCCCGGGATCCTTGATGTCAACATTACCGATCAGCCCTTCAATATCGTTCAACATCGATGTTGCTTGATACAAATCCTTGTTCTTACGCAGTTCATCAGCCATCTTTTGTCAGACCCTTATATACTGGTTCTCCCCATATCCAAGCAACACTTCAAGCGTTCGATACCCACAATACCCATCCGAACTCACATTTTGAACGCGATCAACATAGCGTGGGATAAACCAGTCCACATGGACGGACAAAAATGTCATGGGGTCAAGTGTCATTGGCTCGCCTCGACCGCTTCGACGACCTCGACCACTTGGATGACCTCGACCGCTCCCTCATCCTCGGGTGGCTGACCGTCTCACTTCATGCTCAAGTGTCGTTGGTTCGCGCATCATTGATCGCCTCCCTGTTGGTCGACCTCTAGGATTGCTTATAGGTGGTGTTGTCATGTTAGTTTCTCCGGGATTCTCCATGTCAATGAAAGCTGTGGCAATAAAATTAGCTTGTTGTGGAGTGAGATCATCTGCCTCAAGCCTTCTCTTCAACCTGAGCAACGTTAACCTGGTCTAGTCTATATCTTCCACAGGTTCGCTGCCCTCCTCTGCCATAATAGGTCCACTCCACATCACTTGCCTCCAGAAGGGATGAATTTGACTCAAGCTTATCGGCGTACGGGTGGATATGGCTTGTAAAAATTCATGAACACATGGCACGCCATACACATCTCGCCAATACTTATCCCGACAGACCCCATCATCAGTGGGTCTACCTATCGCCGTGGTGTAATTGTTGAGCAATAATTTGAAGCACTCAGCTATCACCTTAATAACGAGGGGAGCCAATAGTGGGTTACTGCTAGAAACGCTCCTAAGAACATTCATGCGTGACATCTCAAGGGAACCCTTTATTTGCTTGATCTGCCCGTTGACCATTCTGTCAATGCACTTGACCACGTCTTCAAACCCCCCTATTGACGTGTTCAACATATCCTTTAGCTTCCCATGTTGCGACTCACAACTGCATGGTTTTCAATAGGTTGGCGGTTAAACATCTATTTATCCAAAATAACATGACATACGTAATTCACTAGTACAAACATCCAAAACACTTACCAGTTATTTGTTCTAGTCCAAAAGTGAGGATAGCAATCAATCCAAGCTCTAACAAGTGCCTCCTTAAAGTCCTTGAGCCAAGTGGTTTCAAGGTATTCCATGAGGTTCCAACGTCCTTCCCACTTGGTCTGCATTGATTGAAGACGTCGTTTGTAGCTTAATGCTGATGTCGAGTCTAACAAGGCGTAACAATCACGGACAAACTCATTTTTTTTTAGCTTTTGATCATGTGATCTTTGCCTTCACTTCGATATTTGACATTACATGCCATCTGCAAAATAAATGCTTCACGGTTGGGAACACTTCCTTGATGGCTTTGATTACTGCCAACTCTCGATCTGTGACATTCACATCTGACATTCTATGTTTACAGAGATCTCGGAGCCTCTGCATCACCCAGCTGTAGTGATATGTGGTCTCCTTTGTCATGAATGCAAATGCTATCGCAAATGTCTTTTTTGTGCTAGTGAACCCAACTATTTGCAGCAATGGCATCTTATACCTACATGAAAGGAAGATGGTCAATAAATCATGAGCAACTAATTAGACAAAGTTTAAATCTATTTGTACAATAAAAAAAAGGGATACACGTACTCATTTGTCTTGTATGTTGCATCCATCATGATGACGTAGGGAAATAACCTCCATAAATGTTGTGAGTCTGGGTTAGAAAATATTAAATCACCCAGCTGATTAGACCCGTGCACTCTACATACGAATAAATCGTACTGCTTTCCTTCGAGTGAATGCAATGCTTGTTGTATATCTCCACAACCCTCCGCCTCTACCCTCTTCATCTTCTAAACAAAGTTGTACACTTGACGGATACTTGTCACATATTGGGAATCTTCATCTTCTAGGATACTCAACAACTGTCGAGATTTTAACCCAATCATTGCATCGTGTTGTACCTTATGATGCTGTTTATCAGTCAACCTTCCGGCAAAGGTATGCCCGTACAAGTTATCCGGAAGATTATGGTTGTGAGAATCACATATTACAAACACTCTCCATTTACCTGTCTTGTACTCACGACCCTCGAGCTCAAATGGGCATCCATTTTTCTTCGATGGTTTCTCTCGATGTGATGATGGTGGAAAATCCTTATCCGCATCAGCCGCATCTCTAGGATAGCCATAGTACTCGCAAACCAAACGAAAGACACCTAACCTGTTTTGCTTGTTCTTCCAAGACCTATGAGTAATTAACACCATATTTCTAATTCTACCCATAAAACGAGCCCACTCCTTTGCGTTCTTGGAGTCAAAGAAATATCCATTTATCCGAAACATATCTGAATAATCGGCACCCTCTTCGAGAGGAAAGTCGACGAGATCCTACAATTCGAAACATATTGATGATATAATACACACACATTGGAAACAAACACATTTAAAACATATAATCCCTCCGTTTCACAATACATTGTCACCTCACTTTTTAAAAAAAAAAACATCATCATTCTACTAACTTTTTCACAAATTTTATTATTTTTAATACCCACTATACATTTTAACCAATTATAATATTTTCAAAAGTCAACAATACACAAAACAATACAAATTATTACAATCACATACCTTTAAAATATCTAACACCATCTAATTTGAAGCAAAAATTATCATATAAAATACCCATGTATTGTGAAACGATAGAGTAGATGTTAAATAAATCTCTCTAATATTAGCATATACAACTATATATTCAAAAATATTGGAAACATGGAAGATATATACATGAGATTTTAGTACAATCGTCTTTAGACTTACATCGACATGAGTTAGAAGTTCTTGCGGATTGCTATAATCGTAGGGGTTGAATGGTAGATCATCTTCAACTGGCGACGACATATGGAGAAATTTAAGATATTCGAAATACTAGCTTCACTAGAGGTGTCAAATTGTTCATATTTGTGCCCTAAACACGCATTGTATATATAGAGATCATAATCTTTTATTATTGGAAAAAAATATATCTATTCGCATTTATCTCCAAATATATCTATATCTAAATATATAGGATATATCTTTTGATTATCTATCTTATTTTATTCCGTGTACATATCTTTGGATTATCTATCTTATTTCGATTCGTATATATATCTTCGGGGAGTTAAAAATAAATATATTCGCGTACGTCCAGTGTGCGTACGCTGATTTATGAAATATATATATATATATATATATATATATATATATATTTGCGTATGCGCACTGCGCGTACGCGGATTTATTAAAAAAAAAACAAAAGCGCGACTGCGCATTGGCAGTCGCATACTACGTAAAGCGCAAAATAGTGACGGTGCATATAACAACCCTTCAAATAATCTAAAATAATTTCAAAGAGAGAATAATTTTTAATTAAAAAAACGTTTAAAATTTAAAAAGACTTGTATTCTTTTTTTATTAGGATTAAAAAGACTTGAATGATTCATCGGTGGAAGTATGACCTAAGTTCACGATTTGGGAAATTAAGGTTCTAACTTCCAAAGACTCAAATCAAAATCCAAAAAGTACACCCCGATTAAAAGTTAATACTCGTAGGAGGTCCGGATTTGATCTCCACCTTCCCTCTTTCTCTAGCTTGCTTCAAACTATTTATGTTTTGACTCTTTCTCTTGCTTCAAATTATTTATGTTTGAAAAGTTAAAAAAGAAAGATCAAAGGAAGTGTCAGCGATGACACAAGTAATTAAAATAATTTCATGCAAAGAATTGTTTTAATATTTAAATATAGTTTAGAATTTTTATTTTATTAAAAAAGTCTGTTGAAAAATAAAAAATCAAATATTATCGATCGGACGGAGTATTACACAATACAAATAAATATAAAAGTTGATTTGAAAATAAAAGATCAAGTAATTGTAATTATAAAATATAAAAAATTAGAATCTCCATAAAAAAAAAAATTAATCATATATAATTATAAATCAATCGGGTCAATCGGATCACCGGGTCGAAACCCAAATTACCCAGAAAATTTCCGAATTTTCGGGTTCGAATCGGAAAAAATTTCAGAATCAAAATTTTTCGGGTTCGAGACGGAAATTTTTCGGCCGTTCGAATCGGGTCCACCGGATCAGAGTAATAGATACCTTCCTGAGACTTGGGATAAAGAGGGCGTCAGCAATGACATCGATCCCTCACTATGCCAGATTTACACTCAAGGGACGAGCATTACTAAGTTCGTCTCTTCAGTACGATTCTAGCGACGGACTTCAAAGGGATCGTCGCTCCAGGATGGGCTGAGAACAATCCATCGAGATCAAGCTCTCCAGCGACGGGCATTTATAAGTTCGTCTCTTCAGCGAAGTCTAAGCGACGGCCTAGGAAGAAGCTGTTGAGAAAGACGACTCAGGAGACGGATATTTGTAAATTCGTCTCTTGAAGCATACTTCTAGCGACGGGCATTTATGAGTCCGTCTCTTGAAGCGTACTTTTAGCGACAGACATTTATGAGTCCGTTTCTTGAGAAGATTTTCATTTTTTTACAATTTTTTAATTAAAAATTGTATAAACTATTGATTATTTTTTTTCTAAATATTCACTAAAAATAATTATTTAACAAAATATTCACACTTTTAAAATATTTACAAAATATTCATTTTTGCATATTGGCAGAAAAATGTTATCTTAGACCGTGTTTTATTCATAAGATGAGATATTTGAAATTGGAGGGGAAAAGGCAAAAAATTAACTAAAGAAATGCTTGTTAAAGACGACGTTTATGTTGACAATTTTATTTCAGGATGAATTATGTAAATGTAATATGTGTTTTCAAAATACGCGCGTTTTTAAACTGTGTGTCTTTTTTTTTGGGGGCAAACCGTGGTTTTGAACCGAACCCAAATAGAATAGTTGAGTCGGTGACTCTTTGCAAACAAAATTGTTTTGATGGGTGATTTCCTGTAATTATGAATATAAGGAGTCGTTTAGGGTAATATAACATATTTAAGTGGTGATTTTCTTTAGTTTACCCTTTTTTAAGATATAAAGAACTACCCCATTTAATGTCGTCAAGGTTAGAACAACAACCTTAAACATTGATGTATTTGTGAAATGGTGATTCGGAATTTTTGTTATAGATCTAAACAAGTTATGAGATGATTTTGAAGAAGTCGCTTGAGTTTGTAGCAAGGTTAGTGTCATTTTTTTTTATACATATGTTGTTAAATAGAGGGAATGAATTATGAAATAAAGGTTAGATTTATATAGAGGAATTCGTTTAAGATTCTGAACCTTGTGATACAGACTTGGGAAAGTTGATTGAATTATTTTGCAATTATTTTTAGAAATTATATTAGGTGTTATTGGAATTTGGACTGTGTGATGGATTTAGGTTAGAATTTGTGGGAAATATAAGTTGTTTGTTTATAATTGGATTGGCATTTCTGGTGATTAAATGGAATGTGTGACGGTTTTGGTGATTAAATGGAATGTGTGACGGTTTTAATTTCATATGTGTGATAGTTTAACTTAGATTTCATATTATAAATCTGAAATAATATTGAATTTGAGAAATGAATTTGTGAGAATTGGATAAAGATTTGTTGTGATTTAATGTTATGTGTCATGGATTTAATTTCAAATGTGTGATGGATTTTGGTTAGAATTTATGGGAAATATAAAGTATTTATGTGAATTTGATAGAGATTTATAGTGATTTTGTAGTGATATAATTTGTGTGATGGATTTATATTTTTTAAATAACAGTGAATTTAGAAAATGGATTAGAGATGGATGCAATTTCCTCGTACTTTCAAGGAATACCTTGATGGGATTACTAGTTTGTGAACAATGTTAGTGCAAACGCAAATGGGAGGATCTATTTTCCTTGTCTGTGCGATCGTTGCCATAACGCTCGACAATCAGTGAACATTCCAACAATGTTGATACATTAGTCTCATGATGGTATGTGGCCGGATTATACAGTATGGGACAGTCATGGAGAAGATTCAATCGAGCCAATATTTTCCTTGCGTAGAACGCAATACAAGAAAAAGCATATCAAGATATGCACAAGGCATCGTTGCTATTATCGGGTCGGAGTCTTGTCTTTAGTCTTGTCGTTTTTAGCTCGTACAGTGGAGGTACTGAACTAGTTTTGTATATAAATTAATCTTTGTAAATACTTTTAAACAAAATTATATCTTTGTAAATATTAATCTGTTTTTCACTTTTTTTGTCATTAATTTGAGACTTAGGTGACGAACATACCAATACCAATTACCAAGTTTGTCGCTTGGATTATATCAATCATGGCGGGATATTTTCCCACAAAACTTCTCTGTTGGCGGGGTCTTTTCCCACTTAATTTTTCGCGAAAACTTTGAAAATTTTGAAGCGTTAAAACCTAAAAAAAAAGAGGCGGAAGCGCTTATTCTCATTCCATCTCAAAACCCTAGCCGCTGTCTTCCATCTACTTCCTCTCACATTCGAACGCCCTCTCCTTCCCCAGCCTACCTCCCCTCTCCTTCACTCTCCTATTCGAATCCCCCAAAACCTTGTCTCCATCGTCATGCCTCCTCAAAAACAAAAAAGCCTCAAAGCTATGTTGGCGGCTCCGCCCTCCACTGCGCCGCCCCAACCCTGCAGGGCTCCGCCTCCGCCGTCGGCCCCCCATTGGAGAAGGAACCAGCCTCTGCTTCACCGATTGGCTCCTCCACGCCTCCGCTCTCAGCCGCCGATTCACCAGATACGGCTCCAGAAGCTGCCGACCGTCCACCCCAAGCACCAAGTCTGGTGATTGCAGATGGCGCAACCACCTCCGCGGCTCCAGAAGGACCCTATTTGAGTATAAGATGCAAGAACAATGGAGGTTATGTTCGAATCGCAAACCCTAATTTCAATCTCTAATATCCGAATTGAAGGTGTGCTCTTTGTTTTAATCGAGTCTAATGTTTTAGTAATCTAGTGTCTCTTCAATTTCGAAAAGGTTGATGCTGCTGATGTTGTTGGGTCTCAGTTCAATCTTTAATCTCTGCTCAATCGAGTCTGATTGATCGATTAATTGGCCCTCATTAAGTGTTTTTGTAGATCTGTATTATTAAATGTGAATAGAAAAAGGTTGGACTTTGATTAGGGTTTGTTGCTCAATTTCTACTGGTTGACTTTGATTTTAAGTCTTTAATCTCTGTTTTAAGTGGTTTGTTGCTCAATTTATACTCGCTCAATTTCTACTTGCTCAACTAACTGTGAATAGAAAAAGGCGAGTTACTTATTCTGTCATATTTCTACTGGTAAAAAAAATGAATAAATACTTCCTTTTAAATTAATTGTGTCATCTTTCAATTTGAATGGCAGGATAGTCTGAAAACTTCACTTAAAGATTTCGAAGAAGTATAGACAAATGTAGAGTCTAAAGATGCTCAAGCGGAGCCTGTATCTGTGGCGGTGCAATGTGAGATCGTGAGCAAGTGCTTCGGAGAACGGCGGGGTACCAAAGTTTGAGGTAACATTTTTGTCCTTTACTCCATTTTATTGAAAAATCTCTACAAGTTTAGAAACTTATAAAACTAAAATTCCATAAAGCACTTAAAACTTAGAATCAGTCTCAGTTTCATTCAGACTTGTAAATTGTATAACTTATACTTGTAAATTGTATAGCTTGTATGTATTATAACTTAGACTTGTAATTTAACTTGTATAACTTGTATTGTAAATTGAATAGCTTGTATTATAAATCTGAAAACTTCTAAATTGTATAACTTAGAATCAGTTTAACTGTTAGTGTCATTTAGACTTCTAAATTGTATAACTTAGACTTGCAAATTGTGTAACTTGTACGTATTATAACTTAAAAGTTGTAATTTAACCTGTATAACTTGTATTATATATCTGAAAACTTGTAAATGGTATAACATAGAATCAGTTTAAGTGTCATTCAGACTTTTTAATTGTATAACTTAGACTTGTAAATTGTATAACATGTATGTATAATGTATTATAACTTATACTATAACTCAAGACTTGTAATTTAACTTGTATAACTTTGTAAATTGTATAAGTTGTATTATAAATCTGAAAACTTGTCTAATAAACGAAAAAGTAGAAGTTTAGAGAACTAAGTTTTATAAAACTTGTCTTATAAAATAACCTGTCTTATAAAATAACTTAGTCTTATAAAATAACTCGTATAAATAAGTTTAGAGAACTAACTTGTATAAAATCTGAAAACTTGTCTTATAAAATAACATGTATAAATAAGTTTAGAGAACTAAGTTTTATATAACTGACAAGTCTATAAAAATGGAAGGTTAAATATCTCTACAAGTTTAGAAACTTATAAAACTAAAAATCAGTTTTAAATTTTAGTTTAGAAAACACTTATAAATCTCTACAAGTTTAGAAACTTATAAAACTAACATTCCATAAAGCCCTTAAAACTTAGAATCCGTTTAAGTTTCATTCAGACTTGTAAATTGTATAACTTGTATAGACTATAACTTAGACTTGTAATTTAACTTGTATGGTAAATAGTATTACTTGTATTGTAAACCTGAAAACTTGGAACTTGTATCTCTTAGAATCAGTTTAAGTTTCATTCAGACTTTTAAATTGTATAACTTAAAACTACAACTTAGATTAGAATCAGATAAACTTAAAGATTAATGTTTTTCTCTTTTAGAACTTTAACACATGGGTTAAATATGCTAGCTTCTGAATTAAAGTTAAATGTAAGTTCTTGTGGTCTGTTTTCAGTCCTTTTTTGGAACTTCTTACTGTTTTGGAAATTATGAGTTAACTTGAGTTAATGTAAATTAAGTTAACTTATGAGTTAATGTAAATCCCCCCTAAATTCTTGCTGTTTTTCTGTAGTTGGTTTGCTCAGCTTTAAAGTACTTGTTCAATTTTGTTTCATATAGTCCTTTAAACTTTTGTGCCCGAATGTTTTCCTTTCACTGAGATTGGGCAGGGATGGGAGCAGCTGTGATTGGGCAAGAATGTGACCGGGTAATCTGTGAAGGTGAAGATATGAAGAAGCGTATGGAGGCCTTAAGAGCAACTTGTGCGACAATTTATGCCTTCACAACCAGCCTCTTGAACTCAACATATGTGTAAGTGTTTTGAAAATCACTTCTTTTTGGTCAAGAATGGGTGGGAAGTTGCATGAATGTTGGTTGAACATGGAAGGTTTTAGGTTTTGGATGTGATGAAAGTAGTTGGGTTTTGGATGTAGTTTTTTCGGTGAGAAAGATGGAACTTTGTGTATTTGGATATGCAAAGATGTAAATTGTATGCAGGTTATTTTAACATGGCAAGTTTTGGTCGGTCAAATTTTGTGCATTGTGAATGTTAAGTGCAGGAGTATGTTGTGTGTTATGATTGTAAGGTGAATTGTAGGTTCTAAATGTGCACAGGGCAAATTGCAAATTCGCTTTTTATTCATTATAAACTTAAACTCAGGTGACGGACTTAGGTGGGTAATATCCATCCTATTGAGGCCGTCGCCTGAAAAAAATGTTGCTGCTTAAATTTGAAGCGACGAACACAGATGGTCGCTTGGACACCTGACACTGCTAAACACCTGGGGAATACTCAAGCGACGGGTAAAAAATCGTCGCCTCAGTGTGCTTCAAGCGACGGACTTATTGATTCCGTCGCTTGATAACTGGGGGGACGGTGTTCATGGGACGGTAGTTCAAGCGACGGATGTCCGTCTCTTGAATCTTCAAGCGACCCACACTGAGCTCAGGCGATGGTTTATGTCCGTCGCTGGGGTGTATAATTGGCATAGTGGCTTTATACGGAGTACCTTTTATCATGTAAGTCATCAATTATAAATATCCCATCTCATCTCCTCTAACTCCAACCTACAAACTAAACTCTCAATAAGCTCCAGCTAATTAAAAACCCTATATATCCATTATCCATAATCCATAATCCATAATCCATAATCCATGGCTGATGAACACAAGAGTGGGGAAATCTGCAAAGGATGGGCTGCAAGGGATGACACTGGCTTCCTCTCGCCATTCGAATTCGCTAGACGGTTAATTAATTTGTCCTTTCCATTCAACTTCCTCGATCTCCACTTAGCTTATTAGCTTGTTGTTTGTTCAGGAAGTTTGCATATCTGAATTGAATTTTGCGGTATCATCGATGGTTTTCCAGGAGCGTGGGAGTTGACGATGTTTCGATAAAGATCACCCACTGTGGAGTATGCTACGCTGATGTAGCGTGGACTCGGAACAAGTTTGGGGACGCCAAGTATCCGGTTGTTCCCGGGTGAGCCCAATTCGGAAACAAATGTTTAATTATTTATTTACCTGTGTCCATTTCGATAGTTTCTTCTGAATCACGTCTGTTGATCGATCCATCTTTTTTCCTTTTTCTTGTTATCTCCATCAGACATGAGATTGTTGGTGTTGTGAAAGAGGTTGGATCAAATGTGGGTGGGGTCAAGGTCGGAGACCACGTCGGAGTAGGGACCTATGTGAATTCGTGCAGAGAGTGTGAGTATTGCAACGAGAAGCTAGAGACTAACTGTTCGAAAGGTGCCGTCTACACTTTTAATGGTGTGGATGTGGATGGTAGCATCACTAGAGGAGGTTACTCTACCTCCATCGTCGTTCATCAAAGGTTCGTGCGTGCTAAAATACATCTTAATTAATTTCCCAATTGATGACATCTCAATTCAAAATTGTGATCGATGATCCATCCATCTTGCAGGTACTGCTACAAGATACCCGAAAACTACCCCATGGAGTTGGCTGCACCTTTGTTATGTGCAGGAATCACAGTCTACTCTCCGATGAAACGCCACAAGATGGATCAACCGGGCAAGTCTCTAGGGGTGATTGGTCTAGGAGGACTTGGTCACATGGCGGTCAAGTTTGGTTAGGCTTTCGGATTGCATGTGACAGTGTTGAGCACGAGTGAATCCAAAAGAGAGGAAGCCATGACTTTGCTGAAGGCCGACAGATTCGTTATCTCGTCTGATGCAGAGCAAATGAAGGTTAGGAAATGACATAAACTTGTCTGTCAAGTACTTACTAAGATACAAGGAAATTAACCTTTAAAGAAAATATATATGTGTTGTTGTATTTTTATTACTAGGCCTTATCCAAATCACTGGACTTCATAGTCGACACAGCATCTGGAGACCATCCATTCGATCCATACATGTCGCTGTTGAAGGTTTTCGGCGTATATGTTCTTGTAGGTGCCCCAAGTGAAGTGAAATTCGCCCCCATGAGCCTCTTTATGGGTAAGTTCATTCATATTTAAACAAGGTTAATTTGGATGATGAATTGAAACTACTATAAACTGGTGGTTAAAAGAAATACTCCAATTTTAAATGCGATTTCGTCTAATTGAAAATTCAAATGCAAGTGTTGAAAAAATGAAGCATGATCCTGATCGATCAATGCAGGGTTGAAGACCATAGCTGGGAGCTCAACGGGAGGGACGAAAGATACACAGGAGATGTTGGAGTTTTGTGCTGCCAATGGAGTGTATCCGAATGTAGAAGTTGTTCCGATTCAGTACACGAATGAAGCTCTTGAGAGGATGATAAACAAGGATGTCAAGTACCGTTTTGTGATCGACATCCAAAACTCGCTCAAGTGATCATATCTCAAGACTCAAGAGTTTGATAGCATCTGCATTTTCTTGTTTTTTTTTTTTTAATATATTTTTCCCTGCGGACGATCAATAAGGTAGTATTATTTAGTACTCCCCTGTTTTAAAGCCATTTTGTTATGAATAAGAGTTGAGGTGGGCTAGTGTGGGCTACTATAGCTCACCCCCATTTTATAAGCGTTTCGGCTATATACACCGCAAATCCCCACGTCCTTAAGGACGTGCTTGCCCGTTCTTAAAGACGTGTTTGCACGTCCTTAAGGACGTGCAAGTGGGGGTGAGAGCACCCAAACCCTGACGTGCAATAGGGCACGTCCTTAAGGACGTGCAATAGGGCACGTCCTTAAGGACGTGCAAGCCCGTCCCTTAAAGACGAAGAGGACGTGCCTCTTCGTCTCCCATCGTCTTCGTCGTCTTCACAGAGAGAGAGAGAGAACAGAGAGCGCCGGAGAGAGAGAGAGAAACCAAGACCGAGAGAGAGAGAGAACAGAGAGCGCCGGAGAGAGAGAGAAACCGAGACCGAGAGAGAGAGAGAGACCGAGAGAGATGGAGACAGAAAGAGAGGGAGACCTCGAGGCGGCGGTGGCGGCCTTGGAGGCGGAGGCGACGACGATGGAGGTGGAGCCGGTGGCTCCCGGTCTAGTGGTGCTGGCGACAATGGCGGCGGAGGAGGGTGGTGGTGGTGGGGCGGCGACTGGCGGCGGTGACGGTGGTGGTGGGGCGGCGACTGGCGGCGGCGATGGAGGCGGAGCAGTGGCGGACGACGGTCTATTACCGCCGCGGAAGCGTCGGACCATTGAGGTGTCCCCGGTCCCGACTCCACCGGTATGTTATTTGAATTACTTTTTGTTTGATTTATTTTTAGAGTTTTAAAATATAATTAGATAGATAATATAGTTTTATAATAGAATTTTATATAATATATGATTGATAATATATATTGTTTGATAGAATATAATTGAAACTATATTTTTTGATTTATTTATATATTATAATGTTTTTTATAGTATATAGTGTGATAGAAAAGAATATAGTTGTAATTTGATAGAATATAATAGATAGTATATATTGAAATACATAGAAAATAATTACAAGTGAATAAAAGGTATTTAATTAACATTAAAATATATTTGAATATATTAAAATATATTCAAATACATAAAAATAAATGTATATTGAAAGACAATAAAAAACATTAAAATATATTATAATACTTCAAAAGTATTTAATTAACATTAAAATATAATTGAATATATTCAAATATATTCAAATACATAAAAATAAATTTATATTGAAAGACAATAAAAAACATTAAAATATATTATAATACTTCAAAATTATTTAATTAACATTTGAATATATTTAAATATATTCAAATACATAAAAATAAATTTATATTGAATACAATAAAAAACATTAAAATATAATTGTAATACTTAATTAACATTAAAATATAATAAAAGACAATAAAACATATGAAAATATATTAAAATACATGAAAAGACATTAAAATACATTGCAATATATTAAAATATACTGAAAAGACATTAATATTCAACTGGATCATAATAACAGGCAGGGAGGCTCATGAGGGATGATGGTACCCTTCGGCCTATTAGGTTCGGCGACCGGGCAGCGGTCAGCCAGGTACATGAGTCTACGGCACCCCCCGAGCATACAGTCGACGATCTGCTCGCGTCTGCAGAGCGCTTACAGCCGTCGATGGGGACGCCCCCGGTCGACGAGAACGACACCTTCTGGGCGGGTATGCCACCTTGGGATCCTTCCGGCGATGCGACGATGGGGTTGCAGCCTTCCTTAGAGCCCCTTGAGGTTTTGAGTAGCTGCATCACCGACGTAGTCGGTGGGCGACGGGCCGACATGGGTAGACTGCCTACTCGGGTTCCACCGACCATCCCGGAGGCATCTACTTCACCCGTGCCAGAGGCTTCTACATCCGGCACACAGGAGCCCGAGCCTTCGACCTCCGCCACACCAGCGACGATCTCCTTGGGGTCTGCAGATGATGTGATCCCTGACGTCGTTGAGGAGGCTGACGACGGTCAGGAGGGGCAGGCTCAGGGCCAGGGGGGCCCACAGGTAGAGCCCGAGCCCATCCCTGCGCAGGCTGCCGCACCGGCTGCGCAGGTTGACCCTTTGTTGCCGCCGGGAGATCTGCTACTGTCTTACAGGCATCACCGGGCGTACCAGGTGTGGAGAGATCCTACGGTGGAGCTGCCGCTGCTGAAGTTCCACCATCGGGCGACTCACTTGGTGCCTTTCGAGCCCTACATATTTGAGGGACCGGGGACCTGGGTACAGGATCTGCTCCCATCCGGCGTCCCCCAGCTAAGGTCACTCTACTGGCAGTGTGTCGACGAGTTCACCTGCACGGCATTTTTGGAGCATTGGCACCCGGAGACCAGCTCCTTCCACTTTCCATGGGGCGAGATGACCATCACGCTGCATGATGTTGCCTGTCTGATGGGACTTCGGATTGATGGCCAGCCCTCCACGTCACATCTTCCCGCGGCAGCTCTGGTCCCGGCCATCGCGGAGTACTACCAACTCACCCCTGCGACTCTGAAGTCGTACAGACACGCTAGCGGCCCTCCAGTGACTGGGTTTACTCGCCTGTGGCAGGAGAGACACGGGCCGCTCGTCGACCCCGCCCCCGCCGATGACCCAGAGGCCGCGGCTGATCCTGAGCAGATTCGGCTGCGCACGCTTGTTGGAGGTGGGCAGTCCGAGGATGACCCTGCACATCGTCTGTTTCTGCACAGGACCTACATGGGCATTGCTCTCGCCGCGACTTTGTTTGTGGACAAGTCGCAGAGCCGGATCCCATGGAAGGTATTGGGCCTTGTTTGGGACATCCCACGTACGGCCACCCTTGCATTGGCTGCTGGTGCCCTCGCATGTCTCTACAGGGGTCTAGGCGAGGCTACCCGCTCAGGCGCGAAGGGCATAGACAGCTGCACGCCGATACTACAGGTACGAGACCGTTGAATTAGAGTTTTTAGTTTACAAATATTTAAATTATATGCTAACGAAATACTTTTTTTGTGTCAAGGCTTGGATATGGGCGTACTTCCCTCGCTTCCGAGGTGATTTCTCCAGCGACCCGGCTAGGAAGGATGACCCTCGCTTCTACGCGAAGTTCATCGGTCCGAAGCAGCCACCGTGGATGAAGGACGACGCGAAGCTGACGAAGATGCGGGAGCTGCGGGACGAGGTGGACCGTCTGACCGTCGATGATGTATGTATTCGAGGCTCTATCTATATCACTTATAATTCTTAGCTGTGAATTAAATCTGATTTGTTTAATTGTAGGTTCGGTGGATGCCTTTTGGGCGTGATCTGGACTTCGACGGCCAGTACCGTCAGTCCACCTATCGGGGCACCATCACCTTCTGCGGGGAGGAGGAGCCGTATATGCCTGATAGGTGCCTCCGACAGTTCGGACGGGTCCAGGGGATCCCGCAGGCCGTCATCGCGCCGGTTCAGGTCTGCCGCGACACGACCCTGAAGAACTCGAAGTACATCGCCGTGTTCGCCCCGGGCCACAACAGGTGGCAGGACCTGCAGGACGAGGGTCGCTTCTACAGGCTGGCCGATCACAGGCGCACCAGCGAGGATTTTCAGGCCGGTGTCACTGCAGATTACTTGCCTTGGTACGCGTCACAGAGCCGGCCGTACGTGCTACCGAAAACTCCACCGCATCCCGACCCGCCGGCGCCCGTCCACCCGATCGGCGTGGACCCATGGGTGGACCTCCCTCAGCCTCCCGTCATCCCTCCGGCGTTGGCGGCCCGCTTGCACGAGATGGAGGGCTATTGGAGGGCCCTGTCTACCGACCCTCGCCTTGAGGAGCTATTGGACGAGATGACGGGGATTTTGGATCATGCTGTACGTCATCCACCTGGCCAGTGATGTACTTTTGCAGTTTGTATGTTGATATTATACATTTATATTTCGGATTTTGTATCTATCTATATATTTCTATTAGACTCTTCTCATTTCTTCAGAGTCATATTGAACGTAAACATCAAAAACGAAAACGTTAATATGATAAGGTTGCCCGATAACGAAAACGAAAACGTTAATATGATAAGGTTGCCCGATACCTTCAAGATTGGCTAGGGTTTAAGGGTTTTGGGTAGGGTTTAAGGGTTTTGGGTAGGGTTTTAGGGTAAGGAAACTGCACGTCCTTAGGGACGTGCAGCACGTCCCTAAGGACGTGCAGTTTCCTTACCCTAAACCCTAACCCTACTCAAACCCTAAAACCCTAAAACCTAGCACGTCCTTAAGGACGTGCTAGGGTTCTGCTTACAATTAACGCAACAGTGCCTATTTGAAGCGATGGAGGACAGCTTGATTCCGCACTCCAAAACAAAGTCCGACTTCTTACAATTGAAGCGAAGGAGGACATCTAGAATCGTTATGGCCGAGCCGCAAAGCAATCCTCGTCTCCAAGTATCTCAGGTACGCACAGGTTTCGTAGAGTCAACATATTTCGTATTCATTCCGTTTTGTTCATATTTTCAATTATATGAATACAGTTTAGAGACTTTACGTCTGAGTTCTCGGACCCAAGGGTTTGGAATGACCGTGACGAAATGGTTACACATTTCAAGGACTTGGGTCGGAGACACTGCATGATTTTAGTAATCAAGCGGTCTTGGACGGGGGCGTCGAATCGTCCAGGCGGGGTTCTCCTTGCTTGCGAGCAGTTTGGGGAGTACCGACCACGCGGGAGGAAGCTCCGGAGCACATAGTCGAAGATAAGTGGTTGTCCATTCTCTCTACACGGACACGAAGCTCCGCCGGGTCAGTGGCGCATGACGGTAACCCATGGTGTTCATAACCACGGGCTTTTCACGAGCTTGAAGGGTCACGCCATCGCCGGACAGATGACAGAGGGGGAAAAGAAGATGGCGAGGTGGATGAAGGAAGTTGGCACTCCTTCAAAATCCATTGGGTACGGATTGAGGCAGTTGGATGATACGAGCGTCACGTCAAGGAAGAGCCTTACCAACACGCTCGCCACGATGGTCGCCGAAGAAAGAGGTAGTCGGACGATGACCCAGGATACCTTGCACCATCTGCGGGAAAGAAGGTACTACTACGACTTCAGACGACATCCGGATGATGACAACGTCTTGAGCGACCTCTTCCTCGCGCATCCCGACGGGATACGCCTTCTCCGAAGGTTCCATTACGTCATCATAATGGACAGCACATACAAAACAAATGCGTAAGTTACTTAATTACAATTACATTATTGCACATATAGCCAATTATAAAGTATTTTATATGTAACATATTTACACCTGCAGATATGGGATTCCTTTGTGCGAGGTGGTCGGGTTCACACCCTCAGGCAATACTTACTGCATCGCCTATGCCTTCATGTCGCAAGAGAACGAAGACACATACGCCTGGGTGTTGCGACAGCTTCAGATCTTGCTTGGGGGCGTTCAGCCTCAAGCTATCATGACTGATCGAGAGCTAGGTCTCTTGGCGGCGCTGAATGTTGTCTTCCCCGACGTCCAGCATCTCCTTTGTTAGTTACACGTGACGAGAAGATGCGAGGAAGCAGCTCTGAAGATCACGAAGAATTTAAACCACGCTGACATCTTTAAGGGCAACTGTTGGGGGCTGTTCGAATCGAGGTCGGAGGAATCATTCAACCGACGTCGTCGGGCGCTACGAGCTGCATGGCACCCATTCCCAGGTGTGGTGGCGTATTTGGAGTCAGTTTGGCTTCCATACAGCAGGAGCATAGTTCGGTGCTACGTAGATAATGTCTTCCATCTCGGCACCCGTACGACAAACAGATACAACCTTACTTCATATCTCCCATAACAATATGATATGATATCGAATATTTAGTGGTATGCACTTCAATGTGTACAGAGTTGAGGGTCAACACAAGGTTCTGAAGGAGGCACTTCACTCATCGACTGGTGACTTCCGCATCGTGATCGATGCAATCCATAGAGTCAATGATTGTCAACTGCATGAGCTGCAAACTGCTTTGGAGATCGACCGCTTCAAATGGACAACAGCGGCGTATAAAGTCAACCTTTTCGATGAGGTAAAGACTTTAATCTCCAAAAAGTGCTTCGATTATCTGTACAAGATGTGGCAGGACGTCGTGAACCAAAAGGTTCCTCCGGTATGCACGGACCGACATTGGAGGGTTTGTTACGGGATCCCTTGTGTCCATGAGATTCAGGCATACGTCAACTCCGGTACTCCGATACCCGCCGAGGACATCCACCCGTTCTGGATGGATTTGACATGGACTGACCTCGACGACACCTCACTGCCGTATGAGCTGTCATCTTCATACACGGCTTCCAACGATGTATGCGAGGATGAGCTGCACCCACCCTCATCAGCAAGCGTCCGAAGGAAGGGGAGGCCTCGGGGGTCAAGGAATACCTGCCGCACCAACCCGTTGCCATACGAGGAAGTAAGGGAAAGGTTTGAGAGAGAAGAAGCGCGTGCTGCTCGAAATGCTGCTCGGCCTCGTCCACAAGCGACCTCAGCTCGACGTGGACGTGATGATGTGTTTGGAGGGTTCAACTGGGGTCGAAACAACGTTGATCCCTTCATGTTCGGTCATATTGAGACGGTGAGGGACACTGTTGGAGATGGTCATTGTGGCTACCGTGCTTTGGCGGCTTTGACATCACCGATCGGCGAGACTGCTTTCCCGGAACTCAAAACGTTACTATGCAATCACTTGGAGGATCACGCCGATCTGTACGTCAGTTGTTATACGGGAGAGTACCCATTTCAGCAGTTCGTCGACTACCAGAGATGGGCCGGAGCCACACATGGTGATAGGAGACGGTGGATAGAGCTACCCATCATGGGTTTAGTATTTGCGACGGTATATCAGATTCCTCTCGTCGTCCTAGCTTGGCATCATCCGTTCACATGTCTCCCCATGATCTCGCCGACATCTGCTAACAACCCTCCCCAACCAGCAACTCTTGGTGTAGCCTGCATCGGAAACCAAGACCATTTTGCCGCGGTACGACTTCAAACGTCTTTTTTATTACCTATTCATGCTTTTCATACATATGTCAATACTCTAACTCTAAATTTTTGTTCTCATAGATCTGGTTGCGTCCTATCGCTCCTCTTCCGCCGCCTCCACTAGAATGGGTCGAACATCATCATCCGAGCGTCGAAGGATGGGATGCTCCGTTTCAAGCTCAGATTGAGAGATTTAGAGCCTTGCGTGCCGAGTGCGGCCGTCCTTTACTATTTTCCTAGATTGTATTCCACAACTTTATTAAAATTATGAATGTAAACTAATATGCAAGTGCAACCCTAAAATATTACTAAAATAAATGTTATCATTGTGTAAGTGTTTCACTTTCCACGAAAACGCAAACATCTCCGACTTGCAGATGATTCTCTTTCACAAATTTTCTCCACCCGGATTTAAGAAAATGTACTCGATTCTTTGGAGGGGCTTCAATGTTGTAATTTACGAACCAAGATCTTCCATCTTCGCCAAGACTAAGGTGAATCCCAATGTTTTCCTTTCCAAGGAAGTGGCTTCTTGCCATACTTTGTGGAACATACTACAAGACATTTTTTTGACATATACTTCAAATCCACTAGCTAAACACTTCAATTTTATCATTAACATTACAAAACCGTCGGAAAACCTAAACCCTAACCCTAACCCAAAACCCTAAACCCTAAACGCAAAACCTTAACTAGGGTTTGCACGTCCTTAACAACGTGCAAGTATTGCACGTCCTTAAGGACATGCTTGCACGTTGTTAAGGACGTGCAAGACTTAAATAGTGGACGTGCACAGTCCCAGACTTGCATGTCCTTAAGAACGTGCAAGCACGTCCTTAAGGACGTGCAAATCCTTAATCCGGATTTGCGGTGTATATAGTGACACCCTTTATAAGTAATACTAATATGTGTGTTGGTATTATTTATAACTAGAGGTGGGCTGGTAGTATTTAGGACTCCCCTGTTGGCTGGTCCATTTGGTTAAGTATAGCAATATAAGCCAATGTTCGAATGTTCCAATCCCTACCACTTCAATTTTATTTTTTCTATGTGTGTGTCAATAGCAACCATATTTTCTTCACAAAATAATAAAATACAGACCACTACACAAAGATAAGTTCTTTGATTGATATTCAATAATCTTATTAACGCTAATTTATCTTTCTCAAATAAAAAACTATATTAAAGCTAATTTAATTATTTAAATATCATAGGAGCTTTAGATAAGATTCCAAAACGACTATTGACAAAACGATTTCAACTAACTTGCACACAAATCCTTATCGTTTTTTTTCCAACAGCTCTCTCAATCACACACGTGAATGGTTTGGAAGAAGAACCTCAGCCTCCTTGAACGAGATTCATCAATTCAAGAAGTTGAAGAAGGTTCCCATTGATTGGTGTTTTTGGTACATTTAAGAGAGATTTATGTCTATCTATCAAATTTTGGATAAGATATTTGATTATAATTGGGCTTTATTGGGTTTTTTTCTATAGTTTTTTTTTAAATTATAATTAAAATTGATAAGTATGTTTTTAGTTTGATTATTGTTGATTTGTATGTTTTGGGGATTGACTAATGAGTAAAAATTGGAATTAAAATTGATGAAATTGTTAGTTGTTTTTGATTTGGGGTGTCGTTGCCGGCGGAGGCGAGGCTAGAGGCTCAACTTGGTTTGTCGAGTCAACGCCATGGGCTTGTCTTGGTTGGCCATGGCATAGAAACGTTTTTGGTTTTTATTCCGAATTTCTTCTTGTTTTTGTCTTGGTTGCCCCTGGCCGAGTCAGCGCCCATCGAAGCTGCTTGTGATTCAATTTCTCTTTGTCCGTCGGGGATTTGCTGCGTCGACATACCAGCGCCCATTTGTTGATATGCTTGTGCGCAGTGAAACTCGGGCGTTGGCCAAATTGAAAGGGGGAACTCTCTCCAATCTCTATTTCTGATATCATAACGTCAAGACCCTTCCTTTTTGTGTTCCACCAGTCGATAATTCTGAAAGTTTACATTTCAAGTTTGTTCCCATCCACCCCTTATACTTATAATTTTAGAAGCACAGACTTCACAAAAAATTGAGCCACGTGTCAAACTTTGAACAATTTAAGAAATCACTTTCTCAACGACATTCTCTTCAACTGCTCAAATTTACAACGCTAATCTCCCTCTTCACCTCAACTTCTCCCCTCCCTTGCTCTGTGTATGTGAAAGAAAAACGACGGTCATGGAGTGCGGATGCTGGTGCTATCCAGTGCTCGGGGGTGTGAAGCCCAATCAGAGCATATGAAGGCACCGTCATCGTCGATCGCCGCCGCGTCCTCTTGCTCTTCGTCGAGCGTCGAAACGATGCCCTTTTTTATGGTGGGGGTGGCGATTGTTGGGCAATCCTGCAGAGATCGAGAGGGTTAAGAGGAGGAGAAAAAGGTGGAGAGGAGGCAAAGGCGGCGGCTAGGGCATGGTGCATCTCTTTCTCTCTCTATTTCATTCAATCTCCCCTTCTAACGGCGGACCAAATCCGATGGTGGCGACTCACCATTGCCCTCGCTTCAAGGCTGTGGTTGGCGTCAATGGCATTTCCTTCACTTCCCCTCCTAATTGTAGCACTGGATAAGCAAAGAGGCCCAGAACACCTCGCTGCCAAGCTTGCCTTTGAATACTTCACTGGTGCTGATTTCTCTCCTCCATCTCATATGTTTCAATTTTGGAATTTTATTTCAATCTTGCCGATTTCTTTGTGATTTGGGAAAATGGGTTGGTGGCTAACCCTAATTTACAAGCATCTGTGTTGATTTTGTTGATTTTTTTTTTGGGTTTTTTAGGGTTTTCACTGGATTAGGCCCAGCTGGATGATTTGCCATAGAAGATCCCTTATTAACATGAAATTATTTGTAATTTGCTGCAAAGATACAATTGATGGATATGTTGCTTCAATTTAAACTAACCAATCGATTTAGGTTTTGATTTTGAGGTATAATCTTTAGAAATTAGGGTAGTAGCGGAAGGGCAAGAGAGGGTTGCGAGATTTGGATTCGTGACATGGAGATTTGGGTCCGAAAAAGAGAGGTCGCTGAGACAAGGATGCTGCGCGCCAGAGGGAGATAGTGATACTTGCTAGCTAGGAAGGCCAGTTTCGGTTTAGGGTTCAGTGATTCAAGAATTTAATTATGGTTCTACTTGTCTGCTGCAAATCAAATTTACTCTTAATAGAATTAGAATTGAATTGAACTGAAATTGAATGAGATGATGGGTTTCAAGCTCTGCATAGTCCTCCAACTTGTCTGGATGAGCTACTCTTCGCATTCAATCACCACTGCAGGTTCTCAGAATCCATCTAAATATGAGCTGAAAGCTTCTTTATACTACTTAGAAATGGATGAATTGAGGATATTCAGAGTTTATTTAGTTTCCAAGAGTGATTTGGTTTCTGCAGATTGTTCATGTATGTGTGTTTCTGCTCATCTAATTGCTTGTGATTGAGTCGTAGCATTCGGGTGTGGGAGTGAGCTTTGGGGGCTCTAGAGCCACCCCAAATGTGTTTGCTTCCTTGCTCTGTGCCATCACATGTTGGCTGCATCTGCTTTGTGTCCTCCTCCATGGAGTCTTGTGTGTCATCTTAAAGGAGACGTCACACAAGAGCTTATAATCTATGACATTTCTTCTTCTTAGCTAAATTTTCAGCATTTCTAGTGATTTTTTCTCCCTCTTCGTGTTCGCCGTGTTGAATAATAATTTGTTGCGCTTGTATGTATTGAGATGTTGTTGTTTAGTCTGCAAGTTGTTGGTGTGAATAAAAAAAGGATGACAAAATACAAGCCATGGTTTGTTCTTCTCATACTTGCTTACATCAAAATTAGCACTTAGAAACCTTATTAGAATGGTAAAAACATGATGATGTCATTTCCTTTACTATCATTAGTAGCCACTGTAATGTTCATTCTTAAGGTTATCATCTTCAAAGAAAAAGCAAGTCTAATGGCTAATTGAGCTGATCAAGTATTAGATGAAGAGCAAGTAATGCGACATAGCCTAAACATTCTTTTATTATGCTCTTCCAGTATTCAGTCATAGTGTGCAAGTAAATCACAATACCTGCAAGTATTAATGGTAGGTTCTAATGCTAATGCTAATTGATACAGTGAGGCTAGGTAAACTGCTCCACTTTGATGCTAATTAAACCGCCCATACAACGCTTGATCAGGAGAAGAGAAGGGCAGACACAGTCAAAGAGAGGAGTTGTTGGAGTTTGTTCGACGCCAATACTTCAGGAGGATGGCTAATTGTTCGAATTCAAGAGGTAAAGTTTTTACCATTTGATTTGAGGGTTATTCTCCTAAAATTATAGTTTCATTTTGGATGTTAAGGCTATGGTTTAGGTTTCAATTTGGGGGGGGGGGGGTATGAATTAGAGGGTTTTAATTTGTGGTTTAGTCTACGATGCATTGGGTTTCGCTTTATATGTTCAAGCTATGATTTAGGTTTCAATTTGGGGGTTTATCCTGCGAATTAGGGGATTATAATTTGCGATTTTGTTTATGGGTTTCAACTAATGACTACATCACAATATTGTGAGTTGGGGTAAGTTAGTTTTGGGCTATGTTAATTTTGGTTTGATTTGTTCCATTTGGCTATAGAACCCACCGAAAATAATTAGCATCTCGCTAACAGTACTGGGTAGTTAGGATTTCGCTCACACAGATTTGAGAATCTCCAACTTTACTAATATAGTGATTCAATTGAAAGCTCCTCATTCTATACAAACTAACACACTAAGCTATTTATAATAAAAGAGATATAAAGTAGGGAAGTGGGGAAATTATGTGAAATAACTAACAAGAAAATGGAAAAGCAAGCCTTTCTCCCCCAAGTTCTCCACGTTCTCCATTGATTACATGCAATCGCTTCAATTGCAAGTGTAGGTAGTGCAACACATTAAGTTTTGTTTCGTCATTTGTAAACTTGGCTATCTGATTCTTGCATCATGACAGTTTAGAGTATCTTTTCCTGTACATATATGTGTATATAACATTGTAAGTAGGGAATATTATGCAGATGATGTCCATGGGGTACTATGGTATGGTTCCGATGATGTTTCCTGGTGTTGAGTAATACATGCCGGTGCCACCAATTGGAGTGGAAACGGGAATGAGTCGACCACCTATGGTGCTATTTCGAGGAGCATCGTCTGCCTTGGGTCCAAGATTCACATTTCTATCTATTCCAATGCCTCATGCTCCGACATTTGATCCATCAACGTTTTAAATAAATCATATGGAGTCAATCCACATGGAGCTCCAGGTGCCAACTTTGTTACAATGCCAACTTCTGCTGATCTGTACCAATAGTATAAGTAGGTGTTCTTTCATTTCTCTCTCCTAATTAGATAGTGCTCGTGATGTTCAAGTGAAGTGCCCTATGAGAAGATTACTTTGGATGTGGATGATTGACACTACAATAGTGTTTTGTGATGTGTTGGGCATACTATTAGACTGATTGTGATGGTGTTATCTGAGTGATTGTGTCTCCCCACCAACTAAGATGATTCTGTCACAAGTTTTCAATTGGTTTGATACTTGGATTGATAGATAATTGAATGATTAGTGATCAAATGTTTGATGTTACCTGTTGTCTTCTTCCTAAATTTGGATTTTCAGTTGAGAAGTTGTGCCCTTGGCATGTTTAGTAATCTTTAATACCCCTTTTTGTCATTGAATGTTTGGTAATGAGTGAAATGAATGATGGTAGTTGATACAAACGATCTTTGTTTCCATGGGTGGTATGTTGATCGGAATACTGGACTTGGACCGCGACAAATGTGGTCTTGATTCAAAACTACCAGCTCCTGCCAGAGAACTGTATGCTTCTGGTGCTAATGGAGGGGATGTTGTCTCACAACTAAGCAGGGCCTTTGATGAGCCTTTACAAGTTGAAGATATGGATGTAGAAAATAGTGTTGATTATCCTTTGGATGCAAATGGTGGCAGTAATTTGGCAATGATGGCGATGAGTGAAAAAAGTGTTGTGTGGGAACATAGCAACACATTGCATAATGTCCCCCTTCAACTTCTGTGAAGTGCTTGTGCAAGTGTGCCACATTTCTTGTGATGGATCAAGGGGTGAATGAGGGAAGGCATAGCTCATAAAAAGTCTTTTTCCATCAATTTCACGGTCAAATGAGTATTATGCCGATCTAGAAAAGTGGCACATCATTCGAAACAAAGCCGCTCTTTTGAGCACTTTGGCCGGGTGAAGGCCCCTTTCATTATTCCAATTACAATGTTTATTAGATGGAATTTCATGCAAGTTATGTAGTGGGAAAATATGTGGTACTTTCATCTATCGACATATAAATTTTTGTTTGTGTTGCTCCTCATTTGAGGCTTATACTCCTCATTAATTTGCCTTGGTGTGTCTGAATGAAGTCGAGAAAAATTCAAGCTAACCAATTTCGTCCTTTACAACCCATTTGAATATTGCTCAGGGTTAATCTTCCGTCAACTTCATTCAAAATTTTAATACTTTAGTTATATAGAGTTTATGCAATTATACATTTAAACCTACACTATCTTTTTACGGAGTATCAAATAATTTAGATCAATTTGAGAGGTATAATATGATGTGTAATATAAAAGTGTACGTCATAAAGGACTAAATTCGGTTTTCTTAGGCCAAGAACTACAATGTCAAGAGAAATGTGGAACAACTGATTTTCTATTGTCAAATTCAAAGTACTAATTGTTGAGAAAAAAAACTTCATCATGTCAACTAAAGATTTTGAACAATGGCATAGTGAGGAGACTAAGCAAAATGGTATGTTAGGGGAAAATTGATTTTTTTTTTTTTGTTTTGGTAGAGGTTAAGTGAAAAATTGATATGTGTTGAGTATTTTGTGTGGTGTGTCAGATTTGATCGAAAATATTCTGAAAACAAACCCGAATAAGGTTCGGGAAAAAGTACTAGTTTATCTTATTTCAACTTAGTACTAGTGTAAGACCCGGACCTTAGGTCCGGGTATGTCGTCAAAATAAGTAATGTTTGATATTTTTTTGGTATACTTTTTTTAAAGTTATAAAACTATATAAAATATTGGAGTAATTTAATAGTATATATATTTTTTATTATTAATTTCATACTCATTGATAATAGATATGATATTTTATATAATCTTTATCTTTTATTAAAAACATGTAAAATAGTGTAAAAATCAAATATTTTAGATCAAGTTTGACATATTGTAATAGTCCTAATCCTAAATGTATATAAAAGAAACTATTCAACCGAATAAACTGATCTTAGCGAGGAAAGAAAAAGTCATGATTAAATCTTTTAATTAAAACCACTAAAATTCTACCAATACATCATTCTAAAGTCTAAACACGACATCCAAATTCCATTTCCTCTATTTAGAAAACCAGAGAGAGAGAGAAGATAGATGGTGAGTCGGAGAGGGAGGCAGGAGAGATGGCGCTAGAGGTGCATCGCGAAGGTCCATTTGTCTTGAACCTTAGATATTGTGGAGGAAGGTTGATGTCGACGTCGCAGGAGAGGGGTGCCGCCGGATGGAGGACAAACCTAATGAAATCATGGTATGTATCAATGTAGAGAGCACATGAACCATGGATATTGTGGAGGAAGGTTGATGTCGACGCCAAATGAGAGGGGTGCCGCTGGATGGAGGACAAACTTAATGAAATCATGGTATGTATTGATGTAGAGAGCACATCGACTATTGTTCCCTCTCTATGCCTACTATCTTGATTGTCTCCACCCCTGTTTGTCTCAGATTCCTATGTGCCGGTTACTTGAACATGAGATTGCTCTTACTTTGGTTCTCACTAATGTTTTGAAACCCTAATCTTTGACATTTCCCGCCTCTTTCAAAGCGCCGAAAGGGTGTTCGATGAAATGTCTAACAAAAACCACACCTGTTTTATTGACGATTAGCACAACCGAGTATGCCGACAATAACATCGTCATTGTTGAGACTAGGCAATGAGGTAATGCCTCCTTTTCCATGTTTCTCCATCAAATTTGAAACGTTGATCAACACTTCTATCGTTCTCAACCCATTTTTTTTTGTGTTGCTTCAGCACCCGGTAAGGATTTGATCACGGATGAGAGGCCAAATGCAGGGCTGGTGCTAATTACAAATGCTCGGTTTTATGCCATCGTGAAGCCTATCTATGCAGATGTTAACCTTGAGACCTGGGCATGGGTGTGTACTCTTACTCATTGATTCTTCTAATTCAAAGATTTGTGTGATCTACTCCTTTTTATTTGATTGTGTTGTTTATTTGTTCATTTTTCTTATGTGAGAAATTTTGTTTTAATATGTCGTGTCTATAATAGAAGAAGGAACTAATTGGAGGAAAATCATGAAATAAATAATTGAGCATGGTTATTAGGATCCCGATCCGGATCTTACAATCCTACGATCCTAGGTTAGCTTTTGATCCGGATCGTGTGTAAATACTCTTTGCTGCTAGGATTGGGCTAGGATCGGTTAAGATCCCGATCTTAGGATCTTAAAGAGTAAATTTGGAGTCTCCAATTAAATACCTTGGTTCCAATCAACCCATTATTTTTCGCTTTCGATCTTCTTGCTCCAAGAATCACCAACTTCAATGTCTTTTTGTTTTGAAAGAGAACATGAGGAAGGTTCAAGTGGAAACAACCTTTCCCATACAAACACCCTTAGGGTGGAAACTCTTAATCCTGACCATTCATTTTAGATCAAGGATATTAATGGAGCGGTGGCAATTTTGTAATAAAGGTGAACTTTCCACCTTTTTTTATTCATTAAAAATTAGTTCCCTTCCTAGTTCCTGATTGAGTTCAACAAATGGAAAACCCTTGGAACTCAGGCGATCGGAGCGAAGCGAACCACAGGCGATTGGAGGGCCCTCGCCGCATCTCCCACGCCGCAGCGCCGCCTCGTCCTCACCTCATCTTCCCCTCTCTCTCTCTCTCATGAACCTCATGAGAGAGGTTGTTATGGTTTACAAGAAGAAATCCATGAAGCCCCATTTACAGGCGTCTCTCAAATCTCCTGTCAAGTTCCGTATGTAAGAACCATCTCAACCTCTCTCTCTATCTCTCTTTATCACGAATCTTTCTCTAATTTCTAGAATTTGAATGGAAGGCCAACAGCGGGAAACCTAATTCCCATCCAAATTAAACAGTGCTTCAAGAACGCCTTCACTTGGAACCCCAATGGTAAGTTGGTAACTCACGCTCCTCAATTTCTTGGGATATGGATTGTCGTTTTGTTCTCTTTCGGGGTTTATAAGAATCATCTGAATTAGTTATGGAGTATTATTTGTGTTTCTGAGAGCTCTTATGCGGCTATTTTGAGTTGCCATATATTTTGATATTGTGGTTGCCTAATTTTGAAGATTGCAAAGATAAATCACGGGATCCGCTTTGCATAACAAGCTCTTGCGCTCTTGTAATGCTTATGACTCATCTTCATAAGGGTTTCTCTATATATACAGTTGATACAAGTAAAAATTAATTTAATGGCCCATTATTGAATAGCTTTTTTCTTTAGGAATTCCTACCTTTTTGCTTTGGTGGTGTTTGTCCATGTGGAAAATTTCCGTAGATGGAATATCAAATATACACTTTGGATTTGCTAGGGATTATGGCAGCATCTTATAGGCTTTGATATTGCACAAGAAAATTATCTTGCATTGCTCTTGCTTTGTTGAATCCAAACATCTTATATGCTTTGCTTTGTTTAATGCTAGATTCTTTGTGCAATTTGTCACAATTGTTTTGAGTATCCTTTTAAGTCTATTAGCTCAATTGGTAGAGCGATGTGTTAATATACACATGATATGGGTTCAAGTCCCATATAGGCTTTCGCTAAATTGTAGATGAAACACAAATCCAAAAATTTGAATAGAAGCAACAAAGTCTGAATTGTGGAAGAAAATAAATGAGTCAGAAGCAACAAATGAGTATGAAAGGCTACATTATGTCTGTGCACATATATTTTTTGGTCAATTTGTGTATAATTCACTGATTCTTTTCATCAAGTCTAAATGGGATTCGAACCCACATCGTGTGTATAATAACACAATGCTCTACCATTTGAGCTAATAGACTAAAAAAAGTAGCCAGACAGTTGTGACAAAACTGATTTCAATAAGGTTGAAAACTAAACTATTATATGAGAAACAAAGAGACAGCAACAAGACAACAAAGGAGAGTGTCACAAGTTAACGTAGCATGGGAGCAGGAGGTAAAGGAGCAGAAAATCAAGTAGATCAAGAAGTTCAGGCAAGTGATCAATGGATAAATTTGTTCATTTTTCCAGAGTTGCAATAAGTAAAAAGTTTCAAATAATCAAAGGTAAAACTCAAAAACACAAACATCTTAACCTGAAAATGTGGAGGTAGTTCTCTTAATCAGACTCATCTCTGTGGACTAGGGAATTATTGTTTCCTCTATTTCCAGGTTGATTAGGAGTTAAAAAAAATCCGAACCATAGCCCTAATCGAATTGAAGCCCTAATCAAATTGAACCATAATCCGACCATATCCCTAATCGAATTCAAAATTTCCCAATTCAAAAACAATCCAAACCTAACAAGTACCCTAATCCGAACCATAGCCCTAATCGAATTGAACCATGGCCCTAATTATAATCAAAATCTGAACCTGACAAGTACCCTTGCTCTCGCCTAATCTTCATCCTTCGTCTTCTATTCCTTGCCGCTTGCCCTATCAAAATAAAAATCGATCTAGGCGAAGAGGGGAATAGGCAAAGAGCGACCAAGGTAGATGTAGAGAGCGGCTGAGGCAGGGTCGGAGAGCGACCGAGGGGAAGAGGTGCGACCGAGGCAGCAGGAGCGAGCTTGAACCAAGGGAAACAGCGAGAAAAGATTGGTTCTGAGTTGGAGGCGGCAGGAGTAAAGTGGCGAGAGAAGATGGCGAGAGCTGTTTGGGGTTTTTTTAATTTATTTTTTTATCATTAAATGAGTAAAATAATAAGAACCATTGATTAAGAAAGGGAGGGCTGAGATTAAAAGTTTCCATGGCGAGAGCTGTTTGGAGTTTCTATATATATATATATATATATAAATCAAACCAGCACATACCTGCAAAGATAACAAAGAGATGAGGAACCTTACAAAAACATGGTTTACTAAAAAAGGCCCTCTAATTTTGTACTAACGCCAATGGAAAAAATCAAAAATGAAATTGGAAAACAATAGATCCATCATTAATACATACCCAACTCTAAACAAAGCATTGATAAGTATGGGAGTTCTAGCAAGAGATCTTTCCTAACTCCCGTTAAATTATATTGCAGGTACCGATAGTTTGCATTAAGCACTAATATACGAAAAATTACTTAGATTAAATCCCTCACCTTGCCACAACCTGACCCGACCTGAAAACCCGACCCGATTTACCCGAACCCGACCGAACCCCGAAAATCTGGGGTCATCCGTAATTCGAACCCGAGACTGACTGTTGTAGGAGGAAATCGAGTTCAAAATATAGAAATATAAATCAAACCAGATCTTGCCCACAAAAATAATTACAAGACTTCCTCCCGATGTAGTAGAAGGTAGTCAGGATCGATCTTCGAGGAAGCGTGTCAGAGGATCCTAGTTAGCAGGCGAATCTCACGAACGGGATCGACCACAGGAGTACTCGACGTCGACTAGGGGTAGTCAGCAGGGGTCAGGCACAGTCGATTTCGAGCAAGCAAGGCGTCACTGGTGTTGGTCGGTCTCGAGGAATCTACTCGACGTCGAGGAAGGTGGTCGATGTCGAGCAAATTTTTCGTTGTCGAGGAACCTGCAGAGACAGAAACGAAAGCGATCTTGCTCGATCGAGAATCAGTAGTCGACGTCGACCAAGGTTGGTTGAAATCGAGCAGAAAACAGTACGTAAATAAATTGCAAATTTCGATTTAGACAATGTATGAAAAGGAACTTGCAAGACCGGGATTTGCAACAACGATAACCAAACATGCATAAGACAAGATAAAGAGAAATAATCATGCAATCTCGTCAAAGGATCAAGCTTTTGCCTTTTTTCCAACAATTAGACAACTCTTTCAAGAAACCTTAATTGTATCTACCAATTTTATGTTTATAATCCAAGTTGTTAACATGAATCTCTATTAAATAGGTAATAAACACATAAAAGGCAGTGGATGATCAAAGCTTAATAAAGGTCGAATCTTTACCTCAAACACGCTTGGCTATCGCTGGGCTCACCCCGACTCTAGAAGTAGGTGGACTACTCGCTCTTCATCGCAGGGAAAGACATCAATAATAAAAGGGAAATAACTACTTGCATTAAAATAAACCAAAGCTTACAACCGATCGAAGCCAAATTGCTCTCGCTCCTTAACTCTTCTCGGTCTCCACTCTCTCTCTCTCTACCCGTGTTCTCTCTCGCTTGGAATGAATAAAAACTAGCCCCATGAGCTTTATTTATAATCCTAACTCCTTGCTATCCAAGGAAATAAATCTCTATCTAATCCTAAAGATATAATTTTAATAAAAGAAACATTAATCCTAAAAGGAAAATATCTAAATCTTCATGTAGTGGATAAATCTTCTCTTTCATAGATAGATCTTGATCAATTCGTGATAGATCCGGCCTTGCTTCGTGCCCAAGTAATCATCACATGCTCGGATTGGCCCAACGGACTTGCAGCCCAAAAATAGTGTGGTCGACGTCGACCAAGTTTGGTCGACATCGAGTAAAGTCCTCGATCTTGGCTTGTCTTCACGGCTTCTCGAGCTCGGGTAGGTCTTTGTGGTGGTCGACGTCGAGGAGTGTAGTCGACGTCGAGGAGTGTCGAGCTCGAGTTGTCTCCATCTTCCGTCCTCGATCATTTTTGCTCTCCTGTTGTAGTCGACTTTGAGTAAGCTTGGTCGACATCGAGTAGAATCCAGCTTTCGTTCTCTTCTTTTGGTTTCGTCCCGGAATGGCTCCATATTCTGTAATATTAAACCAAAACTCGTGTAGATCTCTATTTCTGGCAAATAAGCTTATACTACATAAATTCAACAAATTCCCAACTCGAAATATGCAATGTACTTAGAATAAGGAGCTAAAATAAGCATAGAAACATGATTACTTCAGTGGACATCACCGACCCGACCCGAACATGACCCGACTCGAAACAGATCCAAACACAGACAAACCCGACCCGATTGTAAACCCGACTCGACTTTGAACCCAACCCGACTATGAACCCGACCCGACTCTATATTATTATATTTTGATAGAATTAATTATTTATATATAGATTTGTTAAAAACTAATAATAATGAAAAAAAAAACTAATGGGCCAAAAGCTAAAAATAAAATGGGCATTGAAAATGAAATGGGCCAATGATATAGTCAAACCCCAAATAAGCCCATTTGCAACTTGCTAGTTAAAATAAGGTTAAATCCTAAATGTATAATTAATTTGTTTTAATTATATCTCCAATCAATTGGTTTAAATATTTAAAAAGGAAGATGTTACCGAATACCGAATTTCCGATTATGACTTTTTTGAAAATCGGTCGACAACCGATGAGTCAATGACAATGAGTGTATTCAACCGAGTTAAAATTACATATTCAAGTATTCAACCTAGTCAAAATCATTTATTTTAAGTAAATTACATATTTAAGTATTCAACCGAGTCAAAATCAACCTAATTATCCAAACGGGTCGAATATGATTCGACTGAAAACTCAAACAAACTATACCCACTTTGATTCGAAACTCAAATGAGACCGACCCGC
Organism: Persicaria maculosa; assembly: GCA_963922045.1. Lineage (NCBI taxonomy): Eukaryota > Viridiplantae > Streptophyta > Magnoliopsida > Caryophyllales > Polygonaceae > Persicaria > Persicaria maculosa. Next base: position 61,534,091 of record OY998259.1, read on the forward strand.
CTCTTGACCCGAAACCCGAACGAACCCGAATGGGCATGTCCCGATTTAACCCGAAACCCGATCAATCTAAACTTCATTATGACCGAACCCGACCCGACTAGTACCCAACCATAAATTTTACCTGAACTGACCCGACCCGAGCAAGCCTGACCCGAACCCGACCCGAACGACCGACTTGTCAGCTCTACAAAGCCATGTCAGCGATGTCATACCTGCATTAAAATGCAAGCTTGGGCTTAGAATTCCAATTAGGCATATCCATAGCAGCTGGGACCCACACTAAAAATTTATCCTCACGCATTAAATCAAGTCAACTATGTAGAAATGTTAGATAGAAAGCAAGGCTAAGAGAGTTAAAGTTGCCCGACCTAAAGTGGGAAAATGAGGTGAAATACAATGGACAGATATAAAAGAAAAATCATAAGGCAGGTTGCTACAAGAGCAGTTGCAACACTCTTTCAAGCCACCTACCATGCTATCAGAAAATCCAACAATCCCCCCCCCCCCCCCGGGGGCATAGCTCAATGGTAGAAAGACCACCCTACGCTGGGCCTGGATGCTTCGGGTGGGAGGTTCGATTCCCAAGAGGAGCATTATTTGTTTCTCCTATGGAGTGGGCCTCCTGGAGCCAAATGGTATAAAGGGGGGTAGTTGGACCATTGATGAGGCACATCTCGCGGTTTACTTCCCCAAGTCGATGAGGGGCCGGAGACTTGGGGTCCAGGACTATTCTAAGTGTAAGCTTGATATACCTGGATATATAAAAAAATCCATCAAATCTTTATTATTTTCCAAGTAGTCAGAAGCGATCAGTCATGAATGAACCTGATGCCTTTGCAAGTTAATTAACAACAATTTGAGTAGCATCTTTGCCAGCCTACAAAAGATAATGCCATTGTTCATATATATCCTAACCGGCAATTACTGAATCATAAAATATGGCATAAAATAGATGGAGAAGAAGAAGATCTGGACATTCTAATAATTTGAGAGAAATTTCCTATTTCACATGCAGGAAAAGATGGCAGACCTCCAAGTTCAGTTTGGGAAGAGAGATGATCAATAGACGGTAAGTGTTCTCTCTAAAGAACTCCTGATTTAACTGAACACAAGCCTCAACTACAGGCTCAACTTCACTACAACCATATAATGTTGTCTTCAACTCCCGAATAAGTCTGCTTAAGTCTTGCATCTGGTGGGAACAAAATGAGTTAGGATTAATGTGTATAATGCTACATCCCTCTTACTTATCAACCCATTTTAATCCCATTTGAAGTGGGATCTGGGGAGTCAAGGTGTACACACCCTTACCCAAGAAAATTGAGAATGTTTATAAATCCAGCTATGTGACAAAATTAACCGAATTTAGTTAAAATGCTCCAAAAAGTGATATGTGTCTATATTCATCTCAAAGGGAAGGTATATAAACAGCTAAAGAGCCACACTTAAGCCCAGGATCATTAAATAGTGGTATCTCATGATAAACATGAAGTATAGATATGATATTCAAGCTCATTTTTCATCTTTTCACACCTCTACGATCTTTAAATTCTTGTTTGCTTCACGTTGATAAATCTTCGTAATTATCCATACACTAATACTAAGACATGCATTCACTAAAAAGTTGAGAGCTATCCTCCTAAAATAAGTAAATGTACCCCATGACGACAAAGGAAAAACAGTTTTCTGAGAGAAAAATCAGATTCGGAGAATTTCAATGTTTTTGGGGAAAAATAGATCACATAAAGCTAATAATAATATTACTATATTCATAAAGGTTGAGAATATAATAGATTTCTGATAGCATATAAGTCACCACGACTAAGATAATAACTAAAAATCGACTGTTATCCTCTAAAAGGAAAAAAATGTATGTCATGACAACAACAAATAAATAGATTTCCGACATAAAAAAAAAAAACAGATTTATAGATTTCTAATAACATTTGGAGAGTGTTCAGAATTCCTACTAGAATTGCCTTGAGTCCTTAATATGTGTTAATCTAAGGATGAGAACATATACCTCATTCTCTAACATCTCATCGTCCAGTAAGTGTTGCTCATTGATGATGAAGGGTTTATTTCAAACAAATAAATTTATAAGATCGAAACCCCGCTATAGTATAGTAGGGTCAAGTTCGTCCACATGGAGAAAGTCAGTGACTCAATTCTAGTTACCAAAGAGCAAGAAATAGCAAGAAGAGAGGGAAAATTATAGAATTTTGGGGGTTTATGGGCTGCTGGAATTTTTAGGAAAAATTAATAATAATAAAAGTCTAGGGCATAGGGATCACCACAACGATAATCATACAAACATTGCAATGAATCATATAAAAATCATGTTTTTATCTATTAAATAGGTCAACTTGCATCAACTCTAGCAAAGCAATCAATTTATTTTCAAAAATTAATAAACTTTACTAACAATCTTAATTAGGTTATCAAACTTGCGTTTCAAAATCCTAATTACTATCCAATTCACAATTCAATCTTTCAATTTAATTGCAAAAAAGAATTTCCCCATTTTTCATTGAGTACTTAAGCACATAAAATATATAAAATCAATCAATTCATACCAAAATTGCAAGCATAACTATCGTTGGAATCACCCCAACGATAAAAAGGCGACTACTTACGCATAAACATGGTAGACATTGCAAAATTCATGAAATAAATAAAAATCAGAAAATTAAATTGCATACAAATCTGAGAACAATGTCAACAAAGCGTCACAAAAGCCTCACAAAACGTTCTCCAACTTTCGCCGAAGAAATCGCTTCAAAAAGCTCTCAAATCCGCTCACAAACGCTCTCTAAACGTGTCTTGAGAATTCTAAAACTCTAAAAGTGTCCTGAAAAGAAGATTGGAAGAACCTCCTCCAAACCCTAACAATCCTATTTATACTTAATAAGCCATAAACTAAATTAGAAAATAATAAATATATCAATTTTATCTAAAGTGTATCTAGGGAAAAGGGTAAAAATAATTAAATCCGGGTAAATAAGGTTCGTTGGGGCCCATACCGAAGCGGGTGACCTCGATACCGACGCTCCTTAGGGTCGTTATGAGCACTGTTGCTTGATTTCGCTTCGCTCGTCCAGATTGAGCCTCGGTACCGACCCCCCTTAGGGTTGTTACAGGGTCGGTATGACGGTGATCCATCTCGGACTTAGGGAAACACCCGTATCTCCTTCGTTATAACTCCGATTGATTCCGTTTTTTCTCCTATGCGCTCCTTATTCTTTTCCGCATCTTTTCATAGCTAAAAGTTTCTTCAAAAACAGCTCCCAAAATCCTGTAAAACAAACAAAAGCTAGTGTAGACATCTATTTCTCATGAAATATGAAAACACATGCAAAAGACACTAAACCTAATGCAAAAATTATGAAAATGACTCAAATTAATGATAAAACATATGGGAAAATATAAATCAAACCATGCACATCAAAATACCCCATACTTAGACTTGCTTGTCCTCAAGCAATAATTTGAGTCATAAAGTTGTAGCAAAGTAAAGCAAGTGAATTTAACGTCATCACACATATATGAGCGATCCCTAGGCATAGGCAATACGAATCCAACCTCATAAGGATAATGTGTTTACACTCAACTCTCAATGTGTTTAGGCTATGAAGATCAACTCTCAACTCAATTCCATATCCAAACTCATAAACATTGCAATTTAAATGTAAATCCGTTTCGCAACCAATTATGTAAATGTAAACAAGAACCATCAGGAGGACTTCGCTCAATGGAAGACTTCAAATAAGACTCCATTCGGCGGGGTTGTAATGGGGCTTGGTAATAAATAAAGGGTATGAAATTATTTGGCTATGTGGTGCTTAATAAAATACGAGAATCAAGACTCCTAAATTTCGAACACAACTCAACCATACCATAACTCTCAATCATATGAATCAACCAAACTCTCAAACTCATCTCAATGAAGAACACAACCTCTCAAACTCAATAAACTTCTCAACAACATGAATCTTGTAAAAGAAAACGAAATAAGGTAAATTTGGCTCATGCACTTTTATTCACAAACATATACTTCTCTTTCTTTCTTTCTTTTTTTTTTTGATTTTTTTTCTCTTTTTTTTTTTTCTGAATTTCGTTTTTTTTCTTTTCTCTTTTTTTTTCCTCTTTTATTTTGGGATGAAAAATAACATAAAAAAATAGTGCATTTATGGGGTGAGCCAAAAATCCTTTTACATGATATGCATAGCAAGATAAAAATAACCAACCCATAACTCAATAAACTCAAGAATCCTTCTCACTTGAAATCAAACACAAGGTCATTCCTTCCACAAACCATCATTCCAACCAACTCTAAGTCTTAATTCCCAAATAGGGGTCATTCTCAATTTGGCTAAGGATAATTTTGTGGAGCTTATAAATAAAGGTCTAAGGCTAATGTTCTTGCTTCAAGCAAAGATAATGCAGGGTAGGTAAAGAGAGGATAAAATTGGCTTAAAAAGTGCCTCCATCATTTAATTCTCATTCATATAAACATATAAATGCATTGGCTTTGAATAACTATCACAATATTTAGAGATGCATAGGAAGAGTAAATACACTCAAGTAAGCAGAGGGATTTTTAATGTTCTCCATATAAGGCCAAAATTCTCACTAGGACAAATTTTGTTGGATTTCAACCTTTAGCCTAGGATCATATGTGCTCAATTTTATCACAAGTTCACAATCCACATAAAAACATTTTAAGGACTTAGGCTAAACCTTCCAAACATGTCATAGGCTTTACATGATCAAGTCATTCATTATTTATCATCATAGGACATCTAAGTTAGGGTATAAAAACCAAGATAAAATGAAAATAAACATGCATTTTTTTCTTCTTTTTTTCTTTTGTTTTGACACTAAAAGCAAGACTAAAGTAACTAAAATATGACAAAAGACTCAAATGCATAAAAACTTAAACATGAATGCATAACATAATCCAACTAAAATAAAATGCAACACATAAACATAAACATAATCCAAAACACATAAAAATGACACACATAAGTTTTCTGAATCCCCCACCCCATACTTAAAAAATAGACAGTGTTCCCACTGTCAAAAGAAAAATCAAAGTAAAAGGGAAAGATTCGGAAACTCACAAAATCAAGATTCAGAAGCTGCTGAAGATCAATAAGCTCTCTATGGAAAGGTATGCACTAAATAAATCATATAAGCATAGAAAGCAAGTGCAATAATATAAGCTCGAAATAAACTCCATAAATAAACAGTGCATTATTAAACAAGTGCAATAAGCTCAAATGCACAATAACTCACCACAATATAAAATATAATACATCACCTATAAAAATATTCTCAATATAAACCATATAAGTAATGTAAATCAATATGAACAAGTCAACCACCATAACCCCATCCTTAAGTTCAAAACAAGTAAGATAAAATATATACAACTTGTTAGCATATGTCAAATCATGCAAGAATATAATTCTCATGCTCAAATAGAAGAAACTAATCAACCAAAAGTACAAAAATCAATTCATAAATCAAATCTTGAAACGAATCGCAATGAAATCATCAAATCCAATTAGCACACAATCCATAGAGAATTTGACAATGTCATGAACAGGAAAATTGCTCAAAATTAACCCAGCTACACAACCATATCATCAATTTCAATCAACTTGGCTTTCGGCAAAAAAGCCCCAAATTCCGCTCATAAATCAAACTCTAGGTTTCAATCTCAACCTAAATCATCAAACCAATCAAAATAATTGAAATAACAAGTTTAGGGTTAGAAATCATACCAAAATCAAGTAGAAAGAGGAAGAAAATTCAAGATTTCGAAGGTGTAACGAGCCAAAAAGGCTGAACAGGGCTGTTGGGCAGAAAAGGGTTCGGCTGGGATGTTGCTGGGCTCAGACCACAGTGGTGTCTGGGCTCAAGGGGTGCGACAGGGTTAGGCTCGGGTGCGGCTCGGGCTGTGTGGGTCGTAGAAGGCTCGATAGAGCTATGGAAGTCCGGGAGAAGAAGGTTGTTGTTCGGTGTTTGCCTGGGCTCAGTGGTGCTGTGTAGGGGCTCGACCAGGGTGGTTCAGAGCTCGCTGGGTGCGCCGGAGGAAGGTGGATCGAACGGTGGTGGTGGATGGCCCAGATGTGGCTCGGTGGAGGCGTGGGTAGCGCGGAGAGAAGAGGAGTGAGGGCTGGCGGCTGGGCTCCGGAGAAGAAAGACACAAGCGCGGAGATTTTTTTTATATATAAATTCAAAAATTCCGTAGGGGGTCGGTACCGAGTCTATTAGGGTCGATACAGCCTCCGTATACCTACTGCATTTCTTAAAATTCTTGAAAAATACTTACCTGGTCCGCCAGAGAGGTCACTACCGACCCTGAGAGGATCGGTATGGACTCGGTACGAGTGCTTTCTTGCTCTTTTCTCCTTTTTTCGCCCATTTCCGTGTGGTTTTCTCTCAAGACCTGCATTGTTAGTGCAATATATTCTATCCCACCTATCTTACCTATCCTAAAATTCAAAAATAAAAAATAAAATTTAAAAATGAAAGGAAATAAAGCGGGTTGCCTCCCGTAAGCGCTACCTTTAACGTCATTAGCCTGACGTGGTTACGTCAACTTCAATTCGGATCGGGAGGAGGTGGTGGATTCGGTGGCTCAGCTGGAGGAGATGGTGGTGGAACATCCTTGGGTGGTACATCATAATAGGCCCTCAAGTGACATGATCCTTGCTCATTCGCTTTGTGCTTCCTTGGACCATCTTTAATAGCCTCACAAATAAGCTTGAACCTTCCTGAGTGGACGCTCCAATCTTCCACTCTTTCATCGTTCCTTAGAAAGCACTTAGCAGGTGTACTTTCCTCATATATAAACCTCTTCCTCTTCATTGAATTGACTTCTTGAGCTTCCCCACCGTCATACACAAATAGTTGTATTGCATTGTTGAGTTCGGTGTACAATGGCGGAGGGGGAAGAGATTCCAACACCTTGTCTTCTATCGCCTCATCTTTGATGTGCCACTTCGCAAGCACCCCATACTTAAACGCGACAACTGATTGCTCGAGATCGTCGGGAATCGCCTTCACATCGAATGGCAAAGGTGGTGGTGGCTCGATAGGAATGGTAAAGCACGCTTGTTCAACATGAGAAAAGAGGTTAGGGATCATACCTGAGCTTACCTGTGGCTCGGTAGGATCTTGGCAGCTCTCTTATGGAGTTTCCTCTTTCTCTTTGAGCACTTCTTTCTTTTGTTGGGGTTCCTCACATGGCTCCTCCTGAAATGTCTCAGTACCAACATGTTCATCATGAGAAAAGAGGTTAAAGACCATACTTAACCTTACATGTAGCTCGTTAGGATTCTAGAAATTCTCTTTTTCCTCCTTAGGACGCACAATCGAATCATAAAGAGCCTGAGTAGAGTCAGCACAAGTGTATGTTGACTCGGTTGGGATAGGTACCAACTCATCCTCATGCTCTTCTCCACCTACAAGCTCGCAAAAAATAATGTTATCATATGAACCAACCTCATACCTATATGATGTCTCTATTGGTTCTGAGGATGCGTCTTATGAAGGTGATTCTGACAAGTCCTGCAGCTTATTCCATGCATCCAGTTGTTCACGCATGATTGCGTTGGTCTCCCTAATTCGTCGTACTTCAGCGGCTTCAACTTTTATTTGGCGTTGTAATTCTGCCATCTCAGCCTTCATTTGCTTGATGGGTTTCATCATCTAGGGATTGCCTACACTTTTCAGCGTCAACCTCCAGTGATGGTTCATACATATTTCCCCAAGATGGCTGGCAAGGCCAATACGGGTCCCTGTGATCGTATTGAACATAATACCCCTCCTCTGGTTGATAGGACTCATATGGCTCTTGGGCTTTGGTTGAATCCTCAAAGGACTTCTTTGCTTTTCAAGTATCAAAATCAATGAAATCTTCATCCTCCTCATCAACCTCCGCTAGATAGCTCGCATACTCCTTTTTCCTTGCTTGTCGTCTTTCTTGTTCATCCCTTGTTTCAAAATAATTATATGCGTACTGCATCTAGTACCTAATCTTGAAAACTCAAACAAGTGCACATATCAAATAGCAAGGGCTTGGCACCAAGTCGGTACCGATGAGGCGGGTGGTGGGAGGTGGGAGGTGTGATGTTCGAAAAATAAAAACTAAATAAAATATAAGAAAAGAAAAGAAAAGAAAAGAATATTTATAAAAGAAAAGAGATGGGCTATTCCCAAATCCTAATAGTAACTAAAACTTTGGCACAATTGAAATCTCCCCGGCAACGACGCCAATTTGATGAAGGTTCAAATAAATAAATTTATAAGATCGAAACCCCGCTATAGTATAGTAGGGTCAAGTTCGTCCACAGGGAGAAAGTCAGTGACTCAATTCTAGTTACCAAAGAGCAAGAAATAGCAAGAAGAGATGGAAAATTATTGAATTTTGGGGGTTTATGGGCTGCTGGAATTTTTAGAAAAAATTAATAATAATAAAAGTCTGGGGCATAGGGATCATCACAACGATAATCATACAAGGATTGCCATGAATCATATAAAAATCATGTTTTTATCTATTAAATAGGTCAACTTGCATCAACCCTAGCAAAGCAATCAATTTATTTCACAAATTAATAAACTTTACTAACAATCTTAATTAGGTTATCAAACTTGCGTTTCAAAATCCTAATTACTATCCAATTCACAATTCAATCTTTCAATTTAATTGCAAAAAGGAATTTCCCCAATTTTCATTGAGTACTTAAGCACATAAAATAGATAAAACCAGTCAATTCATCAATTTATAGCAAAATTGCAAGCATAACTATCGTTGTGATCACCCCAACCCTGGAAAAGGCGACTACTCACGCATAGACATGGTAGACATTGCAAAATTCATGAAATAAGTAAAAATCAGAAAATTAAATTTCATAAAAACCTGAGAACAATGTCAACAAAGCGTCACAAAAGCCTCACAAAACGTTCTCCAACTTTCGCCGAAGAAATCGCTTCAAAAAGCTCTCAAATCCGCTCACAAACGCTCTCTAAACGTGTCTTGAGAATTCTAAAACTCTAAAAGTGTGCTGAAAAGAAGATTGGAAGAAGAACCTCCTCCAAACCCTAAAAATCCTATTTATACTAAATAACCCATAAACTAAATTAGGAAATAATAAATATATCAATTTTATCTAAAGTCTATCTAAGGAAAAGGGTAAAAATAATTAAATCCGGGTAAATAAGGTTCGCTGGGGCCCATACCGAAGCGGGTGACCTCAGTACCGACGCCCCTTAGGGTAGTTATGAGCACTGTTGCTTGATTTCGCTTCGCTCGTCCAGGGTCGTTATGGATCACCGTCATACCGACCCCCCTTAGGGTCGTTACAGGGTCGGTATGACAGTGATCCATCTCGGACTTAGGGAAACGCCCGTATCTCATTCGTTATAACTCCGATTGATTCCGTTCTTTTTCCTATGCGCTCTTTATTCTTTTAGGCATCTTTTCATAGTAAAAAGTTTCTTCAAAAACAGCTCCCGATATCCTGTAAAACAAACAAAAGCTAGTGTAGACATCTATTTCTCATGAAATATGAAAACACATGCAAAAGACACTAAACCTAATGCAAAACTTATGAAAATGACTCAAATTAATGATAAAACATATGGGAAAATATAACTCAAACCATGCACATCAATTGACATTGCATTGCCTCTGCCTTTGCTCTTGTGGTTGCTGATGCGGCTGCACGTGATGAGAGTGTTGAAGTTTTCGTGATCTTGATCTAGCGAACTCGACCATAGACATCTGGGATGTTGCTTCTGATTTTTTCCCTTCCTGTATCTGATCTACTTCACCCAATAAAACCTGTAAAAAGTCATTAACACTTGATATTTCATCACATATCCATACACTAATACTAATACATGCATTCAATAAAAAGTTGAGAGTTATCCTCCTAAATTTAGTAAATGTAGGCCATGACGACAAAGGAAAAACAGTTTTCTGAGAGAAAAAAACAGATTCGGAGAATTTACAGATTTTCGGAGAGTACCTCTTTCTCTATCATCTCATCATCCACCAAGTGTTTCTCATTAACACAAGGCTGTGGTTTTAGTATTTTGTTGACGAAATCATGCTTAATACCGTATGCTTCCATCCTCATAGCATTAAACTGCAATCTTTTTTGTTTTTGCTTTTCATATTCTGTGAGATCTTCCATTCGTAGACACTGCGCCATGGTTCTTTTTCCCATGTACCAACAAATGGAGTGATATAAATATAAAGGTTAGTGATAAACACCTTTACACAAAGTCAAATATTCATATAAGTACATGGGAAGTGATACTTTAAAATATAATACTCAGTACCTATAATAATCAGGTTCAACATTATGGAATTACTTTAATCTTCTCTATCACTTTCATTTCAAAACTCATTCAAAGTAATTTCACCATCTAACAGATTTTCATCAGTGTCCATTATTGTAGGAGGAACATCCATTCTCACACAAGTAATGTCATCCTCTTCATTAACGACTATAATCCTCTCACAATGAGTTCTTGCAGACTCATTCCAACCCAAGTCTCTAGCTTCATCAATGTTATAATGATAATCAACAGAATTATCTTTAGGAAGATTTTGAACCACATAACGCCATCCGAGAGTACATGGGTCATCCACATAGAAAACTTGATGTGCTTGAGTTGCTAATATAAAAGGTTCTTCTGCAGATACAAGCTTCTTACAATTAACACGAATAAGCCCAAACTCATCTTTTTCATTATGAAACCACAAGCACTTAAATAATACTACTGTGCAATTGTCATGGTAGTGTATATCAATTATTTCTTCTATTGCACCATAGTAAGTAACATCTCCTGAGATAGGATTGTTATCCTTGCTACTAGCAAAGCTTTGAGTTAATATTGTTACTCTCACACTACTGACAGATGTAAAATTATTAATTTAAAAAATCAAATAAACGCGTGGCCGATGAAATTTTGCAAGTGTTTGAAGTTTGAATGCCCGCCCATACTTAGAATATTTTTTAAACACCCGCCCATAGTGAAAATAGTAGCTATTTGCTTTCCGGACTTGTCTGGACAGATTGAGAACACCTCTTCACCCTTTCTCCCAAATCTCCCTGGCTCACCTCGCCTGAATGTCACCACCCCCACTTCCTACTGCCTCCGCCACCACTACTGCCCTCCATCACCGCCACTACCACCACCTTTCTTCTTTCTCTTGACTTTCATCCTCGTCTTCTCCTCATCTCTCTACAGATCTGAGAGCTCCTCTTTCCCTTCGATAAAACCTAGCTGCCATCCTTCTCTCCTCTAACCTTCATACTCTAGCCCTTCCTGTAGTCATACGTGGCTGCCTCTCTACCACCGCCCTGACTCGCACCCGCAATTGCGTCCCCCAGATCTTGGCCGACCCTCACCAGCATCTTCCATCTCGGCCGCCCCTGACCATCCGGGGTTTCTTCTTCTTCTCCACTGACATCCTCTGTCCCGACCCACTCCCCTACCTTAGCGCCGATGCCGGTATCTCATATTCCTTCTTCATCCTCGAAATCCAAACAATACCAAAACCCTAATCCCTCAAATCTCCAAAAATCCATGATGATGCCCCAAATCTCAGAAGAAAATGCCCTCAGATTCTAAAAAACAGGGACATCCCTAAATGCCTTGGATTTGGAAGCATTAGACAGGTAAGAAGAAGTTTAATTGGTGGAGTTTCTCATTTCAGGTTGATTCAATTGTATTTCCATTTTTCACTTTGTAGTTATTGTTGCTATTATTTTGTTTAACATGGATTTTGTTTTGGTTCTGATCTTGAAATGGCCGATTTTGATGATTGTGCTATTGTAGATCTGAGATCTCTGCTAAAGCAGTACATATTCTTGTGCATGACTTGAATATATTCTCCACATTCAATGAAGACCTATTCAAGGAGAAAACACTGCTTCTAACTCTGACCAATGTTAGGTATTCAACAGTTCTCTTAATGTTCCTTTACTAGACAACTTATAATATCTTGTAATCCATAATTATTATATTATGTTATGATTTTTTGTTGATGCAAATATTGTTGGTGGGTACTAGTATATATAATGATGTCAATCGGTTTGGAATGGGTTGGTCATTAACCTTTATAGAATATGGATTTGTTGCTTACAAAAATTGGTGCACTGATTTAATGTTATTGCTTTTGCATAAATGTTACTAGTCTATCTATATGACCCAATGTAGATAATGAAAAGTTAGGCTTATTTATTTAAAATGTTTTCGTATTCTTGTTTACATCTTGCATTGGTAGCACCAGATTTGCAAGAATCCAAGGCATAATCCTGATATTAGGATCCTTTTTGTGGATCACAGTTGTGCTCGACCTAAATTTCAGTGTTCTTTTTAATGTTTAAAATGCATATGGATAGTTGATACTTGAGCATAATCATATTAAGCTTAGCAGCAGTTCATTTTTTGCATAATCATATGGATGCTCTTATTTCAATTTCTCTTTTTTTTTTTTTTTGCCTTGTTGACCTGTTGCCAAGTTTATCTTCCCTTTAATAAACTTCATCAATTCATCTAGAATTCTAAGTATTTGTATTTACAACTACTTGGGGATCTCAATCGAGTATGCATTTATAGTTCTAGTAATCATCCTTTTACTTCCAATTCCATTATGCATGATTTGAGTTTTTAGTGGTCTCTTGGTCTTTAATTTTGAACTTTGGTTTGCTTGTTGCTTAAAGCCCTTTGCAGCTGGTCAACATTATTTGTTGCACTTTCTCCTATTAATCCTCATGCATAATTTGAGTTTTTAGAAGTCACTTGGTCTTTATCTTTGATTTTTTCTATGCTTCTTGCCTAAAGTGCTGGCCAAAATTATTTATTACACTTTCTTCTATTTATCCTCAAATATGCCTGTGTTATTCCAGTTTATGCATCTTAAATATTAGTTCTTTCAGAAATAAGGTCAACATTACCTTCAACTAACCTTCCCTTTGAAACTATGGAAAATGGTTAAACAAATTAGGTCTAGGATCTGGATTCTGTGATTTTAGGTGATCTTGTTTAAGTGTCTCATGTTTGACTTATTTCACTTCACTTGAGGTTTAGTTCGATTTGGACAAACGGGTCATTTTGAACCAAATAATTTAGTGCTATCTACATACTATGCAGGTCTATTGTACTTGTTTTGACTTAGTAGTTCATGTTGGGAATGTTGAATTCCATATTTCCTCTTATTTCTATATAAATTCCCTCCTTTATTACCGAAAAAAATTTATATTATGAGAAAAAATCATTGTTGTTAAGTTGATTGTTCTGTAATTTCTGTGAACATAAAGGGCCATGATTTTCGTGAAAATAATTTTGGTTTTATATAAATTCTAGTCCTTTGAAAGTGAAGATGTTTATATTTGTGTTGTGGCAAATGACAAATGTGACCTGTAATACTCGTCGTGTGCTTTAGATGAGTTCTTATTTATTCAGTCAAAGAATAGAATTCAGTAGCTTACCACATATTGAGGTCCTGGTCCATATCCAAGATTACTAGATTGAGGAGTTTGAAAGTGACTAGAAGGACTTCACAAGCATTTCCCTGTATTCTATTTGATTCTGATTTTCAAAATCTGATAAACACCCATCACAGTTTTAACCTTTTCATTTCTCTTCTCATGATATTCATTTTTTACTGGATGATGGCTCTACATAGTTTACATTCTTTGTGACACTTGATTGATCTAATCTACTTTCTAAAAATGAAGAAAATGTGACTCTTCTTTAGTGTAATTACCTAAGATTTCTGTTGCTGCAAAGAGACATCACTTGTATTCTTTTGACCTTTATGTATTTATGTATGCCTAAATAGTATCAGAACCATTGTTTCACTGCATTATTTTCATGTTTACTAGCTTTTGATGCCGTTTATACATTTACCAACATATTTTCTTCTACTTGATGTTGTCGCAAATGGTTCCCCTGATGTTATTCGATCTTTAATGGTTATGGAAATATGCAATACGTACAGTTATCCCAATTCAAAGGTAAGTCTTTCTTCTTATTTATCTTTAAACTCGCTTAAATATGGTTCTTTTACAAAATCTTGGGAGTTATTGTAGTGTAATGAAACTAATCTTTCGCTCATAAAATCTAGAGGTGGGTTGTGAATTTTAACAAGAGTGCTTGTGACCGCTTACAAATGAATCATCCAAAATCAAAAGTGAGTAAATTTGACTTGTCAAATGATTTGAATGTTGGTCAAAGAACATCAAAGATATTTTTCATTGGTGTGATTTTTTTTTAATCTTTGGATAGGTTAGAAATGAAAATGCCGAGGATTTCCTTTAGTTACTCAAGCACTGGGAGAAACTATGCAAAAGAAATGCGGTGGATGGTGGCCAGAAAAGACAGCTGCCCACTTGAGTCGACATTTGCTATGGAGACTCCGATGAATCAAGAAAGCAAGGATTAAAATTTAAGGTGTGTAAGTAGTTCTCCTTGATTTTAATAGTTGATTCTATCTCCCTAGTCTATGGGAAAACATGTTTATAGTTTTCTTAATTTTTAGAAATCTCCCCCTCATCATTTTCTACGCAATAGGTGCACTGGAAAGGTTATGATTCTAATGAAGATACATGAGAACCAATAGAAGGGCTCTACAGTAACACTTTTCTTTTGTCTACATGTGCTGATGAATCAAGTTGTTCTACCTTAATTTTTTTGCTTAGTTTTTCAATCTGGCTCCCATCTGCGCCCTATCATTCTTTAAGATTTCATGTTGGATGGAAATGATAGTGAAATGTATGCCTTCCAGGACCTTGATGCTTTTTTATGTTTGTCTTTTTTTTCACTTAACTTACCGGTAGCAATCTTGTTATCTCAAGTCAGTTGATAAGAGTGTTTATTGAGGTTGTTGAGCAATATGCACAATTGGGACTGAGAACTCCCTGCTTTCCTTGGCGTGACTCGTGAGCTAAAGAAAGATGAGTATCAAGAATGGGCTTTTCAAGTACCAATCATTTGTAAAAGTGTATCTTTCAAGTACCTATCCTGTAAAACATTTGTAAATGTTGATTTCACATTTATCTTAATGTATATGTTGATTAAAGTACACATCATTTGCATAATCTTATTTTATGAGCTAAGTGTGTTATGTATCAAACGAAAAAACATCGGATTATAAATGAAAAGTGATGTGTTTTAATAGCTATAAGATCGAACTATTACGTAAAAATGGATGTTAGTATCATTATACATATCGTTTAAATAATCTAAATCAATGTATAACATATATTTTTACATCACAATGTTAATATGAATTGATATATATTGTTAACAATAACATCCTTATAAAAATTTAAAATGATGTCCATTTCATATTAATACATCAGTTATATACATATTTTATGTGATGGATCATTTTAAAGAATAAAAAATCACAAATTATATATATGAAAATAATAGACACAAAATCAATATAAGAAAAAAGATGTCTATTTTGTTTTGATACATTGATTATTTTTAAAAAAGTGATGTAAATGTAAAATTTAGGCTTGGTGTAGACATCTTCAAAAGCTTATAAATGAAAAATAATGAGGCTTTAACAACAAGTAAACATGTCAAATATAAATTTGAGGGGTTGATTTATATCTATATTCAAAATAATATAGATGTTTTAACTCGGAAAAGACATCTGCTTAAAACCGATGTGAGAAGTTTTGATCTATTACTACACGCATATAGAGATCGGAATTTTTTTTTAAAGACGAACATATGTCTAATTGCAATTTTCTAGTAGTGAAAAAGAAAAAAAAAAGAAAGAAAAAAAAAAGAATAAAGGAATGAGTTGAGTATGGTTTGTAGAGTTTTATGCTTGATATTGGTGTTGTATGACATTGTAGAGTTATGGTATGATGAGTTTATGAGTGGTATGATGATTTGGTTGCTTTCTTAGTTCCCGGATTATGAGCACCACATGACCTAAATTGTTCCATACCTTATGTTTTCTACCTTGGCCTCATTACAACCCAATTGAAAGACCTCATGATTTTTGTTGTGTGTAGAGTCACCAGCGGTGGAGAGCTAGAACACTGGTGCAAGACTATTGTAGCTAAGTTTTTTAAGATTGAGTTTTGAGTGTAAACATTTAGCCCTAAACACTTGAGTGAGAGTGAAACACATATTCCTTGTGAGGTCTAAAATGGATATGGTTGCCTGATTTCATTGATTATTGCAATTATGTGCTATGATGTTGTTAATCTATTGTGTTTGCTAGTTTTTCATGCACTTAAAGATTATTGAGGTGTGGATACATGAAGTGCTATTCTATGGGGCTGCGGAGTTGAGTTTTCTATTGCTTGAGGACAAGCAAAGGTTGAAGTGTGGGGGAATTTGATATAGCATGTTTAGCATTGCATTATAGATTGCATTTAGCATAGTTTAGTTGTAAATATTGCATATATTTAGTTGCATTTGCATAATCACTTGTTGAGCTGGAAGAGGCGGAATCTACATGATTTTATGGTTTATTTTAGGTATTTTGGATTCAAGGTGAAATGAATTGGAGGAGAGCAAAAAACAAGTTAAAGAAGAGGCATGAGAAGCTGTTGAAGTCACGAAAGAAGGAGCTCGGAAGATTCGTTGGCCGGCCCGCAGCATGCCTAGCCGCCCTGCGGCTCGAAGAGCATTCCGAAGGAGTTCACTAATCGTCGGCCACCCCGCGGCCTAGCCTTGCCGCCCCGTGGCCCTCGCAGAGACGCAAAATCAGAACCGGACTTTAATTAGGGTTTTAGTTTATTTTCTTGGCCGACTTTCTAAAGGTTTTTAAGAGACATTTTAGGTTATTCTTTCATTCACCTTATGCACTTTATAGAATTGTTGAGAATGTCGTTGAGCATGAGCAACTAAACTCTTGAGGTTTCGCCTACAGTTTGGATCTTTGATTGTTGAATTGTGAGTTTCTTAATCTAGTTCTTATTCCTATTCCAATGTTTTGACTTCTTTGCACATAATTGCTTGAATGTGTTTTATTCTCTCTAGCCTGATCAACTAGTTAGAGTAGATTCATTCAATTGCTAGGGTTTCGTAGATTCCTCGTAGCGAACCTTAACCCAAGTGGCAATCATATCCCTTTAGGACTCGTATGACTAATTGCATGTGTAGAAAGTTGAATATATGTTAAATATCGACTCGTAGCTTGATATTGCATGTACCTTGGTTAATTCATATTCTTAATGCTATATCTAGGTTAAATCTTAACCATGTTAGGGTTATTTAGAGATAAGGGTTGCTAGGACTCGTACGACTAGTAATCTACCTAAGATCTGGACAAGGACATTGATAGGAAAAGACAAGAACTAGAGGCTGAAACAAGGATCGAATTTAATTTGTTTGCTTGCTTCCGCTTTGATAAAAGGCGGATCTTTTCCTCACCATAAACCCCCTATATTCTCTTAGCGGTTAGACTTTGCACTTGAATTGATAGATTTCCCTGTGGATCGACCTCTTGCTTACACACTATACTAGTTGTGAGTTTGGGTATTCTTTGACAAGAAGAATGACATGTTTTCCTCTTGTCGAATTTGTTTAGATATCTTTATTGAGGCTGCATTTATATGATTTTTGCATGTAACCTTAAAGTGATTGAGGCATGATTTTCTTTTAGCCATATTATACTCTATCTACCCATATACATTATTCTTTGCTTGAAGCACATTTGAGCCATATAAGCCTATTTTGATATCTCCACAAAATCTTCCTAGTCAATTAATAGCCTGACCCATCCAGGAATTAGGAGAAGAGTTGGTGAATATCTTGATATGTTGGTGGAGTTGCTTTGAGTTGAGAAATTATGTTAGGTGATTCATTTATACTATCTAGAGATGGTTTTTATGTGCTTATTACTTGGAACCTAAGGAGGATAAAATTCACCTAGGGGTAAAAGTCAAGAAATAAAAAGAAGAAAAAGAAAAGAAGAAAAAAATCATCATAAAAAGAAAAAAAAATGAATGAGTTTGTGTGGATATTTGAAAACTGTGTGCGAATTTGTATTGTGAAGGAGTACATGTTATTGGAATGGTATTTGAAGTGTTTGGTGTTGGTGTTTTTCTGGTTGTTTACTAACCTTTTTTCCCGGATTTTTAGCATCACATAGCCTAAGTATTTTTCATACCCTAGGTTCCTACCATGGCCCCATTACAACCTATTCAAAAGACCTCATGATTTTGGTTGCATGTGAAGTCGCTATTGGTGGAGATTTAGACAACTGACGCAATTTTGTTGTAGCTACGTTTTCAAGGATTGAGTTTGAGCGTGAATGTGTAACCCTAAACACATGAGCGAGAGTGAAAACACATTTTCCTGGTGAGGTTGAATGAATATGCTTGCTTTATTTCTTGGATTGCATCTATATATGTTATGACGTTAATTGTCAATCTTCGTTTCCCTATATTGAGCTTTTACGTGTTTTACCAAAGTTATTACATGGATTGCTTGTCTGTGGGGTGTTGATTTGATTTTGGTTTCAATTGCTTGAGGACAAGAAAAGGCTTAAGTGTGGGGGAATTTGATAGCATGCATTTAGATAGGCATATTAGGTTGCATTTAGCATGATTTAGATTTATATAATGCATAGATTATGCTAGATTTGCAATTTATACTCGTTTTGTTGTTGGAGTCGGAATCTACACGCTTTTATGGATTATTTCAAGTATATGTGGATCCGACGAGGAATGAGGAAGCTCATGGATGAAGGAAGAGTGAAGAGGAGGAGGAAAAGTGAAGAGCCCGGGAGCGAAATCGAAATTAGAGAGCCTAAGTGAAGAACAAGTCAGTAGAAATTGTCGCCAGACAAGCTAAACTTATTTTGCACTTTCTAGAGGCCTTAGTGGCCTGATTGACTATTATAAGCATGCGTTGGAAAGCTCTTTCCGAAATCTACAACTTTCGTGTTGACATCGAGACCAAATTCGAAGAGGAAAAATCGATGTGAACAGTAAAAGCCGCCCCACGGCCAAGCTAGCCGCCCCGCGGCCCGAAGCTCTGACGAAGGATTTCGCAATCGCCGGGCCGCCCCACGTCCTGGGTTGGCTGCCCTGCGGCCTCTGCAGAAACGCCGAATCTGCTAAATGGACTTTTTATCTCTTTAATTAGGTTTTTAGAATTATTAATTGGTCGACTCTTTTGAGACTTTTTAAGGACGTTTTAGGGTTTTATTTTGAATCAATTCATAACTCATATACACTTTGAGATTACCAATTGAGAGAACCCTAGAGGGGAGCCTCCATGGCAATGGAGTGCTAAACTCTTCCGTTTCATCTATGGATTGAAGCTTTGGTTTGATAAAGTTGTGAGATTTCTATTCTTGTTCTATTCCTATTGATTCTTTTGCGGATATTGTTGATTTCTTCTAGTTCGTACAATTAGTTGAGATTATTTCTAGGAATTTGTAGATTCCTCGTAGCTAACCTTAATCCATAGTAGCAAGAATGCCTTTTTAGGACTCGTAGGACTAAATTGGTGTGTAGAGAATCAATTATATGTTAAATGTTGACTCATAGTTTGGTGTTGCATGTATCCTGGTTAATCCTTAATCTTAATGCTACTATTAGGTTAAATCTTGACCGTGTTAGGGTTATCTAATTAGTAAGGGTTACTAGGACTCGTAGGACTAGTAATTTACACAAGATCAGGACAGGAACAATAATATGATGAAAAGAGAACTTGAAGAAGAATCGATGAACAATCAACCAAACTAAAGTGGATATTTATAGATGAAACTATTTTCTCAATTGTTATCTCTGCTAACTTGTTTATAGTTTCTTGTCTTATCTTCAGTCACCAAAACCCTTCCTTTCTACTAATTGGTAAATATACATTGCTTAGGAATACTTAATTCTCTGTGGGATCGACCTCTTACTTGCTTACTATACTAGTTTGTAGGTTTGAGTTATACTTTGATAGGAACAACGACAGTTTCATCCTGTCACATAATAAGTTAAACGAGCGATTTTTATTGGTCCACGTCTACATGTTAGAAGTGAGAAATAGGAAGGTTGCCACACGCGGATTCGAGTTCTTTGGTGAAGCCATGTAGGATTGTGTTGCTTCTGCTTGTAGGTATAGTGTAGATTTTATCAATTTTCTTTTCATTAGGGGAAGCTTTACTTAGTTCAAGGGAAATTGAAATCTAAGAATTCTAACATTCATCTTTTGAATTTCTCTTGTATCAATTCAACAATTCTTTTCTGGACTTTGGATTTTACAAGTGAAGAAGAGGAGTCCATTCACCAGGGGAGACTAGAGGAAGAGGTACAAACCCTAGGGAAGGGACTTGTGGTGCAATTAACTAATTTAGGAGAATTTATCTTGTCAATAGTCGTTTTGATATCTTGTCATTAGCCACACTCATTAAATATAGATATAAAAAAAAGGAAATTTACAGAAAATCACAATTTAAATATGAGTATTTTCACTTAACCATCCCTTAAATTCAAAATTACAAAAACTACCTTTTAAATGGTATTTGCTTACCACTCAGCACACATTCATCTATTTTTGTTAATTCATCATTAAATATATTATATCTTAATATTTTTAAACATATATAAATTGGAATGTAAATATATTCAGATTTTGAATATAAGAGCTCGATTATATTTAGGGATCATTGTATTTATTTTGAAAAAAAAATAATAAATAAAGCCTAGAATTATTATCTTAATTTTAATATATATATATATATATATATTAAAAATATTTTAAGATAATTATTGAATCGTTCAGCTATATTTATTAAGATATTTTTTTAAAAAAAAATCTTAATTTTAATGTATACATGCTCGAAAGAGTGAGATTCTAGGAATGAAGTGATACCATTTTGGTTTCTAGCATGTCCGTCATCCTTTTTTCTTCTTAAAGAAATAAAAAAATGTAGTGACAAGTCGACTACATTAATTACATTAAATGTTGCTCTTGTCAACCTTAGACTTAGTCTCATTAATCTTAGTCTTGGTAGGGTTTGAATAAGAACTAGGGTTGGAATGACAAGAATACCCTTTCTTCTTATTCGATCATTTTCCCTATTCTTTCTCTTATATTTATGTACTATAAAACAACAGATTTATTGTCCTTGTCATTAATTTTTTTTTTCCCCTTAAAAACTTTCCTGATCCTCTTTTTAGTCAGTTTCTTTTATCCTAAAGTGTATAACATCTTCAAAATTATTAAAATGAGATGGAAAGAAGTTAATCATGATAATAACTTGGTGAGTGTCAATAATTTTCTCATCACTCTTCTCTAACTCTTGAATCGATCATATGAAGATGCATATCCAGATTATCATTAAAAGACAAAAAGACATCCATTTTGAATTTAAAGATGGATAGAGTAAGTTTATCCTAGATGGTAAAGATTTTACTTGAAACAGACCATAAACCCTTCCAAAGTGTTTAATTTAGCCGTGTTAAAGTTTCACTTGTCTAGGAACTTCATTAGATATATGTATTATAATAATCTAAAAGTGAGCTATTTGATCCATTTCCTTTTTAGCTAAAGCATCAAGACAACTAGGATATAGCTTTCACCAAAAGTAGGCCAACACTTTTCTTTGCTAAGCACAACTTTGCTTTGAAGTTACCCGCATAAAAAATTTACAAGACATTTAGATTTAAGGTAAGGAAAACCGTAGATCTAATGGGAAGGAAAACAACAATACTTTAGAGACAAAGAAGGCGTTGAAAACTCAAAGTGTAACTTGTAAAATTCACCTAGCGCTGTTACTATTTTGAAAAGATCAAACAACCAACAAAACACAAATAGATTTAAAAAAAAAATGACAACTAAGAGCAAGTTCGGATAGAGTATAGGCCTCAACTTGAATGCCCAAGAAAACAAGGTAAAAACCAAAATAAGTTAAGACTTAAGAGAGTCTATAATCTATTTGCAAGAGAGAGATAACTAAAAGAGATCCAATAAAGGGAAAAAGCAAGTATCATATGATAGCTTAACTTGCACCAACGAAATGCAATAATTTTGTTTTGCAATGTTAGTAGTTCTATGTGTTTTGGATTGATTCGAAGTAGTATTTTTTTTGTTTGTCAAAGTAGTTCACCGAGGGCCAATAAACCTTATAGATTTCTAAAGAGACACAAATTGGATAAGAGAGCAAAGGGATTTCCATTCGACTTAGGCTTCATATGACCCAATTGGTTGCAATATGAAAACAATGCCACATACACATTGAGTCACCTTTAATGATACAACATATACATATGTTATTGTTACATCGAAACAGAAATTATACAAAGAGACATATAGTCTCTACAATAATTGTTCATTTTTAGCCGCAATTCATGCTTAAATTTCAACATTTCACAAGAACTAAAGATGATAAAATCAAAATATATAGTTCTTATATCTTAGGTCCCTTTTAGTACATGAGGGATAGCCAAGATTCCTGCCACAATTTGCACCATCGTTAAAAGTAGCAGAATGATTGCATAGATCACAGACATTGCTGCCCATGGATGTTTAAAATAGGTTTGCTCGAGTGTAGCTCTATAGCGATTCCACCTTTTATTGCAATGACTAATGAGTTGTTGAGTTATGTCCATATAGTTATAATACTCAGGGTATACTAATGTATCATGTCCAAGAGAGTTGATGAGATCGGACACTTGCTTGTTGCTTCCCAACCAATTTTCAATGATGCCTTCCTTGGCAAGCAACTGCACATCCTCAGGAGTGTGGATCAGCCAGTTCAAGAAAAAATGGTAGTTGGTGAAGTAGGTATTGTCTGGGAGGTAGTGGCACTGCTCGAATGCTAAGAGGTTTCTAAAGAGAGCCTCTGTATGATCCTCCACTCCTAATTTTGGGATGTTGAGGATCCCTTTCTCCTTGTCGAAATAGATATTGAGCAAGTTAGATGAGTAGCCTTCGGAGCTAGTGACTTTAAAACGAACACCGGCTGAAAAAAGGCTAGTAATCGTGGGACACATCGGGCTATTTGTGTCTACACTGACATGATCATGATCATTTTCATTGTTGGCTTTTAGGTCAAATGGCTTGTAATGACTTCTTAGCAAGTCTAGAAGATGGCAACACCATGTTGCCTCCTTGGTTATAACATCAACGTTCATTTTGCTCTTGTTGAGTCTGAGGAACTTACAAGCTAAATCTGTAAAGGGAGGGACCTGGTCTAGGTTCTCATCAGATCTGAATGCAACCCTATAGAGATGAACGAGGATGAAGAATGGCAGTTGGTTTTCCTCCAATTGAATGTCACGACGCACTGCATCTCGTCTAACTAGGCTCCTGCATATACAACCATCATCTTTTAGGTAAGGGTCGGAACAATTCCTAAAAAGCTCGATAAGGAAGACACTGTCAATGAGGACCATCTGGATGAAGTCGTCACTAGAGAGGTGGATGGGATCCTCATAGCACCGACGGATAACGGTTTCAAGGCCCTTTATGATCATCAAGTAGGAGGTGAGGTCCATATTCGGTGAGGAGTGGTGGAGGAAGGACTGAAGACAAGAGAGTTTATGAGGCTCCATAGGAAGAAGCCTCTTGTCATTGTGGTGGAGAGGACCAACCGAGACGATTGCAGGAGTGTAGGCAAGCTCATTGTTTCGGCGCAGTAGAGGTGGAACTCTATAGATGCAACAATATTTGGAAGAATATTCAGGCGATGTGTTTATCTTTGCTTGTATGGTGGCTGCCAATCTTTTGCAACTCTCCTCGCTTCCATGCTTTTCCATCTCTTCTTTCACCTATATGCATTCTCAAATAACAACCTCAATCATTTCTCTAAAATAACCTATATTTTATTTACTAATTAAAGTGATTGCTTTCAATATATTATTAAAACAAAGATTTACTAAGGACATGTAAAAGGAACGTTTTGAATTGGTAAAAAATTAAGGAAAATTAATAAAATAAAATTACTTATTATTAAATTAAATATTTTATTAATAACAAAATACGTATAAGAAAATTTTAACTTATAATGAACACATCCGAATTTTAATCTCTGATTTCATACCCATCCGTCATAACGACGCACGTTACTTAAAAAAAAGGGTATGAAGGAACTAAATAGAAGAGATCATAGCAGTTATATAATTTTGTATTTTTAAATAACAATAATACTATAATTACCACTTTTGGAAAAACTTGCCTGCCTGCAGCCACCTAGCTAGTAGTTACTACTATGAATGAAGAGACGAGTGAAGAAGAAGTTAAGATTTGATGCTATAAATAAGAGTAAAACTTGGCTATTCGAGGAAGCTCTGTAATTACATCGCCGGTCTACCACCGTAATTGCCAGCTGTCAACCCAGTACGTCAAACTCTATTTATTTGTGTAGGAATTATAGTTTATAAGTTGAATATATGATCCACCAATCAGGTTGTAGTTTAGGTAGGAATTGAAGAAGATGGAGGTATCTCACCTGTAGTTTGAAAACTCTTACTCGATTCGAATGTTTAAAAGTCTTATGGATCTATGTATACAATTTTTTTCCATAATATTTATTGTGGGTTCTTTAAAATCTTAATAGATCTATAGGATGTTATAATTTTAAAAATTCTATTTTTATTAATAACTAGTACAATTCCTATGCCATGACGCGATTTTTTAAAACTCAAATCTTAATAATATAAAAAATTAATATTATAAAATATTAATACGGAGTAAAAGTTAAGATAAAAAATCATAAAAATATTAACCATAAAGATATCTAATAATTCTCTTAGAAAATTATTTTATTTAAAATCTCATATAAAGTATAATATATAAATACAGATATTTTAAAACACTCAATAATAATAATAATATTAATGGTTGGGAAAATGGAAAAAAAAAATTGAAAGGAAAAAAAAACGTGATTGGGCGGAAGGGAGAGAAGGGTGGAGAGTGCGCCACGTAAGCACAAACTCTTATGAATTAAGTATATACTAGTGTAAGGCCCGTGCCTAAGGCACGGGTATGAAATATTTTGATTATATACTACAATGTAATATTATACAAATATATATAACATTTTATGTCCGATCTCTATTCCTTTATTCTTATATCATTTCAATTGAAACGATATAATATTTATGAAAGGTCGAATATTCAAACAAAGTACCACAACCGGCAATTCAACCCAACATCGAGAACACTTCCTAAAGCATTATATATATAAAATAAATCAGAAATGTCATATAAAAAAAAAGGATGAGGAGAAAATAGCGATAATTACCCAAATCGATAACCATAGCATAGAAAATGAACGTTGTCATAACATGAGATGAAAAGGTTGTATATTACTCCTCATACATTCTGAAAAACTTCTTTATACACTACATTAGTGGTAGCAGATGAAGCATTGCCTTCATTGTCAGAAACTAAGACTTTCAATCCAGATCTGCTAGTAACTCTAGACACAGCTACATATAATTGTCCATGGGTGAACACTGGCTTCGGTAGGAAGAGACCGACTTGCGACAGAGATTGTCCCTGACTCTTGTTAATGGTCATAGCAAATCATCAATGGGAACTGTCGGCGTTGAAACTTGAATGGCAGCAATGTGTCCGAAGGTGATAACACCATGCGAGGTATAGGGACCTTATGACCAGCATGCGTCCCAGATATAATTTTTGCTTCCAATATACGATTTCCCAATCGTGTAATGATTAGCCGAGTTCCATTACATAAGCCAAGAGACTGATCCAAGTTGCGAAGTAACATCACAGGAACCCCTACCTTCAGTGTGATGTTATGATTAGGTATCCCTGAGCATTTGATAGTGTTCAAATATTCAGCCGAGTAAATAGCTCCTTGGCCTTCTATATTAAGATCTGACTTGCAAAGGCTATCTGAACTCAAAAATACCTTCTCCTCCCCCGGGATTAATGAGAGTACATAGTCATTTACCTTATCCACGACTTCATGCGTTGGGGCTAGGATGGCTCTTTCTTGGAGGTAAGTAGAATCCATCAAATGATCTGATACATTTGGATATACAACAGCAACAATGGCTCCAATCGGATCATTTGTGTAAGGAATAAGAAGATCTGGTGGAAAATGAACAATAGCTTGACCATCATTATCATCACCCTCAACTCCATCACCAATTCGTAGCACCCAATCTGCGAACTCCTTCAATTCTTCCACATCAGAATCAACTTGGCCACAAGATAGTCTCATATTCCTAGTCAATTGGAGTACCTATGTAGTTGTAAAACATTTTATTTTATTAGATGAATCGTGCATCTAATAGGAAACCTTTGACCAAAATAATAAATGAACGTAAGTAGCTATAAAAAAAATATTTACCTTGCAATCACGCCATAGATAGGAAGAGTTTATTGTAGCAGATACAATGTCCTGTCTACTTCCTCGTGCAACAACGGGCAATATTTGCCTAAAATCACCACCAAAGACCACAACTTTCCCCCCGAATGGTTGTCTTTCACTGTGAGGATTGGAAAACTTGAGGACATCTCGTAAGCTTCGATCCAAAGCTTCAAAACAAAATCTATTAGCCATAGGTGCTTCATCCCAAATTATAAGTTTCGCTGCTGCAACTAATGCCGCCAAAGGAGTACCAGGACGAATTTCACACATAGAGTCCTCATGTATTTGTAAGGGAATGGCAAACCTGGAATGTGCAGTCCTTCCACCAGGAAGTAGAAGTGCCGCAATGCCACTCAGAGCCACATTCAACACAATGTGCCCTTCACTTCGAATAGCAGCGGTAAGTGCTTTCCAAATATATGTCTTCCCAGTTCCTCCATAACCATACAGGAAAAAAACTCCCCCCCTATCGGCTCTGGTAGCACCCATAATTTCATCATAAACACGCTGTTGTTCTTCTGTGAAACTGGACAATAATCGTGAATGCTCTGTCTTTAACTCGGGAACATTATGGCGCAACTCCTCTTGAATGAGAATGTTATTACCAGTAGCAATCAAGCTAGCATTTGGGGGTGGTAAGGAAGGATATCGCCTTAGAGAGCTACCATTTTGTGTTGTGTGGCAATAACGCAGCTAGGTAGTGAGATAATGATGATAAGATGAAGTGTTTTGGAAATTGTTGGGCATGCAACAAATGCGTAAATTTCAGCTATGATCCTCATTATGTAGTTGCTCAGTTGTTCTATTCCAAATCCTTAAATGTAGTTAGTCCATTAGGTCTCAAGCACAAACAATAGTTCCATCAATTCAACATTTAACTCGGCATTAAAACGCTTACATGGCATCAATGTGTTCACACCAAACTCTACTGTATTCTAGATTTGCAATTTATTGTCAATATACTGCATAACAGAGAAAAGTAATGAAAATGCAAAGTTGGTTACCTGGTCTTTGTTGATAATCGGATCCATAAGAGAAAATTACCAGGCAAGGAGAAGACAGGAAAGTAACCCAATTCAAAATCAGACTTTGAAGACCCGTTAATAATGTTAAGGATGAACATTCCATTCACTTCAATTTAAGGGTACAAGCAGCTGGATTGATCTGTCCATCACAAAAAGCTATGACATGCCATATAGCAGGCGTTTTACACCCTATGAGTTATATTCAAAACACCCTATGAGTTATTTGAAAATTGAAAACTATAGTTCTTGAAGAACCGCTATGCCATATCCCATGTTGTCGGACTATCTCAAGTCGATGCTCCCAGCCTTGATCTTGTTTTTTTTCAGATATGCCCTTGAGGTCAATAACATGACCTTCTTTTGAAGAACACAGCGGGGATAGCTGCCTTTGTGACTCTCCAAGCTTCGTAGAGACAACTCGTACCTGTTGTTTTAGGCCCTCGGCATTAACTTCGGATTCTTCCTTAAATGGCTTAGAAGCAGGCAGTTGTTCCTTCAGTCATTGAATATATATATGACATAAGAATAACATCAATTGCTGAGATTGATAGCTAGATTGAGCAAAGATACTACAAATCCTACCTGAACTAATTCATGTGTTATTATACATATTAAATGGAGGCATTCCCTAAGCTAAAAATTCTTGATGTTCTCCACATGAGTTCATTGTAATTGAAAGATAGTAGATTTGCTGATTTACCTCTCTTCATCTGCAGAGCTTAGCAGCAAGCTAGAAGGGTCATGGGCGACTGCTTCTTTTGTCTTGCTTTGGAACTAAACAGAACAAAAGCAATCAATATCAGCAAGACAAACAACTAAGTTGGTTCATCGCCAAAATTTTAAAAAACCCGCACCTTTGATGAAGAACAAATAAAAGTGCATAATTATTAAATAGTTAGTTGGACCGGTTGGCGTTCTCCCTTGGGCCCTTCAAAGTTCAGATCGTGGGAGAGAGAGCTTTAGAAAGAAAGAAGATCGGAAGGGCGAAAAAAAAAGAAAGAAATCGCAAACCCACGTGGATAGTTTCAGAGTCTTGGAAAGGGTATAACTGTAAGTTCTATTCAGATACCATGAAACCAGCAAATCACATCTTTTATTTTGGATTGATATTTAAATTTTAAAATTAAAATTATTTATAATTCAATTTTGGTTCAACTAAACTCTGATTTAGGTGTAAAAAAGAGTTAAAACAATACTATCAATCCAGCAGTGGTTGGTCATGGAATAGAATTTGATCAAATCTGATCCATTCATAATACCATGAGCAAAGCCAAGCAAGAATTAGAGCAATAAGTACACAAACAAACACCAATCATAATGCATCCCCTATTGAAGAAACATTCATCTAATGCAACAACCAAAAAAACAGATTCATATACAAGGATGCATAATCAGAGATCTACCTATCAATGGAGCTACCATTGTTGTTAGTTTCAGAATTCAGAGAAGCTAAAACATTTATTTTCATCTATTAAACTCCTCTCATTGTTGATCTCCCAATAAATGGAGCAAATGCAGGCAGGAAAATGTAGGGCAAGATGAACCAACTACGATAGACAGTTGCAAGAGAAGGTATAACATTCCCAAATGGTCAATTTGGACAAAGAAGGAACAATTAATCAATGTAGAGTTTGGAGGACGAAGAACTTACAGGCCAATTACGCAGCGAGCGAGTCACCTAGTTGCCCTTGTCAATGCACTTCTCAGGGTTTTCGTTCTTATTCTTGCACTGCATTATCTCGACGTTCTCGTCATGGCATCGCTCTCCGATGTGCCTCCATGTCTTCCTTGGTTGGCTCCCTTCGTTCTCAAACTCTCCTGCAAAATAGTTTGAAGTACAGCAATGTCAAATTGGCATTTATTGAAAACTATGGACAGATACTAATGTGAAAAATAAGTCGTTACACGTTTACACAGCAGACTCAAGATCTTGGCAGTGCAATCAGAATTGACCCTTGGAACCTTTCAAAGTTGGGGACAATTTGATATCACCGTATACTTCGCCTTGATCTTTCGATTCCTCCTGCCTGCATACTTCGTCTTATTTTAGCCACTTAGTCAGTTGACTTGTATGCTTCCAGAAGACAGATTATTATATGTTTAATGTAGTATTTTTATTGCTTTGTGAGTTGGTTGAGTGAAGGATGGAGTGGGATGAGAAGGGAGTTAAGGGTAGGAGAGGAAATCATAGGGTAATCATAGGAAGATTACCATTCAATGAGTTTCACCTGAAGCCACGTGAACGGAGCTAATAAGGTTTGAGACCTGAAGACCACCAGAGATTGGAGAGGGAGACAAATATAACCCGCACCTTAAAATAAGTGCAACCTGAAGAACAAATAAAAGCCAAGGAAATATATGATACGATGAGGATGAGAGTTTATACCAGATCTTGAAAACCCAAGACAGTGAAATTCAGGTAGGAATTCACTGGTGGTAAACTGAGATTTGAATAGGTTCCACTACTCACTTGAACATGTGGTTGATTCTTGGCATCGGGATATGCTTCAGGTGGTTTAGTTAATGACTTTGTGATGACATATTTCTCAAGTGCCACTTCTCCCTTTCACATATCTTCTTGTATCTGTCGAGAATTCAAATTCATTTTAAGCGGCTAGAAGTAATTTTAATAAAGAGTAAACAAACTCAGTATCCACTTTTGATTTGCTAAACCTTCTCGATATTCTAGGAAAGGTGTTCAAGTGCTTGGCCGATCATTGTTTCCACTAACGTACAAGTTTTCAACAGTGAGAAAACTTCTTTTAGATATCCCTTTTTGGTTGTTCAGCAGTCAACCCAGGATAGATGTCTCCTCCGCTCATAAATTTTAGCACTTCAGTCACAACCATCTAGCAAACAATGGCAACAAAGAAAAAGAAAAATTAAAAAATCAAGCAAAGGTACTGATGTCAAATCATTATTTAGAATTCATCTAGCCAAAGGAATTACTTCATTATATGTGAATACTTGATGTCAAAAGAATAAAAAATAGGTTAGGAAAGAATCCCTGAATTTCGAATAAGTTTGATCTAAATTTATGTAATTTATTTGAAAAAAGGGGAAGATAAATCCAAATGAAGAAATGACCATATTCATTTAAGCATATGTCATTCTGAAATTTATTTATGTAATTAATATGAAGAAATAACAGGGGGGAAAAGAGAGAATATGAGATCTGAAAAAATCACAAATGATGGAACTTAATCATAAATAAAGACAAAATTAATGTATTGAACAATGAACACACAACATTGTTGCACACGGCAATCTTGTCAAGGGGATTCAAATCGCAACTGAACTTACAACTTAACTATCAATTACATAACAAAGATATGATACTAAGAAAATCAGAAGAATCAAACATACCTCCTCAATCATTCTAACTTGATTTGATTACTAAAAAGTACCACATTTGGAAATTGTCTCAATTAAAATATATAAGCCTATAATATATGCTAATTTCAGAAGAAAAATAATTGCACACAAATTACCATGAATCTGATTTCAGCTAGAGAGCACAATCATGACAACAATGTGTGATGTATGGATCAGCTACCCATGAAATGATCATGATTAAAAGTTAAGCAAAAACTTACCGAATTTTTTGTTCGTGTGTGGCAAAAATTGTTGTGCATAGTAAGACAGAACACAATCAGACACCAAGGAACAAAAAGAAGTTGATTCTCCCTTGCAACGACAATGACAAGCCCAGAATTTTTCGAAAGAACCTATGATTTAGAAAAAAAGCCTCATTCAAACCCTCATTTCCAAAATTGACAGATGCCTTGAATTAAATTGTGTGAATGATAAAAAAAATACCAACTTGTAAGGCCAGCAATTATGAATATGAAATCCCAAAAGTTATAAATAAAATTGCAAACAATTGATTAAGGAAAAAAATTGCAAACAGTTGACTTCCAAAACAAATTTACCTTGTTATGGTGTAAACCAATTCCAGCAAATGCCAACATGGTTAAGTCTATAGCAGCCACAACATTGTTGGCAGTTCAACAATACCAACAATTAGATCAAAATTTGGTGTCAATAGTTATGAGAGGTGGAAAGTGGAAGACAGAGGAGAAAGAAAAGACAAAAGATCCATGTTAAAGAAGGTAAAAGGATAAACAACCGGACTTGTCACACTCTTGAACCTCTCCTTGCATGGGAATAAAACCACTGGAAAACACCCGACACTGATCACCATCAAATAGATAGCTACGCCTAGAGGGATACTGATCTGAACTCTGCATATCGCAGACATTATCATAGAGCTGCTCAATGGAGGTGTCAAGAGCAACAACTCGATCGTTTGTTATCCGTAACACATGTTTGGCGATACTGATATGTTTATGATACCATTGAGTTACACCCTATGAAAACCTGCAATGTCAAATTGCACAGAAATATACACCCATCCAAATAATAAATGAAATGTCAAGAAAGGAAGATATGAAATTAGAAAGATGAGAGAAAGTCGGGAAACACAAAAAAAATTTCATGGGTACCCGCATCCAAAATATACAATAGAGCCTTCTAAGTTTTTGTAAGGCTTAATATAAATATTACTATTATAATTAGGCCACATGCCAGTTACAAGGCAATTGATAAAACCTATTTTCCTCATTTCTCACTTAGTCATAATTAAGCCACATACCAGTTATAAGGCAATTGAAAAATTCACAGCAACATCAAATTCAGGATAGGTAAGATTTATGAATGAAAGGGGGCAGAGAGGAAAACGGATAATCAGCATCAATCAAGTCACATACAACATTTCTAAAGTATGACAATCATTCAGGCAGCCACAAACTACTCTAAATTATAACAAATATATAAGAATGACGTGGGCCTAGATCACATTATTAACCTTTCATTGTTGTTTCTTTTTAAGTGGCTAAAAATAATAGAGATTAAGGTACATAACTCTAGGAGAAAATCAGAAATCATAAAGAGTAAGGTACACAAAACTTGATGTTGAAGCACAATGTCTTAATCCAAGAATTCATGAGTATTTATTTTGTAATGCATAACATCGGCTAATTGGCGTAGTTGTTTTCCATAACATGACTTAGTCATAATGCTCTTTCAAGCTTGAAAACACTATGAATTATGAAAATCAATGCTCATAACACTCTTTTAAACCCTACCAAAAAAATGTATCAAGAAACTGCATCTACCAAAAAAAAAGGGAAATATGGTAGTCATTCTACCTGTTTTATGTAGATTTCCACCCAACTAACCCATGCCTCCTTGTGTTGTTTAGATAGCCTTGTAAATAGTCTGAATCTTGAATGCTTATCAGATAACCTTGCAGATTATATAAACAATAGAAAGGATCATCGACTAAAAATTATTAGATAGCCTTGCAGATTATAAAAACAATTGAAAGGATCATCGACTACAAATTTGACTGCCGGAATTGATAAATTTAGAAGAGTGGTTTAAGAATCAACCTTTGTAACACAATCAGATTCGTGACTCACCTAGCACTGCAATTGACTCTTCACAACAATGACTACATATAGCAGGTAACCAATGAGGTTGAATCTATGTACTTTGATTGAAATCATGGTTCAAGAAGGATGACTGCAAAAATACATCCTCTTTCTTCAACCAATTGACACTAATTTCACATTTTCATTTGGAATACACACCAAAAATTCAAATTTGCTCAAAGAAATAACACCACAAAGTTGTCCGATCTCAATTAATCGATTGAAAAATCAAGCAAGGCATCAAAAGAGAAATTAATTGAATTGGTAAGCAAAGATGACACTAAAAAATTAGTAGTTTAAGTCCACTTAGTGTAATTAGAATGGATTTATTGAAGGACCATGCCCCTGGCATTGAAAGGGTAAGCAAATTGTGTGCTCTTAAACATACATATTAACCTCTTACTTCAAACCAGGACTTGAAGCAAGGTGCCTCTGAAATTAGCTTGCCATGCCCTCAAATCAACATCAATATTCTAATAAAATCACCATTCAATAACTCCTAATACAGAAGATTTCAATCTAGCTTTCCGGAATCGAAAAAGTTAGAAGAGTGATTAAAGAATAAAGCTTTGCAACAAAAATAGATTTGTGACTCATCCAACATTGCAATTGAGTCTTCACAAAAATGACAACATCCATCAGAGTCTTAAGGACAACAACCAAGGCAGAAGTGGTCACCACGGCTGCTGGGTTTACTCATCGCTCGCACTCTCTAGCGAAATTTGCCTCATAACTCGTGATTGGGGCCCAAACAAACCCAACCTTCTGCCAAAGCTCCAAGACCACAGAACTGAATTTCTCGCTGTCAAACACAGAACTAAATTAAATCTATAAGAACCATACTTTTAGTGCTCCACACGAAACTTGTCGTGCCTAAGTTACAGAAATTTGCCACAACCTCAAATTCAAGCTAGATAAGAGATTTATGACAGAAAGGGGGCAGAGAGGAAAACAGATAATCAGCATCAATCAAGAGATTCAAGACACATACAACATTTCTAAAGTGTGACAATCACATATCTTCTTGTATCTGTCTCCTTCTGGCTCTTTCTCCCTACAACGTCTTCGTTTGCAAAGAGTATCTCAACTGGAGGCGAAGGAAGTTCGACAAACCCAACAATATTGTAGTCTTCGTCTCTAGGACGGACAGTAGAGAAGCAAATTGAAGAGGAAGATCTACAATACTAAAATCGACCCTACCGAAACCATAAAAATTCAGAAACCAGAAATCGGACGACGGCGGGGAGATTGAAGAAAGGGGATTTTAGGGAAAGGGGGTTAAGAGTTAGATAGGAAAGAAGAAGAAAAAGCATAGGGCAGAGAAGGAAGAAGAAAACCCGGTACCATTCACCATCCTTGAAGCCGACGATGGCAAACACTACAACGTAGTGGAGAACGTGAGAGGCCGAGTATGGAGGGAGGACTGGAGAACGTGGGAGGCCGAGCATCTGAAGATAACCGTTGCCACATGGGTGCCAGGTTGGTATGAGATGGAGAGGGAAAGAGGAACGCTCTTCCTTCTTTTGACACCTGGAATACTGATCTCTGGTGAAGCCAGGTAGGAGACAATTGCTTCTGCTTTTAGGTAATAGATAGATAGTTAGTAAATAGAGTTTTGGTTGGCAAAATGAAAAAAATATTGAAAGGAAAAAACGTGATTGGACGGAAGGGAGAGAAGGGTGGAGAGTACATCACGTAAACACAAACTCTTTTGAATTAAGTATATATATAGATAGATATGTATTTTTTTAAACATTTATTTTATTTCATTGATTAATTTTAGACTGTTTAAGCGTACATACATACATATATATATATATATATATATATATATATATATATATATATATATATATATATATATATATATATATATATATATATATATATATATATATATATATATAGGGAGTGGTTCCAAAGTGCACACCCCTTAGGGTGTGCATTGTGCACAAATATTATTCGGTGAAATGTGAAACATTATTCGGTGAAATTTTAAGCATTATTCGGTGAAATGTGAAACATTCTACCGAACACTGTTATGTTTTTTTTTTCCGTTCAGTTCAGATGAAAACGTCCCAATTCCACTGAATAATTTATAACATTCTACCGAATAATGTTTAGTTTTATTATTTATCCATTTCAAATAAAAGAAACCTCAATTCCCTAAACAATAGTTACAATTTATATGGAATGTCTCAAATTTCACCAAATAATGTTTCACAATCCCCTAAACAATACTCACATTTCACCGAATAAATCAATATATATATATATATATATATTGATGTATGAAATCTGAAAAATGACTTAGAAATAATTGTTTTAGAGTCTTTTAACCGATATGAGAATGTCTAAGATCATAAACTTTTTGTCTTGAAATTAAAATATATTGTGTAGCTGGTATTTTCTTCCCTAATTATAGAACTTTAAATTAAGCCACTGTTTTATATACATTTTTATATATTCTTTTAACTATATTTGGAGGATCTTACGATCCCCTAATGAGATTTTACAATCCGATCTACTCAGCATATTGTGATTCGATCGTAAAATCACGAACCTAGTAACATTGATCTTATATGTCTAGACTTATGATAATCAAACTTTTATAAACAATTAATATATATATCAAGATCTTGTGCAAAATTAAGAAAAGTTGGAAAGCAATGTCCTTAAGAAACTTTAAAACACTAATAAAGTGTTTGAGCAACTTAAAATCTTTTATAAACTAGCAATTCAGATCGGTACTATACATGTGAAAAATATTATTTAAAGTACGTCAATCTAAGGATTGTGATTGAACTCGTTTGTAAGGTTTCTATGTACCCTCTTGGAAGAGATTAAATCACATGTATATAGCTAATGAAAAAGAAAATTTTGATTTAATTTGGGATAGACGACTGAATCTGATATATGTTCAATTTGATACCGGATTTCTTACTTAACTCATAAAAGAGTATCGAGTCTTATTTTTCAAGACAATCTTAATTTTTATTCAGACGATTGAACCGATGAGCTTTAGCTTTGTGTTAACTTTTCTATAAATCCGACAAATTAAAGTGAAATCAAATCTTATGTAATTCTAAAAAAACGGTTTTAAAATTTTGATTTATTTAATTTAGACCGACCCAGGAGTATTAATTGTCGATAATTTTTTACAAGTTTAATACTTTATTTCTATCAAACTCCGTTATCAATTTATGTCAATTATAATTCTCATATTTCAGTGGATGGATTTCATAATTAAATAAAAACTTCTCTCCTAAAGACCTAGGCAAACGAGAGTTGCTCTGCTCGGCCCGCGAGTTGCCTAGGTGGGACGGACGGCCTCGACAAGTCCATGAAAAGGCCTTAGCCCAGCCCGCGTGATGAGTAAAACCCGTTCCAAGCCGAACTTACCACCACATTTCCTCGGGTCTACTCTCCAAATGTTACAAGAATGTACATGTACATCAGTACATGGCTTACTCTGGCTTCCTTTTTAAAAAAATAATGCAGGTTGATTATTCAATGAGCAGCAATTCAACCCAATTTTTTTTTTTTTTTAAATCAAGCCCAACCCCTTCAGCCCATTTCTATTTCATTTATACATCCCATTTTACTTGTTGGATGGAACTGCAACTGGCCTACTACGGTACTACCTCACTACTACGACTCCTACGAGTCTTTCCTATCAACAAGGAGAAGATCTGCAAGCCCAACATAGTAGCATTGCTGGTCCTGAGGTTTTATAGGTCCGGGACGGAAGAAAATTTTGGGCCCTAGTATTACCAAAGTCGATCCTCACATTTTAAATGTCCGGAACAAAGAAAAAATAAGAGCCCTTGATATACGAAAAACTTTCTAACAATAATAAATAGTAGGGAAATTTCGTCTCATAGTCATAAGGTTTGGCATTTTTTATTTGGTGTACAAACTTTTCAAGAATTTCGCAATAGAGAATGTGATGGTGATCGAAATAGAGAGATTGTGAGGATATTAACAACAAATCATTTGATAAATACTCCATAGAAGAAATAAGAGACAGATCTCCATTGACCTTTTAAAATGTATCATGTATCTTCAACTATAAAGAAACTGCATTCATTTCGCTTCCCTTTAACATTCCAAGTTTAAACCAAATGGGCCCTAAGTTTTTGTAAAAAAATTCGACTTTGTGTTCTTTAATGATAGTTTATTTTGCTCCCATCTCCGAATTTTGAATTATTTGAAAGGTCACTAAGTTTGATTTTTAAATTTCAATAATTTATACATTCAATAGTATAATAGTTTTAATAGATATTAATCAAGTTTTCATGGGTATATACCCGAGTTCGCCAACGCATTCCAAATAAGAAATATATATTGACTTATAAGGTAACTACCAAAGATAATATCTCTAATAATGGGAGAGATGGTTTGGAAATGTGTTTCTCCATTTTGAAGTTTTTCGATAATTTTTGCCATTTTTTTGGTCTAATATATTCTCCATTTTATTCTCCAAAATAGAGAAGCAGTAGAAGAAAAGAGAAACATTTCTAAATCTAAAACATTCTCTAAAATTAAATGATTCTTCAACTTCTCAAGAATGGAGAATACTGCATTGAAGTTTGAGCAAAAAGAATTTGAAGAAGATGAATTTTTTTTTTCCGGTTTTATAGAAATTTTAGGAAAGTTGTTGAAGATGATGTTAGCAACAATATACTATTAGTATTTGGAGCCAATAAAATCAAAGTTCCATGCACATGAAACCAATTGTTTATAAGCATCCTCATTCCACCAAAACATTTTGAACTTGAATAGTTATCATGATTATGCTGGAGCATTTCACAATAGCCACATCAGGGTCAGATCTGAACTTTATTTGGAAAACAAGTATAGATGCAATTCCTACAACGACTCGAATCAATTCACGTGTCCTCGCTCGGTGTATTTTTATTTAACACACAGTGGCGGAACGTTTTGGGAGCCAGAAATGGCCCTGGCCCCCACAAATAAAAATTAATTAGGGAAGATGTGTTAATTAGTATATAAATAATTAATATGTTAATGTTGGAATAAGAAGATGGGTTGATCAGCACATGTATGCATGTTATACTCAGTGGCACTCATGGTTGAATTAATGTAATCTTTTTTTTAGTGGTTTTCAATCAAGTTCGAAAATGCCGTCTGAATTGCATGTCAAATGCACCACATTTGTAAACATACATTTATGTTTAAGTATATATATAAAATAAAAGTTCTGTGTAGAATTAAATTACTCTGATTATTGTTAGTTAGAGGAATTCGATTAAAGGTAATGTAAATTCTTAAACTGTAAATTCAATTGATTTGATTAGTCGATTAGGCGTGAGGATAAGTCTTTCTACTTAAACGGGTTCCAAATTCTAAACAATTTTTTTTTCTTGTAGCAATGTTCGGCTCCCTCATTGTTTAGTTTGAGGTTCTGCCATTGGTAATACATGGGATGAAGACGATAACCATTTCTTTGATTGTCCCTTCACAGGTTCTATGATCAACAATTTAGATAACATTTCAATTAACCTTCCAACGATGACTAACAATGGCTCGACTAAACACGCACTATTCATGTGTTGTTGCGCAGTGTTGCTGATGTAACAAATGGGGTGAAGACGATAACCACATTTTCTTTTACTGTCCCTTCACATGTTCTATGATCAACGGTTTAAATAAAAGTCTAAACAATTCAATTAACCTTCAGAGGCTGTTTGACAATTTTAGAATCCCCCCCTCCAATACTATACATCTTGCCTACACTAACTATAAGAGGTGGTTGGAGGCAAATATGGAGATTCAAGCTACCAAGAAGTCTAAATCTAGACAACATGCTCACTCGAAGAAGCCTTCTTTGGAGTCGGGTCGGTTAAGCCCTCTGGCCGAACGTACATTGGATATATTATTCGAAATGATTTTGTACAGGGGGTTCATACTTTTCGTTTAGAAGTATCCCCTAGCTCGATCTTGCAAGTTGTAGCACTAGTCTTGAGAGAGGTATAAAGATAGAATCTCACCTTGGCATTAGAAAGCTGATGAGTGAAGGAGATAATCTTAGAGTCGTCAATCCCATTAATAGCAAATGGAGCACTCCAGCTTGGGATCGGGGATCCTACGGATTAGAGATGAGACAGATATCACACGCTAACTCATTTCAAGACTTTCGAGATCTACCACTGTTTTAGAGAAGCAAATCTTGCGGCAGATTTTATTGCCAAAAATGATAATTGTAATATGAATTCTATTGTCACCCCTCTTATAGGGACTTGTCTATATCGGATGATCTATGATGATTTTCTTAGAAAACATTCTAATTTTTGCATACTAAAAACACCCAAATATCATTTTCAAAAGAAAAGGTAAAACTAAAAATACGAGTAAGATAATATTGAATGCAAATTGGATCTTGAATCCTTAATTTACTCTATTCTTTATTATGTTATTCAAAGATCAAAGTGCTTTTAATTATTAAACATGGGAATAAATCCTCACATCACGAAAAAGGAGGAAAACAACTTATATTGGGAAAAGGGTAATTAATCAGATGATGCGGCGGCACAGGGTAATGCCATCTCCCACAGGGAGCAGGCAAAGGTCGACCCTTGGATCAGCAGCAATGGACTTATTGAACTCCACAACAAACTCCCTGTAGTAGTTGATGTACTTCATATGTGGGGGTTCAAGGGGTGCGACCACAGTGCCCATCCACAAAGTGTTGTCGTAGCCAATCATCCCACCCACCTTGATCAAATTAATCAACCTAGCATGGTAGTTCCAGTAATTCTCCTTGTCTGCGTCCACGTATATGAAATCATATGCTCCCAGATTTTTCTCCTGCCATTATCATGCACACGTACTAATTAATCAAATAATTTGATCAGACTAGCTATTATTATACATACACTCGTTGAACCAACTTGTAAATTAATTATAAAAAAAAAAACTCAAAATAATTTGGGATATAGCCAAAACCTAAAAATACTTTGGAGAATAGCCAAAATCAGTTGTGCAATTTTGAACTTTTCCCTTAAAAGCCAAAAAATATAAAAACAAAGCCAATGTTTTAATAACTTTAGTTTATATCCTTGCTTTGCATCTTTTATCTACCTAATTCCACATTAATATATCTATTATATCTCTACCAAAAAAAATATATATCTATTATATATTCTCCTTGATCATGCATGAGAGTCTATTTGATTAAATACAAATCCTAATTAATTGAGTCAATCTGGAGGAATCGACAAATTGCCCTCATAAAACTTATACTTATTCACCACATTTAGATATGGATGACATACATCATGGAGTAATTCTAAACATCGTGGTCACAAATGAACTAAGAGATTTAAGATTAGAAATCAAGAGGTAAATTAGAAAACAAAGACAACTTAGGTATTTCAAACCACGTCTAGAAGAATCATGTTGGCCGGAGGAAATGCAACGACATTATCAATCAGAATTTTTAGAAACCAACCTAGTAGAGCAAGAAATTATGAGCAACGGTGAGTTTGAAAACAATTCTGATGAAGAAGCAGTATGTCAACAAATGATATTACTTAAGGTTAAAGATGTAAATATGATAGCACACGTTTAGGTAGGTATGATAGGTTGTATTTAGCTTAGTTTGATGTATATATTGCATAATTTAAGTAGAATTTGCATATTTACTAGCTATGTTGGTGGATTTGGAATCTACGCGTATTTATTGATTATTTTAGGAAAGTGTGGATCTGAGGAGGAGACTTAGAGTGATAATGCATTGATTGAGAAAGGGAAGTTGATCTATGGAGATTAATGAAGATCTAAAGAGGTCATGAGAATAAGAAGAAGAAGAAGAGAGCCTAAACAAAGAACAAATCAGCAACAGTTATCTCCCGATAGGATGAACTTGTTTTGTACTTTATGGAAGTTTCGTTGATCCGATTGACTATTATAAGTATGTGCTGGAAAGTTCTTTTCAAGAGCTACAACTTTTGTGTTGATATCAAGACCAAATTCGAAAGGGAAAAAGGCGGCTCGAAAGAAAGGACTAACGATTTTGCTGATTGCCTAGGCCCCCTGCATGTCCGGAACTCCAAATTTCCTATTTTCTATCCTTTATCTAGGTATTTCTATCTTATTTTTTGACCGACTTTATTAAACCTTTTTAAGGACTTCTAGGGTTGTTTTCTTCGACATCTAAGTCTTCATCTAATACACTTTGAGATTATCAGTTGAGAAAACCATAAAGGAGAGCCTTCGTGGACATGGAATGCTAAACTCTTCCGTTTCGACTATGATCTATGAATTGAAGCTAGCTTCCATTTGATAAAGCTGTGATTGACTTACAACTTTGAGCACATGCAAATTTAGAAAGGGAGCATAAATTTGAGCACATGATGGATGTGTAAAAATAGGGAGCGTAAAATGATTGACTTACATCGGCAAGAAGGTGATCAAGAAGGGGTAAAGCGGGGGTCTCTCTGAAATCGATCTTATGGGCAACCCCTGCTCTCTCAATCACAGGCAGCCCTAGTTCATAGTCCTCTCTTTTTATGTCGATCGCCAAAATCTGCCGCCCCCATCCCAAATTCAAATTAACAGTTATATATGTAAATGTAGCTCCCGGCATGATAATCGATAATCGTATAGCCGTATAGGTATAGGTATAGGTATATACCTTGCCATCATCAGGGAGGGCGAGGGCAGTGGCAAGGAGAGAGTAGCCAGTAAAGACGCCGATCTCCATGGTGTTCTTGGCGTTCATGAGCTTAATCAGCAGCATCAACAACTGTCCTTCGTCTGCTGGTGTCGTCATTACATTCCTTGGATATGATAGATATGATGGAGGAAATTAGGTT
Source organism: Persicaria maculosa (assembly GCA_963922045.1). Classification (NCBI taxonomy): domain Eukaryota; kingdom Viridiplantae; phylum Streptophyta; class Magnoliopsida; order Caryophyllales; family Polygonaceae; genus Persicaria; species Persicaria maculosa. The sequence continues at coordinate 61,575,801 of OY998259.1, forward strand.
AATCTAAAATAAAATAAAGAAAGATATATGTTCGGATAAAGAGTACTCGACGTATACAATGGGTGATTCGCAGTGATCTCGCGGATCTCCTTCATGGACTCTGGCTCTCTTGGGTACACACTTGTATCCAGGATATACTGTATCTCAAAATAAATGAATTTAATTAATAAAATTAAATTCTACTAAAAACATAAGTCGTTATTGAATTGCCTTAACGGATCATCTACAGATATATAATATGTTGAACTTAATTAAGAATTGAAATAGGGCGTGCTGTGAATGTGATAGATCGAGTAGACTGACCTGGTAGAGGGCATCTGTTCGAAGAAGGCCGCCCTTGTGTTTTTCGGTGTTTGCGTTTCCTGCCATTTGTAAATTTGTATGTGTTTTCTTATCACACGATTTGCAGTAGCACTTTGTGAATTTGTTAATTTCATGTGGCCTCTTCCCATCATTTATATAGGGGAACCACATATTGCTTCGGACCGGGTTTACCCCATATATAAATTACAGTATATATTTGTGCTTTCATATTTAATTACTAGATTAGCACCCGCACAGTTGTGCGAATTCTTTTTATATAATAATTTCATACATAACTTGAGTGCTTTGCAGGCTAGTGCTCGGCCCGTAGAGGATTAGTCGATAACCTCTCGGAACCTCCACGTCATAAAAAAAAAATAAAAATAACAATTTCATACATATGAAGAATTCTTATCACTTTATCTAAATTCCTTTTAAGTTTTAAATAAATTTCATATTAACACCCGTCCAACTAATGATTTTCCTTTACTATAGTTGTATTAATTCAATAATATACTATAAATTCAAAAATCTATTATCTTTCACAACTAAACTATAATAAACTAATTATTTTTGTTCATAAATGTAAAAAAGTAATTTTTTTTACCTCACCTATATTATTACATGACTATAAGACACACACTACCTTCATTGTTATAATTCAAATGAGAATAATTAATTAAAGTAAATATTTAATCAAATTATAACAAAATAATTTATTAAATGGATCTACCCGTTATTTATATATATTATCTCATTAATCAAAACTACAAAAGATTATATGTTTTTATTGAAAAAATTAATTTAAAAAGAAAATCAATCGGTTAAGATTTGAAAAAAATAATTAATTACTTATTTAAAATAGTAATTTGATTTATAATAATTAATAGTTTATTTAAATATAGAAAAATATTTAATTGATTAACAAACAAATTTATATTAAAGAAGAAGTCACCACATGGCGTAGACAACTTCTCCTTTAGCATTATTAATTGATAATTGATTGAGAAATTAATATTAGTATGAAAATGATACATTAATTATTAGTATGAAAAATATTATTAAATTTAAACAATGATAATGAGTTATAAACTTGTTTTAATTTTGATAAAAAAATATTTATAAAATATTTTTATAATTTATAACCATTTTTAGGAATAAAATAGGAGAATTTGTTCATATATACATCATGTTAAAAAAAATATTTTAAAACAATTTAATAAAATATATTTTTAAATTTATTTGATATTACAATGTAAATATAAAGCTTAAATATTATAATATCATATATAGTTGGCAAAACCCTAACAGAACTAGACAACGTGTGTTATTTATTAACAAAAATCATTTTATGGGTATTCATTTTATCCTCACTTTTTATTTTCTTTAAAAAATATTTAAATCTGTATAATCTTATTATATTAAACATATTTAGTTAATAAATATTATTTTATTTATACCTATATTATTTTTTTAGATCAAAATTAATTATTAAAATATTGTGTAGTCTGTAGTCACAATCCATCGATACACATATAGATATTTTTATTAAACTAATGTAATAAAGATATACTACATATTTAATAAAAATATTAAAATATTTTTTTAAAACCAGCTATGTATTAAATTACATGAGGTAATTAAGGATAGATATTGTGAGACTGAGGAATCGGAGTAGACAATTTATTAGTGTTGGAGTGGATGCTGAAATTTTTCATTTACTAATAAATTTATATCTTCAAAATATTATCTATAATTTTTTCATCCCCTCTCATAAAATAATATTTATGATAGTAATCGTATTATACTTGATTTTAATTATCGAAGTAGGGTGTGCTATACGCCTATACGTTCTATACTTTCAGTTTGCAATCGAGATTCTACTATTTTAGAGTCTGTAAAATAGTCTAAAATAGTAAAATGTCGATTGTAAATTGACATTAATCATTAATTTCCACAACTCCACACAACTTTCATCAAGGGCATGATACATTTAAAAATCATGTAACATTCAATACACACACTAAGTTTTCATGCAATTGCACATTTCCTAGTCCAAATGTAGGAGATCAGAGGTTGGTGGGAACAGTTATCCCGCAATCCATTAATTAGGGTAGTTTTCATTTTTTTTCTTGAATTGGTTTATGAAAACTGGGAACAGTTATCCCTCAATTAATTAGGGTAGTTTCCTAGTCCAAATATTTTTACAGTTTTCTTATTTGGCAAGGCTGGGAGTGAACCGCTCATTGAACTACTTGGCTAGGAAAAAAAATTCAAATTTAATTTGTATAACTTCTCTATTTATACATGTAACATTGAATTGAGATTATATAGATAAACCAATAACACAAATTAAAGGAGCAAGAACTAAAAGTAACTAATTTAAATAGTTCAACAAAAGATAGAATGAAAAAGGTGATAAACAATACCGGTGGAAATTTTCATCGCCAGTGAAACAACATGCAAGTATCAATGTAAAAATACATTCCCATCCCGGATGTATTTAGAACCACCCTTTATCATACCTTATAGTACAACTGTAACACAAATACCAGCCAACAAATCCCAATTAGAACAACTCTAACATAAGTAGAACTATAGAAGAAAATTAATGAGAGGAAAATAATGCAGGTTACCTTTCACATCACCATTGTTTTCTTCTCAAAATTGCATATAAAACCACCCTTTATCCGATTATCTATTTACCATCATTCATGAATTTTACTTAGCCATCCATCAAATGTATACTGCTATAATCCATATTTGGAAGCAAATTAAAATATGTTGGGAAAAACACGGGTAGCTAATCACTCGATTGCGTGTATGACTCGGATGGACAAACTCTCCTTACAAACGACACTTTGTATTAATGTACAAACTTATTTTGTACAACACCAACACACCACTCTTTTGGACTCACACTCTACCGACCAACTCACGGTACTACACACTCGTACTCAACAAATGAGCACTCACTTACACCTCACGTCTCACTCTTGCAACTCACACTTGCTTCTTTCTTACACTTGATTACATACACCACTAGCCTATTTATAGGCTTTCTATGTCGGTTTGCTCCTTCAATTAAATTCTAGAATACTCTAGTTAATACACACATATTAAGGCACATTTTAATCTAGATTTCTCTAGCCTAGCTTCACCAATCAAAAAGCTTATTGACCACAGCCCCATTCTCGAACTTTCTCGACCTCAAATACCCATCATATGTGATCCAAAACATCAGCCCACTTCTTTGGATCATTGGCCCGTATGACCAATTAATCAAGAAGCCCACTTATTTATTTTGGTATTTGAATATGTGAATTAATCCTAACAAAATAAACCCTTATTTGGAAGCAAAACCCCCTAAAAGTGTATACAAAAACACAAACACATCTTAACTGTAGTATTTTGCTTGTGTTTCAGGTTCATACGATGATATTTGATTTGGGACAGGGCATCAATGAAGTGATTTAAATTGACTTTAACACCTGCTGATTCAAGATTATAGCTGAAGACAACCCCAAATCTGATTTTTACAGCTGAAGCCAACCAAATCTGAAAATTACAGCTGAAGACACCCAAAAATTGAAATTTAGTGCAGCTGTAAGTAAGTGCGAACCTATATTTTGCTTAAATTTAGTGCAACTATAACTGAAATGTGAAGACACCACCCAAATATGAATCTGCCATTTTAGCTAAAGACAACTCAATTTTTTAATTTGTCGTAGCTGAAAGAGTTAAGTAGATAAAAAACTCACAAAATTACAATTTGAAGCCTTGAGATTTTTTTTTTCTTTTCAATTTCACTAAATTTTTACTTACTCAGATCCAATTTTTGTAGGCAATTTGGGGAATTTTATCTCAAGGCTTGGAGGACGGCGATTATGGCTTGTCGACCACCTCACCTAGGAAGATGAAGTAAAGGTTGTGTTCTTTGTCAAATTTCATCCTCGTATTGGCGTAATTGTGTTACAAGCAGGGCATGTTCTCAGTATAAACAACATTCAGTTGATGTGCAAGGCAAAGTATCTAAAAAATTCTCGAATAATTTCATGCTTTTGTAGAACCAAAACTATCCATTGTAATTATAATATAAAAAAAATTTAACTATAAAACTATCCATTTGTAATCATAATCTAATTTTCAGTTTCAGAAAAGTTGTATATAAGTGCTTACGAGATTGTATCAGCAAGGTCTCAGATGTCAGTATATATCCCTGATAAGGTGATAATTATCAAGATCAGGTGATTATTCAGAAATGACAAAAACAACAAAACAACTATAAAACTAAAATGTTTCCAATATAACAAACTACAACCAGAATATTTCCAATGAACTGTAATTTATCGAAGAAACATTGATAATTAATAAGTCATTATCAAAAGTACATATTTTTTTTTGTTGGAATCAATAGTACATAGCTCAACGAAATTTCACAAAAGAGACCACCACGATAAGACAAAGCTCTAGTCACAGATTAATGACAGGAAGGATAACATCTCAAAATCAGTAGTAAAAAAATCAGTAGTCAAAAGGAAATACTTATCATTTTTAATTAATTCACAATATCATTTCTAAAGGCTCTCCATGATATACTTATTCACTAAGATTGACAACATGCTACCAGCTAACATGTCATGCTAACAATGAAGATAGAGTAGATTTCAAATGCACTGAGCTCATCGGTACTCACACTGGAGCTAAATGTAACACTCATCTTCTCAATGATATCAACAAAGATTTCCTCTCTCTTTTTGCCCCCAGGCTCATTTGCCACAGCAGTTCCTTGCTTGAATATGTAAATAAAGAGCGGCTATTTCGGGGTTCGAACCGAGGAGCTATGGGTACTACCCACAAGTCCTATTGTTGCCTTGCTGCAGTTGACCAAAATGCAGGAGCCAAAAACATCAGCCCCACATTGATATATGCTACGAGTAAAGTAAAAACAATTCAAATGAATCTTTCAAAACAAACAACCACATACCATGAACAGTGAAGCAGGGCCAAGTGCTGGCACGCGTGCCACATCCACCACAACTGGTTCATTAAATACATAGGACTTTAATACTTCAGTGGAGGTTGTTTGTACATAACCAAAATCCTACATTCAAATAAGAATAAAAATAGAACTAAAACCATTTCTAAAGAGGTCTACAAGAAACATGAACAATAATATACATAATATAAAAGATAATATAGATAAGAAGCAATATACTCACTATCACTTCATCAAGTAACTCATAGACAAGGACAAAAATTTTCCTTACAGAGTCTTCACTGAGAATCCCTAGGTAATCCTTAATAACACGGTTATCTGTCCTATTTTACACGCAGAACAAAGTTTGCATACCTCCAAGTTAAATTTTGGCAGACAGATGACTAACATACGGAACGTATCCTCTTTGAAGAATTCTTGAGTTAAATACCCAGATTTGCAAAGCAAAGAGGACAAATAACCGTGAAAAAAAAAAGAGTTTTGAAATTAGGTTACCAATCCCTTCTTTTTAGCATTTGCTTGGAATGATTCCTCACGGTCCTATTCCAATAATTTAGATCCCAGATAAACTAAGACCATAGAAGTGTATCGGGAAACAATTAAAGGACAAGTAGAAACAAATATTTTGGAGAAAAACGTTCCTATTTCATCTAGCAAATCCATCTCATATGGCAAATTGAACCACAGAACCCCTAATTCTAAATAAAAAAGAGTCGAATCAAGCACACAAGAGGAATCGACTACTCCTTAATCGAAATAGAAGAACCTCAAATCCCCTAAAATCGAAATCAAAACAACAAATGGAATTGAGCAGTTGGTGAAGATTGAATCTAAATTGAACATGGAATTGAGCGGTTGGTGAAGAACAACAACCAAATTCAGAAACAACAAATGGAAACCCTAAATCTATCAAACACAATTTGGCTACTGAAACACTAAGTACCTCTTGGTGAATTTCAAGTACCCAAACACCACCTGATCCCGCGGGCTCGCCCTCTCTTACACGTCTTCTTCCGAACCTGAACAAAATGAATCCAATTAAAAAAAAATCGACAAATTTTGAATCCTTAAGATGATGACATAGATTCGATCAAAAGGTGCCGAGAAGAAACTTAAGCAAAGCAGGAGACATGACAGAGACAAAAATAATCAGGGATTCAGCAATGTCTTCCCGCATTTTTGATCTCCAAAGCAGGGTGCTCATCCATAGAAGCAGCGACAAGAAGCATCTTCATCCAAACTAAAGCTGCAAAGCGGTTTAGCAGTTATACCATACAGAGAAGAGAAAGAAAGAAGAAAAAAATTAAAATTAACCCTAATTACTTCCAACAAAGCAAAGCACTCAAACCAATTCGATTTCTACAGACAAAGGGCCTGAATCAGATGCGGAAATCTCACAACTCCAGTGCATCACCCTTTCTTTGAAATCGAGGAATCAGTAGTCGACGTCGACCAGCGTTGGTCGAAATCGGGAATCTCTAGCTTGCTTGCCGGTTTGCTTCGTCAGCTGATCAGGACTACTATTATGCTCAGTCCTTCGCTTCTTCTCATCTGATTCCTTTGGTTCCGAAGTTTCCCCTGACAAATCCCTATCCCGATCTCCTTCCACGGTTTGCCAATTCGCACAGGGATATTGTCAGAAGAAGAAAACCAGCTAATATATCTGATTTCATAGCAGAGTTCAATCATATTATAGGCATAAATAGAGGTAGCTAATGCAAAGAGATCATCAACCGTATTTCTTATCAGTCAATAATCCTATATCAAATGTGGAATATTAAGAGGTGAAACTAACCTTACTGGGACCGGAAGGAGAAGAGAGATAGAAACAAAAGCGATCTTGCTCGATCGGGAATCAGTAGTCGACGTCGACCAGCGTTGGTCGAAATCAAGGAGAAAATAGTACGAAAATAAATTGCAAACTTCGAAATCAACAATGTAAAAGAAAACTTTCAAGATTGGGGTTTGAAACAACGATAATCAAACATGCATAAGGCAAGATAAAGAGGGGTAATCATGCAATCACATCAAATCAAAGGATTAAGCTTTCGCCTTTTTCAACAATTAGACAACTCTCTTAAGAAACCCTAATTGTATCTACCAATTTTATGTTTATAATCCAAGTGGTTAACATGACTCTCTATTAAATAGGTAATAAACATAGAAAAGGCAGTGGATGATCAAAACACAATAAAGGCCAAATCTTTACCTCAAACATGCTTGGCTATCGCTGGGCTCACCCCAACCCTAGAAGTGGGTGTAATACTCGCTCTTCATCATAGGAAAAGACATCCATAATAAAAAGGAAATAACTACTTGCATTAAAATAAACCAAAGCTTACAACCGATCGAAGCGAGACAACTTTCGCTCCTTGCTCCTACTCGGCCTCCACTCACTCTCTCTCTCTCTCTAGCTTGGAATGAATAAAAACTAGCCTCATAGGCTTTATTTATAGGTTTTAATCCTTCCTATCCAAGGAAATAAATCTCTATCTAGTCTTAAAGATATAGATTTAATAAAAGAAACATTTATCTAAAAAGGAAACAACTAAATCTTCATGTAGTGGATAAATCCTTCCTTCCATAGATAGATCTTGATCAATTCGTGATAGATCCGGCCTTTTCTTCGTGCCCAAGTCATCCACGCGTGCTCGGATTGGCCCAACGGACTCGCGGCCCAAAAATCACTTGGTCGACGTCGACCAAGTTTGGTCGACATCGAGTAAAGTCGTCAATCTCGGCTTCTCTTCACAACTCCTCGAGTAGTGGTCTCTTCTCGAGCTCGGGTAGGGTTTTTGGTCTTGGTCGACGTCGAGTAAGTTGGTCGACGTCGAGTAGATGTGTCAGCTCTCAACATTTTGCTCTGTTCTTGAAGCGCACTTTCCCGAGTCCTCGTTCATCGGATTGACGCATATGAGTATGCGTTCGAAAGCTCTTTTTGAGGGCTACAACTCTCATGAAGACATCAAAGCTTGATTCAGAATGATGGATGTCGAAATATGGCCTTTTCTCCAGCTGCACCATCCTTAGCTTCTTCATGAGTTTCCTTTAAGCTCCAAAGTTAGTCCGATTCCTGCGAAATTATATAGAAACTAGTGTAGACTCCATAATTTGGCAAATAAGCATAAACTACACAAATTCACTACATTTCCAACCCGAAATATGCAATGCATTTAGAATAAGCATAAACTGAGTGCTCATCCGTTGAGAGCAGAAGATTCATACCCGTTCAGCAAGGCTGTGACTATTCGTTGCCTGCCCTCTTCTGGCTCTCACATGAATATAATCCTCTTTAGTCGCCTCTTCACCTGGGGAACTATCTCTAGCTTGCTTGCCGGTTTGCTTCGTCAGCTGATCAGGACTACTATTATGCTCAGTCCTTCGCTTCTTCTCATCTGATTCCTTTGGTTCCGAAGTTTCCCCTGACAAATCCCTATCCCGATCTCCTTCCACAGTTTGCCAATTCGCACAGGGATATTGTCAGAAGAAGAAAACCAGTTAATATATCTGATTTCATAGCAGAGTTCAATCATATTATAGGCATAAATAGAGGTAGCTAATGCAAAGAGATCATCAACCATATTTCTTATCAGTCAATAATCCTATATCAAATGTGGAATATTAAGAGGTGAAACTAACCTTACTGGGACCGGAAGGAGAAGAGGGATCTGATACCCTTTTTCTTTTGCCATTAGGCGAAGCTGCCAAGCCTCTCTCCTCCGCTCTTCCGCAATACTCCTGAGACTGTACCAAGCCTGTACACGCATCATCAATTGCGATGTTCTGGCCATAACCCGGCAACCCAAAGGGACTTACCATTTCAGAGAAGCTACCACCACCAAGCTTTTGCACCATTCCAACAACATGAGGATCAGATGAGTAGTGCATAAGGTGAGATGAGCTACTCAGCCCCCTGCTCTCTGATCCAATCGAATACGAAGGACTTGCAAACATGCCATGAGCAAACATGGAAGCTGCCCCAAAATTCTCACTGTGGCTCAGTGAAACAACTGGGTCCCAACCAGAACTGAAAAAGCATTCCCCTCCTTCATGGGAGGTCTTAAACATTGACCCTGAGTTCATAGCCAATCCAGCAACAACCTTACCAGAAAGTACACCTGTGTTGGTCCCTGAAGAGGGGCAATTCAACCCCATTTGACCACTTCTTCATTGGGTAAATTGCACAAAGATCAATTCGAAAATGAAGTGTTTTGAAAATACATACCATTTTATACTTATAACTGCGATAAAATAGGCCCACTTTAGTTCCTGCAATTTTTTTACCAATAATCAACAAACGCTCACAATGATGATTAATAAAATAATACATTGGTAATAATATTACATGGAATTCTTACTTACATGATCAAAGTAAATAAATTGTCTAACCACTCTCTTTGGATTTCAACAATATCAAATGTTTGACAGATTTTTCTCAGTTTTTCCTAGATGAATGTTAAAATTTGAAACCTGAGAACTCTACATCCTAAAACCAAAACCCTAGACCCTAAATTATTCTTAGGAAGCTATAAATTTTATTTTATTTACTTGCACAAAAATAATTTGGGGAAAAATTCTTCCCCCAAATTATTTTTGCTTGATATGATGCTTTTGCTTCCCATGATATGTGTCCTAAATGTTTGCTAACTTAACTTTTAAACTGATCCATAATGCATCTAGGTAGGTGTATACCTATCAACTTTTACAAATCTCTATATTTTCTAATATGTGTCCTAAATGTATATAATTGATAGATACTCTAAATATAATGGTTAAAAGATTTATCTTTATATGTCTAACATTTTACTCCTCTTATATACTAGGGGTTAAACAATTCAAAGCCGAACCAAAAGGTGGATTTTTAACCATTTCAGAACCAACCAACCAACATTTGTGGCAGTGGGAACTAGAGGCCTCAGGTCCCCATTGCTGTGACAGTATAAACACTCACAGCCGAATCACTCTGAGCCCTGTAAAATGTGAACACCAAGTCTATTTACTACCCAACAAGTTATAAAAGTTCATAAAAATGATAAGTATTTATAAAAGTTCATAAAACTGAAAAAAAAATTATAATATATGAAAGTTATAAGACTTATCAGTTTATACCCTATAAGTTATAAACTATAAACTACGAAAGTTAATAAGAAGAGTTAATAAACTATAAAAACTTATAAAAGTCAATAAACTATACAAGCTAGATAACATCACAAAGAATACATCAGAATATAAGATGTGATAAATTATACTAATGCAATCTATTAACTCAAGAGAATGAATTAAGGGAAAGGACAAAAAATATCATTCTCACTTCACAACAATATTACTTCAATAACCGAAAACATTGGAGACAGATCCAACCAAAAATTTGCATTACACATGAGCATGATTCAGGATAAATATAAGATGTGATAAAATATCCAACCTGTCAAGTTAAATATCCAGCAATGAAAGAAATGAAATATTATACATTTATATTAATCACATATCTTACTAATATATAATAAGACGCAGCCAATCATTACCACCTTATTTGAGTTTTTTCTTTCGCTTTCTAGTTGGACCAAGATGGCAAGAAGAAGGGTTGTTTGGTTGTTGAGAAGTTCCTGAATCGTTGAGAAGTGCCTGAATCTCTATTTCCAAGACAAGAGTGATATGGAAACTCTATTTTGAAGACTACTACCTATGCTCTTAAAACTTGTCTAGCTTTTTGAGATAATACACACCAGCTAGAGTTATTTTTATGAATTTGAAAATCTTTTGTGGCCTAATATTGGTTTACACTTTACAGAGCAAATAATATGCTATATAAGTCAGGTCATCTTATGCTTCGGATTATAGTGGTACCAACAATTTGGAAAAAGACAAAAAATAAAGAAAAGAAAAGAAGATGGATTGAAATCATTTTGTTACAGGCTTCACCATGAACAAAGAGTTATAATTGTTTAAGAAATACCTTGATTTGTTCTTCTATATGCTTCTATATGCTTCACCATGAACAAAGTTCAGTAGCCGAAATGGTAACTGAGAATCTGCAGCAGTTCCAGAAAGCGGCTTGAAAGCTATTAAGTGGCAAGTATTTACTGAGAAACCGGGGCTTTGGGCACAACCTGATTTGGCCAATCTAGTGGATATCGTAAATACAACAAGAGATAGTACAACTGATACAAATTCTCTTCTAAATAGATGGATATCAAATTTCAAATTAAAGCACAGATGAGACAACAATTGAAGATAGCAACCAGAAATCTCAAATTAAAGCATACAGCAACCAGAAATCTCAAATCATACAGCAATTGAAAGAATTAGGGAGACAACAGTCGAACGCATTAGGAAGAGAGAATGCGAGAGAGGAAGAAAGAGTTAGGGCAATTACCTCGGTGAGACAAACAGAGGCAATGAAGGAGACGTTTCTGGCGGGTGAACAGCGAAGATGGCGAGACGAAGGTAGACGGTGAGAGTTAGGGCAAGCTTCCTCCTCTCAGCAACTGAGCTTTGGCGGCAGGCGAGGACAGAGGTGGTCGGCGAAGATGGAGAAATTGGTGAAGACGGCGAGAGTTAGGGCGCCGAGGACAAAGCTCCCTTCGAGATTTCCTTTCAGCGGCAGGCGAGGACGGAGCTCCCTTCGGCGAAGGCGAGGACGAATCTCTGGACGAGAACTGAATTCCAAGTTTCAATTAATGTCAGACTTTGTGCTTTTTTTTTCACTTTCGCGCCCATGTTTTATGTCCCGGATGGTGGTGCGGGTTTTTTCTGGAAATTGGTGGAGTGGGTACATATTAGCCCGGACCTAGCGGATAGAGGGCACGCCCGGGTCATTAGATTAGCATAATAACCCGGATATGGATGGTTCGGGTTATTTGATTTAGCTTGTGGAAACTTACCCATGACATTTTAGCCTGGGCGTGCCATATATCTGGGCTATATACTCTATAATTTTTTTTTAAAAAAAAAGATAAAAACTTGAAAGCATATTATACCCCGGATTTCCCACATCCGGCCTCTTATGTAGCGTGATATATTCACATTTTTCTACTATTGATGTAATCCTCAGCAGTGGTAGGGTATTGGGCAAGCTCAGCCTCTACCTGCCTTCTCAGTTTATCTTCATGCTCAGTGCGTGCTCTCTCAGCGGTGAGAGCAGCATTGTTGACTGCTAGTTCCCTTTGAAGCCTCTCAATCATCTCAGCTTGTGTTTCTGCAGTCGCCATGATCTTCTTTAATCTAGAGTGGATGCGAAGAAGGCGTTCCGGATTGTCTAAGGCGCATACACCTATAAAACAAAACTTAAAGGAAAACGTGAGATCTATCTACCTAATGCGCGAATGATTGCTTCCCCGACAACGGCACCAATTTGTTGTAAGAGGAAATCGAGTTCAAAATATAAGAATATAAATCAAACCAGATCTTGCCCACGCAAATTATTATAAGACTTCCTCCCGATTTAGCAACAAGAAGTCAGGATCGATCCTCGAGGACGCATGTCAGCGGATCTCAAGTAGCGGAGGAATCTCACGGGCAGAAATCGACTCCAGAGTACTCGGCCTCGACCAAGGGTGGTCGACAGGGGTCAGGCACAGTCGAATCCGAGCAAGCAAGGCCACTAGTATTGGTCGATCTCGAGGACCCTGCTCGACGTCGAGGAAAGTTGTCGAAGACGAGGAACTTCGTCGATGTCGAGGAACCTGCAGAGATAGAAACAAAAGCGATCTTGCTCGATCGGGAATCAGTAGTCAACGTCGACCAAGGTTGGTCGAAATTTAGGAGAAAACAGTACGTAAATAAATTACAAACTTTGAAATCAACAATGTAAAAGAAAACTTCCAAGATCGGGGTTCGCAACAACGAGCAACAACGATAACCAAACATGCATAAGGCAAGATAAAGAGGGATAATCATGCAATCACATCAAAGGATTAAGCTTTCGCCTTTTCCAACAATTAGACAACTCTCCCAAGAAACCCTAATTGTATCTACCAATTTTATGTTTATAATCCAAGTGGTTAACATGAATCTCAATTAAATAGGTAATAAACATTGAGAAGGCAGTGGATGATCAAAACACAATAAAGGTCGAATCTTTACCTCAAACACGCTTTGCTATCGCTGGGCTCACCCCGACCCTAGAAGTGGGTGGACTACTCGCTCTTCATCAGAGGAAAAGGCATCAATAATTAAAGGGAAATAACTACTTGCATTAAAATAAACCAAAGCTTACAACTGATCGAAGCCAGACAACTTTCGCTCCTTGCTCCTACTCGGCCTCCACTCTCTCTCTCTCTCTCTCTCTCTCTCTCTCTCTCTCTCTCTCTAGCTTGGAATGAATAAAAACTAGCCCCATAGGCTTTATTTATAGGCTTTAATCCTTCCTATCCAAGGAAATAAATCTCTATCTAGTCCTAAAGATATAAATTTTATAAAAGAAACATTTATCTAAAAAGGAAACAACTAAATCTTCATGTAGTGGATAAATCATTCCTTTCATAGATAGATCTTGATCAATTCGTGTTAGATCCGGCCTTTGCTTCGTGCCCAATTCATCCACGCGTGCTCAGATTGGCCCAACGGACTCGCGGCCCAAAAATCGCTTGGTCGACGTCGACCAAGTTTGGTCGACATCGAGTAAAGTCGTCGATCTCGTCTTCTCTTCACAGCTCCTCGAGTAGCCGTCTCTTCTCGAGCTCGGGAAGGGTTTTTGGTCTTGGTCGATGTTAATGCATATTTAGATAGGCATTATAGAGTAGTTTTAGGGTCATTTAGATGTATATATTGCATTTTAAAGGGTTAGTTTACTTGTTTGCTCATTTGGTACTTAAGTGCGGAATCTACACAAGGTTAGCGAGTAATTGCAGATTTTGGATTCGAAGAATGGAGGAGACCATTCATTAGAGTCATATCGATCATATGGAGGCAAGAACGAGCTAGAGAAGCCAAGTTGGAATGCACAAGGAAGAGGCAAAGGGCATACAAGAGAGAAAACGGCACCCGCGGCCAGAGGAACAAGGGAAGCCAGAAAACCGAACTCGCGACCACAGAAACCGCACCCGCGGCCATTCCAGCAGATCGCCAATTCTGGGCAGCACCCGCGTCCAAGGGGGCAGCACCCGCGGTTTTCCTGGGCCGGATTCAGCGCCGATTTTCTATCCTCTTAAGTTGGGCCTATCTTTGGGAAATACTTTCTAGGGTTTTATGACGGTACTTAGGCCTATTTAAAGGCTTGTTTTAGGTTGTTTTAGGGATATCATCTAATCTTTTGACAATCGTTTGACAATGGAGTGCTAAACTATTTTGGTTTGCCTACGATTTGAGACTCCGTTTGGTTGAATTGTGAGTTTTCTATTCTTGTTCTAATTTCCATCACATGTTTCATCTTCTTTGTGCTTGAATGCCTTATGGTGTTTGATGCTATCTTGATTGATCACCTTGCTAGGATCTCATCATCGCTAGGGTTTTGAATTGTTCGTTATGATTCTTAATCTTTCGTAGCAAACATGTTCTAGTTGACTTCGTTAGAAAGCTTGAATGTGTAGGAAGTTGACTATGGGTTAAATATTAGTTCTTTAGGGGATTAATATTGCTTATAAGCTTTATACATCTTGAGACTTATTGCTATTCCTAGGATTAAACCTTAATCCTTGTTAAGATTGCCTAGGAGTAAGGGATTATTAGAACTCATAGGGATAATAATCTATTTAAATCAAGATAAGAACATTTGATTGGAAAAGGAAGAGAACTTGAGTAGGAAACAAGGATCGAATTCACCAAATAGGGTTGAGAATTGTAGGTGAAACTATCTCTTAATTATTGATTCTCCTAACTTGTTAGTATTTCTCATTCTCAACCACTGAAAACCCCTCTTTTCTACAAATTGGTAAATACACAATACATAGAAATACTCGATTCTCTGTGGGATCGACCTCTTACTTGCTCACTATACTAGTTTGTAGGTTTGAGTTTTATTTTGATAGGAAACACAACGATTTTGTCCTGTCAAATTTTGGCGCCGTTGCCGGGGAATCAAGTTTATTTCTTTATTTTGTGTATCTATTGATTTTTGTATATATATCTAACCCCGTCGTGGACCTATCTTTCGGTTCCCGACACCCTATAGTAATATTTTGAGATGTTGAAGTTATGTCAGTTTCAAGGGGAAAATTTTCACCTTTATCTCACGAGAGTGGATAATTTATTGGACGCTTGGTATGCACGAGGTTACCCATGTAGTTTGCGAGATATGGTTATTTGTGTACTTGAAGGCATGACTCCTGAGACCAAAGAACTTGCTGAATTTATGAGTAACGGAGGCTTGGCGAGTTTTGATTTATCAGAGATGTGGGATTTTTTCTTTTACATGGGTCACCAGGTGGAGCAGGAAGAAGCTTTCACACACCAGGTTTTGATGGAGCAAATGCTTGAAAGGATACAGCGACTCGAGGAAAAATTGAACCAACGTGCTCAACTGATAAGTGAGTTGGAAGCGGAGAAAAGTGTCATACCTGAAGTTGATGAAAGTCAAGACACAAACGACGATGGTTTGATTAAAGATGGAGGAGAGATTCCGATGCACCCTTACGTGGAGTCTCATGAGTGCACGCATGAGGATCTATGTGTTTTGGCTCCTAATTCATCTAAAGAAATCAAACCTGGCTTGCCTATTCAGGAACTAGGTCTAGAGCCGATTTCTGTGGCTCCTAAGCAAGGTATTGATATTTCTTATACTTTTGTGGATTTGGGTGATTATATAGATCCTTGGGAGCATTACTTTGACAAGCTACCAACAGAACTGAGTTGGTGGTCTTACATACCCTCCATTGAAAGTCAGGCTCAAGAGTATGATGAGTTGGTAATATTCTTAAACACCATACAATTTTCTATCAACTTTTTCATATTTTGTATCCATATATCTTTTGGATGGGCGCGAGAGTTTGATTTACTTTTGAGGGCGCTAACAATGTCCGAGTAAGTCTTGAATGCGCGGACGAATAAACCGTCGAGTCTATGACGTAAAACAAAGGCGCTGCTTGGGAGGCAACCCGAGGTAATTAAGTAGACTATAAGTTTTCTTTTCTTTATTAATTTTTCATTTTTCTTAGCATAATTAGAACTATCGTAGATTTTAGGAAGTTGTTTTCCACCATGTTCGACTAACCTTTTAGGGGGAAGAACGAAGAAGGTAGGAAAGACAATGCTTTGGAAGGGCAGCGGTCGCGCCAAATCTGGGCAACAACACTGAAACCGCACCCGCGGCTAATATTGGGGAGGGTTATGGAATGGCAGCACCCGCGGCCCAAGGGGCAGCACCCGCGGCCTCAGCCTGCAACCTCCTTTTTGTTTGTTTTCGACGCTCTTCCTTTCGCGCCCACCTCCACCTCCTCCATACCAGTGAGCACGTGAGTTTTACGTTTTTCCTCCCTTGTTCTTTCTAATTTTTATTGTTTTGATTTCATTGAGACAATGAAAGTTTCAAGTGTGGGGGAGGGGATTAGTGTACATAGTAGGTTGCATTGCATACCGAGCATGTTTAAATTACTCTGCATAACATTCATGTTTTAATGTTGCATCTTAGTTTTATTTTATGAAAAAAAACAAGAAAAAAAATTGGAAAAAATGAAAAAGAAAAAAAATCATGCATTTGCATAGAATATGCCATTGTCTAAACAACCACCAAGTCAAGTGAGTCCTCAAAATTTTATTGAAATTATGATTATTTAAGTCCCATGACATGTTTGAATTGTTTTAGCCTTATCCCACTTATGGTTTTTATGTGGAACATAGCTAGGTGAACATAATTGAGCTTGTATGATCTAAGTTCCTATCATGACTGAAATCCAACAAAATTTTAACCTTGTGAGATTGATTTTTGGCCTTATTGGGACTACACTTCATTGAGTCTTTTTGCTCTTGTTCCATGTGTGTGAATACTCTCCAATGCTTCTACCTCTTGGAATTGATTTTGTTATCTATGTCAATGCTGTACTTATATGTTTGTTATTGGTAAATTTCACATGATTGAGGCACCTTTATTAGCCCTATTTGACTCTATTCCACCTTACATATGATCTTCTGCTTTAAGCCATTTTGAGCCTAATTGCCTATTCTTTTGTAGCTCCACAAGATTTTCCATAGCCAATTATAGCTTGACCCTATCCGGGAATTAGGAATGTTCGGTGAATATTTACATTGTGGATGATGGTTTTTAGTGGTGGATTGTATGTTTGATGTACCCTTATGAGATGTTTGATTATTGCTAGTGCATGCATTACTTGGGACCTAAGGAGAATAAAATTCACTTAGGGGTAAAAGTAAAGGAAAATCATTTGATATAGCATAGAAAAAAAAGGGGAAAAAGAAAAGAAAAGAAAAAAAAGAAAGAAAAAAAGAATAAGGGAATGAGTTGAGTATGATTTGTAAAGTTATATGTCTGAGATTGGAGTTGTATTACATTTTAGAGTTATGGTATGAGTTTACGAGTGGTATTGTGATTTGGTTGCTTCCTTAGTTCCCGGATTATGAGCACCACATGGCCTAAATTGTTACATACCTTATGTTTTCTACCTTGGCCCCATTACAACCCATAAAAGACCTCATGATGATTTTTGCCGGTAATGACATCCACGGTGGAGATTGTGATTCAATTTCAATTCTTATGTAGCTTAGTTGCATTTTGGGTAGAGTTTCAGTGTTAATTGATAAACCTAAACACTTGAGTGCGAGCGAAAACACTTTATTCCCGGTGAGGTTGGATGTGTAAGCATGCGGGTTACTTTGATCACATAAATACTTGCTAGGACATTTGTTTTCCTTGTCTATGTCTGCACTTTGAAGACATTTTGCTTTTGATGAGGTGGGAGACAAGCAAAAGGCTAAGTGTGGGGGAGTTTGATAATACATATTTAGATAGTCATTATAGAGTAGTTTTAGGGTCATTTAGATGTATATATTGCATTTTAAAGGGTTAGTTTACTTGTTTGCTCATTTGGTACTTAAGTGCGGAATCTACACAAGTTTAGCGAGTAATTGCAGATTTTGGATTCGAAGAATGGAGGAGACCATTCATTAGAGTCATATCGATCATATGGAGGCAAGAACGAGCTAGAGAAGCCAAGTTGGAATGCACAAGGAAGAGGCAAAGGGCATACAAGAGAAAAAACGGCACCCGCGGCCAGAGGAACAAGGGAAGCCAGAAAACCGCACCCGCGGCCACAGAAACCGCACCCGCGGCCATTCCGGCAGATCGCCGATTCTAGGCAGCACCTGCGGCCAAGGGGGCAGCACCCGCAGTTTTCCTGGGCCGGATTCAGCGCCGATTTTCTATCCTCTTAAGTTGGGCCTATCTTTGGGAAATACTTTCTAGGGTTTTATGACGGTACTTAGGCCTATTTAAAGGCTTGTTTTAGGTTGTTTTAGGGATATCATCTAATCTTTTGACAATGGAGTGCTAAACTATTTTGGTTTGCCTACGATTTGAGACTCCGTTTGGTTGAATTGTGAGTTTTCTATTCTTGTTCTAATTTCCATCACATGTTTCATCTTCTTTGTGCTTGAATGCTTTATGGTGTTTGATGCTATCTTGATTGATCACCTTGCTAGGATCTCATCATCGCTAGGGTTTTGAATTGTTCGTTATGATTCTTAATCTTTCGTAGCAAACATGTTCTAGTTGACTTCGTTAGAAAGCTTGAATGTGTAGGAAGTTGACTATGGGTTAAATATTAGTTCTTTAGGGGATTAATATTGCTTATAAGCTTTATACATCTTGAGACTTATTGCTATTCCTAGGATTAAACCTTAATCCGTGTTAAGATTGCCTAGGAGTAAGGGATTATTAGAACTCATAGGGCTAATAATCTATTTAAATCAAGATAAGAACATTTGATTGGAAAAGGAAGAGAACTTGAGTAGGAAACAAGGATCGAATTCACCAAATAGGGTTGAGAATTGTAGGTGATCGAAACGATCTCTTAATTATTGATTCTCCTAACTTGTTAGTATTTCTCATTCTCAACCACTGAAAACCCCTCTTTTCTACAAATTGGTAAATACACAATACATAGGAATACTCGATTCTCTGTGGGATCGACCTCTTACTTGCTCACTATACTAGTTTGTAGGTTTGAGTTTTATTTTGATAGGAAACACAACGATTTTGTCCTGTCAGTCGACGTCGAGTAAGTTGGTCGACGTCGAGTAGATGTGTCAGCTCTCAACATTCTGCTCTGTTCTTGAAGCGCACTTTCCCGAGTCCTCGTTCATCGGATTGACGTAAATGAGTATGCGTTCAAAAGCTCTTTTTGAGGGCTACAACTCTCATGAAGATATCAAAGCTTGATTCAGAATGATGGATGTCGAAATATGGCCTTTTCTCCAGCTGCACCATCCTTAGCTTCTTCATGAGTTTCCTTTAAGCGCCAAAGTGCGTCCGATTCCTGCGAAATTATATAGAAACTAGTGTAGACTCCGTAATTTGGCAAATAAGCATAAACTACACAAATTCACTATATTCCCTATCCGAAATATGCAATGCATTTAGAATAAGGAACTAAAATAGATATAAAAACATGGCGTAAAACATGGACATCAACGTCTTCTGGAACGGAGAATCCTTCGGATCTTTGAGCCCGCTCTCCAGCCTGCCCCCCCCCCCCCCCCCCACCACCTCTTCGATGGTTCTGGCCAGCAGGAGCCACCAGTTTTCACGCAACTCATTTGGCCGAGGGGAGAATTTCGACATTCTCATTGCGTTGTTTGGTTGATTTTAGGCAACAGTTGGACAGAGAGTAATGAGGGAAGTGATTTTAGGTCTAAGAAGCTACAGAGATTGGGGTGGAGTTGCTTGCAGGGCACTACAAGAGGCTCGAATGGCTTCCGTTGAGAGTTGCCGAGAGGTCGGAGACTTAGGGATGGCAACGGGGCGGGTTCGGAGCGGGGATTACCCTCCCCGTCCCCGTTCGCTAAAAGTCCCCCCTTTCCAGTCCTCATCTCCGTTCGGGGATCAAAAATGTCCCTCATCCCAATTCTCGTCGGGTCCCCTTCCCCATCGGGTAATCCTCGTCACCGCTTAATTTTCCCCGTTTGCATTCCCCGTGGGTTTCCCCGTCGGGTTCCTTATTTAAAAGTCATGTTTTTCCCCATTTAATAGAAAACTATGATATATCATTAAAGTTATGTAAAAAAATATGATATAAATATTACATATAATATAATATCTCATAAATGTAAATGATAAGGTAAAAGTTTAAAAATAAAAAAAAAATTATTTAAACATAGGTAAGATAAGATCTAAACAAATATGGAAATTTCATACTCACCATCGGGATCCCCGCGGGGCTCCCTATTGGGGGCGAGGATCGGAGTGGAGACTACTATCCCCACTAGTACAATATAGGGGGTGGAGCACAGTAGGTTGGGTACGGTTTTTTACAAGCGTGCTTGTTTTTTTATTTTAAGCACGCTTTTATATTAAAAGTGTGTTCCCAAAACTAAATTGAACTAAAAGCAACACGCTTTCCTATAAAAGCGTTCTCGTTTATTTCTAAAAAAATATTTAGCTCGGTTTTCGTGTAAAGCGTGCTTAAAAAAATTAAAACGAGCACGGTTTAATTTTTGAAATGTGTTCCCAAAACAAAATTTTACTAAAAGCAACGCGCTTTTCTATAAAACCGTTCTCGTTTATTTCTGAGAAACATTTAGATCACTTTTCGTGTAAAGCGAGCTTAAAAAAAATAAAACAAGCACGGTTTAATTTTCAAAGTGTGTTCCCAAATCTAAATTTAACTAAATGCAACACGTTTTTCTATAAAACCATTCTCGTTTATTTCTAAAAAATATTTAGATCGGTTTTCGTTTAAAGTGTGCTTAAAAAAAATTAAAATAAGCACGGTCTAAGTTTTAAAGTGTGTTCCTAAAATAAAATTTAACTAAAAATAACACGCTTTTATGTAAAACCGTTCTTGTTCATGTCTAAAAAATTACTGTATTTAACCCGGTTTTTGAATTAAGCGTGCTTAAAAAATATGGGGAACACGTTTGATTGAAACCGTGCTAGTTTATTTTTACAAACCGTAATCTTTTATTACACCTTTGAACCGTGCTCGTTTATTTTTATAAACCGTAATCGTTTAGGAGTATTATTACTCGTTTGTGCGCCTCTTTCATGGAGGACAAATCTCCATTTCCATGCCCAAGCTTTCTCCCATGGAGCTCTGATGCTCCCGACCGTCCCTCTCGCTGTCTCGCTCCCGCATCTCACCCTAGATAACGGAGAAGAAGAACCCGACCAACGCCGCCTTTCCCTCTCCTTAACAGATCTGAGATCTTAAGCCCCTTCGCCTTCCTCCCCTCGACCTATCTCGTCCTCTTGTTCATGTACTCAGCCTCACGCCTCTGCCATTGGAGACCCCCTAAGGCCTAAACTGCCCACCTCGATTTGATAATTCCGTTGCCGTCCCCATTTATAGATCTGAGAATTCCGTTGCTCGACCTCCTTCGATCTGATAATTCGTTGAAAGGGCGAATTCAGGTTTATGTTAATCTTAGTCTTTAGTTTGTATCTATTTTTGTCTCTCCCAATCTGATCTTATTTATATGATGAGTGCTTTGATCTGGTCTACTTGCGAGCATGGGATGATTCTTGTTCTTTGTGGTTTGATGATTTGTCTTCAGCTTCTATTTAGAAGTGGAAATAGTGAATCTCAAGCTTGTAAATAGGTGAGGAAATCAAATTCCAATTCTTCATGTTTAATTGACACTTCAACGGAATACATGTTGTGTTGCTTGATTTTGATGAGAGAATAGTTATCATATCGGCTTAAGAGGCATGCACTTCTATTGTCTTTTCTATCACAGTTTTGCTTCCTTGACTTTATACAATTCTAGTTTAAGTCTAGTATCTTGAATGTGAAATGCTTGGTTTTTTTTTTCTCAGAGCTTGGTATGTGCTTTACCTCAACATTTTATTTGCTTCTGTAGTGCGTTCCTTGCAGCTTTACTCACATAGAATTAAAACAAGACATGATGCTCATCTTGTAATTCGTTGATGACTTGATGGTGATGGTTGACACATTAAGCCCTTGTTAGACCTGAAATCATTGCCTTTTTTTCACTTATGTAGAATGTAAACCTTCCAAGTTCTGCCTTGCCCGTTGAGAATTAAAATATAATGATTGCTGTCATGGAATTTCAGAGAGTTAGGACTTAAATAGCTGCTTTGGCATGAATGATTGAGCATATATCCATATCTAGTGATTAAGTGTGATTATATTTCAACTAGGCTCTCCTCTTGCCTGACGGGCTTAGTTGTTTATTTGCAATGCCTCATGTTAACTGTTTCTTATATTTTAGTTGTTTATTCGTGTCTATTTCTATTTGATTTGTGCTAAATTTCAGTACATGAAGGGCTAATTTGTACTCGATTTTGGTCAATCCTTAGAACACCCCGACAAGATATTAAGTGTTTATCCTTATATAGTGTGAATTGAGATGCTGATATGAATGATTTGAGTGTGTGGAGCGACCTTGCCTCATGAGTTGAGCAATTTGGAGATTTTGGACAGTGAATCCTTGCAAGCTACTCACTCGTGTACTTTATCAAAAGGGATAGCATGACATGTTGTGATTTATCAAAAGGGAGCGAATTCTTGTGTTGATTATAATTGCTTGATCTGGTTCGTAAAATGTAATTCAAACAAGCTCCATTGAAATGGAAAACACGCAAATTAACGAATTCATCTTTCCACTCAGTTCTGTTTTCTATCTGGCCTTGATGCTAAAACATGAATCATATTCTTATAAGTTATAACATGATGTGTTGGCTACTTGTGTGTTTACATTTGGGTTGATAAATATCACCGTTAAATCTGTTCTTGAGTTTCTCTACACTCCTTGATCAGTATTTGGTGTGGAATCTGTTGGCAGGCCAAAAGCGCATGCCAATCTAAATGGATAACATCGTAGAGTGTTTGGAGAACGCATATCAGGAGTTTGTTGCTGTCACAACCAGTGTCATAAAACGACAGCGACAGATGCAGCCTTGGAAACTTCAAGCAGAGATGGGAATTGTTCAGAGTGGCTTGTGATCAAGCAGAAGAGTTTGTGGAATCACTGAAGCAGAGGATAGGGTCAAGATTGTTTGGTGGACGAGGCAATTGGCCAGGTCTTCTACGACCAGGATGCCAGGGACTACGAGTCTGACGTCAATTAGTGCAGTGAGGTTCTTTGCTTTAGCCCTTTTCAAGTACCAATGACATCTGTAAATACTAGCACTGTAGGGCTGTTAACTTCTCATCCTTTTTATGTTTCAATAATTTTAGTTGTGTTTATATGACAGAAGAATTCCTTGTGTCAACTGCTCATCATTTCAGTGTTGTTTCCGCAATTTTGTTTAATCTGTTTTATTCAGATCCAATTTATGGTTATTCTTGTTGATATTCTGATGTGGTCTAAGCTATGCAATTAGTTACAAAGGCACCAAAGTGTATCGATCTGTGCTAAAAAATGTAGCTATATATTAAGAACGCTTTTATAAAACTGTGTTTGATAAAATAAAAAGAGTACGCTTTTTTTATAAAAGTGTGTTTATTATTAAGCACGTTTTAAATTGAAGTGTGCTTATTATTAAGCACGCTTTTTTATACAAGTGTGCTTATTATTAAGCACGCTTTAAATTGAAGTGTGCTTATTATTAAGCACGGTTTCGTAAAAAAATGTGCTAAAATCTGCATGTACGCCAATTTTTAGAACACTTTCATTTAAAACCGTCCTTAAAATATCAGAGCACGGTTAATTATGAAGCATTCTCGTTTGGGAGCGCACTCACTATAAGCACAGAAAGAGAAGCGTGCTCCCATGCATAAAAAAAGCGTGCTCTGGCCCCCTCTTTTGTACTAGTGTCCCATCCCCACCCTTGTCTCCGCGCGAGGAATCATTTTGGCCCCCATCCCCGTATCAGTCCCCATTGAATTTCTTCATCCCCGTCTCCGCGACATGATTTTCCGCGAGGATCGGGGAGTCCCCACCCCATTGCCATCCCTATTTGGAGTTGTAGACTAGGTGTATTTTCTTGATGTATTTCATCTATGCAAACAAATAAAGGAACTTGATGTATCTGATCACTCCAAATGATTCACTTTCTTATTTACACATTTGCTTCTTTTTTTAAACAAAACTCCATCGATCAAGTGTGGGTGCTATCTTGAAGAGTTTGGAGATTTTCTTTTTTGTGTCAAGGCATTTTAA
This sequence comes from Persicaria maculosa, assembly GCA_963922045.1. Taxonomy (NCBI): domain Eukaryota; kingdom Viridiplantae; phylum Streptophyta; class Magnoliopsida; order Caryophyllales; family Polygonaceae; genus Persicaria; species Persicaria maculosa. The sequence goes on from OY998259.1 coordinate 61,600,336, forward strand.
AAAAAAAATATAGACACAAAAATAAAATATAAATAACCTCGTCTATAATCACTCAAGTTATTAGACTATTTTCATTTCCTTCGGGAAGATTTCCAAAGGCATGCCGACGATGAGAGCAAAGAGAGAAAGGAGACCAGCCACCTATGCCGCCCTCGAAACCCTAACAAGGAACTGTCTGAATATTGTCAGAAATCGACCAAATCTCTCATCTGTAGAAGCCACCACAAAGATGACGATGCCACACAAACCAATCTCAGAAACCCTAATCCTCCACCCCCCCCCCCCCCACCCCAAAACCGTCGCCTTCCAAATCGATCCCCAAGCCAAACTCAAATCGAAAGCAACAAGAATTGCTAGACCAAAAAAAGACAAACTTATCACTCAACTTCACGAACATTTGATTCTTGAAGTAAAGACCATTGTTTGAGATAATTTTTTAAGGAACTTTATTTTGGATAAAAAAAAAATGGAAGGATTCTACTTAAATATTGTTAAAGTGAAATCATCGTCAAAGTTGAGGGTATGCTAAAGCTTTAGACACTAATTGGAGAAAGGGAGATGATCAAATGATGGAAAAACATATTACTATAGAGAAAAAACAAAAAAGTACAGAGGATTCCCTAATATAGCGGACGATTTTCGGTTTTGAGGGGTACAAGCTTGATATTGAATGTAAAAATGGCGAAAACGAAGTGCTAGTGGATATAGATATCGAGTGAGAGAGATCAAATGATGGTAGCTTCATCAAGGGAGGCATATATATAGCTGCTAGAGTAATGATCACCTACATTAGGCGTTGCATGATCTTTTGGCCGGACTACGCTCCAAAAATTTTATTGGGTAGTATGGCGCATCCGAATTCCCATCAAGGAGTTATTATCCCAGGATCTTGAATTTGGTAATTAAAAAGCGGTCATCCGGGGATCTTTTGATATTACCCGCAAGTCCTTTCCAGGTGAACCATTTTGAAATGGTTCAATAAATTCTATATCAATAAATCAAATAAGTCGTTGTGAAGTATATTGGTGACCTCGAGAATTTGCAAGTTATCAATGGAAATCTTGTCTTGGGCTTCTTGCGAAATTTTATCTTTCAATGAAGGTCGCACTACTCTTTGATTCTCATTTATCTTATATGCATAATATTTGTGAATGAACACCTTCTTTTGAATAGATTGATCAATCTTAATGAGAGGACAACCATAACTTGTCATGAGAGAGTGCATAGCCTTCTTTATTGCACGCAACGATTTTGGCTAGGTTGACGCTTGTCTTTTGGTATGTATTTGAATGCCACTGTAGGAAACATCTCTTGGTCCTCGTTTTTCCAAGCGAGAGCAATTTTGATTGTCTGGGACACCCTTTGGGTCAACTCTCTCTTTTGAGGACTTTCACTTCTATCATCTCCTTTCACGTCTACATGCAGATTAGGATCAACGTGCACTAGCTTGTAGAATTTAGCATCCGTGTAATTAACACTTTCTCCTTGGAAAAGGTCGATATCGCCTTAGATGTTTCTTTCGTGGCCATCTTCATTCGTGTACTTTTTGTATTGATGAAGTGTGGATACAATAGATTTGCAGGCATAAAGTCATGACCTTTCAAGCAAAGCATTATAAGAGGTTTCAGCAATGATGACACGAAACAAAGCATCTCTATATAAATAATCCAACACCACCTTCAAGGCATTGGTACCCAAATCCTTTTGCCCCATGTAGTTAAATACTTGAATGGTGAGCAATGACATATGTAGGAGCATATAAGATGAGTAGGTATAGTTCACCTGAAGGACAAGCGATCTTCAGTTTCTAATCTCATGGAACCTTGAGAAGCATAGGAAGGGAAGTTGTCCTCCCTATCCCTCTCCTTCAACTCTTCTATCTTCTCGACGGCCTCTCTGAGAGTCCACCTCTTATCCTCATTCCACTCACAACACCACATCCCTATCTTAAGTAGCTTCATCATCTCTCCTTCGGCATTCCTCGTCCCTCCCATGTCGTTGTCGAACACTGCCTCTCCATTCCACTCCCCCTTCACCACAGAGCTCACCCATGTCTCGAGGTCGTCACTCCCACCCTTCCCATGCTTAAGGTAGTTTGCTGGGAACTTCCCTGTGAGGATTTCCAAGATCAAGATTCCCAGGCACCAAACATCCGTCTTCTTGGTGGTGGTGTTGTTTATGGTGAACTCTGGTGACTTGTATGCAACCATGACTTGCTCCGCGTGGTCCTTGTTGATCAAGGGAGATAGGCTGTAGTCGCAAAGCAAGGGCTCGAATGTGTCATCTAGGAGAACGTTGGAGGATTTCAAGTGTCCGTGTGGTAGGGGAAGTTGGGACAGCTCTCTGTATAGGTAAGCAAGCCCTCTTGCTACTCCCTTTACTATTTTGAGCCGGATTGGCCAGCTTATCCCCAATTCTCCTTCCATGCGGTTTCCTGTATGAACATAAACATTGTTAGAATTACATGACCACATAATATAATTCATAGATGGAGATAGAAACTTACTATGAAGATGGCTAGCAAGGCTCCCATTCTCCACGAACTCGGAGATCAAAAGCTTCTCGTCTCTCTTATGGAAGTAAGCCACAACTGGGAGCAAGTTTTGATGCCTTAGCTTCCCAAGCTTCTTCAAGTGGTCCTGAAACTCGTCCTTCCCGACGTTGTTCATCTGTCTAAACCTCTTCACAACCATTACTGGCCCTGTTGGAAGCGCAGCCTTGTAAGATGACCCGAAGCTTCCGCTTCCCAACACCTCTGCCGATGCCCTCAGAAGGTCTTGCATCTCGAACTTGTCCCTGTCGTTTTTCAGGAAGCACAGCTTCCCATTGTCACTCTTCCGATAGCTACTTGGCCTCTCCAAGCCTCTATAATTGTTTTGATCTTGCCTAGGGTTGTTACTGTCATTGTTGTTGTTGTTGTATGTCCCTCCGTTGACAGGGGCCTTAGGGACCTTGTCGGGTGATAGATGCCGCATCTCCGGTGGCTGACCGCGCACCTGGCGGTTCCGTTTCATCAAGAAGACTACGCTTATGAGGAGGATCAGTGCAAGTGTAACAACAATCACTCCAATTAGCATAGCTCTGGTGCTGGATGAGCTCTTGCATGGTATTCCTATGGGCTGCCCACACAAGCCCGGGTTACCTGCAGGGTCAATCAAGGATTATACATATTTTAATTTAATCATTATTATTTGTAACAACAATCACTCCAATTGGTTTTGTTGCAGTCTATATTTACAATATGCAATTTGAATCTCATCTTGAAAAATACTACTCCGTGTATGTTATCTACTTGTTCCACTGTAAACACCTGAAGGGGTAAAGACAGTCTATGATTTATGAAGGTTTGATAATATATCGAATCTCGATGGCCGACACGTTGATAGAGGATGCCCGTCAAAAGAAATGATATAAATTAAATGTCAAAAGGTTACAGTGAAAATGAAACAGAATTGAAGAAAGTGGTTGGTGTGTGGGTGTGGGTGACTACTCCGTTGCATGTTAAAGGGTTACCATTTCAACACCTTCTTTCATACAAGACAAATAATCACGTCGAATTAAGTATAACTAAATATATAGTTTTTATCGAGAACGTTATTTCATCCGAGATCAAAATAATAAAATACTCCTCCCATATAGAACATTTAACTTTTTTTTATATTTTTTTAAAAAGTAAAAATATTATAAAATTATATATTTTTAAATTGTTTTTAAAAATTTATAAATAAAAATTTGTTTTAAAAATGTAATAAAAAATTAACCACCTATATTTTAAAATAGAGTAAAAATTAACCACCTATATTTTAAAATAGAGTAAAAATTTATAAATAAAGTTTTTCACACACGTAGTTTATTAAAAAAAACGTTTATAATCTAGACATAACCACGGATCATGGGTTAATCTGTGACCCGGAGGATCCGAGTTTTCGGGTCAAAGGGTCGGAGCGGTTTGCAGGTTAGAGTTAGGGTTAGGGTCGGGGGTAAGTGAACCAGTCATTGGATGTGGGCCCAGCTTGATCGGTTATTTTATATATATAAAAAATTGTAGTCGTTGGCCAACAACAGCTATAGAATAGGGTCGAGCTCGAACCTTTAAATAGACACCGCTATCCCTACTTCATTTCATTTCAGCATCCCATCAAATTACATTTCATTTTCGTAATGTCAAAGGTCGATATCTCGTCATAATGGTCGATCGATCCGCATCCACCGATGGTCTTGGAAGGTGGTTGTACACATACCATTTCAACAAGGTCGTGATAGGCCCGGGGAATTTTGAACTAAGTGGGGTTCCAATGTTTCGACCCTAGATATAAACTAATTGGGGTTCAAAAGGTTTTAGAAAACTATTTTCCGACTTTGGAGGTCGAGGGTGATCCAGACTACAATGTTCCAACACTATAGTTGCTAGAGTTAGGAGTTTACTTGAAGAATTATATTCTCATTATTCAGCAGGCAATAGGGCGCCAAACCCTCGTCCTCCTATGCCTTCTTCGAGTTCAAGCAGCTCCTCTCGCTTTGGTATTACGCTCAAACTAAGGCCCTTGCCATAGATATATTTGGCACAAAGAGATCGAGATCGTCCTCGAACCCCCATTTAGAGCTCGACGAATATCTGTCCACTAACTTTGATTTTCTCAGTGACGAAGAGGAAGATTTCGATGTTTTAGAATGGTGGAGCCGAGTCAAAAGAAAAAGATTTCCATCTCTGCAGGTGATCGCCCGACAGATACTTGGAGTCCCTTGCTCAACCGTCGCCGTCGAGGAGCTATTCAACTGAGGAGGGCAAATTATGACGGAGAAGAGATCAAGATTGTTCCCTGAGAACCTCAAAGCCCTCGTTTGCCCCAACGATTGGAAGTAAGCGGGCATGCGAATTCATAAGAACGTCTTGTGCACCGAGTCTGAGGCGGACGAAAGATTCGATACGGAGTCGGTCGGAAGCTCCATCAATGGCAGGGTTGTTGATGGAGATGGAGGGTCCGAAGGTGCATAGGTAAGCGGGGGTTGAAACTTATATAGGTAAAAGAACTACGTTGACTTTGATTCCTATTCCCCGGGAGGGTCCGAAGGTGCATAGGTAAGTCCTTCTTCCTTATTTTTCTCCAACTCATTTTAAGACAAATGAAAAATATTTTTCGAATTTGCAGCTAAAACATAACCCGAAAATCGAATTTTTTACGCAAAACGTCACAAACCCGCCTAATCCGGACATTGACCCAGCGGATCGACCCTCTAACCCGCCGGATAACTCTAACCCGTAAACTCGTGGGTTTTCCGAGTTAGGGTTCTGATCATCTCCCCACCCTTGATCCGATGGGTCAAACTCGTCAACCTGTCGGGTCGGACCGTGGCTATTATAATCTCATCAATAACTCTGTTTACCCAACCAAAAATATTTTTATTTTTCCACCCAATATGTACCAATAATTTTAAGTAATAGGTATACTAGAATAGAATCAATCATTTTCTGATTAAAAAAAAAACGTGGGTACCATCATCTCCTTTAACAAAATCGAACGGAATATTCTTTTAAGAGTAACCTAGTTTACAATAAAAATACTGTATACGTTTATGGAATTAAATGTAGATTCAAGAAGTGATATTTCGCCCTAGAAATATATCGATCATCGAGTAAATGCCTGTACTTTCTACGTCCTACGGAGTATTCTTCAATCCATAAATTTAAAAAAAAAAATGATATGAGCAACGCCAAATTAATGTATCAATGTATCATCGCGACCATTTACAAAGCCTGATTAACTTTTGTTGTTGTTGTTGTTTGAGGCACAAAGCCTGATTACATGCATGGTTTATGATGAAATGCAAAAACTTGAAAAATGCAGAAACTAACCGAAGAAGATGATAATTGATAACGTATGTGATAGTAAGGTAAAGGGAACTGACCGAAGAAGGAAGAAGAATTGAAAGCATTCAAGGAGGTAGGAATGGGTCCATCAAAACGATTGAAGGAGAGATTTAGGAGCCTCAAATCAGGGGAAGTGAAGTCAGGGATCCTCCCCTGGAAGGCATTCCCATCGAGGGCGAGCTCGAGGAGCTTTGGGAGATGGGAGAGGGACTCAGGGATCCCACCGGAGAAGTCATTATTGGAGAGGTACACCTTCTTGAGGAGGGCCATCCCGGAGAAGGAGTCAGCGTCGATGCTCCCGGAGAAGCGGTTCCCCGAGAGGAAGAGGGACTTGAGCCAGGGGATGCGTCCGATGGGTGGGAGTGGACCTGTGAAGGAGTTGTTCATCAGGCTCAGGGACCTCAGCTTGGGGAGGAGGGCTAGGGACTCCACATCCACTGGCCCCTCCAGCCCCATGTTCTCCAGCTGCAGGCCCCACACCTGCCCCGACTTGGCGTCACATAGGACCCCTGACCACCTGCTGCCCCCGCAGGGGAGGCTGCTCGATGGGTTCCAGTTGGAGAGGGAGCTCGAGTTCGACAGGGACTGCTTGAACTGGAGGAGGAGTGGCACCTCATTCGAGTTCGACGACGCTGCTGGTCCTGGTGCCGGTGCCTGTGCCGTGCTCAGGGCAGCCAATGGGACCAGGAGAACCAGCTGGATCAGGAAGAAGACCATGGCCGGTTCAGGCGACACCATATACATATTATAGAACGATCGATCCAGGGCATCTACCTAGCTAGCTAGCCTGTATTGATCGAGCTAGAGCCTAGGGAGTTTTTTTTAAGTTGTTAATTAGGGGATGGATGGAGGGGTGATGGGAGGGGGACATCCAATTATATGATCATCATCTTCATCCCTCAATTATCCACCATATCATTATGATTGTGACTTGACTGATTCTTGTCTCACTGAGCTGTTACATGGCCGGCATTTGTATTTTTCTTTTCAAATAAACGGCCTGCAAGCATTTTTGAATTGGAGGAGGAAGTAGAGAGAGTAGGAAGAAGAAGATGGATTCCATGGATTGATTCATCAATCATCATCATGACTCCCACGTTCTTCCACCTATCTCCTTCAATTCCATCCTACAAGCACAATTAAAGAATATTCAATTCAATTCAATTCATATCCCCACCGAAAATAACGTCCCAATTCCATCAATTTCAGAATCCTCACCTGAGACCTCAATTTGATCCCCCGAATGTCGACGAGATCGATGAAGCTATGGCAGCGCGTCTCCGGTGCAATGAAGGATCGCAACAGCCTCTGGCTAGCGGCGCTCGGTCATCGCCACCAGTTCCGCAACCCCGCGCTGGAGGCGGCGCTCATCAAAGCTACTAGCCACGACGACCGAACCGTCGACTACAAGAACACTCAGCGAGTCTTCGCTTGGATCCGCACTTCCCCTTCCTCTCTCCTCCCCTTCCTCGTCTCCCTCTCCCGTCGCCTCACCCGCACCCGCTCTCCCACCGTCGCCATAAAAGGCCTCATCCTCTTCCACGGCGTCCTCTGCACCAACATCCCTTCCGCTCGCAAGATCGGCCGCCTCCCATTCGACCTCTCCGCCTTCGACCATGCCTTTGTCCGATCCTACTTTGGCTTCCTCGATCGCAAATCAGTGAACCTCGCCTCCGAATTCAAAGATTCCGAGAATGAATTGAAGCAGAGTGAGACGGTCTCGAAGCGGCTTTCGAAGCTCGATCGGTGGCAGGATCTCCTAGATCTGCTCCTCCAGATCCGGCCGGGAGGTATCGATGTCGTGGTCTCCGAGGCAATGGATTGCATAATCATCGAGGTCTTCGACGTCTACAGCAAGATCTGCGACGGGATCGCGAACGTTATGATCCGGATCTACGCTGCGGCGGCGGACTCGGCGAAGGCGTCGGCAGCGCTAGAAGTTCTGCGTAGGGCGACGAGTCAAGCTGAAGAGCTCTCCGATTTCTTTGACCTTTGCAGGGGGATCGGGCTGCTAAGCGACTCGGAGTGCCCCAAGGTGGAAAAGGTGTCCGAAGAAGACGTCCGGGAGCTCGAGAGGATCATCAATGGAGGTCCGGCGACGGTGGAGGAAGCGGTGGTGGAGGAGGAGGGATCAGGTGTGGTCGAGTCTACGATGAGGACGGTAATTACTGATAAGTGGGAGGTGTTTGAGGAAGAGATCAAGGTTGGTGATTTGATTGACCTCTCTGATGATTATAACACGGCTATTGTTCCGGTGTATAATGGTCTTAATTATAACTATAACTATAATAATTATAATCTAAGTGATTATCGCCCGATATATATTTGACGGGTGTGGGATGGAAATTAAAAATTGTGGGTGCAATTGAATTATTGAATTGTTTCATTGGTTGTGGTTAATTTATGGTAGGAGTAAAATTCTTTGATGAGAGATTGAATTAGAACATTGTAAAGAGAGATCAATACTTTTGTATTCATGATCAATGTTTACACCTTTTTTTGTTGCCCATTTTATTGATTGATCGCGTGCTAAATGGATAAATGAGTTCCAAGCTGGCTTTGATAATTGTTAGGAAAATTATCATACCAATCACGTATATCAATTATATACCAAATTGAGTTGGTTATCAATGCCATTGTAATGGACAAGGCTGGTTACAATCGTGTTGGTAACCACCATAAGTTGGTACGGTAGTGGTAAATGTATATGGAATACCACGATTATCATGGTTACCGAGTGTATAAATAATTTTTTAAAATTTGTATAAGTTTATTTTTTAATGTTAGTATAATATGTATAAGGTATATTATGCGTAATTATTAATGATTTTATTATAATTTTAATACCATATCATGTAATTTAATGTGAAATGTTAAACACTAAAAGAAAATATTAAGCCCAATTGAAAATGTATTGTGAGCCCTCTCTGAATCTCACATATCTTTGTCGACAAGTCAAAGGCTCAAAGTAGCTCCATTCTAGACATCCAACAAAGAACCCTAACTCAATCCAACAATCTCGCAACGAAGTAGTGTCGTTCTAGACTTTTAGCATCATTCTAGACTTTCAGTGAAGATCTTTAATTGCTCTTAATTAGAATCTGGTGAAACCAACACTAATTTTTTTTTTTTGTAAGTCTCATTCTCAACATCTGTAAATTTTAAAATACTTACTCTCAATTACTAGGCTCAGTAACCATAGTATCATATCGATAGTAACTACAAACATGGTTACCAAGAGTGGTGGAGCCAAGATTTCGGCTAGGGATGTTAAAAAAATTCCGTGGATTTTTTTTGTATACCTATTAAGAATTATATATATATATATATATATATATATAAACACAAAAATTGTGATTTATTTATGATATTTTTATTTAAATAGTTGAAAGAAATAAAAAAATATAGAAAAAAATTTAAGGAGAATTACTTTTCAAATAATATTTAAAGAAAACATTAAATATATATAATTTAAATATAACATTTTTAATTGAAATAATTGTGACGAATAATGATATAACAAAACGAAGAAAAGGTGATAGATTTGGGATTTGAACCCAAGACCTTTTTTTATAAAGTAAGAATTCGATATCAGACATGACTGATTCTTGATGGGGCCGACAAGTCGGCAGAAAAAAACCGTCAAAATATAATTGAAAAGCATAATAAGGAGCAATAAAACAAGCAGCACACAAACTACAACCAGACCAATCTAAGCAAAATAAAACTAGCACGTTGAGAAAGTAGACTAAGAACGAAGTCAAGCACCACCATGAAATAACACCGTTGGTCCGCAATACATAAGGAATCTCCTGTGGGCAGTGAAGACGAACCTCTAGGGAAGCTCCTTCCTAAACACAAAGTCGCCCCGTACACCGCACCTCAATCCCAGTCAGTCCCGACTCCGGACGCTAGAACCCCAACGAAGAAGAAGAACGCCTAGACACTCCAGAAGTAGAGCCACAAACAACCCGGACCAAATGCACCAAGAAGAAACCGACCTAAACAGACATGGATTTTGGTTAAACCCTTTCCAGATTTAGATCAAGCCCTATCACATGGTCAACCCCTATTCACTCCGACAATCAAGGTGTCCAATATAAAAGCCACAAGAAAGAAGAGGCCAGAGAAAGGACTGAAAGCCTCGATCTATCTATATGAGAGATTTAAAATAGGTTTCTTAAAATGCCTGATGTCTTCTTTTTTGTCGATCGAGTCGCTCCCCCTCATTCCACTTGTCCGAACTTCTTCACGAACTTTTACCATCGATGCCACAAATATATATAGCAAAATTTATTATGGAAGAAATAAGGAAATGTGAGATAATTTGGCACCGGATATCCGGAAGTGTGGAAAGAGCAATGGTGAGAAGCGGAAAAACAATCAAAAAAAGAGGATTGTTCGTGAAGATTTCCACAGGAAGACTCCTTGGTTCTGGCAATTAGATCACAATAACAGGTGCTTGGGAGCATACCATAGGAATGAACGAAATACGAATTGTTAACATAATCTGCATGGTCATAGATCTTAGGTTATAACTTGGTCGATCATGAGCGAATTTGTGGCCGAGTTATCTTAAGGTAAAGCTCTTTAGGTTAGCTATAGGTCAAGTCAAAGACAGAGGCTGCTACTCCTTCATATACCGAAAACAGAAAACAGATCGAAAAAGGCGAGAGGGCAGAGTACGTGTACTGCCCTGCCATAGTCGCGAGTCTGTTTATAGTCGCGACTGTTGCTATAGTCAACAACGGTCTTCACCTGTATACACTTGCATCAACATCAAAGTGCTTATTCGATACCGTCCTCATTCCCTGTCGCTTACACTTTCACCTCTTCTTCATTTGCAGCCTCTTCTCAACTAGCTTCTTTGACTACTTCAAGACGTGTAGCTATTTTGGTTTGTTTCTTTCTTTAAGCTAGAGATATACCTCTTACAAATGTTAGTTAATTTCCTTTTTTTATTCTTATAAAAGAATATTCATGGTATCTCGTCTGCTATCATCGCTCATGCTATTCCGACTTACCTTTCATTCTTTTACTTCTTCATCTACCACATTTCCTCTTTTCTATATTTTCTTCCATTTATCCTATAGGGAATTCTTTCCTCTAACTATTGGTATTACATTATACTTCAAAATTCTTAGCTAGATCTAGCTGGTGCCACCTAAACAGTGGATAGGCGGCGGATGTGTGGCGTTTGGAGTTGTTGCTCGTGCACCTATCTCTAATGGAAGAATGAGTGCAAGTCTAGTTGACGAAGCCAAGAGGAAAAGAGGCTCGACGAGAGCAGACTCATGATCGTTGACCTTAGCCACCTTGTCCGCAACCTGGTTTACTTCGCGTTAGACATGCTTGCAAGTAGCTTCCTCAAAGAACTGTAGGAGGTGTTGAGTGTTTGTGACAATCATCTTAATCTTCCATGGGCAGCGTCACACATTAGAAACTGATTTAATCATCGTGAGGCTATCATCTTCAAATTCATTCTGTCGGTAGCCCAAGTCTTTGTTTGCTAACTGACCAAAGTGAACCGCAAGGGCTTCAACTATCAAGGCCGAGACGGATGTTCAAATTTATCACTGCATAAGATCGAGATGCAAACCAGGCACTAGGTTTTATTGCTAGAACCGACTATATATATTGGAATTTTTTATGATACATACCACTTATAAGAATTTTCTTGTAATCATCCAAAAATGTTACTCCCGCGGTCCCACAATAGAAGTCTTTTACTATTCATGCACGTTTTCTTAAGAAGATAAAAACTGTATAAAATATCAACATTTTATTAAATATTTTTAAATAATATCATACAAATTACTAATAAGTATAGAATTATTTTCAAAAATTAATTAAAAAATAGATATTTTATATATTTTTTAGCTCATTAAAAAGCGTGCATGAATAGTCCAAAGACAAATATTGTGGGATGGAGGGAGTATTTAGGATGTATATTGTTTGATAAATCGACTTTCTAATTTTTCCCTATTATATAAAAAGACATAATTATGGTAGATTTATTAAATATCAAAATTTATAATTTTGAAAACATCTAAAATGAAATGGGAATATCTCGAAAACTAACTTTTAAGTTATTTCATTGACATAAAAAAATAACGGAAATTTTGCCTGGTAACACTGGGTTTCGCCTAATTCGCGTAGTAAACAAAGGTTTCAGATATTTCTCCTGGTAATCCTGAGGTTTCGAAATGTTTTGCCTCGCACCCACAAGTTTGACTTTGTCCAATAATTGTGTTTTAAAGTTATAGGCGGGTGAGTATTGGAATATTAACAAATTTTGTGGAGGCATTTCACAAATGCTAACCTTTTCGCCCTTCTTCCTGAGCGACAGACGATGGAGTCGCGATAGCATAAGGAGGGAGACGAAGTGCAGAGGCAGGCCGACAGGCAACCGGTGACTCCAGAGGGGCGGCGACCGGGGAGAGAGGGGTGGCGGAGGAGCTAGCGGCGTCTGGAGCTGGTGGAACAATCGGTTCTGGGCTAAAGGTGAGTTTTCTTCCTTCGAAAATTTTGAATAGGTTTGTCCCGAAATTTCAAAATCATATCGATCAATTTACTTCTTATTGAGTAGAATTAGTGATCTAGGGTGTGAAATCCAACTCAAATCATGGTTTGAGGCTTCGAATTTTGAATTATGAATTAAGGGGTCTGAAAAAATTTTCGATTTTTTTTGTAGTTGTTTGTAGGGATCTGTAATGTATGGTAATTATGGTGTGTAAAATGTTTGTTTGATTTTGTTTATGGGGGTTTTAGTCACATAAATTTATGTGAGAATGATAAATATCTTCTTTCACTATCAAAGGAATGGAAGGGTTTTGAGAATTGGGGTTTTTTGTTTGAGTTGAAAATTGAGACCAATAATTTGAGAGCTGTGTACATGGAAAACCAGAATCTACTTACTGCATTTGGAAGAAGATGATAGAATGATGAATTAGTGATTATATCCTTTTCTTGTAGTAGGATTTATGAGGTTCCAAATTTTGGTATTCGATCAAATATTGAGTTATTGTTTAAATGATGAATTAGGAAAGATTTGTTCACCTCTTGTCGTTGTGGTTGCTACTACCCTGACAATGATATGTTAAAAAATAGGATAATGAGTTATCGTTTTTAACATTCTATGTAAAGTAAATCATTATGAATATATTTAATCACTAGTTATAGATAGATTAAAGAGATTATTTTTCCTTCGAGTTTGGTATAATAATACGTCATCGTATAAATGGGACCACAAATCCTTAGTAAGATTGTTCAGATCATAATCTCATCTGGACCCGATATGCCTGAAAGTGGGTGAACTTGATAAGACCAAGCGATTTTTTGATTTGATGAAGACTAGAGATGTTGTCTCCTAGACTGTTATCCTTGATATATATGTTGAGCTTGGAGACTTGCAAGAGGCAAGGGGAATCTTTGAGAAGATGCCCGAGAGGAATGAGGTTTCGTGGAACGCCATGTGTTCTTGCAGGAGGATGGTCAAGTATGAAAATAAATATAAAATCTAAAAGCAAACTAACTCTCTGTCTCAGCAAATAAATACAAGACTTCCTCCCGTTGTAGTAGAAGGCAGTCAGGATCGATCCACAAGGAAGCGTGTCAGCGCCCGCCTTTTCAGTTCCAGAAATAATGCAAATTCGACCAGAAGAGTCCTCGACTTCGAGTAGGGTACTCGACTTCGACTAACTTGTCGACTAAAACAGATAGTAGAAACGAACAGAAAACGAAAACGAAAGCAGAAACCTTGTCGATCTCGACCAAACTTCCTCGACGTCGACCAAGCTTTGTCAATTTCGAGTAAACACATAAAACTAAATTCGTACCTTTTCGCAACGAAATAAACACAGAACACGAAATTGATGAAATAAATCAATAAACTAAAGACTTCCAAGATCAGGGTTTCAACACCACAACGATAACCATGCAAAGTAACACATAAAGGCATAAAATATCATGCTTTTCATCAAATAACTCTGGTTATTAACAAATAGGAATATAGAGGCTTTCGTATAAACCCTAATTGTTACTAACCATTTTTTCACATAATTAATCCAAGTTGCATTAAGATCACTTTCGCTTCAATAACACAAACAAGGATCACCTTCAACTTTCGCAAAAGAATCATGCTCATAGGGATAGAAGATGAATTCGCATCAAAAGATTGTACCTTTACCGCATCACCTTACATGGCTACCGTCGGGCTCAACCCAACCCTAGAAGTTGGATGACTACTCGCTCTTCATCATGAATAAACTCATCACATATTTCATGAAAATAAATTTCATTGAATAAACTAAATAAGACTTACAACCGAATAAAGCCAACTCCGCTTTCGCTTCACAAACTCCACTCGGCTCCAAGACTCTCTCTCCTACTCGATCTATCTCTATTGTGGCTTGGCTTGGATTGATTGAATGCATAAAATCCAGCCCCTAATGCCTTATTTATAGTGTTCATTCCCTAGCTAATCTAGGAAAGAAATATCTATCTATATCTAAACTTTCTATCTAATAACATTAAGATTAAATTTGGAAATAAAATAATTAAATCTAAAAGGAAATAGGACTAATGTGGATAGATCTTCCTTCTCTTGATAGAACTTGACTTTACATGATAGAATATCTCGAATCTTGGCTTGCAAGTAACTCCTCTCACTCGGATATCTCCTCGATCTCGGACTCGATTGGAATGTCCTCGACATCGACCAAGTTTCCTCGACGTCGAGTAGAATTTTCTCTCCCGGGATTGTACTCGAGCTCGGTTAGGATTCTGGGCTTGTCGACTTGTCCTCGACATCGACCAAGTTTGGTCAACGTTGACTAAGTGTGGCTCTTCGAGTGGCTTTTGCTCGACTTTCTGCATTTCGACTGATTTTACTCGATATCGACCAAAGTTGGTTGATGTCGACCAAACATGTCGAGTTGATCTTTTCTCGACCTTTGCTCAATTTGTCCTGGTTCCACTGCTCCTTGACCTTGGACTTTCTGAAGTTGACTTCAAGCTTTCCGTCCTTTCTCTGAATTGCTGTAAAATGCCTCGATTTCTGCGAAATTAAACAGAAGCTATTGTAGACTCCATAATTTGGCAAATAAGCATAAACTACATAGATTTTGTACTTTTCTAGCCCAAATGTATGAAATGCATGCAGAAATCAATATAAAGTGTAAAACATGACCAATTATGCGCACAACAAACACTCCATACTTAAGCTTGCTTGTCCTCAAGCAATACTTTTAATTGTCATACAGGGGAAGAAATCAAAACTCTCAACATCTTAGATTCATTGTCATATGTGCCTACAATCAATTATCATCCTTGAAAAGGTACTAATGTCACAAATCCATACATGTGCAATTAAAAAGCAACATCTACTCACAAAAGGAGGGTTATGCAAAACAATTCATAAATGACAAAGCATTAATAATCAAGAGAACTTTAATTTAACCTCAATAAGGAGTAGATTGGTAAAAGGCTAAAGGTGAGCAATTTTTGGCCATGTGGTGCTAATGATCCGGGGAAATGGAGTACTTTTCAAACTTTCATACCACATTCCTTCTTCATTTGATTAATCACCTTTCGCTCAATCGCTCATTGCTTTTTACAATATAATGCTTTTACCTCTCTAACCTCAGCACTGCCTTCTCGCGAGTCGCAAGCATGGGTGTCATGAATGACCCCGGTTACTTAGTGCTTTGGACTCCTCATCAGTGTATCCCATCTCACCGAACTATTATCTCCGCGAGTAGGGTCGATCTACCTTTATCTCCTGAGGTGACCGGATTTTCTTTCACTCATTAAATTTTCCATAATATTTGAAACTTTCCTGCCAAACTCCAATAATGATATATAACAACACAAACACCATATAATAATCTTCATAATATGACATCATTCTCAACATAATCCCCGGATGGAAATAAGGTAAATAATGGGCAATATTTAGATCATGTGGAGCATAATATGAAATAAGGCTCAATATGGCTTTTGTGATGCATTAGCATAGGTAAGGGCTAGGATATAACAATATGAGCATATATGGAAAATATAAAGTCCTCCATCCTCTTATCATGCAACATGTCAAAAGCAATTTCAAATTTTACCTCCTTTCATGGTTTCAAGAAAATAATGCATTTCATTGTGACTTCCCTTTACTAGGCAATTTCATACTATATCTCTAATGAATCCAATTTTACATCGTCGAGTTCAATAAAGCTTCCATGACACTTATTCAAAAAATTTCAATGGGGGTGATAAAAATACACTTTGGAAAACATGCATATAAGCATATAAATCAAATATGAAATCCAAAGTAGCCATGTATATGCAATTCAAGAAATAATGCACAAATAATGTCAAATAAATCAAATATGCAAAAAGTAAGCCCTCCCCCCACCTCATACTTAAACATTACAGTGTCCTCACTGTATAAAAACAAGGGTAAAGAAAGAAACTCACTAGACAGGTGTGCTGATCGTCGGAAATCGAGTGCAATGTTGCTGCAGAAGTGGTCGACATCGACGAAGTTTGGTCGATTTCGAGGAGGTTGGTCGATGTCGACCAAGACTACTCGAGATCGAGTACAGTGTTGCCTCCAGGGTGGCCTTCTTGACCACAGGCTCCTTTCTGCTCGATATTTTTAGTCGATGTCGAGTAACTTACTCGACGTCGAGTAAGTCTGCAGCTTCTCTTCCTGCAAGATTCATTAGACGGAAAATATCCACAATAGAAAAAACTTAAAAACAATGTCCACAACCGAAAACCAAAAGCAACAATGTCCAAAAATCCCAAAAACTAATTGTCTTTTTACGGGCTCTAGACTTTATAGTCGTCAGGCCGACTTTCTCCGTTAAGCTCAAGGTGGCATTTGCAGGGCCCATGTAGCTTGGGCTTCAAACAAGACTCCATTTTTATCCATTAGCTGCAGTTCTCCTGAATGGATCTTTTTCACCGTGAAGGGCCCCATCTTCTTCTTGTTGAATTTGTTGGGAAACCAATGATCCTTTGATTTGATGACATAGACTTTCTCTTCAACTTCATATTCCTTGGGATCATCATTGGAAACCCTATATAATCGCACACACCAAGGCAAACCTCTCCCATGTATAGATAAATCTTTAATTGAAATAGGAGAAGAGATGTCAATACCTTAGCTTACCTTCGCAGATTCGGATTTCGGGACCTCGGGGTCTGGTTGACATCGAGTACAGGTACTCGACGTTGAGGACTTACCTTCGTTGGGTGGACTGCTGGTCGAGGAAGGAGGAGTCGAGGAGGGAGGATTTTGGTCGACGTCGACGACCAAGTTACTCGACGTCAAGGAGATTTCGGCTTCGGGTGGGTTGCTCGACGCTACAGCTGCTGGTGGAGGGCTCGGGTTCTGGTCGACATCGACCAAGTTACTTGACGTCGAGTAACTCGGGTCGACTTCGACCCCATACTTGAATCCTGGCAAGGCATCTGAAAAATAGTTAGTCGACGTCGACTTACCTTGATCAATGTCGAGTAGATCCTCTGTGTCGTCGTTCAGGATGGTCATGATCTCCTCCACCTGGGCTTCCATGTCCCTCTTTTCCAGCTCCTCGAGAGTCATATTTCTTACCTTAGGCTCCCCACAAGTGATGTACCTAGCTGATATAGACTTGACCTCTTCCATTAGACCTGTGTGCCTTTCAGTTTATTAAAGAAATACTCTATTACCTCATCTGTGATGTTGAAAGTGAGCACCCCCTTCCTTACGCTTATGTTGGCATCCACCGTCGCCAAAACGGGCCTTCCTAGAATGATTGGACAAGCAGGGTCCTCTGCCATATCAATAGCTAAGAAATCATCAGGGACAAAGAACTTACCTACCTGCACTGGTACATTGTCCACCATGCATGTTGGGATGACGACCGTGTTGTTCACCATGTATAACTTTTCATCCACAGGCTCTAGAGCACCTATTTTAATCTTGGACTAGATTGATAAAGACATTATACTCACACTGGCTCCCAAGTCACATAAAGCATTAAATTTGGATTGACTAAATCAAATTGTTTTAGCAAACTTACCTAGGTGTGGCCTTTTCTCTAGTACGTCCATCTAGCTGCACTCCTCTGCGATCTCAGCCATTGACCGCTTTTTGCTTAGAATCTCCTTGCGGAACTTGACATAGGATGGAATCTCATTAAGAGCTTCTTTGAAACGTATTGTGACATTGAGCCTTTGAATCATCTTTATGAAACGTTGGAACTTCTTCTCTGCTGGATCATTTGGAGATTTTGATGGGAAAGGAAGCTTCTATTTCGTCGGAGGTGTTGAAGACTGGTCGACAGGGGCAGAAGGGTGGTCGATGTCGACTAGGGTTTCCTCGACGTCGACTGGATTGCTCGACTTTGGCGTTGAGTTATGGTTCTGGTCGATGTCGAGTAGAGGTTCCTCGATGTCGACTAAGTTCTGGTCGACGTCGAGTGGTTTGGTCGGCGTCGAGGAGTCTCCTGCAGCTTCTCCTTCTATGTTGGGCTCGAGCGTTTGCATATGTCGCCCACTCCTTAGGTTCATCGCAACCACCTGTCCTGTAGATTTACCTTTAGGGTTAGGTTCAGAGGATCTAGGAAGCGTACCTGATTACTTGGGGACGGATGTTGCCAATTATCCCATCTGGGTCTCAATCGATTTCCTCCATATATCAATTTTCCCAAGCCTAGTGTTTATGATTTTTCTTTAGAGTTTGGTTACTTGGTTGATCCACTTACTTCTATTATGACACCATGCAGCTGAGTATGGATGGAATTGATAGATTGCTTGGTGTCTGAATGATTCCTCCGCATCTCCTCAAGAATGGTCTGCAGGTCATCTTTCTTATCTTCTCTGTCAGGGTTACCAGGAGCTCTGTAGGGAGGGGGGTTCTGATGCTGGGGCTGGCGATAATAGCTCCAGTTTTGGTTCTGATGTGGTCCTGATTAGTGTACCCATGTATACCTTAGCTCTTCATGGGTTTCCGCTTGATGTACTTGATCGACGTGTGGGCACGCAGTGGTGTTGTGCCTCACAGACCCACATTCCAAACAAGGCTGATTTTTAGATAGGAATTTGACTTGTTTGGTAAGACAACGTACCTGGTCATTTTGGAATTGCTCCCTGACGTCTGGATCAACCTCTTTTGGTGGCACATACAATGGCATAGATGTGGCAGACCTTTCCTACCATTCGTCATAAGAGGCCGCTTAAGTCTCATATGTGTTGTCATAGTTGGCCAGCGTCTCAAACACCTCCCAAGCACGGCGTGGAGTGTATTCGAGATACCCATAGGCGGTGTATTTGTTGATCCTATCCTTAGTAGGCACATCGAGGCAGTTGAAGATGGTCTCCTAGATAACGTAGGGCGGCTGTCCATGCATAGGACAGGATTTCAGAAGCCTCTTGTAGCACTCCCAGACCTGAGCAAGTGTTTCCCTTGACTTCTGTCTAAAAGTCGTGATCTGTTGTCTGAGAGCAGGTGTCTTTGTAGGAGGAAAGAACTTGTTGAGGAACAAGTCCTGCAGTTCGTTCCACATGCGAATTGATCGTGCAAGCAATCTTTCCAGCCACTGTTGTGCTATTCCTACAACGGACCAACGAAAAGCCTTTAGTTTTAAATATTCCATTTTAGCACCATCTGCTATAGCTTCACATAAGTCTATAAAAGTGGTGACATGCTCTAAAGGACATTCATTGATTCTTCCCCTAAATTGACTCCTCCTAATTTCAATAATAAAAGAACGACGAATTTCAAAATTAATAGCGGGAATAACGATCGGCGATTCTGGAACTTCCAGAGTAGGATGGAGATACTCCTTTGCGTTGGCTGGGATATGTCCCATCTGTTCCTCAAGTTGCCTCCTCGCGTTGATCTCGCGATCTACCCTTGCCTCCCATCGCTGCTGGTTCTGTGTATATTCCGCCTCTAATCGGGCGTGTTCTGCTTCTCTAGCGATGAATTCCTCTATCCGTAGGCGGAGTTGCTCAAGCTCCTGTGCTGGTGTGAGCGGGACCTCATTCCCATTGTTGGATGTAGACATGAGTCTCCTCCTAAGCCTTTGCTGAAGATGGAAAAATCGCTCAGGCTCGAGAATTGGGTCTATGGGTGTGCGATCAGTTCTTCGCATGCACCTGAAAAACAAAAACAAAAAGAAACAAGTAAAACATAACTAAAAAGCAAAAAGCAGAGTAAAAGAAACTAAAAAGGGAGCGATTGTGGCTTGGCTTGGATTGATTGAATGTATAAAATCCAGCCCCTAATGCCTTATTTATAGTGTTCATTCCCTAGCTAATCTAGGAAAGAAATATCTATCTATATCTAAACTTTCTATCTAATAACATTAAGATTAAATTTGGAAATAAAATAATTAAATCTAAAAGAAAATAGGACTAATGTGGATAGATCTTTCTTCTCTTGATAGAACTTGACTTGACTTGATAAAATATCTCGAATCTTGGCTTGCAAGTAACTCCTCTCACTCGGATTTCTCCTCGATCTCGGACTCGGACTCGACTGGAATGTCCTCGACGTCGACCAAGTTTCCTCGACCTCGAGTAGAATTTTCTCTCCCGGGGTTGTACTCGAGCTCGGCTAGGATTCTGGGCTCGTCGACTTGTCCTCGACATCGACCAAGTTTGGTCGACGTCGACTAAGTGTGGCTCTTCGAGTGGCTTCTGCTCGACTTTCTGGATTTCGACTGATTTTACTCGATATCGACCAAAGTTGGTCGATGTCGACCAAACATGTCGAGTTGATCTTTTCTCGTCCTTTGCTCGATTTGTCCTGGTTCGACTACTCCTTAACCTTGGACTTTCTGAAGTTGACTTCGAGCTTTCCGTTCTTTCTCTGAATTGCTGTAAAATGCCTCTATTTCTGAGGAATTAAACAGAAACTTGTAAAGACTCCATAATTTGGCAAATAAGCATAAACTACATAGATTCTGTACTTTTCTAGCCCAAATGTATGAAATGCAT
Source organism: Persicaria maculosa (assembly GCA_963922045.1). NCBI lineage: Eukaryota > Viridiplantae > Streptophyta > Magnoliopsida > Caryophyllales > Polygonaceae > Persicaria > Persicaria maculosa. The sequence goes on from OY998259.1 coordinate 61,621,193, forward strand.
GCAGAAATCGATATAAAAGTAAATGTAAAACATGGCAAATTAGGCGCACAACACCAAGATTGTGAGGTATCCTGATGAAGCTTCGGAGCTTTTTCGAATCATGATTTTTTTGTCTTCAGATTTTTCAGATTTTACTAAATTTTAGATTACACAGATGTTACCAAACTAAACTGAATTGATTTTATTGAATTCTTACAGATGTTATAGCTTGTTACAAATTTTTTTTTTTACAAATTTTACAAATTCTTCATTTTTTCAGATTTTACTAAACTTCAGATTGCACAATGTTACTAAACTGAAATACAACTTCGGAAACCAGCTGCCAAATTATATAATTGACAGGTAAATTGTGCTCAACAAGCCAAAGTTATGCACAGAGTTGAATGTGTTTATATTGCTAGTTAAATGCACATGGGCAAAATTTGTTTGACCTGTTAGCTCAAATGGTAGAGCAATGTGTTATACACATGATGTGGGTTCGACTGCCACATAGATTGATCTATAAAATTGTACATTGGTATCCTGTCACAACTTAGTTTTCAACATCATCATGGTAGTAATATGTATCCTCCTATTTTTCTTCTTTGAGATTCTTCTCACTTTTTGCAATATGTATATAGTCTATATGGGATTCAAACCCACATCTTGTGCCTAAGCACATTGCTCTACCAATTGAGCTAATAGGATAAAAATTTATAGGAAAAAAAATCAAAACCAATAGGCAAGCAAAAACCTTAATTCAGCTTGTACATTAGATAGTAATATGAGAAAAATATAGCTTAATTCAGGATGATAATTTTTGTTTAGGTTCCGGATGAAGACCAACTATAGTAAAACATAGGCAAGAGTGCAAGACACAATACACAACAAGCACCACATCAAACCTACAATACTACGATGAAAAAGCTTGGACTGCCTCATTGTTCTAAAACATGTTGATATAAGGTTATGAACTTTCAATATTTTGAAGCAAAATGAAAAGACAACCAGGAACCTAGGAAAATATGACTTGTGAATATGAATGCCTTTTCACTTGTGGCTTCACAAAACACAGCACAAAACAAGGAATTGTGAAAATGCCTAATGTCTTTAAGACATAAATGTCCAAATTTATACATAAGCTAATTGTGAGAATACCTAATTGTCAGAAATTCTAATGGAACAATGATATTAAAAACCAAAACCAAACTTAACCCCCCCCCCCCCCAACACACACACACACACATTTTTTTTAATATTAACGGAGCCATTAACACAATCTGATGTCCACTTACCTAAAAGTTTTCTTCATAGTTCTCATATCAAGTTATCCTCCTAAACACTGTAAAAAAATTCTAAATGAAAAGATGTTTCAGTTAACCATAACATGATGTCCAACCATAATCTGATGGCTCAGCAACATTTGTTTAAAAAACCCAATTACCAATATTATACATAAATCAACCTTTGGATTTATACTTGCACAATTCAGTATGAAATAAGATTAAAAAAAATTTGGATTTATACATGAATCAGCATTTATGCAACACGAAATGTAATTTACAGAAACTGAACACATGAATTGGTCCCAATTTCTGAATCCTGCAGTTATTGAACAACAAATACAAACTATAATCGATAAAAAAAAAAGCCCCAAATTTCTGAACCTAAACCCTGAAATTTCTGGGAATAAGCTTCCAACCATGAAATGGTCTCAATTTCGTACCATAGTTCACTCATCCTAATCAATATATATAACTAATTTGAGAAATTGAATAAAATTTTTTTACCTTTTCAAAGCAGTTCGAGCACTCAGACTACCCGTCAACTTTCAATCCACCACCATCAGACGCCGCCATACACCACAGGAATCACTAGTCGCCACCACTATCAGTGTAACGTGCCTCTCTTCTATTTAGAAGAAGATGGCTTGCGCCACCGCCGACCCTCTCACACCCATCGCCGGCTACCCCCCTGAGGTCCTCGGCCTGTCTCTTTGAACGGCTTCTCCTCCCACCGTGAAACCCTTCTCAATCCTTCGAATGAGATTTGTTTTTCAATGTTGGTATTTGTAAAAATAAACCATAAATTTTGTAAATATTACAATACTCACCCGCTCTTTACATTAAAATCGCGATTATTGGACAAAGTAAAATTTTTGGGCGCGCGACAAAAAAATTCAAAACCCCAGGGTTACCAGGCGAAATATCTAAAACTCTTGTTTACTACGCGAAACCTTAGGGTTACCTCGCGAAATTTCCGAAAAAATAATAAATAAAAACTTAATTTTTTATGAGGTGCCTGTTATAAAACTAGGGCAAAGAAAAGATGTGAGAATATGAGATTGTATTCAATTGATCTCTCTTGTGGAGTATCCACTAATATAATATATAGGAGTCATATCCTTGAGCTCCAAGTATAAGATAAATCTATCTAAAGAAGTAAAACTTTATTTATGTAAAGTGTATATCTTTGTACATCCACATAATAATATTATAACACTCCCCCTTGGATGTACAATCTGTACGTGTTCCACCAACTTCCTCATTAAAAACCTAGCTAGGAAAACCCAATGGGACAAAACCATAGATTAGGGAAAAAGAGTGCAGCCTTCTATGTACGCTCTTGTTGTTCTGCCTCATTAAAAACCTTGTCAGGAAAACCCAGTTGGATAAAACCTGATCGAAGGGAAAAAGAGTACAGTACGTATATACTCCCCCTGAATTCAACATCCTTCTTGAAGTCTTCTCATTCTTCTTAATGTCGCAGTCTTCATGAGCGTATGGTCGAATCTCAACATTGTCTTTGATGTGCATAAGATGGAATGTCTTCTTGATTAACTTTGACGTGCCTGGCTTGCATGTATTGGTGTTAAGCTGCTTTGGATGCACAAATATAAGGTACATCAGGACCTAGTGTGCCTTTAATTGTTGATCTGGGGATCTGATGTGTTAAATGGTGCTTAAGTTGCCTCATTAAAAACCTTACCTTGGAAAAACCCAGTGGGATAAAAACCAAGATTAAGTAAAAGAGTACAACTCTGTATGGTACTTCGAGACCTAATAAAATGTCATCACTTTCGCAATTACAGGTAATTTAGGTACTCTAATAAGAATCTTTAACGAACTGCACATGACAGGACTTTGATAATAATGCTTCGGGCATTTTCAATCGATTATTTCCATTTATATGGGTATGCACCTACAATGTCTGTCATTTATATTTGGAGCCAAAATTATACTCACTCCTGGTGAATACATTCTTATGTAACATTTAATAGGCTTTTGTGCAATCAATTTGGCTTTATAGTTTTCTTTGTACGAATACCCACTTAAAACCAATTAATACTACACTTTTCAATGTTGGAGCTACAAGTCCAAAAACTTCATGTTAAATAATCCATCTTTGCATGAATTATTTATTTCTAGAATTTGGGATATACCATGTATCCTTATGAGGGGAGTTGCCTCGTTAAAAACCTTGCTTTGGAAAAACTCAAATAGGACAAAAACCAAAGTTAAGGAAAATAGTACAACTATTCTCCTCCTCAATTTAGCATATAAATCACCAATTTTCTAAAGACATGGTACTTCTGGACCCTTAATATCCTTTCTTTGTACACTCGAACTACAGGTCGAGATATTTTCAGAGCTTTCAACTAATTTTCAACTAATCCTCTGCTTATTGGAGATCTTATGAATTGTTCAATAATCCAATCGCATTACGCTCTTAGCGTTTTGTAAGGATTTTCATTTCTAATCAAATGATTTCACATCTTTAATATTGGAGCTACGGGTCCAAAATATTAATGTTTAAGTTATTAAATTAATCATTTTAATATATGTAGATATACTTCTGTTTAGAAGCACTAATTATTCTTATCAAGCACTTCAAGTGTAAACTTATATATGTGCCATCAACGATAATCAATGATCTGGTCATTTCAAGACAACTCATACTAAATTCTAACACTGTCAACGTTCATGAAATCTCTTCAAGAGTTTTATACTTGTGGACATATCACCATTGTTTGAAGTTACTACTAGAACCTCGATCTATAAATCATGCTAGTGCATTAGTTCAATTCTCTTCCATGCAATATATTGCTTCTTGATCTCCTTTTCTTCTCCCCTAAATACCGAGTATTTTATCATCCGTGATAAACTCTAGGTATTTGATCATCTATGGGCACTTAATCCTCCATATACATCAACTTTCTTGATTTACAACAACATAGTGTAATCTGGGGAGATTTCGATGCCCATACTGAACATGTAAATACCAAGCTCTCTACTGGAGATAAATTACAAGAAGGAGAATTTATTCTATTGTTGACCGAAATCGAATCAATCTCTTGATATTCACGCCTTCTTGTTTGCTATTATTGACGACTCTACTGGGTCTGTCCATGCATTAGCATTATCCTAAATGATAATCTCATAAGTAACGATTTCACTTGGTCAATTTAATAGTCAGCTTCTTAATGCTCATTTATCCAACATATCAATTTCATTGATAGCATTTCCATATTACATCCATATTGCCAATATGGGTAATCAATTTATTATATGTCGGATCTTCTTTTGACATCTGATGGACGGTTTTTAGTTGTAACGGCCCAGAATTATGATTTCCGGGTTACGTTTCAAGGGATGAAACCCCTTGTTCGGATCTTGCAATCCAGGTACGGGTCGAGGTTTCAAACTCCTTTTTAAGGTCAGTAATAAAGAGGGATTTCGAACCCTAAAAGTATCGTAGGGCCGTTGGGTACCCTTAACCTGTCCTAGGGACTAACTCGTAAATTCATTTCAAACGGAAGCAAGACGGAAGCAAAATTTAGATACAAAGCGCCACGGCAGAGCCGGGTCAAAACCAAAACATAAGTGGATGATTACCATTTTACTAAGTTAGGATATTAACTAGGTTCTTCGTTTCGCCAAAAGGGAATCCCGTCATATAGACATCGAACACTCAAAGTCTGTAGAAAATACCTTAAAAAAAAGAACGGGGAAAGGAGTCAGATCGAGCCACTCATGCGGGACCGGCAGTCCTCGCTGAGGCCACATAATATGTGCTATACCTAATAAAGATGCTCTAATGCAGTACAATAGTCAAACACACTAGCATGCTCCTAGTTATAATAATGTGTACCAAAATACTGTAAAGGGCCCAAGACAATGCCAAGTGGCATATCCCTCTCCTACCTCCACCCCCTTCCAATAGGGCGGAGACTGGCCAGCTCGTGAATGCATTCCATCATAATCGGGCGGCACGCATGCCTAACCCGCTCCACAATAAAGCCCGCAGGCATAATATAAGGAAGTTCATGACTCGATTGACTCAGGGTACCCGATGAGGCTGGGCTACCCTATGACCCTAGCAAATACTCTAGGACTATCACAGATAACGGCCGTTCTGTTTCAAACGCATAAAGTAAGCAGATGCTCATTCAATTAGTGCAACCTAAACATGATACTACATGGCATGCTTTTATGCATATGCAACACCTAACATAAAATGCAACAACAGGCATGAATGTCCAACCTGAGTAAGCCCCCTAAGGAACTTACCTGAAGATGCAGAACAGCAGGATAATACAAGCAAGGGCCAAATGCAAGTCCAAAGCAATACACACCTATCATCAAGTCATTTCAATAAGCTATTGAACCAACATTCACACACACACGAACCCAAGTTCTCAATATCCTCAAAACCATCGATGGTAAAACCACTTTCCAAAACTTTTCCGATACTATCAATATCAACCAAAATCATTCCCCCAATTTCCTTTTCAAAACCAACATCATCAAACCAAGACAAAGAATCCCGACATTAACCATTTAAACTTTAAAATCAATACCTCAAAATCATATTATAGAATTAATTCCGGCATTTTGGTTTTCCAACACAAATCCTTAAAGAGATAATTCCAAAGACTTGAAAATCTCTTCTTAAATAATTTATCATCAATATTTTTAATTAACAACAACTACTCGAAAATCCAAAAATCACATATCTAAAAATCATTACACAATACTTGTCCCCAATTTATCATGTCCAAATACTTTTATAATCCATAAAATTTTCCAGAAATATATATTTATTATAAAAATCCAGAATTCACATAATAATAATAATAATAATGTTCTAATAGACTAACAATAATATAAATCACTAACATATAAACATAACATATAATATATAATATATATATATATATATATAATCTCAACAACAACTTAACAATAACATAACAACAACACAAGGCAAGCCCAATCCCAATTCCCACAAGACTCGGATCCGGCCCATAGTGAAAACCCAAACTCAATGCTCACAAATATAAAACCCGGATTCACCTAAGCCCAACCCAGAAAGCCCAAACAAAAACCCACCTCAAAGCCTGATTTTATTCTAAATGAACCAAAGCAGTTTTTATTTAAATAAACCCATGAACCGGACCCCTAAAAACAGAGAACCGAACCCATCTCCTTCCCAAATGAAGACCCAAGCTGGAAATGATATAACCCGAAGAAAACATCCGGGTCAGGCCCAAAAGAAAGGCCCAATCCTTCACCTGTCTTCCCCAACGCCGAAAGAGTTCCAACGGAGAAGAAATTGAAGGAGGAAGAAGAGATAACCCAGAACAGAGGCGGGAGTGCTGAGCAGCGACGCCGGCAACGGAGAGAAGAAGAAGAACTCAGGGCCTCTCCGGCGGTGTTTCTCCGACTCGAAATCAAATGCCGAATCCATCCCACCCGACTGATTTTACAGAATAGAAAAGGAGAGAAGGTGCCCGCTTTCTCCAAAAAAAAAACTCTGGGAAGCCGATCGGAATGACGAGAGGACGAAGAGAGGAGACCCAGGATCCGACGAGGCTCAAACACGAGCAAAGAGGAAGGAGAAAGAGAGAAATTACCGAGGGTTCGACTTCTCGCCGGAAGATCTTCGCCGGGGACTCGATTTGACTTCGTCGGAGGCGGAATCCAAGCAAGCTTTGCCTGGATCGAGGGTAGAGATCAAAAGGTGCGATTATATAGTGGTTTAGAGAGGAAGGAGGAGGAACAACCTTACCAGACTCGGATCGGAAAAACAGAGGGCTCGGTAGCGCTCGACCGGCTCTCGGAGGCGCTCCGGTGGAGGGTGGCTCTGCTCGGAGGGGAGGCGTGTGGCTTGGAGCGGAGCTGAGCTTTGGGATTAAAAGGGGAACAACTAGAAGGGCTGTTGTTGGAAGCCATGGGAGGACAAGAAATGGGGAAAGTTGTTTTCTTTGGATTAAAAAAAACAAGGGGGAGTTCTGGTATGCTGGGAGCTTTTAATACAAAATAAAGGGGGGTTTGGAGGTGGCTCAAAAGGAACAAAGCAGGGAGTTTGAAATGGAATGGGAGAGAGGAGGTACTGGGGTTGTTTTTGATCGAAGACAGAAGAAGGGGGTGAAGGTGGTGTGATGTTGGAGGTTTACTGTTGCCTGCCCTGGCGTGAAGGTCCTGCAAGGAATCAAATAGGGCTTCTACCCTATCGGCTGAACAAAGAGCAGAGGGGCAGGTTTTATCTTTGAATCCACACCCAAAAGAGGCGAAATGGCATGGGAGAGGTGAGGAGTGGAGGTGCGGGTGTTGGGCTTATTTGGGGATGAATAAAAAAAAGTGAGTTGGAGCATGGGATTTGGGGGGGGGGGTTTACAGGAATCTCACAACGACAGAAGAGAGAGAGAGAATTAAGAAAAGGAAAATACAAAATTTAAGAATGGTCCACGACAATAGAATCCAAAATATCGGAAACAGACTCGAAACCCGCTCACTCGACGTTATCTCGAATCGTTTAAATTTAATAAAATATAAATTCCGAATCCAAAGTAAAGTAATAAAACAAAATTTCTGAATCTCAAAGTAAGGAGGCGGAATAAAATTCATCGGATCAAATTTTTAAAGTTATGCTGGAATCGTTCATAAAGATCTTAAATCGAAAATTGTGCTCGAGGACGGGTTTTTATCCCATTTTTACAAATTAAATGGAATAATAATATGTCTATCAAAATAATATTAAAATAATATAGAAAATATTTTCGGCCTTTACATTAGTCGCGTAAACCGTATCAAAATAAATTCGAACCTACCTAACTAATGTAGCGTGGTAAGCACGAGTCGATCCCACAGATAATCAAGTTATTCATAAGTTAAGTTTATTTACCAATTAATATGAAACGGGGGGTTTTGAGTGATTGAAATAAGAAAGAAAATAAAATAAATTATAAACAAATTGATGGAGATAACGATTAATAAAATAGTTTCACCTACAATTATCCACTTTAGTTGGTTGAATTGATATTGTAACTTCCTCTCGTCCTTTTAGGTTTCCTATGAATGCCCTTGTCCGGACCTAATATAGTTACTAGTCTAACCAGTCCTAGAAACCCTTATCAATCGAACAGTCCCTAAAAAAGGATTTAACCCAATTGATAGCTTTAAGTTCAGAGATTAACCAAGGTATTTGCAGTCTCTAAAGAGGGATTAGCAATTGAATTAATTCTACCAAGTTGATCAGACAAGCTAGAATAAAGCAATCAACAATAAAGCGCAAAGAAGTCGAAACATTCAATATAGAAAATAAGGAACAAGAGTTAGAAACTCACAATCAATCCAAATAAAGCTTCAAATCGTGGACGAAACGGGAGAGTTTAGGTCTCCATAAAAATAAAACAAAAGACAATTAGGGTTTAGGGTAAAACAAAGTCAGTCGGCTCCTCACGTTCGGCCTACCCTAGATTGTCGTATGAATGTATATATATATATATATATATATATATATATATATATATATATATATATATATATATATATATATATATATCATATACTAATTTATCTATCTAATCTATACTATATAATATTAATATAGTAAGCTAATTCTGTCTATCTACGGTAGTAAGTGATTGGAGCCATGTTCCGCCTCTTCCCGTAAGCATTCACCGGCCCATTCATCATTCGTATCTCGGCCCATCTCGACTATAATTTGTTCAATGTGAGCTATTCCAAATTTCCTCCAAAATACCTGAAATATATAAAAAACACGTGTAGACTCCGAAAATCAAATAATACAAATTAACTATAAAATATATAAAATATGCATGAAAATGACCTAATATAATATACCAATATACGACTAAAATAGACTCTATCAACATCCTTGACTAGAGGAAAACCACTGCTTCTAGCAATTATAGGCTTTTACGATCCCAAGTTATATGTCATCACTCATTCCTTTTAGAGTGTTTTGACGCTCTTCTAGAGCCATTTTCTCATATAAATTTATTGCTCGATTATATCAACAGTCATTCGAAGACTAATTTTGACGCTCTTTTGGAGATATGTATAAGGTTTAATTATGCCAAATATAGACTTTATACAAATACTCATTAGTTATTTCATCCTGAAAACTTCAGGTTTTCCATATCATCAAGTACCAAGCTCTAAACAATTCTAACATTTTCATGTGATGATTCATTCACAATTTGGGAGATTACAAATCCAATAGGTAAACCATCATCTTTGACTTGTTCTTCCACATTCTCCTTGATGTGGGAGTCGACTCATACATGATTATCTATAATCATTATCAAAATTATGACCAGTATCCTAACAATGGTCGCGCGTACCGTATCCTCTTTATGTCCTCTGCTAGAGGTAACAATATATATTGCATCTGGCAATAAAAGAGGTTGTTATGAACCATAGGTCATTTAGCTAGCTATTTATTTGAGTTCTACCATACCCAAGTAGATTAAGAACAAGATCCCAAAATAAAGAGTCTTCGGGCTCTCAAGAATAAATTTATTGATTTCACACAATTTAACATGGATTTGCTTCAAATTTTTCTCCCAAATCATCATTGGTTGAATAAAATTGGCATTATCAACCCATAATGGTTTCTTCAAGAAACAATTCCAATGCATATACATATACATAAAATGCAAATCAAATCAAATAGATAAATAAAACATAGATTCCATGTGGCTCCAAATAGCCAAATTATACTAATAACAAACCAAATACGACCAAGTTTGCAAAATCAAAGGTGTTGGATCATCTAGGCTCTTTTGTTGATAAGCTTTCATATGTAGAGATAAGTTTATCTACTTCAAGATATAACTTTTATTAACACAAACAATATATATAATATAAAACCACATATGTTTATGACATACAAACTCTTAACAAGTTGTTTCTTCTGGAAACGGTTTGAGTTTTGAAATACAAAAAGTAAATTGAGATATATACACCTCACAAGAGAATAACAAAAGTAATCTCAATAAAAATAAATACACTAGAAACATAATTAAAATTTATTTGACCACTTCAGGTGTATATCGATTCAGATATTCATCATTTGTTTCAATAAACATCACATATAGATTAATATGTCAACTTAAAGTGATAGGTTCAATAACTATCTCCAATTTAATTTATATACAAATCAACTTCATGACACTTAAATAATGTCAACTTCTGGTAACCAGGAATCAAACAAGTTTAACCACTTCAGGAGTTTATATTTCACATTCTATGAAACAAATCATATATGAAACAAATAGTTACAAGTACAAGATGGAATCAACAATATCATCTTAGCTCATCACTACAAAGATGAGGCTAATATTTAATCGATGCATGATGACGTTATTTATTCATCAACTTATCAATGTATCAATTCATATGGATATCATTTATCATATATCCGTCCAATATATGGTCAATTTATCTAATAACCATATCTATATCACATATGCATCGTCAACCCCAAATCGCACATAATTTATCAACGCTCTAAATTCATATATATCAAAGTATATTAGCACTATGAGATGATTTATGATATAAAATCTACATGTGCAATCAATAACGTCATATTGCAATTAGCAACTAAATGGTAATCCATATTTAATGTACGAGATGAACTCATAACACACATATATAATCACTCATGATCAAGAGGCACAAAAATCATAATTCAAATATATGATGTTTAAGCTTGCCTGACCGCAAGCTCAATCGCATATACCAATATTGAAAATCAGCCCAACTCCATCACGAGCCTTAAAGTAGAGTTCAATCTTCTAGGATTCGCCTCATTTTATCATGATACCCTAGTGTGGATCCGTGGACAAACCACTCACATGACACCATCCATCACCAAATCAAAATATTAATAAATTATAATCATGGTTTATTTAAAACACATATCATATAACATAATTATATCCATCCTTATGTATAAGGCCTTAAACCTTTTGAAATTCAAATTAATCAAGCAAGGAAAGTCAACGTACCTCTTATGTGAGCAACGCATACATAATCACACTCCAAAACAGATTTACAATATAATCATAATGCCTTATTTTGATTATCTTTCCAATTGGTGACAATCTATTTTTATTCACTATCTACTTCGAGAGATATTACTTTTCATCTACTCCAGGAGATGATGATAAAAATATAATATACAAATAAAACAAAACAATAATCATTACTCATCGCTACATGAAAGATACTTATTAATTCCTTCATCACTACGGGGATGCAATTTATCAATCACATCAAGTGATTCATAATATCAATTTCTTTACTTTTATCCACTTCGAGGGATTTAATATTTTCTACTTTGGGAGACCAATTAAATTATTTATAAATAAAATAATAAATTAGAAAAATCAAATTGTACTTACCTCCCCTTACCTCTACGACGGCGCGGGACTATAGGGCTAATAAGTTAGTTTGTAAATTCTTGCCTATTGAATAGGCGCACCACTTCGGAATTGATATAATTTATGTATACATCCTCTTCGGGGGATGTATTTATCTACACCACTTGCTAAATCTCATCGCTTTTAGGAAGAGATTTTCCACTCATCGGATCCTTCACTTGGAACAACCCTAAAAGTTTGGGTCTTTTCTGTTATTTATCAAAAAAATATGTCAATTCGAAATTCTGATAATTTCAGGGCTAGTTTTGTAATTAACACAAAACTGCACCAAAAATCCTTCGTCTTCTTCGTTTTGGATTTTCAAAGGCGGCAACGGCATGACATCAGTTGTTCCTGGGCTCGCGTGCAGGTCGCCCATGGAGTCAGAACCGCCGCGGGATAGTTTCCGAGCCTCGATCGGCATGATGAGAACTTCTCGCTCAAGGCGGAAGATCTTGTTTGACGCTCTGCGTCGATCGATGTGATGAGAACTTCTCGCTCCCGACAGAAGATCTTGTTCGACGTTTTTTGTCGATCGACGTTATGAGAACTTCTCGCTCTCGGCGGAAGATCTCGTTCGACGTTCTGCGTCGATTGGTGTGATGAGAACTTCTCGCTCCCGGCGGAAGATCTCGTTCGACGTTCTGTGAGAACTTCTCGCTCCCGGCGGAAGATCTCTTCGACGGTGGCAAAATCAGGCCGTTGAAGCCGCCGCCTGGCCTTCAACTCGGCTACCGAACAAGGCCGAGGTTCAATTGATAATCAATTGACGTTTTTAGACAAATCACATTAATTAATAGACATACACATGTGAACAGTTTCAAAATTGATTTAGAAATCATATAAATTAATTAAAATTCAACCTTTACCAAGACGTGGAATTCATAAGGGCTTTGTTCAAAATCAAGTAAATTTATCACATGATAGGATCATGTGATAAAATTCAACCTTTACCCAGTGGCGGATCTGTATGGGGGGCTCGAGGTGGCTGAAGCCCCCCGCTGGCTAAAATAAGGGTATATGTGTATTTTTATATATCTGTTAATTAAGTATTATATAGAGGTAAAGTAGAGAAATATCATTCAAGCGTGTTAGCCCAGTGGATAAGCCACTGGATGAATTTAAACGGAGCAAATCCTCTGCCCCATTTCCCCACCCCAAATCCCTGTCCCACGTAAATATTTGGCCTCCAAATTTAAATAAAAAAAATTAAAAAAAATATATTTAGATTCTACATACTTATTATAACATATTTGAAAAAAAAAATCTTAAAAAATTGAATTATAATTTTTTTTAAAAAATATATAGTAAAACAACAACTTTTTAAAACTTAAAAATATCTTTATATCTCGTTTGAATTATTATAATTTTTGTAGGTTGATTTTTTAAGATTTTTTTTTTCAAATATGTTATAATAAGTATGTAGAATCTAAATATATTTTTTTAATTTTTTTTATTTAAATTTGGAAGCCAAATATTTACGTGGGACAGGGATTTGGGGCGGGGAAATGGGGCAGAGGATTTGCTCCGGAATTTAAAGGGAGTGGGACATCCCTGGTTCAATTCTCAGCGCCCTCCCCTTTTTTTGTGCATCTGTTTTGTTTTTTTAAAAAAAAAGGCCAACGGCAACCCTCCTTCTTTGTTGTTTTCTTTTTTTTTAAAAAAAAAAACGCCAACCCTCCTTTTTATTTGTTGTTTTTAAAACACCAACCGCATCTGTATTTTTAAAAAACACTAACCCCCTTTCTTCCTTTGTTTTTTTTAAACACTAACACCTTTTTTTCCATATAATTGATACTTATAATGACTAACACAATATTAATTGAAATTCAACAAATAGACATCTGCCGTTTTATTTTTGTTCTAAGTACACAACATCAAGCAACTTGTTCATTACCCCAACAAATTTTTTTTTTGGATTGAAGTAGATAGCATACAACATTTTTGTTGTTGTCGAATTACACAGACAATTTAGATTTTATGGATACCCAGGGTACCCCGCGCCCGCAATACCGGACGGACTTGGACAATATATTAAACCCGCGAAGTGAGCTTAGCCTGGCCCGCGCGCGCTTGCAACACCGGGATAATAATTGGGGTAAAACCCGCCCCAAGCTCGGCACATGCCCACGTTTTCCCGTGCCTAGTTACATTACAGTTGTTAGTGATGTAGGTTCTTGAATCCGCAAAACAGTATAGTGGCGTTTTTAGTGTCATTCAACAAATAAGCAGGACTGACGGTGTCAACGGTGTATATAAGTACAACCTTAGACTCGAACGTTTCAAATCGTCATTTCTTGGAAAAAAATTTCAGCCCCCCCTTACAAAAATTTCTGGATCCGCCACTGTATATACCCATGTATAAAGAAGAGACATTGAATTCATACCTTTGACTGCAATTCATACCTTTGATTGCATAAGGAAAAATTACGATGCAGACTACCGTGATCGGAGGGCGCTCCGAACATCGACGGATTTGATAGGGCGTGAGCCGAGCACCTGCATACGCGTCTTGATGGTGTCTACGGGGAACATGGGCTGCTGGTGATAAGTTAGGCGGCGTACGTGGGAGAGGTGAACAATTAGGGTTTTAGTTTTTTTAGAAACTATCGTGCTGATAACGTGTTATAAAACTAGGGTAAAGAAAAGATGTGAGAATATGGCAAAGAAAAGATGTGAGAATATGAGATTGTATTCAATTGATCTCTCTTGTGGAGTATCCATTAATACAATATATAGGAGTCATATCGAAGAAGTAAAACTCTATCTATGTAAAGTGTATATCTTTGTACATCCACATAATAATAATAATAATAATAATAATAATAATAATATTATAACAGAGCCCGAGTTTTTTTTGTCCAATTTGAGTGGCGCCCATTGTTTTCATCGACAATGTTGGCCTGTTATTTACATGTTTTTCATATGACCGCCAATCTATATATCTGTATAACTACTTAATTTCGTATACTTTCTGCTGACGTGGCGCGCTCTCCTTATTTCACTCCCTTCTGACCAATCACATTCTTTCCTTTTTTTTTTCCTTTTTTTAATTTGCTTTCAATTTTCTCCCCCCTCTTCACAATTGGGAAAGAACGCTTTGTTAGGGTTCAGTTCTCCTCCGCCGACTTCGATCGTGGCATCCTTCGCGCCTCATGCCTTCGTTTTCCTCCTCCGTTGAAGATATCTCGCCTCAAAACTCTGTCTTCTTCCTTCGCCGAGGTTAGACCGCCTCCCGTCACCATCTTCCTCACTGAGTTTCAATTTTCGTTTTTCTTTCCCACAATTTGCACTAAAGAATGATTAGGGTTGATTTCTCTCCCACGCCTTGCCTCTGCCGGTTCCCTCCTTCTCCCGCACGCCTCTTCTCCCATTCTTTCTACCTCCTATCTCCCAGACACCTCCTCTTCTCCTAAATCGAAGTTTGATCTTGCCTCTGCCGGTTCCCTCCTCTTCATCGCCTATTCGCTGATTTCGCTCGCCGTCTTTTTCCAATCGCATACCGAATCGAGCGACTGGATCTGCAACTCTAACTCAGACGCCCGGATTATTGCCGAGGTCAGACCAAGAATCATCACCTTCAATGGCCACGCCAACGATTGGAAGCCGGTTGACACTTGACAGCCACGAATTCCCTCTCCTTCCTGCTCTTGACCCTCGACGGTTGTAGTTCAGCATCCAGGATCTTCCCATGCCAATGGCAAACCGTAAGCCCCAAATCCTTTTCTTTTAGTTTCATCCTCTCTCCTGTTCTTTTTAATGAAAATTTAGGGTTCGCCTTCTGTATCTTTGTTGAATTGTCAGTTTGTATTTTACGTGTTTCTCTAGGCGTGATGTATTGATTTCTTCTTCTCCGCCATGACTAGAATGCTTTAAGTCCTACATCGATTTAACACATATGTCGTTCAATAATAATTTTGTTGTTTTATACTTTCCAAATATTTGTTTATATTTTATTTGGTCATTCCTTATAATAAATATTATATATATTTTTTCCATTGCAACCGCGCCATGGCGCGGGTATTACACTAGTTAGTTAATTAATGCTGTATTAAAAAAGGTAAAAGCTAGTTAAACATTAGTGGGCTTTCCGATGGGCTGAGTGGGCTGGCAAATGCTCGTGTTGAGTTGAGCCCTTATCCACTGATCCTTGGTACACATAAATATGCCTTGGCCTTTAATGTCTTAAAACTATTTTTTGTGAGCTATTGGTAAGATAATAGTATAACAGGTAATGATTATTAACAACACGTTTTCCATAAAATTGTATAACAAGTTTTTTTTTTTTTTTTTTTTTTTTTTTTTTTTTTTTTTTTTTTTACAGTAGGCAAAAATTTGGATGTACTAACGACATCCATGATCATCTCGTAAGATGATGTTCTGGAACTCACAACAAAAAGCGCTCAAAATAAAATTACAGTTAAGGTGAGATTTGGCAATAAAATCAGCTGCACCATTGGCCTCTCGATAGCAATGCTGAAAGATGATACTCTCGAAATCTCTTCTAAAAGAAAGGATCTCTTGGACAATTTGAATGATCTCCCATGGACTATTGTTCGCATGATTGATGGCGTCGATGACAATCGAACAATCACTCTCAAGAATCAATTTACGGATCCCCATCTCCACTGCCAATCTTATACCTGTATAAACAGCAAGAGCTTCTGCCAAAATGACAGAACCCATCCTAACATTACATTTATGTATCCGAATAACCTGACCATCATTATTCCTCACAACACAACCAACTTGTGGTTGAGTATCCCTTTTTACCGAAGCGTCCACATTGATCTTAACTACATCTATTGGAGGACATTTCCATTTCATTTTATCAGGAGGCCTAGCACGTTTAGGTAATTTCGTGTTAATCTGACTTTTATTCCAACAAGAGATATTATCAATAGCTCGAGTTAACACATAGATCATACTTGTATCAGAAAGATTGCGGAAAATAATTCCATTTCTGAGCTCCCAAATTGAATGCCATAAATGACATAGATCAGTAAAATCTAGATTAAGAGCCCTAGTATTTATAATATTCTCTTGAACATCACTTGTTAATGTCGGGAAAGTGAAACATTTGTTCAACTTAACACCCAGATTTTGAATAAGAGATTTTGTAATTTGACAATTAAACAATAAATGATTTGTATCTTCAATATCAGAATTACAAAGAGAACAAATACTAGGAACTCTATTTATATATCTATTTAACCGGGCAGTTGTTGGCAGGATATCCAAGAAAATTTTCCAAATAAAATTTTTAGTATTCGGAGGGATATTAAGATTCCAAATCCAATCTGCTGGAAACTTCGGCGTTTTCCTAGTTTTATATAGCGAGGAAGTAGATTTAACAGAAAAACTACCATTATTACTGTAAATCCAAATTAACTTGTCTGGAATATTAGTTACAGGAATATGGATATTAGTAATTGCTTGAACTATATGAGAAGGAAAGATAGAATTTAACTTATTAGTATCCCAAGAGTTGGTATTTGTAAATAAATCGCATACTTTTAAATTAGGATCACGATCATTCCGAAATCTATGAAGATATTGCTCATCTACCCAAATGTCAGACCAAACATTAATGGTTTTCCCATTACCAACTAACCAGAGCAATCCTTTAGAGAAAAGATCCCTAATATTTAGAAGCCTACCAAATTGCCAAGAAGTTTTAGATCTACCTCTTTCCATAAGAGATTCTGTCGAGAGATATTTATTCGTAATTACCTTAGACCAAATATTATTTGGATCAGCTATGATTCTCCACAGAAGTTTCATTTGCATACCAATATTAATTTGCTCAGCTGTTTTAAACCCTAACCCACCATCTTTTTTAGGAGTGCACAGATGTTCCCAGCTAATTAGAGGATGATAGTTATCAGATTGAATTTTATTCCAAAAGAAATTTTTGTTGATCTGGTCAATTTTTTGTAGAACTCCTTTTGGAAGAAGAAATGATTGCATTAAATAATTTGTTTTAGAATTTAAATTTGCCTGAATTAGTACCGATCTGCCAGCTTGAGAGAGAGCGTTAGATTTCCACTTGGACAACTGCTTTTTAAGACTATTAATCGCCTCATCAAACAAGGTATTACTAACCCTACCACTAATAAGTGGAATACCTAGGTATTTTTCCATAGACTTCGTAACTGGAATGTTTAGCTGTTGAGCAAGGGACTGGGCTTTACTGACAGGAATATTTTTAGAGACTTGTAAAGAACTTTTGTTATAATTTATAGTTAATCCAGACATATTGGAGAAAGTATTTAGAAGATTTCTAATTGTATGAAGACTTAAATCATCAGCGCGTCCAAAAATTAAGGTGTCATCTGCAAAGGAAAGGAATGGGATAGGATCACTGTTATTTGTAAGTTTGATTCCAACCAAAGGGTCATATTCCAAAGATTCTTGTTGCAACATTCTCCCTAAAAGTTCCATAACCAATACAAAAATATATGGTGCAAGAGGATCCCCTTGTCGAATTCCCCTATGAGTATGAAATGTATGGCCGGGCAAATTATTAACTAAAACTGAAAAGCTAGTTTTAGTTAGGCATGTCATAACCCAATCAATCCATCTCGAATCAAAACCAAATTTATTAAGAATGATTCGAATAAAACTCCAGCTTATTTTGTCATAAGCTTTCTCCATATCTAACTTTAAAGCCATCCACCCAACCTTACCTTTTTTGTTATGAAAAGAGTGGAAAACCTCATGAGCTATTAGTATATTATCCTGAATATTTCTACCTTGTACAAAAGCTCCTTGAAAAGGATTAATAATACGTGGTAATATTGGCTTCAAACGATTAGCCAAAATTTTCGAAATAACCTTATAAATAGTATTGCACAGACTGATCGGGCGGTAATGGTTAATATTACTAGGCACATCAATTTTAGGAATAAGCGCAATGAATGTTGAATTTACTTCATTGAGTAGCACACCAGAATGGAAAAAAGATTTAACAGCTTTGCAAACCAATTTACCAACAATATCCCAATATTTTTTATAGAATTCTGGTGGAAAACCATCAGGGCCTGGAGACTTATCATCTGTCATTGAAAAAAGGGTATCCTTTATTTCTTCATCCGAAACATGTTGTGTCAAAATTCTATTTTCAGATTCAGTAATGGTTTGATCAATTAAATTTAGGAAATATGGATTACTACTAACCGGTGCGTTATTAGAAATAAATCTTTCAGCCAATTCATTCGTAATTTCGTCTCTAATTTGATCCTCATCCTCAATTACTAAACCATCTTTATTTGTAAAATTATGAGTAATATTTTTAGAATTTCTTATTTTAGATACTGATTGGTAATATTTAGTATTTCTATCTCCAAATCTTAAAAAATTTGATTTTGCTCGTTGTTTCGAGAAGGTATTATTAAAGTCCATAAGTGCCTCACGCTTACTTAACAACCTATTTCGCCTACCAGTTATGGAATCATTAAAATTCCCAGTAATTTGTTGTTTTTGAAGTAACATAAGCTGATCTTCAATATCTTTTATCTGTCGGAAATTATTATTAGGGTGAGACTTGCACCAGATCTTTGTATTTTTTTTAAGTAGTTTCTGTTTTTGTAGAAGTGTAAACATAAACGATCCATGAAGCTTATTCTGCCAAGTTGATTTAACTAACCTGTTATAGTTATCATTACTAGTCCAAGACATTTCAAATTTAAAGGGAGAACCAGCTCTAATTTTGGTACTTCCTATGGACATAGACATTAAGGAATGATCTGAAGTCGTAAAAGGATGATTGTGTACTGATAAATTAGGGAAATGTGTTAAGATATCTGTATGTACCATTACTCTATCCAATCGCTCATAAATATTATCAATAGGATTTTGACTCTTCCTCCACGTTATTGGACTACCAGTAAAGGGGATTGTATGCACATCTAACTCTTCCACAATTTGTCGAATTCGCATAAATCTATTTGCCTGCGGGACTAGCCCACCAATTTTTTCAGAACCTGTTTCGATTTCATTGAAATCTCCCATAATCAAACATGGGAGAGATTGCTTCTGAATAACAACAAATAACTCATTCCAGAATCTATTTTTATCTATTTGATTTGAAGGAGCATAAATGAAAGTAATAATAAAGCTAAAGTTATCAATATTAACCCGGTAAATAATGTACTTATCTGATGCTGCGATTTGTTGTAAATGTTGTGTAAATTTCGAAGTCTTAAGTAAAATCCAGAAGCCCCCTTTTGTTCCAATTGAGGCGACGTGATGAGCATTATTAAAACCTGCCCGAATATAGAGTGATTGAGCCGGAGGCTCGGTTGATTTGGTTTCAGTAAGGACTAACATATCCAGTTTATTTCTTTTTTGAATATAAGCTAAGTCTTGCCCCAGATTTGCTTTTCTTACACCTCTAATATTCCAATATGCGATGTTTGTCATTTAATAAAATGTTTTATACAAACCCGCTTTGTAAGCATTTCTAAGACCAACAATAACCATAACAGACAATATTGAGTAACCCTGAAAAAACTAATTATAATAACTTGGTAATTATATATAATATTCCTTTGTTTTTTGTTAAAAAAATTGATGTTATAAGCTACATGGTTACTCATCCCCAGATTTAATAAAGAAATGGCATGACGAAACTTAGATTTACTCGGAACTTGAAAGTCCACCCATATATGTCGAACAAAATGGAACTCACCATCTTTGAAAGCAAATAGGGGGGGTATTAACCAAAATTGTATAACAAGTTGATATTCAAACCGTTCAACCAACCATTAGGTATATCTTTTAATCCCTAGAACTTGCTCAATTCGATGAAATGCATCAAGATTCAAATCGATATGATTATTCTATCATGCCCGTTGCTTTTCATGATTTTTGAATGATTGTTGTCAATTAGAATGTAGTTTTATATTGCAATGTCACATATTTGTGTTGCTATTTAGGCGTAAGCTCAGGAAATTTCATTGAGCTAAATTAGTAAGCTCGGCTGATGTAGCCGAGATGAAGCATGAGGCTTGGCTCCTGGGACGAGGTTACGTTATATGCTCGTTTATTGTCATATTCATGGTCAAGTGTTGACTTTAGCTTTTGCTATATTGAATGACTGTTCTTAGGGGCGGAGGGAGGGGGCATGTGATGGCTCAAGTCTCCCCTGAAAAGTTTTAAAAAATAAATAAAATAAAATAAACAATTGTATATATAACAGGTGCATATGAAATAAAAGAACATTCTGGCACAGTTGGCTGAAGGCTCTAGTAAGGTGGAAAGAGATGGGGGTTCAAATCATCGCCTTGTTTTTTTCATTTTTTTTAAAAAAAACTCCTTAATGCTACAGTAACGTGCTAAGGCGAGACCTGAGAGAGACAGCAAGGTTCACGAACTCCAGGTTCGATGGCTGGCTCGAAACAGCGAGTCCCCCTGAAAATATTCCTCCCTCCGCCCCTGACTGTTCTAAATATTTGAGTTTCAAGTAATTGAAGGAGGACGATGTCTATATATATAACTTACAAGTTAAAATGGAAATGAATCAGCGCATGGAAAGTGAGGACAATGTATAGCAACTAGAATTGGGTGACTTTGGACAAAAATATGAATTTCTTATGTGAAATTCTGAAAAATTCTAGTCGGGTCATATGAAATCGGGAGTCGTGTCGGGTTTAATTTTATTTTTTTATTATTGGCTTTCCCTCCCCTTATATTTTATATTAATTTTCGCCTCATTTTTCAATGTGAGACTCTACGTACCCACAAATCCTAACATTCCAAATGAATTAGTTTGATTTAACACCAGAGACATGATGCTCTGCTCAATCAATCAATCAGCAAAACAGCCCTCTCTTTTTTTCTCTTATTGTAGTAGTGTAGTTCCTTGAAAATTAACTTAAAAGTGAACATAAGGAGACCAGTTAATGAATTGAAAGTCCTGGCGATCGATAAGCTCAGATTTCACAAATGAGGTCCTATGGAAGCATACCCTCGACGAGATTCACGAAGAACCTCGAAAGCCTTCTACAAGGTTCGCATGCACACTCGACAACTTTCGATTTGACAATGTTCACGCAAACCCCTGATAGGTAGGGTTGTGCATAACCCAGTATCTGATACGACACGATATGTTGGATACACAAAGCCAATAACATTGAAAAAGCTAATCTGAACACGACACTATAACTATAAGTGTCGGGTATCTGACACGAAAACACGAACGGTTTCGTATCGGATACGCATGTAATACGACACGAATCATTAATAAAAACTTTTTTTTTTTCTGAATGGTTTGACCTGCAGTGCCTGTACAGTACCA
The DNA here is from genome assembly GCA_963922045.1 of Persicaria maculosa. Lineage (NCBI taxonomy): Eukaryota > Viridiplantae > Streptophyta > Magnoliopsida > Caryophyllales > Polygonaceae > Persicaria > Persicaria maculosa. The sequence goes on from OY998259.1 coordinate 61,643,209, forward strand.
GAGTGCAGAGGAGAGAGCGTCGAACAGTGAACACGCCAGATCTGAATATTTTAGGCTGCAACCCCAATATTCGAACTTGGAAGCAAACAATTGAGTTAAAACCAGAAGGAGCAGCAAAGAGGAATGGCACGGGAGATGTAGATGTATTTAATTAGTAATTACTCCTCCGTAGTACAGTAGAAAATTGCAATATATATATATATATATAGCAAAATGAGGAATGGTACGATGTTATCTTCACCTCTGAGTGTGACTGATCTGGTAGCTGGATGGACCTTTTCAATTCCACAAACAAAGGTAATGTATGCATGTGCATTCCGACGCATCAAATTAATGTCAGCTGCTGCCAACCAAAATATTTGTTATTAATTTGCCCATTTCTAAACTTTATTGATACTAATACTAATACTAATAATTATTATTATTCTTATATATTATATATTATATGTAAAAACTTAAAAAGGTTGCAATCTAGACGGCACCGGCATAAATGGGGAAGGCATGGCGGTTGGGCATCTGTGGAAGTGGTTAAGTGTTTTAGCATACTGACAACTACGCCCATGTTACCTGTTGCCTGTCATTTCCCATTTCTATTAACTACTCTCTCTCTCTCTCTCTCTCTCTCTCTCTATATATATATATATATATATATATATATATATATATATATATATATATATATATATATATATTTTTGATTAGGAAAGAATTCGGGCGAGTATGCTCTACCCGGCAGCATCCTTACGGATGAGGTCTAAAAGACCTAAATTGGTTTGAATATCGACTCATCGGGCAAAGTGGCAAAGGTGTGCAACCTTGTCAGCCACTTTGTTGCCCAAACGGAGCACATGAAAGAAGGACACTTCTTCCATAGTCGATAGTAAGGTTTTAATATCACACAGGATCAACTCGATTTCCCATGGACATGAAATGTTTTTGTTGAAGTAATTTATGATAATCGAGGAATCGCCCTCAATGTGGAGTTTCTTAATGTGTAGTTGGATTGTTTGTTGAATACCTAATTTTAAAGCAAGTGCTTCAGCTTTGATTGGGCTTTGCAAACCAAGCTTTTGATAACTTATGTTTATCGGACGACCCTTCCAATCACGGATAACGGAACCAGCCGTACTATTCCTATTTGGTAGAGAGGAACCATCAAAGTTTAGTTTGAAGGTACCACAAGGAGGTTTCCGCCATTTAGTATCTTTTCCTTTTTTCTTTTTGTTTTGTTGCTCATAATTTGTGGTGATATGAAATTGATCAATCTCAAAATCATCATCCGTCTTCGAAGCGGTTTTCCAATTGAGTATTTGGTTCTTGATGAAATGTATTGAGGCGGTCCGTTGTGGTATAGGGACTTGCCTAAAGATTAATTGGTTATGGGTATACCAAGTGTACCACCATGCAAATGCAAGCTTCATTTTAGCCTCAGGACTTAGGGACTGTCCTAAGACGGAGACAATAGGTTTGATATCTCTATCTCTGTATATCATGTTAGCTATGATGGAATCAATTCTTTGAGAAAGCTGGTAAAGGGTCCGAACATAGGGGCATTCCAACAAAAGGTGGGCCTCATCCTCAGTCGCGCTATTGCAAAGGCTACAAGTAGTGGGTACTGACACATTGAGTATATATTATCAATGGATTTAATTATATCTACTAATTATATAATCTTGCACAAAATTATACATATAATGCTATTTGTGAAATATTTTGCATCATAATTTAATAAAATGAGGATCCAAGCACACGTAACCTTAACCGCTCAAAGAATTTTTTTTAAAATTTTTTTATCGATCTACGGAGTATAAAGTTATTTTCACAACTTTTTTAAAGTAACTTAACTCGTAATTCGATCCTGAGACCATCTTTAACCATGGAAAATCTCTTACCCTTTTTTTATCATCTTTCTATCCTAATTTTAAATCTCATTTATTTATTTTTTTAAATTTTTCACGTTTTCTACCTCTTTATAAAAAAAAATTTCTTTACAACCATGAGGAAATCTCTTTAAAAAAAAGGTTTCTACCTCTCAAATTTATTTTCATTTTTTCTTTTCATTTATTATATATGTACTATCATATCTTTCCCTTTACTTTTTCATTTTATAAAAAAAAATTTAAAAGCGAAGAAGTTTTCTCCCTAACCTGTTCTATTCTTTTAGCTTAGGCAAAAATGCATAAAACCACCCTTTATTCACCTTTGTTTGCAATTAACCACCCCTTATTCAAAAAATTTCACTTAACCACCCTTTATTCACCTTTGTTTGCAATTAACCACCCCTTATTAAAAAATTTTCACTTAACCACACATAATAACAAATTGTTTGCAAGTAACCACCCATCCTCCCATTTTTCTTTAAATTCAACTTAAAAGTAAGAGACGAAAATGCCCCCAAATTTGGTCATTTCGGATTTCGCGTAAAACCAGTCCCGTGTAGATCCGAGTTGACTTGAACTCGAGTTTGGCCTGATTTCGGGTCAAATCGGGTCGATTTCGGATCAAATCGGGTCGATTTCGAGTTTGTCAATTTCTATTTTTTAAATTAAAAAAATCATGATTTGGTAATTTTGTGATAATGCTAAAATTAAAGACGTGGTTCTTAAGTTCTAGCGCTTGTAATTATATACTATATTTGATCTAAAATATTTGATTTTTACTATTTCTTGTAATTTTTAATAAAATTTAAAATATCTAAAATATCAAAATTTTAAATAATTTTTTAAAAATAAATAATTTCATGCAATTAGTATTAAGTAGGGGTGGGCACGGGACGGGACGGGACGGGATTGAGCCGGGACGGGACTCGTCCCGCGAAATTTTTACGGGACGGGATTGACACTTTTTTTTCGGGACGGGATCGAGACGGGATCGGGACGGGACGGGCCTTGTCCCTCATATAAAAATAATAAAATATTATATAAATTTGCAAAGTGAAAAATGCTTTCATAATTCATTAATTTGTATAATATGTTGAATACGGTATTATTCTCAACTATATTATTCAATAATAATAATAATAATAATAATAATAATAATAATAATACTATTATTAATTCATACAATGATTGTATAATTAGTTATAATGTTGAACATATTTGGCTACATTATCTTACTAGATCGGGACGGAAAGGGATTGAGACGAGATTCACCAGATATTGTCTCATTATCGATTGATAATTGGGAAGAATACTGTATTTAGCTATTTGCTTCTTGTATCGATTGATGATGGCACTATTGTTGGGGACACTTTGGTTGTGGGGGAGGTCTTGGGTCTGATTATGGCGGAGGGTCCCCGCTTTGGCCTTCATCTTAATGTGGATAAGACCGAGGTTTTTTGGCCTACAGAAGACCCCAGAAGTTGGCTCCCTGGGGTTTTCCCCCCCTCTATTGCTCGGCCTTCACGTGGTGTCAAAGTTCTGGGTGGGCCTGTCAGTGCGTGCCCTGTTTTCGGCACCGACCTTGTGGCGAAGAGAGTGACTAGGACCATAGAGCTTATGGACTCCGTCGCAAAGATTGAGGATCCACAGTGCGAGTTGCTTCTGCTTCGGGCTTGTACGGGTATTTCGAAACTTTACTTTGCTTTGCGTACTTGTTCCCCGCGTGTCTTTGGGCCGGCCCAGCTCTCCTTCGATGCGGCACTCCGTTCTAGCTTGGAGCGTATTGTCACTGCATCTGGGCCTGGGTTTGGTGATTGGCAGTGGCGGCTTGCCACCTTCCCTTTTCATTTTGGTGGGCTCGGAGTATATGCTGCTGGGGATGTCCTACATTATGCTTTTTTGGCGTCTCGTTTGCAGTCTGCTAAGTTGCAGGCTAAGCTCCTAGGCTCTTCTGGTATTATTGCTGCTGGTCCTACTTTTGATGATGCTTGTCCTGCTTTTAATGAGACTACAGGTTCTGATATTCTACGCGATCCTAGTGAAATCGCTGCCCCCAAACTTATGAAGAAATTGGCAGATATATATTTCGCAAAGGTTGCTGCTGCATCAGACTCTGTTTTCTCTTTGACTCCACGACAGGTGGCATTGTGGAAGTCTCAGCAAGGTACTCACTCCTCCGATTGGTTGCGTGCAGTTCCTATTTCTGGGCTGGGGCAGACTATGAATGGAAGGACCTATCGTAGTGTGCTTAGCTATCGACTGGGTGTTCCGTTGTTCACGATGTCTAGGCCTTGTTCAGCTTGTTCCCGGATCTTTAATGGTGATGTCTATGGAGATCATGCTGTGTCCTGTCCTGGTACCGTGGGAATTAAACATCGACATAACCTTGTGCGTGACGCCTTATTGGATATCTGTTTTAGGGCTGAGATTTCTGTTGGTAAGGAAGTTGATATCGGTTTGGTCGATGGGCATGATAGGTCTCTACGTCCGGCAGATTTGCTTCTTTATTCATGGGACAGAGGGCGTGATGTTTGTGTTGATCTGACGGGATCTTCCCCCTTGACTCAGTCGGGGATGTCTGACTTTGCCCCTGGTCGTGCTGTTGTTGATGCTGCTCAACGTAAGTGTGTTAAGTATCGTGATTTGTGCACGGCAGCGGGTTATGGTTTCCTGCCCTTCTCCTTCTCTTCGTTGGGGGAGCTGGATACGGATGCTGTTACCTTGCTGAAGCGGATTCAGAAATTCTCAATTTCCCAGGATGCCGGGGCTCGTGCTGCAACTTATATTTTTACAAGACTTAGCTTTGTTATTGCTAAGGGAGTGGGGGCCCAGATAGTATCTCGGCTACCCACTAATTTCCTGTAGTATGTAATTATTTTTATAATAATAATAATAATAATAATAATAATAATAACAATAATAATGTCACGTTATAATTAAAAAAATAATAATAATAATAATAATACTTAATTTTATTGTTATTATTATAAAATAATTATACTTTACAGGAAAAAAATATAATATGATAATATAATAATAATAATAATTTTATTATAAAGTAATATTATTATTTAATTATATTATAATATTATATAATATTATTATTATTATAATCAATTAATATTATAAATTGAAAACTATTATTATAATTATAAATAATATTTGCCCAAATAATAATAATAATATTATTATTATAAATGGAAGATTATGATTATAATTATAATTATAATATTTTCTCAAAATAATAATACTAATAATATATTATTATTATTCTATAATATTATTTTTATAAAAATTATTATTATTATTATATGCGGGACGGGACGGGATTTGCGGGATCCCACCGGGATCGTCCCGCGTTTCGTCCCGCATAATTTTTGCGGGACGGGATCGGGACGGGATTCGCTATTTTGTCCTAAATCCCACCGGGATCGGGACGGGATCGGGACGGGACCGGGACGGGATCGGGATTTGCGGGATTTGTGCCCACCCCTAGTATTAAGGATAGAATTGTTTTAATATTTTAATGTTTTTATCTTCTTAAAAATCAAATATTATCGACCGGAGAGAGTATTATACAATACAAATAAATATAAAAGTTGATTCGAAAATGAAAGATAAAGTGATTGTAATTATAAAATGTAATAAATTGGAATCTCCAAAAAAAAAATTAATCATATATAATTATAAATCAATCGGGTTAATCGGTTCACCAGATCGGTTGGGTCAATCGGGTCACCGGGTCTAAACCCAGATGACCCAAAAAATTACCCGATTTTCGGGTTCGGGTAGAAAAAAATTTTGGGTCAAAATTTTCGGCTCTTGACCAAAAAATTTTGGGTCGTTCGGGTCGGGTCAACCGGTTCGGATCGTGTTCTGACAGGTCTACTATCAAGCATTGCCAGAGGAGGGTGCAAATAAAGCGCCAATGACCGAAAGAGGTATAACTACATTTGACCTACTAGCAGAGGTGGGCATAACTTGCGTACATTAATGGTAATTTTGTATAAATAATAATAAAAAAAACTGTAAAACCAAATTTGGGTGCATTTTCGTCGTTTACTTTTAAGTTGAATTTAATAGAAGTTTAATTTAAAGAAAAATGGGAAGATGGGTGGTTACTTACAAACAATTTGTTATAAGGGGTGGTTAATTGCAAACAAATGTGAATAAAGGGTGGTTAAGTGAAAATTTTTGAATAAGGGGTGGTTAATTGCAAACAAAGGTGAATAAAGGGTGGTTTTATGCATTTTTGCCTTTAGCTTAAGGTATAAGTTACACTCAAGGAATTACCTTTTAGTGATCACCTTTTAGACTGATAACCAAAACGATGCTCTGGATGTACATCTGAACTGTTGAAGTCTAATATAATAGAATAATAGATCGAATAGATTTTATAAGTGTTTTCCATCTCTATTTTTATTTAATTCAGTGAAATTAAAAGATATGCATGCTATGAATTATATGGTTAGTTACTTAGTTGAATATCTTCCCACCGAAAAAAAATGGTTGTTGAATATCCTATATTTGTCTTTTGGGTTCACTGGGAAAATGCATGCATGTTAAAATTTTGTGTTTGTTTGTTGACTAGTGATTTGGGGTCCATGTGTACGGGTTCTAACTTTATATGCATATCAATTGTATGGATGATACATAATATAATCTATTTTTATATGTATTATACATCATATCCATGATCCATCGACAAATATTTTTTTGGGCTTGGTCGGGTCGGATTCGGTCAAAATAAATCTCAGATTGGTAGGATTTCGGTCTGAATTGGTTTGGACTCATTTGGATTTTCGGTCGAATCGGGTCGGTCTCGTTCGAATTTCAGGTCAGTATTAAGCCTGTGCAAAAGGCCCAACAGCACAGGGCCCCCAAAATTTTGGGGGCCCATATTTTTTTTTTTTAAATTATACTACCTATGTAAAAAAATAAATTCCAAAGAAGTGAAGAACTCCTCGCCACTGTAATTGAATTGAACACAACCCTTCCCACATGAAACGTCTCTCTCTCTCTCTTGACCTTCAAACTTCATACCCTTAAATTTAGTCTGTAAATTCGGTGACGATTTACCTTCTCTTCTACTCCCGATCGATATCCCAAATCTCAATCCCTCACTAAAGGCAAGCGTGAAATCATGCGATTCGGTTGATTTTCCAAAGATTTTCGTTGAGAAATCCCAACGGGATTATGGCGTGGCTCCACTTATAAATTTGGACATCTTCTTCCATTCATCCACAACTTTCAATTCTTCCAAGTTTGTTACTTTGTTTATCCAGTGAATTAACATTCAATTTCGTTTCTCATATATTCCCCCAAATGTGTCCGAAATTTCATCTTCAATTACGGATTCAATTTGTTTGAAATTTCACTTCCAGTATCTCAGATTTCAATTTTGTTTTATTAGGGATTCAATTTTGTTTGAAATTAGGAATTCAATAAGAGATTCAATTTCATCTCCAGTCCGAAATTTCATCAATTTGGTACTTTTAAACTTTAAAGTAATTATGATATATATTAGGAGTATGCTTGTTTTTTTCTTATTGACTATTACAATTTTAATACATTAGATTTGAACCATTTTATTTTTAGCACAGGGCCCCTCGGAACAATGGCACGACACTGGTTGGTCTCATTCAAGTTTCAAGTAGAAGCGGGTCTACGTTTGTTTCAAACTTTCAATTGTTTGAGTTGAAATTGTTGAATCATGTTTGTTCGAGACTTTCGGGTAATCAATTTTATTAAGTTGAATATGTATTTAATGCATTTGTGTACTTCAAAAATATTTTTCAAGTAAAATTAAATATATATGATTCAATATATAATCTACTTATTGTCTGGTAAGCTCGTTCTATTCATCATTAATTTCATTGAAATATGGTAATATTGGAATTATACAAGTGAGGAGTTCTTTCAACATTTTTAATTAAGAAATAGTTGTTCAAGGATATTCGGGTCGAGTTGAGAGTTAGGTCGGGTTGGGTCTAGTTCAGGTCGGCTCTGGTTTGAGTCGGATCTGGGTTGAGTCGGGTTTGTTTGTATTCGGGTCAATTCGGGTATCGTATCAATATCGGTTGGGCTCGGTTTCGGGTTCGGGTTATACACAACGCTAAATTAATTTTTGGGTTCGGTCGGGTTTCGGTTCAGGTAGGTTGTTTGGGTTTCTTGGGTTGGGTCAGATCCTGCTAGCTCTAGTGGTGACAGTGTTAGTGACAAATGTAGTGACACTTGGTGACACATGTGGTGACCGTCACATACTTGTCTATTGAACACCTAAAGAACCCATTGCTCTCATCAATGGTAGTATACATCAACTCATCCCTCCTCCTGTTCTTCTTCTCCACCTCCACTATAACCCACGTACCATGCTCGAGGAAATAAGCAAAAACACAAGCCCACGCATATAAATCCAAAAGCAAGGTGGGGTTTCTGAGAAATTAGGATAGGAGGAATTGTGATTCATTCATTGTTTTTCATTTCTTTGATCATTGTACAATGGAGCCCTTATAAAGGCAGTGTGCAACGACACTATAAGAGAGAGAGAGAGAGAGAGAGAGAGAGAGAGAGAGAGAGACAGACAGACAGAGAGGCTAATACAAACAAAGTTTACAGTTGCCTATTACTCTTCATGAAGGTTCCTTTGTCCACTAGCTCAAGGTTGTGTAATTGGGTTGTTGAGAGCCTTGAAGTTGGGCTATGTGAGCTTGAGCTGCCTTGGGCTGCATATGCTTCAATATCCCTCTTCGATCTAAGCTCGCGGAGGCAGAGGTTGGATCGCAGCCTAAGGAAACGAGCAGTTGGAAGCGATTTTGTGAGGAGATCAGCCAGTTGATCCTCGGATGAGATGAACGCCATTCGAAGTGTCTGAGCACGAACTCTTTCACGAACAAAGTGATAATCAAGAGAGAGATGTTTGATTTTGTGATGAAGCACTGGATTGCTGGAAAGATAGGTGTCTCCGATGTTGTCGCACCAAACAGTAGGTGGATAGTTGAGAGGAATCTGTAATTCGGCTATGACCAATTGAAGCCATAATGATTCACAGGTGGCGTTGGCAAGTGCCATGTATTCCGCTTCAGTGGAGGAGCGAGAGACATTGGGCTGCTTTTTCGAACTCCATGAAACAAGATTGCTACCATGGAAGATACAATAAGCACCAATCGAGCGGCGATCAGATCTGTCACTTCCCCAATCAGCATCACAAAAGGCAGACAATTGGTGAGAAGATGCAGAAGAAATATGAAACTGCAGATGGGCAGTACCATGAAGATACCGAATGATTCTCCGGACAACTTGAAAATGAATTTGAGAGTGGGACTGTGCATATGCTGGCACACAAGATTAACCGCATAGGAGACATCGGGTCGGGTGAATGAAAGGTATTGTAAACTGCCAACAAGGCTCCGATATAATTGTGAATCAGGGAAAGGAGCAGAGGGGGCTAAGGCATCATATGTGGTGGATAAGGGTGATGGGGTCGGCTTAGAAGTGGCAAAACCAGCTCGATGAGCAAGGTCAGAAATGTGTTTCTGTTGAGAGAGAAATAAACCATCAGGAGTTCTGAATATTTCAATTCCAAGAAAGAAATGAGCATTGCCCAGATCTGAGATAGAAAAGTGTGTGGATAGGCATGAGATGAATTTGGAGGAAATGGCAGGAAGCGATGAGATAATAAGAAGATCATCAACGTAAACAAGAACAAAGACACAATGATTTCAAAGTCTGTGAATGAAAAGGGAGGAATCAGCAATGGATGGAGTGAAGCCCATTATAATGAGGCGATCATTGAGTTTCGAAAACCAGGCACGAGGGGCCTATTTTAAACCATATAGAGATCTGTGGAGTTTGCAGATGAAACCTGGGAAACAAGGGTCATGAAACCCAGGAGGTTGCTGAATGTAGATGTCCTCTTCAATATCACCGTAAAGGAATGCGTTTTGTATATCAAACTGGCGAACGGTCCAATTTTTTTTTTTGTGGCAGCGAGGGAAAGGAGGAGGCGTATGGTTGAAGGTTTTGCAACAGGGCTAAAGGTATCATGGAAATCGATCCCCTCTAGTTGGTTGAAACCCTTGGCGACAAGGCGGGCTTTTCGGCGACTAATTGAGCCATCAGAGTTATGTTTGGTTTTAAAAACCCATTTAACTCCGAGAACATTGGATGATTCGGGTGGGGGAACAAGAGACCATGTTTTGTGGAGGTAAGGGCTTTGAATTTAGCCTCCATGGTCGATCGCCATTCAGGGAAAGGAGAGGCTTGAGTGAAACTGGTGGGTTCTTCAGGGATGACGGCGGAGGCATGAAAGGAAGGCTTGGAGGGCCATGGAATGGTCCCATCCATTCGGACAAAAGGTTTGGTGATGTGGTCTCAACCTCGAGTGAGCATAGGATGAGACGGAGGTGGAGATGGTGGGGCGATCGGCACCACAGGGACAGTGTTCTCAACAGCTTCATCAGGACAGGGAGGGTTTTGTGGAGATGGTGGATCATCAATGGGATTAATGGCCGGTGATGGTGGTGGGCTATCCGAGTCCAAATCCTCAGGTAAATGGGCCGGATTGTGAGAGAATTGGACTGGAATGGGCAAATTGGCCTGATCAGTAGGCTTGTAAGGAACAACATAATTTTTATTGAAAGTGGTGGCAAAGGGAAAAACATTTTTGTGAAAGATAACATCACGAGAAATGTATGTGCATTTGTCAACCCAATTATAACAAATGTATCCTTTATGATTTGGGGCATAGCCAAGGAAAATTGTGGGAGTGGAACGGAAAGCAAGTTTGTAACGATTGTAGGGCCGGAGATTTGGGAAGCAAAGGCAACCAAAAGTTATTAAAAAATTGTAATCCGGGGTGGTGTGGAAAATCATCTCAAAGGGAGATTTGTTTTGTAAAATGGGAGTGGGTAATTGGTTTTGAAGATAAACCGAGGTGGAAAAGGCAAGGTCCCAAAAGGTAAGGGCAAAGAGGCATGTTTAAGAAGTGTGAGACCCATGTCAACAATTCGGCGACGTCAACTCTTGACACTTCCATTTTGTTGGTGGGAGTAAGGACAAGTAAGGCGGTGTTCAATGCCAAGCTCGGAAAATAAAGGTTGCAAGGGTTTGAATTCCGTTCCATTGTCGGTTTGGACGGAAATTATATTTGTGGAGAAGTAATTTGTAACAAGGGAAATGAAATTTTTGATAAGAAGTGGAACTTGAGACTTTGCTTGAAATGAAAAAAGCCAAACGAATTGAAGTAATCATCCACAATTGATATGAAATACCTACTTCCATTGAAAGATAATTCATGTGCTAGACCCCAAACATCAAGAAATAACAATTGAAATAAACGGGTTGATCTAGACATACTAGGTGGGTGGGGCAAGACATGGGCCTTATCCCAACTACAAGACTCACAATGTTGGCCCAATGGGCTTATTTTAGGGTTGAGTGGGAAAAGTTTGCTGAGAACCGAACTTGTGATGCGAGAGGACGGATGTCCCAAATGGTGGTCCTAGAGGTCGGAGGTGGAGGGTGTAGTGACGGTGGTTGAGTGGGCTGCCGGTGAATATGACGTCGTCGCCGGCATGATATACATTCCATCCTTAACGGGTCCGATTAGAAGAGGAGCCTGGGTCTATGAGTGTTTCACCACAAAGAAACGATGATGAAATTCAAAATAAACCCCATTTTCAATGTAAAATTGTTTCACATATATCAAGTTTTTGTTCAAGGAAGGGGTATGAAGTAATTGATCCAAGCGAAAAGTATGAGACGGAGTAAGGAGAGAAGTGGAACCGTAATTGTGGATTGGAAGGGTAGACCCATCTTCTAGGGAAACTGTGTCTGTGCCAGCATACGGGAGCGAATTCAGATTGAGATTCGCAATATCCAGGGTGAAATGGTGAGAAGCAGTAGTGTCAAGGTACCAATTTGAGTTGGTATTGTTGGCTTGGAGGGAGCGAGGCGGAGGGGCCTGGTAGGCCTGATCGAATCTGTGCCAGCATCGCAAGGCAGAATGCCCTGGTTTCTCACAGACTTGGCAAACAGGGCGCGTGTCTGGTGCGCCGGTAAAGATGGTTGGTCCCCGACCACCCTATCCTCGTCCTCCATTGAAGGGAGCTCTACCAAAGGGAGTCCCACGACCACCGCCTCCGAGAGAAAAGGTATTGTAGTTGTCTCTGGTGGGAGCGGAACGACCGCCGCCTCTAGGGTTTCCTCGGCCGCTGCTTTTGTTGGTGGTCAAGTTGGCCTCTAGTGTTGTTGTTGTCTGACCGACAAAGAGGGGAGGCGAGCCCAGAATGGACTGGGTGGTGTGGTTTGTACGAGCTTGGTGATTCATGAGATAAACATGAAATTGATTGGAAGAAGGGAGATTCGGTTGAGTAGAAAGAGAGGTAACAAGAGACTCATACTCGGGACCAAGGTCGGCTAGAAGGTAAACAACCAGTTCCTGGTCGGAGACAACTTGACCAACGACTTGAATGGCAGCAACGAGAGCCTTTTCCTTATTAAGGTACTAAGTGGGTGTTTCCGACCCCTTTTTAAGGGTTGCGAGTTGAAGACGACTCTGCACAATGGTGGCGTTGGACTGGGCGAGCTCGTGGAGGCGCGACCAAATATCAGCTGACGAGTTGCAATCAAGAACTTGGACAAGGACAGGCTCGGTGAGAGAGGAGTTGAGGATGGCGACTACCAGTTTGTCTTTGGAGTACCAGTCCCGATCGATACTCCTGGCATGTCTCATCTGCTGGTGGTTGAGCGTCGCCGGTGACATAATCATAGAGCCGAATAGCCTCCAGGTAAGGTTTAATCTGACCTTTCCATGTGGGAAAATTTGTAGTAGAGAGTTTGATTGTGCTGATAGAGGGAAAATTTTGGAAGGAGTTGGGAAAGAGGAAATTTTGCTGTTGATTTTGAACATTGGGTTGAATCGCCATTTTTGAAGAGGAAATGAGGAATTTTTTATTGTGGGAAAGGATAAACCATTAGGCTTTTGCCAGGAGCTCTGATACCATTCTAAGAAATTAGGATATGAGGAATTGTGATTCATTCATTGTTTTTCATTTCTTTGATCATTGTACAATGGAGCCCTTATAAAGGCAGTGTACAATTGCACTACAAGAGAGAGAGGCTAATACAGACAAAGTTTACAACTGCCTATTACTCTTCAGGAAGGTTCCTTTGTCCACTAGCTCAAGGTTGTGTAATTGGGTTGTTGAGAGCCTTGGAGTTAAGCTCTGTGAGCTTGAGCTGCCTTGGGCTGCATATGCTTGAAAAAACCTCATTTTGGATCTCGTAATCAAGCATCAATGGAGTCATCACCTATGCACTCCCTACAACCATATCTTTCATCACAATCAAGTTCCTAGTTTTAATTAACAATCAAGTTCCTATTTTTTTAGGGGAAATTATTACTTTAGGCGACACACACATTCAAATCCATTATACAAATTTTAAAAAGCTTAATTAAATTCAAAGGGAGTTATTTGGACAACCCATATGGCTACGGAGCAAATCTTTGATTGCTGGAATAAATCTAAAACAAGCTCTCTCCTCTTTTTAGAATTCTTGAGGGAGAGCTCAAAATCTCGACTTCGGGCGCCTAACCCTGGCTTCGGCCGCCCTACCCTGCTCCGACCACCTCTACACTATTGTGGATCAGCGATGTTTCGGTGGTCCTTTGGAATATAATATGTAAACTCTTATTAGAAAATCCAGTTTCTAAGTGGAACAAAATCTGAAATCAATTTGGGGATTTTTCTCCTTCATGGATTGCAAACTCCGATCGATCATATCATCGGCTCGCGTGCTGCCTCCCCATTCCCGCTGTTGTCGGGTGGTGCGGGAGGATCGCCTTTCTCCAGAATTCGTTTCCTTTGCCGCCAACTCCTTTGGCCTCATCTCGTGGCTCGCTTTATGTCTCAAATCACTATCCATACTCATTCATGTCCAATATCCTCCAAATTGGCCTTTATTCCAGCCGATTCTGGCCTTATCATGGTCGATTTGCTCCACCGCCTCACCACTTATCCGATTTTTGCTATTCCCTGCCTCCTCTCTGGCTTTTTCCCTTGGGAAGTCGGCTTTTGTGCGGTCGCCTTCATGCCTCCGCTGTTGGCCCCTCCAACCTCTGAGTCTCCGACGAGTTCCCACCGCCGTCGCTCACAAGTACTCTATCCTGGTTACTCCTCTTCAACGCCTCCTCTTTCCCTTCGCCCTCCTTGTCATCCCCGTCCCAGGTCTCCACCTTCTCCATTGCTTATAACCCTCGGTCACCGTCGGTCTCGGCCACACCTCCAATTCTGTCCTCCGGGGTTTGGAATCGGCTCCTCTTTGGCGTGCCCGGCTCGGTCGGTCAATGGCATAGGCGTTCTTAGCGTGCAAGGATTTCCTTTCCCCTTGCACGCCAAGTTTTGCCGAAATATATATAAAATAAAACGATAAATTATGTTTCATATTATCTCGAAAGGGTTTGACTATATCCCGAAAGGGTGTGGCTAAATTCTTTTGGCGTTTTTGCACGAGCAGTTTGTGGCTCTACTTTTGACATTTCTAGGAGGTGTTCTGCTTGGGTGGGGGTGTGAAGTTTGAAGTCAGGACTGGCTGGGGTTGAGGTGGTGCGTTCAGGGCGACTCCGTATCCGGGAAGGAGCTTCCTTGGAGTTTCGTCTGCACTTCCCACAAGAGATAGATTTATGTTGTACCGCTGGCCTACGGTGCTACTGTTTCAGTTGTGCTTGCCTTCATTCTTTGCCATTGTCCGCTACTGCTGTGTGGAATTCTTATTAGTTCGTTCGTGTTGTAAAGTTTTTTTGCTTGTTTCATAGCGCCATTTTATGTTTTTATTGTATGTTTAGATGATTTCAGCCTGTCGACTCGATCGTCGGCCTCTCGAGAATCAGGCAAGCCTGATCTCGAATTCTTGCTTAATAAAAAAAAAAAGGCTACGGAGCAAATCCTCAGCCCCATATTCCTGCCCCAAAAACCCCACCCCACATAAATAGTTCACCTCTAAATCTACTTAAAAATATCTTTATATCTCTTTTGAATTTTTCTAACATATTTTTTTTTCAAACATGTTAGAATAGGTATGTCCCACATCTTCAAGGAGGCCAACAGGGTTGCAGATTGTCTTGCTCACCTGGCCTTGGATTCCGTTTCTTCCTCTTGGAGTTGACCTTGAGTTCCAGACTCTCGTCCGCAAGGACGCTCTTGGGGTGGTGGTATAACCGTAGTTGACACTCCCCAAATTTTCGCATTGTAACAAAAAAAAAAAGTGAAAAAATGTTGGTTTCTAGATTGGAGATGACAATTAAAATTATTGGTTCGTCATTGATTAAGGCATTTAAAGATTTTTTAGAATCCTTGAACAAACCAACCACACATTTATCCCATTCATCCCAAAATGCGACAATTCGAACATGACAAATCAATTCAAACTAATTAGCCTATGCTCACAATATACAAACTGATATAGAAAATCCTTACAGATAGAATAAAGAAAGTTATAAGCGAAATCATCCACCCCTGCAAGGTGCGTTAATTTGTAGCTGACAAAACAAATATTCAATATAATATTCTTGTCACCCGTGAGATTTTCCATTTCTTTACGTCAAGGACTGGGAAAAAGAGATGAATAGCAATAAAACTTGACATGAAAAAGACATACGACAGAGTTGAGTGGAAATTTCTTTTCGAAATTCTTGCTAAATTTGGCTTTTGTGAAAAATTCATTGGTTGAATCAAATAATGTGTCACGGCCGTCTCTTTCTCAATCCTTGTGAAAAATGAACTAACATAAATCTTACTTAAAGAAGACTTAGACAAAGAGTCCCACTATCCCCTTTAATTTCTTATCATTTTGGGCTCGGAGATCCTAGCTAGAAGACTCCAAAGGGCGAGATCGAGAAAACTCATATGAGGGCATATGTTTTGCCTTGACAAGAGGAACAATATATTTTTTACATTTGCAAAAGCAGCCCAGATAGCATGCTTACCACGGCGTTAAGGGAATTTCCGACGCTAATTAAGGCACATAACCATAGTAATTTCACGCTATATTACTTCAATTATTCAAAGAACTGTGGTAATTTCGGTGTCGTCAAAGCCTATTTTTCTACTAGTGCCCCCAATAGTAGCCCCCATAGGCCATGTTACTTCAACAAAACTCACATCTTGATTCATTAGATACTGACATTATTGTTCCTCATCATGAAATTCTCGATCTTGATATTAAAACCAGAGATCTTCTCTCACTAAAATAAACCCTAAAATTAAACTTTTATAGCAGTTTTTTGTAATAAATTATGAGAAAGAAACAGAAATTAAACATATACGAAAGACGCTGAGATTTATTGTAGTTGACCATATCGATCAATCCACAATGAGAGATTTTATATATTAAAGAATGGTTTTCATAATTTTTGAGGATATATATATATTAGGTTCCATATGATTTAATTGAATTGTGTTGAATGATTGTAGGATGAAGTTGAGTATGCATAAATACATAAACCTTCTAGTAAGATGTACATATATATCACTCGATCGCATTACCCCACACCATCAATTATGTCGAAGAAAACGCGTTGTCGACAAACGTACGTACGAGCCAAAGTTGAGTAATTGTTATGTACGTACGTGGAGAATCCTTTCAGATCGATGACATCGGATCGATCATGAACCGTACCGAAAGGGGTGGATATATACACATCGATCATACATATTTACAAGGATATGACAGTGGGACATACACACGTAAAAGAAATGGGAACGTAGGTGTATGTAATAACTATATATATATAGCTTGCATTGCATTGCATTGCTTAATGCTTAGGGATCACAAACGGAACGAGCGATGAAGATGCAAGAGGTTGTCATTTCTATATACATAAATGGGGCCATCAAACACATGCAATGTCTAAATTAAAGCTATAGCTCTACCTAATTCTTATTTGCAATCATCCATCAATCATATAATGTGCATACTCCAATACAAAATATGTATCTTAGATTAGATGTTGTTACTACACTTACTTTCTTAGCTAGCTAGCTAGCTGGATTTCAGATTAGATGTAACACTGGCCACAACAACCTATTTAATTTAAATCGATGTTATGTGTCCCAATTTCATCCTGTTCAATTCGCGTGCCCACAAGTAGCTAGAATCGGAAAAATTCTCTCTTTTTAATTAATATTAAAGATTTTTTTTATGGAAGAAAACCTAAAAGGAAGCTTTAGTTGGGGTGATCTAGTGGTGTGGAGGAGGGGTCCGGTTCGATCCATGTCTCCGCCTTTTTCGTGGGTGAAAATTCAACTTGCTTTCTATCAGTGGGTCGAGTCGGTCGGTACAAGCCGGATTATCTGGTGCATGGTTTTTGTCGGTTGGGTCATGTGTTCGGAGTTTGCCACTGAAGGGTACGTGATCGAGTTTCCTTGTCATAAAAAATAATTAAAAAATCCTAAAAAAAATAAGTGAATCCCATAATCTAATTTAAAAAATGATTAAACCGGGTGTATCTGAGGAAAATATTTTTCAATTTGACTTCTTATCAATAATAATAATAATAATAATAATAATAATAATAATAATAATAATAATAGGAGTACGTACGTGAATATATATATATAGTTTGTAGCTTCAAATAAATATATGGGTTAAACAAAGAGGATATATATGGAATTGAATTGAAGCAATTATAATAGGGAAGCCATGAGACGATGCCAGCCTTGCACAAATTAATTCAGCAGCCAACGTCCGGTGCATCAAATTAATTATTTTTATAGATAAGGAATTAAATTTGTACCAAACCATTATTACAATTCAAGCTTCGTTTGGGATGTCGATCGTTAGGAAGTACTATAGTCGATACCTCCCGGTAGATCAATATAATGTTTTTAATACAAATTAATAAGTCACTGATCAAAATAATATATTGCAGGAAAACGTAGTCGTCGTTCATTTTCAATGTATTTTTCTGGTTTTGTTATAGATCTGAACTTTTGATTCTTGATATCTTTCAAGTATGCGTACATGATTATGAAGTCAACGTTTTTTTCTTTTGATGGACGAAGTCAAGATTAAGTACAAATTAATGAAGATTATCATTAAGTATTATCATCTTAATTTTTTTTTAAAAAATCTTAAATTTATCTCTATTCTCCGTAGAGGGGAAAAAAAAAAAAAACAGTGAGGATGCCCTGTAACACCGGGTGCTACACTCGGTGTGACACTTAATTATTTCATGTATAAATTTATATTATATGAAAAAAGTTATAAAAATTATAATTATATTTTATACACTTATGTTAACATGTTTATAAAATTTTATTATGAAAATTGATTATTAAAAATTATGGATAATTAAAAGATTGATTATTTTATAAAATGATTTTTTTATTTTTCTAAAACATATATTTTCAAAATAAAAGTTTATAGAAATGGCAATATAAGTATGTAGGGTATAAATATAATTTTTGTAATTTTTAAATATAAATTTATACTCGAAATAATGAGTGTAACACTGCATGTAACACGTAAAGTGTTACAGGGGATTTCAACAGAAAAAAAAGTGAGTAGTTCAAATATTCTCTTTATGGTATATGAAAGAAGAAGATATATACCGTAGTATTATTTTATCGGTCTTTATATCCTGTGTCGTTAAGAGCATAGGATGAGAACCTAAATTGGAAAAGATTTTCTAATAAAAAAAATTATAGACCCTAGTAATCTAATTAAAAGAAAAGCTAAACTAATTAAAATTTAAAATATTATTCTAATTTAGGACTCTTATACTATGCCCTAAGGGTATAGGATAGAAAAACCGTTATTTTATTTAAGAAAATATGATTATAAACTTTTCTTTTCCGTTGTTTAATTAGCGAATTTAATTATATTAGGTCTATATATTTTTCTTTTGTAACGAGTGAGTATATTTGCTTACGAAGAGAATTGAAGTATTGTTGGATGTTGTATGTGTTCGTGTGATTAAGAACAAACAGTTTTCGTCGTCAATGTTAATGAGAAAGTAGTTTACTTAGTAGGTTATTACCGTAAGAGGACTATCTGTCTATCTCGGTTATATTAGTCAATAAAAGAAGGTTTTTATCCTGCACTACATGTTTTAGTTAGAAAAATCTTCTCCAAACTTAATAAAATGTGAGAAAATAACCCTAGCAACCACAATGTGGGGACTATGAAAGACAAGGAACAAACTAGTATTCGATGGCCAGAATGACATAAACATTTAGCTAGAAACATGAAGGGTATTTGAGACAGTAATTGCAAAACCGAAAGGAATCAAAGGAAATCATCTGGAAAGAGTTTGAAACCAAGGATAAAAAAACATCAACAATAAGGAAGAATCTACAATTGATCGAGGCCGGGATTGAGTCTTAGATTTGATGACTAAAAGTCTAAAAATATTCTTCTTCTTTTTATACAAGGAAAAAATTCGATTGATCAAGTCTGGTTTGATCTTCGAGAGGCCGACAAGCTCACAGATAGAAAATTGTCGACCATAAAATAAAAACCAGAAACATGCACAAACAAACAAGCAACAACGCACTCTACAACAAAACGAATATAAGCAAGCCTAAAACTAACAAGTCGATGAGATAAACTAAGAACGAAGTCAAGCACCACCGTGTAGTAGCACCGCTGGCCATCGATACACGATGACCCTAACTCATGTGGACAGTGAAGACAAAACTCCAAGGAATCTTTTTCCCAAACACGGAATCGCCCAGTACACACTACCATGACCCCCAACTAGTCCCGACTCTGGACGCCAGAACCTCAACCATGAAGAATATCGCCTAGACACACCAGAAGCAAATCCATGCACAACCCACGCAAAATGCACCTAGAAGAGCCGGCCTAAATGGACACGGATTTTAGAGCTCGTCAGAAACGAATGGATTCAGCCTTAAGAGGAACTGACGATTTGTCATTTTGGTATTTCCAAGCCCTTTTGAGATTTGTGGGAATTGTACATACACATGCATATTAGTTTTTTTTTTTTAATTAATGGTCTTGGCGTGCAAGGCAAAATCATTTAACCTTACACGCCAAGGGAGGCTATCAACCACACAGCTAGAAGGTCGCACGACAATCAAAGGGTAACTAGAAGGTCGGGACCGCGGGAACGATCGATGGACCATCCAAACTCTCAACCAGGGGGTGATTGAATTATCCAGGGAGGTTTGAGGCATTTGACGGAGGGAAAGTCGACATTTCACCTCGCCAAAGAATAATTCCCAAACTAGTATAATGTGTAAGTAAGGGGTGGAACCCACAGAGAACCAAATATTTCAATTACAATGTGTATCTATCAATATGCAAGTAAAGACGGGATATAAATGTAAATAAATAATAAAAAAATTTAACAAGAACGACTAAAAGATAGAAGAAAAGTGGTTTTCGATCCTTGCCTCAATTTCTAGTTATTCAATCTCAATTAGTTATCTCGACTTTGGTTTGTATGGATTGCCATTCTTCACGGGTATGACAATTCATTAAACCTATATGTAATCCTAGCTCTACCAAGATTTAACATACAAATAACGCAAATTCCCAAAGTAGTAGGCAGAATGGTCGCACTATCCTTCCTAAGCAACTAGTATAGTGTTGAGAGTTGTTACTTGTCACCCTCTTCAACCCTAGCAACTTAAGAATCGATGTTTAACCAAAATGTCATTACTCTACACATTCAAGGTAGATCTCCTTTTAAGGATCATTTGCTTGTGATTGCTACAAAAGGTTTAATTATTCTCAAGAATCAATTGAAACCCTATCACAATGAAATTCTACAAAGATGGCAAATCAAAGTAAAACTAACAACATAAACGGTTATGCTATTCGCACGGCCACATATCACCAAATGCACGGTGCCGAAACCGAGTGCTGAAGTCGACAAACATTCTGCCTATGCCTAGTTCCGAAGTCGGCAAACCAGGTGAAGAAGTCGAGTTCCTAAGTCGGCATAGGGCTACATCATAAAAGTCTAGCAACGTAATGTTCATCCTATCAAGATATTTTTTCCCAAAAATTAGGCCCATGTTATTTCAGAATTGCAATTTAAAAGAAAAGACCCATATTTCGGATCCAGCCCACCCAACTCAACCAATCTCATTTTTAAATGAACCGAACTAGAATAAAAGAATAAAAGCCGAATTGAACCCAAGGAAAGAAAAATGAAAACTGAACCCAATTAGGACCACTGTTCATCATCCCCACGCTTACTCTGTTTGAGAATCCGGGAGAAAAATAGAGAAAGCAAGGGCCGCCGACTATGCTAGCTAGGGAACCCGATTAGGACCAAGCCCTCTTTGGTCGACGACACATGCTAGCTAGGGAATCTTGCAACTTTCCCGAGGATGCAGTTTCTTGTTGCCGACCTCACTACTCGGCATCGATAGTTTTGGTACCGATTCGGGAGCTCAGGTCCGGCACCGTGCCGATGGCGAGAAAATGGTCGTGCGAATAACAGGACCCCAACATAAATCAACGTAAGGATGATGAAATAAACATAGGAATAACATAAAAATCAAATCACGATTTAACCAACCAAGTCTTGAATCGTAGGCAAAACCAAACAAATCCCAAGTACTCATAACGTACTCCAAATCTCTAATCTTCAATCATCTAAAGCGCTCCATGTCTTTCTTCTTCAATGAATAAAACCTACTAAAATTTTGTCTAATAAATAGCTGAACTCGACCTCTAAAAACCCTAGAAAAGTCGGATAAGAGTTTCCATAGAGATAAGCTTTCGGAAGATTTTGAATCTTTTGAAAACATCGAAAACGATGGGCGCCGCTCAGAACGGTGCCCGTCATTCTCTCTCTCGCAGCGACGACTTAGGTCTTTCACCACAATGAGCGTTGTTCTTTTCCATTCTTGTAGATCTCGTCGAGAGATTTCCAACGCATATGTCATAATAGGCAATCGGACATCCGAGGCCCTGGAAAATCGCGTTTTAAATTCATCTCGCCGCGCGGACAGCTTTTGCGGTTCGTTGTCGTTTCAGCTCTTAGGCCTTGATTCATGCTCCTCGTCTTGCCTTGGATTGTTCCTTAGCCCCCCAACTCCATTTCCTCCATGATTTCTCCACCTTCCGAGTTCGGATCTTATGATCTACAAATAAGCACTAAAACAGTATATTCGGAACTTCAAATATCAAATGATCATGAATGCGAATTAGCTATAAAACTTATCTAATGCACCCTAAAACTACATTAAAACTACCTAGAATGCCTATACAAATTATGGATTATCAGTGTTGCAATTGCATATATGCTATCTAGGTCGACGATGCCAAGAACGACATTGAAGACTCACCCAAGCGGAAGATTAAACCGAGAGCAGAGTTACATCCCGCAAGAAAATGACACAACAAGACCAAAATCAGCAGGGGAGACCAAGGATTGTGAGAAGCTGCTTGAAAGTTGTTGTTTTGGTCGAGAAAGGATTCGAATTTGAGAAAGATGACGAAAAATTGGTGCAAAATTAGGGATTGAAGATTTGGTTTGCACAGGAAAATGGGGACACGTGCCGACACGTTCTCCCCCCACTTTTGAGTTTCTTTGTTAGTGTTTCGGTTTTTTTTTTAATCTAAAAGTATTCATTCACTAATAATAATAATAATAATAATAATAATAATAATAATAATAATAATAATAATAATAATAATAATAATTGTCATTTTAGATTTTGAGCACAAGTTTTAAGAAAAAAAACTTTAAATGTATTTATTCACTTACTTTTTCTAATTATTACATGCATGCTATGAAAGGATTCCTATCATATAGGGCTGGAAATAATCCACGGGTACCCGCTCCACCCACTTTATCCGTATTAATTTTACGGGTGAAAATCCGTAAAAAAGTGGGTGACGGGTGGAGCGCGTGCGGGTGAAGCGGGTGATGGATGGATTATGGGTGAAGATTTTTCACCCATAACCCGCTTCATTAACCCACCCATTAACCCGTCCCGCAAACCCGCATAAAATCCTAAAATTTATATATATAATGTGTGTGATTTTACTATTTTACCCTTTTCCAATTTACCTTCTACAAACCTTAATCCTTGATTAGTGCTTTGCCCACAAAATTTCAATTAGAATGGATATAGTCCCGGCCTGCTCTTCCACGTTATAGCAAGGGATATTCTGGATTAGTATATGATTAGTATAGATATATTCCCTTCTACTTTGAAATTTCAATTAGCTTGTGATTTCGGTGCTTTGCCGATAAAAAATATAAATATATAAACTCACCCCCTTTATAATTTTGAGTTAGAATTGAACTACTTGGGTTGATTTGGTTTTTTCTTTTGTTTCACCCATTGGGTACCCGTTCTATCCGCATCACCCGCGCGGGTCGGATGCGGGTGAAAAGGTTTGCGAGTGATGGATGGAGCGGGTGAAATTTTTTACCCGCGGGGTGGGTGATGGAGTGACTTCATCCACAGATAACCCGCCCCATTTTCACCCCTACTATCATAGCATTAAATGCATATTTCTCTTTTAAACCAATCAATAAAGAACTTTAAAAAAGTTTAAAAAAATATCTCGTAATTCGATGCTAATGAGTATTTGCCTAAGTTACAAAAAATAGATTTGTTTTGAAATATTCATTAAAAATAAAATTTTATGGATAAATTCACAAGTTGAAACTATTTATAAAAATATTCAAAATTTGTAAATACGTCAGAAAACGAAACGCGGTTTGAAACCACATTTCGTGTGTGTGTGTGAAACGCGTGATCGTGCCACGTTTTACTTAGAAAAAAAAATAGGAAGCTTGGAGGCCGGAAAGGACAATGGTCATGGCCTGAGAGGTTAAGGCCGGAGCGGTGTTGGCAAAGACTCAACATCTTAAAGCTTGAAGGCCGGGGCAGAAGCTTGAAGGCCATAGCGGCGTCGATGGCGGCCATGGCTGCGAATAGAGCGGAGGACTGGTGGAGGATTTGAAGCCAGAGAGGTTCACATACGTGGGTCGTGGGAGCTTGAAGGCCATAGAGGTTTGACGTGGGAGCCAAGAGCCATGGCGTGCGACGGAGATTCGAAGTGGAAGACAAGTCGCGCTGGAAGTCCTCCTCTCCCCAGATGACCCTCACTTCCTTGCCGGCCGAAACATTGGACTCCCCGGCTCCCCTGAACCTCTCCGTTACCTCCCTGGTTTTTTTACACATACATTTGGTTGTTTTTCAAAATTAAGAAATAAAAAAGGAGAAAAACGGGGTTTAAAACCTCTTTTTTATAAGAAATTTAATTTTATTTCCAGATTCGAGGATAAATACCCAACTAACGCATGAAACGCGGTTTCAGACCGCGTTTCTCTGACGTAGCTGCAAATTTTGAATATTTGTGTAAATAGTTTCATTTTGTGAATTTATCCGTAAATTTTTATTTTTAATGAATGTTAAAAAAAATCCAAAAATTGACATTTAATATCGGAAAGAATATGTTTTACAAGATAAAAAAAAAACTTATTTTCAACCTTACCTCAATCTCATAGACAAATATAACTATCAAAGAATGTCAATCAAAACTTGGCGCGATCGCTAGCACAACAAATGAACATTCCAATAGCGCATGGTTTAGAAAAGTACCTAGTTATTCCTATCATCAGTGGTAGAATAAAGAACAGTGTATTTGAGGAAGCGTTACAAAGCCTAAACAAATAGTTGTCCAAATGGAAAGCATCATCTCTCCCACAAGTTGAAAGAGCCACTCTAATTCGGGCAAATCTTAGCTCAAAAACAAACTATCTAATGCAAAGTTTCCTCTTACCCAAAGGAATACTCAACCAAATTGACCAAATCAATAAAAAAAATTCTGGAACAAATTAAGGACAGAGAGATATAGCCCACTGATTAGTTGAGATAAAATATGCTCCCCAAAAGAGGATGGGGGTCTTAGTTTTAGAACTGCTGAAGAAAGAAACATTACCCTCCAAATGAAACTACTATGGAAATTGTACACCCATCCAGATAACATATGTGTTAAGGTTATACAGAAAAAATACCTAAGCCACAATGATATTATGGATCTACATATCCACAATACCTCTTGGCAGTTCGATCGACTCCTTCAGCTTAGAAATACTTTTCAGAACGATCCTCTGTGGATAGTGGGCAATGGTGACAAAATAAACGTTTGGAATGATATTCCATGGGTAAACAATACCCCTTTTCAATCTTACCAACAAAATCATGATCCTAACATGAGGGTTTCAGAATTATTAAATGTCAACAAAAGTTGGAATGTACAATAGCTTACTCAAAATTTTCCTCTATCAATAGTCAAACAAATATTAGAAATTCTCGTGTCTAACTTTAATACACCTGATAAGCTCATCTGGAAAATCAATAAAGATGGTATTTTCACTACTAAATCAACATATGATCTTTTAAGGAACAATAACCTCACAAATACCAATCATGACTGGATATAGAATCTTCGACTTCCCCTTGGAACCCAGAATCTTATTTGGAAAATCAACATGGATCCTTTAGCAACTAAGGCGAGGCTTAACAAATTTTACAATAGGGTGCCCTCTCAATATTGCCTTTGCAATATGGATGAAGAGGATGAAACACATCTATATCTTAATTGTCCAGTGTCTAAAACCATAATCAGAAAATACGAACTCACCACCGGCAAGTGTTTCATGGGAATAGGAAACTTAAACTCTTTACAAGATGACATGTGCCAGATCAGAAGAAACAATACCTACTTTGAAGAATCTATGTATAATTTGGACGAACATCTGGGAGGTTTGAAATTCTATCATTTTTAAGAATGGTAGATTGGAGGACATGGCCAGAATTATACAAAAAATTCTAAAATGCAAGGTTGATTGGCATGAAGCAAGCAATAACAAAAAACGGAAGGTAAGAAACGAAGAGGCTGGAAAGCATATAAAATGGACGAGACCCCCTCAGGGAGTTTACAAAATTAAAGTAGATGGAGCAGTAAACAAAGACGGAATGTGCAAAATAGGGGTATTTCTAGAAATTGGAATGGAGAAGTAGTCGAAGTCTTCCAAGAAAAGACTACTAAGGGATCAGTAATTTTCACCGAAGTCTTGGTTGTGTACAAGGGGATAGAGCTAGCTTGTAGAAGAGGCTGACAGAATGTTATCATTGAAGGGGACAGTTTATCAGTGATCAAAGCTATCACAAGAGATGCAAACATACCATGTAAAATTATAAGGATCATTGAGAGCATTAGAAGAATGAAAGCTCAAGTTAACACTATCAGCTTCAGACATGTCTTCAGAAAAGCAAATGCAATGGCAAATTTTATTGCTAGATTTGAGTCTGATTGTAATCTCAATTCCTTCTCTATGAATTAGGGTTTTTTTTGTAGCATCATCTGCAAGGATAATCAAGATCGTTCTTCTATCTAGAAGACGTTCTAATTTTTGCCCACTGTAAAAAAAAAAAAAAAAAAACTAGCCCCCAACAAAGACCCCCGTGTCATTTTTTTAAATTAAAGTAAGAATTTAAAATACAAAATAAGACCTTTGCTTTGTAAAATTAAGAGACCAAAATAATTGACTAATGGATTAATGGTAAGAGGGAAATGCACAAAGTAATCCAAAAATCCGAATTTATTGCAAGGTTAACCCAACTCGATTTTTAATTAGGTGAAACCGGTTAATTGGGGAACCATTGCAGCCGGTAGCAGGTTGTATGAGGGGGTGGTCCAACCTTGCAATGTGTGACACCTCAGAGGAGAGAGGCAGAGAGGGAGAGAAAAGGAGAGAGAGAGAGAGAGAGAGAGAGAGAGAGAGAGAGAGAGAGAGAGAAAGGAGGGAAAAGGCCGGTCTTACTTCAGAGGAGAGAGGGAGAGAAAATGCAACTTGGATAAGACAAAGAGAGAGTGCTTGGAGTGTGACACGGACTGGATGAACAGTGAGGGAATGATGGACGTGACATTTAATGGGTACCAGGTGGAAATAAATCTGAAGATTCAAAGAGAAGCCATCGTAGAAGAAGCTAGTGGGGCGGGGTTTATCTTAAAGTTGACGTGTTACGAGTTAATATTAACTGGACACCCGAGAGTGAACAACGTGACAACTATTGGAATAGACTGGACAGACTCGCCACCGCCTGCAGATAGAAAATGGGTAATTAGTCCCTCCATTAAATTTTATGAGAAGAGTGTGCCGCAAAAAAGAGTACATCTTCTTGTAAAACTTATTGTACCCCCCCCCCCCCGGTTATGTAAATTAATGAACAGGTGACAATCCAATCGTATGTGTGATTGTGATGTTTGGAGGATGGTGGACTTGTAAAGAGGGCGGTTGAGTCTTCAAGGGGTCACGGAGCCAGAAGGTTGTGCTGGTGGACGAACGTATTGACTATGGCGTACTGAAGAAACACGTGATGGAAAAGTTTAACGTCGATGGGAGAAGGCATGAGGTGGAGCTCACATATGTGAAGCTGAATAAGGAGGGGTGCAGGCCATTTGCAATAGGAGATGGCGAAGACCTGCAGGGCTTCAAGTTTGTAAACGATCTAACTGGAGAATGCTCGTGGCCTATCGACCTCCATGCCTCCCTGCGAAGCAAGCTTGCTTGGGATGTGGCACCTACACAAGGATCAACAACGGGTGGCTCAGTCGGGGTGGGTATCTTTGCGTCGGAAGGTGAGGAATTTATAGTACCATTAATTGGGCCGCCGGTGACCCAAGACAATCACGCACATACGGGCCCCCGATTGGCTGGTGGTGAAGAAGACGAAGTCGTGTTAGCCGGAGGTGTCCATGGAAACCAAACCGGCGTCCAGTTAGATAAGCAATGCGTCCAGTTAGATCAAAGTAGTGACGAGTTAGGGATAAATGAGGAGTTGGAGTTGACGCAGAAGGCAAAGAAAGCCACGGAAATTAGACGTGGGAAGCAGGTCATTTCTGTGAGCAGTGACCCCGACGATGAAGTTATCCCAACTGGCGGGGGTTCTTCTTCAGGCAGATGTTGTGAGTTGTTGAAGACACGACTGATCTGATGTAGGTATCTGACCGCCATATTAGCATCGAGAAGAGAATACGTGACAGCTACGTCTTCGCTAAGCACGACATATGCACATGGCACTTATTTCAGAACGTCCGGTTCCGGTACAAAATCAGTGGGATGCGGGACCAATACTTCTCGATGGTCAAAGCATACACATACAACGAGTTTCAGTCCTTATATAAGGACTTCTGTGCGATGGCTCCCGCAGCGGGCCAATACCTAAGGGAGGCTGGGTTCGACAAGTGGGCAAGGGCGTCCTACCCGGGTAACAGGTATAACATCACAACCACCAATAACTCGGAGTGCTTGAACTCGGTTTTCAAGTATCCCCAGGATTTGCCGCTCACAGCGCTCATGGATGCCATTCTTGAGACCGTTGGTAAGTGGTTCGTCAAGTGGATAGAGACCAACTCCGCCCCGGGGAAAGCTGTCAGCGATTGGGTCGCTAAAGCAATCAAAGCCAACTACGCGCTCCCTATCCATGATGGCCAGGCCGCTCATCCCCCACGAGTTCAAGGTACGCAATGGTCAGTCCACATGGCTTGTCAACCTGACTGGACGTTTATGCAGCTGTAGGCGCTTGTACGTCGACCAATACCCATGTGCGCACGCACTAGCTGCTGCACAAGTGCGCGGGGTGGACGTGCACTCACTCGTCAACGACTTCTACAAGATCGAAGCGTGGCGTGCTTGCTACCGAGATGTTCTGTACCCAACCCCATCTAGACAAACATGGAGGGTTCCCCCGGCAATCGCAAACGAGAAATGCCTCCCCCCCCCCCCCCCCCCCCCCCGCGAAGGCCCGACCTGGTAGACCCAAGACTAGACGGTACCCCTCGTAGTGGGAAATGAGATACAAGAGGTGACTCAACACAGTGGCGGATCCAGGATTTTGGTCAGAGGAGGGCTGAAAACTACAAAGGATTATCATTAAATAGGATTTTTGTCTCTATGAACCAAATAAGTCAGTATAATAAATGTTATTTTTCAAATCCAACTAATCATTTAAACCAAACTCTATCAATATATAAAATTCAACTTAAAACTCTCTACTCTCAATCCAGAAATTGATTCTCAAATTCACAAATTTATCCCAAATTGTTACTTAAATTCACAAATTTATTAGCAAAATCACAAACCCTAATCAAAATTTACCCAAATTGATTCTCAAATTAAAAAATTCAAAGCTAAATCGATTCTCATCTCAACAAATTGAACTTAAAAACAATCTAATTAAAATTAAAATTCAACTTATATTAATCCTTGTCCTTATTTTATACTCCTATTAAAAAAACAAATCCACAAAACCACAATTCCAAATCACAAACCACAAACTCATTTATCACAATCACAAACCACATTTCTAAATCACCAACAAATAATTCACAAATCTATTTCTCACCACAACCACAACCACAACCCACAAATTTCAAATCACAACCCACAAATTTATGTCTCACAATCACAAACCCTAATACAAATTTTCTTAAATTGATTCTCAAATCCACAAATTTTAATCTAAATTGATTTTTATCCTGCCATTTGAAATTAAAAACAATCAAATTAAAAGGAAGAGGAAGAAAACTAACCAACCTTGAAGGTCGAGATCGACGGAATGAAAAAGAACAAAGAAGATTGAACCACTTCGGCTCTCGGACTGCGGGAGAAGCGGACATGCGGTGGTGCGCAGTGCGCCGGTGCGGAGGTGGAGCTGGCAGTGGTGGCTGGCTCGGGGACTCCGGTGGCTCGGGGCTTCACTTTCGCTCTGTGTGAAAGTCTGTTCTGTTGTTCGTCTGTGTTAAAAAAAAGAGGCGCTTTGATGTCTGTGTAAAAAGAGAGGTGCTACTGATGTTTTTTTTTTAAAAAAAAAAACAGATGTAAAAAGGGGGGAAAATGGGTTTCGAACATGGGGCTATTCAATACATATTAATTTCCTCCCGTGTGCACTACCACTGAACCAAGCCATCTTTGTATAGCAGATAAATAAAAAAAATATACATAGCTTGTTTTCAGGATAGGGGGGGGGGGGGGCTTCAGCCACCCCGAGCCCCCCCGTGGATCCGCCTCTGACTCAACTAGATGATTAACGGGAATTGACATGACGGTCAAATGGAATTGACTTAACGGTCCAATGGAATTGACTTGATGGCAATCGGTGATGACATGACATTTGGTAAGGGCGTCTGCGACATATCATTTGTGGATTTTGGGGATAAGTATGCTGGACAAGGCGTCGTTGACGACCTCCTTTTGCGTTTATGTATTTCATAATGTTGGTATGTGTGTGGTTGCCGCATTTTGTAGTGACCGTTATGTCTAAGTTGTCAAAATACTTTTCCGTACATGACAGTCATCCATGTTAACTTGACGGGTAATGCTTATGACATGACGATATGTATCTATGTGAAACTTGGTTGTAACTTACGGTATGGTACAACACCCATGCGGCATAACCTATTTCACGCGATTTGACAATATCCATTGGGAAAGGAAATATGGATGTCACATAAACAATGCAAAAGTAGAGTACATCCCAACATGTTCTTAAAACCAAATGAAAATCGTGCAAAAGTAGAGTATAAACATCCAAACAACATTGTTTACTTCATGTTAGAAGGACCGAGCGACTACTGAGGATCAGTGCTGACTCCGAATCCACGATGGAAGATGGCGACATATAGCAACTGGTGGTACACAATGATGAAGTCGTCGTCCAGGCCCTTGAAGTCGCGGTCCCCGGTCGCCAGCTGCATGTACCGGATAACGTATGGCCCACAGTCTCCCCTACACACGGACAACAATTGCGTAAATGACTATTCGGTGAATATTCCAAACACGAGGAGGGAAGCGGGACAAGCACGTACGATTGTTTGTTTTGCGGGATCCCCTTCACACGGGTGAGTGTGAAGGGTCGGGAAACATTGGCTTTATGTTTGGCATGCATCTCCTGGTGGACACTGAGCAATGTGGACAGGATGTGCGTAACAGTCTTGAGCATGTCGGTCAGCTAGCGCTCCTTTATGAAGTGGGTCCTCGGGGACAGCATAAATGGCCTGCACAATTAAGGTAAAATGGCAGTCGCACATCGACAATACTAAATTTCGTTGATCAACACTACGCAAACCATACCTCACTTATTGTCTGTGAATGGGGAACCCTTTTTAAAGAGCGGCTAGTCGACATGTTCTCCTGTGCTTGATATCCTGCACAATTAGGAGCAAAACCTTAGGACCCTCCACACACATGACAGTTAGAGTTATAAAAATGACATTTGACTACTACAAACATGATAGAAATCAAAGTGCCGGCAAATCCGTTAAAGGTTTGAAGGTATCTCAACATTAAACATTTCCAACTCGCCATACTCCTGGTATGTCGTAATCCACCCAACAGTTCCCCAATTTCCACAATTCCTCCAAAATCCCCAATTCCTCCAATTTCCCCTATTCCCCCAAAATCCTCAATTCCTCCAATGTCTTCAATTCCCCCAATTTCCTCATCTAACTACAACCAATATATCCATTATCCTCCATTTCACCCAAGCCTTCCCCAATTTTACCCAATGTTCAAGACCAACTGTTATTTTCCCCCAATTTCCCTTCTATCCCCCTCCCTCATCAAAACCCCCGTTCGGAAACTTTCCATCCCTTGATTTTTACATGCCGATTGTTGCTACTTACATGACAAAGGGAACCTGGAAGAGAAATTTCGCTCTTCACCAAATTTTAAACAATGGCAAACACATTTAGTTCTTCCACTCGATTCTTCGCCCTACCATTTTTTGCAATCGGTAACTAATCGAGGGCGTTAGGGTTTAGGGTTTACTTACTTGATATCGTCACTTGTATGCGGTGTCTGTTGCTTGTTTGATGTCCGCTTCTTCTTCCTTCCGTTTTCAAATCCGCAGACTTGCTCTTGTTCTTCTTTGAACTCCTTCCTCTTCTTCCTTCCGTTTTCAAATTTAAGAGAGAGAGAGAGAGAGAGATATCAACCCTTTGGCCTCCCTCTTCCCCTTGAGATAACAGGTTTTTTTTAAAAACCTGTCAATTCCCCTTCCATCCACACGTCTCATTCTCTCTCCTCCATAAATGCAACCGGTCTCATCCCTCTATTGTAACCGAATGGGTGCAATTTTTTAAGGGGTTAGGTGTTACTTTTTGCAATTAATAGTGGATAGTTGATGGGAGATAGGGGGTGCAACCCAACCGGATTTTTGGGTTAGTTTTGCAAATGCCCCTAATAGTAATGAATCAAGAAAAAAACATGCAACAAGGATAAAATGATCCAAACATAACTGATCCCAGATACTCCACTACATGCATCAAAAAAATTATTTTAATCTAAATTTTATCTTTAAATATTTTCAAAAAAAATTACCTTTATATTCTAAAAATCTATACTTACGTGTTCATACATTTTTATGTTGAAAAATCATGTTTTAAGAAATTTTATAAAAGATTTTTTTCTTCAAATAATCATCTTTTTAATTTTTAAAATTAAAAAATAATTTTTTTAAATTTAGAAATAAATAAACAAATAAATGCAGGTTCAAACCGTGTTTTTATCGAAATTATTGAGTAAACCGCGTTTTTATAACAAAATATAATTTTCTTAATGCACAACTTCGAATTGCTAATTCATAAATTCGACTTTCTCTATAAAGTCTGCATCAATTGAATATTTTTGTAAATATTTTAAACTTATGAATATTTTTGTAAACAAATATCTTTTAGTAAATATTTTGAAAAAAATCACTGAAATGATCAATATCTAACTTTTCTCTAAATATTTGTCTAGATAAATTATCATCTGTTTATCTGTTTGTGTATTGTGTGCTCCAAGAACATAGCATAAGAATAATTTATTAGGAAAGAAACCCTAAAAGGAAATTAGTGAACCAAATAATCTAATTTAAATAGCACTTAATCGAGTGTATTTAAGAAAAATATTTTTCAATTTGACCTCTTATCCTATGTCCTTGGTACCTATTATAGAAAATCAGAATCCTCACAAAAAAAAATTAAAATAAATGATCATTCCCTGAATATTAGGGGTCCGTTTGGCAATGCATGTAGCTTTTCGGAGCTTTTGATTTTAATAATTTATAGTTTTAAATAAGTTAAATATAAGGTTTTAATTTAGTTAACTTTTGAAATTGGATTTTCAACAGCTACTAACCGCAAGCTTTTTAGAATTCTATTCATTTTCTCTTATCTGATCAGCTACTTTGTATCAGCTGGGTTACCAAACACCTTACTAGCTTATGAAAACTCCAATTTAACATATATTTAACACACTTAATCCATCAGCTTCAGCTACTCTATCAGCTTCAGCTACCCCATCAGCTCCGTGTTACCAAACTGACCCTAGGAGCCCGGTGGAAATGTGGAATAATTTAATAGTTGTACAGTTGTACTCAATTAACAAAAGTTTAATTATAGTAATATATGCACTCATCGACAAAACTACCGAGGTGGTCCAATCAGGTCAAACCTTACCCAGGAGAAATAAAAACGGAGTATTTAAGGCTAAAGTAAATTTTATAAACGGAGTATTTACTACAGTACAGTATTTAGCAACATCCCGAGCGCAGCTGCGCAGATAAACACGTTTCGGTAAACTTAATCCATTTTCTATAAACATTTTTTTTAAAAAAAATTAAAAAGCTGAATGCGTCTCCTTCCCCCATTTCCCTCTGTCTGCTTTCAAAAGCTGCCCCTCTCTCCTCCCCCGCTTTCCGGCGCCTCCTCTCCTCCCACCGACCTCCTCTTTCTCTCTCCTTACCTCCTTTCATGCTTTTCACCTTCGCTCCATTAATTTCATCCACTCGCTGAACTCATTTCGCCGCCCTCTCTTCCTCCGGCCGAACTCTCTCCGTCGCCGGCGGAATTCCTTTCTCGTTACGGAGTACTTGCCTATCCGTCTCATCTTCTCTCTCTCTCTCTGTCTACCTGACGACCGATATTTGTCTTACCGAAGTTTTGTTACGTCTGGAGATTCCTCTTTTTTGTTTTTTCTTACCCTTTTTTTTTTTGCCGTGGACGAGTTGCTTTTTTGGAGGTGTGTACAAAGAGAGAGAGGTTAGGCGCTAGTCAGCTAGACGAGGAAAGTGCCTTTTCCATAAAGCAGCTGGTTGATTTTGCTTCGTAATCTCGCTTTCTACGCATATTTGTTTTTCCGCAATTGATCTCCACCGTTTTCTGGAATTCGACAAGGATTTAGCCTCCTGATTTCAGCTCCTTTGCCGGTTGCTCCAAATCGGTGCACTATTTCTACGAAGAGAGGAAAACGAGTGGTTTTCGGTCTGGAATGTGGCCTATTGATGTAATTTGGTTGCTGCAGTGAGATTATTAATTGGAGGTTCGGGATCTTAATTATTGAAACCGTGGATTCTTGGAGTTTGTAGCTATGAGGGTTCCTCCCAGTGGATACATGGCAAACTCTGGAGAAGGTATAGTAACTTGGATTCCAAATATGTGTTTGTGAATCTACAGTTGTGATGTTTCTGTTTCCTTTCCTTCATCTGTCTATGGCCTGCTAGAGTTCGAAGCTTTTCTGGATTTCCGTCATCTGGATTTTTTGGATGCTTAATAGTTTGGTTATTTTTCTGCCATGATTTTGAAGGTGGGGGGTTTTTGAGGTTAAAGGAGCAAAAGTAAATTCGAGAGCTGATCTTGATTTGATCCTTTCCATATGGCTGATAATGGTAGAATATGTTTTCCAACTCCTGCAATTTGATTTCTTAGAAAGCTTTCAAGCTATGGTTTATGTCATCATAGTTAAATGTTTAGCCACAGTTGAGTTGGCTACACATGGATAGGAGCCAACAGCTTTATTTTTTGAATCATAGTTGAATGATTTGTTTTCGTTATTTGAGGACGGGACAGTTGAGATCTCAAGCTTTTACTTACAACAACCGAATTTTCTCGGGCTTGTTCATATGTTAGTTTGGAAATCCTAGATTTTACTTTCTTTTTGTAATCTTCCATTTGTTTTGGTTTATCCTATAAGTCCACATGATATGTCTATTTTCTGGATAACAACAGGAGAAGGAAATGTTTTTAGTTCAGAGTTATGGCATGCCTGTGCTGGACCACTGATTTCCGTTCCTCCTGTTGGAAGTCTAGTTGTCTATTTCCCCCAAGGCCACAGTGAGCAAGTATATCCTCTTTTCTAATTAGTTGCTAATTCCATTGCATCCAATTAGTTCTTTCATGGGGAACCTTTATTTTTATTTTTATCTTTTTTTATAATTGATCTGTTTTTTTTTTAATTATGTTCGTATCAGGTTGCGGCATCTATGCAAAATGATACTATCAGCATCCCGAGCTATCCAAACCTTCCTTCTAAGTTGATTTGCATGCTCCATAATGTCACATTACATGTATGATATCCTCTGTTCCTCCTTATGTTGTAAACTAGTAGTAAAATATCTTGCTCAAATTCTCAGTAGGCAATGAGATCATAATATCCATTTTTTCATCTTTTTTCGCCTCATTTATTGATAGTGGCTGCATAAATGGGAGTTGCAATGGATCACTCCTTAATTTCATTTGGAATTACTAGTTATAGAAAATTTCAGTCATGAGCTTTGTTATAATTGATTTTTTTTCTGAATAAGATCCACTTTTTCTTTCAATACTTAATCCATCTTTAGTAACTTGTTTGCTGTTGAAAATAGGCTGATACAGAAACTGATGAGGTTTATGCCCAGATGACTCTTCAGCCAGTCAGCAAGGTAAGTCAACTGTTCTAGTAAACAATTAACACTAGAGCTTCCTACATGCTTCTTTCTTCAAAGTTGATATCTATGGTTTATGAGATATTTGATATTGCTTGAGCAGGTAGACAAGGAAGCTGTAATAGCATCTGAGATCGGTCTCAAACAAAGCAGGCAGCCTACTGATTTCTTTTGTAAAACTCTTACTAATAGTGATACTAGCACTCATGGTGGGTTTTCTGTACCTCGTCGTGCCGCAGAAAAGATTTTTCCACCTCTAGTAAGTACAAGCACTAGTTTTCCTATTTTCTTATCACATAATTGACCAAAGCATTCTCTTCCTTCCTATCTGTGCCCATGAAAATTCGTATGCTTACAGAGATCATATAATACAGGACTTTTCTATACAACCTCCTGCTCAAGAGCTTGTTGCTAAAGATCTTCATGGGCAAGCATGGAAATTCAGGCATATTTACCGTGGTATCGTATCATTCTTCATAGTTTTCTCTCAATATGAATGATTGAAACTTGTAATTTTCTGTGGTGCATCAGTCAAAATCTATCATATTTACTTGCATGATACTGGTTAGAGGCAAACTGGTTACTCATTTTCTGTAATTGGTTAGATCTAGGAAGTATACATAGGTTCTTCTAATGGTAATTTAATTGGTAATTGATGGATTTGTAACATGTGTTTCTAATTTCAGGTCAACCAAAAAGGCACTTGCTAACTACAGGTTGGAGTGTCTTTGTTAGCTCAAAGAGATTGCTTGCTGGGGACTCAGTTCTTTTTATTAGGTATTACAATTTACAACGCAGATTCTGCATTGTAAGGTTTCACATTTATGTCCTACCTTATCAAACTGAAGTTTCCCCTTCTTGATATCAAATCTAGAGATGAACGGTCACAACTTCTCTTAGGCATCAGACGTGCAAATAGGCAGCAACCCACCCTTGCTTCTTCAGTCATATCTGGTGACAGCATGCACATTGGTATTTTAGCTGCAGCAGCTCATGCTGCCGCTAATCACAGTCCATTTACGATATTTTACAATCCAAGGTACTTTACTGGTATCTTCATCATATTCAATGTCACTGTCATGCGAAGGCATACAAATGACTTGTTTTCCTTATTTTTGACAGAGCTAGCCCTGCTGAGTTTGTGATTCCACTAGCCAAGTATAACAAAGCTATCATGTACACCCAAGTTTCCTTGGGTATGCGATTTAGGATGATGTTTGAAACAGAGGATTCAGGAGTGCGCAGGTACATGGGTACTATCACCACAATCAGTGATCTTGACCCAGTTAGATGGAAAAACTCTCAGTGGCGAAACCTGCAGGTCCGCTTCAGCTATCTGTATTTCTGTAGAGATTTTCTTTCTAGCAAATAACCAATGGGTGTTTGATAAAAATGGGAAAGTAACTGACTGTTCCTCTGATTGATACTCAACATTAATGTACAACCCGTTTGGGTCTTTCCATATCAGTTGGGAAAATTTTGCTTTTAAAAAAATAATAACTTCATACTGCTTTCTGTTGAAGTAACTTTTCAAGAAAAAAAAGCAACTGAACTCCATCATGAAAAGTCAAAATCTATTAGCATTTTTCACCTGCTGTAACTGTTATTGCAGTTAAAATCGGCTAGTTTAAATAAATAAATTCAGGGATAAATCTATAGGAATTGATTTTTACATTGCTCCATCCTTTTTATATTCTATATATCTAGCATCATATTCAGGAGAATACATTGTATTCCTCCTTCAAGTTCAGTTTGTGTAGCATTACCAACTGATATACATCTTATTCGTAGGTTGGTTGGGATGAATCAACAGCTGGTGACCGTCCAACTCGGGTCTCCGTTTGGGATATTGAGCCTGTTGTAACTCCTTTCTACATTTGTCCACCTCCATTTTTCAGACCAAAGTTTCCAAGACAACCAGGGATACCAGGTATGCAGAAATAGCCTCCAAGTAGGCTTCTAAGTGTTTCATTGTTCCGTTCCCAGTATAGTTGCTATTGCTCTTGAGAGAGAATGAGGAAGAAGTGATAATCTATTGTTGGTCAAAAAGTCAATTTTTATATTTACAGTAGAGAACTCTTCAAATGACTCCTGGAAACACTAACTACACCTAGGAACTCACATAATAAATGCTATAGGGAATAAACTACAGCAGCTAATAATTACAAATTTACAAAGGTATTAACTTAACGTAGGGACTTTATCTAACTGTTAGCATTTTTTATTAGCTAACAGCTCTACACTAGATAAAGGGATTGTAGAGGCCATGTTTTATCTTGTATATATGTTTCTAAGCATGTGATCTTGCTACATTGGCATGCAGATAGCTTAGTAATAATTACTACCAGTATTGAGTAATTTGGTGGGTTATTTGCAGATGATGAATCTGACATGGAGAGTCTTTTTAAGCGAGGAATGCCCTGGATTGGAGATGAATTTGGCATGAAGGATGGTGCAAGCTCAATGTTTCCTGGCTTGAGTCTTGTCCAGTGGATGAGCATGCAACAGAATAATCAGTTTTCAGGTGTTCAGTCTGGGTTATTGCCATCCATGGGATCAGCTTCTGCCATGCACAGTAATCTTGGTGTTGATGACCCATCCAAGTTGTTAAGTTTTCAAGCCCCGTCCTTGAGTATGCCAAATCTCCAGTTGACCAAAGCGAACCAGCAAAGTCAAGTAGATCAGTTGCAGCAAACTCCAGCACCCCAGTCTCAACACCAACAACTTCAGCAAATGTTACAAGCTTCTGTTAATTCACAGCAGCATCAACCTCAACGGCTTGACCAGGTACTCCTCCAGCAGCAAATGCAGAAACAGCAACTACTGCAGCAGCAGCAGCAGCAACTGCAACAACAACAACTGCAGCAGCAACAACAGCAGCTGCAGCAACAACAACATCAGCAGCTGCTGCAGCAGCAACAACAACAACAGCAATTGCAGCAACAAATGGTCTCATCAACTGTTGTAAATACTGGTGTTGTCACTCCTAACCAAAATCAGACCTCACAGCAGATGCCTATGTATCCTCAGTTTCAGCCTCAACAACTGCTTACTGTAAATAACCAGGCCCATCAAGCTCTTAACCCTAACAGAAGTCCGGTACAGTTGGCACCATTGCCTACGGATATGCAAATTCAGCAACAACAGCTCCCACAACTGCAATTGCATCAATCTCCGCAACAATTATTACAAGAGAGCTTATCGCAAAGATCACCGATGTTGCAGAACCTTTCAGACCAACAACTGCAGCTGCTGCAGAAATTACAGCAGCAACAGAACATAAGCACACATTTGCAGCCTCAAGTAGTGCAGCAGCAGCAGCACTTACTTTCTTCTGTTACCCCACATTTGCAACCTCAAGCGGTGCAGCAACAGCAGCAGCTACTTTCTTCTGTTAACCCACATTTGCAGTCACAAGCAGCACAGCAACAGCAAAATCCTAGTCAGCAAACACCACAGCATCCTTTATCACAGTATCAGCCACAAGGGGTTAGCTCCATGTCAACCCCTTCACTGCATTCATCACAAATTCTTCCAAACCAAATACAGGGAATGCAGAAACCACATACTTTTGCCAAGCCTAACTCTGTCCTCACAGATGGGGATGCTCCATCATGTTCTACATCTCCTTCTACTAATCAGATACCCATGTCAAACTCAAAATGCCAGCAAGCCCCAAACATTATTATTGAAGATTCAGTGGTTGAGCCTCAGAATAATTTGATTCTAGACTTCCAGAACAAGTCTGATAGTAGGATTAAGAATGAAATCCCTAGCTCAAAAGTAACTGACCAACCAAAATTCAAAGGAGCTGTTATTGATCCATTGGAAGCATCCTCTTCTGCCACATCATATTGCTTGGATGCCAGTGGGCTTCAACAAAGTTTCTCGCTGCCTAACTTTGGTTTAGACGGTGATATTCAATCCCATCCAAGAAACGGTCTTCCTGTGGCTGCAGGTATGGATGGTCTGGCTCCAGATACATTATTTTCAAGGGGTTTTGATTCTGGAAAGGATATCCAGAACTTGCTCTCTAATTACAGCAATGGCCCAAGAGATATTGAGACTGAATTGTCAGCAGCTGCAGTGAGTTCTCAGTCATTTGGGGTGCCAAATCTGCCTTTCAAGTCAAGTTCTAATGATCTTTCCATGAACGACCCTGGAATTTTAAATGGTGGAATCTGGGCAAATCAGACTCAGCGTATGAGGACATTTACAAAGGTTTGTGCTCTTATTTTTGCATTTGCTTGCTCCATTTTCAGAATTCAGTAAATTTTTGTATGTTCTTAAAATTTGTGACCTATCCTGTTACACAATAGCTGTTTCTAGCTATCATGTCAAATGAAAACTACGAAAGGCATAGAACACATTTTAATCCATTCCCCCTTTTATTCCCTGGTCAACCCCAAACTATAACCATCTAGAACTAACCGTCACCAGATCTGAGCCACTGTTTGTAAAGTTGCTGCTGATACACTACTTGCTGCTAGGGCTGGAAATCACCCGTGGGTGACCGACTCACCTGACCCACCCGACCCGATTATCCGGGTAATGGATGGGTGACGGGTGGGTGAAATGGGTGATGAGTGATATGTTTTTCACCCATTACTCGACCCGTCACCCGACCCATTACCCGACCCGCTTAACCACCCGTTAACCCACCCGATTATTTAAAAAAAAATCATAGTTTATTGAAAAATATAGCCTAACATAACTACATATTTCTCCTTTTTCTAATTCTAGCTTCTCTAGCGATTCTCTAATTGTTTTTGTGCAAAAAAAAATCTAAAAGAATAAACTTGTTTTTATTTAACCCCACATCACATCTTTTTTTTTAAAAAATATTTTATTTGTTGCATACACTACTAGAGTGTTAGCAATCGTTTAAGTGATTTAGCATTTGGTGTGTTAAGTCGTGATTTAGCCAAATTTTTTATTTTTTTTAATTTACGAGTCTAGACTAAAATTCATCTCATTTGATTTGATATTAAACTTTTAATGTTAACTTTGTAAGATAAGGATAGTGATATAATGTATGAATAATTCTTTTATACATTTAATAAGATTTCCACGTTGACGTGATTTGTGAAATTATCGAATATGATCGATTTCTAAGTATGTGTTGTGACTCATTTTCTTTTAATTTACTTCACCCGATTACCCACCCGACCCATGCGATTCACTCAACGGATCGGGCGATGGTTGAAACATTAGACGGACGACTGATGGGTCAGGTGAAATTTTTTTATGACGGGTTGGGTGGAAAAATGGCTCTACCCACCCATCACCCGACCTATTTCCACCTCTAATTGCTGCTACACTGTCCTTGTTAGCATCAGTCCAGTGGCAGTAGTAGTTTGTGGAGGTCCGCGAGCAAGAGAATGCTGGTGGTTTTGTTGAAATGATTTTTTTCTTGTTTTCCACTTATGCAAAGAAATCTTGCAGACATTAAAAGAAGTCTCTTAATACTATGTATAGCATCAGGTAAAGTGAGTTCTGAATGTGTTTCTTGTTTGCTTTTTTTTCTTTTGGTACTTTTCTACTTTGATAGGTATGGTCCCTAGTCTTGTTTGCTGCTGTCTAGAAACTCCCAGGAATTGTAAAAGGTTCGTTGTTGATTGATTATACCAGGTGATTGTTTAGAACATAGGGGTAATAAACTCACAGGAAAGGAAAAGTTTAATGGGGTCATATTTTGATCATCTTGCAAATTACTGTGCTGAAATAAGACAATCTCTTCTTTTTTAAAGAGAGTGAACTAGTTCATATTCATCAA
Source organism: Persicaria maculosa (assembly GCA_963922045.1). NCBI lineage: Eukaryota > Viridiplantae > Streptophyta > Magnoliopsida > Caryophyllales > Polygonaceae > Persicaria > Persicaria maculosa. Next base: position 61,684,620 of record OY998259.1, read on the forward strand.
TTTTCCAATAGTGTGGCCTTTTGATTTATTTATTAGTTGTCATAAAAAAAATTATTATTCACCTTTTTTCCCTTATATATGCCAAATTTTACATGGCAAACTAGGAAGTTCTATGCCCTTTGATTTGAGATAGCAATTCCCTTTTTCTATTATTTTTATTTTGTCAAACATATTTTTGGAAAGTGGACGGTGGACCTGCATAGATGGTGCATGTCGGATCATCATTCATTTCACAGATTGACGTGATTCATGTGAATGCCAACCGATTATAACAAGATGTTGAGCTTCTATATAACCATGTCATATCTTTGGTTTTTGAAACTGCCATTTATACTTATCCTTTCCTCACTGCTGAATTTTATGAATCTTCAGGTTCAAAAACGCGGCTCTGTTGGAAGATCCATCGACATGGCTCGCTACAGGGGTTATGAGGAGCTACGCCGTGATTTGGCTCGTATGTTTGCAATTGAAGGACAACTAGATGATCCGCAAAGGACAGATTGGAAACTTGTCTACGTTGATCATGAAAACGACATACTTCTTGTGGGTGATGATCCATGGGAGTAAGTGAAAAGAACACTTTATTGGCAAACTTCCAACCTCTTTCATTTTTCTTTATTAATTTACTAACATCAAAGTTCACTGCTTGCAGGGAGTTTGTAAGTTGTGTTCAAAGCATTAAGATCCTGTCCTCTATTGAAGTGCAGCAGATGAGTTTGGATGGAAACTTGGGTAATGCTCCTATCCCCAATCAAACTTGTAGTGGAGCGGACAGCGGAGATGCGTGGAGAGGCCATTATGATGACAACTCAGCTGCCTCTTTTAATCAATAGCCCAAACCAAATAGAGTAACATAGAGCCTCAGAATCTATGGTGGCCTATGTGAAGAGGTGGACAAGCACTGCTGCTGTTCTGCAGAAAGAAAGCACTCACGGCAAGCAGCTTGCTTTCTAGCGGCTGTGGCATAGCTATTCCTCGGGACGTAAGTCATCTTCTTTTGATACATTTGATGTAGTGATGTTTGTGTAAATGATGTCAAATAGAGTAACTAAACACACTATACAGTCAATTGTTGCAAGTGTAACACGTCGGTTAGGTATTGAGGGTAAAGAAGAGTTACTAACCATTCCGGAATGGCTCACCGAAAAGGACTTGTGGGTAGTGCCCATAGGTCCCCGATTCGAACCCCGGAATGACCGCTCTTTATTTACCAATTCAAGCTAGGTAAATAAGAGTTAGAAGTTAGTTTAAGGTCAAAGTCAAAGTAGTTAGTTGGGGATTGTTTTTCTATTAGAAATCAGATGACTTGTATTTGGCCATGAGTGCAGATGCTTTGGTGTATAAATACCAAATGCTTGCATTACAATCTGTAATCTTCAATTCATTTTCATTCACACACAGATAATGAAAATGAAATCTTTTCATCTTGCTCTTCGTTTTCCCTTCTAGAACTCTCCCCGAGTTCATCTTCTTTTGCACAATCTGATTTCTCAGATTGTTTCATGATATCAGAGCTATGACAAATCAAACCGGAAATACAAATCCTGTTGCAATTGATCCAATGGATGAATTGTAGCTCCACCATTCGGATCATCCATCGTATGTGCAGTCGACGAATTTACTGAGTGAAAGAAACTTCGGCCATTGGAGAAGATCAGTAGAGGTCTCTCTCCTTGCCAAGAACAAGCTTGGATTCATCACCGACTCGTGTGTGAAACCAGAACCGGCGTCACCTATGCTTCATCACTGGGAGAGATGCAACGCCATGGTTGTTTCTTGGCTCCTGCATTCTGTTGAGATGAATATTGCAGAGCAGATCTTGTATCAGAGATCGGCGGAAGAAATTTGGGATGAGCTCAACATGAGATTTGCTTATTCCAATCGTACGTGCATTTTTGAAGTTCAGCGAGAATTGTCGTCGCCTTTGCAAGGTAATATGCATGTTTCAATATTCTATGGAAAGATGAGGAAGCTATGGGATGAGTATACAGATCTGGTTGAACTTGCTGCTTGTGATTGTGGTCAGTCTTTATTGCTTATTCATCAGTTCATTCAAGAACAACAAGTGATGCAATTTTTTATGGGATTAAATGAATCTTTCGATGTTGTTCGAGCAAATATCTTGATGATGAAACCTTTTCCTGATATAAATCTTGTATATCATATGGTGACTCAAGAGGAAGAGCAACGAGAAACCATATCAGCTAGTTCTAAACAGACACCATTCGGTGATGGTGCTGCTTTTGCAGCAGGACGTGGAGGTTATGGTAGAGGAAGAGGTGATTTTCAAGGGCGAGGAAGAGCTGATACAGTAGGTAGAGGAGGTAGTTACAACTCCTATGGAAGAGGATCATCTTTTGGAAGAGGTGATTCTGGAAGAGGAAATGGCAAAGGCTCATGGAATACAGGCAGAGGAAGAGGTGGATTGTTGTGTGATCACTGTGGACTTACCAATCATACGATTGATAGGTGCTACAAGATCCATGGTTATCCATCTTCCTATGATTCAAGAAGTCAAGCACCCAGTGCAGCCTAAGACTGTAAGTCTGTAACGGCCCGGGATTATGATTCCCGAGTTACGTTTCGAGGGATAAAACCCCTCGTTAGGATCTTGCGCCCCGAGTACAGGTTGAAGGTTTGAAATTCTATCCTAACATTTTAAAGTGGGATTTCATACCAAAAATTCGAAGGGATCGTTGGAATCCCCGGGGAAGTCCCCTGTACCTGTCATAAGTCTAAGCGTGGAAAACCAACAGTCATGCAAATAGTAGAATCAAGGTGTAATACAAGAGGGTGACACGGCAGAGCCGAGTCAAAATCAAATCAATAAGCGTATTTACCGAAATTTAATATACAATGTTAGTGGAGTTAAACCATTTCTTTGAGATCGCCCAAGAGAGTTCCCACGTCACGGAAACAAGGAATAATCATGCTGCAAAACAAACCTAAAAAAAATGTATGCGGGGCGGTGTCAGATCGAAGCCCTACGCAATATAATCCCAAACAAGCAGACATATACACACGCTAGTCCTAATAAAGATGCTTCTAGATGCAAGGCGGAATATTAACACACTAGCATGGTCCTAAGATCAAGTGCATAAATATAATAAGGCGTTAGCACCGAATACCAAGTGGTATATCCCTCTCCTACCTCCACCCCCTTCCGATAGGGCGGAGACTGGCCAGCTCGTGAATGCATTCCATATAATCGGGTGGCACGCATGCCCAACCCGTATCCACAATAAAGCCCGCAGGTATCTCATAATATAAGGAAGCTCATGACTCGATTGACTCAGGACGGGACCCGATGAGACTAGGTCGTCCTATAACCCTAGCAATGACTCTAGTTACTTCACAGATAACGACCTTTCTGTTTACAAAAGCAATGAGTAAACGAATGCTCAATCATGAGTGCAATCCTAGCAGGATACTACATGGCATGCTTTATTATGAATGCAAGCACCTAGTATGCACATGGCTACAAGCAGGGAGATCTCTTTTCGAATCTGAGTGAGCTCATATAGGAACTCACCTGGCTATGCAGAACAACATAATAGAAAGTCTGACACACATCAATCATGGCACAAGGTATCACCTAGATACATATCAGAACACATATATAAGTCTACGTCTAATCATTCGAGCACTGAAAGCATACATCATTCAACGAGAATAACACCCATATCGCAATCGTCATTTCTTCAAGTTCAACCATTCATCACATTGCCACATTCCTCAATACCATATCGTTCTAATCATTCCATTTAGCCACATTCATATATTCATAATCATATATTCGCATATCACATAGCTGAAGTGCATCATATTCATCATATCTCAACGCATAAATTAATGATAAACAAGTCTAACACTTCATCATGCCTTTATTTAATCAATCATACCATTAGTACACACCAATCATGATATTAGTCAACCATTCACATCAACCATGCTAGTTAGTCACCAATCACATAATTCCCGAGTTAGTCCCGAAACCGCTTTAAAATCCGAATCAACTAGTTAGAAATTCCGATCCTTGAAAACGCTCATCAAATTCCTTTTTTTAATTTAATTCCGATAATATACTTTTAAATCTCTAAGTCTCATGATATTATATTTTCCTCTAATCACCGTAATATTATATCTTTAATCTTAAAATAATGTTTTATATTTTAATCTCAATAATATTATATAATATTTCAAATAGTATTTTCTTTAAACATTTTCATAAAATATTTCTACATACCTTAAAAATCCCAACCATTTTTATTTAATAAAATCAGTCTCTTATTAATTTACCAAAACCGCCCTTATTTTATAAGAATCACAAACCGACCCCTTTATTTTGTAAAATACCCAAACCGAGCCTTTAGTTTATGTTTACCCAAACCGAGCTCATTCCTTCCTTAAACCTCAAATTGAATTTAAATGAGTAAAATAGGCCCAAACACTTGTTTCCCTTTAAAACTCAAAGCTCGGGCCATAAAATCAGGCCCAAAGCCAACACATTCTTCCATTTTGTAACGCATGACGTTTAAAAAAAAATGGAAAGGGCCCACTCGGCTGAGGTGGCTGATGACATGGATGCGTGGGCCCGCCTGGTCTTCTTCTTCCCTGTTGCTTGAACGGAATGAAACGGGGAGGCGGACCCAACGTCCGAAAAGCAGGAGGAAGAGGGAAAGGGGAGGCCGATGGTGGCGGTTCCCGGACTCCGACCACGAATCCAACACCCACACACACAGAGACGGAAACGAAAAGAAGAAAGAGGAAGGAAGGAGGCTCACCGAGGCGCGGTTTCGATGCTCGCCGGAAAGCTTCGTCGGAACTCAAATTCGGCTTCGTCGGTGACGGAAATCAAACGGGTTTGGCCTAGGATGACAATAGGTGATTAAAGGTGGATTCTTTATGGTTTTCGTGAACGAAAGGGGGCGGAATGAGTCTTACCGAGCTGGTCACGCGAAGACAGGGGAGGAGCGGCTCGGGGATGGGCGTCGGCGGCTCCTGGGCAACGGCTTGAGCTCCTGGGCGGACGTCGGAGAGGAGGAGCTACTTCTGCTCGACTCGAAGGAGGAAGGAGGCGGAGGTGCTGCGTTCTGTGCGGCCTCGGCTTCGGACAGAACAGGGCTAGGCCCTTTCGACGGGAAACGGAGTCGAGAGGAGGGGTTTCGGTGGTGCTCTTGCGGTGCTCGGGTGGCAGAGGAAGAAGGAGGAGAGGTGGAGGTCTGGAGGTGGCGTGGTGGCGGCAAGCTCAAAAGCGTTAAACACAACAAAATACATACATTCAATAAACGCGAACGATGTTCAATGGAAACAGTTAATATCCAAACCCAGAATGATGGTGTCAACAAAATACACACAGTTAATATCCAACTTCATATCCAACTACAATGTCACTTAAACTAAGTACTCAGAATGATAGTATCAGCATTGCTCAAATTATGAAGCTCCAAAACTCCTTGATCAAGTCTGAGCAAATAAGCTCTCTGTAGCGGAATAGCTTCTCATTTGTGATTGTTGTGACATCTCCGCCAAATACAACAGCCTCGATTGCTTTCACTGTAAACACCCCACAAGCACTTCTGCACACATTCACAAAACAGACAAATAGGGGTGTGTCAACAAAAGATAAATAGAAAGTAAATGTATGTTAGCAATTAATATAAAAGTTAGGTAAGAGTACAAACCCAGATTTATCATGGACCATGTCAGGGACCTTCCTTATCTAAAATGGTGTGGAGCTAAAGTTTTCATATATTCCACACTTCTCCAAGTGTATAGGAAGCCAGTGAGCAATAGGTTGGAGTTCTGCATCTAGTACACCCTTGGCAACGCCGTAGACATTGCAGTCATAGACATTGATCACCTTCTGATCAATTATGATCTCTAAAGCAACCCAATGTTTGTTGATGACGTTAAAGGGTGTATAAATCTTGTTTGCAGACGCCCATGGCTTACCATACTGGTCAGGGAAAAGACCCAGGAAATAGCTCGCAGTCATGTCTGACACAGGCAAATGTACTTCGTACGCTTTGGCATTGGATGGCAGGTACTTCTGATAGAAAACCCAATCAACGACAACGAACTCTGCATACTTATCGGCTTCCTCATGGATCCTCTTCCTCAAATAATACAACCCTGCTTCAATATGCTACAACACACAGTAACAAGCTACTGTCAGCACTAGATATACCTCAACAAATATCAATAAACAAAAACCAGAAGACAAACAATATGAATTATAATTGCTGCCAGATCATTTACCGCACAATCCAGCCACATGTCCTTGTTTAGAATTGGTTTAAAAAAAGATTTATCAACTCTTCCAGAAGAAACAATGACAGAAAAATCCCTGAAAACAAGCAAAAATTATGAACTAAACACAGAATCATAAGAGGTAGAGGTGTCAGCACAAGACAGTTAATGATTATATAACGAGTAAAAAGATAAAAAAAATACCGATTACTCCTCATAGTTTTGTACAAAAACTCATGATCGTCTTCACTTAAAAGCGACTTCTTCGCATTGTGCTTGAGCCACCTCCCTTTCTTTTCTTGCTGCTCATATGGGATCGTCAGAAAGGTACTCGCTTTTTGGATACGCTTGGATCGCCTGAGTGCTTCAATCTTGACGCGACCCGAAGGATCGATCCAACAAGTTTCAAAGCTTCAACCAAGCACGAGAACAAAATTTGACACACGTGACTATTTTATTTGGATTTTTCTAGATTTATGGGAAAATAAAAACAAGATATGGATGGCTAAATCTATGAGCATCTCACCCATAGATTTACCAAACTCGCTCTCTCACTCGTCGGCATCTCACTCCCGAGCAATCAAGCCTTTGTTTGAACAACTCTAACAAGCATCTCACCGGAAAGAGTTAAACAAACGGAACCAATCCTCGGCCTCACACTCTGGAATGGGGTGTCAAAATGGCATCTCACCAAATCAACCAAACACACACACTTTTTTCCAAAAATTCTCAACTCTAATCTTATTTCTTATGACAAAGGTTTAGGCATTTTATAGCCAAAAAACAAGCAACAATTAAACAACAAATTAAAGACGGATAAGATGAAAAGTTTCTCGGAATTGATGAAGAAATGTGGACAGCCTCATGTCGGAAAATGAAGGGTCGGTTGTCCTCATAAAGTGTAGAAAACCATCAATTCCCATTGGATGAAGACCCTTCGATACATCTCATCTATTCCGACGCCATTCAATGCATCGGGAAAGCTGTCCAGATTTTGAAATGCTGATTTATTGCCAATTTCGGACCTGTTCTTGGATGATTTCAGTACTTTGGTCTTCATAAAAGATGTAGCCCTTCGAATTATCTTTCCAACAAGTACTCACACACCTCAATCGGACATATATAGCTCCTGTTATGACCAAAACACCAAGCATGTGTCGAAAGAGCTTGGATCACATCAAATCTCTTCGACTACTTTAGGGTGCTTGCTGTAGGCAACCCAGTCACTCACTACAGGCAATCCAACCGTGTCAGCATTTTCATCACCTTCGGGAGTATCCAGGTTGATAGTCCCTGGTGGTGCAATGGTAGGAGGTGGAGTTGCTGCAACATCAGCCTTCTCATCCCCATCACCCTTGCCACCTAATGGGGTAACAACATCCTTACACTCTTCACTACTTGACTTCACTAGCAGGTCAGCTTCTACATCCTCACCGGTGCTCTGCAGTCCCCTGTCAGCATCTTCATGAGCTCCATCGTAGCTGTCCTTAAACTCTTCGCCTCTCGGCTCCATGGACATCAAATCAGAATCACGGCCTAGATCAACAGCAAAGTGAACTGAATCTGACTCTAGTGTCCTCTGTCCTTCAACCAATGTGACAGGAATGATAGACTCCGGAACAACAACATTAACTGTAATTTTTTGGGTTTCATCTCTCTCATCACCACAGGAAGGTGTCTTCATTTGTTTACAATCTTTGGGTGAATCCAACTCAGCTTCCTGCTCAGCCATAGCATCCTCAATGATAACACCCATCTTCATGTCAGCAATAACATCACTCACCATCTTGGTACTTGGTTGATCAATGTTGACAGATGACTGTGACCTTGCAACAATAGATTCATGCAGTGTGAACCTATTCTCAAGTGAATTATACTTTTCCATCAGGTATGTAACCATTGCGACAAGTTCAACCGCCCTATCAACACGAGAGCCCAACTCATTTAGACGTGCAGGAAGCTCTTCGAGCTTTTCAATCCTTCTTACTAAATCATCTACACGTGCCGGCAGCTCTTCAAGTTTTTCAATCCTTTTAATTAAATCATGTACCCAAACTGGGTTGGATTTAGCGTCAGCCTCACCAGCAACACCAAGCCCTTTTGCATTTTCATCTTTGTCAACACCATCCAATTCTGGCTCTTTTGAATGCTCGTCAGACACTCCCTTCTGGTTGTCACCACAATCACCCTTGGCATCACCACCAGTGTCTCTGTTGGCACCTACCTCCATCTTCTCATCACCACTAGTGTCAACGTCTTGACCATCACCAACAACATCTTCAGTGTCAGCATCCATTCCTTTGTTCAGAAGTAAGAGAGCATTCTCAGTGTCAGCATCAACCTTGGTGTCATCAAACCCTTGACTGCCATCATTGGGGTCAGCATTCTCAGTGTCAGCATCAACACCTTGGCTGCCATCTACTTGATCATCTTTGGGGTCAGCCTTTAGCCTGAGCTTCACCTTGCACCTCACCAAACAGTACAATCACTCTACAGGCATCATTCACAACTTCAACGGGAGATAAACACGCAACAATAGGGGCTTGGGGAATGGAGGAAGACTTGTTTGAACTGCTACTTTTGTACAACATTCTACGTTTCCCTGTACTTCCCATATCTTTCTTCCTCTTCTTCAAAATATACTGAATAGGTTTATCCTCGTCAGATGTATCACAAGCATATCCAACTTGGTCTTGTTTTTCTGCCTGTACAACAGCCTCCTCCCTGTCAGCACCACCCTTCTTGGAAACCCTGTCTGCATCCACTGTGGTTGTCTCTGTGTCAGCATAAGGAATCACATCTCTCTTAGATTCCTCACCACTGTTAAAGTCAACAGCCTTCTTCCTAATCCTCCCAGCCTTCCTCCTGATTGATTTTATAACTTCTATGTCAGCCTTCCTCCCAGTTTGAGGGTTGGTTCGTGGAGGTCCACTAGAACGCCCTCTCCTCACAGCAACTCTCTTCACCTGGATCTCAGTGGATGGACCTTTCTGCTTCTTCTTAGAAGGCTTTCCTGTGTCAGCATTTTTCCTCTTTTTCCCCTTCTCTACATCAACAGATTTGGCCTCAACATTTCCTTCATCAACCTCACGTTTCCTGTTCGTTCGCTTCTCTATCTCAGCAGATCTCTCCTCTTCCTCTCCTCCAACAAAACCATACTCAAAAGACATAAATGATTCAATCTCTGAACCATCGTTACGTAAAAACTTGTTTTCATATGCATACTTGCGCATATACCGACAATCATACAAAAGATCAGTAGCTGGTTGAGAAAACATAGGCTCACCAATGGCATCACATACATCGTCAGCCTCTTCATCAATATAACCCATACCTGGGGTTCTTGCAAACTCTCCATAGTTTGGGAACAACGGTGTCTATCATGCACATCAAAAAAAATATAAATAAGAAAACACATGTATATAAGAAGACAGAGTTGGTGTCAGCACTGATATATTTCTCTTACCAAGTCACCATCGAATAGCTCGTCAGCTTCATCATAAGTATGCCTAACCTTGCAAACCCAGTGCAAAGAATGAGGATCTCTATCATTCATCCTCAAATTACAGTCAAACTTATGAGACAACGCCGGAAAAGCTTCAAATATCCAGGCCTGTAAAAACAAAACAAGTGGTCATGCAAACACAATAACAATGCATAAGAAGCTGACACATGGTGAGGAATGATTACACAAGTAGTGAATGCTGACACGAGTAATGAATACATGCAATGCTGACACGTAGTAAGGAATACCTTCAATGCTGACACATAGTGAGGATTGATTACAAGGATATATCAAACAAGTAAACAGAATACCTGGAAAGCAATCCAATATCCATACAACTCATACGAAGGCCTAGCATTCTTGCGATCCATCGTAGCTGACTTCTTCAAGGCTTTCAATAGAGATTCATAGGACTGTCTGCCCCATGGATATTGTCCAAACGTCTCGTCATCACAAGCAAGTGATAGATTTTCCTCAGTGATATAGTCTATCCGCCTATAACACACAACCATCTCAATGAGTAACAGCCTCGCTATAATTAGCTTCTTCTTCGACGTCTTCTTCATCTGTCGGAAACAACTGATCAAATCATCATGGGAGCACGTTTGGGTTATTTGACAGAGAAAGGGAACCGAGAGAATGGAGAGAGGAGAGCGTGAGTGTGTATGTGTGAAAGTAGATCTCAAAATCTGATTTTCAATGGTCAAACTGTCAAAGAGTCTGATTTTTTTTTGAAGAGAAAAGGTGTTGTTTGTTTTCCAAAATTAGTGAATCAAAGAATGGAGGGAGGGAAGGAGAGGATAGGATTTTCCCAAACTAGAATAGGATGAGTTGGATATTAGAATTGGTGAAAAATGGCGGAATCGATCTTTAACGTTAAAATTGGGTTGAGATTCGCTTTAAAAGTTTTAAAATATGAATTTTTATTGAGGACGAGAATTTTCTTTGAAATATCCGAATAAAATTCGTTTTAAATTCATTTTTAATTTTCTTTTCCCGAAAATTTGGGATTTGAAAATCTGAGCCTTTACAAAGACAGTTCAACAGGGACAAGTTCTTCTCTTCCACAATGTTTGACTCTAGAACTAGGGGTGGGCACGGGATGGGACGGGATGGGATTGAGCCGGGACGGGACTTATCCCGCGAAATTTTTACGGGACGGGATCGGGATGGGATTGACACTTTTTTTTCGGAACGGGATCGGTACGGGATGATGTCTAAACGGGACGGGATCGAGACGGGACGGACCTTGTCCCGCAAATAAAAATAATAAAATATTATATAAATTTGCAAACTGAAAAATGCTTTCATAATTCATTAATTTGTATAATATGTTGAATACGGTATTCTTCTCAACTAAATTATTCAATAATAATAATAATAATAATAATAATAATAATAATAATAATATTATTATTATTATTATTATTATTATTAATATTATAATACTATTATTAATTCATACAATGATTGTATAATTAATTATAATATTCAACATATTTGACTACATTATCTTACTAGATTGAGACGGAAAGGGATTGAGACGAGATTCACCACATATTGTCTCATTATCGATTGATAGTTGGGAAGAATACTGTATTTAGATATTTGCCTCTTATTGCTCTAAATGGGTATAATAATAATAATAATAATAATAATAATAATAATAATAATAATAATAATAATAATAATAATAATAATAATGCCACGTTATAATTAAAAAAATAAAATAATAATAATAATAATATTTTTACTTATTTTTATTATAAAATAATTATACTTTACAAGAAAAAATATAATATGATATACTAATATAATACTAATATTATTATTATATACTAATATTATTATTAAATTATATTATACTATTATATAATAATAATAATATTATTATAATCAATTATTATTATAAATTGAAAATTATTATTATAATTATAATTAATATTTGCTCAAATAATAATAATATTATTATTATTATAAATGGCAGATTATGATTATAATTATAATTATAATATTTGCTCAAAATAATAATACTAATAATATATTATTATTATTCTATAATATTATAATATTATTATTATTATAAAAATTATTATTATTATTATTATTATTGTTGTTGTTGTTATTATTATTATTATTATTATTATTATTATTATTATTATTATTATTATTATTATTATTATTATTATTATTATTATTATTATTATAATATGCGGGACGGGACGGGATTTGCGGGATCCCACCGGGATCGTCCCGCGTTCGTCCCGCATAATTTTTGCGGGACGGAATTCGCTATTTTGTCCTAAATCCCACCGGGATCGGGATGGGACTGGGACGGGATCGGGATTTGCGGGATTTGTGCCCACCCATATCTAGAACAATGTCAAGAGATGTTCTCTTTACTCAGCAAGTATAAGTCTGAAGAGAAGGTTGAAGGCAGAGAAGTGTTTGCCAATACTACTTTTGCAGGTAATTGTTATTGTTTTCATTATTCAAGTCTTAATTCAAATTGGATCTTAGATAGTGGAGCCACAGACCACATTACACCACACTTAAAATTTCTCAGAAATGTTAAACCTCTCACTGAATCTTGGTTCATTACCATACCAAATGGCAATCGTATTCCAATCACCCACACATGCTCAATCTAATTATCTTCTAAAGTTTGTCTTCAAAATGTCCTTCATGTGCCTCATTTTCAATTCAGTTTGCTTTCTGTTATTAAACTAACAGTTGAGCTGCACACTAATATTCTTTTCACACCAACCAAATGCTACATTCAGGGCCCTTCGATTAAAGATCTATTGGTCCTTGGTCATAAGGGCAAAGACTTATATCTTGTGGACATGGAGCATCAAGATTTAGTTCCTTCTTTACTAGAAGCTGAAGATTTCAATTCTAGCTGTAATAAACATAGTTTTTCCAATAATGTGCAGTTGCACTTTAATAGTCCAGAAATGTGGCATTGTAGATTAGGTCATATTCCTTTTGATCAATTGTACCACATTGATGATGTAAAGAACATAGTTGAATCAAAGTCTCATTTGTTGTGTCAAATTTGTCCTCAAGCCAAACAACACAGAAAGTCTTTCTCTCAAAGTGTTACCAAACCATCTTGCCCTTTTGACCTCATACACATTGACACTTGGGGACCATTTAAACATCACACTCGTGATGGCCACAGGCACTTTCTTACCATTGTGGATGATTTTAATAGGTGTACCTGGAGACACCTTATGACTACCAAATCTAGTGCTTTGTTTATTTTATTGTCTTTTATTGCCCATATCCAAACACATTTCCACACCCCCCATCAGATCAGACAATGCCCAAGAGTTTTGTGACAATGCTGCCACTGAGTTCTTTCTTGCCAAAGGTATTACCCACCAAACCACTTGTGTCTACACACCTCAACAAAATGGTGTAGTAGAGAGAAAACACAAACATTTACTTGAAGTGACCAGATCATTGCTTTTTCAATCCAAACTACCCTTTAAGTTTTTGGGACACTGCCTTTTGACTGCCACTTACCTTATTAACCGAACATCTTTGCCCTCCCTTTATCGTGTCTCTCCCTATGAGCTTCTGTTCAAAACCAAACCCACCTATTCTCATTTAAAAGCCTTTGGATGCCTATGTTTTATCAACACTTCACCCAGAAATAGAAACAAATTTGACCCAAGAGCCTCACCATGTGTTTTTATAGGTTATCCCTATGGAAAGAAAGGTTATTTGGTCTTTGATCTCAAAACCAAATCTGTTTTTGTATCCAGAGATGTCAGTTTTCACGAGACATACTTTCCCTTTCAATTCATTAATGGGGATTCTCTCACATTGCCTGTCATACATATATACACTTATCTCACTTACAATTTTCTCCCTTCTGGCAATTTCTTTCCTCTCATTTTCAATAATAAAGCCTCTACTACACCTATTGCTCCTCCAGGTCTACAAGATCATGAACAAGCTGAGCCTGACCCTGACCATATTCAAGTCAGAAGGTCCACCAGACCTCACACCACTCCAACTTATTTGAGAGACTATGTCTGTGCTTTTTCTACCACTTCCACCATGACCTCTTTCTTTGTTGAACCACACCTATTACCCTCTTCTCATTTCAATTTTTTTGTCCAAACTCTCAGTTTTTACTGAATCTCAAAGTTGGCTTGAAGCTTCTAAGGATCTAAATTGGGTTAAGGCTATGGATAATGAAATCAATGCTTTACAGGAAAATGGTACTTGGCAGGTTGTTTCCCTTCCTCCAGGTCAACGAGCAATAGGGTGTAAATGGGTGTTTAAGGTCAAGTTAAAAGTTGATGGAATTCTTGAAAGATATAAGGCTCGTTTAGTTGCTAAAGGCTATACACAGAAGGAAGGTGTAGACTTCCATAAAACCTTCTCACCAGTGATCAAAATGGCAACAGTTCTAGCTGTGATTTCGGTAGCTGCTTCTAGGGGTTGGCCTTTATTTCAGCCCGACGTCAATAATGCCTTTCTACATGGCAATCTGCATGAGGATGTTTATATGAAGATGCTTCCTGGCATTTCAAATCCAGAAAATAAGGTGTGTAAGTTGATGAAGTCACTGTATGGTCTTAAACAGGCTTCTCAGTAGTGGTTTTACAAGCTCACTGAGGCTCTTTTGGTGAATGGTTTTGTTCAATTGAAAAACGATTATTCCCTGTTTACTAAGGCCAAAGATCATCATCTCACTATTATTGCAGTTTATGTGGACAATCTTTTGATCACTGGCCCCAATCCCATTGAAATTGATCATATAAAGGCCTACTTGGATCATGTCTTCAGTATTAAAGATCTGGGTGTTCTTAGTTATTTATTGGGCTTTGAGATATCTTATCTTCCTTCTGGTGTGCCTATGACAAAAGCTAAGTTCACTCGTGAGCTTCTTCATGATCTTTCTTTTTCATTACCCCACAAGGGATGCACACCATTGCCTCTTCATCTCAAGATAAGGCCTGATGACAGTGATTGCTTAGATAAGGATGAAGCATTTATGTACCGTTGTCTCGTTGGTAAACTGAATTTCTTGACTAATTCCAAGCCTGATCTCAGCTTTGCAATCCAGACTTTAAGCCAGTTTATGCAACAACCTTGTGTTTCTCATATGAATGCTCTTATTCATACATTGAGTTATGTTCATGCCACTGCTATACGAGGCATTTTGTTGAAGGGACATGACCAACCAACTATACATGCCTACACATACTCTGATTGGGTGGCATGCCCATTCTGTCGGAGGTCTGTTGGTGGCTATGTTATCTTGTTGGGTCCGTCTCCCATTAGTTGAAAGTCGAAGAAGCAACCAGTTGTGTCAAGAAGCTCTACTGAGGCAGAATATCGGGCAATGGCTCAAGGTGCTCCTGAGATTCTTAACCGATCTCGGTGTTACTCCAATCACTCCTGTGCAGCTCCACTGTGATAACAAGTCTGCAATTCAAATTGCTCGCAACCCTGTTTTCCATGGACGTACTAAGCACGTGGAAATTGGGTGCCACTTCACCCGCCAAAAGATTCTTAATGGCCTCCTTGAACTTCACCACACACCCACAATTGAACAGGTTGCCGATGTGCTCACTAAAGTGATCCCCTCTGCACAACAAGATTACCTTCTTGGCAAGCTGGGAATGTATTTCCCATCTCCCAGCTTGAGGGGGGATATTGAGGGTAAAGAAGAGTTAGAATAAGTTAGCTTAAGGTCAAAGTCAAAGCAGTTAGTTGGGGATTGTTTTTCTGTTAGAAATCAGATGGCTTGTATTTGGCCATGAGTGCAGATGCTTTGTGTATAAATACCAAATTCTTGCATTACAATCTATAATCTTCAATTCATTTTCATTCACACACAGATAATGAAAATGAAAGCTTTTCATCTTGCTCTTCGTTTTCTCTTCTAGAACTCTCCCTGAGTTCATCTTCCTTTGCACAATCTGATTTCTCAGATTGTTTCACTAGGATCTTATCAACTCTTGTTAGGCTACCTTGTGCAAAATGTGCACTTAATGTAGAGTTATTTATCTGAGACATGTTGTGTATGAATGGAGGAGGAATCCAACTACTTGACAACATTCCTCGACGAAGCTAGGTTTTTAACCAGTAAAGCAAGTAAAATCTTGATGAAGTTTTTGACATGTAAACTAGAATGGCTTACCTTAAATTTAGTCCCAGATTGCAACTTTAATCTACCACTTTTTCAAAAGTAGCATGAAAAAAAAACCATTTATAAAATTTTCTAGCACTTAAATAGTGTCTTTTGTCAAATACGTACATGTTTATGTCCTGTCACCTTTCATATTGCCTCTTGACATCCACTATGGATTGATTTAACATTGCATTAAAACACTCACAACAAGAAGAGAATCATAACTAATCCTCAGATCTTCGATTAAACAAGGAACATCAATCAAACTCATTCATTTTAGGTTCAAAGTTTGTACAATTAACATAAAAAAACACAAGAAAACGTCTTCAATTTCAACAAGAAAACACCAAAAAAGATACAACAAAAAACCCCCAAGAAGTTCAACAACCAACTCCCCAAAAATCAGTGAATCGATGAGATAAAATTTAGTAAACAATTAAGAAAATAGCAGCAAAATGCTCCCATAATCAGCACCAAAAAAATATGACACCACATTGCTCCTACGCACCAACCATGAAAACCACAAAAGATCAATAATTCGAACCTCTGACTCACACAAAAATGTAACAAACCCCTTTTTGGAAACTAACCATTGAGCAAATAGTTCAGCAATTCAACACAAGACAGTTCCACAACATAGAAAGCACAATCAACAGTAGCAAAAGCACCTTCAGTACTTCAGTATCGGGTCTTCAAAACAAGAAGTTTTTCTCATCCCCACTCAATTCGAAGAAAAAAAAATGCAATGTTAAGATTCTTTGTTAAACCAACCAATTGAACCAAATGAATATGACATAATCGGGGAGGAAAAAATCGTAGCCTATGAGCTGGTTTGGTAGTTATACTAAAGCTCCAGATTAAGACACGTGTACGGTCGAGAGAGATTGGTTCTTAGGAGTGAATGGTCGGGATTAATTGATCATGAGCTATATAAAGCTCTTCCTTGTAACTCAGACCTTGATGATGAATGCAATGTCATTCTGAGTTTCATTTGTGTATGTTCTTGATCTCGTCCTGAGATCTTGTTTGTCTTAGTAGATCTCTTCATATGGTATCAGAGCAAGAAAGATTGGTTGGAATTTGCGTTTTCGTTAAGCGCAAAACAGAGATCAAGGGGTTCTTTGAGTTTGTTCTTGAAAGATGAATGATTCGTATGCATCTGTTGTACTCAATCAAGCAGGAGAGCATCAATTCACAATGGTGTCGAATGATCCATTGGCTTTCGCAAGTTCAGACAATCCAGGGGTGCAATTGGTTTTTGTGACGTTCAATGGATCGAATTTCCTTAGTTGGATGAGGAACATCAAAATGGTGCTCGGGCAAAACTCAAGCTAGGATTCACAAATGGATCGTTCTTGAGGCCACCAGATGATTCACCTCATTGTCGGAGGTGGACGCGTGTTGACTATATGGTCATGTGTTGGGTCCTTAACTCCACGGAAGGATCAATCATGGAGTCGGCCTTCTATGCTGGATCTGCACAAGAGCTTTGGGCAAAGATTATTGAGAGGTATGAACAGTCAAACATGTTGGTTTTGTCAGAGGAAGAAGATGAAGAACAATAGAATGTTTGTAGAGGAAGATTGTTACTTTTCTTCTTCTTGATTTAAAATGAATCTAATACATCACTTAAATAGAAAATTCCTAGGCTATTAATATCCAACATCAAATCTATGAAAATGGGTAACCTCAAACTAATTTGCCTAATTGAATTATTAAACATTAAAAATAAATTTGTCCTAATTATTGCTTCCTAAAATAAGACAATTTCATTCTTGCATGCATATGACGTTTGAATCATGTTTCAACACATCCCCTTGATTCAAACTCTCGCATTCCAATCTTCTCTAAAAAGAATTGAAGCTTTGCTGAACTCGGTGCTTTGGTGAACAGATTTGCATCTTGATCATTTGTTCCACAGAACTTTAGAACAATTTTCTCCTTCGACACCAGCTCTCTGATGAAATGATGATGCACATCAATGTGCTTGGTTCTGGCATGGAATGCTGGATTCTTGGTCATTGAAATTGTTGACTAGTTGTCACGCCATAACTCAGTAGGTTCTTCTTGTGCACAACCCAAATCTTTCAGCAACTTCTTCAGCATAATGCTTGTCTTGCAACTAATCCTGCCGCAACATACTCTGCTTTAGAAGAAGATAATGCCACTGTATCCTGCTTCTTTGAGCTCCAGGTGATTGCTCATGAGCCAAGACAAAAGACTAAGCCAAAGGTGTTTTTCCTGTCCGATGAAACCGAAAACTAAAAAGCCCTTGCCACATCATCCATGTGGGGTGGACTAGCCACATGCGCTTATTTGGATGGTCAGCTGTCTTACCTAGGATGCCCCAACGTGTGGCTGTGGGACCATCAATACTTAGGTCTCAGTGACTGTTGGTGGCTAACAGTCTTACCTGGGGTACCCCGTACGCGGACGACGGGGTATTCCTTCCAACGCCGCGAGGACTACTATGAACATAAGCGAAAGCCTAATCCACTTCCTAGTTTTCTGCTCTATCAAGGCTTTTCAAAGAAGTAAGATTCATCGTTGCGAAGAAGTATCAAGCGGCGGTGTCGGTCGGAGATTTATACCTGTGGCCTTGAATTAACGGATTGTCAAGGAATTTACTGATGTCCAGCTTATGATATGATGATGTGGGCCTTTGGTGCTCATCCAACCTCATCTCCTCCTTTAATCTTAAGTTTTCTCTATTCATTCGTCAAAAAGTACCTCTCATAGGAAGATTTTTGGACTTTATAGTCCAGCGGGTTGCGCCTTCCTGGACACGTTCGTCTGACCTTTGTCGCCATTTGTCGCGGGCGAATTTCCACGTGTCTATCTAATTGTGACATGTGGAGTGGGGGCATGTAGGACACCTCATCTTATCTTTCCCGAGCAACCCTTGATGACTATTATTCGCCCTCGAGCTAGAGGCTGCAACCTCTTCTGCGTCAATTTGTCGGGACACCAGGTCCCTCAACTTGTCATAGTCTTTTCGTTTCTTCCTAAAGAGATAAGTCTTGAAATCCCCCTCATCCAAATTTCCTATTAAGATGATGATGGCGGACTCATGATTGAAATTCGGGATCTGCACTACTACACTGGTGAACTGCGCTAAGAAGTGCCCCAATGTTTCATTTGGCCCCTGCTTTATGGAATTGAAGTCCAGCATTGTCTTCTTTCTTGACCGTGAGCTTCCGAAGTGTGACTTGAAAACTTGGGATAATTGTGAAAAGCTGGTGATCGGATTCGGTGGCTGGTTGGTGAACAAGGTCAGGGCAATCTTCGTCAGTATCGAAGGAAATGTGCGACACATCATCGTATCATTGTACTCATTTATCCCCATGGCGGTCATGAAGTGGCACATGTGGTCCTCCAAGTCGGTAGTGCTGTCATACTTCATAAGATTCACATCTCTCTAACGCTTGGGTACAGGTCCTCTACAAATGTCGTTGGTAAAGACCGACGGTATCAAATCCAGACCTTCCATCCTCATAGGGGGCGGATCTGACCTTGTAGAGGTGGACACATCAGAAGACCGCCCATTGCGGTGATGCTTGCTCACATGGTGGCATTCGAAAGGATGCGGCTGGTTTGGGGGCACAAAGCCTCCTTGAGGATAGTAGTTGTAATATGTGTTGCCATGCACATTATGAGGGAAACCCTGATATGGAGTTCTTGCCTGATAAGCCTGAAAACCATTATTCCCACAGCAGAAAGCATGATCTTGGTTAGGCTGATGATATTGGTAGCCCTCGAACGTTGCCCCATGTTGTCCGTATATCGGTGCGACATATGGCGAGAACCACTATAGTTATGGCGTCTTCGGTTGAGGCATCGAAATATCTTGCATGATGGATTCATCAAAATCATGCACGACGTTCTGACTCATCTCGTTGGAGGCATCATCCATATACTCGCTCATTTCTCGTGTGATTATCAAAACAAGAATTTAATAAGTGACAAAAAACTTCAGAAAAGAAAGTCTTGCCACTATTCCTAGGGAACTCCTTACTACGAGAAGGTTCCCATGGATGACGCCAGTAATGAAACCGGAAACTAAAAAGTTGTACAGTCACCGCGACTTAGGTAGTGATGTCCCCATGATCGCACGTGGGGGCATCCCAGGTAAGACCGCTGACTAACCAAATAAGCGCACGTGGCTAGTCCACCTAACATGGATGATGTGGCAGGGGCTTTTTAGTTTTCGGTTTCATCACTGTCATCAATGCATCTTGCTTAGTCACTGTTA
This sequence comes from Persicaria maculosa, assembly GCA_963922045.1. NCBI lineage: Eukaryota > Viridiplantae > Streptophyta > Magnoliopsida > Caryophyllales > Polygonaceae > Persicaria > Persicaria maculosa. Next base: position 61,704,786 of record OY998259.1, read on the forward strand.
GTATGACCCTTCAGTTTGAAATCTTCAACTCTCTCATACTAGATTCCATGCTTGACTATTCCTGCTACATATTTGAGTATTCTCGTTGCAGCTCCAAGGTGATGCTTAGTTGGGCTATGCATGTATCTTGACACCACAATCACACAATAGCAATGTCTGGCCTTGTGTGTGTGTGTGTGTGCGTGCGTGCGAGGTAGTTCAAGCCTCCTATCAAGCTTCTGAACATCTTCTCATCAGCTTTTTCCGTGTCATTTGTCTCTGCAGCTTCTCATTGGTGTTCATTGGTGTTTTTTCCACCTCAAAACTTTCCATGTGAAACTTCTTCAGCAAATCTTTTGCATATTTTACTGACATACAAAGATGCCACTCTTTCTCTGCTTTACTCCTAAACCTAGGAAATATTGTAGAATTCCCAAGTCTGTCATGTCAAATTCCTTCATTATGGAGAACTTGAATTCATCTAGTAGTGTGTGTGCATAGATGAAGTAGGTAATGCCATCAACATACAGACATACTACAATAAATTCTTGCAAACCGGCTCATTCTCACTTCTTTCAAACTCATTTTGAAGGAAAAATGAAACTATCTTGCTATATCATGCTCGAGGAGCCTGTTTCAAACCACAGAGAGCCTTCTGTAACTTGTACACTTTGCTATCTTCTACATATTTGACAAAGCTGTGAGGTTGCTCAACAAATACTTTCTCTTGCAGTTCTCCATTGAGAAATGCTAACTTGACACTGGCAATTTCCATTGAGCAGCTAGTGCAAGCACAACTCTCACAATTTCAATCTTGCCACCAATGAGATTGTCTCTTCAAAATCTATTTCTTCTTGTTGAGCATATCCTTTAGCCACCAGTCGCGCCTTATATTTCTGAATGCTTCCATCAGTGTTTTACTTTGTTCTGAATACCTGACGGAGGAGAAATGTCGTTGGTTTCACCTCGCCAAAGAAATATAATACCTAAACTAACAAACTAACTAGTAAACTAGTATAACAGATAAGTAAGGGGTCGAACTCATAGAGAAACAAGTATTTCTATGCAATGTGTATTTACTAATTATGATAATAAAGATAGAATAGGAATATGAATGAAGATAGATAATTAAAATAAACTAAGATACGGATATGAATAGCAACAAATAGAAGATAAAAGAGAGGAGTGTGGTTTTTCATACAATTCGAAACACTAGTTGGTTTACTTGATCCTTGAGTTGATTTCAATATTATTCCTAAGCTTATGCCGACTTGCCTATACTAGATTGTTCCGAAGAGATACAATTCACTTATTCAATGTGGCATCACTAGTGAAATACCCCAAAGTATTTTGGGGAATTTCGTTTTAAGTAAATATTTTTTTAATAAATAAAAGTTATCGTATTTTGGATTTAGGAAAAAGAGTCTTGGAATTAAATGTATATAAAGTTTTATATTATTTTGAGATATTTTAGTTTATTTTCTTATAAATAAACTAGCCTTTAAATTATATTATTTTAAGACAAAGTTGTATATTTTTTTTTCCTTCACAATAGAGATGGATTTATAATTATGGTTTATTTTAATTTTCGTATATTATAACGTTTTAGAAAAATATATTTTTCAAAAAAAATAAAATATATTTAAATTAAATGTGTTGTTATTCTTCATATTTAACTTGGCTAGTATTTTAAAATTAAAATTTTCGGATATAAATATATATAGTTATAGGTTTAAACCGGTTTTCTTTTGGGTTCACTTGAACCGAACCGGACCACAAAGGAAAAGAAAAGGTGTTGAACCGGGTTCATTGAACCCTTCTCCTTCCTCCCACCCGTCGTCCCAACGGTTGAAAATTTCAATTTTTAACCTCATCAAATCTCACCCGAATCTTATCGTTTTTGTTTCTAAATTGTTACCCAATCTCTACTATATCTATATCCTTTATCAATTTGTGATTTCGAATCCAAAACAAACTCAAACGAGTTTATTCCAAATTCAAAATTTTATCTTATCCGGCTAAGTACGTTACTATGTAACGTGCATTTAATTTTGTTCCTATTAATTAGGCATGTACTTCCTATGAATTAGTTAGGATACTTAGTGGGTTAGTCTTTATCTCAAAATTAGTTATATTTTGTAATTTAAATATTTTAGCTATATCTCATTGTGAATTTTTAATTCAACCCAAATCAGTTCATCTATTTACATGGTATCTAGAGCCATTCAATTAAACTTTCAAGCTTGATTTTTTTCCCCTCAGCTTTCCACATTCCTTTTCTTTTTTGCCATGGCGTCTCAAACTAATCATTCAATTCCCAATCATGCCGAACCCTCCAAGCCTTTGATTGTGGTTCAATTCGGTAACATCCTTAAGCTCACATCAACAACTTATATTTCCTGAAGGTCCCAAATCAAATCCATTTTGATTGGATATGGTCTCTTCAACTTTGTGGACGACACTCGACCGATGCCTCTATCTACTACTACTGTTGGCGACACCGAGGTTCCTAATCCCGCTCACACCACCTGGGTTCGCCAGGACCAACTTGTCTACGGGGCTTTGGTTGGTACTCTTACTGCCTCCATTGCTCCGCTAGTGTCTCAAGCGGCCACATCGCACCAATCTTGGAAATTTCTGGAGGACACATATGCGAAACCATCCTAGGCACATGTGAATACTCTCAAGGAAAAGCTCAAAACTCTCAAGAAAGGGTCCTTGCGAGTGAAAGGTGTAGCGAACATGCTTGTGTGCCTCGGAAAGACCCAAGATTCGGAAGATGTCATCGATGCTGTTCTCAAGGGCCTTGACTCTTCTTTTTAATCTGTGATAGATGGAGTTCATTCTCTAGATACCGTCATCTCATTTGATGAACTTCATGAGAAGCTTCTTAACAAGGAGTTGAGTATCAAAATGGAAGACAATTCTAGTCCTTCCCATGCTTCTGCCATGAATATGCAGCATTCCAAATATAACAAATCCAAGTCGATCTAAACAAAGCCTTTCCTCAAACTCTCTCTCATCCCTACCAAGTCACCCCTATCAACCATCCACCTATACACCACCACCCCAACAGTCTCCCACCTCTCGCCCTCCATCCAAACCATTCCATGGTTACTATCAATGGTGTCGGGTGCAAGGACATGTTGTTGCATACTGCCCCTTGTTCCATCAACAAGCCCCTACCCTTCATCCTCCTTCCGTTTACCGCCCACCCAACCAAGCACCAACTCCACCGCAAGCCCACACCGCCAATGTTCACCACCCGACCCAGCCTTGGCTCATGGACAGTGGCACCTCTCACCACGTAACAAATGATCTTCAGAACCTCAGTTTGCAATATCCTTATGATGGTCCGGATGACCTTATAGTTGGTGATGGTAAAGGTCTGAAAATTTCTAACACTGATCAATTTTCTTTTAACACTGCAACCAAGACTTTTCATTTTGATAAAGTTCTTTTTGTTCCTCAAATTGCTAAAAATATAATCTCTAGCTATTTCTAAGTTTACTGCCCAAAATAATATTTTCGTGGAATTCTTTCCAACTTGTTTTATTGTGAAGGATCTTTAAACGGGAACTCCTCTGCTTAACGGTCCTTTAGTTGGCAGTGTTTACTCTTGGCCTTTGTCATCTGCACCATCCATTTTTTCTTCCAGCAAGTCTCCTGGGGTTGTTTGGCATCATAAGTTGGGCCATCCTTCCACTTCTATTTTTCGAATTATGCAGCAATATTTACAACTAGGGTCTTTCAATTCTTCATCTGATTTTTTGCACTTTTCGCTCTATTAATAAATGTCACAAGTTGCCGATTCTGAAGTCTTCTATCTCCTCCACTTATCCATTGGATGTGATTTACTCTGATGTTTGGTCCTCGCTTGTCACATCTTTTGATGGCTATAAATATTATGTCATCTTTGTTGATCACTATACCAAATATACGTGGTTGTATTCGTTGAAACAAAAATCAGATACTAAAAACACTTTTATCACCTTTAAAGCCCTAGTTGAAAACTACTTCAACACCAAAATCAAAATTTTTTATTCTGATAATGGTGGTGAATCTATTGCTCTTAAATCGTTTCTTGCATCTCATGGTATTTCTTACTTAACTTCTCCTCCCTATACACCACGACACAATGGCCTTGCGAAGAGAAAACATCACCATATTGTCGAAACAAGTCTAACTCTTCTGACTTATTCGTCAATGCTTAATAAATTTTTGCCTTTGCCTTTTCAAACTGCGGTTTACCTAATAAATCGGATGCCCACTCCGACTCTTCAAAATGACTCTCTATATCTCAAACTATTTCAATCTCCACCTAATTATCATAAATTAAAAAGTTTTGACTGTCTTTCTTTTCCTTGGATTAGACCTTACCATACTAATAAAATGGATCCCAAATCCATTGCATGTGTCTTCGTTGGCTATTCATTAACTCAAAGTGCTTACATTTTTCTAGATCCTCAATCCTACAAAATTTACACATCCTGCGATGTTACCTTTGTGGATAATGATTTTCCTTTTATAAGGTTAATTCTTCATCCTCAATCACCCACTACTGAGCCCACCACCACTACTTTTACTATTCCACTTATATCCTCAACGTCACCTTTCCTTGGGCCCACATTACCTACCCACCCACCCACTCCCACCAACTGAACCTATATCCCCTCACCCCCACTACTATTTCTCCCTCCCCAATTCCTGATCAACTCTCTCCCATCTCTCCAAATTCTAATCCCACGTCTCCTATATTCCCTAACTCACCCATACCCACAATTTCACCGGTTCTCAGACCCTCTCCATCTCACCGGTCTCCCATAACCCCACCTGCTAGGCAAATTATGACTCGTGCCTCAAACAATATTCATAAACCCATTAAGAAACTCAATCTTCATGCCCACTTTCTACAGAACCCCAAAATATTACTCAGACCCTCAAAGATCCAGATTGGCATGCTGCAATGTCAACCGAATTTGATGCTCTTTGCTCTAATCATACTTGGGATCTTGTTCCTAAACCACCTTCCTCAAATGTTGTTGGTTGCAAATGAGTTTTCTGGGTCAAAGTTCCTCCCAATGGCTCACTTGATCGTTACAAGGCTCGCCTTGTTGCTAAAGGATTTCATCAACGGCCTGGATGCGACTTCACCGAAACATTCAGTCTGGTTGTTAAGACGGTCACGATCCGCACTGTGTTATCTCTTGCCGTTAGCTTGGGTTGGCCTCTTCGTCAACTAGATGTCAACAACGCCTTTCTTCAAGGCACATTGATGGAAGATGTCTTCAAGCTCAGGAAGGCCATTTACGGCCTTAAACCGGCCCCTCGGGCATGGTACACAGAACTGTGAACCTTTCTTCTTCATATAGGGTTCGTGAACTCCATTGTAGATTCCTCATTGTTTGTGCTTAAATATCAAGATGGAGTGCTCTATCTTATTGTCTATGTCGACGATATTATCCCATGCCTACACTTATGTGCGCTATGATGTGTCTCACCAAGAGTACATGCTCGGTATTGCCCACTGCCACGGAGTATCGCACACTTGTTGGGAGTCTCCAATATCTCGATCTAACCCGCCCCGACATTGGTTATGCAGTCAAAAAACTCTCTGGAGTGCCCTCAAACTTTTGCTTCGGTATCTCAATGGCACTTCTGATCGAGGTATTCTCATTCATCGTCATAGCCCGCCTACCCTACATGGCTTCTCCGATCCTGACTGGGCGGGCAACAAGGATGATTTCACTTCCACAACAGCGTACATCTTCTATCTTGGAAAGAATCACATTTCTTGGAGTTCTCGAAAGCAAAAATCTGTTGCGCGCTCGTCCACTGAATCCGAGTATCGTGCTCTTATAGATTCTTGTGCTGAACTCCTATGGATAATTGCTTTACTGTCGGAACTTGGTGTGCACCTTCCTACTCAACCTGTTCTCTACTGTGACAGCATGGGGGCTAAGAGTTTTAAGTTCTAACCCAATGTTTCACTCCCGGATGAAGCATCTTGCTCTCGCCTACCACATCGTTCGAGAACATGTGCAAAATCACAATCTTCGTGTTGCCTATGTTCCTACTGCTGATCAGCTGGCGGACATACTTACCAAACCGCTTCATCAGCATTGTTTCCAGTCCCTAATGTCCATGCTCGGCCTCATCGCTCCATCGACGTCCAACTTGTGGGGGCGTGTTACATAACAATGTTCATTTAAGTTTGTACCTATTAATTAGGCATGTACTTCATGTGAATTAGTTAGGATACTTAGTGGGTGAGTCTTTATCTCACAATTAGTTATATTTTATAATTTAAATATCTTAGCCATATCTCATTGTAAATTATTAATTCAATCCAAATCAGTTCATCTATTTACAAAATATGATAGATTTTCTCAAATTAATCAACTGAACAGATTTTATATAGATTTGGGGTTATCTTCTAAGATTCGATTCAATCTGATTCGGCTTTGTATGACATCGCCTATAAATACTAGAGTTCGGTGTTCTTCGAAATTCATTCCGTAGAGAAGAAATAAGAGCTTCTAACCTATCCCATTGTCTTTTAGACACTTCTAGCAATGTTTCCCCTTACAAATTTTTCACAACAATATCTCGATTCAGAAAACCCAATTTTTGAATTCGACCTCACCGAAGCGGCCTTCGAACATCGCTTCCAGAGCCACTCGACGCCACTAGGGGGATCTTACCGCCACCAGGAGTCGAACCCATCAACCCACGTCCGACGTCGTGCCCCTTGTGCCAGGAGTTCGCCGGAGTGGGGTCGGGAACTCTTCGGAAAACACTGGCTTAAAGCGTATTGGGTTGAAGGAAAAAGAAACATAATCGCGTAAAACCTCCCATTATTTTACCTCGGTTAAAATATGCCCTTTTCAGTTTTCCAAAACTTCAGATTCTAACCCGTACTTTTATTTGGGCATAAATCGCTTTCAGTTCCGTTAAATTGCAAAGACTTGTCAACCCATACGACCATACAAAGATTTCGATTTGAGATAAAAGTATTCAAACCCGCACTTGCGATTTCAATTCAGGCAAGTGACTTTCCGAGCTTTTACATTCATTTCAGTGCCTTCGTGTCTAGTTGTTTTCTTTCCTTAGAATGCTTGCCAAATTACTTAAAATAAATTGCAATTCAGCTACTTGTGTGATTTATTTACCATTCCGTTTGAATTTGACAAGTATAATTGGGCGACCTTAAGATAAGATAATGATATAGTTACCCACCACTTCTTTAAAGCATGATTTATTCTTGTTCTATCATGCTAATTGGTTAGGTATGGAACATGACTTTTCTTTAATGTTTTCATCCTTTATTTTATTTGCATTCATTTCATTTGGCATCCATGTTACCTATACATAACACGAGTTATCTTGCGTTGTGTGATCACCTAGGTTGTCTTAATAAAATAGTTAACAATGTGAGGATTGTGTGTTACGATTGGAAGTCATTTGAATCAAGATCAATCAAAGCAAAACGTATCAATCAATGTAAAGCAGTGTGACCCGTAATGTGTAAGGTGAAATGAAAGTGTCGTTGTAGAGTCAGGTCGGGGCCGTTAATCCTCGGTCTAAAGGTTTAATGAAACTACTCACTTCCAGACGAGGTGTGTTACACAACCAAAGCGGTTGTAGGTCATAACCACTATGTTAAGGTTAGACCGGTGTTAGTCAATAAACAGTTATTCGTGTTAATATATTTAAGAGACGTAAAATGCATTCATCGTGTAAAGTGTATAAATTGTGTTTAAACTATTTAACATGAGGAAGTAATGTTTTGAAGAGTGTTTTTACGGTGATTACAATAAGCTCTGTATCATATTCCATTCATACTCGGAGTATGGTTCCTAAGAGTGATTGTCACTCGCATCTTTTGTTACTCAGTCATTCAGGGTTATCCGTGTCTCAGGAGTCGTGTTTCTTAAACTCTCGAGCCTTCACATAAATATTCTCAATAATCGCATTGACAAGAGGGTTTCTCGGCCAAATAAATTTGTAGTAAAGACCCCCACTATAGTAGGGGAGTCAGGTTCATCCTCAAGAGAGAAGCCAACGGTTCTAGGTTTAGTGTGTTTTGGGGTTTGGGAATAACGGGAAAAGGTGACTAGGGTTGTCGTCGGCGTCGACTAGACTTGGTCAATGTCGAGGGATGGAGAGGAAATGGTGGTTTGATGTCGAGTGGCTGTGCAAAACCTTCAAGATAACAAAGATATAATAATAAAGGTGCAAACTTCCATGGTTAGAGATCACCACAACAATAAACATATGTGTAGATTATAAATCACTTAAAGATGCATGTTTTATATCAAATAGCTTTGGTTATTAACAAATAGGAATAAAGAGGCTTTCGCATAAACCATAAGTGTTACTACCTTTTCTTTAATTAGGATTAGTCGGCTTTCGCAAATAAACCCTAATTACTGTCCAAATTTATAATAAGATCGCTTTCGCTTCAATATCACAAATAAGGAAGTTCCTCAACTCTCGCAAAAAATAAAGCACATAGATAGATGATGATAAAGACATACAAATTCATAAATTCATAAATCAAACACACATATCTATGTTGGGATCACCCCAACCCTAGAAGAAGGAAATTAGAAAAGAAACATAATAAAAGAAATTAACTTTATCATAAAATAAACTAAAACATACAACCGTTTGTCTCATTCCTCCTCCTTCTCTCTCACCTCCTCTCTCTCTCTCTCTCTCTCTCTCTCTCTCTCTCTCTCTCTCTCTCTCTCTCTCTCTTTCTCTCTCCTCTCTCCTTGCGCCCGAAGACGACTTGGCTTGAATGTCTCAAAAAAAAACCCAGCTCCTAGGGCTTTATTTATAGTGCTCCATCTAGCTAATCTAGGAAAGTACCAACTATATCTTCTATCTAATTCTATCTATCTATTTTCTAAGATAAAACTTTGATAAATAAATAAAATAAAATAATTAAAAATCCCTAAAGTAAATATGGGAATTACTAGAGTGGATAAATATCTTCAACTCATGATAGATTCTCGTACCTTGGTAGGTAAGTAATCTCCATCACTCGGATTTCCACTCGACTTCGACTTGTCACTGGGAGTACTCAACATCGAATATAGTACTCGACGTCGAGTAGAATTCATCGTCTCTAGTGGTCAATCTCGTCCTCTGGAGTGAATGTCGACCAAAAAGTAATCGACCTCAACCAAAGTGGTCGGCGTCGACTAGTCCTGTCAGCTTTCAGCAATTCTTCTCTGTCTTGAAATGCACTTTCCCGTGTTGGGATAAAAAGATAGCCATCCCACATTGATTGTGGGTGGTATAACCATACAAAATATAAGGAAGGGAAAAACCCCTACACAATGGCTTAAGCTTTTGTGTAAAGTGGTGGATCCCGACCTTAACAAAAACAAAATAAACCCGACACGACTCCCGATTTGATACGATCCGACTCGGAATTCTCGTTTCTCACATGGTATCAGAGCAGGTCCGAGTCAGGTCAGTTTTCCTGGCTTCGGGGTAGGTGATTGAGATGCCGAAACCCGTTGTAAAAAAAACAAAATCGGGCGAGCTATAAAGAGATTGAGAGTCTCGACGCGGAAGAAGAAAAAAAAATTGTTCAAGTGTCGACCCGATCAAGGCGGGATGGACTTGAGAGGGCGTTGATAGCATGCATTTAGATGGTCATAATATGTTGCATTTAGTTTAGTTATGATGCATATCATGCATGGTTTAAGTACAATTTGCATATTTTCTCTTTATGTTGGTGGAGTCGGAATCTACACACTTTTATTGATTATTTCAGGTAACTGTGGATCCGAGGATGAGACATGGGTTGATGATGCATTAGATGAGGAAGTCTAGTTGATCGAAGAAGCTTACATGAAGATCTAAAGAGGTCCTGAGAAGAAGAAGGGAGCCTAAACGAAAAACAAGTTTGCAGAAGTTATCGCCAAACATGCTGAACTTGTTTTGCACTTTCTGGAGGCCCCGGTTGTTCGATTGACTACTATGACCATGCGTTGGAAAGCTCTTTCAGAGAGCTACAACTTTTCTTGATGTCGGGAGCTGATTCAAAGTAAATGTTTCGTAAAAGACCATTGCAGCGGACGCCGCCATATACTGCGGGCGCAGCAATTTGTCACAGCCGCAACATTTACCGTGGCCGCCGCATTTGCCCAGAGCGACGCGTTTTGCGTTCGGCGACGGTTTTATCTATCTATACCCTATTTACCTATCTTTATTTGGAGAGAGGCCGACTTGGACACGAAGGGGACGATTTTAGAGAGGGTTTAGCCCTATATTTCCATTGATTCATTAGATTAGAATTCAAGACGATTTTAGTTGGAGATTGAGAGCGATGTTCGCCATCAGCGGCTAAACTCTCTTTGTTCTACTTGCAATTTGAAGCTTTGTTTAGATTGAGTTGTGAGTGTCTGAAGCTTGTTCCTTATTTCCTATATTGAATGTTTCAACTTCTTTTTGCTTGAATGTTTGATTGTTTTATTCTATCTAGCCCGCGCAACTAGTTAGAATCAATTCAATTGCTAGAGTTTTGTAGATTCCTGATTGTGAACCTTAACCTAAGTAGCAAACTTGTCCCTTTAGGGCTGATTGAACTAATTGGATGGGTAGAAAGTTGGATGTGTTGTTAAATCCCTCTTTAGGGACGGCAAATATCTTGGCTAATCTCTGAACTTAAAGCTATCAATTGGGTTAAATCTTTTTTTAGGGACTGTTCGATTGATAAGGGTTTCTAGGACTAATTGGAATAGTAACTATATTAGATCGGGACAAGGGCATTCATAGGAAGACTAAAAGGACAAGAGGAGTTTACAATATCAATTCAACCAAATAAAGTGGATAGTTGTGGGTAGAGTGATCTTCTCTAAATTATTTTTGCATCAATCTGTTTATAGTTTAGTTTGTTTTCTTTCTTATTTTAATCAACCAAAGCCCCCCTTTCTACTAATTGGTAAATACACATTGCTAAGAAATACTTGATTCTATCTGGGATCGACCTCTTACTTACTTGCTATACTAGTTTGTAGGTTTGAGTTTTATTTTGATACGGTTTACGCGACTAAAAACCGTTCATCAGGCGTGGTGAGATAAAAAGATAACCATCCCACATTGATTGTGGGTGGTATAACCATACAAAATATAAGGAAGGTAGAAGCCCCTACACAATGGCTTAATCTTTTGTGTAAAGGGGTGGATCCCGACCTTATAAACAAAAATAAAATAAACCCGACACGACTCCCGATTTGATACGACCCGACTCGGGATTCTCGGTTTCTCACATCCCGAGTCCTCGTTTGTCCGATTGATGCATATGAATATGCGTTGGAAAGCTCTTTTCGAGGGCTACAACTCTCATGAAGACATCAAAACTTGATTCAAAATGATGAATGGTGAAAAGTGGCGTTTTTTCCTGCTGCACTATCTTATGCTCTTCCTTAGCTTCTCCAATGTCTTCATGACTTTCCTTTAAGCTCCAAAGTGCGTCCAATTCCTGCGAAATTAAACAGGAACTTGTGTAGATCTCCATAATTTGCAAATAGACATAAACCACACAAATCTCATGCTTTTCCAATACAAAAGTATAAAATATGGATAGAAATCGATATGAATGTAAGCGAAAATCATGGTTAATTGAGCGCACATCATGCATTTGGGTTTAGATTCATACCTTTATGGTCACTGGGTCCGAGTCCAGAGAAGTCCCCGTTTTCGAGCCGTCATTTGCTAGTTCTCACGAACTAACCGTCCTTTGTTTGGTTGGCCGGTGTCCTTCATCATATTCGGACGCCAGACCTATTTTTTTGCAAGTTAGGTGCCACGAGGTCGAATGTTGGAATCAAAGTCGGAATCATTTTTAAAAGTTTTGGGTATCGTTCAAGGTCCGTTGATAAAGAGTTTCGTAACCGTTATCTTTAAACATGGTTTAGTGAGTATTTACGATTGTTACTTTAATTATGCTTATTTGCTTATCTATTCATTATCCACTTGTGTTTATTTAAGTCTTTTCATTTTAACTACGTCATTATCATCTTGTTTGTGGGAGCATAGTTGCATGTCCCTATAAGCCTAAGGTGGTTATGAGGACATTAAAGTCTGAGTAGCCACTGGCGCCGTTACCCTTCCGTAGGATTCAAAAGGGAGTGTTACAACTAAAGAATAGCATTAACGAATCGAGTACTTAAGACTAATTGACACATCAATTCAATGCAATCAGGAATTAAAAGGAACAACTCAATTAACCCTAATTTCATCTACTCAACATAGATCAATTATTATCATCCCTTACAAAGGTAATCGAAACATCACTGGATCAATGACTTTGTTTGCTATCAAGAAACCAATAACGGATTCATAGTATAGATGCGAATTCTAACTAGATGCGCGATCATAGAAAGAATAAAAAATATAAACAACGACGATCAAGATGATAAATAAACTCATGAATGACTTAGAAATCAAGTCTCACAATCAACCAACCAAGTCTTGAATCATAGCAAAACTACAAGAATTCTAGGTATGCATAACGTACCTTGAATATCTAAACTTGCAACATCTCATCTCTCTTAATTGTAATTAGTTTATGAATGGAATTAGTTGATTGAATAAAGCTACTGAATATGTCTCATATAAGGCTCAAAGCCATCTACAAAAAAACCCTATAAATAATAGATAAAAGTTTCCATAAGATAAGATGGTTCACGTCTTTCAAATCCGGAAACAACGAGACCTACGGACGTCGCTCTTTAGCTTTGATAGCTTCGACAAGCTGAACTTGTAATGCACTTTCTGGAGTCATCGTTTGTCCGATTGACGCATATGAATATGAGTTTGAAAGCTATTTTCAAGAACTACAATTCTCATTAAGGACTAAGAAGGTAATGCTAACTTCTCATAACGTTAAAGATGAGGTTTCTCCATGTTCTTCATTTCTGCTCTTGTTCTTATGCTCCTTAGCTTCCCAATTCGACTTCTCACCTTTCATTGGCTTGTTTTGGCTCTTTCATGGCTTGTCCGTCAGCTCTTCTTAGCTTCATTTTCTCATGATTTCTTCACCTTTCAAGCTCGGGTCTTATAATCTACAAATAAGCACTAAAAATCGTAGATTCCGAACTTCAAATACCAAATGATCAAGAATGAAAATAAGCTTATTAAACATGCAATATGGAGACTCTAATGCACATAAGATCACCTATAATGCCTATAAAAAATATGCATTATTAATACCCATTTCAAACCAATCACATTTTTTCCCTTGAAGAAGATCCATCAACTTCCAAGTCGCATTCTTCTGAAAGGACCTCATCTCTTCCTCCACCCTTATCATTTACCTCATCAAAGCATGTGAGTATGTATGTAGCAATCAAATCAAATCCACAATTCTCATAAATATCATCCAAAGATCTGAACCTTCTTAGTGCTGATTCACTTGAAGAGCTTGAAGGAGAGGAGTTTTGGCGCCATGAATTGTGATGACTTGATGGTGTTGATGGAGGACTCAGAATTTGCTGGTTGTTTTGTATATCATAATTGGCTCCCCCACTGAAACATCAAGAGTAATGATTTTGTAATTGTTTGTGCTAATCTCTCTTTCCTACCAGTTCCATTCAACATCTTCATTAAACACCACATTTCTACTGATAATAATCTTTCCACTGAGAATATTATATAGCCTATATGATTTGGATTGAATTGCATAGGCAATAAACACACACTTCTCAAACTTATCATCAAGCATAATTCTTAAATTAACCAAAGCATAAGCTATACAACCAAACACTCTCAAGTGACTTACTGATGGCTTCTTTCCTCTCTAAGCTTCTAGTGGAGTCATATCCATGACAACTTTTGTTGGAGAAATGCTGAGGATGTATACATCTGTAGCCAATGCTTCACACCAAAACTGATTCGGCATCCCTTTATCCTTGAGCATGCTTCTTGCCATCTCTACGACTATTTTATTCTTTCTCTCTGAGACTCCATTTTGCTCAGGGGTGTATGGCGCTATTAACTCCCTTCTTCTTCCCTACTCTTCACAAAATGCAGAGAATTCATGTGACAAAACTCAACTCCTCGATTTGTTCTCAAGGTTTTAACAAAATTTCCAAACTGCTTCTCTAACATAGCCTTTTGAATTTCTTAACATTCTCAAAGGCTTCTGATTTAACCTTCAAGAAATACACCCAACTCATTCTACTATAATCATCTGTAATAAGTTGAAAGTACTTACTATGTCCAAGTGATTCAGTCTGCATTGGACCACAAAAGTCTACATGTAGAAGCTCAACACATTCACTTTCTATCCAAGCTCTTCCACTTGGAAATGGACCCTTGGACTACAATCCATATAGGCATTCTTCACACGACTCAAGTCACTAATTTTTGACAAGCTTTGCACCATCTCGTTTGTGTTCAATAACTTCAGACTATGCACATTCAGGTCACCATAACACAGATTTACAAGAGGAAAACCTATCGTTGTTCCTGCCAAAGAATACTCAAACTTACAACTAGTATAGTTGGTAAGAAAGAGGTCAATCCACAGGGAAATCTACTCAATTCAAATGTCAATTCTAATCGCTAGTAAAAATATGGGGGGGGGGGGTGAGAAAAAGATCCGCCTTTTATTAAAGCGGAATCAGTGCAAACAAAGTAAATTGGTTGTAGAATGCAATGGAGAGAATTAGCTTCACCTACAATTTATCACTTCGATTGATGAATTTGATCCTTGTTTCAACCTCTAGTTCTTGTCTTTTCCTATCAATGTCCTTGTCGAGATCTTAGGTAAATTACTAGTCCTTCGAGTCCTAGCAATTCTTATTTCTAAATAACCCTAACACGGTTATGATTTAACCTAGAGATAGCATTAATAATATGAATTAACCAAGGTACATGCAATATCAAGCTACGAGTCGATATTTAACATATATTCAACTTCCCACACATCCAATTAGTCCTACCAGTCCTAAAGGGATATGATTACCACTTGGGTTAAGGTTCGCTACGAGGAATCTGTAAAACCCTAGCAATTGAATGAATCTACTCTAGCTAGTTGATCAGGCCAAAGAGAATAAAACACATTCAAGGAATTAAGCGAAAAGAAGTCAAAACATTCGAATAGGAATAAGAACTAGATTAAGAAACTCACAATTCAACAATCAAAGATCCAAACTGTAGGCGAAACTTTGAGAGTTTAGTTGCTCATGCTCAACGATGCTCTCTCAATAATCTCTAAAGTGCATAAGGTGAATGAAAGAATAACCTAGATAAGTCTTTTTAAAAGCCTCCAAAGATTCGGCCAAAAATAATATAAAACCCCTAATTAAGTTCTGGTTTCTGAACCGGCGTTTCCGCAAAGGCCGTGGGGCGGCAACCACAGGCCGCGGGGCGGCTGGCGATCAGCAAAATCCTTCGGATTGGTCTTCAAACCACGGGGTGGCCAAGGATCTTGCGGAAGGCCAATGATTTCTTCAAGTTCTCTTCTTCGTTACTCCATCAGCTACTCAAGCTCCCTCTAAACTTCTTTTTCCTCTCCTCCAATTCATTTCACCTTGAATCTTTGATACCTGAGATAGACCATAGAATTGTGTAGATTCTGCCTCTTCCAACTCAACAAGTGATTATGTAAATGTAACTAAAATATGCAATATTCACAACTAAATTATGCTAAATGTAATCTATTATACAATACTAATCATGCTCTATCAAATTCCCCTGCACTTGAACCTTTGCTTGTCCTGAAGCAATAAAAAACTCAACTCTGCATCCCCACAGATTAGCGATTCATGTATCCACCTCAATAATCTTTATGTGCATGAAAAACTAGCAAACACAATAGGTTAACAACATCATAACACATAATTGCAATAATCAATGAAATCAGGCAACCATATCAATTCTAGACCTCACAGGGAATATGTGTTTCACTCTCGTCAAGTGTTTAGGGTTAAATGTTTATGCTCAAAACTCAATCTCCAAAAGCTTAGCTACAATAGTCTTGCACCAGTGTTCTAGCTCTCCACCGCTGGTGACTCTACACACAACAAAAATCATGAGGTCTTTCAATTGGGGTGTAACGGAGCCAAGGTAGAAAATATAAGGTATGGAACAATTTAGGCCATGTGGTGCTCATAATCCGGTAACTAAGGAAGCAGCCAAATCATAATACCACTCATAAACTCATACCATAACTCTACAATGTAATACAACACCAATCTCAAGCATAAAACTTTACAAACCATACTCAACTCATTCCTTTATTCTTTTTTTTTTCAACGTTCCTTTTCATGCTATATCAAATGATTTTCCTTGACTTTTATCCCTAAGTGAATTTTATCCTCCTTAGGTCCCAAGTAATGAATAACTACTAGCAAGAATCAAACATATCATAAGGATACCTCAAACATACAATCCACCACTAAAAACCATCATCCATAATATAAATATTCACCAATCATTCCTAATTTCCGGATGAGGTCAGGCTATAATTGGCTATAGAAAATCTTGTGGAGCTACAAAAGAATAGGCAATAAGGCTCAAATTGGCTTCAAGCAGAGGATAATATGCAAGGTGAAATAGAGTCAAATGGGGCTAATAAAGGTCCCTCAATCATGTTTAAGTCATGTGCAGAAATCATAATATGCAGCCTTGAAAAAGATATCTAAATGCAAGCCAAAGAGGAAGCAATTGAAGAGAGTACACTCAACAAGCAAGAGGACTAAATCAAGTGCAGTCCTGAATAGGTCAAAATAAGCTCACCATTCATGTCTAAAACTTGAAGATCACCCAAAATTCAGAGATCTTATATGCTCAATAATTAACCAATCATGTTCACCAAATATTAGAGAAAATATATATCGAAGGTTTCAACAATCCAACACATCATGGGACATAAATCTCAATAGATAGAATAGAGGACAAACGACATCCATATGGGAAAATAAGACCTAATCCTAACAATGCAATAAATAATTTTTAAAAAAATATATACAATAGAAACTAACATGCATATAAAGACTAAAAACAAACATATAATCTATAGTCATCATGCAGTGCAAACTTAAAAGCAAAATAAAACCATGACATACATCCATCTCTAACAATCGAAGTGTAGGCTCATGAAAAAATTTGGTTACAAAGAAATTATGAGTATTTAGAGCACTCCACTTCTTCTTTTGACTTCTACTCATCTCATGGGGTCTAGACATTTTCAAATGAAGTGAAGAAAATCACCCAAGAAGAACGAAATAGAAGAAAACTAATGGAATTTGAGGTTCTGCAGTTGTCGTGGGGCAGTCGAGGGGGCGACGAGGTGGCTGGCGAAAGGGTTAGCCGCGGGGCGGCTTGGCTGGTGATGGGGCGGCCTGGTAATTGCCGAATCTAGCTACTTCGCTGTCGGATCTGCTCTCCGATGTCGTCGCCGACCTCTCTCCGTGGTGGATTCGAGTACCCTTGTGAGTGTTTGAGGCGATTTTGTGTGGATCTTGAAAGGAAAGGGGGAATGGTCGTATTTTTGTGAAGAAAAAAGGGGGATAATGGAAGGTTGAAGGCTTGGAAGGTGGGCTAAAATGGAGGTTTTGGAAAGAGGATGGAGAAGGTGATGAAGAAGAAGACAAGAGGAAGGGTATGGTGTGGGGGCGACTGATAGAGATAGGGAAAGAGAAAAGGAGTGGGTAGGGTTAAAGGACAGTAGCAAGTAGGGGCCCACACGGGCCCCTACAAAATTTTCCATCCGTAAGGACCACGGGTCGACTTGGGTGGGAGACGGGGCGACCAGTGAATCTCGAAGAGATTTCTCTCTTCGTCTTAGCCGCGGGACAGCCGAGGGGAGCGACGAGGTGGCCCGCTGCTCCTCTGTCATTTTCCTTCGTCCTTTCTCCCTGCAGCGTTAGTTCTAAAAAAAACACAAACAAAACTAAACTAAAATAACTTAATGCAAAACGAAAAGAAAATCGAAACTACTTACCTTGGGTTGCCTCTCAAGTAGTGCCTTTGGTTAACGTCGTTGGCTCGACGTTATGAATCTCTAATGATCATCAGCATTTGGTTCAGTGAGAACCAACTCATCACCGTCCTGTTTGACAAAGCTTTCATAATAGAGTTTCACTCTATGACCATTTACCTTGAATATGTCTTAATTCTTCTCATTGAGTAGCTCTACTGCACCATGAGAAAAGACATTAGTAATCACATATGGCCTTGTCCATCTAGAGCGAACCTTACCTGGGAAGAGTTTCAGGCGTGATTGGAATAGAAGGACCTTGTCCCCAACATTGAGGTCCTTTCTCAAGATATGTTTGTCATGCCATGTCTTTATCTTTTCCTTATAGGTGAGGGAGTTATCATAGGCATCCAATCTCAGTTCTTCCAACTCCTACAACTAGAGTTTTCTGAACTCCCCAAGTTCATCAATCTGCATGTTGCATTGCTTCACCACCCAATATTCTTTATGTTCGAGCTCGACAGGAAGATGACAAGCCTTTCCATAGACTAATCGAAATAGAGACATCCCAATGGGAGTCTTGTAAGCCGTTCGATAAGCCCACAGCGTATCATCAAGTCTTAGACTCCAATCTTTCCCCTTTGGGGCAACAATCTTCTCCAAGATAGTCTTAATCTCGCGATTAGACACCTCAACTTTCCCATTAATCTGGGGGTGGTATGCAGTAGACACTTTCTGTGTCACATGATGTTTCTTTAAGAGCGCACTCAGAATTTTTTTTTTTTTTTGCAGAAATGAGTTCCTTTATCACTTATCAATGCTTTTGGCACTCCAAATCTAGAGAATAGCTCTTTGAAGAAACCTACAACTACTTTTGAATCGTCAGTCCTGGTGGGCTTCGCCTCCACCCACTTGGAGACGTAGTCCACCACAAGCAAAATATAAAAGTTTCCAAAAGAGTTAGGGAATGGTCCGATGAAGTCAATGCCCCAAACATAAAAAATCTTACAAAATATCATGCGAGTTTGTGGCATCTCATTCCTCTTAGAAAGATTCCCAACTCTCTAACAGCGATCACAAGATTTACTGAAAGCATATGAGTCACAAAATATATGTGGCCAAAAGAATCATGTATCAAGTACCTTCCCAACTGTCTTTTGTGGTCTAAAGTTACCACCACATTCATGTGAGTGACAGAAATTAAAGACAGATTGTACCTCATCATCGGGTAGACACCGACGTATCACTTGATCCACGCAATGCTTCCATAGGTAAGGATTATCCCAAACATAAACCGAGCATCATGGCGTATCTTGTCCTTTTGAGCCTTAGAAAAGTTGGGTGAAAACTCTTGTGACACTAAAAAGTTGACCAAGTTAGCGAACCAAGGATATGGGATAGAACTCACCTTGAGAATTTGTTCCATCTCAGCTTCTGCAGAGGCCGCGGGGCGGCCGACGATCTCGAGGGAACTTTTCTCCAAATCGGTCGTGGGGCGGCCTAGGGTGGCCGCGGGGCAGCTGGCGATTGCGAACACTTCAAATAGCTCTTTGTCAGGAAAGCTCCTCAGTATGGGTGATTTCTCTTCTTGTCCAACCTTCCCCTGCACTATACGACTTAGATGATCGGCAACTAGGTTCTCAACACCCTTTTTGTCCCTGATTTCGATGTCAAACTCGCTTAAAAGCAAGATCCATCTAATCAGTCTTAGCTTGGCCTCTTTCTTCGTCAAAAGGTAACGAAGCGCTGCGTGGTCAGTATACACAATAACTTTTGTACCAAGCAAATAAGATCTAAATTTCTCAAGGGCAAAAACTATAGCAAGAAGCTCTTTCTCTCTGGTTGAGTAATTCCTTTGGGCTCCATTTAGGGTCATAGACGCATAGTATATGACATGAGAGCTCTTCCCTTCTTTTTTTCCAAGCACGACTCCCATAGCGTAGTCACTAGCGTCACACATCAATTCGAATGGCTGGGACCAATTTGGCGCTTGTATAATTGGTACATTGGTAAGACGAGTCTTCAACTCACCAAACGCCGTCCTGCACTTCTCATCAAAAGAAAATATTACCTCCTTCTTCAGCAGCTCGCACAAGGGTGAGGAGATCTTTGAGAAATCCTTAATGAACCTGCGGTAGAATCCTGCATGGCCTAAAAAGGAACGCACTTCACGCACATTAGTAGGATAAGGCAAGGATTGAATGATTTCAACCTTTACCTTATCAACCGCAATCCCTTTATAGAAGACAACGTGACCTACAACAATACCTTCCTCAACCATAAAGTGACACTAATCTGAATTGAGCACTAAGTTAGTGTCAACACACCTTCTAAGCACAAGTGCCAAATGGTTTAAGCAAGCATCAAAACTATCCCAATGTACTGTAAAGTCATCCATAAAAACTTCAATGAATTGCTTTATATATTCAGAAAAAATACTCACCATACACCGTTGGAATGTCCCAGGAGCGTTGCACAAGCCAAAAGGCATCATATGATATGCAAAAGTGCCAAATGGACAAGTGAATGTTGTCTTTTCTTGATCCTCTGGTGTGATGGTTATCTGAAAGTACCTTGAATATCCATCTAGAAAGCAATAATATGGACGACCGGTTCCTGGAATACACATGGGGCAGGATTGTGTACGAGGTGGGTGAGCTAGAGAACGCGTTCAAAAACTCCATCTCGAAGGAGCCGAGTGCGAGAAAGCGTTATTAGATCGCTCTCCTCCTCATCGTCGAAGGAGTTCTGCTGGGGGAGAATCCTAAAAACCCATACGATGGTGGATAGTGAAGCTTGTGGAGAATGTGGATCAGTTCCTGGAATACCCATGGGGCAGGATTGTGTACGAGACCACCCACGCGTCCCTGTTGGGTGTCATGGAACGACGTGTCGCTGACTTGAAGCCGAAGGCGAAGGACGACAAACATGGTTATGGCCTAATGGGTTATCCGTATGCATTTCAGGTTACCTACTCGACCCAAGTTATATTTTCATTATTAAGTGCAATTGATGAACTCGAGTGTCATGTGTGGTTGTTGTAGATTTGGTTGTACAAAGCGGTACCGGACATTGGGGAGGAGTTTGCGAACAGGGTGTCGAAGACAGCGTTGCCTCGCATGCTAAGGTGGACAGCCGATGACGACAATCTAAGCTATGAGACGATCCAAACCCGCATGGACCCGGAGAATTCGGATAGCATAAAGGTTGAAGACAACCTGATACTAGTACCGAAGGCCAACGAGTTTGAATTGATGCTCGGGTGCTTCTACAAGCATGGGGAGCATGGCCTCTAATATGATGACATTAAGGCTACTTTGGCACCCTGTTATTACGGTGAAGGCTCCTGCAAGGCCGGCCTGAGTTCGGAGCAACGAGATGGGACCAGTGAATCGTGAGAAGATAAGGTGGGGAAGACATTTGAACTAATTTTGGAGAGGCTGGGAACTATGACAACATGGATGCGGAGCATGGATGACAAGGTACGTGTAACTTTTCCCCCATTAATGAACACCATTGCTGACAGAAGGAAATAGATTGGCGACACGGTATATTCCAAAAGTGACACGGGTAACTTTTCTCCCAATGACGAATAACGTTTGCGAACCACCCCTCATTTATGTACTCTGTGTTTCAGATGAAGATCTTGGAAGTTGTTGTGAATGGGATGCGAGATGGTCATTCGAATGCAGGAGGTGTGCAGAAACCAATGAGCGATGTCCGTGGAGAGGATAACCACCAAAATATCGGGGGGACGGAGGGACCAACTAAGGTGGATGACCAGCCACCAGAAGGACAAGAGGAGGTAAATTGTTTCTTAATGCACCTGGTATTTTCTCCCAATGGGTCAAGGGTTAATAAAATCAAGATTTTCATATTTCAATGTATTGTAGTCAACTGACACGATTATTTACGTCAAGCAACACGTTTCAATCCGTCGGGTGACAAGGGAACAAATAAATTATCTGAATTACAGTTGAAATAACCATAACCAATTGCCAGATCTCAGAGGCTGCGAAAGTCGAGGCCGTTGGAGGAAGTGTGCAGCCACAAGGGAGAGATATCAGTGAAGAGGATGATGGGAAACATAGGGAGGTTGAGGAGAACAACCTTAAGGTCGGGTCAACGGAGGTACCACCTACAGTGGACGACCAGCCAACACCGGAAGGACATGATGAGGAGGTAAATTGGTTGTTACTTCACATGGTATTTTCGCTTCAGGGTCAAGGGTTAATCAAAACTGGGATTGTCATTTGAATCTGTAGTAGTGTGGTGACAAGTTCATCATTGTCAACCGACACGGTTAATTATTCGGGTGACACGGGGGTACAAAAATTTTCGGCATGGCAGTTGAAACATCCTAACCAATTGCCAGATCTCAGAGGCTGTAAGAGCGTTGGAGGAAGTGTGCAGCAACAAGGGAGAGATATCAGTGAAGAGGCTGATGGGAAACATAGGGAGGTTGAGGAGAACAACCTTAAGGTCGGGTCAACGGAGGTACCACCTACAGTGGACGACCAGCCAACACCGGAAGGACATGATGAGGAGGTAAATTGGTTGTTACTTCACATGGTATTTTCGCTTCAGGGTCAAGGGTTAATCAAAACATGGATTGTCATTTGAATCTGTCGTAGTGTGGTGACAAGTTCATCATTGTCAACCGACACGGTTAATTATTCGGGTGACACGGGGGTACAAAAATTTTCGGCATGACAGTTGAAACATCCTAAACAATTGCCAGATCTCAGAGGCTGTAAGAGCGGATCCCATTCGAGGCAAGAAGAGTAAAAGAGGTCCAGGGGGTGAAGGAGAAGTCAAGTCCCCCCCTCATAAGAAACCGCGGGGCCGAAAAGGAAAGAACATTATCGAAGGCGCGGACGCGATTAAGTTGGGACTTGTATCCGTCTCAGACAACGATGGCTTCCTCCGCTTGATGGATAGGTAACCCTCATTAGTAAACGTATCGAACTAATTGCAAACATGACTCCATTCTCCTAACATTGTGGTTGTGGTTGTGGAGCGGGGATGGGGAGAGCTGGAAGACTGCCTACGACACGGCGCTTACGAAGGAGTTCTTCACCGCACTAAAAACGCCCACAGTTTGGCTAAACTCTGAGGTACAAAAGCCGCATAAATGATTACCTTTGTTTAGTGAATGACACGGTATTTAGTGTAATAGGTACTGCAATAGTATTGGATTTTCACTAGGTTTGTAACCGATGCAGCACATGGAACAAGCATGCTATCGTCTGCGTAAAGGGGTAAGGTAACAGAGAGGGGTGGTGACGTTGGTCGTCGAGTTGTGGTTGTTGACACATATTTTGGCCGCTATCTGCAGACTGAGTGGGACAAATACAACAGCGATGCGGACATCTACGAAGTGGACCATAAGTTGCTAGGATACTTCGACGGGCGATCTCCAGCGACGATAGGCCGTTCGTGGGAAGGGGCGGAACTCATCCTTCTACCGTTGAACGTGGACAATATTCATTGGATCACCATAGCGATTGATCTGATCGGGTGGCAGGTAAGGGTTTATGATTCAGGTGTTTACATCGTGAGGGACCGCCATCTGCCGGCACACTTAATTTGCATCACCCACCTTATCCCGGTACTGATGAATGCCCACCCCGCGTTGAAGGTCACCTACTCCGACAAGTTGCCAAAGTCGTTCGCCTTTAGTCGCGAGAAAAGGGTGCCGCGGAACAAGCAGAGGTAATTTATGTGGAACCCTTAAATATCTCTTCGTCTCATAGTGGTATCCAACTGTTATGAATCTGACTTAAGCATCCCTATTGCAGTGGAGACTGCGGAACATACACGATAAGGTTCATGCAACTCCTCACGAAGGACGCCCCCACCCTCGATAGCCTTGACGATGCATTCATAGGGGCGTACATGCACATGCTTGTTGTTGGCATCTTCCATGATAGACGGTTATGATCGACGTTGTGATCATCATTGCCCAGTGTTATGAACTTTGTTGTTATTGTAGGAGGTTTTTATGAACGTCGTTGTTATTTTCGTGGATTGTTATGAACATGGTTGTTGCTCAAAACATTTAGTTCTCGACGGTAGTTCACTAGGTCGGTATTGTAGTACGTTGCTATGAACTTTGTTGCTTTCTTTATCTTTCTTCGCTAGTTATAAGTTGTAGAATGTTATGAAATTTTTATGATATTTGTTAGGCAGTGGTTGACTATGTTTTCATGCTCAAAACTTTGGTTATAAGTTGTAAGGAAATTACCCTTATCACCTTATGGGAATCCCATGTCAACCGAAATAATTATCATGTCCCTTATTTCAATAAGGTCACAAGGGTGATTTCCTTACATGAGTAGCACAAACACTCAGAAATGTAAACATCAGTTGAAACAAGTGCTAGTGCAAGGGTGATTTCCTTATCAAAGTGTCAACCACCGAAATGTCAAATATCAAATTCAAATCAGTGACATGATACCCTTTTCACCTAACATAGTAATACAAAAGGGTGACAGGGGTTATTTCCTGAAGCCATCCCCAAAAGTACTACGAAGTTCTTAACCATCTACCTATATTATGTAACTCGTTCCCAAAAGTAAAGCGAAGTTCTTAACCACTTACCTATAGTTTGCCATATGTGCATGCACCCTAAATAGACTACCATGTACTTAACCCTTTCACAAAATAACCTATACGGAGAATGGTCCAACCACTGACCCCAAACTACAAATGCAAAAGAAGACCCAGCTGCTGAGGTAAGGCGTTGGACCACCAATGGAGGAACACATCTACGAACGACGGCGCTTGACACGGGGAAATTCTCCCCGAGATGGGTATCGACAAGTCTTAGGGCGACCAGGGCGCTGCTTCACGTCCGGGGGGAGGCAGACCGTGCTGGACATGGCTGGGGGGATTCGACAATCTGCTCTTCGAGGAAGCGGATATAGCACATTCTCATAACACGCCTTCCATGTTGCGACTTTGTAGAAGTCATTCGCGAGAGAGAAAAAATTGGCACCTCGATACTTGGCGGCAGCTATAGCATGCGGGCACAGAAACAGGTCAATGTCGAACCGCTTGCATGTGCAGGTACGGGCACTCGGGTTCACAACCCAGGAGGAGGACCCTCTACGAACAGTGTACTCGAGTGAACTGAGCGGTCTGACATCCATGCATATTGCTAGCGAAAAGTTCGTTTTCAGAGCATCATCAACGTAATGGCTCACCCACTTACCCGATTTGGTGCTGGTTTCCCGTCACTCGTAAAACAACTTGGCTATAGTTTCGATGATAGCATCAATCAGGGCAGTGATGGGTAGGTCGCGGGGCTTCTTGAACACGGAGCTCAGACACTTGGAGTTGTTCGTCGTCAATATGTTGTAGCGCATCACCAAGAAGTATGTCCGGGCCCAGTTATGGAAACCAGCCTCTTTTAGGTATTGGCCCGTAGGGGCTGACTGTGCGCAGAAATCAGCGAAAAGCTTCTCGAACTATGCCCTCGTGTACGCCCTCGCCACCTTGAAGAACAATGTCTGCAGGCCCGTGACACCCTTGTACTTGCACCTCACATTCTGAAATAGATGCCATTGGCAGGCCCTTATTTGGCAAACACATAGTTGTCCCTCGAACCTTTGACGATACTAACATGCCGATTAGAGACAAACATTACGACCGGTGTATTCTCGATTTTATGTAGCATATTCTTGAAGAAGAAGCCCCATGACCCGTGATTCTCACCATCGACAATCGCAAACGCGATCGGGTATACATTATGGTCTGCATCTTGGGTTGTGGCAAATAGAAGTGTGCCCCTGAACTTCCCTTTGAGAAAACTCTCATCCACTGAAATCCTCTATACACGGATATCGATACCAGATGGTTTGGTGGCATGGTCTATTATATTAGGTGACATGCAATATCATAGTATCGACATGGAGTTTTACCTTTCGAAGGTAGGGGATCGCCTTGCGCCATACCCCAAAGCTAACAAAGGCGTACTTGAATCTTTGGGATGAGTCCAGCTCTAACCTAATATATGTCCCGAGGTTAGTCTGCTCCAACATGTGCAAGTATGGAATAATATCTCGGCAGCTGTCTTCGTCGGTCCCATGTTTCACCTCCCTCGCCGCCAGTTGTACCCTTCGTGCCTTCCAGTAGCTACACGTGACACCATACTGGGACTTCGTCATTGTCTGCACTTTCTCGGGAATGAGGTTCTTTTGAGTCCTGGTGAACCTACATATAATTGTGACAGGTTGAGTTACATCATGTGACATGTGGAGTATTATTTTGTGACATAAATAAGTGTTCGCAACTAAAGTAACACTTACGTGGTCATGAGGTTCTATCCAATCATGTTCGACGTAGCATGTCGGCTATGATTGTGCTTCATGTTCATGTCACATGTATGCTCATGGATATACTGCCAGATGGACCACATAGTGGTGCGCCTGTAAGTCGACGCCCTTAACATCCACGTGCACTTGCTGTCCACACACCCAACGATATACACCGATTTCGTCGACCTCTTCACATCAAACTCGAAGAACTTCTCCATCGCATTCCACTTGAGGAGACTCTGCACATCAGTCTTCGAGGCGAATAATCGTCCCTCCGAAAGTTTTGTCAGGTTGCGTTGTGGATCCTGGCTTAAACGTTCTCCATTGTAGATGGGGATATGCTGGACTTCGGAACCCAATCTTCAAGTTCCCTCATCACCTCATCCTCAACTTCGTCCACCTCCATCGACACCCTCATACCCGGGTCGTCCTCGACACCCTGCCAGTCAAAATCATCCCAGACTTCTTCCCGCTTCACTCCGACGTCGAAATCCTCATCCTCCTCCTGACTGCTTATGGATATGACCTCCAACCCCTGATACATCTCACCTTGATATTTTACCGTGTCATCTGAGGAGTCGTCCGTGTTACCCAATTGGATCACATCCAACCCTCACCCTTGTCACCTTCATAAATGTGCATGTCACCGGTTCCAAACCCCTTGCTAGTAGTGTCTACCGTACCCAGCTCCTTGCTCTTCCCTATGGCCTCCATCACCTCACCTAAGTGGATCACCTATGGACCTTTACCCTTGTCACCTGCACACATATGCTTGTCATCAGTTCCAAACCCCCTACCAGTAATGTGCTCATGACTCTTCCCTATCATCTCACCAAAGTGGATCACCTCCCACTACTAAAAACGCAGGAAATAGCTACGGAAAATAGCAACGGCATTGGCCACGAATGACCGTGGCTAACCGGTTTAGCCACGGAAATAGCCACGAGTGGGCCATCCGTAGCCATATGCCTCGTGACTAATAGCGACGGCTGTTTAGCAATGGATTTAGCAACGAATTGTCAGGTCGTGGCTAAGCCCGTGGCTAGTGATGGACATTTGAATGTCGTGGCTGAGGCAACGAATTCAGCTTCGGAATTAGGCCATTGCTGAATTCGTGGCTATGTTTGTAGCTAGATTCGTTTCTACAAATAGGTCATGGGCCTTGCTGATTCCGTGGCTGAGTCGTTGCTATGATTGTTTCTATCATTGTTGCTCGTTTCATTGGTAATATTGTTGCTAAGGTTGTTGCTATAGTTGTTGGTAACGCCAGTAGCTATTGTTGTTGCTTATTTCATTAGTAATATTTTATTTACTTAAAAATGTACAAAACTTTTATGAATACATCCAAAGCAATAACAAATCTAAATATACATAAATAGGGTACAAAAATAAAAATAAAATATTCTAGATACAAAAAAACCCAAACTACAAATGAACAAATCAAAACATCTAATTTCTTGTTGACACAAACTCATGTTTATAGCATTCCTTTAACCAATTGACACCTGCAAGATGAAACAAAATATTGTAAGATGAAATAAAATATTATTCAACTAGTAATCCCCAACTTATTTAGAATAAATAAAGTATTTTGGGATGTCGTTTAATAGGATTGGAGCAAGAAAGTAAATGAAAACAAAATTAGGTATTAAAAAATCTAGACAATCTAAGTTTATACCACCTGGAAACGAATTTGTAAAACGAAATTTCAGAATACATAGAAAGAAACAGATTTCAGAAACAGATTTCATCAGAATACATAGAGAAATTTCATAATACATAGAAATTGCTAACAGAATGCAAAGAGAAATTTCGACAGCAGATTTCAGAATACATAGAAATTTCAGAATACATAGAGAAATTTCAGAATACAAAGAGAAATTTCGACAGCAGATTTCAGAGGAGAAATTGGTCGCAGAAATTGCTAACAGAAACAGATTTCAGAGGAGAAATTTCGAAAGCAGAGGATAAATTGCTAACAGAAACAGATTTCAGAATACATAGAAATTGGTCGGCAGGGGAAAAGAATGTAGCAAACAGAAATTTCAAGGAGGAATTTTGACAGCAGAGGAGAAATTTCTGAAAACGGGAATGAGATGAAGGGAGACAAATACCTCGCGGCGTTGGCAGTTGAGCTCGTCAATTTCACGGCGGAGTACTTGGATTTCACGGCGGAGTACTTGGATTTGCATTTGTTTCACGAAATCGAAGTTTATACGTCTGATCATGCTCCAAGAAACGAAATCTGTGAAGTAGAAATTTGTGAAACAAAATCGAAATTAGGTATTGAACTTCAATGAAACAAAATCGAAATTTTTGTGAAACAAAATCAAAATTTGTGAAACAGATATTTGAGAAACAAAAACAAAATTTGTGAAACGAAAATTCTGTGAAACAGAAATTTGTGAAAGGTGAGAGAGACTAGCAGCGAGAGGGATGATTCGGACTGAAGACAGAAGAGGCGTTGGGATGATTCGGACTCCAGGCAAGTGAGGCGTTGGGATGATTCGGATTCCAGGCACCAATGGAGGAAGAGGCAAGAGGCTACAATGGAAAGGCGAGAGAGACTAGAAGCGAAAGGGACTAGAGGCGAAAACCGGCAGTGGAGGAATAGGCAAGAGGCTACAATGGAAGCATGTTGAATCTGAAGTAGGTGAGGCGGTGAACTGAAGACAGAAGAGGCGATTAGGGTTAAGAAAGTGTAAAGTTGCTTTTATACACGGGCCACACTTCTAAAATTTCAAGCTCAGCGCCAATTCCGCCTCAAAAATTAAACATACCGCCCAAAAAAATTTCCACTCCGCGCCAATTCCGGCAAAGTAATGTCGATAGAAATTTTTCAACACATATTCACTGTATATATATATTGGATTGGAATTTTCTATTTTGTAACATACTAGTAAAATATAAAACATTAATATTATAAAAAAAAATCATAAAAGTTATAAGATATCTTTTAAAATAACAACAAAGTCAAATACTCTTTAAAATTTTATCGGAAAACACCAAAAAAAAATTATCGAAAATTGTAAAAATAAAATTACTTGTATATTATTCTCATAAGAATTTATTAATTAACATAAGATTTTATTCAACACTTATTAGTTACTTATATAACTTTTACTCAAAGCATACTTTTATAGTATTCGTAACTTATATAAGTTTTTCTCAAAACATACTCTTATTGTATTCTAATAAGAATTTATTATTTAATATAAAGTTTTATTAAACATTTATTCGTTACTTATATGAGTTTTCCTCAAAACATACCCTTATAGCATTCTTATCAGAATTTATTAGTTAATACAAGGTTTTATTAAACATTTATTACTCACTTATATGAGTTTTCCTCAAAACATACTTTTATAGTATTCTAATAAGAATTTATAAGTTAATATAAGGTTTTATTATCTACTTATATGAGTTTTCCTCAAAATACAACCTTGTAGTATTATAATAAGAATTTATTACTTAATATAAGGTTTTATTAGTTACTTATATGAGTTTTCCTCAAAATATAACCTTATAGTATTATAATAAGAATTTATTACTTAATATAAAGGTTTTATTAGTTACTTATATGAGTTTTCCTCAAAACATAACCTTATAGTATTATAATAAGAATTTATTACTTATATAAGGTTTTATTATCTACTTATATGAGTTTTCCTCAAAACATAACCTTATAGTATTATAATAAGAATTTATAAATTAGTATAAGGTTTTATTAGCTACTTATATGAGTTTTCCTCAAAACATACCCTTATAGTATTATAATAAGAATTTATTAATTAATATAAGGTTTTATTAGCTACTTATATGAGTTTTACTCAAAACATACTCTTAGAGTATTCTAATAAGAATTTATTAGTTAATATAAGGTTTTATTAGTTACTTATATGAGTTTTACTCAAAACATACCCTTATAGTATTATAATAAGAATTTATTACTTAATATAAGGTTTTATTAGCTACTTATATGAGTTTTACTCAAAACATACCCTTATAGTATTCTAATAAGAATTTATTAGTTAATATAAGGTTTTATTAGTTACTTATATGAGTTTTACTCAAAACATACCCTTATAGTGTTATAATAAGAATTTATTACTTAGTATAAGGTTTTATTAGCTACTTATACGAGTTTTCCTCAAAATATAACCTTATAGTATTATAATAAGAATTTATTACTTAATATAAGGTTTTATTAGTTACTTATATGAGTTTTCCTCAAAACATAACCTTATAGTATTATAATAAGAATTTATTACTTATATAAGGTTTTATTATCTACTTATATGAGTTTTCCTCAAAACATAACCTTATAGTATTATAATAAGAGTTTATAACTTAGTATAAGGTTTTATTAGCTACTTATATGAGTTTTCCTCAAAACATACCCTTATAGTATTATAATAAGAATTTATTACTTAATATAAGGTTTCATTAGCTACTTATATGAGTTTTACTCAAAACATACCCTTATAGTATTCTAATAAGAATTTATTAGTAATATAAGGTTTTATTAGCTACTTATATGAGTTTTACTAAAAACATACTCTTAGAGTATTCTAATAAGAATTTATTAGTTAATATAAGGTTTTATTAGTTACTTATATGAGTTTTACTCAAAACATACCCTTATAGTGTTATAATAAGAATTTGTTACTTAATATAAGGTTTTATTAGCTACTTATATGAGTTTTACTCAAAACATAACCTTATAGTATTATAATAAGAATTTATAACTTAGTATAAGGTTTTATTAGCTACTTATATGAGTTTTACTCAAAACATACCCTTATAGTATTATAATAAGAATTAATTACTTAATATAAGGTTTTATTAGCTACTTATATGAGTTTTACTCAAAACATACCCTTATAGTATTCTAATAAGAATTTATTAGTTAATATAAGGTTTTATTAGTTACTTATATGAGTTTTACTCAAAACATACCCTTATAGTGTTATAATAAGAATTTATTACTTAGTATAAGGTTTTATTAGCTACTTATATGAGTTTTCCTCAAAATATAACCTTATAGTATTATAATAAGAATTTATTACTTAATATAAGGTTTTATTAGTTACTTATATGAGTTTTCCTCAAAACATAACCTTATAGTATTATAATAAGAATTTATTACTTATATAAGGTTTTATTATCTACTTATATGAGTTTTCCTCAAAACATAACCTTATAGTATTATAATAAGAAGTTATAACTTAGTATAAGGTTTTATTAGCTACTTATATGAGTTTCCCTCAAAACATACCCTTATAGTATTATAATAAGAATTTATTACTTAATATAAGGTTTCATTAGCTACTTATATGAGTTTTACTCAAAACATACCCTTATAGTATTCTAATAAGAATTTATTAGTTAATATAAGGTTTCATTAGCTACTTATTTGAATTTTACTCAAAACATAACTTTATTGTATTATAATAAGAATTTATAACTTAGTATAAGGTTTTATTAGCTACTTATATGAGTTTTCCTCAAAACATACCCTTATAGTATTATAATAAGAATTTATTACTTAATATAAGGTTTCATTAGCTACTTATATGAGTTTTACTCAAAACATACCCTTATAGTATTATAATAATAATTTATTACTTAATATAAAGTTTCATTAGCTACTTATATGAGTTTTACCCAAAACATACCCTTATAGTATTCTAATAAGAATTTATTAGTTAATATAAGGTTTTATTAGCTACATATATGAGTTTTACTAAAAACATACTCTTAGAGTATTCTAATAAGAATTTATTAGTTAATATAAGGTTTTATTAGTTACTTATATGAGTTTTACTCAAAACATACCCTTATAGTGTTATAATAAGAATTTATTACTTAATAGAAGGTTTTATTAGCTACTTATATGAGTTTTACTCAAAACATACTCTTAGAGTATTCTAATAACAATTTATTAGTTAATATAAGGTTTTATTAGTTACTTATATGAGTTTTTCTCATAACATACCCTTATAATATTCTAATAAGAATTTATTGGTTAATATAAGATCTTATTAAACTTTTATTAGTTACTTATATGAGTTTTCCTCAAAACATACCTTTATAGTATTCTAATAAGAATTTATTACTTACTATAATGTTTTATAAAACATTTATTAGACACTTATATGAGTTAAAACACCCTTATAATATTCTAATAAGAATTTATTAGTCAATATAAGGTTTTATTAAACATTTATTAGCAATTTATTTCAATTTTCCTCAAAACATACTCTTATAGTGTTCTAATAAGAATTTATTACTTAATATAAGGTTTTATGAAACATTTATTAGTCACTTATATTTGTTTTCTTCAAAACATACCCTTATAATATTATCATAAGAATTTATTAATTAGTTAATATATATTTTTTTCAACACTTGTTAATTTATATAAAAAAAATCGTAGCATATTTGGGCTCGTCAATGGGCCAATCGGAAAAAATATAGTCATATTTGGGCTGATTTAGCCACGGATTTAGCCACGGATTCAATCGTCGCTAAATGACCACTTCATTCAATGGGCTGAGATAAGATAATTGGGCTTTCACTAGCTTCTAATGGGCCGAGCCCATAAATTTTGGGAGAGTTTGTACCCAGATTTAGCCACGGATTGAGTGTCATCGGATAACCCATTCATGATATATATTCGGCCCACCTACAATTTGTGACCCAAGGCCCACTCACCACATATGTTCATTTGATTTTCGATGATTAATAGCCATAGATTTAGCGACGGATATTGTGTTGTGGCCACATCAACGTCGAAAACAGCCACGACAATCCTATTCGTGGCTACATTCGTGGCTATTTACTGACACTGACACATATCGAGCCACGAAATTAGCTACGGACATCTGGGTCGTTGCTAATAGCCAAGAATGTTATGACATGTCATACCAGGATGAGTATTAGCCACGAATATAGCCACGGTCAGAAACAGTCGTGGCCAATGTCATCGCTAATGGTCACGAATACAGGGTCGCATATAATCCGTGGCTAACCATCTGTAGCTATTTCCTGTTTTTTTAGTAGTGTCCGGACCCTTACACTTGTCACCTAAATAAATATGTGTGTCACCGGTTTCCCATCCCTTGTCTGTAATGTCTATCACACCCAGTTCCATTCTCTTCCCTTCGGCCTCCATCACCTCACCCAAGAGGATCACCTCCGGACCCTTACCCTTGTCACCTGAACATATATCTTTGTCACCCCTTTGAAACCATGTGTCAACCATCTCTGTCACCCCTATATCCTTGCTCTTCCCTATTGATTCATTAACCCCTCCTTCCCCATATAACCCAACGTCTACAAACGTAGGGTTTGGTTGTGCCTTACCTTCTGCCCCGCCAATGACAATCTCATCCAGGTCGTCCACTTTTTGGGAGGTACGTGGCCCACTCAAGCATTCTTCCCCGACGCCGGGTTGCGGTACTTCAACGCTCTCCTTCAACACTGGACCAGCATATATCGCCATGTGCCTTGGATGTTCCCCACACTTTGAGTTCAGAAACTTAAAAGCCTCAAGGTCGTCATTGTCACCTATCGTTATCGGATGACCTACTTCTTTCGCCTTTGCCATGTAAGACAACCACCAATCTTCATATGAAGAATCATGGCCGACCTTGAGCCTGATCAGTTTTTTCAGAGAGGCGAAGTCGATGCCCCCTTCAATGATCACATTCTTGCACTCGGTCTCACTAGAAAACACCCATCCGACACCCTCCAACAACCAATAACCAACAACCGTTGAAGACGAGAGTGACGCATACTTTGGCGTTTTCCCCTGCAAATGAAAAGTGGGATCAGCACCATTGTTGATGGGTATCTACTTTTCGCAAAATATGAGGAGAAACAGGAGAGACACCTAACCATTGCAACTGAGAATTAGGGTTTCTCAGAAACCGATCGGTGACACGGAAGTTGAAGAACACTGACACGAACAAAGAATGGGGCCGACAAGTGCTCTGCAACTGGACCTTGATGCCGATGGATTTTCTTCAATGGCGGCCTTCTTCTCCAACCCTTTTGTCCAGGGGAGAATGAATCTGAGTGTCCTCTCCCCTCCTCTCTTTTTATACTTTGTAAAATGGAGGGAAAATCCCTATCCCATCACCCTTTTCCCATGTACTCCCTTTGTTCCATAATAAAAATCACTTGACTTTTCGGCACGTATTTTAATGAGGTAAAAATTCTATAAAATATTATTTTTTTAACGAATTTGTTTTTATAAGTTGATACTTATAACTAACAAGTATGAAATTATTAAAAAAGATTGATTAAAAAAAAAAATATTTTATATTGTTTTTACCTTCTTGAAAAGCGTGCATGTAAGGACAAACGACATTTATTTTGGAATGGAGGGAGTAATCATTAGAGTCATATCACATCTCTCTCTCTCTCTCTCCTATTTTTGGCGCTAAATTTCCCCACCAAAACCTCCTCTCTCTTTCCTGGTCATTCTTCCTCTCTCCTGGTCATTCATCTCTCTCCTTTCGGATGACCTTCAACCGACTACCCCTTCCAAATTTTTTTTTGCACTAAATAACACATATGCTAGTTTTGCAAATCCTACAAAAAAGTGACATTTTTGTAAAGTCACAAAAAAATGCTAGTTTTGCAAAAAGCCCTAATTTTTATGTAGTACAATATAACACAAATAAAAATAAATTATCAACTATAAACATATTTAAATTTCATTTGGATTTTTGCGTGCAAAGCAGGTGAGTGCACACTAGTTTTATATAAAAAGCATGGTAAAAATAAGGGTCAGTTTGGATGCTCAAGTGATTATGCTTATAAGCATAATCACTTTAAAAGTGTTTGGCTAAAAAAAAATTATAAGGTGTTGAAAATAATGGAATTTTAAAATAAAATACCTTATAAATTGTGTCAACTAGTTATATTTGGTGTGTTTGGATTCCCAATGCATTATGCTAGTTATAAGCATAATCACTTTTAAAGTGTTTGGTTAAAAAAATTATAAAGTATTTAAAATAATGTAATTTTAAAATAAAATATTACATAGAATGTATAAATAAAATACTAAATATTGTGCTAAGTTTGTAATTACCTTATAAACTTAATATAATTAATTGATACAATTTATAAAATATTTTATTTTAAAATTCCATTATTTTAAATACCTTATAATTTTTTTAGCCAAAACACTTTTGATTGATTATAAGCATAATCAACTTGAGAATCCAAACAGACCTAAGTGATCTAAATTACATAATTACAAGACGAAACGGAGTATTGTTTTTACTTGTAAAAAAATAATGATAAAAACTTTATCTCACTAAACAATAAAGTCATGTGACCCTCTCTTATCCATGATTATTAAGAAGCATATACACTGTCATGAATCATGATCAATGCATACCAAATTTGATTTTACTACTTTGGTTGATTTGGTTTACGCTTTTTGGCACAAATTCAAATCCATTTAACTCTAGTAAGCACATACCCTTGGATTTTGATTACTGCCTCAGCACTAGAATAAAACTAGACAAAATACCTAGAGATCTAGCAATAACTTCAGCAAAAGCCTATAATTCGAATAATGTAACTAACTTAGCTTGAGGGATTTCTTCTCTCGAGCACCTGGAAAATTGCTCTGTCTTGCAGGATTACTCAAAAGGAAAAGACACACAAAACCTCAAGCACAACGTATGCAGAAGACCCATAATCCTAGAACTCACTGCACCTCCGAAGTTCCCTTTCTTGGAATTGAAGATGATTATATTTAATGTATACTCGGGACAACAAACAAACATAGAACTTCTTCAACCCAAAAGGAAGGACATTCTCTCTGAGTTTCCACCGACACCCAAAAAAAACCCTAATGGGAAACCTTCGCGTGAACCCCAATCTAAACCTAATCCCTCCAAGTCGATCAAAACCGACAAGGGCAAAGGGAAAATCGATTTCAACTCATTCTATAACCAACTCCAAAAATTCAGGCCGATGTAAAGACCGGGAAATTTTAGAATATTAAATTATTAAAATAGTGATTTATAATCATCCCGATTTCTAAGATTTGGGAGGTTTGGAATTTCCGTCATTGAGCTATTGGTTTTATTCTAAATATTTTAAAACGAGTTCCGGCATTATTTAGTTGAAAATTTAAAATATGTTTTATCCCGCTTGTTTATGCGAAAATTGAAGATAATATTTAGAGTTCTTTATCAAGTTCGGAATTGGAAATTGGAAAATCACTTTAAGTCAGTCGAGATAAGGTTAAGAAAACAGTTTCATAATTTATTTTCCGAGTATTTGAGATGTGTGGATTGAGACCACATTATTTTTATTTTTTTTTACTTTATCTCTCTCTCGGTCTGTTGAGTAGCCTGGCATCTCCCATTCTTGGCTAGACCCCATCACCAGTTTCAAATCTTCAGGCCTGCTTCCCCCTCCAATTTTGGCAAGATGTCAATCCATCACCACGCCTCTTTTCTTACTCCAAGCCAGCTAACCCTTACCATTCAAAACAACCCAATTCTGGATCTGTGCTATTCTGAAATCCAAGTCCCTTTCACTCCAAACACTTCTCCCACCTCCCATTTTCACTTTCAAACACAAAACCCAAAAGGAAAAGTTTTCCCCTTCTACTGGTTTCCCATCGCCGAGCCACCACCACTATCAGACCGCATCTCTTCCCTCCCCCTCGTTCCTTGTCCGTCGAGCAGCAAGAACTGACTTCCGACGACCTAGATGAAGATCGATCCTAGGAGCGCCGCCAGAGCATCACCAGCAGGCCAGCCGAGCTCTTCTTTCCCCGCCTTCCTCTTCGAGCAGCAACATCTCTCTCACTCTCTCTTGCTCTTCCCTTCAAGTAGCAGCACCAGCGAGGAGTCTCCATCGAAGTCGGGAGCCCTGTCGGAGCCGTTTTCTCCTCCTACCCCTGATTTCCTTCCAGGTGAGTGGTAAGCTCGCTTTTCCCTCTCATTTCATCCTCAATTGTCGTAAGGGCGAACCTTTATTCGATTCCCTCCTTCCCCAGGCCAAGACAACGTGAAACCGCCTTCAACCGAGCCGATCGAGATTTTCCGGCGAGAATTCCAGCCCCTTCGGTGAGCTTTCCTTTCTTCCTTCCTCTTTACTCTCGTTTCTGTCCTTTTGGGGTCGGGTGAGTTCGGAATAGGGTGTCGGTCGGACTGGGATGGGTTGGGGCCGGAAAGGGAGCCGCTCGTGGGTGGTCGGAGAAATCTTTCTCTCCTCTTCTTCTTCCGTCGCGCGTCTGAGAGCTTTGTTCTGAGCTTGCAGGAGACAGATGCCCTTTTCTTCTTTTGGGCCTAATTGCTTGGGCTTAACCCGGATTTCTCACTTATATCATTTTCTAACCGGGTTTCAGAATTGGGAGAGGGTTGGATGCGGTTTCTGTTCCGGGTTGTGTTTTGTTAGGGGAAACCGGTTTGGGCTAAGTTCTGGGCGGGTCCGGGATTCCTTCTTCTGGGTCATAAAAGCTGGGCCAGTGGGCCTTGAGTTGTCTACTTGAAGGAGGGTATTGTTTAATATGTGTTGTTATTATGTCATGTTATTTGTTATAACGTTATGTAGTTGTTATATAATCATTCTTGATTTATGGATCATTATTATTATTATTATGATTTAGTATATGATTTTGGAAATGGTAAAGTAATTTGGTAGTATTGTTTTATAAATGTAGGTTGTTAAAATAGAATTGTTTTGGTGATTTAATATCAGAATTTATTTATATAAAGGTTTTGAAATAAAATGCCGTAATTATTTCTATAATATGGTTTTGAGAGATTGACCTCATGATTTGGCTAATTGTGACTTCAAAGGAATTGTTGATTTTCTGAGTTGATTTAACTTGAGATTTAAGAGTTGGAAAGTTTTGGGAAGAATGATTTTGGTTGATGTTGATCATACCGGAAAGGTTTTGGAAAACGGTTTTACTATCGGTTGGTTTTGAGCATGTTGAGAACTTGGAGTTCGTGTGTATGAATGCTGGTCCGGTGGCTTATGGAAATGGCTTGATGATAGGTGTATTGCTTTTGGATTGCTTTGGAGTTGCATTTGGGCCCTTGCTTGTATTATCCTGCTGTTCTGCATCTTCAGGTAAGTTCCCTAGGTGGCTTACTCAGATTGGACATTCATGCCTGTTGTTGCATTTTATGTTAGGTGTTGCATATGCATAAAAGCATGCCATGTAGTATCCTGCTTAGGTTGCACTAATTGATACAGAACGGCGGTTATCTGTGATAGTCCTAGAGTCTTTGCTAGGGTCATAGGGTAGCCCAGCCTCATCGGGTACCCTGAGTCAATCGAGACAAGAACTTCCTTATATTATGAGATGCCTGCGGGCTTTATTGTGGAGCGGGTTAGGCATGCGTGCCGCCCGATTATGATGGAATGCATTCACGAGCTGGCCAGTCTCCGCCCTATCGGAAGGTGGTGGAGGTAGGAGAGGGATATGCCACTTGGCGTTGTCTTGGGCCCTTTAAAGTATTTTTACGCATTATTATAACTAGGAGCATGCTAGTGTGTTTGACTTTCGTACTGCAGTAGAGCATCTTTATTAGGTATAGCACATACTATGTGGCCTCAGCGAGGACTGCCGGTCCCGCATGAGTGGCTCGATCTGACTCCTTTCCCCGTTCTTTCTTTTAAGGTATTTTCTGCAGATTTTGATTGCTCGATGTCTATATGACGGGGTTCCCTTTTTGCGAATCGAAGAACCTGGCTAAATCTCTAACTCATTATAAATGGTAATCATCCACTTATGTTTTGGTTTTGACCCGGCTCTGCCGTGGCGCTTTGTATCTTAATTTTGTTTCCGTCTTGCTTCTGTTTGAAACGAATTTCGCGAGTTAGTCCCTAGGACAGGTTAAGGGTACCCAACGGCCCTACGATATTTTCAGGGTTCGAAATCCCTCTTTATTACTGACCATAAAAATGAGTTTGAAACCTCGACCCGTACCTGGATTGCAAGATCCGAACAAGGGGTTTCATCCCTTGAAACGTAACCCGGAAATCATAATTCCGGGCCGTTACAAAGATGGTATCAGAGCTGAGGTTTTGCAATTCGGGTACGCAAGGGTCGAGTGTTTGTTTTAGAAAACCGCCCATGAATTTCAAAGGATTTGAAAGGATTTTAAGAAGGGCAAAATGAACTTAAGATGCCTAACCAAAATTGGACTAAGTAATGAACTTGACATGTAATAAAAGAGGAAAATCGACCAAACGGGGACGCGAGTGGGTAGTAAAGGCGCTAGACCACCCCTATTGGGTGTAGTTGGGAACGGTAGGCAAAATACTAGTTCGCTCTTTACAGAGGGTCCGGAAGACTCCAAGGAGATTGTACCAAGGTGGTTGGAGTGGCTAGTTAGGTAGGATCGCGAGGTTTTTGCCCCTCCGATCAGTCGATTCTCGAAGAGCGACATTAGATAGCTTGATGTGCTTTATATGTTGAGCTCGAGAATGACCATCCTTGAAGGAGGTCATTATAATTGTCATTGACTGATTCTATGCTGAGTGCTCGATATGCTAAGGTCTGATTGGTATGCCTAACAATTAAATGTGTATTGACTGATCTGTGCAAATGGGATAGTGGGAGTGCCTTTATTTCTACATTGTCAAACCGAGCTTGTGTGAAACAGCCCCTTCCACTATGTCTGTTAACCCATTGACGGTGTTATCGAGTCTTTCTCCCGGATGTCAGTGTCTCCCACGGGAAATCGGGTTGGTAAACACATTGTGTCGGAATCATGTATGGATATGAAGGTTCTCTGAGTGAGTATTGGAAGGTGGTTCTTGATGGCATTTTGAGTCAAAAGTAAGATGTCATGGGGTTGTCTTTCTTGATTCGTATGATAATCAACCTTTATTTTCTTACCACAAAGAGTCTTACCAAAGTCCCACGGGAAAGAGGGGTGATGAGTCGGTTGGGAAAAATCAATGGTTGCCCTTAGGGATCTCTGTCCGGTTGTAATTGTGACTCTCTCTGAATTGCATGACATAATTTTGTAATCTTTGGCATGTACCCTGTGAATGACCATTGGAAAGAAAAAGAAAAGAAAAGAGAGAAGCTACTCATGTTGTTGCATCTATGATTGGTTATATTGCTTAGGTCTTGTGTTATGTCTTGGCTTCTACCATGATTATATGTTGTCATAGCATGTTTACTTGGACTATTGATCGTAGGATTGAATGGAAGTGTGAGCTGCATGAAATGAATCTGCATGATTTTACTCAACTAGGTTCATGATAGTGTGATCGTTAAATTTTGATACCCTGATGAAGCAAGTTCCTTATTTGATACGTGCTACAACTTGATGTCAACATGCCTTATATGATATGTAATTTCCAGTACATGTTAATGTGATGATCCTTAATGTAAATTCGTGATTTAATAACATTCCGTATCCATGCTAGTCACATTGTTTAGGTCTTGTGTTGCTTCTCGCTTTCTGTCATGATTATGTTTGGTTTCGCGTGTCTAATTGACCTGTTGTAATGATCGTACTACTGATTGCTTAGGAACATGAATGGCATGATATGAGTCTATATGAATGTTGATTTCCCTGAGTTAGGTCTATGATAGTGTGGTAAGCTCCTCTTTGTACGAATGTCCCGTAAGATGATCTCCTCGGCATTTTAGTTAGTGTTGCCCTTGTCCTTGCTTGATTAAATTAATAATTCCATCTGTGACCATGCTATCGAAGTAATATCTTGATATATGCGTGTTTCATTTGGTATTATTAAATTGGAACACATGCCCCCGTATTCTACTTATATTGACATGTTACGTAGGCTTATATTATGCACTGCTACATTCCTCCCATGCTTTTGTATCGCTGGACTATGTTAATGTGGTCTCTTGTGTATCGTTGTGTTAGTCAATCAAGCGCATGTATGTATCAAATGTTGTATCACGTAGGACTCTTGGTTGCGACTTGTGCGGATTTATACTTTGACTACATTATTGTTGATTCCCTCTCGAGATATGTCCTTGATAGTGTGACTCTCCCCTTCTGCTATTCTCTTAAAATGTTGTATTCGCCCTGATTAGTCCTAGCATGTTTACATGATCATCGCTCTGTAGCGTTCCATATTACTCTATGATGCCCTCTCGTGCTTACATGAATA
This sequence comes from Persicaria maculosa, assembly GCA_963922045.1. NCBI lineage: Eukaryota > Viridiplantae > Streptophyta > Magnoliopsida > Caryophyllales > Polygonaceae > Persicaria > Persicaria maculosa. The sequence continues at coordinate 61,746,183 of OY998259.1, forward strand.
TATGACTTGACACTTTGCATGATCACACACCACGCTATATCATGTTTCCGCATACGCATGACGCTTGAATGTTAGAATGAATCTGGTCGAGTTATCTTGATTGTGTCATGTTCGATACGTGCCAGTAGTGTCCTGTAGGGCTTATGATTCCCAAAACGACTCGCCAAATGATCACGTGTTGTACTTGTTCTATGATGTGATGACTATTGTACCATATATGTGCTCTATGATGGTTCGTTCTTAGCATGATTATAATCTATCGCCCATGATATCCTTCTTGTTACTTTTGATGATGCCTCATGTTTCGTTAATATTATGTTTAATTCCTCTTAATGACTCTTGACTATGCTTGTATCACATCATGTATCGCTAGTATCATGAATGACCCATGCTTTCTAAATGTATCCCGTCATATGATTACGTGTCATGCTTGACCTATTATATGATCATTGTGCCATATGAGGTGGTTATTATGTTGCTCCTATATATTCTCGTGTGATGCATACACTAAACTCGTGCATTGTTCATATATGTGATAATTGTGATGCCCATTAAATCCCGCATATCTTGCTTAAGTTGCTAGGCATATCTACTTTCATGGATAATGGACTACTACCTTATCTCGTATGCATCCGTGTAGCACTCGAATATCTTTTTGGAATGAATACGTATGTCGTGCTCCTCGAGATAGGTGCATGTTAGTGTGGGTTAAAATGATTGATATTCCCCATGATGAATTTGTGTCTACTTGTCATAAATGCAACCTAATAGACCTCCATAAGGGCATTGTTGCTATTCTCGGGTGGGAGTTGACGGAGGGGAAACCTATCGTTGAATACCGCCAAAGAAAACTCAAACCTATAGCAAGTATAGCGATAAGCAAGAGGTCGATCCACAGGGAAAGTTATAACTCAAGTGTAATTCAGGTGTCAATCAAAGTAACCAGATTGGGGGGTTTTTATGTGGGAAAGTTTCGCCTTTTATCAAAGCAAAGTAAGCAAGTAAAGTAAATGAATTTTGTTTTAGACAATTGGGAGAAACAATTCTACCTACAATTTTCCACTTTATTGGATTGAAGCGATCCTTGTAACTTCTTCTCGTCCTATTTAGTTTCCTATGAATGCCCTTGTCCCGACCTAATATAGTTACTAGTCCAATCAGTCCTAGAAACCCTTATCAATCGAACAGTCCCTAAAGAAGGATTTAACCCAATTGATAGCTTTAAGTTCAGAGATTAGCCAAGGTATTTGCAGTCCCTAAAGAGGGATTTAACAACACATTTAACTTCCTACTCATTCAATTAGTTCAATCAGCCCTAAAGGAACAAGTTTGCCACTTAGGTTAAGGTTCACAATCAGGAATCTACAAAACCTTAGCAATTGAATTGATTCTAACTAGTTGCGCGGGCTAGATAGAATAAAACAATAGACAATCAAGCACAAAGAAGTTGAAACATTCACAAATAGGAAACAAGGAGCGAGAATTAGAAACTCACAATCAATCCGAATAAAGCTTCAAATTGCAGGCAGAATAGATGAGTTTAGTTCCTCATGGAAGACATTGCTCAAAATCTCTAAAGTGTCTAATGCAAGAAAGAATAGAATGGAAGTAATCAAAATAACATAAAAGTGGCCTTTTCAAACATCCCAAGTCGGCCACCCATTAGACAAACAAGTTCTAGGGTTTTTAATTAAACAAAACGCAGCGCTTCAACGCTGTCGGCCAGTGCTGCGGGCGCCGCAAAGTTGCTGCGCCCGCCGCACACTGAAGGTCCGTGATCCCCGCTGCAGCGGGCTATGCTGCGCCCGCCGCAAGGTTGCGGCGCCCGCGGCATAATGTTTTGCCGTAACTTCTTGTATTCCTTTGCGGGTTTCTCCTCTTGTCTTGCATCTTTCCTTCCTTGTTCCTTCCCATGTTTCTTGTGTTCCTCTTCGAGATATTGCATCTCCCAAATGGGTTCCGATTCAATCTGCGAGATAAACATAAAATTGCGCAGAATCCGAACTCTTCTAAAATAATCACAAGATGCAATTTAGCAACAAAGTATGAAAGAAATGCAACCTAACTAAACTAAATATGTCTATAATGCCTATCTAAAATATGCATTATCAAATTCCCCCACACTTAACCTTTGCTTGTCCTCAAGCAATGATAGAATGAACATGAATCAATATATCCCACAGGAAATCCCTTCAAGTTTCAACATTATCAAAAAGCAACATCATAGTAGGTGAAAACATAAAGCAAGCAAACAAACATCATAGCATGTATTATAGTGATCAAAACTTAGAAGTAGACATCATCCAACCTCACCAGAAATATGTGTTTCACTCGTGTGTTTAAGCTTTAAGGTACAACTCTCAACTCAAACCAATCATGCACTAAGCTCATAGACATTGACCACCATATCACCAATTCTCTACCGAAATGTCATTACTTGCGGGACACAATAAAGACAACTAAATAAAATGTGACATTTTTTTCCTTTTCTTTTCTTTTCTCTTCTTTTTTTTTTCTTTTTTTTTCTTGTCTTGGTGCTTTCCTTACGCGAAGCGCAAACATGGGTGTCATGAATGGCCCCGGTCTATCAACACCTCAACCTACTAATATGAAGTCCACTTAAACACCTTTTGACGCAAGTTGCAAACATGGGTGTCATGAATGAACCTGGTTACTCAATGATTAAGCTTCTTTCCTAGTGGATAGTTTTCAACACCTTTTTGCGCGAATCATACCCATGGGTGTCATGCGTAGACCCGGTTACTCAGTGCATCAACCATTGCCACCTTATTCACTAAGTATGCATAAATTTAAACAAAAAGACTCAAAATATAAACATAAACTCCGCAAGCAATTAAACATGTGCATCGGTCTTCAAAAATAGATACTGTAGTCAATGCCAAGAGGTAGCAACACTAGGCGAGTACTTCACACAACTGAGCAAAAGAATTCAAATAAGGCCAAACATTCTCACAAGGTCATGTTTTTAGGACTTCAATCATACTTTAGCTCAATCATACATGCTCAATTATATTTGCTAGCTCATGTTCCATAAAAATCAAATACAGATAATAATCAAAACATCCAGAACTCCATGGGATTTTTATGAATCATGCTTGAAATTTAAAATAGAGGACAAACTAAGCCAGATGGGTATTTGAATAACACATATGTATGCAATGCATGCTCTATTTTTGGATTTTGGATTTTGGATTTTTTTTTTTAAAATTTTCGAAAATGCAGTAAAAGAAATAAAATAATAAAAAATTAAACTTAACAGAAATTAAATAACTAACTATTACAGACTTAAACATGTTGTGCAGGAATAAAACATGGTCCTAGAAAATGCAGAATTGACATAATATACATATAAATCTCCTCCCCACACTTAAAATTTTCAGTGTCCTCACTGAAACAGTACAGACAACCAAAATAAACATAAAAATCAGGGTGAAGGAGGTAGAACTAACCACTTACTGAGGCGGCGGCTGGTATGGCGGCGACTGGTATGGCGGGATGTGAGGGTATTGCTGGCGGAAGTAGTAAGTCTGCTCTCTCCGCATCTCCTCCAAATGGTAGATCGTCTCACTCCGCATCGCTTCCACGTTGGAGTCCGTCTCCCGCACAGTGCGACCGATGTCGTTGAGGGTGAACTCAAAGGCATCCTAGCGTAAGGACAGACGATGGAACTCATTGCTCAGATAGTCCCGCCAGGGGTCGTCCTCAGCAGACGAGAAGCGAGGCCCTGAAGAAGGGCCAGCATCGTGCTGTGCATCCCCCATATGGTAATCCGTCTGTGCAGGGGCAGCATCGTCCTTATCATCCTCATAAACCTCCTCCTCAGCCTACTCCTGGTCAGCTGTGATGTATAGGGTGTTGTCGGAAGGTCCATAAGGTAAGGGCCTAGGAAGACGCAGTCGGTGCTCCCCACGGTTTCCTGACTTCCAAATCCAGCCACCTGCATCAGCACCCTCAAGCACGAACGCCCTCCGAAGCTGCTCTGTGGTATAGGTGTACCCACCAGACATGGGTGCACCGCACTGATCAGGCTGTAAATAACGGTAGGCTATGAGGCTAATCATGCCTCCCAAGCCAAACCTCCCGGACTTCTTCCCCTGAATCTTCACACAGCTCTCTACAAATATCTCAACCTAGTCTGGCGTACCACGAGACTGGGGAGCAAAGCTCCACAACCAGGCCAGATCGCCAGCAGGCACCTTGTTCACGTCGCCTTGGCCGCTGAAAGACATGGCCAAGACCTTGTGCACCAGACGAAGGCAGGGGTGTACAAAATTGTAGTTCTACTCCCCTTGTGGCTATCAAATGTGGTTCCAGTCGCTTTGAACCATACATCATGGCGCTGCTGATCAGTCGCCATGGAAGACCAATCTGGGGTGGGCGCCCGAGAGATCCCAAAAATCTGTCGTAGGGTGTCAAGCGTGCAAACGTGAGGTTGGTCCAACAAGTTGAACCGAATCCTCGAGTTATCCACCTTCTCAAATGTAGCCAGAAACTCCCATGCCAGCTCAGGGTACGTCGGGGCACTACGATCTATAAATCCCCCCAACCCGCCATGGTTGAGCATCTGTTGTGTAACATCTAACATACCCAGCGTCTGCAGAGCTGGGATGTGGAAAAACTTTGTCTGAACGAAGCGTCGTGCATCGAAGTTCTTAAATATTTTCCTTTGTTCATCGGATGCATTCCTCAGTCGGCGCACCATCTTTATCAAATCCTAGCAGTAGATATCAACAACCCCAAACAGATTCAGAATTCAACAACAAACAACACAACTCAAATCAATCAACAGAACACCCAAAACAAACACACCGCAGGCAACTAATGAACTTCAAATCAAAGCACCAACACAAATATCTTTCCAATAAACTACCTAAGAACCACATCCATCAATCATCCACCCAAACTCAAGAATATTTAACAATTATCAACAATACCACCCCAAATTACTCAAATTACTTTCAAACCAAAGATCCAACTTCAAATCTCATAACCCCAAAAACTCAGCCCTATATATATATATAAAAATCAGTCCCCTTAAAAAAAACAACAAAAATATCCCACACAAATTTCAACCTTTAATCAATGAATAGGCAACTCAATATCAAATCTCAACCTAGTTCTCAATATAGCAAATAAAATCTGAAATTGAAAGAGAATAGAGGAGAAATCATACCAGAAGAGTTGTAAAAGAGGGATTGAAATTGAGAATATAGCAAATTAGGGGCTGATCTCGTGCACAGGAGCGGCGGCGAGCAGCGGCGGCGAGCGCAGCGTCGGCGGCGGTGGCAGCGGCGCTGGGACGCAGATCCGGCGAGGAAGGGGCAGCGCGAGCTTGGATCTCCGACGATGCTGAGGGTCAGACCCGACAATAGGCGTGGCGAGGTGGTCGGATTTGGGGGAAAAGGAGAGAAAAAGAAAGAGCTTGGGAGGGGGCTATGGAGATTGTGAAAGGATGAAGAAGGAAGCAAGAGGGTAACAATGGAGGTTGGGTCTTTTGTGAGTGGCGGAAGAGGTGAAAAGTGACAAGAGGTAGGGTTGAAAAGAGACTCCTCACGTGATCTATCTATCTTCTAATTAATTGATTTTATTATTATTATTTTTTATTTTTTTATTTTTTTTTAGAAATAATCACGGGTTGTCTTGCGGCGGGCGCCGCAGAGGTTGCTGCGGGCGCCGCCAGAGAGGGGTGCTGGGGCTTTGCTTTGCGGCGGGCGCCGCATGGGTTGCTGCGGCCGCCGCAAGCGAGGTGGCCATTACGCGTAATTTAATTTTTTTTTTTTTAAACTACCTATGTTACTAATCCTAAAATAATTAACTAATAATGAAACTACCTAAGAAATAATGAAGATGAAAAGGAAAAGAGAACTTACCTCGGGTTGCCTCCCGAGTAGCGCCTTTGTTTCAAGTCGTTGGCTCGACGTGATGGTCCTTGAGTGGCCTAGTTGGTTGGTTCAGCAAGCACCAACTCCTCCTCTTCACTATGTGGAATGTTTTCAAAGTATGGCTTAACCCTATGACCATTGACCTTGAAGAGCTCATTAGACTTGGGGTCATAGAGTTCAATTGCTCCATGAGAGAAAATCCTTGAGATAGTGTAGGGGCCTTCCCACCTTGATTTAAGCTTTCCTGGAAAGAGTTTCAGACGTGATTGGTATAGGAGGACCTTGTCTCCTACATTGAGTTCCTTCCGCAGGATATGTTTGTCATGCCAAGCTCTTGTCTTCTCCTTGTAGATCATTGCATTATCATATGCATCCAAACGCAATTCCTCCAGCTCTTGCATTTGAAGTTTCCTGAATTCTCCCACTTCATTCATTCTCATATTGCAGTTCTTGACAGCCCAGTATGCCTTATGCTGAAGTTCCACTGGAAGATGACAAGCCTTCCCAAACACAATTCGATAGGGAGACATACCAATGGGAGTCTTATAGGCAGTCCGATAAGCCCAAAGAGCATCATTCAGCCTTAGACTCCAATCCTTCCTATTAGGGGCAAGAGGTGGATTTTTTTAGGGGAAGTTACTTGAGTGATGTTTAAGAACTAATTTTTAGAGTCTATGAATTTTTTTTGAATTGATGCTGAAAAAGAATGAAAAGGAGGAAGAGACACTAGATCAATAAAATCAACGAACAATGAAAAGGAGGATTGGTTTGCCCCCTCAAATGTGATCAATAAAGCTGTTAACTTGTAAAAAAAAAAATCTGATGAATGCTTACTTTGTTTTATTCAGTTTGGTGATGCAGTTGATTACTTTCCAGGTTGTGCATTTCTAGAGCCATCTTTCACTTGAATATCTATCAAATCATGTTTCATGCTTAGATCTTGGGTCTAAGGAAGCGAATATGCAACGACTCCGTGTTTCAAGCACTCCCAGCTCTTCACCTGGCAGTTCTGGGCTAGGTTCTGGAGTAGATGATTACATTGTTAGTAGATTCTGAAATATACTTTGCTGCTATTTGAACTCTCCAACGGTATCACCCTCCTATGCACACTGAATTCGTCTATCTCTCTCTATTCTTTGATATAATTGATAGTGGTAAAATCGAGTGAAAGTATCATTTTGATGCGTGAAATTGTTAATTTTGTACTTTGAATTAGGAATAGAGATTTTGATTTTCGTTTATCAGTTGTCATATTTTTATTTATTAGTTGTTTGATTTTCGTTTTCATATTTTCTATTTTGGTTTCCACTTTAGAGAGGTAGAGGTGATGAGGATTTTGATTTTAGACTCGCTACTTGCAAATTCCAATTGATTTAGGTTGATTTTAGACAATAAGATGGTTACTTCATGGAATCAAAGCCACTACCTCCTGTCTCTTTCCATTTCTTTTGGCTTCTAGATAGCGTTTTTTTATATTTATTTAAAAAGAAATATAAATATTTTTTGGAGACTAGGAGTCTATGATTCGTCAGTTGTCATTCACCCTTGTGACTTTCTATGACATTATAGGGAATTTCTGGAGCCAGGTGATGAACAACAACTTTGTGGAGACTTTGTGTGGTGTAGCATTTGTCGCTTTTGAGAAAGTGACAATGTAAAATTTATAGTATTCTCACTGATGGAATCAAGAATCTATGGTAGGTAATGTAAAAATCTTCATTGTTCTTTTACTTCGACTCTCCCAACGAATTATTCACTCATAAATTTATTTTTAACTTCTAGACAATTTATCTAATGTTGCTATCATGAGTGGGTTTGCCTTAGGTACTTTGAAGCTTCTTTCCCTTTTCTTTTTTATGGCGAATTCTATTGTTGATTACTTTGTACCCAATACCCATTTGTATTTCTTATATTTCAGGAAGTTCCCTGTCCTTCTATTATAAAAGCGTTGACATTGTTTATCCGAAAACCTGGATTCTCATCTCTTCCTCCATCTTATATGAAGGTCGGTGCTGCACTATTGTGAAGAGGAGGCTACTTTCTTCCTTATGTCAATGCATAGTCGTTGTTACTCTCTTTTGTTCTCCATCTTAAAAAAAATGAATGAAAACATGTCATTTGGCTTTAAGCAACTAGCTAAATTCACTGGATTTGTACTTTGGCAGGATGTAATTCAAGCAAGACCTTCTAGGTTTCCTGTGACTTCTCAGAAATTATTCAATATACTTGATGATGCAAGTGGTTTCCTATGCGCTGGAAAAGCTGAAAGTTTGCAGAAATATGTTTTTGACGGGGAAGCCAGAAAATTCAGGCTTGAGATGAGAAACGTGGTTGCTTGTACAAGCTTTTTGAACAAAAATTGGCATGCGGCTTTGCATAGATTTTAATATCGCAATTCTGTCAAGTAGTCTCTTTTTTTTTTTGCCGCATTGCTATGTGGTGATTAGTGAACTTATGTGAGTTTTTCAATGTAGGTTAAGGGTTAAAAGCATGGCATGCTGATAAGGATGCGCAGAATCTTTGAGGTACCAGAAGTTGCTCGTGGAGGAGGCAAAAGCTGCACAGTAGAGGTAAACATATGTTGTCTGTTTTTAGGTTATGATACCATCAATTTCATGTTGTTTCAAGGTTCTTGGTGATTTTCTCATTTCTGGTTAGGTTGGTTGGGGGCGGGGTGTTAAAGGTGACAAAATTAGGTTCGTAATCGGTGATTGTGACATATAATTAATCAATTGCAATAGTTGTGGAGTGCTTGCATTAGGTATGTTTCAATGTTTCAAGTTTTGATCTTTGGATGCATTTCAAGTGTTGAAATCGATGCTTTAAGCCTTGTATTTGGCAGTTGGTGATAGGTGATTTGGGTCATGTCTTAATGTGATTGATTAGGATGGAGAAGCTTGATCTAAGGAATTATATCAGTCAGACAAAATCTTTGGGTACAGTTATTGCAATTTGTGGGGCATCTGTGATGCCTTTGTACAAAGTTCCACCTCTGTTGATGGCTACTGAGTCCTTACCCTCTGTTAATGGTGTGTTATCTTTCCTTTCTTAGTTATAAAAATATGTCCATATGTGTCTTTAGCACTGTTCTGACATTTCAGAAGCTTAACTCAGACATTTGATAGCTATAGAATTGTTTTGGTCATTTTTCTGGAGTAATGTGAGACCTATTCAGTTTCAATTCCATTGTTGAATATCTCCCTTCACGTGTTACTTGGTTTATGGACATTTCTAATGGTTGTATATGAACATAATAATGTCTTCTAAACACATTTTTCTTTGTTGCCCGTTTATTCTGATGGAAAGGTTTGCAATTCAATTCTTCATCCACCTGGTGATGACCCAAATGGATATGAGTTGGCAAGTGAGCGCTGGTCTCCAGTCCATACGGTAAGATTTTAGCATGTTGCATGTTCTTTTCGAGTATTGTTTTTGAGTCAGGTTTGACTTTGAACATCATTTCTCTTCATAGTGATTAAATGTTGATCACTTCCTTATATTGCCTTTTATTCTCCCCCTTTGTTGTACTTGTATCTTTGAAACTGAAAATACAATTTGAGCAGATTCATTTCCTTTAGTACCAGGACATGAAACAAGTTTGATCCCTCTTTATATATCCAAATAAAGGTGCCTTTGTGCAAGAAATTGATTCATGAATAGGCCATAGGAAGACTTGATACCAAATTGTTATGGTAGGACTTTCCGCCTGTATGCATACAGACTATACAGTTTGATAAAGTGTGCTCACGGTACTTATTGGGACGATACATAGAAAACAAGATGTCTGATTTGTTTTTTGTTTTTTTTTTCTGTTAACGATGTCAATGTGCTTTCTGATGCCAAATCTTTTTGACTAGGCATTGGCATAGTAAAAGACGGATTTCTGTGCTGGTTATCCAGTTACAAAAACGACCCCATAGGCTTTCGCTTTCGTGTCTCTTTAAAATTATGCAACTTCAAGATTAGAATGCCCGATTTGCCATTCTTTTTTCTCTCTAGGATTTGATATTCATTTTTGTGACTTTTGTCTTGATAGTGATAAGCTATTTTCTATTCAACTTCTATTGTTGTAGGTTATAACCCCAACTTCTATTGTTGTAGGTTATAACCCTTGACACAGGTCTTCTTGTGGCTGGAACTAAATACGATGGAGAGTTTGAGGAAAGACTAAAGAAGTTGATGGAAGAAATCAAGCAGAGTGTTGAGATTATTCTCTTTATTGATGAGGTACACACTTATTAGGCTAGAGCAGCAGAGGGGGCTGGTATATTGGTCCGCAAAAATGATATTTTTTAAGGAACAAATGATATATGTTTGCTATTGGGGTGGTTGTAGTTCAGTATTTTAGAAGACAAGACAAATTTGAGCCATTACAACCCGTTGTTCCCATTCGGGTTTAGTATTTTGTGTACAATTTGCTTTTTTTTTTATAGCTTGTGGAATTTTATAAGACAGGACAAATCTGAGGCCAATTTCACAATATAGCTTATTCCGGTTTTGTAGCCTTTTCTTGTGGAGAGGGGTAATTTTGTTTTCTCTTACGCCTATCTTTAGTGCTGTTAAGTTGTACAATTTTTGATTTTGTTGAAACTTGCTCATCGTCCTCTTCAATACTCACTCCGTTAATTAAAGAATGTAGCTTTAGACATTTGTACATTTTTAAGAAAGCAAATAAAAGGAAATAAAAAATGTCGTTTTAGACATTTAATTTGTACGTATTAGACAATTGTACATTTTTAAATCTTTCATACAAAACACCAACTATAAGAATGTTATTTTGATTAGTTATCATTTACGGTCTATCAATTTCTTGCATCTAAAACCTAACCGAGTACTCATAATTTTTTTTCTACATACACAAGTCATGCCCAACTAATTTTCACATTCCATCAATTTGAGAGGTATAACATTTTTTAATGTTTTAGCCTCTTTTTTTTTATTTTTTACAGTAGGCAAGAAGTAGATCGACTCGGCGATCTAGAAGATCGACCCATCGATCTTGAAGCCATCAAAAGATGACTTGAATGACCCTACACAGAGGGTCGCCAGTAAAAAAAGAAAAAATTTCTAAGATTACAATTACAGAAATTTAAAATTAAAAATATCTATAAATTAAAACTATGTTTCTTCCGATCAATAATTGGAGCCTTGATTCTTGATATCTATAAATTTCCCTTAATGTTTTGGCCTCTTAATGTTTATACACTTACAAATAGAGTTCCTTTTTTTTCTAATTAAGGGTCTATGTATTATAAAAACACACACTAAATATCATTTTTAAAATTCTTTAGCTATATAGGGTTTATACATTTAAACTTAGGGTATCTTTATCAAATTGGTTTATAATTTAGATCAATTTAAAAAGTGTAGAATGATGTGTAATAGATAAAATATCATAAAGAATCCGAATTCGGCTTTCTTAAGCTAAAAACTATAAGGTTTCTTTTCTTTGTCTTCAATTAGGATGGATACTAGGAGAAGCGTAGAAGCGGGTGATTTACTATTTTTTTGTCAAATTTGAAGTATCGATTGTCTCAATAAAAAAGTATTTCATCATGATAACCAAAGATTTCGAAGAACAACATGACAAGAAGCAAGAGCAATATGTTAGTAGAAAATTAATGTGTCGAATATTTTGTTTAAGATATCAAACTTGACCGTAATTATGAGACTTTTGTTTGTGATTGTAAGTGTTATTGTATTATAACGAGGGTTATAATTGTTAACATGATCGACAACAATTCAAATAAAATGAAATATATTCATAGTACGAGGGGGAACTAAAACGGTAAATTTCAATAATACTCACCCGTACAAGGTACGGGAAAAGTACTAGTTAAAAGTAAAAAGTCAACCAAAAAAATCTTTCATTATTTTTTTTTGGTATGTTTCATATATTGTATTTCGGTTTCCCCATTTTGGCACGTTAAATTTATGATTGTAAAAATAGGAAATGCTTTGACTTTTGAAATTAAAATTCAAAATCAGGTTAACGAACAGAATTTCAGATCAACAACATTTTGCCCATTGACCATAGAAACTAGGTAAACACAATTGATCAAGCACCACATAGAAAAAAGTGAAACTTGAGATGGGAAAACCACCAATAAGAACATATAAAATCAACTTCAATGACAACTATTGCGATGTTAGTACGTCTATGACATGATTCATAATCTAACGCCATATGGAGGAGCCCACGGCTACCGGTGGGAGCGCATCAAGGCCAAAGCCCTCTTGTCATCATCAATGCACTCAAAAGATGTTGATCATACCCATAGGAGATCAAGATACTCATTTTCCACATGCATCCTTCATATTATTTAGTATTTGATAGAGGATTTTTAGTCGCCTTAAATCCTATCAAATAAATCCGACTAGCCTAATTAATGTAGTTTGACAAGTACGGGTCGATCACACAGGGAGTCAATGATTCGTATGCAAGTCAGAATGTATCAACAAGAACAAGAAACAAAAGGGGGGAATTTTGATGGTTTGAACTAACTAAGAAACAATAGTAAGCAAAACAATAAGTAAAACAGATTAAGTGAATGAATATGAGAGGAATAGCTCAGGTCAATCAATCTCAGCAATCAGGTTTGTTCATTGATCATCGAAATCAAATAGATAACTTCCTCTTGAATACTTTGTAGTGGAAAGATTAGGTCTTTTGGATCCAATTCCTTTATCAAATCTAGTTAACAGGATAACCAGACCCTGAAAACCCTAATTATCAACCAATCTTGAAACTATCAAGATTCAATTCAATAATCGATTAAGCTTAAAGGAAATTAACAAAGACAATCACGCATAACCAGTTATTGCATCAATTGCAAATCAATTCTTTATATAAATCCCTAAATCAACCAGTTTCAGAGATTCATACTTTGCTACTCAAGACTATAGATAACTCAACCAAAAATTACCTATATCTAGCTATAGATTATCATGAAAAGGCATCAGTTGATCAGACTAACGGAAATTCACGAAAACCCTAAACAATCTAAGCAAAGAATTGATAATATTCAAAGAAGAGTATTAAGAACGGAAATCTCACAATGAAATAGAAAACCTGAAGCTTCGATTAATTTCTCCAAGCAAAGAGGTTTAGTGATTTATGGTTGAAAAGAAATCACAAAAGGGCTTCAATGGTTCCTCCTTACTGACTTTGTTCCCTCGAACAAACAAAACCCCAAAAACTCCCACTGTTCTTTCACCGAACACCGTTTCATGTTCCCCTCATTGAAATTAAAATTGAAACAAATTAACACCACGTAACAGCTGTTTCTTGCACAAAACTCGAGTGCACCACCACATAAACTCAGCCAAGTTCTTGCTCCACCCGAGTTCCTGTTCAACAGCCAACTTCATGTCCAGATTTCGCTGTTTTCAAGGCTGAATTTGGAAAAGTAGTAAACACAAAAGTTGTAGGTCTTCAAATCCTCTTTCCAACAAGTATAAGTACGCCCCGATCCGATAAATACAGCCTTCGAACGACTCATTTTAGTACAGCGTCGCCAGTTTGGACAGCTCCAATCAATTCTTCATGCTTAGCTCCTCTCCTCAGCTCTCATGCTCTTCTATTCTCGTCCAATCTTCGAGCATTGGATCGAGCTTAGCTTCACCTCTTTACAATCTCCTGAAATCATGCACAAAGTTCGTAGATTCCGACTCTAATTGAAATATAATAAAAATATGAGAACTACTCTAACTTATGCATTTTACCCTACTTAAACACATCTAAATGCTTATATTAACACTATTTAAATGTGCATGATCAAACTCCCCCACACTTGAACCTTTCTTGTCCTCAAGAAAACAAAATCAATCCAATCAAACATCCCACAAATACACTCTATATACATTCAACTCGTCAAAACACAATCCAAACCAAGTAGGAAACACAAGACAATAATCAACATCCTCACATGTATTTGAGCAACTCAAAGGCTTAGGCACATTTCAATCCAACCTCACCGGGTATATAAAGTGTTTCACTCCTCGCTCTTGTGTTTAGGCTAAATCAATTCCGCTCAAACTAAATCCAATGCAACTAAGCTCCATGAAAATTGAAATCCACATCACAATCTCCACCGTGAGTGACATTACAAGCAATAATCATCATGAGGTCTTGCAAGGGTTGTAATGGGGCTCGGTAAGAAAATCAAGGTAGGGAAAGATTTAGGCTTTGTGGTGCTAAAAATCCGGGAAAAAGAGATCTCAACTGCAACCGGAAAACACTCAAAACCAAACATTTCTTCAACCAAAAGAATTCAAACTTTAACTCCATCCACAAATGAAAACTTAAGCACAACTCTTGTTAACCAACTCACTCTTTGTTAATTCTTTTCTCTCTTGATTTTTCAATGATTTTTCTTCTTCTCTTTTCTTGAATTTTTTTTTCTTTTATGATTTTTCCTCGACTCTTACTCCTAAGTGAATTTTATCCTCCTTAGGCCCCGAGTACTAAGCACAATAATCATCCATACGAACTACAAAAGAATACATCACCCATACATAATTTCCAAATGCTCAAAATACTCCACTAATACACATTTGCACCAATCTTCTCCCTAATTCCCGGATAGGGCAAGGCTAAAATTGGCTAAAAGACATTTTTGTGGAGCTAACAAAAATGGGCTAAAAGGCTCAAATTTGGCTTCAAGTAGAGGATGATATGCAAGGGAAGATAGGGAATATAATGGCTCAGTAACAATCATGCCTCAATCATGCGAAAATCACAAGTAATGATCAGAATATACAACCTTGACATAGATATCAATCCCAATTCTCAGAGGTAGTCACATTGGAGAGTATCACACACAAATAGCAAAGAGGACATCCATAAAGCATAGTCCCAAAAAGGCTAACAAAAACTCATAAGGTAAATTTTTGTTGGATTTTAATGCCACCTAAAATGTAAGATTTATACATGCTCAATCAATCCATTATCTCATGCTCCAATAGATCAAACAAATTAGACGAGGATCAACAATTCAAGCATATCATGGGACTTATAGTTAGATTAAGAAGACAAGTGGTACAGATGAGGTTATCTCAAAGATCCTAAATCTAAAATGTCATGCAAGCTGATTTTTTTCTTTTTACATGATTTTTCTGTTTTTTTTTTTTAATAAAATGCAAGACTAAGAAAAATAACCATAAAATGCAAAAACAAGAAAGAGATATATACAATGCAACCTAAATGCAAACATGTAAATGTTCCCTCCCCCACACTTAATTCACACATCGTCCTCAATGTGAAAAATAAAAGAAAAAGGAAGAAAACACTTACAGAGTCATCTACATATGAGGCGGAGATGATGAATCCAAGCACAAGATCGAGTAAGGCGAGCCAACATTCTTTCTCTTCTCGACCCCAATGAGACATCACAACTTAATCTCTACAAACAAGAGACAAGACAACACCAACAAAGCAATCTTTGTTGTCCAAGCAAGGACAACTTTCAATAATAATCAATGGTGTCAAACCACTTACAATAACACACAACAAAGCCACAAACATCAATAATTTGCAAATTGATAACAAATTAAGCATAAATTGATCAAAACTAAAATCAATAAACTCAACAAGAAACTCTTATCAAGTTTAATATCAAAAAGTAAGATCAATTCAAATGCTTAAGACTCGATAATTCTCAAATTTGCAATTTAACAATTAGGCATAAAAATCTCAAATCTAAATCACAAACCTCAATCAATCCAATTCATCCACAAATTCCTCATCAAGAAGTTCCTAATTCACTCAATCAATTCACCAATTTCATAAATTTAACAAAACCTAAAATTTTAGGGTTTATTAAACTTACTGATTCAACGGAGGAAAGGAGGAGGAGAGACTGACCGGGGACGGTGCTCGGAGGTGTCACCGGCATGGCTAGTTGAGGTCGACGGCAGTGGCTGGAGGCTGTGCTCGACGCTCGGGAGAGAAGGTCTGAGACTCGGACGAACTGCTGGGTGCCTTCCATGGAGATGCGGCGCGCTGCTTCTGGGGCAAGGCCGGAGTCAGGTGTGCTCAGGATCGGATACTGGGGCTCCGTGAATCGCCGGAAGGGATGCTGGTTGGAGATGCTCGGCGCAGGCGCTGCTGGTTGGAGGACTGGTGGTGGCGGCCTGATGGGAACTCGGGAGAGGAAGATGGCTGAACGCTGGGAGATGGAGAGAAGGGAACTCGGGCCTTCAGCGTCGCGTCCTTCTTTTTTTTTTTTAATTGTGGGACGCTATATAACTCGGGTGTGACAAAATAAACTCGACCGAGTTAATTGTTTTTTTTCACCCGAGTTCTTCTTGAAGAACTGTTCGCCACTCGGGTTGGCCAAAGTACTCGACCGAGCTCTTCACCCGAGTAACCTACTGTAATTCTCTTGATTTTGGCCCCTTTTTTTTGACGAACTTTTTTTTTTTTTTGGGGACTTGAAAGTGAAAATGAGAACCTAAGCAAAGTAATATGAAAGATGCAAATCTAAATTACTCACCTTGGGTTGCCTCCCAAGAAGCGCTTGGTTATGGTCGTTAGCTCGACGTTTTGGTTATCCATTTAAGACCTATTCGGACATCGTCAGTGCCCTAAGCAACAAATCAAACTCTTGTGCACACCATCTAGGTAGGCGGACACTACATATGAATAAGTTGAAGTCAAAGTATGTCATCAACGTCTCATATGCCCGAGTGTGACTTTTCGCCACGGGTATGTACAACCACCAATTCAGTTCCATTGGTGGTATGTCAAAATAATGAGCCCAAGGGTCGACATAATCACCAACCTTCTCACCATTGCAGAAGTTATTAATTCTTTGCTCAGGAGCCACAGAAATTAGCTCCGGACTTGGTTCCTTGATAGGCGAGCTCGAGACAATCTCATCGAACGAAGGAGACAACAAATCACATGGAATCTCATGCGTCGACTCATGATACTCCATGTCAAGAAGCACTGTACTCTCCTCTTCATCGCTGAAGAAACTGTCATCATCTGCGAACACATCATCCTCCGCCAAAACATTATCATGCTCATAGCTCAAGGGTAGGGGAGGTAGTGGAGTAGACTCGGATGAACTCAATGAGGGAGGAATAAGAAGCACGCACTCACCTTCATCGTCATGACTTTCTGAGCTTCCCTCAGGTGTGTCAAACAGGTCCTTGTCACTCCCTAAGGTGTTCGTGGTGAGGCTCTCTATCGGGTTAATCACCGGTTGAGACGGTAGTTCACGCGCTTCACATGCTAGTATATCATTCCCCACTTGGACCATTCGGTGCACTCGTTCATCTAGTTCAACGATCTGCTGACACAATTTCTCATTCTCCTCGTAAGAGGCCTTGAATAAATCCTCCGAAGGTGCATCAAAGTAATCTATTGGTTGAGGTTCCAGTGTGAAGGACACTTTCTGCAACGCCTGGTGACCCATGTAGCAGATAAGATACCAAATTCCCACCAAACCTAACCTTGCTAGACTTCCACCGCTCATGTATATAGCACGCGCCTTCGTCTCAGTAGTCATCCCTTCTACAACGCAGACAACCATATCTCGCAAACTATCGTGGAAACCCCGCTCATTGCGGATGTCCACACACCTCTGCAACCTAGTGAGATATGGGTGAAAGTTTTCACCTTCGAACTGCAATAATCTCAACATCTTAAATTGTTAGTAGCATATGTGTTGTGAACCGTAAGATAGGTTCACAACAAAAGTTAGTAGCTAAATTAACACAAAAGACAAACACACAAATAACAACTTAACTCCCCGGCAACGGCGCCAAATTTGATAGAAGATTTTTAGTCGCCTTAAATCCTATCAAATAAATCCGACTAGCCTAACTAATGTAGTTTGGCAAGTACGGGTCGATCCCACAGGGAGCCAATGATTCGTATGCAAGTCAGAATGTATCAACAAGAACAAGAAACAAAAGGGGGGAATTTTGATGGTTTGAACTAACTAAGAAACAATAGTAAGCAAAACAATAAGTAAAACAGATTAAGTGAAGGAATATGAGAGGAATAGCTCAGATCAATCAATCTCAGCAATCAGGTTTGTTCATTGATCATCGAAATCAAATAGATAACTTCCTCTTGAATACTTTGTAGTGGAAAGACTAGGTCTTTTGGATCCAATTCCTTTATCAAATCTAGTTAACAGGACAACCAGACCCTGAAAACCCTAATTATCAACCAATCTTGAAACTATCAAGATTCAATTCAATAATCGATTAAGCTTAAAGAAAATCAACAAAGACAATCGACACGCACAACCAGTTATTGCATCAATTGCAAATCAATTCTTTATATAAATCCCTAAATCAACCAGTTTCAGAGATTCATACTTTGCTACTCAAGACTATAGATAACTCAACCAGAAATTACCTATATCTAGCTATAGATTATCATGAAAAGGCATCAGTTGATCAGACTAACGGAAATTCACGAAAACCCTAAACAATCTAAGCAAAGAATTGATAATATTCAAAGAAGAGTATTAAGAACGGAAATCTCACAATGAAATAGAAAACCTGAAGCTTCGATTAATTTCTCCAAGCAAAGAGGTTTAGTGATTTATGGTTGAAAAGAAATCACAAAAGGGCTTTAATGGTTCCTCCCTACTGACTTTGTTCCCTCGAACAAACAAAACCCCAAAAACTCCCACTGTTCTTTCACCGAGCACCGTTTCATGTTCCCCTCATTGAAATTAAAATTAAAACAAATTAACACCACGTAACAGCTGTTTCTTGCACAAAACTCGGGTGCACCACCACATAAACTCGGCCAAGTTCTTGCTCCACCCGAGTTCCTGTTCAACAGCCAACTTCATGTCCAGATTTCGCTTCAAGGCTGAATTTGGAAACGTCGTAAACATGAAACTTGTAGGTCTTCGAATCATCTTTCCAACAAGTATAAGTACGCCCCGATCCGATAAATACAGCCTTCGAACGACTCGTTTTAGTACAGCGTCGCCAGTTTGGACAGCTCCAATCAATTCTTCATGCTTAGCTCCTCTCCTCAGCTCTCGTGCTCTTCTATTCTCGTCCAATCTTCGAGCATTGGCTCGAGCTTAGCTTCACCTCTTTACAATCTCCTGAAATCATGCACAAAGCTCGTAGATTCCGACTCTAATTGAAATATAATAAAAATATGAGAACTACTCTAACTTATGCATTATACCCTACTTAAACACATCTAAATGCTTATATTAACACTACTTAAATGTGCATGATCAGTATTAAGTTCGATGATGCAAGTATCTCTCGCATCTTTAGAGAAGGCAACAAATACGCTCACATTTATTCCAAACTACTCCGACGTACGTCGACGCTATTTTAGAATAGAGATCTTTGCTAGGGTCGTCCAATGTATTTTTGAGGTCCTATTCAATACTACCTCCTTATTAAAATATTTAATTTTTATATAATTTTTAATAAAGAAAAAAAATATGAAAATATATGAAATTATTAAAAAAAAATAAAAGTCGGGTTTTTATTTTTTCTAGACCCTATGAAAAAGTCAAATATAAATATTTTACTAGGAGAAGTATTTATTAAGGTTTACTAATAAATCACATGTTAAAGTCAAATATAAATTTATTTTTAAAAAATAAAAAACAAAATAAATTTAATATAGAAGTACTTTCTATTAGATTTTTATTCATTTTTACTCGTTATGTTTGTATCAATATAACATGAGGTTGTATTAAATTAACAAATAAAAACAGTTAAAAATAAGGCCCCAAAAATAATATAAATAGTAAATAAGAAGGCTCCGAAAATAATGTAACATGAGGATGTATTAAATTAACAAATAAAATTAGGTGATAAGAAGACCCAAAATTAATTAAAAATAGTTAATAAGAAAGCCTAATGTAGTTTTACATGTAAAAAAGGTTAAAATATTAAACAAAAAAATAACAATAAATCAACCCCAATTGAGATTCGAACCCGCGACTATGGGGTTTGTAGTAGCAAGATTTGATAGGTCCGATTGCCACTAAGACATCATAACATTGTGATTCATTGGAACCATAAAAAATATAAGTGCTAATAAATTTTTACTTAGGGCCCTAGTAAAATTGGGGGCCCTCTTCTGTTGGACTCTTTGCACAACTCATTGGACGGGTCTGATCTATGTATCTGCATCTGCAAAGATACCATTAGATGGCGGACTATCCAAGTCTAACCACATCCAAATCATCACATGTATAAAAAAAACAAATTACGGTAGGATTTTTTCAAAAACATTTGTGGAGAATTGTTTTATACTCTATTAGAGTTTAATTTTTCTAATTTAGGTAGTAATGGATAGTTATTGAGAATATTTTTTTTTTTGGAAATTAGTTAATTTTAAGATTTATATATTTTCAAATTTAAATAATAATGGGTGGTTATTTTTCAAAAACAATTACACACATGTCATCATTTAATTTGTAGTGTATACTACAACATATCCTCCAAAAATATGTGCATTTTTAAAAATATTTTTGATATTCGCGGTCTTTTTCTAGCCTTCCTCAACTTCCACTCCGTCGGTTAGCTGTTTTAATTTAGCTATCAACCAATCTTTGGTGGGGGAGGGAAAGGAGGGGTTTTTTAACCACTGATTTTTAAAATTAACGGTTGAAATTTTCCCAACTTTATGGTAGAGTTTTTTCCCAAACTCTACCCAAACTCTATCCCAATTTACTGAGCAAATTACCTTCATACAGTAGTTTTTGGAAGGGTGAAAACGTGGGAACCCCACCACAGGAAAATGGCGGCTGCGTAGGCGCGTTGCAGGTGCGCGTGGCGTCATGATGCTGAGGTGGACACACTGACAAAAAAAGAAAGGGAAACGTGTTCCATATTCGCATTCTTTTGGCGGGCGCCCGTTTACTCTCTCCCTCGTGCCCGTGCCTGTTTCCCTCTATTTGTCCATAGCTTCTTTTTTACACCGGGCCTATCAAATAACCCAATTTTATTTATTAATTATTAAATGAGTAGTATAAATATATATATATATATATATATATATATATATATATATATATATATATATATTTTTGGTGCAAAAATATATATATTTTTAATCTTAATTTAAAGTTCTGTTTAATTCAATTTCCAATAGTTAAAATTTTGTAGAAGTTACGAAATTTTCTTTAAATGTCATAAGCAATAGAGATTGCTTAATATTTTTAAAAAACTTCGACTCCAACTCGTTGCTTTAGTAAACAAGTCGAGTACGAATAATTTTAAACTCAAACTTTACTAAACAAGTCGAGTATGAATAATTTTAAACTCGAATATAAATGTAGGCTCAATTTGAACATAGTTAGTTTATAATTGAGCTTTCGACTCGTTCGACTCGAATAACAACCTCAATTTACACTACTTTATTTAATCATTTTCATATTCGTTCTCATTTATCAATTTTATGTGTTGGGAATCGGGATAAATTTTTAACGAGTAGATTTTAATCACTATTTTTAAAAATAATTTTCCTAAGAAAAAATTTGTCAATTTCATTTCTTAGCTTTTGCCCTATGACATAGTTTGAAAAATTATCCATCCTCTCCAAGGCACTTTCATATCTGCACTACAGAGTTATATATTCAGGATAATGTAATCATCACACGCGAAATCTTCCATTTTCGTGGGAAAAAAGGTCGTAATGGATGGATTGCAGTCAAACTTGACATGGAAAAAGCATATGATAGGATTAAAGTTATGTGAATGGATTAAAGAATGCATGTATATATCTAAACAGTGTCATTCTCTCCTAGTGAATGATGAACCAACTTAAATCTTCCGCCCCCACAGGGGGCCTCAGGCAAGACGACCTCATTTCTCTGTACCTATTCATCATAGGTGCCGAGATCGTCGCACGACAACTTCAAACACAAAGTGATCAATCGTCGAACAACATTGGGTTCAAGACCTCTAGGAACGGTGCTTCTATCCCATTCCTGCTTTTGTAGATGATGTAATGATCTTCGCAAGAGCGACAACGGAAACCTGCCAGACTGTGAAAACTATACTTGATGAGTACTGTGAGATTTCTGGGAAAAAAAGGAAACTTCCAAATCCAAGCTACAAAAGGAATCTCAAATGACCAAAAACTACGCATCCAATCATGCCTTTCGATATATAACAAACCAAACTTCACTAGAAAAATATCTCGGATGCCCGATCATTAATGGTAGAGTAAACAAGAACACATTTGAAGATATCCTTGGTAAATCTAAGAACCAACTAACAAAATGAAGAGCAAATGAATTAACCCAACTAGGAGGACTGATCCTAATTAAAGCAAACCTTGCAGCCAAACCACATTATATTATGCAAAAATTCAAGTTGCCGAATAGTATCCATAACGAGCTTGATAGACTAAACGGCTGTTTTTTCTGGAACAAGGACCCAAACTTCAAACCGCTTATCGGTTGGGGTAAAGTCTGTAGACCAAAGAAAGAAGGTGGTTTAGGACTAGTTAAGACCAAAGACATGAACAAAGCGCTCCAAATGAAACTTCTCTGGAAAATCCTTGCAAAACCTACTAACGAATGGGTAAAAATTGTGAAGGAAACATACCTAAAAGACGATAATATCTAGGACTACAAAAAGAAAAAGAACACTTCTTGACAATGGAGAAAAATGATGGAGATTAAGGATGACTTTTGCTCAGCCTTAATCTAGGAAGTAGGAAATGAGAAAACCATTAGGTTTTGGAAGGACAATTG
Organism: Persicaria maculosa; assembly: GCA_963922045.1. Classification (NCBI taxonomy): domain Eukaryota; kingdom Viridiplantae; phylum Streptophyta; class Magnoliopsida; order Caryophyllales; family Polygonaceae; genus Persicaria; species Persicaria maculosa. Next base: position 61,768,798 of record OY998259.1, read on the forward strand.
GTTACATATGGACACTAAACATCCAAGAAAAATGCATGCATAGGCAAATTGATGAACTAGAAATAGTTGACAAATTCATTAAACTAGATAAAACCTAGAATAAAGAAAGACCGAAAGATACTCTTCCTCAAGATATCATTGAGAAAATCATTAATGTTCATATCCCTTCAAATGATTTCGAAGACGTACAAAATGTATAGGAAGCCTAATAGACATGGTTGGTTTTTCCACTACTAGTGCGGTTGACCATATTATGAGAAACGGGAGAACAAGTGTAGATCCAATAGACTGGATTTGGAAGATCGTCTGCCCGCCTAAGATAAAAAAAACTTAATATGGAAAAACCTACTAAATGGGACCCCTACGTAAGTCAGATTGCAAAGTAAAGGAGTTCATGTTCCTCAAGAATGCCCGCTCTGCAACCATAATGGTGAAGACGCTACCCACATCTTTACCGAATGTCAAACTTTTTTTTTATCTTTTATAGGGAGAATGGATAAACAAACCGAGCAAATTATCTGAAACATTGACAAAGTGTAGACAAATCTTATAAACATATAATTACAGACATTTTTACAAATATTTCGGCAAATCAGAAATCGATCCTCGCTTTTTCCCTTTGGGGCATCTGGTCAATGAGAAACAGAATCCTCTTTGACAATGACATTAGGAACACGGAAGAATGGATAAAGACTATATATGAAACAATACAGGATAAGTTGGAAAAAAGCACAAACTGTAAGATTGTAGAATTGATGTAAAGTCCTCCTTGAGGGTTTCCATTCATTGATATAACATATATATAGGTTATAAAGGTATTGGGCCTTAATGGGCTTTTAGCCCACTATACAATATTAAGACCTATGTAATCTATCAAACCCCCGCAGTCGAAACGGGAGGGGTCCGTACAGTGAGACTGGAACGAAAATCAATGAACAATTGTCTAGGTAAACCCTTGGTGAATATATCAGCGTACTGATAAGAGGATGGGACATGTAGAACGCGGACATGTCCAATGGCAACCTTGTCCCTGACGAAGTGGAGATCAAGCTCAATGTGCTTCGTGCGTTGATGCTGGACTGGGTTGCTAGCCAGGTAGACGGCGGAGACGTTGTCAGTGTAGACCAGAGTGGCCTTCTGCAAGGGGCATTGTAGCTCAAGCAGGAGATTGCGGAGCCAAGAGCACTCGGAGACAAGGTTGGCAACACCCCTGTATTCGGCTTCAGCGCTAGAGCGAGACACGACGGACTGACGCTTGGCTGACCAAGATACAAGAGTGTCATTGAGGAAGACACAGTAACCAGACGTGGAGCGACGTGTGTCTAGACAACCACCCCAATCCGCATCAGTGTAAGCCACAAGATCAAGCTTAGAGGAAGGAGTGATGGTGGTGCCGAGCTCGAGGGTGCCGCTGATGTACCGAATGATCCGCTTCAAAGCCTGAAAGTGAGGTTCCCTAGGGGCATGCATGAAGAGGCAGATCTGCTGAACGGCGTAACTGATATCAGGCCTGGTGAAAGTGAGATACTGAAGAGCACCAGCGAGGCTCCTATACAGGTTGGGATCGTCAACCAAAGGACCAGAATGAGCACTGAGCTTGTTGGATGTATCGACTGGGGTCGCGACGGGATTACAGTTGACCATCTTAGCTCGAGCAACAATCTCTGCAGCATACTTACTTTGTGAGAGAAACAGACCAGACGCATGCCGCTGAACAGCAACTCCCAAGAAGTAAGACAGCTGACCCAGATCAAACATGGCGAATTCCGCACTCAACTGCGAGATTATCGACGTCCGAAGAGCATCAGAAGAGGCGGTGAGAATGATGTTGTCGACATAAAGCAGCAGGAATGCCAAGTCTGAACCTCTACGATAGATAAACAGAGACGTATCGGAACGGCTGCCAGTGAAACCCAAACGGAGCAGATGAGAGGCAAAACGCTGGAACCACGCCTGCGGAGCCTGTTTCAGACCATATAGAGAGCGCTTGAGGAGACAGACATGCTTTGGACGCTCAGCATCAGTAAACCCCGGCGGCTGAAACATGTAAACTGTCTCGTTCAGATGGCCATGCAAAAAGGCGTTCTTGACATCTAACTGATGGATGGCCCAGTTGCACGACAGAGCCAGACTCAGGACCACTCGGATAGTGGCAGGCTTGACCACAGGGCTTAAGGTCTCATCACAATCAATACCGGCCTGCTGAGATCTACCGTTCAGCACAAGACGGGCCTTGTAGCGCTCCAACGTCCCATCAGAGCGGAACTTGTGACGAAAAAGCCACATACAACGAATGACGTTCGCCTCAGGAGGGCGAGGAACAAGAACCCAAGTACCATTCTTCGTAAGAGCCCTGTATTCGTCGAGCATAGCCGTCTGCCAATTCGGGTCGAGGAGGGCTGTTTTGTGGGAGGTGGGAACGGGGGAGAGGGAGGTCTGAGTGGGTGCAGAGGGTGAATGGGAGTCGGGAAGGACGGGGGCAAGAGGGGCTAAGCAAGGAGAAGAGGCGGCGGGCGGGTCAAAGGCGGCGAGGGTTGCGGCGGGCACCGCATGACTTGCGGCGGCCGCCGCCAGGGAGGGGTGTAAAGCTGCGGGCGCATCATTTGTACCTGCGGCGGGCGCCGGATGACCTGCGGCAGGCGCCGCCAGGGAAGGGTTTAAGGCTGCGGGCGCAACATTTGTACATGCGGCGGGCGCCGCATGCCCTGCTGCGGGCGCCGCACGTAGGTGACGGGAGGCTGTTTGGCGGGGAGATGGGAGGTGGATAGCGGGGTGATGGGCGGTGGTCATAGAGACGATCTGACGGGGTCGGAAGACACCGGAGACGCTGCGGGTATGTGGTCTGGTGGTGGGGAGTGGTGGTGGTGGTGGTTTTGGGGGAGAAGCAGGAGCACCGGGAGAGATCTGGGGAAAAAGGAAGTGAGGGAATGGTGACGCAGACTCTGACGGAGACACAGGGGGTGTGGGAGACGCAAAGGGAAATCGCGACTCATCAAAGGTGACATGACGTGAGAGAATGATCTTGTGGGTCTTGATATCGAGGCAAATGTAACCGCGAAGATCAGACGGATAGCCTAGGAAGACACATGGAGTGGAGCGCGGGTGAAGTTTGTGCGGGGTTGTGGAGGTCTGGTTTGGGAAACACAAGCACCCGAAGGTGCGAAGGTGATCATACCTGGGCTCGGCGTAATAAGGTGTCTGAGCTGGCGAGCGATGGTGTAGGGTAGTGGAAGGGAGAATGTTTAGGAGATAACATGTGGTGGATAAGGCGTAAGGCCAATACGGAAGGGGAATAGATGCGTGGAAGAGGAGAGAGCGCATCATGTTGGTAATGGTTCTGATGATTCTTTCTGCCTTGCCATTCTGCTGAGAAGTATAGAGGCAAGACAAGCGATAGGAGATCCCATTTGCGGCAAAGAAGGAGTGAAAGTCTTTGTTGTCAAATTCACGGCCATTGTCACATTGGAAACATTTGATGGACATGTGAAACTGGGTTTTGATGTAGGTATGGAATCTGGCAAAGATAGGAAACACTTGGGACTTGAAATGCAACGGGAAGACCCATAAGTAATGAGTGTAATCATCAAGAAACAAGAGGTAGTACTTGTGACCCTCCTTGCTAGGCACGGGAGAGGTCCAAATGTCGTTGTGAATGATATCAAAGGGAGCAAGGGTAGAGGTCAAAGACCGTTGGAACGGCAGTCTGGCATGTTTGCCTAGTGTGCAGGAAGAGCATAAACCAGAGCGTGAGTCTTTAGTACAGGTGACAAGGTTCTGGGAACGGAGGACATCTAGAACGGCAGCGCTGGGATGGCCCAGGCGTGCATGCCACAGGCTGGACAATGATGCCGAGAGGGCGACCGGACACGACTGACTGGACGCAGGAGGTGGTGTGACAGGGTAGAGCTCCCCGGAGCTGTTACATCTCATGCGAGTAACCCCCGTAGTAAGATCGTTCACAGAGAAACCATAGGGATCAAACGTAAGGGAAACGTTGTTGTCAGTAGTGAACCGACGGACAGAGATAAGTTTTTTGACAATCTTTGGGGCAATAAGGACATTGTTGAGGTGTAGTGGGTGGGTTGGGGTCTGTAATTTGGCGTGGCCAATTCCCGAAGTAGCAAGACGACCACCATTTCCGACGATAATAGAGTGGGCAGGGCCCTTAAAAGAAATAGATGAGAGGTTACCTGAGGAGTTCGTCATGTGGGAGGTGGCACTAGTGTCCATATACCAAGAAGAGTCTGAAGATGTCGGCTGCGTAGAGGAGAAGGCGTGATGCTGAGCTAGCGGAACAGAGCCAGGATCAGGCGATGGCAGATAGGCCTGAGGACCGGCATGTCGAGGGGCTGGATATCCAGAGTATCGGTGCATTTTATTTATTTATTTATTTATTTTTTATTTAAATTTTTTTTTCACCCGAGTTAATAAACAAGTAACTCAGGGCCAGAAACGAAAATAGTAAAAGACAAGGATGTTTCTGTAATTAATGCAAAAGGGATTAAAAAGACAGTAAACAAAGCACGAAGCTTTCTTCTTCGTTGGAAAGATGGCGAGCGTAGATTCGTTCTGCAGGTGACCGGAGACGCTCGGGACCGGGGCTGTGGTGGTCGGCGAGGCGAGAACGGAGATCAGCGAGTCCGAATCTGCACAGCAGCGGTGCGGATTGGAGCGGGAGAGAGAACACTACAAAAAATAATTAATTTAGCTTGGGCAAAAACCCGTAGCAAAAGGCTGTCTAGGCGTTACAAAAGGCCATTAGCTTCGGCATTGCTACGGGAAATGGGGGGTAGCGAACCACGGGGTCGCAAAAGTTGGTAGCGTCGGCAAGTAGTCGTAGCAAATATATTTGCTACGGCTTTGCTACGGCATCGGTACGGGAGGAAAAAACATCCACTTTGCTACGACATCCACTTTGCTACGACATCATTAATTCAAATAAACTAGGAAATGTTAGTTTCTTTGAATTAATGATTATCAATATTATCAGTGATGATGCCCGAAATATAAATAATGATATTCACAAATATCATAAATAAATAAGGTTTCCCGCTATATAAATAGAACCTTATAAACATGAAAAATGAGCGAATGCAAGTCAATGTAGAGACTCAGGACGTACGCGGACGATAAACCGTCCACGGCTCTCACATGCATGCCGGGACACTTGGTTTCCATGCCTCCCTCCCACATGTCACGAGGCATGTGACACTTGGCATCCATGCCTCCCTCCCACGTGTCACGAGGCATGTGACACTTGACATCCATGCCTCCCTCCCACATGTCACGAGACATGGAAACTGGAATCTGATGAGGCTTAGGCCGGATTCCCTGGCCTTGAGCCCCCCTTTCTCAAGCGGGATTAGTCTCGGCTAGACCGACACTTGATGGAGCCCTACAGGGAGGACGGTTGTCCGCGAATGGCTTGAGCTCGGATCGGCACAGGTTTGGGTACGCCGACAGTAATCTCGTCGCGCGCCTCAGGTAAGCCCGATCGTCTGAGCTCGCCCGCGTTCAAATTGATCCCGGAACCCGCCGACACGGGATTCTGAAAATCGGGTTTCGTCAATCAGTTCCACCGATTTGATAAGATTTTATATGTATATTGTTATGTATATTTGTCTGGTAATTGATTTGTTTAAATTTTGAATCAAAATCCCAAATTTAATTATTCTTATCTACTTTAATAAATATGGGATAATCCATATATATGAATTAATTAAGTGTGAAATTTTGATTTAGGTGGTTGTTAATAACTAAGTAAATATTTTTGTGGTGTATAATAATTAAGTAAATCAAATTAAGCAATTCATGATTGGTTAATAAACCTGTACAAAAGGAGAAGGCATCATGTGACTAAAGTGACTTCTCCCTTAGTATTATATATTGATTATTTTTATTTCTCATAAATTAACCCAAGGATATCTATATGATGAATCAATATTATAATTTTCATCGATTTGTTAATATTTTCTATGTATATTGTTATTATATTTGTCCGGTAAATTTTGAATCAAAATCCCAAATTTAATTATTCTTATCTATTTTAATAAATCTAGGATAATCCATAGGAATTAAGTGTGAGATTTTGATTTACGTGGTTTGTTAATAATTAAGTCAATATTTTATTTTGAGAATTTATATAGATATATATTACTAAATGTATAATATGTTAACGAAATAATTTTTTTTAATATAATTGTAGTTAGAGTTGTTTGACTAAAACACCAAAATTAAGGTTATTATGACACATCATCATATAAGATTTAATTTAGTATTCTAAATTAAACCTATTGGTTAGTTAATGGGTTAAAAATAAAAAGAAAAAAAATTCTACTCACTCCATTCGGAAAAAAAAAAACATGTCTTTTACTCTTCACACGCCTTTTTTAGGATGATACTAGCGTAGTACCCGTGCATAACGCACGGGATTTGTAAAATATATTATATTTTATAGAAGATATTGTCATCATGTATTTACATTATATATAAGATATATTATACTATTATAATAATATGAAAACGATATAACAAAATAATATAAATTGGATAAAAAATATAATGCTTATATTATATCAATATATAACATATGTGGCAACACGTCAATGTCTTACCTTCCCAACAGGGTCGAGTTTGAGATTTGAAATGTCCGGGGCAGGATATAAAAATGTGGCCCTCTACAATTATTTTTTGTTGTGTTAATGGATTGGAAGGTAAGACCAAATAATTTGGTAGTTCAACTACATATTACACAAACTCTAGGTAAATGAAGTTTTAAGAACTTTTGGATAGAGAGCACGTAAAAATGTCGTAGAATAAATATTCTTCTAATAAACTTAAAAGTAAAAAAAATGCTTCATCCGTCTCAAAATATAGGTCGGTTTATTTTTTTGCATGTTTTTTAAGAAGCTAAAAACTTAGTAAAATATTATATTTTTATTGGTTTTTAAAAATAATATTATGCTTACTAATAAGTACTCCCTCCATTTACTTTTATTTGTCTTTTTACTATTCATGCACGTTTTTTAAAGTGATAAAAAATGTATAAAATATTTTGTTAATAATATTTTTAATAATACCATACTTATTACTAAAAAGTATGAGATTATTAAAAAAAATTAAAAAATTAAATATTTTATATAGTTTTTATCCTCCTAAGAAAACTTGCGTAAATAGTAAATGATAAATAAAAGTGAATAGAGGGAGTATAGTATTATTTTTCAAAACTAATAAAAAGTTAATATTTTATAGAGTTTTTAGCTCCTTGAAAAATGTGCTAAAAAGTAAAACGACCGATATTTTAAGATAGAGATAGTACAAAAGTTTAGAGTCACCACTGCAGTTTGAGAATGAGTTATTTTAGCCTTCTAAGTTTTTTAGTAAGTTGATTGATTACTTTGAGTATTAAATACACATTTTGGTGTTGGAGGTACCAATGTCTAAGAAACCTATAAAATAAATATAGTTCATATTAATATAGGTACATTAAGTAATAATAGATATAACTAATAAGTGAAATAAGGAATAACCTTCTTCGATATGTGTTACTTTCGAAAAAGTTGAATTTACATACAACTTCATCACATCGGCTAAAGCTGATAATATTATCTCACCTACACACAACAAAAATTAAATACAAAAGTAAAGAATGCACGTTCACGAAGTAAAATGAAATAAATTATAATTATTGGCAATATTGAGAAATAAGGTGAATATGATAATGAATTGTCTTTTCAAATCCCGATCGATGGTATATGGTTGATGAAATAATTCCGGACCAACATAGCACTTCAATATATGATTCAATTTTAAGAAAATATACAAATCAATGCAATATAAATATACATAGTTTAATTATTATTATTATTATTTTTGGTTAAGATAATTTTTTTTGGGTAGGAGTTAAGATATCTACATACGTATGTAAGCCCAATTGTTTTTTTAGGTGAAATTACTACTCCGTAATTGTTTATTTTGTTTAAATGAACCCGGCTTTGCAAATAAAATAAAAGAAATAAAGAAAAGAGAGAAACAGGTCTATTGACTAAAACCCCGCCTTACCCGGATACCCCCGCCTCCTTTACCCCAATCTCTACAATTCATTCATCTTCTTGTTGGGTTCAATTTCGATCGGAAAAGCTCAAAGAGATCTCCTTGAATTTCGAGTTGAAATCGATACTTCCAGTATGTCGATTTGAAGAGTCAAAGAGAGTCGGCTCCTTTCTCCCAAGCCCCAATTCCAAACATCTTCTTCCTCTAAAAACCCTAAATTCGATGTCCATGGTCTGTCCCCCAAAGGTTACATACAATCCAGAGATTTGACCATATCTTTGCAATTAAACCTCGTCGATTTCGATTTGAAAAAGATCCCTCCTCAATTTCGAGCCGAAACATGAAAGAGAGACAAAATCGAGCACTGACATTCTCGATCGGCAAGGTTTGGACGAAGGTAACGATTGTTTTGTTTTGTTTCTTCACCTTTTCGAAAGATTCATACCCTATGTTGAACAATTGAAGTGTTCCTGCAATTAATTTAGTCGAACCTAACCCCTGTTATATCCGATTACGTTGAACTCTTCAGGTGTCGAAGACAATTCTTGTTGAAGCTGATTCTCGGGTATTACACTAACACCTTATTCCGGAATTAAGGTAAAGCCACAAACTAAAACTATTGATTGCTTGATAGGGCTTTGAACTGCATTGTGTTTGGAGGGTTTTATTTGCAATTGAAAAGGGACATGAAAGTAAGAATGAATAAAAAACAGTTTGGGGAGCATAATAAAGAATAAATAGAGTAAATTGAATTAAATTGAATACGTAAGCTAGGAGGATATAAAATGAAGAAATTATGAAGGACAAACACCTTTTCATCGACACAAATTAGGTCTTTTGAAATCAGCTCTTGTCGTTTGTGAAAATTGATGTTGTCGAACATGCACACAACTCGAACTCGGATATTGCCTTTGATGTGTGTTGGATTAAGCTCGTCGACGTATGTGACATTCTTCATTGTTGCCTATTTAAAATAGGAAAGAAGAATAGATGATCAAAAGCCTGCAATGTTTAAGGTTTAAACATTAGTAGTATTCGAAAAATAAAACATAAAAGATAGATGGTTGACAGAGAGGGAGAAATAGATAGGATACGGTGGAAGAGGAAGGAGGAGAAGTGAGTTATCCGTTATATTCGATTCTAATTTATATATAGAGTAGTGTTGCTAGTTAGGTTAGGGTGAATGAGAGTAAAAACAGCAACAGACTCGTTTGTAATTGGTTAAAAAATCTCTGCAGATCTGAAAATTTTAATTATTTTAACAAAAAGTAACAGAATTGTTTTAAAAATCTCTGCAGATCTGTAAAGTTTAATTATTTCAATTAAAACGATTTAAACTAAATTTAAAAAATCTCTGCAGATCTGAAATTAGGGTAAATGTGTAATCTTTTGGTTAAATAAAAGAGATAAAGATTGGTTAATTGGTTAATTGAATAATAACAGATGGAATTAAAAAAAAAAGTTACAGCGAATGGTTTGTAACTGATTTAAAAATCTCAGCAGATCTGAAAATTATAATTATTTTAATGAAAATGGTTTTAGTTAGCTAGATATGCATTCATTTATTTAAGAAACAGATAAGTGTTTCATAATTCAAATGGTTTAAACAAAATTTTAGAGGATAAATTTTAGAGGATAATCGATTCTGAATATATATAAAGTCCATTCTAAATATGGGGATATATATTAAATAGGAGAAATTCCGAGACCTCATCAGATATGAAATTGTGTAATCTTTTGGTTAAACAAAATCTCAGCATATCTTAAATAAGAGAAATTTTAGAGGATAAATGTGTAATATTTTGGTTAAACAAAATTATTTGAACTTTTATTTATTATTTATTATTTATGGTTGCATATAGGAGATTCATCTTTGCAGATCCGAGTTTGCTTGGTTGTTTTGCTTTTTTTTGGTGATTCATCTTATCAAGTTTAAATTTCTTATGAGTCAATTCAGAATGTTCGCGTGCAGGAGGAACATTTGATTCCCCATTCAGATGAGTATTCACCTACAACAGTAACAAATTCTGAATTTGCAGAAGGAGATGGAGAAAGATCCGAGATTGCTTTGTTATTTTGCTTTATTTTGGTGATTCATCTTATCAAATTTAAATTTCTTATGACTCAATTCAGAATGTTCGCGTGCAGAAGGAGAGGAAGATTTGATTCCCCATTCAGATGAGTAATTCACTTACAACAGTAATAAAATCTGAATTTGCAGAAGGAGATGGAGAAAGAGATTCAGAAGTTCCAGGATAAGGAGGAAAAGATTAAGAAACATATTCAGGAGTTGCGGGATAAGGACGAAAAGATTAAGAATGAAATTCAAAAATCGCAGGATGAGGAGGAAATGTTGAAACTAATACGTTTGTCCAGGGTCATTTTTAACTTGAACACAATCACTTTGTTAGTTTGAGCTTGGAGTGAAATTATCGGCAAACTTTCGATTAGCTATCGATAATTTTGTGTTTTAGATGCCGCATTCATTCACTTTTAGTATCCATCTTGATCAACTGGGTTCAGATGCAATGCAGTGATGCAGTTCTGCAAAAAAAAAAATGTAAACCTTATAAATAGGAGAAGATTTTTAAATCCTTGGAGAAGCAATTGGTGATTTTTCTTAAATTTCTAACTTTAAATGTATGGCCGCCACGTGTCCCAAATTGCAAGTGTTTTAGTATTATATTAGATAAACATATAAAATATCAATTTTAAGTATTTTATAATAATTATGTATTTATTAATAGTAACTACGAAATTGTTAAATTTTTTTTATAAAAAATGGATATTTTATATAATTTTTATTATTCGAAAAAAAGCGTGCATAGTGCATGAATAGTAAATGATACAAGTAGACCTGTCAAAACGTAACTCGACCCGAAAACCCGACCCGAACCGCCCGAAATTTTTTAGGTCAAGACTAGGGGTGTGCATGATTTGGTCCAAACCGAATTTTTGGGCCGAACCAACACAAATCGAAACGAACCGAACCGAACCGAAGTTTTTCGATTCGGCTTTCGGTTCGAGAATTTTCATTTTTCGGTTTGTGTTCGGTTTCGGTTCGGTTTGTGTTAAACCGAATTTTTTTATACACTACATAAATACATTGTATATATATATATATTTGCATGTGTATGTATATTTGTAATTGTATATGTATATATACACTGTATTTTGTTAAAACTTTAAAACTAGGTATACTTTAAAGTATTTTGGAATATGTACACATATTTTGGAATATATTTGCATGTGTATGTATATTTGTAATTTTATATTTGCATGTGTACATGTATATTTGTAATTGTATATGTATATAACACTGTATTAGTTAAAACTATAAAATTTGTATACTTTAAAGTATTTTGGAATATATACACATATTATATATATATACTTTAAATTTTTTTAATAGAAATTCGGTTCAATTATGTTAAAACCGAACCGAACACAAACCAAACTGGTAAATAATCAAACCGAACCTAATGCTTTCGGTTCGGCTTTCGGCTTGAAATTTTGAGATTTTCGGTTTTGGTTCGGCCCGGTTCGGTTAGGTTTTAGACCGATGCACACCCCTAGTCAAGACCCGAAAAATCAGACCCGAGATTTTATTTTGACCCGAACCCGAAAACCCGATAAATTTTCGAGTCAACCTAGTCCGGGTCCGGGTCGACCCGATCGGGTCGGTGGTTATTAAAAAAATAAACGTTGTACGGCAAAATGCGGCGTTCTAGCCTGCCCTAACCAGATGCGAACGAGATCGATCACTTCTTCCTGCTGTTCGCGACCGCCTCCAATCTTGACCACATCACCTTCGTTCCACCAGTTCACCTCATCACCGGCCTCTCCTCTAGTCTAGTCGTCTCGCTCATCCAGTCGCTTCTCCAGTCTGGTCGTCTCGCCTTCAATCCTCGCTCCGCCACTTCCCGTTTCGCCTCCGTGCCTCTCGGATCCTATTCATCACCAGACGCTCCGCCTCGCTCCGCCACTTCCCGTATGTTCATCACCAATCGCTCCGCCACTTCATCTTCGCTCCGTCGACTTCCAGTGCAGCCTTGAGGTACAGTAAGGTCTTCAATTTCGAATTGTTCTTCAATTTTCAAATTGTTCCGAATTGTTCTTCAATTTCGAATTGTTCTCATCCTGATCTTATACCGAATTGTTCTTCAATTTCGACTTATTTTCTTTCTCCTTGATATTATTTAAAATAGTAAGGTATATTTGTGGTTTCTACTTTGCACCTCCTCCATTTCAATTTCATGAAGCACTGCTCAATTCTCTGTACCTCAAAGTGAGTATTTCAATGTTGTGTTGTCTGATGCTTGGTGTTTTGACACTGCTTGTTAAGCTAATATTCAGATCTTCATCCTTATAATACTTATTGGTTTGAGATAAATGATATCAGCTTTAAGAGCAGTGGTATTTAGCATTAATAATAAACCTTCTTTTTGAATTTGATGATGCAGATCAATACTGCTCATTGTTAAATGTTTTGTGCCTTTTGTTCTTTTGCTTGTACGTTGTTTACTGCATAACTTATTTCTGGTTCTTCTTAGAAAATATCCTTGTGGTGTTGCTCATTTTTAAATGCATTTTGAACAGGATTCAAGCAAAAATATTCAGATCTCAGCTTTCCACCTCTTCAAAGTGCGAACTTTCTTAAGGATTTCAATTTTGTCTGGAAGAAAAGAGTTTATTTTAGTCATTATATGTTTTTTATTTGAATGTATGTGTGGCAATTAGTGACCAATCTTATGATCTCAACAACTTATGCTCACAATCTGGGAATTGGGAGGTGAAAACATAAGTTTTATAAGTAAAGATACTTATTCTCACAATCTTATGAAGCATCGATTATGCAAAAGTGATTTGCTGAGTGATATAGAATGCTATTTTTAAATCAAGACAACCATAAACCTTAGAATTAAACCCTGCCACTTACTAATAGTTGATTGGGTATGGACTGTATGGTTACACTAGAAACATTACTTATGATACAAAGAATGATTTTGAGTATTATGTCATATTCTCTTATCGTTTGAATTTAGTCTGATTTGATCCTTGGTGATCTATTGGTTAGATGATGAATTACGTGGGAAGTTTAACTATCCTTCAATTTCTTGGATTTAAAGCTACTGATTGACATTTGCATTTCTTGTTTCCAGTGTATTTGTTTTGAACACTTATAGATAAACCTCTTTCTTTGCTGGCTGTGATACTATTAGAGACATCTCACTCGTTTGTATTATGTTTTTTTTTTCTCTTAACAGACAGCTTCTCCAGGGCCGTCTTTGTGATGAGCTCAATTTATATGTCCTTGAACACAATGTCATACAACTAGAAGAAACTGTGTAAACTGGGTTTGAAATCTGTGGCATTTCAGAAACACCTTGGAACAGTTGTGATGAAGGGAAAATAAGTTGTGCTTATCAACAAGTTTGGATTCGTTCAGCAGATTTGACAGCTTTGCGACGTCTCAGTAAAATAGGTCGTTCGGAGTCCATATTGATCGGATTGGATCGTGCCATACCTTGTCGGAACGAGGACGAAGAGATCTACAACTTTGTTGTTGAAGGTTTTTCCAGAATCTACCGAGAACATAGCTGAAAATCAACATCTTTGCAGCTGTTCACTGTTTGGACGAAAATAATTATCTTTCTATATTTAATTTATCATTTTATCCTTATATTTATATTGGAATAATGTAAATTAGAATAATATCTATTAGATAACTTTTCAATTAATTGATATTATATGTAATTAGTTTTATCTTTATTAAATATAGGATATTTTTATCTAGTTAGGATTAAGTTTGGTAAGTAATCCTTAGCCTCTAAGGAAGCCAACCAAACCGTAGTTATTTTTCTATTTAAACGTTTCTTTCATTCATTAAAATTAGATAAAATTGAATTTTTGACAAAAAAATCAGATTTGGAGAGTTCTCCTAGGGAGGAACCGAGTTCCCCTGCGTGGGATAGGTTTCGATGTGCTGTTCTTAACTTGGTTTGTCTTGTGTGTGTCGATCGTCTTTGGTGGGTTGGTGCTACCACATGTTTGGTGTGTGTCGATTCTCGTCATAGGATTGGTGCTATCCATCATGCTTGGTGTGTGTCGATTGTCGTCATAGGATTGGTGCTATCAAGCATCCACAAGTTCCCTCCTTGTGCCTCCAATTAGTTGTCCGCTTGATTGTGTAAGGTTGTAGAGACGGGCTTTATAGTCGTTGGTATTTGGTTCCTACCCTCTTAGGAGGTCTGAAGTCTTTATCTCGTTCTATTTTAGTTCGAATCAGTCCTTATCGGTCGTGCCTTTACTATCAATTTCGAGTCTTGCATATCGAGTCTTGGTGTTCTTGCTCGTTTCTTGCTTCCGTTCTTGAGTTTCTTGTTTGATTGTCGAAGATCGGGCCATCCCGCGGCTAACCCCGTATCAAGTTGCAAGTTGGAATTGGATGTTAGAATTCGGAAGACACGTTTACTTTCTTGTTGAATGTTAGAATTGGGTCTTTATTTTTACTGTAATATGAATCCATTTCATATTTTCAAAGTAATGAATTTGTTACATGTGAAAATACAACATTCGTATACCGCATAAGTGATTTATTGTACCCTTTGCTAATCAATATTCTATTTTTACATTTTTTATTTCATCGTACTTATTGCAAAAAGTTAAAATTGACTAACACGAAATGACCCAAAATCGGGTCAAACCCGGGTTCGAGTCAACCCGTTTTACCCAAAACCTGAAGTGATCCAACCCAAACCCGACCCGAATGACCCGATTGACAGGTCTAGATACAATTATATTTTGTCGAATGGAGGGATGAGTATTGATTTAAAGATATGTAAAAAAGAAGAAAAAATAATAATAATGAAAAAATTGTGATTGATTTAAATAACTAAAATAAAAGTATGATTGATTGATATATCATCAATTGAAAAGTTACTCATTCCATTCAGTAATAAATGTTGTATGACTTTTCACTATGTTTTTTAAGAAGTTAAAAACTAGTATATAAAACATTACTGTTCCTTTAAAAAAAAAAATCTTAAACTTATAACTAATAAGTATAAAACTATATAAAAATTAATTAAAAAAAGTTGATATTTTATAAAAAAATTAGCTCCTAAAAAACGTGTAAAAAAATAAATGACATTTATTTGTGATAGGATGGAGTATGTTTTAAAAATTTATAGAGCTAGATTCGACGTACATCGATCTAGATCATGCATGAAAAAAACGTAAAGCCAAATTAGCTAACAATCAGATTAAGATACTCCGTATCATTTATTTATCTTTGTAATTGCTGCCACTTGAGTAAAAGAACAACATGCATATGAAAGGGAAAACTCACAGTAAAGAAATAAAGTAAGGGAAAACTCCAATTTCTCCAAACGTGGGGGGACCACCTTCCCACTTTTCCTTATCATCACGTGGAAAATATGTAACCCCTATAAATTAAATTACAATATAAATATATATTCTATTAAAAAATATATATAATCTTCAATATGCTACAATGAATTAATTATACATCATTTTAACCATTTTTTTTTTATTAGGAAAGCGATTCGCTTCAACTCGTAAAATAAAAACAAATTTTAATAATAAAATAAAACAATAATATCTACTAGGTTCAGAATAAAAATCTCTAAAGGGTACAAAGTCTCCTTTGCCTAAAAATTCTTCAGACTCTGTAACCGGTTTTGTAGCTGTGTAATGTGTATATCCCTAAACGCCTCGTTTTATCTTATTCAGCTTCCAGACGACGTTCTTGGTATATAATTTTTGCCGTTGTATCCCTTTTAAAATGAAAAAAATAATTCAGAAATTCCAGAGGAAGGAGTTTTGAGAACCCGACCCGTTCCAGGTATCGTAGTCGTACTCCAAATTATCCGGTTGCTGGGGAGTATAATAATCCCCCAACCCGGAAACCAACCCGAAATCGGTCTCGTAATTACCCGAATCCATTGTCGCCAGGTGGCTATAACTGTAGGGCCCACAATCAAACGACACGTCACCGCAGTCCCACTGCATCGCGCCGTCGGACAGCGACATCGAGCACGACGGCGTCAGCGGCTCCTCCAACATCGCCGCCGCAGCCACCTCAACCACTGGAGGCTCACTGTTACTCCTCCCTCTCGCCTCCTCGTCGGCAGCGTTGGCGAACCTGGCGGCGGCGAGCTGGATCTCGGCTGGTGAGAGGCCCTGGCCGCCGTCGATCTTCGGCGGGTTGTCAGGGAAATTGAGGTTGGCGTGGCGGCCGCGGAGGCAGACTTGGGCGGCATCGAAAGCCCGCGCAGCCTTCTCCGGGGCGTCGTAGGAGCCGAGCCAGATCCTCTCCCGGCTGTTCGGGAGGCGGATCTCGGCTACCCACTTGCCCCACTTCCTCTTCCTCACCCCTTTGAACTTCAAATTCGGGTCGGGGCTGTTCAGATTCGATGTGGTGGCCGTTGACTCCATTTTAGATAGTATGGTAAATCGAGAGGTCGAGATAATTGGTTTTTTGAAAAGGGACGAGTGACGGTTGAGGATGGTACGTGTGGTGAAATTGGGGGAGGTTTATATATGTAACCAAGGGGAGAGTGATCGGAGGAGGAAAGCGCGGAGTCAAAGGTAGTCAGAAAGAGAGTGTACACGTGGCAGATTGACGTGGAGGGAGAGCTCCATGTACGCGGTACTATCTCATCTCAGATTAATTTTTCTGTTGAATATTTTTATTATTATTATTCTAGATGATGAAGATGCCCAGAAAAGCACGTGCGCGCTGTTAAGAATTCAGAAGATGGGCCTCAGGAAGCCAAATGGAAAGAGTGGTTAATTAACAATTTTAGTGAGTGTTGGCTATATACAACCCAAATTATGTACGTCTTTAAACGTGCATGGTTAAAAGAGATTAATTAATTTTTTTTAAAAGTTAATTAGGCACAAGGCTTGCACGTCCTTAAGGACGTATATTTTCAGCCTTTGAATTTGTGGTATATATAACCACACCCATTTTAGTGTGAGTCAATTTTTTATTTTTAATATAAGTACCCATTTGAATGGAGACCGATCACTATTTAAGTGAATTCTTAAGATTGATGATGTTAAATTTTCTGTCTGAAGCTCCCTATAGGCATGGCCACTGGTCGGACTCGCCGGGTCGACGGGTTCGACCCGCCGGGTCAAGGGTCAGGGTTGGCCGACCCGAACCCTAACACGTAAATCTCACGGGTTGATGGGTTCGGGTCGACCCGTTGACCCGACGGGTTACATTATTTTAAAAATAAAATCTATTTTTTTTAAAATGACTATTAAAATAAATAAATAAATAATATGTAAAGATTTTATCTTCACAACACATTTTATCACTTTGATATAAAGTGTTAAAAATGTAGGAAGATTATATCTCCATATTAATTCTTTCATCCACAATAATTTCATTGTATGATATAAGAGAAAAAAATATGAGAATATTATTTCTCAAACTTCATTTCCAACTTAATTTCCAATGTAGGAAATGTAGGAAACAAGTGAAGTGAAAGAAATGTGGTAGTGAGATACATATATATAGCCCCATGCCTTCTCGTTCTAACTCCATATTTTCGATGTGGGACAAAGCCTTTGTCCCACATTGGAAATGAGGGGAAGGAAGGAAGACTTCCAAGTCTATAAAAGGAGAAGGATGAGGTTTATTTGTCTCACATTGCACATTGCATGTTAGTTTATGTATTATTGTGAGTTATTTTAAGAATAATTTACATAATATTATAAATTTATTTTATTAAAAATAAATTTTTCAAAAAAAAAATATTTTGAAAAAGCGGGTTGACCCGGCTGGTCGACCCGCCGGGTCACGGGTCATGAATTCCCCGAAAAAAAATATTTTCGGGGCGGAATGGTGTCTGGACGGGATGGGATCGGGACGGGACGGGGCTTGTCCCGCAAATAAAAATAATAAAATATTATATAAATTTGCAATGTTAAAAATATTTTCATAATTCATTAATTTGTATAATATGTTGAATACCATATTCTTCTCAACTATATTATTCAATAATAATAATATTATTATTAATATTAATATTATAATAATATTATTAATTCATACAATGATTATATAATTAATTATAATGTTCAACATATTTGGCTACATTATCTTACTAGATCAGGATGGAAAGGGATTGAGACGAGATTCACCAGATGCTGTCTCATTATCGATTGATAGTAGGGAAGAATATCGTATTTATAAATACGATATTCTTCCCTACTATGAATCGATAATGAGACAGTATCTGGTGAATCTCGTAGCTCTAAATGGGTATAACAACAACAACAACAACAACAACAACAACAACAACAACAACAACAACAACAACAACAACAACAACAACAACAACAACAACAACAACAACAACAACAACAACAACAACAACAACAACAACAACAACAACAACAACAACAACAACAACAACAACAACAACAACAACAACAACAACAACAACAACAACAACAACAACAACAACAACAACAACAACAACAACAACAACAACAACAACAACAACAACAACAACAACAACAACAACAACAACAACAACAACAACAACAACAACAACAACAACAACAACAACAACAACAACAACAACAACAACAACAACAACAACAACAACAACAACAACAACAACAACAACAACAACAACAACAACAACAACAACAACAACAACAACAACAACAACAACAACAACAACAACAACAACAACAACAACAACAACAACAACAACAACAACAACAACAACAATAATAATGATGCCACGTTATAATTAAAAAATAATAATAATAATAATATTATTATTACTACTACTACTTAATTTTATTGTTTTTATTATTAAAATAATTATACTTTACGAGAAAAAAATATAATATGATATAATAATATTATAATAATATAATATAATAATAATAATTTTGTTATAAAGTAATATTATTATTAAATTATATTATAATATTATATAATAGAAATAATTTGGCCCAAAGGCCCTATATAATATTATTATTATTATTTTAATCAATTATTATTATAAATTGAAAATTATCATTATTATTATAAATAATATTTGCTCAAATAATAATAATATTATTATAAACAAATATTATTATTATAAATGGAAGATTATGATTATGATTATAATTATAATATTTTCTCAAAATAATAATACTAATAATATATTATTATTCTATAATATTATAATAATATTATTATTATTATTTTTTTTATTTTTTTTATTATAAGAAAACTTTATTATGATGAAAAAGATTTACATAAAGTTAGTTGGAAGCCTCGTAACAAATTGAGCTCCAACTCCTTTTTGAATAGTGAAACCAACTCTATGGAATATGAAATCAGCATTATCAGACACTGCACCATGACTTTTCGTAACCAATTGAACCCGCTTCATAAACCCAATAGCATCATCCCCCAGTTCTCCAAAAGTAGAGAACGCAAATGCCAGGAAACAGTACCCCTTATCTGCACAAATATCTGCGTACTTCTTCTCTTTTCTTTCAGTGGCTTGAGAGACTGCCTTGCCGGGTACAAAGGAATCATTGGCTCTAGTTGTGAACGGTGAAGCCCCAACCACATCCACACAAGTGTCTCTACCCTTGTCCCACCCATAAACCAACAAATCTCCTGGCCTCAACTCAACACCATCCTCATTGCTCATACCCGTATGTGCTTCCTTCTGAACTGCGATACCCGCTTTGTAACAAATGTCAGCTAAAACATCTCGGACCATGTTGTGTCGGTGCTTCGTCCCGATGCCTCGACTGCAATGCAGAGCGTGATCTCCAAATGGGTCCATCCTATCAAGCTCACAACTAGGACAGGTCGGATAGCCACTAAACATAGGGATCGAAAGACGGTATTGGAGGACAGAACGAAACTGGCGAGACGGCATGGTTTGAGCTAGACCCTCAATGGGAGTAGTCAACAAAAAATCATGTGCTCTATCTCCTCTCACCGCTTGCAAAACATGCAGCTGCCTTGGAGTCGGATTGAGTGTGGACACTAAGTTGTCATGAATGAACTTGAAGTATCGATCCGCCAATACTGACATGATTTTTTGGGGGGCGGGGGATACAAACAAGTCATCAATATCTGAACCAACACATGCGACATACCTCGAGATAGATTGGGTGAGAGCGCTGTCAGGGCAACTGTCCGGACGTCCAGAAGGTGAAGATGCTGCCTTACTCAAAATGGATGTTTGGAGTTTAGCCGTTTGGAGACGAGAAGCGATGAAAGCAAAATGACTAACATCCTCCGCCGAAAGCACCCCAAACCCACCAAGTTTTAAAGGAAGGGTCACTTGACGCCACTGCCACTGACCAAACCCTGGGCCTCCTGCGGTAATAGCTTGCTCAAGGGAGGCCCGGAGCTCATCATCAAAACACCTTATAGCGTCAGGGAGGGCATGAGGGGGACACGTTCGAAGAGCAAACATCAATCTCGGCACCCCGATACAATTTCGCAGAAGGAGCAATTCACACTGGGGATCTTCTAGCCTCCTAACCGCCTTAAGAGCCTCTATCGATTTGTCAACCCTCTTCATAATCAAGCTATTGCAGAATGTAGCATTGTTGCTGGCCGGGCCGCCTAACAATTTCACTCCCAATTTGGGTCTAGAAATGTCAGATGGGAACAGACCAACTTCAAAACTCCTCAGATCTTCAGTTGGCCAAAATAATTCAATTTTCTGAATATTAATGAATAGTCCCAACTTCGGACCCTCTCTAACCACAATCTCAAGCGCCTTAGCAACCTCCTTGGTGTCACCTGATAGGGTACCATCATCTAAGTACCAGGCGTTAATGTCAAGAGCACATGTGGTATTGATTTTGGTGACAAGCGGATGCAACACTAAAGAAAATAAAAGGGGACCCAATGGATCACCCTGCTGCACACCTTGACAAGAGCGCAGAGGAACATCCTGCCAATACAGACGAGCAGGTTGGGCATAACAGAAGTCAACCCACGGAGCAATAGAGGGGCAACGGATGCGAACTTCCCGGATCAAAGCGCCTCTATCAACGAGATTAAAGGCGTTGGAGAAGTCCACGAGAAGCAAGGACATGTCACTATCCATACCCTTACCTAACAAAAGTCTGTTAACAGAATGAAGGATAGCTTCGCCGCCCCATGACACACCCACACCAAACTGGTGTGTGCCCAAATATCTGCTGAGCTCCTTGGTGACGATAGAAGCCGCTGATTTGGAAACCAACCTCCTCCAAATAGAACCTACTGCAATAGGGCGTACACCCCCACCTGATTTCAGCAACGGCGTCAGGGGAGCACTCGCTACAAATTCCGCAAGCACCCGAGGGCAAGCACCCGATAGGAAAAGGTTAACAACACCCGTGATGGCTCCAAGAAGCTCACTAGCAATGCCGTCACATACCCCACCCAGAATCTCAACGAGATGTTGCGCTCGAAGCCCATCTTTCCCGCAAGAAGTACCCTTGGGGAAGCTCCTGATCCGATTGAGGACTAACTCTTTACTAACCGACAATGCAGACACCAAGAGAGGATCACATGAAACAGCTGGTGGGGGGGTGGGGGGGGGGGGGAATAGGATGCTTAGCAAGAAGCTCTGCGGCTGTGTCATCGTTAAAGGGTGCAATCCCAGAGGAAGTGAGGACTCTAATAGCTGCAGCATAATGACCATCCCCCATTTTGCGTTTGCACTGAACTACATTCAACTCAAATTGAGACAAATCTTTTTTCTTTTTTACCAAACCAGAGCCGTAGGAGGCAGAGGGAGTGAGTATATCCTGAAGTAGAGCTTGCATCCCACCCGGCTCTCTCCACAAGGCCAAGGCAGCAGCCATAGACGCAACCTGATCCCTCTTCCTTCCAGCAGACATGCCTTTAGGACGACCCCGCAAAGCAGCCGTATTAAGAACACATGCTGGGAGAACAAACAACTGAACCCAACAAGAAATATCTGATGGTTGAGCAATAACCTTGGAGAGAGCTTCAAGATACACCCTCCCAAACTCAAGACGGAGCTTGTAGGGGATACTTTTGGAGGTCACAAACTTTCGCTCAAGGAAACGCTCAAACAAATGCTCATTAAAGACTAATTCCCTTGTCCTGACTAAACAAACATCATGTATATCAAGAGAGTCCCGGTGACTCGGAGCCAATGAACATGGAGAAGCAGTTGGTCTAGGAATCCCATGGATAACAAACGACTCCTCGTTACCACTACACCCCGGCCCGACAGTAGGGATCCCTATACCTCCATGTTTGCACGCCATCCTGACCGTATGATTACGCAAACATAAGCCACACAACCAACGACCGGCCTGTTCAAGATTAGAAGCTAGTAGATCATAAACAAACCTGTCTGAAGAAATGACACTCTTATATTTCTCGACAGCCTCCTGTGTACTGAAATGCCTAGAGAGGTGATCGACAAAATACTTCGACGTGAGACCGGTATTTGCCGGACGACCATCCCTGCACCCTTCCTGCCCTCGAAAAGGGCAATGAAATCGGTCACCAGAATGCAATAGAGACATACCCGTTGAAGCACACAAAATAGCATTAAAGGAATGCTAAAATAAAGAAATAAAATAGGCAATACCACCGCCTATTCTACCAACTAGCAGTAAACACTAGAAGCACTAAAGACATCACCGATCGATCTGCACAAGTGACCACGATCATCACCCCATCCAATTGCAACAGCCCAATTGAACACGTAGTGCATTCACCACCAAACTGAACCCACAACCTCCACACACCACCGGACTAAACTGAACCCGCACGGCCCACACCACCAGCGGCACCGGACTGAGAGGGAGAAGACGAACCTGGGAGGATGAAGAGAGACGTGACGGGCCAAGCACCAGCGTCCCTAACGGTACTAGACCAGGCGCGCCCCGAATTGATGAACCGGCGAGGTAGGGATCAAGACCGGAGACTCTGGAAGATCGTCATGCCTGGAACGCTGAACGCCGGGACGTCGATCGCTCAATCGCCTGTCGCCTGCCCTAGCAGAGCGATAAAACGGTACTAGACCAGGCGTCCCTAACAGTATTATTATTATTATATGCGGGACGGGACGGAATTTGCGGGATCCCACCGGGATCGTCCCGCGTTTCGTCCCGCATAATTTTTGCGGGACGGGATCGGGACGGGATTCGCTATTTTGTCCTAAATTCCACCGGGATCGGGACGCGATTGGGATGGGACCGGGACGGGATTGGGATTTGCAGGATTTGTGCCTACCCCTAGTTTTAGCTATATACTGAGTAGCTTTTAGAGTTTTAGAGGTGCAAATCTATGTTGTACAATCTATTTTACTTTTTTTTTTGAATCGGAAATAATTTGGCTTTAGGGGAACTCTAAGAGCCAAGGGCATCCATACGGATGAGAGAGAAAAATAAAGAATCGTCAGGGCTAATATGGCTGTGCATGGCAAAGTTCAGATGCGTTAGGCGGTTCGCAACTTGGTTTGCCTCGCGATAGACATGACGAATCTCGACATAAGAGAAGAAACCTAGCGAGGTTAGACTGTCCGAAACAATCATTTCGGAGTCTCTTGAAGGTTTCCCAATGCCTTTTAAGATGTTGATAACGGTTAGATTGTCACCTTCGATTTCCAAGTCGGTTATTTGTAGTTCTAATGCAGCCATGATACCTTTTCAAGCCCCAAAGCTTTCCGATCCCGCGACAGTGGGGATTGGGCAAGGACCACAACCAAAGAAGATCGGGGTTCCAATATGATTTCTTATTATAAAGCCATATGAGTCAGATCCAGACGGCGCTAGAGCCCCGTCAAAGTTGAGTTTGTGTTTTCCATTCAATGGGGGTTTCCATTTTGCTTTTTTCCTTCTTTGCGTTGTTGTTTTTGTGGTTATTGGTTGTGTGGTTGGGTTGTTTTCTAGTTCTTATAGATTTTTTGTGGATTTCCATAGGGAAATTTGATCATTGATGAAAGTTTTAATGCATCTTACATCCGGATGTATATCGTCGAATAGTGTCTTGTTCCTAAAGTACCAAATTCCCCACCAGGCAAAAGCAAGAGTAGAGAAGCGACCCATTCCTATGTTATTCTTAATATCTCGTATTATGTCATTGAGGTTAGAGCATTCCCTGAAGGCATCAGTAGTTTTCATGTACAACACTGGATCAATCGTGATTATAGTGTCTCTTGAAATAGGACAGTCTCATAGTAGGTGAGGAATGTCCTCAAAACTAGAGTCACATTGTGGGCAGTTGGTTGAGATTCCTATTTGTCTTGATGCAAGTTTAGATGTAGTGGGTATGCCATTTTTTGAGATCTTCCAAAGGAAGGTCTTAATCTTGGGTGGGATATCCAGGTCCCAAATCCATCTCATGCTTGATTTTTGATTTTTTTTAGGTTACCCATCATGTCTATAGCTGATTTGGTAGAGAACCAGCCATTTCTGCTCCATTTCCAATATAGCCTATCCATATGTATGTTTTTGGGCATAGGTGTTATTTTGATATTTTCAATCATTTCTTTTGATAAGTTGTGGTCACTCAGTCTATTCAATTTTTCTAGGTCCCATGTCTTGTCAGCTTTTAAGAGCTGGTTTACAGTTGTGGTAATTTCAATTTGTGGGGAATTTGGCACCATAGTTATAAGAGTTGCATCACCTATCCAATGATCTAGCCAAAAGTTAATGTTTTTTCCATTTCCAATTGACCAACGAATCCCTTGCTTGAATAAAGGGATTAATTTAGTCAGCTAAGTCCATTGCCAGGAAGTTGGGCCCCTTCGATTATAGTTTAGAAGTTCTTGTTGTTTTAGGTATTTTTCCTTGATTAGTGCTACCCAAGGGTTGTTCGGTTCTGCTAAGAGTTTCCATAGCAGTTTAAGCTGTAAGGCTATGTTCATGTCTTCTGATGTTTGTAGACCTAAACCACCATTGGATTTGATTTACATATCTAAAACCAGCTCATTAATGGCTTGTGTTTGGGCCCCTTGTTCTAGAGGAAGTTTCTATTTATTTTGTCGAGTTCTGTATGTATTGATTTTGGTAATAAGAAGCATTGCATTAAGTGCAGTGGTTTTTCAGATAAGGTTGTCTTTATCAAGGTGTAACGACCAGCTTGGGAAAGACCATTAGCCTTCCAACGTTGGAGCTGAGCTTTAGTCGTGTTTATTAATTCTTCGAAATCTGCTTTGGTTTTGTGACCACTAATGACAGGATAAGATAGTTTCCTAGGTTAGTTGTGTAACTAATCTGTAATTCATTGCCGATAAGCTGTTTTTGGTGTATTTCTACGTTTATTGATGCTTGGAATTGTGATTTATGTCTGTTTACTCTTTGAACTTATATTGATGAGTATTCTGTGAGAATGTTATTAATCTGATGGCAAGCTGTCTGTGTGTGCGGAGGCAAACATTACAATATCATCTGCGAATGCCAAGTATGGAATTCTTGTTCCGTTACGTGTTATCTGTATTCCTAGATGACTTTGAGGTTTTACAGATTCCACTTGTAATCCCCTACCCAGTATTTAAGATAATATAAGGAATAGATACGGTGATAACGGGTCCCCTTGTCGAAGTCCTCTCTGGGGGTTTATTAATTTTGTGGGCTCATTATTAACCAGCACCGAGTATGTGACCGTAGTTATACACTTCTTGATCCAACCCGAGAATCGGGGTGAGAAGCCAAACTTGTCTAGTACAACAATTAAGAATTCCCAGTCCACTAGGTCAAAAGCTTTTTCCATGTCTAATTTTACTGCCATCCCTTAGTTCCTTTCTTTTTTTTTTTAAAAGAGTGAAAGATCTCATTAGCTATTAGTATATTGTCTTGTATGGCCCTACCAGATGTAAAGGCACGTTGCAAGGGGTTAATTATTTTCGGGATTAATTTTTTCAGTCTAGTAGCAATAATCTTGGAAATGATCTTATGTGTGGTAGAGCATAGGCTTATTGGTCTGTAATGGGATGTGGTAGTTGGGTTTTCGCATTTAGGTATGAGTGCGATGAAAGTATGGTTTGTTCGTTTGAGTATTCTCCCGCTAAGAAAGAATCCTTTTACTGCCTTGATGACTGTTAGTTCAATAATATGCCAATATTTTTTAAAGAAGCCCGCTGGAAAGCCATCAGGCCTAGGTGATTTGTCATCTGCCATGCTGAACACTGTCTTTTTAATTTTTGAATTTGTAATATGACGTGTAAGCCAATTTTTGTCTTTTTCTGTGATTTCCTTATTTATGATATTTACTAGATTACTTGGATGATGGTCTCGAGTTTGTTGGGAATAACGTTTTGAAAAGTCATTTCTGATGACCTCCCTGATATCTTTTTCAGTTGTTAAAGTGACCCCGGCTGCTGCTTGAATTGATTTTATGATGTTTTTATTTCGGCTTCCTGTAGCAATTTTATGGAAATATCTTTTGTTTGTATCTATAGATTTTATATGTTTCCTTTTTGCCCTCTGACCCCAATATTTCTTTTGGTAGGCTAATAGAAAGGCATGCTTGGTCGAAAGTCTTTTTATTTTACTTTCTATGTGTGTATTATAGCAGTTATATAACTTAGTTTGGAGTTCTTGTAGTTTTGTCTCCACTTGGTCAATTTGCCGGAATATATTCCCAAACGTGACTTTACTCCATGTTTTGCTTTTTTTCTTTACTTCTTGTAGTTTTTTTGTCAGCTTAAACATTTGAGATCCCGGGGTATCAAATCTCCATGCTTGCTTAACAAGGGTTTCATAATCAGATCTACTGGTCCAAGCCATTTCGAACTTGAAAGGTTGTAGCTTAGGCTTCTGGTTATCCATTAAGTCCAATGTAATTTGTGCGTGATCAGATTTTAAGAAGGCATGATTTTTTGTGTGCAGATTTGGAAATTGTTGTAGTAACTGAAAACTAACAAGAACTTTGTCAAGTTTTTCATAGATGTTGTCCACTCCATGGGGTCGTTTCCTCCATGTGAATTTGTTGCATGTCGTTGGTGCATCAAGCAAGTTGTGAGCTATAATGATTTCGTTTAGTCGTCGAAATTGGCTTGCATTTGAGATTAAACCACCCATTTTGTCTTCCGGTTCAAGAATCTCATTTAGGTCACCAATGATCATTAATGGTTGCTTTATTTTTTGTATTGTCTCCGATAGGGAGGACCAGAAACCCTCTTTATCATTTTCATGTGGAGGTGCATAAACAAATAAAATTTCTATAGTCACGCCAATCGAGTTATTTGTGTAAGTTGTTTGGATAATTCTGTTGTCAGAATTCACCACAGTGAATGTTTCATTTTGAAGCCGTGCTTCCTTCCACAAAAGGCAGATGCCACCAGAAAAGCCTAAAGAAGGACAGAAATGCATTCTATCGAAACCCGGTTTTTTCCAGCAATCTTCCGGGGGTGGGTTTTGTAACTTAGTTTCAGTTAGCATTAGTATTTTGATGTGGTTCATTTTAATTATCGATTCAATATGGGTCCAAACATTCATTCTCTTTAGTCCCCTAACATTCCAATAACTAAATTTCATAGTAACTATCTTTGAGAGAATTGGTAATTCTTGTTTTGAGAATCATCAATTGTTTGATACGTAAGGTCAATGTAGTGATTTTACTTGTGAGTTTTGTGTTAATTTGTTTATACAGAGTATTCTTAAAATCTATCCTGTGATTTTTATTGATAGATTTAATTAACAGATTCAAGTTTGGAGGTAGACCACACGCCAGATCATGACATAGTCCCCAAAACAAAAAGCTCATGCAGAGTATTCGTAGAATATGTCCTAGGGTTATATAGAAGCTTGAAATTAGGTAACTAGAGTCCATAAGGTTACAATGAATAGTCCTTAAGCCGGAGCAAGTGCCACCAAGCAGTACAAAGTTAGAAATCTGATGGAGATTACATATGAAGGGCTTTAGGTGTACATGTAAGGCAAGAAGCCCAAGCTTTCCAGTAGTAAGGTTTTTCGTTGATTGGATTTGATCTTTGGTATGCATACTTAGAGGAGCATTAGCGGGTATATTTGTTTTCGTTGCATGTTTAGTGTATTGAACCATGCCAAGAAGACCCAACACGCATAGCTCAAGCGATTTCTTGTTGAGAGTAGTACGAGTGTGGGGTGAGTATCAAATCTGGACTCCAGCTAGCACATTTGACATGAAGAAACATGAATGTGCCACGTAGATTATTTCAGAGTTTGTAGCAAGATTAGAGATATCGCTAACTTGTTTGCTAGCTGTATCTTTAATGGAGTTAATACACAGAGAAATTGAGTTGATTTTGGTGACATACAGATATAGCAACATGATTATGAGGCAACTTGTAAAATAACCCAGCTCATGGGCTTTACTTATCAAGTTGGATTGAAACTGGAGAAAGACAGTAGGAATAATAGGACTTACAAGTTCATAGTTAACGTCCATTGTGTGACAATTGCAATTAATAATGCAGGTTGGTTGTTTCTGGTATCTTGATCTCGAGCAGCAGCTACAATATGTAATTGTGGTCGAGAGCAAACAAGGGTTGAATCCAAGCCACCAGAGGCCATTGGGTGAGAGCAAGTATGGGCCTTCCTGTTTCATAGATGGGTTAAACCAATGCTCAAGAGGCCAGGCCCCTCGAGCAGAGTTAGAACTTATTCTAATTGAGTCAAGTTATGACTGATATGAACATACAATTACGTAGATAACTAAGTTTGATAAAGAAATTAACCCTCTCATAATCGAAAGATAACATGATAGGCAGTGCAATAAAATTAGATGGTTATATTTAGATAAAACACATTTCTGATAATGATATTTTACATGGAATCGGTATTTTGGCTGTAACGGCCCGGAATTATGATTTCCGGGTTACGTTTCAAGGGATGAAACCCCTTATTCGGATCTTGCAATCCAGGTACGGGTCGAGGTTTCAAACTCATTTTTATGGTCAGTAATAAAGAGGGATTTCGAACCCTGAAAATATCGTAGGGCCGTTGGGTACCCTTAACCTGTCCTAGGGACTAACTCGTGAAATTCGTTTCAAACGGAAGCAAGACGGAAACAAAATTAAGATACAAAGCGCCACGGCAGAGCCAGGTCAAAACCAAAACATAAGTGGATGATTACCATTTATAATGAGTTAGAGATTTAGCCAGGTTCTTCGATTCGCAAAAAGGGAACCCCGTCATATAGACATCGAGCAATCAAAATCTGCAGAAAATACCTTAAAAGAAAGAACGGGGAAAGGAGTCAGATCAAGCCACTCATGCGGGACCGGCAGTCCTCGCTGAGGCCACATAGTATGTGCTATACCTAATAAAGATGCTCTACTGCAGTACAAACGTCAAACACACTAACATGCTCCTAGTTATAATAATGTGTAAAAATACTGTAAAGGGCCCAAGACAACGCCAAGTGGCATATCCCTCTTCTATCTCCACCCCTTCCGATAGGGCGGAGACTGGCCAGCTTGTGAATGCATTCCATCATAATCGGGCGGTACGCATGCCTAACCCGCTCCACAATAAAGCCCGCAGGCATCTCATAATATAAGGAAGTTCATGACTCGATTGACTCAGGGTACCCGATGAGGCTGGGCTACCCTATGACCCTAGCAAAGACTCTAGCACTATCACAGATAACGACCATTCTGTTTGAAACGCAATAAGTAAGCAGATGCTCATTCAATTAGTGCAACCTAAACAGGATACTACATGGCATGCTTTTATGCATATGCAACACCTAACATAAAATGCAACAACAAGCATGAATGTCCAACCTGAGTAAGCCCCCTAGGGAACTTACCTGAAGATGCAGAACAACAGGATAATACAAGCAAGGGCCCAAATGCAAGTCCAAAGCAATCCAAAAGCAATACACCTATCATCAAGCCATTTGCATAAGCCACCGGACCAACATTCATACACACGAACTCCAAGTTCTCAACATGCTCAAAACCAACCGATAGTAAAACCGTTTTCCAAAACCTTTTCGGTATGATCAACATCAACCAAAATCATTCTTCCCAAAACTTTCCAACTCTTAAATCTTAAGTTAAATCAACTCAGAAAATCAACAATTCCTTTGAAGTCATAATTAGCCAAATCATGAGGTCAATCTCTCAAAACCATATTATAGAAATAATTCCGGCATTTTATTTCAAAACCTTTATATAAATAAATTCTGATATTAAATCACCAAAACAATTCTATTTTAACAACCTACATTTATAAAACAATACTACCAAATTACTTTACCATTTCCAAAATCATATACTAAATAATAATAATAATAATAATGATCCATAAATCAAGAATGATTATATAACAACTACATAACGTTATAACAAATAACATGACATAATAACACCACATATTAAACAATACCCTCCTTCAAGTAGACAACTCAAGGCCCACTGGCCCAACGTTTATGACCCGGAAGAAGGAATCCCAGAGCCGCCCAGAACTTAGCCCAAACCGGTTTCCCCTAACAAAACACAACCTGGAACAGAAACCGGATCCAACCCTCTCCCAATTCTGAAACCCGGTTAGAAAATGATATAACCCGAAAGTGAGAAATCCGGGTTAAGCCCAAGCAATTAGGCCCAAAAGAAGAAAAGGGCATCTGTCTCCTGCAAGCTCAGAACAGAGTGAAGGTTCGATAATGTAAAACAAAGTAATATAAAGATACTCTAGAAGGGGGGTTGAATAGAGTATGCCGGTTTTTCGCAGATAGTCTCAAGACTTTTGAAGCTCGTGCAAAACCCTTTGAGATTAGACTTAGTCTTTTCTTTGAAAACCTGAATCACAAAGTTAGACAATTCGAACCAAGTGCGGAAATAAGGTAAAGCAATAAGTAAAGGACTCGATGAGTTGTTTACGAGGTTCGACACGAACTTGGCCTACGTCCCCGCCTAGGGTTCTTCCACAACCCTAGGATTCAACCGGCTTTATTGATTCACAAAGCTTAGGATCCTAATAGCTCACCGAGAAGCCTCTCTCCTATACAATTGCAATCTAGTCAACTCACGTTCCCTTGGAGTCCTAGACCAATCTAGAAGAGCTCCACCTCTCTCAGCTATCTAGTACAATCCTCTTACTCTCGAGAATCAATAGCCTAGTGTTCACTTCCTGAGTTACAAACTCTCGAGTATAACACTATAAATGAATATATCCTATAAGCTCACTGTGTAACTCTCAAATGCTTTGAAATGAAATAACAGACTCTTAGGACAAGCAGAGAGCACACGAAGACATATTTCTATTGAATGCTTGGAGTGTATGAAAGCTCGTGTTCAATGAATGTGTCACGTCTGTCTTCATCTTCCTTCTCTTTATATTGAGACAAATCGGCGCCAAGGATCTTCTCCAACGGCTAGTTTAGATCATGGCTTTGAGCTGGATCTTCTATCTTTGTAAACTTCGAAGGCCACAATCTTTCCGATTTGAATCTTCACAAGTTGTATCACAAGGAAGGAAATAATTTGAAAATACTTCCTGAAAGGTTAGTTAACTATATAATAATATAATGGAACTATATAATAATATTAAATAATATGTCGAACATAATAACATATAGAACAGGTTTTGTATTTCATCAACAATGTTAAAGCTCCAAGACCTTTGACACAGACAAGCTGTCAAGGCCTTTAAAACTTATTCCGATTTTCATCAAGGGAGGGAGTTATCACAGAGCTCTCAGACGCGCGACGTAAGAAGAAGAGGAGAGAAAGATTTCTCCGACCACCCACGAGCAGCTCTCTTTCCGGCCCCAACCCATCCCAGTCCGACCGACACCCTATTCTGAACTCACCCGACCCAAAAAGGACAGAAACGAGAGTAAAGAGGAAGGAAGAAAGGAAAGCTCACCGAAGGGGCTGGAATTCTCGCCGGAAAATCTCGATCGGCTCGGTTGAAGGCGGTTTCACGTCGTCTTGGCCTGGGGAAGGAGGGAATCGAATAAAGGTTCGCCCTTACGAAAATTGAGGATGAAATGAGAGGGAAAAGCGAGCTTACCACACGCCTGGAAGGAAATCTAGGGTAGGAGGAGAAAACGGCTCCGACAGGGCTCCCGACTTCGATGGAGACTCCTCGTTGCTGCTGCTACTTGAAGGAAAGAGCAAGAGAGAGAGATGCTGCTGCTCGAAGAGGAAGGCGGTGAAAGAAGGGCTCGGCTGGCCTGCTGGTGATGCTCTGGCGGCGCTCCTGGGATCGATCTTCAACTAGGTCGTCGGAAGTCGGTTGATGCTGCTCGACGGACAAGGAACGAGGGGGAGGGAAGAGATGCAGTCTGATGGTGGTGGTGGCTCGGCGATGGGAAACCAGTAGAAGGGGAAAACTTTTCCTTTTGGGTTTTGTGTTTGAAAGTGAAAATGGGAGGTGGGAGAAGTGTTTGGAGTGAAAGGGACTTGGATTTCAGAATAGCACAGATCCAGAATTGGGTTGTTTTGAATGGTAAGGGTTAGCTGGCTTGGAGTAAGAAAAGAGGCGTGGTGATGGATTGACATCTTGCCAAAATTGGAGGGGGGAGCAGGCCTGAAGAGTTGAAACTGGAGATGGGGTCTAGCCAAGAATGGGAGATGCCAGGCTACTCAACAGACCGAGAGAGAGATAAAGTAAAAAAAAAAAGAAAATAATGTGGTCTCAATCCACAAATCTCAAATACTCGGAAAACAAATTATGAAACTGTTTTCTTAACCTTATCCCGACTGACTTAAAGTGATTTTCCAATTTCCAATTCCGAACTTGATAAGGAACTCTAAATATTATCTTCAATTTTCGCATAAACAAGCGGGATAAAACATATTTTAAATTTTCAACTAAATAATGCCGGAACTCGTTTTAAAATATTTAGAATAAAACCAATAGCTCAATGACGGAAATTCCAAACTTCCCAAATCTTAGAAATCGGGATGATTATAAATCACTATTTTAATAATTTAATATTCTAAAATTTCCCGGTCTTTACATCATCCACCTCTAAAAACAAGTCTCGTCCCCGAGACTAAAATCACTCTAAAACATGGGGATGAAGTTTTAAATTGGTGAGTCCAAGGATCATGCCATTGATTCTGTAAGCATCTCATAGGGGCCCGTATGAGATCCTCACAACACCCTTGACGTGATCATAAAATTCCCAATTGGTCGTAGCAAGTATGTGATATGGGCCCTTATCACACCCTTACCCCGACCTTTCGGTCACATCATAACTCGAAAAGAAATCATAGCGTCTCTACTAGGTCTTAGCAAGCATTATATATGCGCCCCTATAAAATGCTTGTATCCACTTCGTGAGGCGTTATAATATAAAACCGGGTTTGAAAAGTTTCAAAAGGGGTTCCGCAGTTGAAAAGGATTGGTCTCAAATCGTTGAAATTCTCAGTAGGGTTTATCCAAATTGATCATATTCAAAACCCGCTCAGAATCTTTAAAAACAAGTCAAATCCTTTCAAATCAAGATTTCCTCAAAATCCACTAAAACCCAATCAGTTTCCCGCATATCAAACAATCAAATTCAGAAGCTGGGAGGTGGAATCATCCACCTCTAAGGGCTAATCCCATATTCTCTTCCTAGTTTTCAGAATCAAATCAATCCATCAATCTCCATTCAAGCAAGATTCATACGCCAAAAAAATGCATAACAGCTTAAACCAACCAATCTCCAACAACACATCATATGTACCCACACAGTGCCACAAGGTCACATCAAGCATCTCCCAATCACACTAAAGGTTATAATGTACATCTCAACAACATATAAAAATCATAACAAACGTCTCGACATCACACCATAAATCATAAAAGGTATCTCACTATCGCATATCAACACCGCAATCATAGTAGGGTCAGTCACAACAAGGGATCTCATATAACAGATTTATTACATCAAACATTTGTATTTGCAAGGTTAGCCACGACGGAATTTCATCCTAAGTCAATGAAACAAAACTAATTATAACCACATCAATACAAACAAGGTCATGCTATTAAGATTCAACAAAAGGGAAGATCAAGCAGTATGTCAACATCAAAATGTCAACATGCCCTTCGGACATCATCTCAACTCATCACAACACTATATATCGATCATTTAGTTGTTAGGCAGACATGCACTATTATCTCATATATATACAAGTCATATTCATGCTCTAAGTCATATTCATTTTTTAATATATCAATAATCATGCTTTCCAACCATATAATAACACAGTATTATCTCATGTATCATATCACAACACATCCTATCATGCTTCTAAAATAACATAATAGGATAGCAAAGCATCAAGAAATCACATAATCAAGAAATCCTCACATCATACCAGTCAAAATAAAACGCAATCCCCACTCGCCCATCTCCACTTCTCAAGACAAGACTAATCCTCTTCTAGACTCGCCAACGTCAACTCAGACAAAATTTCCCCACACTTCATATACTACTCAAGATATCACAAGCATCATACCCTGCTAACCACATGGATCCCTCTCTCGCGTCTTACCTCGTAATACCATCGATCATCCTAACCGCCTAAAAGTCTTTTACCACTCATCAACCACTCCACAAGAGAACCCTCACCCACAAGTTCAAAGAAGAAGCAATCATGGACATTATCAAACATAAGGTCTACATCATATCAACTAGCATTCATAAACATAATATCATGGGTCCAACAAGTCTCGGTTTACCATCAGGCTCAATAACCATCGCAAACATCATATATAAACATAATCAAGTCAAGCTAATACGTTGCGTTCTAACCTTATCAGATACAATTCAGGCTTCTTAGCATATATGATTCACATTTTATAGACAAAGGAATTCAAATCACGCTTAGCAACTTAGAGTAGCAACACGCCAAGAGATCATGGTACACGAGATCTGTAAGTCATCAAATCATATCATAATAGACAGCAGGCACTCAGGCTACAATCATCAACAAATCAGCACATCAACACATAATCTCATCGCTAGGTCAGTGCAATATCGTCGTCAACAAATTCAAAAGGGTTAGCAATTCGAAAGGAGAACACTCCTGCTTGTAAGTCATATCGTACTCAGCAACCATATTTCTCGATGCGTGCCCGTTCCCCCGACATCATTGATCCTGAGGCCCGTGGGTTTTTGGCCCACGCTTCCATTGCGCTGCTCTATCACTATCTAACTTTCTACTCCCTCTTCCATGCGGTCGCTCGTCCAATGTATCGCGTATGAGCTCAATTTAGTAGAGATAGGGGAGTGACAGGGACGGACAACCGAATTTTCCTCTTGGAGACAAACACATACAAATGCTAAAGGCGACAAGACTAGACAAGACTCCTGATAATGCATATTTTAGATAGGCATTATAGACATATTTAGTTTAGTTAGGTTGCATTTCTTTCATACTTTGTTGCTAAATTGCATCTTGTGATTATTTTAGAAGAGTTCGGATTCTGCGCAATTTTATGTTTATCTCGCAGATTGAATCGGAACCCATTTGGGAGATGCAATATCTCGAAGAGGAACACAAGAAACATGGGAAGGAACAAGGAAGGAAAGATGCAAGACAAGAGGAGAAACCCGCAAAGGAATACAAGAAGTTACGGCAAAACATTATGCCGCGGGCGCCGCAACCTTGCGGCGGGCGCAGCATAGCCCGCTGCAGCGGGGATCACGGACCTTCAGTGTGCGGCGGGCGCAGCAACTTTGCGGCGCCCGCAGCACTGGCCGACAGCGTTGAAGCGCTGCGTTTTGTTTAATTAAAAACCCTAGAACTTGTTTGTCTAATGGGTGGCCGACTTGGGATGTTTGAAAAGGCCACTTTTATGTTATTTTGATTACTTCCATTCTATTCTTTCTTGCATTAGACACTTTAGAGATTTTGAGCAATGTCTTCCATGAGGAACTAAACTCATCTATTCTGCCTGCAATTTGAAGCTTTATTCGGATTGATTGTGAGTTTCTAATTCTCGCTCCTTGTTTCCTATTTGTGAATGTTTCAACTTCTTTGTGCTTGATTGTCTATTGTTTTATTCTATCTAGCCCCCGGCAACGGCGCCAAATTTGACGGAGGGGAAACCTATCGTTGAATACCGCCAAAGAAAACTCAAACCTATAGCAAGTATAGCGATAAGCAAGAGGTCGATCCACAGGGAAAGTTATAACTCAAGTGTAATTCAGGTGTCAATCAAAGTAACCAGATTGGGGGGTTTTTATGTGGGAAAGTTTCGCCTTTTATCAAAGCAAAGTAAGCAAGTAAAGTAAATGAATTTGGTTTTAGACAATTGGGAGAAACAATTCTACCTACAATTTTCCACTTTATTGGATTGAAGCGATCCTTGTAACTTCTTCTCGTCCTATTTAGTTTCCTATGAATGCCCTTGTCCCGACCTAATATAGTTACTAGTCCAATCAGTCCTAGAAACCCTTATCAATCGAACAGTCCCTAAAGAAGGATTTAACCCAATTGATAGCTTTAAGTTCAGAGATTAGCCAAGGTATTTGCAGTCCCTAAAGAGGGATTTAACAACACATTCAACTTCCTACTCATTCAATTAGTTCAATCAGCCCTAAAGGAACAAGTTTACCACTTAGGTTAAGGTTCACCATTTTTGAAGCAGGTTTCTTTTGGCCTCACTTATTTAGGGATGCTAATGCCTTCTGTAAATCATGCGATAGATGTCAACGGATTGGGAACATATCGGCAAGAAATGAAATGCCACAAACTAAGATCATATTCTGTGAAATTTTTGATGTTTGGGGTATTGACTTTATGGGTCCCTTTCCTAGCTCTTTTGGGAATATCTATATTTTGCTTGCGGTGGACTATGTCTCCAAGTGGGTGGAGGCAAAGGCCACCAGAACTGATGATTCCAAAGTAGTTGCAGATTTCCTAAAAGATACAATTTTCGCAAGATTTGGGGTGCCTAAAGCTCTAGTCAGCGACAGGGGGACACATTTCTGCAATAGGACCATCACTGCCCTGTTTAAGAGGTACCATGTCACGCATAGAGTGTCCACTGCTTATCATCCTTAGACCAATGGTCAAGCGGAAGTATCAAATAGGGAGATTAAGAGCATTCTGGAGAAAACTTCAGAATTCATGATTGTGAATCCAAACACATGCAGAGAAACTGCAGATCCCGTACAAAATTGGACTTTTGCAAATGAAACGAACACCGAGAGAAAAAGAACAGATTAAAAAAAAAGGAAGATAGAAGAAATTAATTACTAATTGTTCGAGATTGCAGTCAGAATCGACATGGCCGGAAATGTCTTCACCTTGTCGAACAGCTCAATAGAAGTGCGAGAACATCACAATTTGTCCACAACCCAAATTTTTTGTCCCTAGAACACAAAATCCGACGGATCACAAATCGAGCATTGCAATTATTTCGAAACCTAATTCAATCGCAACGGAACAAACAAATAATCTATATTCCTATTCAAAGATCAAATAATTGCACAAATAGATTATTCAATATGAATGTTAAATTCAAAGAACAACCAAAATTTGTCACACATTCATTTAAGTTCAATTGCACATGAAGGGAAATTGCAAACTGACATACACATTCAAACCCACATTCCACATAAAGTCACATACTAAAAACCCACGAAATTGCATTTGGAAATTGCAAAATCTATCACACATTCATTTAAATTAAAAAAAAACCAATATTCATAAATCCTAATTCGTTTAATCTCTTTATAGCCAAATCAGTGACCATGTGACAGCAACTCAGGGAAATTTAAGCCAGAAAAGAGCAGGATAAGCTTTAATTTAACCAGAAAAGAGAAATTGAAGCCAGGAAGGAAAGGAAAACACAGGGAAATGGAAGACAGGAAGGAGAAGCTTTAATTTAACCTATGTTTCAAGAACCCTAATTCACAGTCCCTAGCCAATGATAATACCCTAATCACAACCCAAATAAGGGAAATTGAACACATGAAGAAGAAGAAAATCTCAAATTCAAGCAATGTTGAAGTTGTGAGTAGCTTGGGCGGAAAATCGAATGCTAACCTAAGGTTCAACCTGTGAGACAGCGGGACAAGCGACGGCGACGGAGCTCGGCAGCGAGCCGGCGACGGCAGGCGACAACAAATAGAGGCAACGACGGAGATAGGCTTTTTCTGCTTCGACGATAAAGGAGCCTGCACTGTCCGGTCAGAGATGGGTTTTCCGTTTTCCCCTTCGTTTTCGGGACTTCGGGCTCCTGCTTTCCCCCAACTTGCGGTTCAGTTGCCGATGGAGTATCGTCGTGGCGCTTAGAGAGGAGAGAGAGGGGTAAATGGTGGAAGAGAGAACGTGGGGGTGAGAGAGTGAAAACTGCTTCTTAATTTTGTGAAGTGAAGGGACACGTGGCTCATTATTTTACAAAGAGCCTGCTTCTAAAATAATAAGTATAAGGGGTGGATTTTTCTAATCGTATTTTCAAAATTAAAAAATTATATAAAATATTAATTTTCTAAAAAAAATTTAACATTTATTACTAATAAATATTAATTTTTAAAAATTATCAATAAAAAATAATATTTTATACTTTCTCTATTTAGTAAGAGATGTCATTTTAGTTTCTTTCACAATTTTTAAGAAAATAAACAAATATACAATTATTTACTCCGTATTACACCACTTTTTTAAAAATAAACTAACAATCTATTAATCATTATGACCCAATGATGAGAGTCTCGAACCTTATCGACTGGGAAAGGGGTCATTGGAGGGAGGATGAGGTAAAAGTGTTGTTTGTAGCGTGCGATGCGGAGCTAATCCTTCAAATGAGGTTGGTAGATCCGAGGATGCAGGACAAAATGTCTTGGTTTTATGCTCGAAATAACATTTGCTCAATCCGGACAGCATATCATATGCTTATGGAGCGATGGGAGGATTTAGCAGGATCGTCGACATCGAGTTCAACGATTGAGGAGGGAATTTG
Organism: Persicaria maculosa; assembly: GCA_963922045.1. Taxonomy (NCBI): domain Eukaryota; kingdom Viridiplantae; phylum Streptophyta; class Magnoliopsida; order Caryophyllales; family Polygonaceae; genus Persicaria; species Persicaria maculosa. The sequence goes on from OY998259.1 coordinate 61,807,741, forward strand.
GAAGAAAATATGGAAGTTGAACATCATGCCTAAGGTTAGGAATTTTATATGGAGGGCGTGCAAAGATGTACTCCCATGTAAGACAAATCTTGTGAAGAGGAAAGCCATGACAGATGAGAGATGCGAGAGCTGCGAACAAGTAGAAACGGGAGTCCATACGATCGTGCATTGTAGGCGGGCAAAGGAAATTAGGAGGAAGTCACTAGAATTGAAGAAGCTTGGACATGGCAAGAGACATTTATTTGACTGTGTTGAGTTTGTGCTAAATTATAGGTCGAAAGAGAAGGCGGAGGGGTGGTGCATGATAGCTTGGGGAATATGGAAAAATCGAAATGCGAGAATCTTTTCAGGCACCCAATTGGAGGCCGAGCAAGTCAACGAGCAAGCTATGAAGGAGATGAATGAGCACAGAACGACGATGGATCAGCTGATAGGGAGCGTGGCTAACACGAGAGAGGAGAGGACATCAAAGTTGGAGAAGCTCCGATAGGGAGAGCTGAAGGTGAATGTAGACGCCGCAGTCGAAGCAACGACTGGGTGTGGCATTGGTTTTGTGGTGCGGGATGAGGATGGACGGGCATGTCTACTCGGATCGAAGAGGATCCAACAAACGGACAACGTCGAAGTAGCTGAGGCGGAGAGCCTCTTATGAGCAATGCGATCGTGCATCGAGGCAAGGATCACCCACGCTGTGATGGAATCAGACTGCTAGGCGTTGGTTCACAAGCTTGACCAAGATGTCATGGCATATGGGCAATTAGGAGCTGTTCTGCGAGGGATTCGGCAATATATGGGTGAATTCGAACGATGCAGGTGGTCTTATGCTTGTTGAGAGGCGAATCGGGTAGCCCATCTGATTGCTCGGATAAAGCCGGAACTGGGGTTTGTTAATGATGCTATTATACATTTGCCTACTGGTTTAGAAACTTTGTTGTACGATGATTTGAGCTAATGAATATTTCAGTTTGGTTCTAAAAAAAACATTAGTTTATGTAAAACGCATATCAAATTCACTAGTACAAAAAGCCACTTTTACGACGGTTCCGTGTGCACTGTTTACCACGGTTCATAACCGTGGTAAAAGTGACTATGGTAAATCTGCTCAAACCGTGGTAAAAACAACTAAACCGAGGTAAAAAGGTTTGTGGTATAAACACATAACAAACCGTGGTAAATACGATGAACCGTAGTAAACTGGTATGTGGTAATCACGTTTCAACCGTGGTAAATTAAACTAACCGAAGTAAAATTACATCGTAGTAAAAGTGATAGATTTGTAGTAAATTTAACATCCGAGGTAAAATTGATAAGTGGTAAATATATATATTGTCACATGTGGTAGAATTGTTATATGCTAAAAGCACCAATAATTGAGCTACAATATACATAATCGATAATTACTTAACACATCCGTTCAAAAATAAAATGTGTATAATACAATCAATCAAATTTAATTAATACTAAGCAACCTAAATAATTCCTGGGAAATACTCTAACTCGAAAGTCCAAGCTCTTCAGAATCCTTCCATAGAAATCCAAACACCTCCTGTTAGCTCCTCTGAAAATTGGATGATTTCAATTGTCAAACAAAAAGCAGTTGCTCGATCATAAGCTTAAATTCAAAAAATATGTTCAAACACAAACTTGATTTCCAACTTTTGAGTTGATAATGATAAAAAAGAATGAAGATTAATAGAAAGCCATACAAATCACACTTACCATTTCTCATCTCTTCTGTAACCATTTATTCCTGCAATGGTGAGTGAGTAACTGTCGGATAGCTCACCAGCAAATATTAATAGGGTAAGCTTTCTATATGGATGATGAGAATATAATTAATGACGAAAAAAAGGGTTAAACAATAACCATGCTCTTGCAGTGAACTTAACAAGGGTTTCCATTTCATCCAAACCACAAGAAGCCTGTATACTCACAAGCAATGAAACAAGTGCAAGCAATCCATCAGGACATAATATATATACCTCTTTATAAAGGAAAAGTCGTCTTCCCATTCACTTCAAGCGCAGCGCAAGAGACGATGGAGAGCTCCGGGGAGAATGAGATTCTGCGAAGGAGAAAGCCGGAGGTGATGGCAAGAGGAGGAGTCGGCGCTGGTTGTTCGCAGGCTTCACATGATTCAGCAAATGAGATCAAAAGTAGATCGAGAGACATATAAGAGAGGGCCGGAGATGCCATGGGTGAAGGGGCTCGGGCTCTCGATGTAGGCCAGGAGAGATGCCATACCAGACAGAGCAAGATCGCCATGGAGATCTGAGATCGAGCGGGTTATCGGGAGATCTGGTCGATCATGGAGGAGCGGACGAGGCAAGAGGAAGAAGATGATCGGCGGTGGTTATCGACACTTCTAGGGTTAGAAGGAATGACAAAATTAAACTAACACGGGAGTATAAAAAAACCTCCCAGCATAAATGAAAATATTTTTAATTTTTGAAAATTATTTTTTACGTTTTTTTTTTTTGCTAAATTAAAGAACCGAGGTAAATTTCTTATTCTTGCAAATTTACCACGTAAAAATTCAAAATTGTGGTAAAAATATGTGCTAAATTACTACGGTTATGCAAGGAACCGTGGTAAATTTGTCAACCTTACAAATTTACCACGCAAAGACACGGAACCGTGGTAAATTGATGATTAAATTACTATGGTTATTTAAGGAACCGTGGTAAATTTATCAGCCTTACAAATTTACCACACCAAGACACGGAACCGTGGTAATTTAAGTGTCGCCAAAGCCCATTTTTCTACTAGATACCTATAATTAAGGTTGTTATATGAGTTGAACAGCTCGAGCTCGGCTCGAAAAAAGCTCGACTCGAGCTCGTTCACTTACCTAAACAAGTCGAGCCTGAACATGATTTTAAGCTCGGTTGAAAGCTTGACTCGTTCGATTTAGGCTCGAATAGCTCGAAGTATATATATGGAATTTCTAAAATTTTCTTTAAGTTAATATGTTATAACAAAGTAAAACTATTTGAAGCTCGAAAAAAGCTCGGCTCGAGCTCGTTCATTTACTAAAACAAGCCAAGCTTGAACAAAAAAAAGAAAGCTCGTCTAAATATTGGGCTCGACTCGAGCTCATTTAACAAATGAACCAACCTTGAACATGCCAAGCTCGGCTCGTTCGACTCGAATAACACCCCTACCTATAATGACATATTTTTTGAACAAAATTAACACTCTAAAATGACATATTTTACCAAATAGAATGAGTATAATTTTTAACTTATTAAAATAACACTACAAAAAATGCAGGAAATAGCCGCGGACAAATAGCCACGGACTGGCCACGAGTAATCTTGGCTAATCGGTTTAGGGACGGTCATAGCCACGAATTTTACGTTCTTCGCCATTCGTGGCTATATGTCTCGTCGCTAATAGCCAGCTCCCCAACATCTGTCGCTAATAGCCACGAACTGACAAGTCTGTGGCCATATCCGTGGCCGGTTCGAGATCTTGTCATTCGTGGTATTAACGATGAAGTTAGCCACGATGTATGTCGTGGCTGATTTTGTGGCTTGGCACGTGCGGGATGTCTAGTGTCTTTCGTGGCAACGATTAGAGCTGGTAAAATCTGACCCGACCCAAAAAACCCAACTCGACTCACCTGAACCCGACCAAAACCCAAAAATTTGGAGTCATCCGTAACCCAAACCCGAGTCCGAACCCGAGTCCGAACCCGACCCGAACCTGACCTGACTCGAAACAGACCCAAACACAAATAAACCCGACCCAAACCCGACCTGACTCTAAACCCGACCTGACTCTCAACCCGACTCGACTCTTAAACTGATCCTACCCGACCCGACTTGAAATGGTTATTTAACATGAACATTTTAATGCTTGCATGTTAAATGTTTTTTTTATTTTAACACAAGTTTATGATTATACTTTTAACATATAAAACACCAATTATTTTTGTTAATTGTTATCATATGAATAAGAACCCAAGTAAAATCAATAGATAAGCGGATAAGTCAATGAGTTAAGTAAGTCAACCGATGAGTCAATGACAACGAGTGTATTCAACCGAGTCAAAATGACATATTCAAGTATTCAACTGAGTCAAAATCATTTATTTTAAGTAAATTACATATTTAAGTATTCAACCGAGTCAAAATAAACATAATTATCCAAACGGGTCGAATATGATTCGACTGAAAACTCAAACGAACCATACCTACTTTGATTCGAAACTCAAATGAGACTGACCCGCCTCTTGACCCGAAACCCGAACTAGCCCGACCCGTTTTGACCCGAACCCGAATGGGCATGACCCGATTTAACCTAAAACCCAAACAATCTAAAATTCATTATGACCGAACCCGACCCGACCAGTACCTGACCATAAATTTTACTCGAACGAACCCGGCGTGTCAGTGACCCGACTCGAGCAAGCATGACCCGAACCCGAACCCGACCTGAACGACCGAATTGCCAGCTCTAGCTAGCAACGATCATAGCCACTTAGGTGGCTAAGTTCGTGGCTTTATTGTTGGTTGTGACCGTGGCTATTCTTGTGGTGGTATTCGTGGCTAAGTTCGTGACTTTATTGCTGGCTATGCTCGTGGCCTTATTCGTGACCTTATTCGTTCTATGAGCTAGGAAATAAATTAAATATAATTTTACAAATCTATCACACAAACACATCCAAAATACAACCATAAATTACACCATTCATAACACGATCAAAAGTTCAACAATACAAAAAGTCTCAACATGCACGAATATGACAAGAACACCCAATAAAAGCATGGATTCAATCCAGACGAACACAAGACACCCAAATGAGATGTCGAAGCACCTACGTGACAAAAATGAGACAACGAACCTTTCTACAACCACCGCATTCCCCTTTTCCCATACACAATGATAGCTTCTTCTTGTAGTATGCCAATGCAAGCCTTGGAAACTTGCACTTGTAGTCTTCCTCATACTCGGTCTGCCCCTCAACCAAATCTAAAAAATCTGTTAACTCAGCAGCCGGAGAATTTATAAAGTTTTATTCCACAATCATTAGCTACTTATATGATTTCCTCTCAAAACCCACACTTATAGTATTCGTATTACATTTTATTAGCTAATATAAGGTTTTATTCCACAATCATTAGGTACTTATATGATTTTCCCCTAAAACACACACTTATAGTATTCTGATAACAATTTATTAGATAATACAAGATTTTATTCCACAATCATTAGCTACTTATATGCATGATTTTTCCTCAAAGCATACACTTATAGTATTCTTATAACATTTGATTAGATAATACAAGGTTCTATTCCACAATCATTAGGTACTTATATAATTATATGATTTTCCCCCAAAACACACACTTATAGTATTCTTATAACAATTCATTAGGTAATATAAGGTTTTATTCTAAAATCATTAGCTACTTATATGATTTTCCCTCAAAACCCACACTTATAGTATGCTTATAACAATTTATTAGATAATATATATATAAGGTTTTATTTCACAATCATTTGGTACTTATATGAGTTTCCCTCAAAACACACACTTATAGAATTCATATAACAATTCATTAGTTAATATAAGGTTTTATTCCAAAATCATTAGCTACTTATATCATTTTCCCTTAAAACACACAATTATAGTATTCTTGTAACAATTTATTAGATAATATAAGGTTTTATTCCACAATCATTGGCTACTTATATGATTTTCCCTCAAAACACACACTTATAGTATTCTACTATTCTTACAACATTTTATTAGATAATATAAGATTTTATTCCACAATCATTAGCTACTCATATGATTTTCCTCAAAACACACATTTATAGTACTCTTATAACATTTTACGGAGTATTAGATAATATAAGCTTTTATTCCACAATTATTAGCTACTTATATGATTTTTTTTCTCAAAATAAACTCTTATAATATTCTCATATGAATTTATTAGTTAATATAAGGTTTTATTCAACGATTATTAGTTACTTATATGATTTTTTTTCCTCGGCACATTTTATTAAAAAACTATTAGTTTTATTTATTTTCGAGTATTTATTTACATATAAAGACATATACTATTAATGGGCCCATTGACAGAAAACATCGTCATATTTGGGTCCATAATAAATTAAAGTCCATTAGAAATTGAAGTGTGTCATTTGAGGTTAACTGTATGAAGATTCGATAATGCAAAACAATGTAATATAGAAGTACTCTAGAAGGGGGGGTTGAATAGAGTATGCCCGTTTTTCGCAGAAAGTCTCAAGACTTTTGGAGCTCGTATAAAACCCTTTGATTGACTCATCAGACTTCATCTTGAAGAGCTCATACTTTCTAAGGAAGATGCTGATCTTGGTGTCTTTCACTTGGCTCGTTCCTTCATAGGTGACGACCAATTTGTCCCAAATCTCTTTAGCTGACCTACAAGATGAAATATGGTTAAACTCATCAGTGCTAAGACCACAATAGAGTAAGTTAATAGCCATGTAGTTTTTGGAGATGGTTTCAAGATCTGCTTGGTTGTATTCAGACTTTTGCAACTTTGGTATCATTTGGTCCATCTTTCTCTGGAATCTTTGGACCATTCTCTATAATGTTCCAAATCTCTAGATCTTGGTCTATGATGAACATCTTCATCAAAGATCTCCAGTGGACAAAATTGTTTCCTACAAAGAGTGGCGGTCTGCTTGTGGACCTTCCCTGTGCAAATCCTCCGCTTGCTTCACCAGACATGATCGAAAACTCACAAGATTGTTAGATCAAAAACAGTGAGTAAAGCTCTGATACCAATTGAAGGTTCGATAATGCAAAACAATGTAATATAGAAGTACTCTAGAAGGGGGGGTTGAATAGAGTATGCCCGTTTTTCGCAGAAAGTCTCAAGACTTTTGGAGCTCGTATAAAACCCTTTGAGATAAACCTGAATCACAAAGTTAGACAATCGAACCAAGTGTGGAAATAAGGTAAAGCAATAAGTAAATGACACGAGTAATTGTTTACGAGGTTCGGCACGAACTTGGCCTACGTCCCCGCCTAGGGTTCTTCCACAACCCTAGGATTCAAAAGGCTTTATTGATTCGCTTAGCTTAGGATCCTAATAGCTCACCGAGAAGCCTCTCTCCTATACAATTGCAATCTAGTCAACTCACGTTCCCTTGGAGTCCTAGACCAATCTAGAAGAGCCCCGCCTCTCTCAGCTATCTAGTACAATCCTCTTACTCTCACAAATCAATAGCCTAGTGCAACTTCCCGAGTTACAAACTCTCGAGTAACACTATAAATGAATATATCCTATAAGCTCACAGTGACTCTCAAAGGCTTTGAAATAAACAACAAACTCTTGAGCGCTTAGCAGAGAGACACTTTGGAAGACAGATCTCGCTTGAATGAATGAAAGCTCGTGTAGCACTTATATCTTATGTCTTCTACTTCCTTTCCTTTATAGAAGTAATGTGGAGCATGAGGTTCTTCGACACCAGATCTTCAACAACGGCTAGTAAAGATCATGGCGCGCCCGGATCTTCTATTTTAGGACACTTCGAAGACATGATCTTCTTTGAATTGGATCTCCTCAATATGCACCACAAGGAAAGATATAATCTCGAAATACTTCCTGAAAGATTAGTCATACATATATATATATATATATAATATAAAGGAAGTATATAATAAGATTAAATAATATACGGACTTATAAAACAGGTTTTGTATTTCATCAACTGTTAATGCTCCAAGGTCTTTGACACAAACATCCTGTCAAAGCCTTTGAAACATTTATTCCGATTTTCATCAAGGGAGGGAGTTATCAATCTCCCCCTTGATGAAAGACAAAACCTGTGCATCCCTACAACTTAGTCAAGCATAGATAATAAAATAGAAATCGGACTAAGTACCTGCAAGGGTTAGACAAATGTTGGATCAAATTTTTAAAGCATGCAAAAACCATCCAACCGAATACCATAAATCAAAAACCAAGGTCTTCCAAGACCTTTAAGCAGAGGTTTTCAAAGTCTAAACACCATAGATCATCCCCCCCTTTTTGTCTTTCAACAAAGGGAGGAGGTAAAACAGTCAACGAAAAAAAAATTCACCAAAAGTTTTGAAAACGTTTCCAAAATCCAGCAATGTATCAAGTGGGTGGGATAGGGAGGGGTAGGGTTTAAGCTTCGTCATTCGGAGCATCATCAGTGAGCCTCGTCCACAGTCCTTGCAGCATCTTGGAAATCCCGCTCATCTCCGTCATAAACTCCTTTTGCAGCTCCTTGATATCCAGGCGAACTTCCTCCAAGCCCAGCTCTAGGTTGTCCATGCGTTCATCGAAAGCTGGAGCAGTGGGAAAGGCTTTTGAAGGAGTGGCAAGACTCAAGGTCCCTTGGGGAGACCGAGTGATGCCAATCTTTTCAAGGCCCTTAGAGTCGAACTTACCCATATGACGCAACTGTTCTTCATTTTTGACATCAATTCCAGAAGCTTTGAAGAGAGGGGTCAAAAGGGTAGCAAACGGGAGGGGATAGCCTTTTCTAGCTTTTCTGGCATGAGCCATGGTTCCAAGGATAGTGTTGGCCAGATCAAGGTTAAGGCCATTTAAGATGCGGTAAAGCAGGACCATGGCATTGTCAGTAAGGAGTGAGCCAGAGTTAAGACGGGGTAAGAGGCATCGAACAATGATATTGAAAATTATTTTTGCATCAAGGGTTAGGGATGAGTGGGTGAGTTGCTTTGAGGTGCTGTTGGATGCTTCGGGTAGAAGGTACTTGGCTCAGTCAAGGATGATGCAATTCTCTTTTGAGGGGTGTATTTCAGAGGGTGGAACTAGGGTAGGTAAGCCAAGGAAATCTGCAAAATCATTGGAGTTGAGAGATTCTAACCCCTTTGACAACAGACTCCAAAGACCAACCATTGGTGTCGTTTTTGGCTTTTAGGTTAATGTAAAACAGACGGGTGAGCTGGGGGTAGTAGACAGTTTCAAGGTTGAGAAGGGTCCAGGCTGGGGATTTTTTTAGAAGATCAATGCAGGGTAACTTCAAAGCTTCGAAGAACTCAAAATCCAAAAAATCAGAACAGTTAATCCTACAAGTTCGAAACTCATCTACCCACTTACCAGCAGTCTCAGCATCTTGAAACCAAGAGGAGGGCAAGGATTGATTTACCTGGATATAGGCCGGGGGGTCGGTATTCTTCCTGCGAGCAATTGTCGGAGCAGATCTCTTGACAGGCGCTACAAGAGTCCTGAGGGTGCCCTTCCTGATGCGCTTTGGAGAGGGAGGCTTGGCAACAGCAGGGGCTTTCCGCTTCTTCGGAGACGGGGGAGGAGGAGAAGGAGAGGGAGATTCTTCCTCCTCTTCCTCAGACCCCGAGTCCTCACCGGACCCCGCTTCATCTCCTTCAGCTTCCTCGTCATCCCCAGATCCCTCTTGCTCTTCTTCCTCTTCCTCAGGCTCCTCCTCGGATGGAACCTCCTCGGCTTCGGCTTCCTTCCGAATCCGCTCAGCTTCCTCCTCTGCCAGTTTCCTAGCAAGCTCGGCCTCCTCATCGGCCTTTTTCTTCTTCAGGGCTTCCTCCTCGGCTTCCTTGGCAGTATCTCTTTCCAGAATGGCATCTAGGTCATCTTCCTCCTCTTCCTCGTCCACTTCCTCAGCCAAAATCTTCCTCTTCCCTTTCTGTTTAGCACTGAGAGGCTTCTTAGCAGAGCGCTTTTGAGAGCTCTTGGGAACAATGGCCGTGCTCTCAGCGATGGTGCTCTGGACGACAGTTGGGACAATGGCTTGAGGAGCGGGTTCAGGTGTGGGAGAGGTAGCAGTGGCCTGACGTCCCTTGGGGGTGGCGCCAAGTCTTTTGGGTGTGACAGCTTTCTTGGTTTTGGGTGCCATGGAGGAAATCGGCTAGGGTTTTCTTAGAACAGATTGAGAGGTTGAAGAAGGAGAAGGTGAAGGGGTTTGGATTAGTTCTGAGTTTGTGATGTAATCGGGTACAGGATTGGGTTTAAGTAGAGGGAGTGATGGGACGGGTTTAGAGTTCCAAGGAAAGAAATCATCACATTGCCAAATTGAAAGGTTTCCAATTCAAAATTCAAATGTTCCATTGAAATCGGACTGAATAACCGAAATATCTAGTTCCAAAAATAAAATATCTTTAACGGAAAAATAATTTTGAAATCCGATAAAAAAATATAATTGATTAAATATCTAAAAAGATATTAACCAAAAATATATGATCCGATATAGGTAATCCCCCATTTAGTTCACACACCTTGACATAGTTCTCAAAGGTCTTGACACTAAGAGGAATTTATCTTTCGTAAAGGGAAAGCTCCCCCTACGAAAGTGCATCCTTGTTAAGCATCCCAATCTCTCGTCTTATGAAGGTGAACATGTCCTCTGCCAAAGGCTTAGTGAAAATGTCAGCCCATTGATAATCAGTTGAAATAAACGAAATGGAGACATCACCTTTTTCAACATGATCTCTAATGAAATGATGTCTTACATCAATATGTTTGGTCCTTGAATGCTGAACATGATTCTTAGTGATGGATATGGCACTTGTATTGTCACACTTAATTGGAATACCTTTGAGGTTGATGTCAAGATCTCGCATTTGTTGAGCTATCCAAAGGATTTGGGAGCAACAGGCTCCAGCTGCAATGTATTCGGCTTCTGCTGTGGATAGAGCTACTGAGTTTTGCTTCTTTGAGTGCCAACTGATCAAAGATGCTCCTAAGAATTGGCAACATCCTGATGTGATCTTCTTATCCACCTTATAGCCTGCACAATCTGCATCAGAATATCCAATTAAAGTGAAATCCTTTTGCTTTGGGTACCATAGTCCAAGCTCCTTAGTGCCATTGAGATATCGAAAGATCCTCTTCACAGCCACGAGGTGAGATTCTTTAGGATCAGCTTGAAACCTAGCACACATGCAAACACTAAACATGATGTCAGGTCTACTAGCCGTGAGATATAATAAAGATCCAATCATTCCTCGATACTCCTTTTGATTGACACTTATTCTAGTCTTGTCTTGATCTAGAGACAATGTTGAGCTCATGGGAGTCTTGGCTGCTTTGGATTGATCCATCTTGAACTTCTTCAAGAGATCCTTAGTGTACTTGCTTTGGTTGACAAAGATCCCTTTCTTGGATTGATGAACTTGTAATCCCAAAAAGAAGTTGAGTTCACCCATCAAGCTCATCTCAAATTCACTGCACATGATGTCAGAAAATTCCTTGCACAAAGATGTGTTAGTAGCACCAAATAATATATCATCAACATAGATTTGAATAACCAAAATGTCCTTTCTTGTCGATCAACCCCCTTTAAAATCATTTTCTAAAAGATATTTTGACAAGCGCTCATACCAAGCTCTTGGGGCTTGTTTCAAACCATAAAGCGCTTTGTCAAGTTTATAAACATGATTGGGAAATTCTGAACTTTCAAAACCTGGGGGTTGAGCCACATATACTTCTTCCTCTAAGAAACCGTTGAGAAAAGCACACTTGACATCCATTTGATATAATTTTATGCTCATAAAAGATGCAAATGCTAATAGAATGCGAATAGCTTCAAGCCTGGCTACGGGAGCAAAGGTCTCCTCGTAGTCAATACCTTCCTCTTGATTGTAGCCTTGAGCAAAAAGCCTTGCCTTGTTCCTCACAATCTTACCATTCTCATCTAGCTTGTTTCGAAATACCCATCGTGTGCCAATGACTGATTGATGCTTTGGTCTAGGCTTCAAGGTCCAGACTTTGTTCCTTTCAAATTCGTTAAGCTCACTTTGCCTAGCAATGATCCAGTCTGGCTCCTGAAGTGCCTCATCTACCTTCTTTGGCTCAATAAGAGAAACAAACGCGTGAAAAGCACAAAGATCTTTAAGTTTAGAACGAGTTTGAACACTAGAAGTAGGGTCAGAAATGATATCCTTTAATGAGTGTGATGACGAGTATTTGAATTTCCTTTTGCTAGTCTCAGCTCCTTGATTCGTCACACCAGTAGGATAGACTTGTAGTACATCTGACTCCGTGGTCCTATTAGGTTCAGTTACAACAGTTTCTGACATCTCAACACTGTTGGATTGGACACCAAGGGCTTTGGACGAATCTTCAACACCTTGGGCCAATTCTTCAGTGTTAAGAATCGGTTCCTGCATGTTCCTCTTCTCTGTGTTCTTGGTAGCGGCATCATCACCTTCCTCGTTCTCTTCATGGATGTTAAGATCTATATCTGCAACACTTTCACTCAAAGCACCGTCATTGCATTCATAAAAAATAACATGTATACTTTCTTCAACTACCTGGGTCCTTTTATTGAAGATTCTATAAGCTTTGCTACTCGTGGAATAGCCAAGAAATATACCTTCATCACTACGCGCATCAAATTTCCCAAGGTTATCTTTTCCATTGTTATGAACAAAACAAGTACAGCCAAAGGGTTTAAAATAAGATATAAGAGGTTTGCGGCCTTTGAAAAGTTCATAAGGAGTTTTCTTTAAGATGGAACGAATAAGACAACGATTCAAAATATAGTTAGCTGTGTAAACAGCTTCAGCCCAATAGGTTTTAGGTAATGCATTTTCTAAAAGCATAGTCCTGGCCATATCCTCTAAGGTGCGGTTCTTGCGTTCCACAACCCCGTTTTGTTGAGGTGTCCTAGGAGCAGAAAAGTTATGGGAGATGCCATATTTAGCACAAAACAAATCAAATAGAAGTTGATCAAACTCCCTACCATGATCACTCCGAATTGACACTACGGGCTCGTTTCTTAAAGTTTGTAACTCCTTACAAAGTTTTGAAAACTCAAATAAGGCCTCTGATTTTTCTTTTAAAAATGCAACCCAAGTATATCTAGAAAAATCATCAACAACAACTAGCATGTACTTTTTACCATTGGGAGATTTGACTCGCATAGGACCACATAAATCCATATGTAAAAGTTCAAGGGGTCTAGAAGAACTTACAACCTTTTTGGGTTTGAAAGAGCTATGTGTTTGTTTACCTCGTGTGCATGCATTGCACATGTCAATACCTTTGAAGTCCATCTCAGGTAACCCTCTTACAAGCCCTTTGGACACAAGCTTCTGTAGCGTATGTGGACTCACATGACCGAGTCTCCTGTGCCAGAGCTTTGGATCGTCCATCAAAGCCTTTAGACAGGTTAAGCTTCCTTGTGCCACTTGATCAGCATTTACGGCGTATATGTTGTTGTAACGATATGCAGTCAATATAACTTCACCTGTATCATCTCTGCACACTATACATCTTTTCTTGTTAAATCTGACATTGTTGCCACTATCACATAATTGAGAGACACTAAGCAAATTATACTTTGAACCATTAACAAGATAGACATTTTTAATACTATGGCTGGAATCACTTCCAACACTACCAATACCAACGATGTCACATTTTCCTTTGTCACCAAGAGTGATTATTCCCGTGGATTGCTCTTTTAGATCATGAAAGAGAGAGCTCTTCCCACTCATATGCCTCGAGCATCCACTATCAATAATCCATTTGTGATCTTTCACCTTGGTGATCTCCTGCAAGACAAACATCAACCTTTGTGGCTAGACCAATAAGCAAATTTGGATCCATTGTTGGGGTAAACCATATTTGGTAAAATAGTGCCTTTTGGAACCCAAACTTGTGTTATCCGTTCCTTTCTCAAATGAACAGGAAATGTATTGCGAATAATATATGGATCCTTTCTTCTATAGGGGCAGGTCTCTTTTACATGTCCCTTTCTAGCACAATGGTGACATATAGGAGAGGTTCTGCTTCCTTTTGCCTTTACAAAAGTGGTAATGTGTTGCTTCTTTAAAAACTTTGGATTGTAACCAATACCACTTTTGTTTAGAGAGCTTTGTTGCTCACCCAACATCCTATCGAGAGTACCTTTGGATTTGGTAAAACTTATGAGAGCTGTCTGTTGGTCTTGAATCTTATTATTCAGGGAGATCTTCTTGTTCTCTAAGTCATGATGCTCATTTCTTAGAGAGGAGAGATCTTGCTTGAGTTCAGATTTCTCCGAGTCAAGTGTCTTGACTTTAATGTCAAGACCTGAATAAGAAGCTTCAAGACCTTTGACCCTCATAGACAGATCCCCAATAGTTCTTTCCTGGTCCACAGTTCTCTTAATAAGAATGTTAGTTTGGGCAATAAGCTTCTCTTCATTGGCAATCATATTGGAAAGGAATTCCGATAATACCTCTTTTGGACTTTCCATAAGTTCTCTTACAGTAGCTTCAAGCTTTTCATCGTGGGATCCATCTTCCTGAGGCCATAAGACAAATATTGGCCTTCTCATCATCGGAGTCAGAGTCGGAATCACTCCAAGTTGCCACCATGGCTTTCTTCTTCCATTTGTCACCTTTCTTGGGCTGGCTCTTTGTCTTTTGAGGGCAGTCCTTCACAAGATGATCTGTTTCACCACATTCAAAACAAGACAACGGTTTAGTCTTCTTTTCATACTTGTTGTATTGAGGCTTACCTCGAAATTTTGAAGACTCTGAGCCATCCTTGTTGTTGAATTGCTTCTTCATTTTGATAATTCGAGCAAGGCCTCTTGTGATAAGAGCAAAAGGATCATCCTCATCGTCGTCCTCATCTTCAGAATCAGATCCATCCTTGGGCTCATCCTTTTTAGACTTGAGTGCCAAGTTCTTAGTGCTAGCTGGAAGTTCTCCATCGTCTTCATTAAGGATCATCTCATGCGTGATCAGTTTCCCAAGAAGGTCATCAAGGGGTAGGGTGGTGAGGTCCTGGGCTTCCTCTATAGTTGTTACTTTCGGACCCCATTTCTCTTTTGGGAGGCACCTCAGTATCTTCCTCACTTTCTCAACATTGGTAAAGATCTTGCCAAGAGAGTCAAGGTTGTTGGTGATTTCTGTGAATCGTGTGAACATGGCCTTGATTAACTCATCAGACTTCATCTTGAAGAGCTCATACTTTCTAAGGAAGATGCTGATCTTGGTGTCTTTCACTTGGCTCGTTCCTTCATAGGTGACGACCAATTTGTCCCAAATCTCTTTAGCTGACCTACAAGATGAAATATGGTTAAACTCATCAGTGCTAAGACCACAATAGAGTAAGTTAATAGCCCTGTAGTTTTTGGAGATGGTTTCAAGATCTGCTTGGTTGTATTCAGACTCCTTCTTTGCAACTTTGGTATCATTTGGTCCATCTTTCTCTGGAATCTTCGGACCATTCTCTATAATGTTCCAAAGCTCTAGATCTTGGTCTATGATGAACATCTTCATCAAAGATCTCCAGTGGACAAAATTGTTTCCTACAAAGAGTGGCGGTCTGCTTGTGGACCTTCCCTGTGCAAATCCTCCGCTTGCTTCACCAGACATGATCGAAAACTCACAAGATTGTTAGATAAAAAACAGTGAGTAAAGCTCTGATACCAATTGAAGGTTCGATAATGCAAAACAATGTAATATAGAAGTACTCTAGAAGGGGGGGTTGAATAGAGTATGCCCGTTTTTCGCAGAAAGTCTCAAGACTTTTGGAGCTCGTATAAAACCCTTTGAGATAAACCTGAATCACAAAGTTAGACAATCGAACCAAGTGCGGAAATAAGGTAAAGCAATAAGTAAATGACACGAGTAATTGTTTACGAGGTTCGGCACGAACTTGGCCTACGTCCCCGCCTAGGGTTCTTCCACAACCCTAGGATTCAAAAGGCTTTATTGATTCGCTTAGCTTAGGATCCTAATAGCTCACCGAGAAGCCTCTCTCCTATACAATTGCAATCTAGTCAACTCACGTTCCCTTGGAGTCCTAGACCAATCTAGAAGAGCCCCACCTTTCTCAGCTATCTAGTACAATCCTCTTACTCTCACAAATCAATAGCCTAGTGCAACTTCCCGAGTTACAAACTCTCGAGTAACACTATAAATGAATATATCCTATAAGCTCACAGTGACTCTCAAAGGCTTTGAAATAAACAACAAACTCTTGAGCGCTTAGCAGAGAGACACTTTGGAAGACAGATCTCGCTTGAATGAATGAAAGCTCGTGTAGCACTTATATCTTATGTCTTCTACTTCCTTTCCTTTATAGAAGTAATGTGGAGCATGAGGTTCTTCGACGCCAGATCTTCAACAACAGCTAGTAAAGATCATGGCGCGCCCGGATCTTCTATTTTAGGACACTTCGAAGACATGATCTTCTTTGAATTGGATCTCCTCAATATGCACCACAAGGAAAGATATAATCTCGAAATACTTCCTGAAAGATTAGTCATACATATATATATAATATAAAGGAAGTATATAATAAGATTAAATAATATACGGACTTATAAAACAGGTTTTGTATTTCATCAACTGTTAATGCTCCAAGGCCTTTGACACAAACATCCTGTCAAAGCCTTTGAAACATTTATTCCGATTTTCATCAAGCGAGGGAGTTATCACTGTATATATAGCCACGGATATGATCGTAGCTAAATTCGTGGCTAATATGAATGTACTCATTAATAAATAGGGAGATCTATTCATGAGTGGGCTTCCTTATTGTTTGGGCTTTTCTTTGACCAACACTAATGAGCTTGACTCCTTTTGAGCTTTGACCATCATCATTGTTGGGCTTGACCACATCACTAATGTCAAATTTCTTAATTTTTAATTTTTTTGGTAAAATTTCCTTTAATTTTTTGCAATTGAATTACTTCAACTCGGTCGAGTTGCTATGTAAAATTAACCACGGATTCAACAACAGATAGTTTTATGGCCTAATTTACGTCCTCATTAGCCATAGATCTTCCGATATTGCCTATGTTAGTGGCTATGAGCTTCGAATTAAGGTTAGGAATGCCATTTTGTCCCCTTTTCTTAGCCATTGAGTTAGTCACAGATATATGTCGTGGCCTAATTAGCTTCCAAATTAGCAACAAGTGTACTAATAGTGGCTAAATTCATGGCTAGGTGCCACCTGAGTTCCAATTTGTAGCCACGGAAATTTCTATTGTGGCTAATATCGTGGCTAAGGCCATGAATTTAGCTATGACATTCATGATCGTGGTTAAAAGTCGCGACATTCTAGACGCGAATTTATGTCATCAGCCCCAACCACGGATTTAGCCACGGAAATCTTCACTCAATGCTTATTTAGCGACGACATGTTAGATCGTGGCTACGTTCGTAGCTATTAGCCACGAATTCGGCCACAACCATATGACGTTGCTAAAAGGTCCATAGCTATTTCCTTTTTTTTTGGTAGTGTAAAATATGTGTTGAAAATAAATTTAAACATTTTATATTTTAAATCGAAGAGAGTAAAAGAAAGATGAATAGACCAGTTAATATGGATTTTGTGATACTCTCACAAATGTGAGATTAGTAATGGTAAAACAATAATGTTTTAAATACTTTTTTCGTGGTACAACTTCCAAACCACTATGATTAATCATACTATGATTAATCAATCTTCGATAGACATAGAATCGATTCATTAGTACATTTTTCGTGGTTTCGTTTTGCCAAATACACGGTGGGTTCATCGACTTTCGGTGTCGACAAACTTTTTTTGCTTAAAAAAAGTTTGTTGATATGGAAAACTGATGTCGGCAAAATAATTGACTACTTTACCAATACTGATTTTCCGTGTCGACAAACTTTTTCCATGCAAAAAATGCTTATCGACACCAGAAGCTAGTGAATGACCTTTCATTTGACGAAAATTGTGTAATAAAACCCTAATATTGTTGCATTTTATCTATTGCCACAAATTTCGAATTTATGGGTGGTTTTTTTCATGACAAAGGAATCCGCATTTATATTGGTCATTTCGATCTTTCGATTCATAAGTGCAACTTAATTTGTTTCAGTCCAATAACTTGAACATACACTCTATTCCATGAACTTTCATTATTAATACCAACAATGATGAGGAGCCTCATGATTCAATTTTCATATAAGGTGCGGTCATGAATTCACAATACTACGGATGAGCTAAGAGAGTAATAAAAGCAAACTACAATATTATTATGAATAAATTTGCTCCAAAGTCCGTTTAACCGGCTCTAATTAAAAAAATGTCCATAAGCCTAGTTTATTTTACAAAAAGTCCATCCCGTTTTTCCGATGATGGTTGTTCTGAGATTTCTATCCCTCTTGGTCTCTCGCTTTGTATTACCGCCACCTTTGAGGAGACTTCGATTTTCTCCCATCAGCATCAGTGGCCATCAAATTTGGTGATTTGGTTCGAGGAATTTGATTTTCTTCCATCAGACGGTCGAGTAAAACATCTAAAGGTTGCAGATGGGAGACAAAGAGGCTGGAGTTGATGGCGATTTAGAGTGTTCGAGGTGCCTTTCCGTTGCTGTATTCAATTCATCCTCCCTATTTCGTGTCCCTTTCTTCTTCTTCTTCTTCTTCTTCTTCTTCTTCTTCTTCTTCTTGATTCGGATTCAAATCGACCGAGTTCATATCCGTATTGACATTCGGGGATCCTCTATATCCTCCTGGATGCTGTTGGTGGGGACGAATCTATTGATCAGTTCAACCAAGGGAAAACCCTCAAGAACACTCAGTAGAAAAAAGGAGAGAATAAGCAGAACTCCTAAACTCATAGAATTTTATTACTTTGTAAAACAACTTGCCCTAAGGAGCATTACATGTATTTATAGAGTGATAGCTGAACGGGGAGAGGAGAGGGAGTTAGTTACAATCAATCCAACAAACTAATGAGCTACACACATCACTCCCCTTCAAGTTAAGAGTTTTGAAACATATTAATAACGCCTAACTTGATCATCATCTTGTCATATATCTCCTGATTTATAGTTTTGGTGAATATGTCATCTGGCTGTTCTTTTGTTGAGATGTAACTCAGAGTTATCTCACCTTTCAAAGCTTTGTTTCTGACTATGTGAGAATCTCCTTCTATGTGCTTGGTTCTTTCGTGAAATACTGGGTTCCTTGCAATATGTAGAGCAGATTGATTATCACAGTGCAAGGGAACAGATTTCACAGTGACTCCCACGTCTTGTAGCAGCTTCACAAGCCAAGTTATTTCACAGCAAGCCATTGCCATTGCTCTGTATTCAGCTTCAGCTGTAGACATAGCCACATAGGATTGCTTCTTGGTTCTCCAAGAGATTAAAGGCTTTCCCAATAGAACACAGAATCTAGTTAAAGACTTCCTGGTCATAGGGCAGCTTTGTCAATCTGCATCACAAAATGCTCTAATCTGTAAATCTGAGCTTGCATAAAGTAGAAGTCCTTGTCCTGGTGCTTTCTTCAAGTACCTCAACACATGCTTAGCAGCTTGCCAGTGTTCATTGCTTGGTGAATGCATGAACTGGCTTAACATCTGGACAGCATAGCATATATCAGGCCTTGTGATGGTCAAATAGATCAACTTTCCAACTAACCTCCTATAAGCTATTTGATCCACCTCTTCTCATCCTTCCAGGCTTAGCTTGACTCTTGGATCCAAATGAGTTGCTACTGGTTTAGCATCTGTCATGCATGTCTCAGCTAACAACTCCAAGGCATACTTTCTTTGATTAAAAAATATACCTTTTTCACTTCTGTCTATCTCAATTCCTAGGAAGTACCTTATCTCTCCTAGCTCTTTCATTTGGAAATGCTTATGCAAGTGAGCCTTGAGACTGCATATCTCAGCTTCATCATTTCCTGTAATAATCATATCATCCACATATACTAGTAGAGTTGTAACCTTGCTTCCATCTTTCTTCACAAACAATGAATGATCAGCCTCAGATTGGTTATATCCAGCAACCATTACCAACTCTGAAAACTTAGCAAACCATTGCCTAGGAGCCTGTTTTAATCCATATAAGGATTTTTGAAGTTTACACACAACATCTTGCTCAACCTAATGCTTCATATTCCTATACTCCCCCTGAACAGAAGGCTGCATTGACTTAAGATCATAGTATGCAGGAGGTAATTCCATGTATACCTCTTCTTCTAAGTCTCCATGCAAGAATGCATTAGTAACATCTAGCTGAGATATATGCCAACAATTCATAGCAGCAACAGCTAGAAGCGTTCGAACTGAGATCATTTTTTCAACTGGTGCAAATGTCTCACAATAGTCAATACCTTCCACCTGACTGAACCCACGAGCAACTAGTCTGGCCTTGTTTCTGTCAAGGGTGCCATTAGCCTTCAATTTGCCACTGATGAGTAGGCCTAAGAACCACACACCAAGTTGCAGTCCTCCCAAGAGCATCCAACTCTATGATTACAGCTTGACACCATTCTTTGTGTTGTAGAGCCTCCCTTAAATAAGAAGGTTCAAACAGTGGTGCACTATTTACTATGAAAGTATTGTAAGAAGCTGGACAAGAGGCATAAGAAATAAAATTTGACATAGGGTATGGAGAAGTGACCTTACTGCAGGAAGCAGACATTGCAGATGGAGATCCATAATGGACTGTACACACATAGTCCTGTAACCAGGTGAGTGGTTTAGTGGTTCTTGTAGAGTGTCTGATAGGTGGGGGAGAGGGATCTGGAGGAGCTGGTGTTGTAATCACATCAAAAGATGGAGGCACAGGTGAGGGAGAATAGTCAGCCAGAGATTCAGTAGGGGATGAGGGGTCAAGAGAAAGGAGGTCGTGATCTGTAAGTGTGTCAATAGGCATAAAAGGACAATCATCCACAACCTCTGGCTAAGAGGAGGTGATATACCTTTGTGATGAGGGGTTATCAAGGTTAGAATTTGGACTATTAGCTGCAAAAGGAAAAAAATCTTCTACAAACTTAACATCTCTACTAATGTGACATTTTTTAGTTTTTAGATTGTAGACCTTGTAGCCTTTAAAACCAGATAACCCAAGAAAACACATGGTTTAGCTCTAGTATCAAACTTCTTGTTGTTTTGAAATCCAGTGGACATGTAACACAAACAACCAAAAACTCTTATAATGGAGTAATCAGATTGTTGTTTAAACAAAATCTCATAAGGTGATTTATTTCCCAACAAGGGGATAGGTAATCTGTTTATGAGGTATGTTCCAGTGAGAATGCACTCACCCAAGAATTTAATGGGCAAAGAGGAGTGAAATCTGAGAGCACTGGCAGTTTCTAAAACATATCTATGTTTTCTTTCTACCCTACCATTTTGTTGGGGAGTAGCAGTGCATGAGCTCTCATGAAGAATGCCCTTAGATGTAAGAAAATTTCTCAAATCATTATTAAAAAACTCAGTACCCAGATCTGTTCTCAGAGTCTTCACTTTTGCTTCAAATTGATTTTCAATTTTGATTATGAAAACCTTTAACACAGTGGGTGTTTCAGATTTTTGAGAAGAACGTGTGCCCACACACATCTACTGTTGTCATCTACAATGGTAAGGAAATATTTTTTTCCATTGTAGGTAGATGTGTCATAGGGTCCCCACAAGTCACAATGTACAAGTTCAAAAATGTGCTTAGCATGAGAGTTACTTTTGTAGAAGACATTCCTTGTTTGCTTAGCTAAAGGACAAACTGAACATGTAAGATCAGAGGATTTATTCATATCATGGGCAATGGTAGAAACATGTAAAAGTTTGTCAAATGGGGCATGGCCTACTCTGAGATGCCAAAGAGCATTAGAATCAGACTTACAAAATGATTTAGGCAAAAACATAGGTAACATAGGAGAGGTAGCACAAAATTGAGCATAGGTTTTCTCAATGCTTTGAGATTCTTTTATAAGAGAGGGGATCTCTGGTTCAGACACCAAGTGATACAGTCCATCAATGTCTCTACCAGCTGCAATGTTCTTCTTCCTTGCTGGGTCCTGAATGAGACACGTAAGAGGTCTGAGATTCATATGAAAGTGCATTGTGCGAACTAGAGTGGTTAAGGAGACTAGATTGAGTTTGAAATCAGGAATGTAAAGCATATTTGTCAGGGTTAAGGAAACCAGAGTGGTTAAGGAGACTAGATTGAGTTTGAAATCAGGAATGTAAAGCGCATTTGTCAGGGTTAAGGAAGGTGTTAAGTAAACATTACCAGAGTGAGTAATGTTACTAGTATGACCATCAGGGAAATGAATCTTTGAAGGAGGTGTCATGGGAACAACATTTGTGAGACAGGTCAGATCACAAGTCATATGATAGTTTGCACCACTATCTAATAACCAACTGTTTGTAAGAGGAGAAACTACACCACAAAAAAGAGTGATAACTCCACTCCCTTGATGAAAATCGGAATACGTTTCAAAGGCCTTGACAGTCTGTTTGTGTCAAAGGTTTTGAAACTATAGTTGTGTTGATGAAACACAAAACCTGTTTGTCTATAATATATGCTCGAATAATATTATATGTTATTATATGCTTCCAGATATTATTATATATTCACTAACTTTTCAGGAAGCTTTTTTGAATTATATATCCTTCCTTAAGCACTCAAAGCTGAGAAGAATCAAATCGTGATCATGGCTTCAGAAGTTTCCAAAGATAGAAGATTGTGAAGAATCCATCTTAGGCCATGATCTGCTATAGTCGTTGGTGGAGATCCTTGGTGTCAATTTGTTCTCTATAAAGAAAAGGAAAAAGAGAAGACATCTACACATTTCGTTGAACACAAGCATTCATACACTCAAGCCCTCAAGTGAGATCTGTCTTCTTCGCGTGCTCTCTGCTAGTTCTTAAGAGTCTGTTATTTCATTTCAAAGCATTTGAGAGTTACACAGTGAGCTTATAGGATATATTTCGTGATAGTGTTATACTCGAGAGTTTGTAACTCAGGAAGTGGACACTAGGCGATTGATTCACTAAATGTAAGAGGATTGTACTAGATAGCATAGAGAGGTGGGGCTCTTCTAGATTGGTCTAGGACTCCAAGGGAACGTGAGTTGACTAGATTGCAATTGTATAGGAGAGAGGCTTCTCGGTGAGCTATTAGGATCCTAAGTCTTGTGAATCAATAAAAGCCGGTTAAATCCTAGGGTTGTGGAAGAATCCTAGGGTTGTTTAACTTTGTGATTCAGGTTTTCAGAGAAAAGACTAAGTCTAATCTCAAAGGGTTTTGCACGAGCTTCAAAAGTCTTGAGACTATCTGCGAAAAACCGGCATACTCTATTCAACCCCCCTTCTAGAGTATCTTTATATTACTTTGTTTTACATTATCGAACCTTCAAAGAGTACCTGCTATGACCACATCATGTTGTTTTTCTTGTTGAGCTTGAGTCATGATGTTGAGCAAAGACACCATCACCCTTTGCTGATCTGCAGAGAGGCTTTGCAACACATTTGAGTCACCTGCTTTATCAGTTATTGCATTCGCCCTGTAATTTGTGTTGTTGGTGCCATTTTTCTTGCTCTCACCACTACTCTTGGGCACTTGAGGCTTGTATTTGCTCTTCGAATGCCAGCTAGGATAACTAATCACCTCCCAACATCTCTCAAATGGATGGTTTCCTTCACAATGGACACATTTCTTTTTCTTTACTTGTTCACCAGCATCTTTCTTACTAAACAGTGTTGTGATATCAGGTGCTTTAGCAGGTACCTCTGCTGGTTTCTTGGAGCTTGACTCATCTTGAATCAATAGAGAGAGCACATAACTGACGGTAGGGAGTGGAGAATACAGAAGAAACTGCCTTCTTGCAGCTTCGTTTTTGTCACTCAGCCCCATGAGAAACTTCACAAGCTTCTCTTCATTCTCAGCAGCTTCAATCCTCACATTCAGGTTACATTCGTACTTGCCACAAGTGAACCGTATTAGAGGGCTCAGACCAGCTAGTTGTTGCCACGCACCTTTAAGTTTCGTGAAGTACTCTGTGATTCCCAAGCTTTTCTGCTCACAATCTTGCAACTCTTTTTTTCTCTGAAACAGCATCGGACCATTTTTCTGTCCAAAACTTTCATAGAGATCATCCCACATTTGTTTCGTTGTATCATATTCATCCAAAGTTGCATAGATATCCTTGGACACAGAATTCAAGATCCAAGAACAAACCATGTCATTGAATCTATTCCATATAGCAGAATTTTCAGATGTTTCAACAATAGATCCTTCAACAAATCCTAGTTTGTTTTTCACAGACATTCCCTTCATCATCGCTTTCTTCCATCTCCGAAAATTTTCTCCAGTTAATTGAATGGAAGTAAGTGACAAACCTGAATTATCAGATGGATGGATGAACAATGGATTCTGAAGATCCATAGCAGTGATCATCTCTCCTCTTCGTCTTCGCTCTGATGAATTTGATCCTTGTTGTTGGCCTCCATTGACGTCTGCGATTGAGCTTAGAGACACCTCAAATTGCAGTAGAGCTACGACACCAAGAGATTACCAATTGAACACAGAGATCGGCGCGAAAATTGAACGAAAATAGAAAAGAAAACTCGATTGAATGATCTTGGCTCTGATACCATATTGATCAGTTCAACCTAGGGAAAACCCTCAAGAACACTCAGTAGAAAAAGGGGAGAATAAGCAGAACTCCCAAACTCATAGAATTTTATTACTTTGTAAAACAACTTGCTCTAAGGAGCATTACATGTATTTATAGAGTGATAGCTGAGCGGGAAGAGGAGAGGGAGTTAGTTACAACCAATCCAACAAACTAATGAGCTAAACACATCAGAATCCTCCCTCGCTTGATCATCTTGGTGATGGAGTCGACCAGATCCGGCGAAGAGGAGACCGAATTGAAAGCTGCTATGGTGGATAGTGGCTATAACTGAGACTACTTGTCGAAGAGCTCCGGCGTTGTAGAAGCTGGCAGCTGACAACGATTTCATTAGAGAACGACGTCGGCCCTAATTTGTTTCCTGGGCGGCGCCGCCTTGTTTGCTGTCAAAATCCATCTCTACTACTGGAGTATGGCGCCTCAACAGGCTAGGATAAAAAAGATGTCATTGATGGTTGCTGCTCGATCAAGGAGGCATTGATCAAGGAGGTGTTCCTTCCACATTATTGTTGTTCGGAGCTCGTTGCTCGATCAAGGATGCGTTGATCTAAGCTTACTGTCATGGTTGTTATCAGCAACTTCCTGACCTTCTGCTTGCTCATATGACAGTTTTGCTTGTTCACAATCACTTCAAAGCACGAGCTTGTCAATTTTGATACATTATACTGCCTTGCTGTATTTTATTATTAATTTTCATTTTGTTTGCCTTTGGAAGAATATGAATTTGAGTTTTAATGTGTGGAAGAATATGAATTGAGTTCAAAGCACGAGCCTCTAGACTGTGTTTAATATTTGGAAAATCATAGCCTTATGGAGTTTGAGTTTTAAATTGTGGTGTAGCATCATGAGTTTGTGTTTAATACTTGGCCCAAGATCTGCTTATCTTAGGTGGCGAGGAGGAGGCTATTGATTAAGGATTCCTTCATTGTGATGAACTTAATTGCTGCTGAATTAAGCTTCTTCAATTCTTTTTAACACAATAGATGGTGATGTTGATATCTATGTTACTTCAAACATGAATGTAAATTTCTCATTAGTAATTTTAATTAATTTGTTGTCAGCATTAACGGTATCAACAACGTCAGCGACATATGATATGAAATTCTTTGGTAATATTAATTAGAAAGTAATTTGTTGTCAGCACATCCATAGTAGATATGTTTTTTGCAATAACCATGTCAGCAATAACTTCGATGACAATAATCGTGTCAGTAATAACCGTGTTAGCAATAGCCATATCAGCAATTTCGGCGTTAGCAACTTCAGTGTCAGCAACATTGGTGTCAGTAACTTCGACGTCAACAACTCCGGTGTCAGCAACTTCGGTTTCTGCAAATGGGAAACGGCAATCCAAACTACGTCGAGGAAACGACAATATGAATTATATGTTCATTTAAAGGTCTAAATAAGAGCAATAAACATATCACCACGTGATACACATTGAATGCATCATTAAAGCTACAAATTAAAATGTTCAATACCGTGATAAACAATGTCCTTACTCCTTAAAAGAAATCAATACAAATATGTCCAATATATTAAATGTCTTACAAACCAACAAAATAAAGATTTAGTTTTAAAATAACAACATAATCAAGAACAACACAAAGTAATCAATCCAACATACGTCAAGATGTTGAATTATATACCCACGAGAGGCATCATTAGCGATAGATCTGCAATCCCTTTTAATAGGGATCTTTGTACCATTATCCGTCAGGATGATCCCGAAGCACGTTTACATGTTTTGTAATAGCTCCGAATGTTTGCATATTGTAAAAAAAAAAAGGTAATCAATCCAACAGTAATCTTCTACTTAGGTAACTCTTCTTTAAGTTCTGGCTTATCAAGAGAAAGTTCTATAAGTGAGGGTTTACCGAAGAGAGCTTCAAGGGAGAGAACACTTAACAAGTGAGAGGAGGGAGGACAGAAAATGGAGGAGAAGTGGGCGACAAGAATAGAAGGAAACGGGAGTTTCAGACGGGGGGAAGGGAAGGTATGATTTAGGGTTTGATTTTTTTTAACTATAAAATTAGTGGAAACGCCATCTGGCAAGTCAAAATCGTTTCTGACCAAACGAAAACGGTCAAAGTTTCTGACTTTTTTGGTCAACGAAACGGTTAAAGTTTCTGACCTCTCAGAAATGTTTCTGAGGTGTTTCCCCAAAGTTTCAGGGTTTCTTCATATGCAGAAATGCGAAACTGCTATGAAATGGAGTTTCGGGGTATCATAGGAGAAAATCACCTCCCCTTTCTCATCTCGTGCAACACGTCCAATTCCGCAGCCCTTGCTTGCCTCCACAACTGCATCAATATTGATCTTTATGAATCCCCTCGGTGGTCTCTCCCACTTTACCACCTCTAGCACTGCACTAGACGGCCTCTGAGAGCCTATCTCCCTAGCCCGATTATACTCCTCCACTCGCTGCGCTACTTGATTAACCAACATTTTTGGTTCCACGGCCATCGACTCAAAGATTCTACTGTTTCGCGCCCTCCAAATCGCTTCTATGGTGTGCACCCATATTTGTATCGAGTCTCTGTCCCCCGTATCGAGAGCCCAGCCAAAAGCTTCAAACAAATTTGGTGCCCTCTGCTTGTGGGTCTTCCACCTCGGGACCAGCTTCCACACATCCTGTGCAATTTTATAGGGGAAGAGGATATGCATTTGGTGTCGTGTATTTTTTTTCCCTATATTTTTAGCAGCTGAATTATCAGTAGTTGGACCTTGGAAGAACTATGCATGATCTATGGTTATATGGACTTAGAAACACTCTAGACTAAAAATGGGGCTTCAAATTTGTTTGATGTGTTAATGCTATTGCGGGAGCTACTACCGTTGCACTGCAGCTGCATGTAATGTGAAGATGAGGGTGGAGAGATGCTTCAATGACCCCTTCTCTGTGATCACCATCTATGAAGGCCAACACATCCACCCTAGCGCGGTTACCGCCCCCGGAGGTGGCGCATTTCTCATCGGACTCCTCCCCGATACCGCCTTCTCTTGTAGTGGAGCTACCGTCTCGGGGCTCTTCAACTTGCCTATTCAAATGGGTGTTAATACTACTTGCCATTTCTCTAGCTACCCATCTCATGTTAACAATGTCATTGGATCCTTGCCCACTTTGAATGTGAACCAAATTACTTGCAATCCAACTAGTGGTGCTGCTTTACTAAGAGAATGGACTTCTCTAAGACATTGTGCATTCTCGTGTGAGAAAATGAAGATGGACAAGGTATAGGTGAAGCTAAATGAAGAAGATGATGATATATGATGAATGACTAGCTTAAGGTTCTCTCAATTTTTTCTTTGATATCTTTGTATATTAATATTGTTAAAGTACTCCAATTTGATCTAACTAGTAGTGTCTTTTTTATTAGTAGCTAGAGGTGCGTTTGTGTAATTTGATCTTCTTATGCAGATTCATTCTCAAGGGGCCTAAGATAAGGTACGACGTGTTTTGCACGTTGATACAAACTAATAAGATTTTATAGGGGCAACTGATATGACAAAGTTTTATATGTCAAGCACACCTCATATGCTATCAATTGTAAAAAACTGTTATCAACAAACAATTTCATTACAAATGATTGAAATCAATGAGGTGTAATCACAAATGTCATCAATGAGTAAAAGTCATCAATAAAAGATGACATCAATCAAGTTTAATCATATTTTATGCTCTTGTGTCATCAATGAATAAAAAAGGAATAAACATGTCATCACAAGTAATTGCATCAATGAAGTGTAATCACAAACGTGTCATCAGTGAATAAAAGTGATATCAATGAAAATATATCGATATACAATTGCTTAAATTATATATAAAAAAAAAGTGGCGTCAAACTATTTGATTAAACAAGTGGCATCAACTAATTACATTAGAAAAATGGCATCAAAAGACTACTTTGAAAACGTTGCATCACTTTAAAGAAAAAAATGTCACCAAAACACTACTTTGAAAAAATATGGCATCACGATAAAAAAATATCATCAAAAAATTGACATAAAAAAAGTGTCACCAGTAGTCAACAATAAAAAAAAATGGCATCAATGGTCAACGTGGCATCACAGTAAACAAAAAAGGGAAAATTGCAAAAAATAACACGAACTTTATGGGTGGTTGCGTTAGGTGGCACCAACTTTCAAAAATTTTATAATAATCACCAACTTTGAAGGGTGGTTGTGGTTACAAAAATATTATATTTTTCCATAGTTTTTTCAAACCCACTCACAATTTTCTTCTTAAGAAAAAAAAAAAATTTCATGTTTATAAACTCAATTTCAATTTTTCAAAAAACACCAATTTAAAAAAAATATAATTGTGATATTAATTGGTATCTTTTTAAGACACCCATTTTTCATTTTAAAGACATTACTTATTATTTTTTTGAAAAAAACTGAGTTTATGGAGAAAATAAAATTAGTTCTTTTTTTAACCAGGTGTAAATAATGAGTGTATTCTTTCAAGAAAAAATGGGAAAAGTAGTGATTATAAAATAAATTATATTTTTTAAAATTAAAAATGAAAATGGATTGTTTTAAAAAAATGAAAAATGGGCATTTTTTTAAATTGAAAATTGGATGATTTTTTTTTCTACCAAAAATGTTAATAAGAGGTGATATTTCACAAAAAAAAATAGATGTGCCACTTATTGCAACCAGAACCAAAGTTGGTGATTATTTTTAAAATTTTGAAAGTTGGTGCCACCTAACCCAACCACCCTTAAAGTTCATGTTATTTTTCACAATTTGCCCAACAAAAAATGTCATTAAAGTTTGAAAAAAAATGGCATTTAAAAAGTGTCATCAAACTATTTCATTAGAAATATGGCATCAAAACGAAAATAAAATGTAATAAAAAAATTACATCAAAATGGTAAAAAAATAACATCATAAAAATGTCACCCTAAAAAAACCGAATAAGTTGGTCAATGTTGACCGGTCAACGGTCAATGGTCAACCGTTGACCGGTCAATGGTCAACCGTTGATCGGTCAGCGGTCAAACAGTTGATCATTGACCACTAGTACTCTATTTGGATGGGTCTATCTCAATTCTCATCTAATTTAATTTTGGAGATGGCTAATTAACTAATTATATTTTCATAGGTGACTAGTTACCTAAATCACACATTTTTTTTAAATGAAAAAATAAAACACCAAAAAGATCAAAAGCTTGCCCCATAACATGAATGGGCTTTCAATGTGCGGTGGTTGCAACGGTTGTGTTGTGTGGTTTCTAACGTGGGCCTGATTGTCATTTATGGCTTACGAAAGCAAGCCCACCTCAACAGGGCTTTACGTTTATTGAGGGCCCATTTCACTATTCAAACTCCTCCTTTTCTACCAATCACACAAATAGATCGAGTAGCTCGTGCGTTCATCCCGGCTGAAACTTCCTCTATGCTTAATTAAACATAAAAAATAGCACAATTGGGAAAATATCTGTTAGAAATATCTTATATATAGATGAGGACGGGTGGGAATAGGACGGGACGGGATTGGGTTAATCCCGCGTCCCGTTCCTCGTGTTTTTTGCGGGACGGAATCGAGACGGGATGGAATTTGTCCCTCGTAAAAAAATTAAAACAACAACAACAACCCAGATAATCCCATATTTAAGTGGGGTCTGGGGGACAGAATGTACACACTCTTTCTCCGAACAAGTCGAGAGAGTGTTTCCGATAAACCCAGAACAAGAGAGCAAGTATAACCACATGGAAACGGGCCAAATAAAGAGTAAAAGAGATAAAAACGAGGCAGGCAACAATCAGAGACACTAAGACACAAGCTTGTATCCCATAACTCTAAACATCAGCAGTCCGAATGCACCACCTCCAGTGGTCTCTATCCAACGTCATGTCTTCCGAGAGATTCAGAAGATTGAGGTCCTGTTGGATGACCTCCACCCAGCTCTTCCTAGGTCTACCTCTCCCCCTGCGAGTAACTCCAAGGTCTAAGTTCTCACACCTACGAACTGGCGTCGATGAAGATCTCCTACGAACGTGCCCAAAAACCGCACTCTAGACTCCGATTAGTTTGTCCACAATTTTCGCAACTTCTGATTTTGTCAAGTCTAGTGAGCCCACTCATCCAGTGCAACATTCTCATCTCAGCCACTGATAACTTCTGTTCTTGAGCTTTAGTAATTGGCTAGCACTCAGAGTCATACAATAGGGTCGGTCTAACAGCCACCTTTTATTCGTACCCACTCCTAGATGAGGTAGTTACAAGTTTACAACAATTCTTGGAGACCAAGTTTAGAAATATAAAGATATATACATATATAGACGATAGATTTTATCGACATCTTCTATCCTAATAAAACAATAATGTTGTATAACATGTCGTTCTACCTCATTCATAATAACTAGCAAGTCGGGATTGATCATGTTCCTCGACAGGCCAACGCTACTGTTGATTCTCTAGGGAATTGACTATCAGTTTATCATGATTGTATTTGATCTTTCCATAAACGGCTCTTATTTTTACCCAAATGTTGAGATCAGATCGATCACAAAGGCTCTTATGTTAAGTAGTGGTCAAATGCTATGGCCTTTCGGGCGACGGACCGAAGTCGTCGCCTGAAAGGTGTTTTTCGCCCTCTGACAACTCAGGCAACGAACTTCCGTCGCCTGAGTTGTGGTCGGGTGACTTTCATCCTTCCACCATTCAGTCGACGACCATCTGTATGTTCGTCGGCGGAGTTAACTCAGGCGACGGAAAAAGTGTTCGTCGACTGATGATGTTGTCAGAGGCCAAGGGCCATCCAGGCCCGCCCATTAAGACTCAGGCGACGAGTTTAGTGTCATAAGTTCGTCGCCTGAGTCGGTCCATAGGGCTATGAAAGCATCCAGGCGACGGACTTTTTTCTTTATGTGTCGTCGCCTAGATAGTTTCAGGAGACGGAAATAGAATTATTTTGTCTCCTGAGTGTAGTCTAAGGATGCATTCTCAGTTGTACGTCCGTAGCTGGAGTGTTCAGGAGACGAAATTTTATATAAGTTCGTCGCCTGAGTCGGTCCATAGGGCTATGAAAGCATCCAGGCGACGAACTTTTTTCTTTTTGTGTCGTCGCCTAGATAGTGTCAGGAGACGAAAATAGAATTATTTTGTCTCCTGAGTGTAGTCTAAGGATGCATTCTCAGTTGTATGTCCGTAGCTGGAGTGTTCAGGAGACGAAATTTTATATAAGTCCGTCGCCTGAGTAGGTTTAATTTTTTTTTTTTTTTAGTAATAAGACAATGTAAGGTTGTTTGTTCGTCGCTTGAATTGTTTTGATTTTTAAAAAATAAAATTTAATAGGGCAGGTGCCCCCTGTTCGAATGTACCTTATAGCACATGTTGTGCTCCTGTCCTAAACTCTATAAACAACAACACACACAACACAAACAACAACACACAAGCACAAGCAATTCATTCCATCACATTAAAAACCTTGTAATCCAACCTAAACCTTGTCCAACATACCAAAAGTATGTGACAAATATCCATCTTGAGCAACTTCACAAAAAACTTCAAAAAAAACTTCACAAAAAGTATACACAAATACTACAAATTCCATCCAACACAAGTTCTAAATGTTTCTCCAGAAAACCAAAGCCAAGTTTTAGTTAGAGGGATATGAGGAGGGCGTCCTTACCTAGCTATTTCGGCTGGGGGGAGGGCTGACTGTCTGTTGGATGACCAGCTGAGTTGGTGGAGGGCTGAGGAGAAGCTGTGGCTGAAGGGACAGCCTGAGGACACACTACGGAGGTGACGGATGGTTGTGAGTTGGCCTGACCACTTAGCATGCCCATCATGAGCCTCTTGATGCTGGCCATACGCTCCTCCAGCTGCTCATTCTTGGTCTCGGTTAGGGTGGTTTTCTCACGCAGCCTTTCAATTTCAGCCTTCGCCTCCTCCAGCTCCTTGTCCCTCTCTGCAGCCCTTACTGCCCATGGACCCCCTCTTTTCTTTGCAGGCCGCTCTCCAGCTGCACCCATTCCTTTTAAAAAAAGATTGAAAACATAATAAGTAAAATCAGTGGGATTGAACACATAATAAGAGCTGTAAGTAGAAAAAGATTGAAAACATAAGTAAAATATTGTTATGAACTATAAGTAAAATCAGTAATGGAAATTGTAAAACATAAATAAAATCTTGTTATGAAAACAAGATTGAAAACGTAAGTAAAATCTTGTAATGGAAATTGTAAAATAAAAAATTCAAACATAAGTAAAATCTTGATATGAATTATAACAAGTAAAATATTTTTATGAACTTCTGAAAATTGTAAAACAATAATAAAATAAGTGGGATTGAACTATACCTCGAACTTCTGTTCCTTTTCTTTCCCCAAAGCAATCCAAGATGATCTGTGTTTGTTCTTTGACAGAGAGGGGTGGTATTTGTTGGGTCTTCTGCTCCTTCTCCAACAGTGCAGACTTCATCAAGACGACGTTTCAATTTGGCCTACAAACACAGAAATTTATAAGTAAAATGAATATATATATATATATATATATATATATATATATATATATATATATATATATATATATAAGTAAAACACAGAAAGGAATGCATATATTGATTTCAAACCAGTAAAAGGAATATATAAGTAAAAGGAATATATATAAGTAAAACATGTTATAGGATGTACACAAACTCAGAGAATAAGAAAGTCATACAGAAACTTAGGAAAAAATTACAGAAAATAAGAAAGCCATACAAGTTAAACAGAGAATAAGAAAGTCATACAAGTTATAGGATGTACACAAACTTAGGAAAAATTACAGAAATGCATTTTTGAACTTCTGATTTTACAATTTATAAGAAATAAGAAAGTCATACAAAAATTACAGTCAGTAAAACTCATACAACAAATAAGAAAGTCATACAGAAACTCATACAGAAAACCTAAGTAAAACCTAAGTAAAACCTAAGTACTTAGGAAAAATGACAGAAAAAAAAAGGTCATACCAGTCCATCTTGCGCACCCGGACACCTCTCGTAGGCTTCTATGGTTGTCTTAAGCCATGCCGCCGGATGGTTTTCCTTAACGATGAGCTCTTCTGCTCGGAAGCTCAAGGGCTTGGACCCATTGTGATGATTAAGGGGGTTCGGGTTCTTGGTCCTGTTTTGCTTGTTTCGCTCACACAGGGCCTGTAAAAAGATAGTCAATCAGAAATCACAAGTGATAAACAATAAGATAAACGGCGAATAAAAAAACAAGTTAGGGAATTAATGAGAAATTACCATTCTCGCTTCGTCTGTGAAGTCACTCACCAAGAACCGCCACTGCTCAGGGCGAGCGACAAACTCAAGTGGTATGTCCTCGCCCCCCCACTCCAGGAAGTGTTGATGACAGTCATACTTCCAGGCCCCAAATGCTTTTCCGCTCTTCTTCTCCACGTATGAGTCAACTGCAGGGTCAATCTCATAGTACATCTACACATCCATATTAGAAAAAAAAAATTTGAATAGGAGATAAGCAAAAGTAGATAAGCACAACCAAGCAAGGAAACAAAAAAAAAGCAACAGTTAAGCAAGAAAAAAAAATTCAGAGCAAATAGATGAAAAGCAACAGTAGATAAGCATTTTGTGAAGGAAAAATAAGATAGGCAACAGCCAAGCAAGCAAACCAAAAAAATCTAATAGTATATAAGCAAGCAAAAATAAGCATCAGTCAAGCAAGCAAACAAATCTCATAGCAGATAAGCAAGAAAAAAAAATTCATAGCAAATAGATGAAAAGCAACAATAGATAAGTATTTTTTAAGCAACATAATAGATGTGAAGATAGGCAACAGCCAAGCAAGCAAATAAAAAAAAAAGATAGGCAACAACCACACATGACAGAAGATAGGCGACAGCCAAGCAAGCAAACAAAAAAAAATCAGTGCATAATAGATGTGAAGCACAAAACCAAATTAAGCAACATAATAGATGTGAAGCACAAAAAAAAAATAAGTGCAGTAGATAAGCATATTTTTTAGGTAAACACAGATCACACTATAAAGAAACATAAGTAATAAGTACTTAAATAAAAGATAATAAAAAGATGTGAAGCATAATAGATGTGAAGCACAAATCAAGAAAGCATAAGTAATAAGAAACTATAAAGAAACATAAGTAATAAGCAACATAATAGATGTGAAGAAACTATAAGTAATAAGCAACATAATAGATGTGAAGCACAAAACCAAAGAAACATAAGAAACTATAAAGAAACATAAGTAATAAATGTGAAGCATAATTATAAAGAAACATAGGTAAACACAGATCACACTATAAAGAAACTATAAAGAAACATAAGTAATAAGCAACATAATAGATGTGAAGCATAATAGATGTGAAGCACAAATCAAGAAAGCATAAGTAATAAGAAACTATAAAGAAACATAAGTAATAAGCAACATAATAGATGTGAAGAAACTATAAAGAAACTATAAGTAATAAGCAACATAATAGATGTGAAGCACAAAACCAAAGAAACATAAGAAACTATAAAGAAACATAAGTAATAAATGTGAAGCATAATTATAAAGAAACATAGGTAAACACAGATCACACTATAAAGAAACTATAAAGAAACATAAGTAATAAGCAACATAATAGATGTGAAGCATAATAGATGTGAAGCACAAAACCAAATCAAGAAAGCAAACACAGATCACACTATAAAGATATAAGTAATAAGTACTTAAATAAAAGATAATAAAAAAATTAAACTACCTCCAAGTAATCTCTTACGGGGGACCGTTGCTCATCTGTTAGTTTGCTCCATGTTGATGCAAGCATCGGCACTTTGTCCCTGATAGCACACCCAATGTCTCGGACAAAGGTGTCATGCAGTTGCTTGAGGTCAGGCCCCTTGTGGAAGCAGGACCACTCAATCTTCAGCTTCTTCCCTGCTGCGGCCTTGAGGAGTGCTGTTTTGTGACTCTTGATGGTTCGATATTTACCTAAAAATCATAAGAACATATCAGATAACAGTTGAGATAAGTAACATTAATAAGCAACAAAAAAAAACACAATCATCATCAACATAAGTAACATTAATAAGCAACAAAAAAAAAAGCAACATGTAGTGATATGGCTATGGTGAAGGTTAGATAATGTAACAGATTGTTGGGGAAGGAGTAACAGAATGCTTGTGTGTATATTCAACATAAGTAACATTTAGGAGGTAAGTAACATTTAGGAGGTAATGCTTGTGTGTCAAGACTTTTAGGAAGTAACATTTAGTAGCATTTAGTAACATTTAGAAAGCAAGCAACATTTAGGAAGTAACATTTAGTAACATTTAGGAAGTAACATTTAGTAACATATAGTAACATTTACAAAGCAAGCAACATTTAGGAAGTAACATTTAGTAACATTTAGGAAGTAACATTTAGTAACATTTAGAAAGCAACTACACTGCAATCAAGACTTTTATAAGGCAGAGAAAAAGAAAGCAAAGTTTCTGGATAAACTCAGCCAGCAAGACTCTAAATTAAAGAGAAGTACTGGAAAAATAAGGCCAATCAAACAAGTAAGTCCACAAATATCAAGCCAAAGGAAAAAGAAAGCAAAGTTTCTGTCTTGATCCTGTTTCACACAAGACTGTAGAGACACAAAGTCTCATTCGAAGGCTAAGTCCACAAATATCAAGCCAAAGGAAAAAAAAATGAATCACTGCAGCCAGTTAAAACAAAACGACATTGAACATACTTCCTGTTCAATTTCACACAAATCAAATTGAAACCCTAAATCCCAAATCAGATTGAAACCCTAAATCCTAAATCAGATTAAAACCCTAAATCCTTATACAAATTGAAACCCTAAATCCTATGAGATTGAAAACCTAAATCCTAAATCAGTATACAAATTGAAACCCTAAATCCTTATACAATTTTAAAGAATCTGACAGAGGGAGAGAGAGAGAGATGCTAACCACGACATCGGATGGAGCGAGGGGCCTCGCCTGATGACGTAGCTACTGGGTTGGCGCCGACAATGGCTGTGGATGGCGCAGGGTTGCCATTGGTGAGAGATAGGAGAGGAGGTGGCACCGGGGTTGTTGCAGATGGAGTGGGAGAGGGAGTAGGAGTCCCTGAGGCAGGAGGAGGAGTCGGGGCCGGGTTTGGAGAGGGAGTGGGAGTGGGAGTG
This sequence comes from Persicaria maculosa, assembly GCA_963922045.1. NCBI lineage: Eukaryota > Viridiplantae > Streptophyta > Magnoliopsida > Caryophyllales > Polygonaceae > Persicaria > Persicaria maculosa. The sequence continues at coordinate 61,844,258 of OY998259.1, forward strand.
GGAGTCGGGGCCGGGTTTGGAGAGGAAGTGGGAGTGGGAGTCGGGGCCGGATTTGGAGAGGGAGTGGGAGTGGGAGTCGGGGCCGGGTTTGGAGAGGGAGCCGGAGGCGCTGAAGCGGCTGAGTTCGATGGCGAGGTTTGCAAGATCAATGGCGGAGGAATCGGGGCCGGAGTGGAGGAGGTTTGCTTCTTTTTCCCCTTCACAGGGCGTCTTTTAGGAGGCATGGCGGAGGAGAGGTCGGAGGAGAGGTGGAGGAGGGACGAGAGGAGCGGCAGAGGAGAGGCGGAGGAGAGGTGGAGGAGGGACGAGAGGAGAGGCGGAGGAGGGATAGAGGCAAGTTGGAGAGGGAGGAGGCGGAGGAGAGACAGAGAGATAGAGAGCGATGAGTGAAACTGATTTGGGGCTAGGGTTAGGGGAGGAGTCCGAGTTTGTAAAATCTTACATGTTCAGGCGACGGACATTTAAAAAAATATTGTCGCCTGAAAATTTGGCGGAAATTCAAATTTTCGTGAAAATATAGGGGGGAAATTCACTTTTGCATTGGGGAGACATACTAATATTAAGTTCGTCTCCTGAATCATTTCAGGCGACGACAAATAAAAAAGTCCGTCGACTGACCATTTGGCGGAAATTCAAATTTTGGTGAAAATAATGGTGGGAAATGAAATTTTATTCGAGCAAAATGGGGCAAAAATTCACTTTTCCATTTGGGAGACGTACTATTAATAAGTTTGTCTCCTGAATCAATTCAGGCGACGAAAAATAAACAATTCCGTTGACTGACCATTTGGCGGAAATTCAAATTTTGTTGAAAATAAAGGTGGGAAATGAAATTTTATTCGAGCCAAAATGGTGTGAAATTCACTTTTCCATTGGGGAGACGTACTTTCAATAAGTTCGTCTGCTGAATACTCTCAGGCGACGGGAATTTAATTTTTCCGTCGCCTGAAAAAATACAGATTTTTTTAAAAAGAGCACTTGGCATGTGTTATTGCCCTGTTTACCATAACTTAATGACAAATTGCACCAAAAAAAAATAGTCTTAGAAGCCATGATACCAACCATGTCATACACATACGAAAATAACCGCCATGTCTCACAAAAACAACGATTACAATATATGATTTATGGAATCCGAAGACATTATCAACCTTCGTCATCGTCATTTTCCTCTTCGTCATCCTCTTGTTCATCTTCATCTTCATCGTCGTCTTCATCTTCATCTTCATCTTCATCTTCATCTTCATCTTCATCTTCATCATGTTCATCTTCATCTTCATCTTCATCATCATCGTCTTCTTCTTCTTCTTCCTCCATTTCAAGATCAATGGCGAGGTTCAAATTTTCGAAATAGATCACCGGGCCAATCTCCTGATAAGCTTCTTCCACCTCATTGGTAAGATCATCTCCGCGAGTTGCTAGAGTTTGAGGATCATACACGTTCCTATGGGACATCACATTAACTACTTTCCAAGCATCACCCGCCTTTGGATCATCCACGTAAAACACTTGCCTCGCCGAGCGTGCAAGACAAAACGGGGAATCCTCATACCAACTGCTGTTTGTGTCCACAGAGAGCAAACCCATATCTACCTTGGTGCTTCCACTATTTTCAGGGTCGGTGTCAAACCACTTGCATTTAAACAACACAACTGGCATACAAGTAGCGTATATCAGCTCTACCACTTGTTCAAGTACCCCATAGTACTTAGCATCCGAAGTTTCCACCATCACCCCTGAATTTTGTATTCTCAAATCTTTGTCTTTGTCCCATGCCACAAACTTCACCCCATTGACAGAGCAGGCCCAATACAGTTTGCATTGTAGTGGCCCCTTTGCCAAGTTCAGAACCTCCGGTTTTAGGTAGTTGTCTCCATCTCTGTGCAACTTAGAAACCTATACAACATAACATGTTAGAGTTCTGTTTTGGGAAAACAAACATGCAATTTTTTCAATGAAACATCACGTTCGTTCTTACCCATGGGTAGAAATAACTGAGAAAATCTTTTCTACGGTCCCATTCTTCATACTCCGGGTAAGCCTTACTATACAGGTTCTCATGCGATGTCAAGTAGAACTCAACTTCCTTGCAGTTGGTTAAAACCTACCAGTGAGCCTCTGCAATCATAGGTTCTCCTAACCTTTCTCTCATGATCTCACCGTGAGGACGCACGAGGCTTGAAACGACAGAAATATCATAGCTCAACTCCTCCTATGACACATTCCCATGTGGGCCAAATGACTGTGTATTTCATCTATTGGGTGCCATTCATTGTTGCGGCATCTCCGACACGGACATAGGAAATGAGTCATTCCATTCGCATTATCTCTAAGATTCTGCATAAAGAGAAATATTCCATTTTGATACTCCCCGTGAGCGTGAGGGAGTAGCATCCAACTTTTGTCGCCCATTATCGTCCTATCATTATCAATCCATTCATATGAATTCATCACATTCTAAAATGAAATTGCACATAAACAATCCATTCTCATCATCTATGTCATTCTACACCACATTCTAAAATAAAATTGAACATAAACAATCCATTCACATACACAATCCATTCATACCTCAAACTCAATTTAAAATCAATTTCCAATCATAACGTTCTAAATTCCATTTTCATCAAAAACCCAAATAAAAATTCCATTCTCATCATCTATGTCATTCTACACCACATTCTAAAATAAAATTGAACATAAACAATCTATTCACATAAATTATTAATTCATAACACAAACTCAATTTAACCTCCATTTAACCTCAATTTCAACTCCATATATACATACACAACTCTTTCCCCTCATAAACTCCATTCAAACAACTTTTTTACCATCCAAACTCCATAAACAATCTTCACATAAACAATCAATTCATAACACAAACTCAATTTAACCTCCATTTAACCTCAATTTCAACTCCATATATACATACACAACTCTTTCCCCTCATAAACTCCATTCAAACAACTTTTTTTACCATCCAAACTCCATTAAAAAAGACAAGCTCATCATCAAATATCCAAACAAACAATGTATATGCATATATTCAACAAAAAAAACAAAAAAATTTAAAATTTATACATACCTTCAATGGAGGTGTGAAATGGGGGAAGAGTTTTCGAGCCCTCTAGGGTTATTTTGGGAGAAAGGATGAAGATGAGAATGATTTATTGTACAGTACAACCGATTTTAATTGTTTGTTACGGAAAACACATTCAGGCGACGGACTTATATATAACTCCGTCTCCTGAGTGAACAGTATTTAATATCCCCAACCAACCAGACTTTATTACTCTACTTTTGAAAAAGTCCAACGTTCAGGCGACAAACCACAAGAACTTCCGTCGCTACAAAGGCCCGAACAACGCTCAGGCGACGAACCGCTAGTATTTCAGTCGCTACAAAGGCCCATTCTGACAGCCGTCATTCGGATACCTATTTGGGCGACCGATCTTGAGCAAAGTTCGTCGCCTGAATTTGTTCCGTCGCCTGAGTACAGCTCAGCCGACGAACATTGAGGTTTTCTGGTCGGCTGAACATGGGTTGGAGGCGGTTTGGGCCTCCCAACGTTCAGGCGACGGGCCTTAGTAAGTTCGTCGCTCGAACCTGATTCAGGCGACGAACCTTTTGAGTTCCGTCGAGCGAGACGCAATCTGGCGTAGTGTATATATATTAAGCTCGAGATATTAAAAAACATATACAAAAGATAAATATTAATATGGAAAATTTTCAAAGCTAATGTGATCGATTTTGGATCATATATATCTGCTGAGATTTACCTTTCATTATTTTAATTGCAAGTACTAAAGAACTCATTTTAATTTTTAAGTTCAAGTAAGAAAGGTCAAGTTTGTTATCAGTTTTCATATTGAAATTTCAAGCAAGGTCGTTCAATTGGATTGGACTTTATCATAGTTATTATTCATGTGAAATAAAATCAAACGTGGGTGTGTTTGGATTCAGATTTGTTATAATTATAATGCACTTATGAACAGTGGCGGAGCCAGAACCCGAAGAGGGTGGGGCACACCGGTGATAAACGACAATGAATAACAAGAACTCATACAACACATAACATCTTCAACACTACAAAATAGCGATAAAAAATAAAAGAGTTCACTATTACGAAAAATTCTTCATTGCTAATTAGAGTTTTATAATGAAATAGTTCAACTCGACAGGGGGTAAATCCATTATATGGATTTTTATACCCTAAAAATGTTGAATGATAATCTCATTATCAATGCGTTAGAAAATATCTTTTTCAACTAGCAGACAAAACTCTAGGAGAGAAAATCTTCTCTTATCTTGTTACGCAAATATGGCTTGATAATACTCATAGCAGAGAAAACTCTTTCCACTATAGTTTTTGCAACCGGTAACACAATGAGACGATATATCAAATCAAAAGCTTTGTGAATTCCTACATCGATTATCTTTTTAGAAACATCAGTGATATCTTGCAAAGTAGAAAATCTGACATTTTTCATCATTTAAACTTCCGTAATTTCTTACCTAATTGTCGAAATGAGTAATATAACCCCTCATTTTAAAGATCTCAAGATTTAAAGTGATTAATATACCTTCAATTTTCAAACATTCATAACTTTTTACTCGGATATCGGATTAATTCGTATTATATATCAAAACGAAGCTATCGACGAGAAGAATACATATAGGGGGTTCGTCGGACAAGGGTGGGGGCACGTGCCCCCACATGCCCCCGTTTGGATCCGCCTCTGCTTATGAATATAAACATATGTAAATAGTACGGAGTATTTGATTAACGTTTCAAATAAGCTACTCCCTCCTACCAGATTTATTTAATATTTTAGGTGAATGCACAAAGATTAAGAAATGTTCATTTCACATTTAAATACCCCATAAAATAATTTTTACTCTCTCGTCACATTTATTATGCACAAATGTAATTGGTTAAACTTTAAGTACAAATTATATTGATACTAGTGCAAAAGTAAAAAAAGTGTAATGATAACTTCCGCTCTTGAGCTATTGTAATGATTACTTCTAAAACATCAAATATTGTTAATCAAATTTCATCTCCTAAAACATCAAATAAATCCGACCCGATGGAGTATATTGTAAATTGTTTCAATCAAATATTAAATGTTGCCCTCTATAATTATATTATAAACTTAATATAATTGATTGACATAACTTGCAGTGTATTAATTTAAAAACATTAGTATAAAATATATTATTATAATTATAATTATATTACAACTAATAATGCATTGAAAATTCAATTAAATTCCTACCATCTTACCCTTTTTCTAACCTAATATTTTTATGTTAAGGCTATTTTCATAGGGACTGACATATCCAATTCCGACATATGTTCCATGAGGCCAACAGATCGAGTAGCCAACTTCCTTACTAAGTACAATACTTTTTTGCCTCCTAGTATAGTTTTGTTAGAATACCCTCCTCCCCGTTGTTAGAGCATGTCCAACAGATACCCTAATTTTAAAAAAATTGTGTCAATTCCAACAACTTCTCCATTATGAAGAATTGTAAAATTGTTTTTTTAATTGTAAATTAATTTTGAGAAAATTTGGTATTTTATACCATTTTTACTATTTAATTAGATAATTAACTATCTTACTTATTTTATTAGGCGTTCTAGTCTAGGTTAAATTTATTTTGCCCCTTTCTACCCCATTCCTTCCTCCCCCATCTGAGGCTCCTCGTTCCTTCTTCCAGGCGATGAAGAAGAAGACAATGAAGGAACAAGTTCGCTCGTTCCTCCTCTTTCTCTGGCGGCACAGGTTCGCTTGCCTTTCCCCAATGCTCCATCCATGGCCGGTGAAGAAGAAGACGATGAAAGCGCTTCTCCTCCTGATCTCCGGCGACGAATTGGGAAGTGGAGGCTCCTCTGCCTCCATGGGGGAACTGTCAATGGTAATTCCATCTCAGATTTCAGATCTGCCTGAGTTTACGAATTTAAGTAGCCTAGGGTTTTGAGTAATCAGACATTATTCGCGTTAGATATTGAAATTGGGATCGAATTGGCCGCTAGGTTTCAGAATAATCGGACTAGGTTTTGTTGTTTTTCTAGATCGATCAGTTGCAATTGACTCCTTTCAATGTCTTTGGAATAAATTGTATGTTGTACAGAGCTTCTATACTGGATCAACCTTCTCAGCTAGATGTTGGAGACATGATCGCTCCTTTACAAGATTGGTATGTTGGCAATTGTTGCATCACTTCCTTTGTTAGGTATACTTTGCTATGTTGTGTTAGTTTATCTTTAAAATGTTCTTTCCAATTAATGAAATTGAAAGAATCATCTCCTAAATCTTTATCCTATTTTCTGCTCCTGTTCTGATTTCCCTCCGTTATGATATGTATGCAATCTGTTTCAGCTATATGAATGGGGTATTGATGTTTCACATGTTTGAATATGAATAATCAGTTTTTAGTCTCTCCCTATTATGAGCTCCTTATTCAACTGATTCCTAAAAGGGTATAACTTCTTGGGCTTTATCCTTGTTTTAGAGCACTGATTTGGTTGGATTGTTTTAGAGCACTGATTTGGTTAGATTGTTTTAAAGCACTGATTCTTGTGCTTAAATTTGTATTTTGTTATAGTTCTTGGCATCAGCAGAGGTTGCCCCATCGAGGAAGTGAAAGATGCATATGAGATGAAGCTCTCCTCGAATTGGTACTGCTGTCAATTTTACCTTTTTATGCATTGCAAACTTGAATTTGAACAATCAATGAACATAGATCTTAATTTGGTACATGTTTAGTTGGATTATGAAGTATTTACATGCGAATTTGATTTTGTGCACTATATACATAGCTAAATCAGTACTACATCTTGGTGTCTAAAGCTGCCCACCAAGTGTTTGTGGAAATGTCTAGGCAAGGATACTTACCTACCTAACTAGAGCATGTCTTTCTAGTTTCTACCTGTAATTCTGGAATCAAGAGCAAGGAAATCAACATGGTTTCTTCCCTCCCCTACTTTTTTTGGTGTCCTCTTTTTGGGATTCCCCTCCTCTCACTTCTTTTTGGTGTCCTCTTAATTACCGATTCAAGAGCAATTTGACCATTAACTGCATTGGCATAGTGTGAAGTTTCTTAACCATTAATTGCATTGGGCTTTAACTTCCATGAAAATGCCACCTGATGCTCATATAATGGGTGGCTTTGTAATGTGTCTATTGCTTGCTTCCATATGAAAGTCAAAATGGAGGAATTAATCAATTCTAATTTATAATCAACTTTAAGACTTTTAGAAAAAATTCCTCACATTTTATAACACCTTAAAATGGAGGAATTAATGAGTGGTTTTGTAATGTCATTTGAAGCACTTTTAAATGTGAGAAAACAGCTTGATTGGGCTTTCCATGCAAAGCTGTATATGGAGGACTTCGGCCTTTCGGGCTGTACGGACTCTTGTAGGTAAGCTTCTATTTCAGTTTATGCTTTAATCCGGATGATTACGATTTTGGATTTTGGAGTTGCCCTCTTTTTGGAAGTTTTCTATTATCACAACTCACCATGGGAGGGTTGTTTCAAACTAAGACTGAATGTAGAAATATGCTGCTGTATTTTTATTTTTCTGGCTAAGTGAATAGATCTAAACACATCTCGGTTCCCTCTGGTTACTCTTCTTGCACTGTATCTTATTTTGACTAAATCTGGTTGTGTTTTGACGTTGAGATGAGTGTTTCCGATTGAAAATGGACATGTCATTGCTGCTGGTGTGCTGTGTTTATGGCATTTGGCACGGGATGTTGTTTATTACTTGTCTTTGAGTGTATAACCTTAATAAGAACCAAAAGTAGAAGACCTAGGTATGTCCTTGCTTAGTTTGCATTAACAACTAAAAACCTGCTTAGTAGAACCTGCTTTTCTCCTTGACCTGTGCATGTTGCTTGTGTTCTTGACATGAACTTTATTATGACATACTTAAAAAAAATTAAATTATGTCCTTTGAGAGTGTGTTCCTTCAAGCAGTACTATTTCCGTCTTTTAGGTGATTAAACGTACTATTTAAGATTCTTCAAGTTATTCTGTCTGTCAGTAAACTTGCTGCTTGTTTTCTGGTGATGACATATTTGTCTCTGTTGACTATCACATTTGGTAGGCTCTTCTTAATGCCACATAGATTCTGTCTGTAACATTTGCTGCTTGTTTTCTGGTGATGACATACTTGTCTCTGTTGATTGTCATCTGATCAAGGCATTCGGAGAAAACAAAGATTTTCTTCGAGTCCGTGGCGACGTCAAGTGGACTGCACACTCTTCGAGTCCATGGCTCCCACTCAGCACAAGGCTACACGAAAGTACAATATTTTGCAAAATCGGAATCACCTCAGAGTTCCTCCAGCGGAATATATGAACCGAGTAGTCATGATTTGTGTTATTGTGGCACTGATTCTCATCCGTTGCAAGGCTTCCGATTAAAGATGAAGGGTTGATCTCTTCAATTAGCTCTATCAACTGACAGATAGACCGGCTCAGATTGGATCCAAGGAAGCAAGCTAGTTGCTTCTAAGCAGCTTGATTTAAAGGGTTGATTCAACATCTTTGGGTTGTTTAGTTGCCGATCTTAAGGATACTTTTGAGGCTGTCATCGATCGCAAATTCCAAGACTTGTGGTTTCCTAATTGAGTTGCTGCATTTGGTGGCTCCCTACTACAAATAATTGTCATCACAAATATTGCTTACATTATATTGATTTCATCAATTCCACGTTATATTGTTTACATTTATTTGATTCCACATTTTATCCTCGTATTGTCAAATATCATCAATTGTATAAAATTGTCCTCACAAATAATTGAGATCAATGAAATGTAATCATATAAATATGTCATTGGTGAATAAAAGTCATCAATAAAAGATGTCATCTCATCAATGAAGTTTAATCACATTTTCTGCTCTTGTGTCATCAAATGTAATAAAAATGTCACCACAAATGATTGCATCAATGAAAATATATCGATATACAACTTACTGAATTACAAATGTGGCATCAAACGATTTGATTAAAAAAATTGCATCAAATAATTACACTAGAAAAATGTCATCAAAACACTATTTTGAAAACATGGCATCACGGTAAAAACAATGTCATCAGAACACTACTTTGAAAAAATATGACATCACGGTAAAAAAAATATCATCAAAAAATTAACATAAAAAAATTGTCATCAGTAGTCAACAAAAAAAATGGCATCAATGGCAACGTGACATCACAATATACAAAAAAATGTCATCAAGATTTGAAAAAAATGGCATTCAAAAAGTGTCATCAACTCATTTCATTAGAAAAGTGGCATCTAAGCGAAAATAAAATATCATAAAAAATGGCATCATAAAAATGTCATCATTAAAATAAAAAAATTTTAAAAAAAATCCACATGAGTTGGTCAATGGTCAACGTTCAAACAGTTGACCATTGACCATTTAATACCCCATTTGGGGAATGGACTATCTAACCTAATTAAATAAGTTTATTGTCTAATTAACTAATTGAAAATTCTAAATAGCCTAGTTACCTAAATCACCCATTAATTTTGAATTGAAATTTTGCAGATGTAATTCAATGGCTTCAACTTATACATATTCCAAACCCACACACCTACCTTAAAACTTGGTAATACTGTTGCAAATTCGATATATTGTTTTGACTGTTTTCAACTAATTTGGAATTGAAATTATGAAGAATCGTAAATTAATTTAGGCATGCTTCAAATTGCAATTCTATTTCCGTGAATGGAGAAACCAAAAAACAAACCATATAAAATCTGACTATAAAAGAAACAAACCCTATAAAATATACAGTAAATAAACTTAGCTTGAAACTTAATTCATGATGAATCAAAACAAGATAGGTTGATAGATGTGAAAAAATAATGAATTCAACTAGAACTGATCACCCGGATATCTTCTTTCTTGAGCGAAAAATTGTTGAACATCATAGATCGGAGGATGGAAGAATGTGGGATAGAGCGACGGCAAAAAATTTGCCGTTTGCTGGAAATATGGGGAGGACACTTAATATAGGAAAACTGTTATGTTAAAAATAAGCCCAATATTTTTCAAAAGTACAAAATTCTCCAAAATAGAGAAGCTATTGGGAATCCTCTTATAATCTAATTTACGATGATATATGAGGAATTTCGCTCCCTCGTTATATATGTTTGTAATGTTTCAATTTAATACATGGATTTAAAATCCCAACATTTGGACCAAGAAAAAAGAAAAAGAAAATTCAACTGAATTTATTCAGGTGGGGCAGGTTTAAACCGGTCTAGTGAAAACAACCAAAACCGGGCGTGGCTCAATAGTGAAGTGGGTCAGCGGATCCAACCGCCCGGGTACCCTACTTAAGCCCAGAGTCCACAAAATGTCACTTTTCTTGACTTAATCAAAAAAATAAAGTAAAAAACAAATAAATAATGAAGGTGGAGGGAGTGGGGCCGGGAGGGGAGGGACCACCCTACAACGCCAAAAAGAAGTGGGACCCAGGCAGAGCCTCGCTCCAAAACACAGTGGGCATCATCAGAAGGTGTGGGACCTACAGAGTTGTTGGCGGTCACACTCAGTGGTGTCAAACGAAAATCACCCACGTGGCGACACGTAACCCTCCTCTGATTAAAAAATAAATAAATAAAAAAAGAGCACAAACGAACCCATATTGGGCTGTAACGCCGTTGGCAATTATTGCGCCCCTACCCAAACGACACCGTTTCCGTGCCAGATTCCGCTACTTTATTTCTTCTTTTCTTTATTTATTGGTGAAAATTTCATCCAGTCACCCCTTATATAGGTCAACATATTACATACGGAGTAAAATTTTCTTTTATGATAAAACCACCCTTCATTATACGGAGTAAAATTTTCTTTTAACCGATCTTTATTCGATTTTTCTATCCTAAATCATAAGGGTATATGATAAGATTCTAAATTTGAAAAGATTTTCTAAAAAAAACAAGCGACTCTAAGAATCTAATTTTTTTTAAAAAACTAAACTAATTAAAATTTTAAAAAATTTCTAAATTTAGGGTCTTATTTTATACCCCAAGGACATAGGATAGAAAAACCGATCTTTATTTGTTATTTTGTCACTAAAGAATCATAATCCAATTTAAGGCTATATTTGATAAAAGTGTAGCTGAAACTGATGGATTATGTATGTTAAATACTTCGTATATGTTAATAAGCTAGTATGATGTTTAGTAAACCTATCTTGTAGGGTAGCTAATAGAAACTTGTAAAAATAAAATAAATAAAAAACCAAAGCTCCAAAAAGCTTCAATGAATAACTATTGAAAAATTCTGTTTCCAAAAGTTAATTAAACTAAAATATTATATTTATATTTTATTTAAATTATAAAATATCAAAACTAAAAGCTCCAAAAAGTTGACTAATGGTGCCAAATGATTTTCAAAATCGTCATCTTTTTTCTTAACACAACAGCAATATTCTAGCTTCTACAAAGATGAGTAGAAAATCAACATAATATTACTACCGGTTTATCTATCATATGCCCTAAGGGTATAGAATTGAATAAGAAACTTTACTGTGGGGAAAGTTTTCAAAATTATAATTCATCCGTTAATTAAAATGTGTCATTTTAGAGATTTGCGCACATTATAATTAGAAATTAAAAAAAAACACTTATTATCTAATTAAAAATTATTACTCTCTTTTTTCACTTTCTCAAAAACTACAACTAATATTTATCTAATCATTATAATTATAATTTTGAAAAGTAGACATCAAAATACCTAAAATTACAAGTTTTTTCTAAATTTGATTTTTTCTCTAAAATGATATGCTTTTCTTAACGAAAAGAGTATTATTTTAGTTTTTTTTAAAAAAAAATTTTTTGGGAATCGATGCTTTATTTGGTTAGAAATCCTTTTTAATACTCCCTCCATTTCTGAAAATATGTTACTTTAGAAGTTTGATTTTTTTTTCAAAAAAATATGTCGTTTTGGATATTTTACCCATTTATTTCCTAATTTAACCTAAAACGGTGTGTTTTTGCGAACAGAGAGTGACGTCTTTTATTCTATATCAATGCAGCATAAAAAAATAGTAAAATGAAAAATTCTCCATAAAGGATAGATTTGTGCAAAACAGCCATATAGGGGGGGGGGGTATTGATAAAGTTATAAACAGGGTAAAATTATAAACAGGGTAAAAATGTATAAAATGTTGGTAAAAATAGTTAAAAATTTATGAAAAAATATAAACTCCGTATGGGGCAAAAAACAGTTTATTTGTAAAAAGTGGAGTTTATTTGGTTTTTATTAGGGGTATTGTGGTACTTTCAAACCAAATAAGATAAAAGAGAAGGGGTAAAATAGTAATTATGGAATATAAACCTCAAAATAAGCTTCAATCTGCAGCTTATTTATAAACCCTTTTTTTAACTGACTAAAGCTTATTTGTTGTTACCATATACCGTTTAAACCTGTTTATTTTTTTAACAGCTAATAATTTCACACTTTTTAACTTGTTTATATGGCAGCCATACACACCCCATATGTGACTCAAGGTGTACCCTTGTGTACACCACTTAATTATTTATGTTATATTTCAATAACAAAAAAATGCTAAAAATTATATTAAGGTTGTCTATATATAATCTTATACATTTATAAAAAAAAATGTGAAAATTGTTATTTTAAAAATTAATATAAATGAAAAGAGTGATTATTTTGAATATTAATTATTACAATTTTTAAATTATATGTTTTCAAAATAAAAATATACCAACATATAAGATTCTAAATATATAATGATACAGGGTAAGCCGTAGGATGGCTCGATCTTCGACAATCAAGACTCAAATTGCAAGAATCACACAAGAATGACGCAAGACTCCAAGAAAGATGCAAGAACTCAACAAGAACGCAGGACTCGATGTCGTCTAAAACAAAGAACACAAGACTCGGCTAAAATTGAAGCAAAAGACTCGAATTAAACTAGAACAAGACTCGACAATAACAATAAAGACTCAATAGATTGGTGAGTCGATCTATATAGAACAAGATGAAGACCCCATGCCTCCGTAGAGGGTAGGAACCAACATCAATGACTATATAACCAGCCTCTACAACCCTACACAACCAAGTGGACAACTTGGAGGCACAAGGAGGGGCTCTTGGTTACCAGGGATTACCAAACCCTTACGAGATTGACAAACACAAGACAAACCAAGCTGAAAGCAATACCAATGGTTGCAATCGATGAGCCTCGCTTCGAATCGATTGACTTTGCACTCAATGTGTTTCAACACAAAAGAGAACTCTTCATTCAAGAATAATGTGTTCTGAACAATGGTGATCAGCCGTTCTTATAACCCTAAAGGCTGATTTTTGGATGAAATAATAATTAAAAGAATAAATTACTAAATTACTAAAAATAACTTAAGTAAAGAAAGTTACTAAAAATAGCAAAAGTTGTTCCACACTTGGACATTTTCGACCATAACATAGAACTAAGGTGGATCAGCTCCAACATCAAGAATAGAACATAAATAACTCTTCAATGATGAGCGTGTCCAGAGGTGTAGAAGATGGTCCCGCATCAACCTCCCATTCTTGGAAAGGATTCGACCACGAAGCCAAAGTCTCGTCCACAACAAGATAGGGAATGAGATCCGCGACGTTGAACGTAGCACTCACGCCATAGTCTCTAGGGAGCTCCATCTTGTAGGCATTCTCACCAACACGTTGAAGAACCTTGAATGGTACATCTCCTCGTGGTGCAAGCTTGCTTTTCCGTTGCTCCGGGAACCTCTCCTTCCGTAGGAACACCCACACAAGATCTCTAGGTTGGAAAGCCACATGGCGCCGCCCCTTATTAGCTTTGTTGGCGTTGTACTCATCCTTCTCCATAAGCTTCTGGCGCGTTCATTCCCGTAACTCCTTAACGAACTCGACATGTTTACATGCTTCAAATTATTCTTTCTCCCTCATAGGATATGGGGTAAGATCAAGAGGGGTTAGGGGGTTCACACCATAAAAACATTCAAATGGAGTCAATTTGGTTGAGGAATGCATGGTCCTATTATAGGCAAACTCCACATGATGTAGGGCTTCTTCCCAAAGCTTCAAATTTTTCCTAATAATGGCTCTAAGGACGGTAGTTAAGGTTATACTGGTCACCTCAATTTGGCCATCAGTTTGGGGTGGCTAGAAGTAGAAAACAACAACCTAGTTCCCAATTTACTCCATAATGTTCACCAAAAATGACTTAAGAACTTAACGTCCCTATCACTAACAATAGTCTTAGGCACACCATGCAACCTAACTACTTCCTTAAAGAACAGATTTGCAACATTAGTAGCATCATCGGTTTTATGACATGCAATGAAGTGAGTCATCTTAGAGAACCTATCCACTACCACAAATATAGAATCTCTCCCCTTCTTAGTTCTAGGAAACCCAACAATAAAATCCATAGAAATGTCTTCCCAAGGGACTGAGGGGGTGGGTAGTGGCGTATATAATCCATGAGGCATAAGCTTCGATTTGGCCTTTAAGCAATCTATACATCTCTTAAGGCAATGTTCTACATCCCTAAGCATATGAGGCCAATAAAAATGTGTCCTAAGTGTATGATAAGTCTTATCTCTCCCAAAATGACCCATTAATCCTCCACTATGGGCTTCATTCACTAGTAACAATCGAAGAGAACACCTAGGAATACACACTTGATCCATCCTAAAGAGAAATCCCTAAAAAATGTAATACTTGTCGACAGCACCTTTAGCCTCACAATTTCGAAAGATGTCTCCAAAATCCTCATCATCTTTATACAATTCCTTAATGTAGACAAAGCCTAGAATTCTAAAATCCAAAGTGGTTATTAAAACATGTCTCCTAGATAAAGCATCAGCAATCACATTGTCTTTGCCTTTCTTATACTTAATCACATAAGGAAATGTTTCTATGAATTCCATCCACCTACCGTGTCTCCTATCTAGTTTATCTTGACTCTTAAAATGCCTCAATGATTCATGATCGGTCCTAAGAATAAACTCTCTAGGCCATAGGTAGTAGGACCATGTCTTAAGAACTCTAAACAATGCATATAACTCTTTATCATAAGTAGAGTAGTTAAGACACACACCTTTCAATTTCTCGAAGAAGAATGCAATTGGCTTACCTTCTTGCATTAGCACTCCTCCAATTCCAACTCCGCTAGCATCACATTCCACCTCGAAGGGTCGAGTGAAATCAGGCAATGCAAGCAAAAGAGCTCGCGTCAGCTTTGTTGGAGAGTAAATTTTTACAAATTTAACGTGCTCATAATTTTATGCAAAATTTTGTCAAATTGATTATGAACCGAAGGTGATCAGTCCAATTGATGAAATTGAACACAAATGGTAAATGATCAATTGGGCTCTTTGCTAGCAGTTGGCCTATCTCAAAATACAAGGTTAGCCTACAAAGGGCCCAAAAGAGAAAACTGAATTCAGAAGTTACGAAAAGGAAGCTATACAGTTTTCTATTCTGATGATAGTTAAAGAAAATTACAAATGGGAGAGAGATGTAGCAGTTTTCTATTCTGGCAAAACGTGCGTTTTTATAACCCATAACTGTCATATTCCTCCCATTTAAAAAGGCTGCTGCATTCTATAAATGGGGCTTCCTTCTTCTTTCACCCGGGCTTCCTCCTGAGCGGTTACCTGCAATCACACAAACCAAACGAAAAAAAAAAGATCAGCAAAGGAGAGGAAGCGAGTGCTGCTATTTCAAACTCCAAATCAGAGGGTAAAACTCTTATCCTCACCGCTTTTCTTTGTTTGCAGGTTAAGAAAAAAATGAATTGCAGGTAACCCGATATTAAATTCTAAAAGTATATCGAGTACATTCATCGACCTCTAAATTCTCTTTAAATGAATATGAGGTCAAAATCAAACAAATTCAAATTGTCCATGCCGACTCGATACAAAGCTTATGCTCGTCGAGTTCAATCACCCCTCTCAAATGATCTCACAATCAAACCCAAATACAAAATTTATCTTTGTCTCAAACTACGATGATTTGATTCCACCAAACAAGTGGATATGTAGGAAACTCGGTGTAAATCAAATTCTCACCGAGTCCAGTCACACCTTAACTTTTAACCAAATTTCCTCAAATTCACTATCGACTGCAAGTCGTCCCAAAAATCAAAGTTCTATCAAATCCAAAGTGTCTCCTCCGACTCGATACAAAGCTTCCGCTCGTCGAGTTCGGTCACAACCAAAACTTCAAAAACTCAAATATCAAATACAAATTTGTCATTTTCAAGAACTACGTGTGATTTGATCCCTTCCAAAAGGGTACGTAGGAAACTCACAAACGAGTTCAATCATAACCTCCAAATTGACTTTTCAGTCAAAACAAGTCAAATTCCAAATTAAACTCCACATCAAAATCAAAATCGTTTTCTATGCAAATGATAGGTGGGTTACTTGAGTTACCCTTTCGAGAAGGTGGACTCAGGTTACTCGGGTGGAGTGTTGTTCGAGCTACCCTTCGTAGTGTAAGACCCGGGGTCTTAAGAGACGCCAGCCCATGCCACCTAGCCCTCTCAGGTCCGTTGTCCTCACTTGGAGCCTGAAAAGGAAGAGCTCTTGTGACATGGGTAGGGCTTGAATCACTTATAAATCACTCTCAACATCCTTATGATATCCAATGTGGGACGGGGTGTTACAATCTCCCCCACTTAAAGCACTGACGACCTCGTCAGGCCCAAGGGACTGCCCTTTGGGAAGAGTGTACCCGACCATACTCGCACCTCCAAGCCCAGAGTCGGCTCTGATACCATCTGTAAGACCCGGGGTCTTAAGAGGTGCCAGCCCATGCTACCCTCTCAGGTCCGTTGTCCTCACTTGGAGCCTGAAAAGGAAGAGCTCTTGTGACATGGGTAGGGCTTGAATCAATTATAAATCACTCCCAACATCCTTATGATATTCGATGTGGGACGGGGTGTTACACGTAGAAGGTGGGTTTGAACTTCATCCTCTGATGCATACAAGAAAACGAAATCAAACCCAAACCAAACCAAACACAAAATCAAAACACTCTGAACTACGTAAGGCTTGATTCTTTTCCAAGAGATACGTAGGCAACCCGCTAAAATTCAGGTGCAGCCCAAATCACCTAAACCATTCAAACCTTGGTATCGATATGACTTCGAATCAAGAGGATAACCAAAAGGGTTTGAACTCAAATATTAAAAATCAAATGAAATGTGTTGTACGATTATTTGTGCATTTTTGTTCAACAAGCTTCTCCTTGAGGGTGTGGAAAGCTTCCTTCTGAGTTGCACCCCACTTGAACTCGCTCCGCTTCTTTGTGATTTCCGTGAGAGGGGCTGCGAGGGAGCTGAAGTCGCGCACAAAATGCCGGTAGAAGCTCGCAAGTCCATGAAAGCTCCTCACTTGACCGATTGAGGTAGGGGTCGGCCACTCCTGAATCACTTTGATCTTGGCTTCGTCAACTCGCAGTCCATTTGAGCTCACTACAAAACCAAGAAAAGACACCTGATTATTGCACAATTCACATTTCTTAAGGTTTGCATACAAGTGCTCTAATCTAAGTGTAGAGAGCACTTCCCTGAGATGTGCCTCGTGTTCCTTAGGTGATTTGCTGTAAATAAGAATGTCATCAAAATAAACAACAACAAATTTCCCAATAAAGTTTCTAAGCACATGATTCATTAAACGCATGAAAGTACTAGGAGCGTTAGTTAAACCAAAAGGCATAACCAACCATTCATAGAACCCAAATTTGGTCTTAAATGTTGTTTTCCATTCATCGCCTTCCTTCATTCTAATTTGATGATAGCCACTCTTTAAGTCAATTTTCGAAAATATTGATGCACCATGCAACTCATCTAACATATCATCTAGGCGAGGAATAGGATGACAATATTTGACAATAATGTTGTTAATAGCCCTGCAATCTACACACATTCTCCATAAACCATCTTTCTTAGGGACTCATAACACAGGAACAGTACAAGGACTCAAACTTTCCCTAATGTATCCCTTAACCAACAACTCTTGGACTTGGGATTGAACCTCTTGGGTCTCAGTGGGATTCATGCGATAAGCATGCCTATTAGGCAATGCAGCCCCCAGAATTAGATCAATTTGATGCTTAATGCCACGAATAGGGGGTAGGCCTGGTGGTATATCATCGGGGAAGACATTCTTATACTCTTCAAGAAGAGATAGGATGTGAGGAGGGAGAGTAGGTATAAGCTCTCCACTCAACATATTCAACCCTTTGCATAGGAGCATGAGGGTTATTTCCCCATCCACAAACTCGTCTACAAATGCTCTCTTGGATGCCAAAAGAACATCTTTAGGCCGAGTAATTGTAGAAGCTTGGCTCGACTGAGCCTCCTTAACTAGCTTACCTTCACTTACCTTCCGCTTCTCAATCTCATCAGCCACCTGTGTTGGTGTCATAGGCTTGAGGACGATGTTCTTTCCCTGAAAAACAAAGGAATATCGGTTAGTGAAGCCATCATGTAAGACCTTACGATCAAATTGCCAAGGAAGACCTAAAAGTATATGACAAGCTTGCATAGGCACAATATCACATAAAACATCATCTTCATAATGTCCTAGTTTAATATGAACTTTAGCTTGCTTGTTAACTTTCAAATTTCCACAATCATTCATCCAATGCAATTTATAAGGTCTAGAATGTTGAACTGTTGGAAGTTGTGGTTTATCAATCATTTCTTGACTAGCCAAATTACAACAACTTCCGCCATCGATGATCACATTACAAACCTTACCCTTAACTAAGCATCTAGTATGAAACAAGTTCTCTCTTTGATTGTCATCACAAGGTGCAGGTTGAACACTTCAAACTCTCCTAACAATCAAGGAATCACCATGCTCATATTCAATACAATCATCATCATCATAAGCACGTAAGTTAAGGTTCGGATCATCATTAACATGCTCTTTATTTTCATCACAAGAATTCTCATATTCATATTCACCTAAGTGATTAATCATGAGAGTTTTCTTATTAGCGCAATCCTTCATAACATGTCATCTACCTTGGCATTTAAAACATACAATATCCCTAGATCTAGTAGTAGAGAGGTTATGATTACTCCCTTTAGGGCCAGTAGATGCCCCAGACGAATTCCTAGCGACCATAGGCGCCTTTCCCTTGTCGAGGGCTCTTGGGGTGCTCGGCCTTGGCTAGTCCTCTCCCTAAAGCCGTCGTCACTCCTTCCCTGGGGCTGCTACACACGGCCTTGGCACCACCCTTGGGGTTGTCCACTCGACATCCTTTCTCCTTGGCTCTTGTATCTAGCATTCCTTTCTACTTTCATAGCTAAATGTAACAATTCAGTAGGCGTAGAATAGGGAAAATAATCGATTTCATGAGCTAAGAAAGGATGTAAAATTCTAAGAAACCTAGCATTAGTATCCTCATCATTTTCAACTACATTAGCTCTAGCCATGGTTTCTTGCATTGCATTAAAAGTTTCTTCAACACTTTTACTACCCTGTTTAAGGTTTTCTAATCGTTGTCTAAGTTCACGGGAGTAGTGTTGGGGAACAAATCTTCTCCTCATAAGCGCTTTCATTTGCTCCCAAGAAGCAATAGGCGCATCTAAAGCTCTTCTTCTCTCTTTAACTAGGTTATCCCACCAAATCAATGTAAAACCTTGAAATTCAAGAGAAGCACGTTGTACCTTTTTAGCGTCAGAGAAGTTATGGCAATTCCAGATTAGATCCATTTTAGTTTCCCAATCGATGTAGGTGTCGGGATCAGTCTTGCCTTCGAATTGAGGAATCTTCACCTTCACCTTGCCTATGCCATCTTGCTCAGGCTCCCTAGGTGCTCTGTAGTGGTGTCAACCTCCTCTATCATTCCGCCTAGGATGTTGCTCCCAATGATCCTCCTCTAGGAAGTCATATTCATCCTCTGAAGGGTAGAACTCTTCTTGTTACCTACGACCTCGTCGTCCCTGTGCATTAGCAAACACATTATTCCTACCATGTCTCTCCCTTTGTGGAGAGATGTTCTCATCAAATAATGGATTATCTAAATGAGGGGGAACATTATGCTGCTGATTAGCATTAGGATTAGGAGGGGGATTCAGATTAGTTTCTTCCCTTTCATCTTGAGGCACTCCGTTCCCGATGGAGTTGCCCTGTCCGGACACCGTGTTAGAGCCGGATGGCCGTGCCTCTACTATCGCCAATCTCTCCATCATCCTCGCCATATTTTCGTTGATGGTATTGAACATCGTGAATACCTCAAGAGGAAGTGTGGCCGAGGTATGGGTAGAGTTGTTGCCGTCGTTACCGTTGTTGCACTGGTTAGACATTGCAAATAAAGACAAACAAAGAACTATGTGAAGATTAGTAAAAATATAAACAGGCTCACAAGTGTATCACTCACACTCCCTCTCTTATTGGTATGTTACGTTTGTTGTTTCAATCCGCCTTGGGCAAATCAATACTCAAGCTAGGACTTAGCATACACAAGGTATATACTATCAAAGATCAAAGGAGAATGACTGGATAAAGGACTGCACAACTCGACACAAAGGGGTACCAACTCGGTATAGCAATCAATCGACACAAACAATGGAGCACTCGACAAAGCAGGAGCACTCGACACACACAAATAGTACTCGATAGGGCGAAAGAGTACTCGACACTTGCAATAATGAACTATGTAAGGACTGATTTTGTGGGAAAGAAAAGAAATAAAGAACAACCTTTGGAAATTTACCTCTTTTGATTGTAACCCAAGTAAGGATGTTGTAGTTGCAAGGGTAGAGTTTCAAGGTTGTGTTTAGGAGGTAATGAAGGTGTCGACTAGGGCTGAACAAACTCACCAAGATGATCCCTTGAAGCTTTCTTGCACTAGATCAATCAACACTTCTCTTTTTTTTTTGACTTACTTTTTCCCCCGGTGAATTTTATCCTCCTAGGTCTAAGCCTTTGAATTTCTTTTTCTTTTTTTTTTGAATTCTTTTGAACTGAGATTTTTTTTGTACCTAATGCAAGAATTACAGCAAAAATAAAAGGGAACTCGAAAATAAAACAAACTAGGTGAATGAAATAAAATTCAGCCCTAAGAAGATATAAATAGGTGAAGGTTGGCTAAATTTGGTAACTAGCCTTCTATCTATTCCCTTATGATCTAAGATAGATAAATGTGGTTATATCTACCAAATAATTTCAGGATTTAATAGGGACAAAAAGATAGTTAAAGATAGATCAAAGATAGACAAACTAGGGTTAAGGAACCTCTTGGCCGAAATCAACTAGGACAAGAACTTGATGCCGCCGACTAGGGTTGCACCAATAGATGTGTGCACAAGGGTGAGGTCGGCTTCAATGGTCTCGGCTAGCTATGTGTTTGGGCTAAGAGCAACCACAACAATCACAAACAAGAAAGGTTAGTAGTAATCAATTCAAAACAAGAAGCAAAAGACCAAAAATTGACAAAGACTCTATTTTTGTGGGGTTCTTATGTTTTTATGATGAACATAAAGAAAGACACAACTTTTGATGTCGATAACCTAAGCTCTGATACCAACTTGATACAGGGTAAGCCGTAGGATGGCTCGATCTTCGACAATCAAGATTCAAATTGCAAGAATCACACAAGAATGACGCAAGATTCCAAGACAGATGCAAGAACTCAACAAGAACTCAACAAGAACGTAGGACTCGATGTCGACTAAAGCAAAGAACACAAGACTCGACTAAAATTGAAGCAAAAGACTCGAATTAAACTAGAACAAGATTCGACAATAACAATAAAGACTCGATAGATTGGTGACTCGATCTATATAGAACAATATGAAGACCTCAGGCCTCCGTAGAGGGTAGGAACCAACACCAATGACTATATAACCCGCCTCTACAACCCTACACAACCAAGTGGACAACTTGGAGGCACAAGGTGGGGGCTCGTGGATACCAAGGATTACCAAACCCTTACGAGATTGACAAACACAAGACAAACCAAGCTGAAATCAATACCAATGGTTGCAATCGATGAGCCTCGCTTTGAATCGATTGACTTTGCACTCGATGTGTTTCAACACAAAAGAGAACTCTTCATTCAAGAATAATGTGTTCTTAACAATGGTGATCAGCCATTCTTATAACCCTAAAGGCTGATTTTTGGATGAAATAATAATTAAAAGAATAAATTCCTAAATTACTAAAAATAACTTAAGTAAAAAAAGTTACTAAAAATAGAAAAAGTTGTTCCACACTTAGACATTTTCGGCCATAACATAGAACTAAGGTGGATCGGCTCCAACATCAGGAATAGAACATAAATAACTCTTCAATGGCTCTTCTTGAAGTTGAACAACGCTTGAGAACAATGCATGACTCACGAATATGAAAGAGTCTCGTTGAAGCTTCATAGCACGAGCTCGAGTCATAGGTCCATCCCCAAGTATGATGGGCGTGTCCAGAGGTGTAAAAGATGGTCCCGTATCATATAACCTAAATATAATTTTTAGAATTTTTTTTATTTTTAATTTATAGGTAAAATAATTTAGTGTTACATATAAGGGCATGTACACCCCTGTGCATTTGGGGTGTGTGTACTTAAGCCAAAAACAATTAAATAAAAAAGAAAATGTTCAAGTACACACAAGAACTGTTCTTATTTGTGTCGGAGTACATCAACACTATAGGTTTTATTTATTTTAAACCCACTTTTCAAATGTTTAAAAGTATTAAAATAAATAAATAAATTTATATTTAAATAGACAGTAGTTTTATCTTTTCATAGACATAAACTTTGACTATATTTAAGTAGAAACAAAAAATGAGTATAATTAAATCATTATAATTTGAATATATATTTGGATATTTTAATGTGATACGTTATTTTAATAATTTTAATAATTGTTAAAAAATATCGTTTAAATAATATTTAAATAAAAAATATCATAATCCAAAAGAATTTTAAATATTAATTCAATAAACCAATAAATTTATAATTTCATATAATAAGACTAAAATAAATAATTAAATAATTATTGTACGATTCCAGAGTGAAGTACATGGATCTGAGTGAAATTTATAAAATAGTTGAATGAGTGTTTACGCTGATGTAGCAGAAAAAATGTGAATGAAGTATAAAGAGAAATGTACACGGATGACGGATGTACTTAGCCTAAGGTGTACAATGGGGTATAGGTGATCTCCCCTCCTTGTGACGCAGGGGTGTTTATTGTAGGGATGGAAATAGTAGGTACTGCGGGTCCCATTCTTCTAAGTTCCCGTCTTTTTAAGTTGTGTAGACTGAGTACGTATAGTTATTGGGCTACTGTATTTGACAGCTGACCTTTTCTTAGCGAAAGCTACAGAAGTTGCTTGGGATCAGCATTATATACTCCCATTTTAAATACTCCGTACTGTAGGAGTGTTTATTCGTCTATTTTAAATAGGAGTCCTTCATGGCTTTTAGATATTCTTCCGACTAGTAGATATTTCATGCCCAGTATTTTTTTTTTAAAATCGGTTGTTTATGGTGTGTTTTAAGGACATATAATAACAAAAATATTGTATTGAAAAAATAAAAATATAAAAAAGAAATTAATGAACCCTAAAAAATAAATTTAAAAAATGGTTAAATTAGTGAAGTTAGTAGAATATATATTGTCAAATTCGACACGCTTACAGGACATAGATTATAAATCCGTCTTAAAAATATTTAGTTAGTGTATTGTAATTTATAGATATATTGCTTAGTGTTGTGTTAATTTTTTAAAACAATTTTGTTGGATAAAATGTAGAATGAATATTAAAAATAAAATGTAGAATGAATATTAAAAAGTGCTTTGCAATAGAATATTCAAAAAAAATATTAAATTGAGGATTTTTTGTTAGAAAAAAGGGAATATTTTCTTAAAGCTTGTGTTTTTTTTCCTAAAAATCTACCTGTTTTTTTCCTCTATATGCACATAAAGAAATTATCTTTTCCCCCCCCCCCTCTCTCTCTCTCTCTCTCTCTCTCTCTCTCTCTCTCTCTATATATATATATATATATATATATATATATATATATATATGTATATATATATATATATATGATACTCCGGAGTATTTGTTATGTGCGGCAAATGATTCTCTTTCCTTAGTATTTCTCCATGGAGCTTGGTATGTTGATCAGGGAAGCATTTATGTAGGGGAAGCATTGGCTATTGAATTTCTGTTTTTATAATGTTGTCTGCTATCATTTCAAGGTCTTGACTGTGTGTTGTATTGTTGGAAGACAAAAAAGGGGGAGAAATGCTTATATGGTGCTGTGCTTATGCTTATGCTATATGGTGTTGTGTCTATGCTTGTTATAATATGCTTATACATATGTTGCAATGCTATATTTATTTGCATGATTGATATTTGTTTGGTATTCCATCAAGGGGAGATTTAAGACTCCACCTTGATTTTAAGATCTTGTGAGCTAACCTACAGGTCTTTGAGAAAGGTTGATTAAAGACAAAACAAGACTCTGTTTCAAGGTCTTGACAACAAGGGCAAACTGGACGAATTGGATACATCAGATATTTTATATATTTATTTGTTAAAGTTCTTTATGTGCATATTTTATATAACATATATTTAAAAAGGTTGCTAAGATTTTCTATGCAGATTATGGAAGATTTGATGGTTGGAAAATCTTCTATAAAAGGGCTGAATTTTTCTATTCAAGGCAAGAGATGATATGAAGATAAGGAGAAGATATGTTGAAGATTGTGGGATAATTTTGTGGAAAAAAAAAGATTTGACAATTCGAATTCAAACGTTCAAAACTCAGCCCAGCCCCTGCAACCTATGAAAGAGACGATGCAAGTGGAGAAGAAGTACACACTCGAGCATTCAAGCAAAGCGTTCTCCATTGGAATCATTCGCCTTTGATTCTCTCTTTCTCCATTGTTGTTCTTGCTTTATCTTTTGAGAGTTTGAGAGTTTCTAGAGCTTCATTGTACAAGTCTAAAGTGTTATACTAAGAGTATACATCTACTCAAACGTATTCACTAGGCTATTATTTCATGAGTGTTTTGGTTTGACTAGATAGTAGCGGGTGAGGCTACATGTTGAGAGAAGGGTTGTTCTTCTAAGTTGTATCTAAAACTCTAAGGGATCTGAGTTGACTAGATAGAAGCGAGTGAGGCTTCGAGTGCTTAGAAGAAGGAAAGATCTTCTCGGTTGTATCTAGGATCCATAGGAAGTGAAATAATAGTGCTTTTGAATCCTATGGGTTGGAGAACCCTAGGCGGGGACGTAGGCCAAGTTCGTGCCGAACCTCGTTAACAATTCGTGTGTCCATCTATTTATTTATTCCGCATTATACTTTGATAAGTTTATTTTCGTACAGGTTCTACTGAACAAGTTTCTGGAATCATTTCAAGACCTTGAGTTCTGATTTAGAACCTTGGGATTCATTTCAAGGCCTTGAAGTTCCGTCTACAGATTGTTTGCAAAAATTGTCTAAGTTCTTCTATTCTATTTACATCACCTATTACGACTCTTCAAACCGCATATCAAGTGGCGTCTAGGGGATGTTGCTAGTATCCGGTTTTGGGAGGATTCATGGATTGAGGATGTCTCGCTGATTGAATTGAGAAAAGGGGATGTGATAACAACACCTAACGGTTCTAGCGTGGCAGATTACTGGGAAAGGGGCAAGGACTGGTCCTGGAGCCTCTTTGTGCACCTACTGCCTATAGAGACTGTCATGAAGCTAGCGGTGGTTGTGGTTACAGATACTGAGGACAGACTGTGTTGGGCGAAGAGTAGCGACGGGGAATATTCAGTGAATTCGGGTTACTCGACGATATGCAAAGTTGAGTCCTTTCGATCGGTTGACACCACTTTTGTTGCTAAGATCTAAAAGTTGAAGGTCGGCGAGAGGATCCACTCATTTATTTGCAGGTTGGTGTGCAATGGGGGAGTCCTAACGAACGCCGAAAGAGTTAGAAGGCATATAGGTAATTTTGATACTTGCCCAATCTGTCATAGTGATAGTGAGTCTCTTATTCACCAATTCAGATAGTGCACTTCTGTAAGAAATTTTTGGTTGCAGGTTGAAGGCGCCGGACGGGAGAGGAAGTTCTTCTCTCTTCCGTTCGCTGCGTGGATCAAGAGTATCATCTCCTCGACGAATTCGGGACCGGATAGAGTGGAGTGGAGGGACTTTTTTGCGACTGCACTCTGGAGGATTTGGAATAGAAGGAATGAGGTCGTCTTCGATGATGGAAAAGCGCTGATGTTCATGCTGGAGAGTTGTTGGAATCTCGTCAAGCAATACTCAGCTGCGAAGAAGAACATTATTGGGGCGTCTAAGGTGAAAGAGAGGAATCCCACACTCGTTTGCTGGTGTCTGCCTCTTCCGGGTTGGATTAAATTGAATACTGATGGTGCTATATATGAAGACCTATGGGGCTGCTGCAGCGTGTGGAGCTCTCCGCAATGAGTTTGGGGAATGGCTAGGGTTTTTTTGCACAACATTGGATGCTGCTCAGTGGTGGAGGCCGAGCTTTGGGGTATCGCTAAAGGCATGGAAATGGCGTGGAACAGTGGGTTCAGGAAGGTTATCTGTGAAACTGATTCTAAGAGGGTTGTGGACCTCTTGTCGAAGCCAGTGAAGTTGACGCATCCGTATGCTAGCCTGGTGAATACTTGCCAAGGCTTTCCCCGTAGGGACTGGGACATCCAGTTCCTTCATATCTTCCGAGAGGCCAACGGTCTCGCAGATGGGTTAGCTACTTATGCTCTTTCCTTTCCGATTGGGTTTTCCAGTTTGAACAACTTCCCTAAGGTTTTGTTGAAATATGTAACGGATGATGCTAGAGGTCGGAGTGCCTACACTCCGATGGTAGGCTGTCTGATTGTGGTTTTGTTACTTCGAAATAAACTCCCCTGAGGAGCAGGGCCTAGCCTCGTTGGTTTACCAAAAAAAAAATTAATACTATTTATTGTACTATGTAAAATTTACCACTCCATATTTTCTAATACCCATTATACATTTTAATCAATAAAAAAACTTTAAAAATTAACAATACACAAATCAACAATCTCTATATTAATTAAGATATGTCATTTTAATATATAGTTTTATACCTTTAAAATAGATTGACAAATATATAGTTATATTATCATTTATTATTATGCTTTTTTACTTTCTTTAAAACTATATCTTACAAAAACACTAAGGATTGCAAGCCAAAATATTTAAAATGACATATGTTACTAATTGATAAAAACTACAATAAAAAATATATCATCAACTTTAAAATGTTATAAAAATATCTCGACCTTTGAAGATAGTGGTAATATATTACCACGGGTTTTATCACACGAGTAAAAAATGCTGACAAGGCAGTCTACATGGATTATTTTTACAAGACGGCCTATGTGGAAGCCTTTTCTACAAATTAGCACTAAAATTGAGTTTTCTTGAACGATTTTCTTAAGAAAAAAATAAATCGATAATAAAATTAAACCCGAAAAAACGAAATTGATTCAACCAAGCAACTAATCCGGCCAAAACTGCATCAAATTAACACAAACACGAATATTCCTAACACCAACAACAACAACAACGAAGAGGGTAAAAACAAAACTTACTCAGCCAAGTCCGTGAACGAATCAAAGAGGAAGAAGATGTGAGAGAGATAGCTCAAGATAGGCGACCACGAGGGAGGAAGACTGTCATTGAAGAGGAATCATGAGCTGCCCGGAAGATCTGGAAGACAGTTCAAGAGGCGACCACAAAAAAAGATAGGATGAGAGGAAAATGCGTTGGGTATGAACCCGATCCAACTCTTTATTTTTTCCCTAAGGAAACCGTTCAAGAAAACCATTGTCCAAAAAAATTCACGCAAGCT
This sequence comes from Persicaria maculosa, assembly GCA_963922045.1. Taxonomy (NCBI): domain Eukaryota; kingdom Viridiplantae; phylum Streptophyta; class Magnoliopsida; order Caryophyllales; family Polygonaceae; genus Persicaria; species Persicaria maculosa. The sequence continues at coordinate 61,872,164 of OY998259.1, forward strand.
GCCTTGTCATCATTTTTTACCCGTTAGAAAACTCGTGGTAATATATTACCACTACCCTCAAAGGTCGAGATATTTTTATTACATTTAAAAGTTGAAGATATATTTTTATCATACCCCAAAGGTGAGAGTATTTTAACTAGTTTTCCCTCTAAATTATTACAATCTTCTATTTAGAGAATCAATTGATCAAAATTTATAGGGAAAATAATGATCTGTTTAGATAGGAGGTTCGTAGTATATAAAAAATAAAATGAAATGTGTTAGGTGATCGAGATCGCGCGAGTGTGGATCTCTCCAGGTGTGTATATTTTATACGGAGTATGTAAACTCTGTATAGTTTAATTACCTGCTACACCGTACCCTTTGTATTCTACTTATGACAAATTATTTTATAATGCTTCCATGCGGGTAAGTCGAAAATAAAAGGGGCAATTTGAAAAATATTCAAAAAAGTTGCTCTAAATAGGAGAGTGTTCAAAAAATTGTAAAAATTCGTAGAGTGTCCATCCTCTTTGCCCCCAAGCCCCCCTTCCTCAGTGCCCCTGGCCCTCCTCGCGTGTCCAGAATTTTTTTTTTTTGTTTTTTTTAAAAATAAAATTTACACGTAAGCACTTTCTGTTATGCAAATATAACCCGATGTTGTGCACATATAATATTATGTTGTGCAAATATAACTTTATATTGTGCAAGCTTAAACAACCTTATGGAAAGGATATGCACATGCATTTGTATTTTAAAATTGCATTAATACATCTTATTTGCACATAAGCACATCGCTCTACCATTGACCTAAGAAGCTTTTAAAACTCAATTATTACTAGACCATTGCCAACGACGATGCCGCTAACGTCAACGTTGTCGACTTCGATGTAGCTGACACTGACATTCCTGACGCCGTTGACAATGACATTGCTGACACTGCTAACATTGTAACCACTAACATTGCGAACACCACTGACATTTTTTGTGTCAGTGCTGACGCTGATGTCGGCTTACGCCGACATCGGAGATGCTGACACCGACGCTGAAGATGCTTTTTTCCGTGTAAACAGCACTGACGTTGACATTACTGATGTCGACATCGGAGATGCTGACACTGACGTTGATGACATCAACATCGGAGATGCTGACATTGACGTTGATGTTGCTGACGTCAACATCGAATATGTTGACGCTACTGACGACGCTGCTGACGCTGACATCGAAGATGCTTTTTTTCTTGTCAGCGCTTCTTTTTTTCGTGTTAGCACTGACGCTGACATTGCTGACGCCGACATCCGAGATGCTGACGCCGCTGACGCCAACATCGGGGATGCTGACACTAACGTTGATGTTGCTGACGTCAACATCAGAGATGCTGACGCTGACACTAGAGCCGACGCCGACATCGGAGATGCTAACGTCGACGTCAAAGATGCTTTTTTTCATGTCAACACTTTTTTTTCGTGTCAGCACTGACATTGACATTGCTAACGTTGTCATCGAAAATGCAGACACTGACGTTGACGTTGCTGACGCCAACATCGGAGATTCTGACGCTGCTAAAACGCCGACGTCGAGGATGTTGTTTTTCGTGTCATAGCTTTTTTTCGTGTTAGCACTTTTATTTTTCGTGTCAACACTGACGCCGACATCAATGCTGCTGACGCCGACGTTGACATTGCTGACGTCGTCGTCAGAGATGCTGATACTGCTGACGCTGACATCGAGGATGCGATGTTGCTGATGCCAACGTCGGGGATGCTTTTTTCGTGTCATCACTTTTTTTTCATGTTAGCATTTTTATTTTTTGTGTCAGCATTGACGCCGACATCGGAGATGTCGGCTAACGCAGACATCAACGCTGCTGACGTCGCCGTTGGGAATGAATACTTGTAATATATCCTATAACATTACAAAAAAAGTGCAAAAATAAGGTTTATTAGTAAGCAAAATAATTAATATGTAGGTCGGCAACATTGTTTTTCCCTCTTCATTATTAGTAAGCAAAATAATTAATCTGTATCTCATGGTGAGTTACTCAATGTAATGAAACACTGCATAATATAGTAAAGCCACTCCACCTTGTAACCAAAGAAGACATTTAATCTGCAAAAGTATATAGGTGTCAGCGAATGATGGGAATACAAAAGAGAGATAGAACTAGTGCAAGAAAATGTCATGAATATACGATATTAAGGGGTTTTATCTGCCCTGGTATTAGATATGTGGTAGACAATGACAGATTGAAGCAAGTAGGAAAATGGAGCTAGTACTTTCTGGTGGGCGTCAACATTTTTTTTTCGTGTCAGCACTCAACATGTCAGCACTTTCTGTTGTGCAAATATAACCCGATGTTGTGCACATATAATATGATGTTGTGCAAATATAACTTTATGTTGTGCAAATATAATATTTATATTATATTTGCTTAAACAACCTTATAAAAAGGATATGCACATGCATTTATGTTTTGAAATTGCACTAATATATCCTATGCGGGGTTCGAACCCACGTATTTGCGCATAAGCACATCGCTCTACCATTGAACTAAAAGGCTTTTAATTAAATTATAACATAACATTTAGATAAACAATATAACCCTACAACAAACTGATATCATATTACATGAAATGTCAACATTTAATGAATTTCTGTAGTTTCCAGAAGATGTCAACATTTAATAAAAGATACAGTAAAAGATAAAGTTTACAAATAAGATTATTCTCAAAATTGATATCATATTAGATGAGATGAGAAGCTCAAACTTCTACAATCCTCTAATAAAAGATACTGTAAAAGATAAAGCTTTTGCACATCAATAGCTAGATGTCAACATTTAATGAATTTCTAAAGTTTTCAAAAGACGTCAGCATTTCATAAAAGATACAGTAAAAGATAAAATTTACAAATAAGATCATTCTCAAAATTGATATCATATTAAATGAGATAGGAAGCTCAAACTTCTACAATTCTCTAATAAAAGATATTGTAAAAGATAAAGTTTTTGCCCATCAATAGCTAGATGTCAACATTTAATTAATTTCTAAAGTTTCCAGAAGATGAGTGCTTCTGAGAACTTTAATAACATCAACTGAAACTTCAGAGTCATATACATTAAGCTTACACTAGAATGGCATATAAAAAAGACAAATAATTGAATGCTGACATACAGCCCACTAAAAAAATTGTAACCTATGATGTGCACAAATAACAATCTGTTGTGTAATTATAACTTTATGATGTGCACAAATAACAGTATGTTGTGCAATTTATTAGGTGTGTCAACAACATTAGCCCCGAAAACCAAAGTAGGTTCTAGATTTCATCTAAATTCATAAAACCAGAGTAGGTTCCAGATTTCATATAAATCAACATCAAAATCACATCCAATACTCAAATTTCTTTAGAATCCGATGTATTATTATCCAACCTAAGGTGCTGACATGATAAGCAACAAGGGCACTTGAAATTCAAAAGCAAAACAGCCCCGAAAATGCAGAAACAAGAAGAAACAATACTCACAACAAGCGAAATCAACAGAGAGCAAGCGAAATCAGCAGAAGAAACATCACTCGACAACAAGAAATAGAAATCAAGCAAAGCAATGAAATAATTCGTAAATATCATGGATGAAAATAACCTTGCAAAGAAGTTCCAAAAATATAGGGCAAAATTTGATCCTGATTCAAAGCCTCTGCAATATGTAAAACTCTTGCTGACACGATGTATATCTGGGCAATGTGCAAAGTAATGCAAGTTCTAGCAGTAAAGGTCACACTTGCTAACACAGTGTATATCTGGGCAGAACCTAAGAGTAAGCAATCACAAAAAGCAACCCAAAAAGTTTTCATTGTATTTCCTATCTCACCTTCATTAAAGGATACATCAAGAAGTTTGACATCAGGATTAAAATTGGCATAAACAAGAACTAGTGAATCGATTTCGACCAACTGTGCAAATATAACTTTATGATGTGCACAAATAACAATCTGTTGTGCAAATTGTTACTGTTGACACCCGATGTCAGCAACATTGTTTTTCCCTCAAAATTTGAAGCAAATAATATGACAAATCATATTCCTCTAGCAGTAAGTCTAATAAAGAGCTATGCAAGTGTAAATCTCAAAAATATGACTTATCAATCAAGAATATTACGAAAAATGACAAGGAAAAATAAAGAAAGCACACTTTATAGCATTAAATGAATTTTATACAAATGTCAAATCAAGTTAATTACACATTGGAATTGAGCATATTATATTTGCACAAGAGATCATGTCAGCACACAATTAGAAATAAAAAAAAACCTATAAATCTATTTGAATTGCACAAAAAGAGACAATGTCAACACACAATTAGAAATAAAAAAGAACTTATACATTCTGACAAAAAAAAACATATACATCAACTTGAATTGCAAAAAAGAGACCATGTCAGCATTGGTGAAGATCCACGCCTTTGCATCCGTCTCAGCATAGAACTGGTTGGGGAGGGAACCATTCGACAGTTTTTCCCAGCCCTCCCTGGTCGGTTGACAATCCCGTAGGAGATGGAGGACTGATTCTTCCTCTCCGCATCTTGGGCAGCCATCGAAGGTGGATAGGTGCCGGTGAACTCTGTTTTGGTTACAGAGTATAGCATTGTGAGCCACGAGGTAAAGGAAGGCTCGTATCTTTTGTTGAGCCGGCACCTTCCATACATGTTTCCATCCTCCCTCGCTTTCACCTCCTAGCCTCTGATTCATCCACTGCAGCGCTGATCCAGTCGAGAAGCAACCCGAAGATGAATGTCCCCAGTACAAACGGTCTCTTGCTTGATGTTCATCAAAAACACTTATCGCTTGGAGCCTCAGGAGCACCTCCGCAGGTAGCAATGGCGAGATCAAGTTCCAGTCCCTGCCCCCATTCACCCAGAGTTCACCAACGGTGTCCCCCAGCCTCTCCTCCGGGATCGGTTGAATGGCCAAGTCTATTAGAGGTGATTCACCTAGCCAGGAATGGACCCAGAACAAGGTTGTTAAACCATTTCCTATTGCTACACGGAGCCCGGGCAGCAGGAGTCCAGCCCCATGTAGAATCGCTCTCCATGTACTAGAGGACCCTCTCTGTTTGCCAAACATATCAATATCGAGACGTCCCTGGCAATACTTACCTCTCATTAGTTGACTCCACAAGACTTCAGGCTGTTGCAAGAGCCTCCAACACAACTTAGCTAGGACAACCTGATTAGTATCTCTCATACCTCTTATCCCTAGACCACCTTCATTGGTTGGCTTCTTTATATTGTCCCACTTAATGAGATGAATCCTTCTTTTCTTAGACGTGGAACCCCAAATAAATCCTCGGATGGTCTTATTAATTTCATCACAAATCAGTCTAGGTATGAAGGACGACTGCATCACATAGATCAACAGACTAGTAAGGACCGATTTAGCTAAAGTCACTCTCCCAGCAAAGGAGAGTGCTTTCGATTGCCAACCTCTGAGTTTGGACGCCACTTTATCCACCAAATAGTTGTATCGATCGCTCGTCATCCTCCCGCAAGCAGTTGGCACCCCCAAGTAGTTCCCGAAATCGGTAGCTATGGGGATCAATAGCTCATCGGAGACCTCCCTCTGTATCGACTCTGGCACCCCTTTGCTGAACAGGACCGAACTCTTGTCGAAGTTCACCCTCTCCCTAGAGCAAGAATAGAAGGCTTGTAGAGTATCCCTGACTATCACTCCTTGTTCGTTCGTAGCCTTCGCAAACAACACTAAGTCGTCCGCGAAGAATACATGAGACAGTTGGATTCCCCCAATAGTGATGGGCTCCCAACGTCCATACAGAAGACAAAGACGTATGGCGAGAGGGGATCGCCCTGACGAATCCCTCGGGACGGACCGAACTCGCCTACTTCATTCCATAGGAGCTCTGTCTTCCCCAACGTTTGGCATTTCAGGATAACATTGCAAAGATGCTCTGGTAGCCGCGCTTTTCGCAGAATAAATTTCAGAAAATCCCATCAAACCCGATCATAAGCCTTCTCGAGATCGGTTTTGATGATCGTCCACTGATTCTGAGCATTCCTCTTCGAAATATAGTGCAATACCTCTGGACAATGAGTTTAGTGGCGAGTTTGAAGACAACGTTCAACAAGGCAATCGACCGAAGTTGTGCAGGCTTCTCCTACGATCTTACCCTCGGAATAAGGACAAGGAGCACATTTGCAATCCGGGGTGGGAACTGATTGTGGTTGAGCATATTGAGGACAGTCTCTGTTACTTGATTACCCACAACTTCCCATTCTCGTTGGTAAAATACCGCATGGTATCCGTTCGGGCCTGGCGCCTTGTGAGGGCCTATCAAGTGCACAACTCCCTTCACTTCCTTATTGGTGAATGGTTTTCCTGGCCACTCCCTTTTGCTTTCAGATAAGACAGGGAAATACAACGGGCAATCTGGTTGATCGTCGAACATTCGGGCATGTCCCTCTTCTGTGTACAGGCCCCGGAAAAAACTCAAGACCATCCCTTGAATTTCTTGCAAGTCCTCCATCCAGGTACCGTCTTCCTTTTTCAAAGACGTGATCTTGTTGTGTGACCGACGAATAGAAGTGGAGAGGTGGTAGTACCGTGTTTTTCTATCTCCTTCCAGGAGGAAGTTTGATCGAGACTTTTGGAACCAGTAGACTTGCTCCTGTGGGAACACCGCTTCCAATTCGCTGCACACCTCCGTCTCTAAGTTCAAGTAGTGCCTAGTCACTCGAGTGGTCAGCCGCTTTCTAATACCCTCAAGGCGATTCCATAGGTTCCTTTTCATCCTGAATATATTTCTAAACACTTCCCTGTTCCAAGTGGACAAGCCTTTAGATAATTCTGTCAGCGCATGACAAGCTTCCAGGTGTGATCTCCAATTTTCCGAAACAAACTCTGCAAAATGCTCATGTAACAACCAACTCTCCTGGAAGCGAAAGTGAGAATTGCGACTCTAACCATCCCTCCCCTCGTGGGCAAGGTTGATTACAAGGGGAAGGTGATCCGAGTGTGGTGCTGAGACGTGCCAAACACACGCTTCGGGGAATCGACCCATCCACTCAACATTGCATAAACCTTTGTCAAGTTTCACCGTAATGCAGTTATGAGTAGTCTTCCCCCTCCACCATGTATAAGGGACGCCAGTATATCCCAAGTCGATGAGTTGCAAAGCTTCAACCTCTTGTTGGAAAATTTGTGAAGCCCTGTTGGAGCTCATTGATGATTGGGAGCGCTCCTGCGCATTCAGGGTGGCATTGAAATCTCCTACTAAGAGCCACGACAAGGAGTTTCTTAGGGCAAACTCCTCGAGCGATCTCCAGAGACTGTCTCTATTGGCCGGATTCGGAGAAGCATAGATTGCCGATAGGATCCATGGATCCTCGCCTACCCGGTTGACCTCTACGGTGATGTGTTGTGGGTGCGTAACGAGTTCAGTTACCACAACCTCTGTTGATTTCCAGAGCAGTCAAATCCCACCAGAGAAACCCTCAGCTTCCACACGCAGCTTGTTGTCATAGCCTATTCTGTTACAGACCCGGTCTACATTCTCCCCGCTGATCCTAGGTTCTGGACCGATGTTGCCTTATGGTCTCCCTTAGAGCATTATGAAACTCCATACTGCCTGCACCACAGACGTTCCAAACCAATACGCTGATTTCTTTTAACATGGATATAGTATGGTTGAAGAAGTAGCCTCTGTGTTGGTCGAACCATGGTCGAACGTTGTCGAAGCGGGCAAGAGCCTCAAGCATGGGTTGGGGCACCGTTACCCGGCATAGAACAGGCCGAGCCACAGTTTCCATTGGGAGGAAGTCTATCAGCATGCGATTCGCGATATTCGGAAGAGTTACTAGCACTGGCCTCGTCCGATGGTTTGAGATTAAGAAACTTCTCCGAGTCTCTACCTGGATTACTTCCACTCCCTGGTTCATTGTTTGTGACGATGGTGTTGTGGGATGGCGGGTGGGTGGGGTCAGTTTGTTTCGTGGGGGTGTGTGTGGGTTGCTTAGGAGGTCCTGAAGCGAAGGAGTTAGGCTTATTGGTGACTTCTTTTGTTTTGGGAGGATTGAACGAGGACGTGTCTGAGCGCTGCTTTTTATTTTCATTAACAGATCTCTTATGGGCTGGGGTAGTCTTCTTGGCTGTCACGCCACCATTCTGAGAGTTTGGTTTTTTACTTTGGTTCTTCTCGGTAATTTTGGTAGATTTACCTTGCGGTTGTGGGATAACTTTATCCTTTTCTTTATCATAATTTATAGGCGTATCTTCCTCCATATTCTGGGTATCTTCCTGGATATACTCTAAGGCCGCAAATCTTGAAGATTGCGCGATCCCAGGATTATCGGGATTCTCCTTACCCACCCGATCCTCTTCCTCCTTCTCCGATTGAACGTCTGCTTGTGGCTCCGATGGGTTTGCTTAAGGTTGGCTGTCGGAATCATCCTTGCTTTGGGCTCCCTTCTCCGGTTTCTTCAGGTTTCCTCTGCGTCTCCCTTGCCTAGCGACATGCATCCAGTCCCCATGGAGACTTCCTTCTAGAGTTTGTTGGTTCAATGAACTCCCCTGCATTATCAGCTCCTATGTAGGGGCCTCCGAGGCCGGCTGCTCAACTACTGGGACACACTCCCCTGTTTTATGGCCTATCTTCCCACACTTGAAACAAATCATACGGATTCCTTCGTACTAGATGGGCCATGTCTTGCCATCCAATCTGAACTTGGACATGAAAGGTTTTGAAATGTCAATTTCGACAATCAATCTTGCAAACTGCCCTCTGTCTGCTGCACTTGTGGTGTTATCGATTCTTAGGACCCGTCCAATTTTCTGTCCAATCCGATGCTGGACTCTTCGGTCGAAGTATTCAATGTGAAGGCAAGGAATCCGCACCCAGACCGTGAGTTTTGAGATTTGTTCTACACTTGCATCGAATCTCGATATCCATTTTCTGATGGACAAATAGTTATTGCCCAGCATCCACGACCCCTCCATTAGCAAATTCATGTTCTTATTGACGTTGTGTCACATACAGATCAACGTGTAGGCCGGTATACATTGAAAATCGAAAATAAATCAGTGTTTTGGACACCACATTCATATGGTTGTGTGCCACATTCATATGAATGTGCACCGCGTCATATGAACGTGTACCCCTACACCTGATTTGCGGTGTATTTAGTTTTCGCGATAAGAAAACGAAGTTCAAATTTAACTTCTCAATTTGAAAGGCTAAATGTACGTGGGTCCATCAACATTTTTTCATTATTGGACAAAAGTATATAAGTGTATTAACAATATATTTAACTATATATGTATACCAATGATTCTTAATTATAAAAAAATGTGTATCATTAAAGACAACGGTATTGAATATAATATGTTTGGATTATATTGGCATAAATAATATCTTAAAAGTAAATATTTCTTTATTTGTTTTCAGAAAATCACCCGTCAATTAAATTTGTTTTTAGAAGACTACCCACCTATTAAACCTTTATTTGTTTTGTTTGAAAATACTAAAATACCCCTAATTCAAGCTTATTTATTTTTAAAGGAATGTTGACGTATGTATTTTACTATTCAATTTGACATTCACCTTGAATATATCAAAGAAATGAAGCATTGTAAAACATATATAAATGCCCCAACCAATATATCTGCATTAGATTTGCAATGTGAAGAACAAAAATTTTCAATGGCGCAATCCTATCAGTTTTCTCTCCTTCAAATGTTGAATAAGATGTGGATAAGCTCTAAAATATATCATATCAGACTTCCAAGTTACAAAGAAAGTCTCAAATCAACGAAAATTAGAAATACAAAACATCCTTAACATAACTAACTCGACTGCCCTGGAAAAATATCTAGGATGCCCTATTATCAATGGAAGAGTACACAAAGAAAAATTTGAAGAAAGTGTGCAGATCAAAAGAACAACTAAGCAAATGGAAAGCAAATTCCCTTTCTGAAGAAGGTAGAACAATCCTCATAAAGCAAATTTGGCTTTAAAACCAAGTTATTTGATGCAGAGCTGTTTGATTCCGGCAAGCATTCAATAAGAATTAACATGACTAGTCAATAGAAGTTTCTTCTAGAATAAGGACCTAACCCATAGACCGCTGATCAAGTGATCGGTTGGAACATAATCTATAAACCAAATGACAAAGGAGGACTAAGGCTAATAAAATCTATGGACATGAATGAAGCCCTTCAAATGAAACTTCTGTAGAAAATACTAGTATAACCAAATAATATTTGAGTTAGAATTGTCAAGGAAAAATCTCTCAAAACCACCCACATATTTGAGTATAGGAAAAAGGCAAATCTCTTGTGGCAATGGGTTGAGCTCATGGATCTTAGAGCTGATTTCAAAAAAGGATTGATTTGAAATGCAGGGAATGATTGAATGGAGAATCCATTAACTTTTGGATAGATAGATGGTTCTCGACCACCCTGTTTATTGAAAGACTTGAATATATAAATAACATACAAATAAACCAGAAGGTTAGTGAATATGTTGATCAGAACAAGAAATGGAAAGAAAATAGTCTATGATAGATACTGTCGAGAGAAATAGCGGAGAAAGTACTTCAAATACACATAACAAATAATGAATATTCCAAGAACAACTTTATTGGTGGTCTAACAAAGATGGTTTGTTTACCACAACTAGCGTTATAAAACTGATCACAAAAAAAAAATGGACCTCTCACTAGATAAATCCAAGTGGAATTGGAAAGTCGACACCTACCCCAAATTTTTTTTATAAAAATAATGGAAAATTAGACAAAATGGGGTGGTGGAGGTTAGCGGTGGTGTGGTTGGTGGTGGGGTAATGGACAGTGGCGGAGTCAGAAATTTTTTGAAGGGGGCACAATTATACGCGTACGATATAGTTTTGGATTAAATTGACAGAAAGAATTATATATAACACGATAATAAATGATGTTATTTTAAGATAAAATGTCATCGGTTTATGATAAAACGTTATCATTTTTTTGCACCAAAAAAATATAAATATATAAATGAAATATCTGAAAAAATGAGTTAAATAAGTATAGGAAACGCAATATAATAAACATTAAGTTAAGATTATGGTTGTTATATGAGCTAAATAGCTAGAGCTTGACTCTAGTTTTGCTCAATAAAAGCTGCTCGAGCATCATTTACAAAATGAGTTAATTATGAGCACATTTTTATACTAGATTCAAAACTCGCCTCGGCTCGACTGAAACTCAAATAACACGAATTTTGTGACATTTACAAATTTGCTTTTAAGTTACTATGTCTTGAGCAAGTAAAGTATAATACTTGGAAAAAAAACCTAGCTCAAGCTTGTTTATTTACTAAGGAAGTCAAGTATGAGCTCAAGTTCAAATATAGGTTCGACTCGAGCTTGACTTGTTTCTAAATGAGCTAAATATAATCAAACAATACTAGACTTGCTTGGCTTGAATAACAACCCTAGTTATAACTTGTTGCCCTCATGACATATAATAATGTATGACCAAATATAAAAAATTTAAACTTGCCTAACTTCTTATCTAATTGTCGAAATGATTAGTATAACCTTTCATTTCGAAGCTCTCGAGATGAATTATATTATGTAAATGTTCATTTAAGTAAAATATAAAAGAATTATAGTATATTGAAACAAAATTAAAGTGATTATTATACCTTTAATTTTTAAACATTCATAACTTCTTATTATATATCAAAACAAAGCCATTGATGAGGAGAATACACCTAGGCAGTTCGTCAAATGAGAGAGAGGACACGTGACACTCAGCCCCCCCCCCCAGAGCTCCATCCCTGGTGGTGGAGGCGGCTGTTGGTGGGGGTGGCAACAAGTTTGGAGGTGGGTAGTGGTGGAGGTACGTGGTGAGACGATTCCAACAACTCCGGTGCGCGGGTTCAACTTGGTGGGTTCGTCTGGGTCGGTGAATCTGACGTCGTGTGCCCCAAAACGAAGTCGAGAACATCAAAAGTAATTTATAATTATTTTTAATTTATCAAAAATTATGAAATTCGGAATTAGTTTAGAAATTTTCGAAAATTAGATTAGGATTCAAAATTGGTTCGGAATTAGACAAGCATTTTGGATTTATTTCATAACATGTGAGAATTAGATTGAGAGATGATGAATTTTCCGATTAAGGTTCGATGACAATAATTAATCACATAACTAAAGAGGAATCGAAAAGGAGTTAGTGATAGCTATGTGAGTGGCAACTTTTTATTGGCAAATGAAATGATCGATGAATGCCTACATGCACATATGCCCCCGCTTCCAAATTATTTCCGTTCAGAATTCACTTTGCTTTATTCCACATTTTAATATTACAAGTTTTTATAATAATAATAACAATAATAATAATAATAATAATAATAATAATAATAATAATAAAATGCACACAAAGATATTCGGAGTTAGAACTACCCCACGTACTCCACTAATTGCCATGCCCATGCACACATTGCCCATTGAAATATATTTATATAGATTACACTTTCTTATATATCTGTATAGGGGTTGTTTCCGGTGTACTCAACCCCTAACGTTTATCATGTACTCAGAAATTATTCGTCTATTTGTTTATGATTATTCGTCTGTTTTCACATAATTATTCATCTGTAAAAAGAGTGTAAAAAAGATAAATTTTATTCTACCGAATAATCGCCCAATACCACCGAATAATTTCATTCCACCGAATAATCTCCCAATACCATCGAATAATCAGAAGTTACTTTTAATCTCATCCGTTGATCTTCTTAATTCAATGGTCCAGATTTGTTCACATGATACACGTTAAGTGTTGAGTACTTATGATCTATCCTCTCTATATATAGGGAAGAGTTAAAATGTAAAATTGTCATAGGGTGTAAAATCCTTAAGGTGTAAAATTTTGGGTTGGGACGCGCGGGTAAAAAAAAAAGAAAAAAACCGGACTAAACCGGGAAAAATAAGGAAAAAACAAGAAGCGAACCGGCTCCCTCAAAAACGTTCCTGGTCGCTCGCGAAAACCTTCAAAATCAAACAACGAAAAGCATCAGCTTCTCGCCGGCGATTACAGGCCGCGAAACCAATTACAGGAGTTGCACTCTTCGATAGAATTCAACGAAGCTCGATCGAACATCCCGTACAAAATCAACAACCACGACAACATCTTCAGCAGAATGCAATTTCATAAAAAGGTGCACAATATCTTCTTCCTTACTATACATTCAAATTCGAATTCGTTAAGATATTAATGTGACAAAAAAAATGGCATCATGTAACTCTATTTCAGTGTAATTTATCTAAACAAATTTCTGATTTTAATTAAAAATCACATTAGAGGTAATAAAAACCCTAGGGTTTGAACTTTCAATAACAACAAAAGTCTGTCAATTAAAATTGATTTGCACTTCTAAATGGTGCATGTTGAATTCAATACATTGTTATTTGACAAGACGATTCTCGTTTACTTGAAATTGATATAAAAATAACTTGAAAGTAATGCTGTTTGGGAATTTGTTGTATGATCTTAAAATCCAGTTAGAAATGTTGTTTTAGCACTTACCGATTCATAAATAGCACTGTTGAGAGATTGATGACACAATTTATAAAAATACAGATTGATTGACAAGTTTTAAAATCCAAATTACAGATTGCAGAACATATGGAGGGTGTTAGAGATTCAACTAATGCAAACATAGAATCCTCAGTTGCTTCTACTACTGCAATCGTTTGTGCAACACCAAATAGTGCTGCTACAGAGCCTGAAACAAATATCACTAATATGATAGTACAACACCAGCTACCGTACAGAATATTTGTCTCACCAAACAGCACGAAGTACTGGATTCCCATATGCAGTGAGGAAATAGAGCCAAAAGAAGGAAAAGTGTTCCAAACAATTAATGAAGTTGTGAAGGCATATAAAGATTATGGATATAAAGTGGGATTTGATGTAAGACAGGGTACAACAGTTAAGATTGAAGGTGTAGAGCAGCTGAAGTACTTATACTGCGACAGATCAGGATACAAGAATGATAAGGAGACAAAGAAATTAAGTAAAAGATTATCTACACGAGTTGGGTGTAGTGCTAGAATAATATACAAATATGTTGTTGAGCAAGGATATGTGGTGAAAATGTTTGAGGAGAAGCACACATATCCTTTTTTTGATGATATATGCAAGGTATACATGAAGAGGAATATGAAGATGCAAAGCCATCATCAAAAGTTTGTCCTTGACTATGCAATGCAAAGAGTTGGACTAGCAAAGCCTACATATTATATCAAGAAATGGTGGGAAGGTATAGCAATGTAGGTCCAGCAACAATTGATTTCAAAAATCATAGAAGAGATCTTCTAGCTTATTTCAAAGGATCTGATGCACAAATTGTCATTGATAGGTTCTTCCACAAGCAAGAAATATGCAGTGCATTCTATTTTGCTTTTGATTTGGATGAAGACAATCAGTTAAATAGATTGTTCTGGTGTTATGCCACAATTAGGAAGAACTAATCATTATTTTGAAATGTTATTTCATTTGATTCAACGTACAATACAAACAGGTATTATCTGGGCCATTAAATCAAGGAGATCAACACGGATGAGATTAAAAGTAACTTCTGATTATTCGATAGTATTGAGAGATTTTTCGGTGGAATGAAATTATTCGGTGGTATTGGCCTATTATTCGTTAGAATAAAATTTACATTTTTACACTCTTTTTTACAGATGAATAATTATGTGAAAACAGACGAATAATCATGAACAAATAGACGAATAATTTCTGAGTACATGATACACGTTAAGGGTTGAGTACACCGGAACCAACCCCTCTCTCTCTCTCTCTCTCTCTCTCTCTCTCTCTCTCTCTCTCTCTCTCTATATATATATATATATATATATATATATATATATATATATATATATATATATATATTACATAGGTCTTATATTGTATAGTGGGCTCAAAGGCCCAATACCTTTGTAACCTATATATATGTTTATCAATGAATGGAAACCCTCAAGCAGGACATTACAAGCAATCTCGTGATCTCACATGGTATCACAGCCTAAGATCCCTAAACCCTAATCTTTTTCTTTTCTCCTTAAACCCTAGCCGCCGCCCCCCCCCCCCCCCCCACCGCCGCCAACACCCCCTTGCCGCCGCCGCCTCCTTCCCTCTCGGCCACCCTTCCGCCGCCGCCCCCTCCCCCACTCGACTTCCCTTTGCCAACACCCCCCCTCTGTCGCACCTCTCTCTCTCTCTCTCTCTCTCTCTCTCTCTCTCTCTCTCTCTCTCTCTCGTCCCGATGGCCGAAACACCCGTCACCAAACCGCCCTTCCACTTCGCTCTCACGATATCCAATATCAAAAACTGCATCCCCATCATCCTTGATCACGAATCCAGTTCCTAAACCATGTGGTCGCACCTCTTCACGACCCATGTTAAGGCTCATAAGGTCCTCCACCACATCGACTCCTCCATCGATCGCCCTGCCAGTGAAGACAACGATCTCTTCGCTCAACTCGACACCATTGTCCTTCAATGGATCTTCAACACCATCTCCAAAGATCTATTGACAACCATCCTTGACCCCGAAGACTCCGCCTTGGATGCTTGGAAAAAGCTTCAGAATCTCTTTCAAGACAACAAGTCCACCGGTGTTGTCTATCTTGAGCACGCATTCTCAAGTTGCAAGCTTTCCTCTTTCCCGTCGATATCCGCATATTGTCAGCATATCAAGACCCTGTCTGATCAACTAGGCACCGTCGACTCCAAACCCAGCGCTACCCGCCTTGTTCTCCGGGTACTTTCGGGTCTTCCTTCTGAATACAACTCTGCCGCTACTCATATCCAGCAGACGGAACCTCTCACTACCTTCGAAAAGACCCGATCTCAATTGATCCCGGAGGAGACTCGCCTTCACCGTCAAACCACCGACGCCGCCAAGGACAATACGACATTGGTCTCGTCAAGCGACATTGACGAGACCTATGCCCCACAGCATAGCCGCAGCAACGATTAACCATCGCAGAAAGGCGGCGGTCGCGGCCCAGCAATGGTCAGCAGCCGCAGGAGTCCGAATCCTCTCGCCCCTCCTGGTATCCCAACCCCGGCTATCCGCCTTGGATGCCCTTTGGCTACCCACCTGCGACGTATCGCCCACCAGCCCCCTATCCCAACCGTCAGCAGGGAACGGGCTTGTTGGGTCATGCTCCTCGACCCGCAGGTCACCAGGCCTACCCGTCTTTGTCTGATCAGGCCTACACTTCGACTGATGTGCATCACGCCTTCTCTTCCATGCAGCTGACACCTCCTAACTCCGCTTGGTACATGGAAACTGGCGCCACTTCTTATATGACGAACTCCTCAGGTACTCTCTCTTCTGTTTCTTTTAAGGGTCCTGCACATTCTATTATCGTCGGAAACGGTGGTCGCCTTGCTACTTCGGGCATTGGCCACGCCACTTTACCAACCCCAACCAACCTATTACACCTCAACAACATCCTCATTGCCCCCAAACTTGTCAAAAAAACCTTATCTCTGTCCGTCGGTTCACCACCGACAAAAACGTTTCTCTTGTGTTTGATCTGTTTGGTTTCTTTGTGAAGGATCTTACTACGGGGGTTACTCGCCTAAGATGTAATAGCACCGGGGAGCTCTATCCTGTGTCGTC
Source organism: Persicaria maculosa (assembly GCA_963922045.1). NCBI lineage: Eukaryota > Viridiplantae > Streptophyta > Magnoliopsida > Caryophyllales > Polygonaceae > Persicaria > Persicaria maculosa. The sequence continues at coordinate 61,888,836 of OY998259.1, forward strand.
GCCCTCACCATCCAGCCGGTCAAGTCCAGTCGCCCTCTCGGCATCATCATCTAGTCTTAGGCATGCACGCCTTGGTCATCCTAGTCCTGCAGTTTTAGATTTGCTTCGTTCTAAGAGTCTAGTCAAATGTAATAAAGAGCTTCACTCTAGTTTATGTTCTTCATGTCAGTTAGGCAAGCATGCCAGACTCCCTTTTCAGCGGTCTTTAAACACTACTTTTGCCCCATTTGATATTATTCATAGTGACATTTGGACATCTTCTGTGCCTAGCAAGGAGGGTCATAAGTATTACCTTTGTTTCTGGATGATTATACACATTTTTTATGGGTTTTCCCGTTGCATTTTAAATCTCAAGTGTTTCCTATCTTTGCCAAATTCCATGCTTACATCAAAACACAATTTCACACCTCTATCAAGTGTTTCCAATGTGACAATGGCCGTGAATTTGATAGCAATGAATTTCACACTTTCTTCAACACCAATGGGATCTCCTATCGCTTGTCTTGCCCCTATACCTCCCAACAGAATGGCAAGGCCGAACGAATCATCAGAACCATCACCAATATGATGCGCTCTCTCCTCTTCCACGCATGCATTCCCCTTCTCTATTGGCCTTACGCCTTAGCCACCACCTACTACCTCCTCAACATTCCCCCTTCCACTACCCTCCACCATCGCTCATCAACTCAGGCACTTTATTGCACTTTGCCTAGGTATGATCACCTTCGTACCTTTGGGTGCTTGTGTTTCCCAAATCAGTCATCCACCGCCCCACACAAGCTTCACCCACGCTCCACTCCTTGTGCCTTTCTTGGCTATCCGTATGATCATCGTGGTTACATCTGCCTCGATATCAAGACCCACAAGATCATTCTATCTCGTCATGTCACCTTTGATGAATCTCACTTCCCCTTTGCATCTCCTACATCTCTTGTGTCTCATTCTGAGTCAGAGTCATCGTTCCCTCACTTTCTTCTTCCCAGAGCTCTCCTGGTGCTCCTGCCTCTCCACCTCCACCACCACCCCCTACCACCAGACCACACACCCGCAGCGTCTCCAGTGTCTTCCGACCCCGTCAGATCGTCTCCATGAACACCACACACCGACCCGCTTTCCATTACCATACATACTCCCCGCCATCCCCTCCCCAAGATGTAATGTCGCGGCCGCAGCACGATGCTACGGCCGCAGCCAATCAAAACCCCGTAGCCCACCCTTCACCCAAGCTACTGGCGACGGCCGCGGCTGCGGCCAATCAAACTGTTGCGGGCTTGCAATGCCCGCAGGCTTCCCCGCCGCCTCCACCCCCCCTGCATCCGTCCTTCCCGACTCCCAATCCCCCCCTGCCTCCACCCCGACCTCCCTTTCCCCCATTCCCACCTCCCACAAAACAGCCCTCCTCGACCCGAATTGGCAGGCGGCTATGCTCGACGAATACAGGGCCCTTACAAAGAATGGTACTTGGGTTCTTGTCCCTCGCCCTCCTGAGGCGAACGTCATCCGCTGTTTGTGGCTCTTCCATCACAAGTTCCGCTCTGATGGGACGTTGGAGCGCTCCAAAGCTCGTCTTGTGGTCAACGGTCGCTCTCAGCAGACAGGTATTGATTGTGATGAGACGTTCAGCCCCGTGGCCAAGCCTGCCACTATCCGAGTGGTATTGAGTTTAGCATTGTCACGCAACTGGGCCATCCATTAGTTACATGTCAAGAACGCTTTTCTGCATGTCCATCTGAATGAGACGGTCTACATGTTTCAGCCACCGGGGTTTGCTGATGCTGATCGTCCCAAGCACGTCTGTCTCCTGAAGCGTTCTCTATATGGTCTGAAACAGGCTCCACGGGCTTGGTTCCAGCGCTTTTCTTCTTATCTGTTACGCTTGGGTTTCATTGGAAGCCGTTCGGATACGTCTCTGTTCATCTATCGCATAGGATTAGACATGGTCTTCCTGTTGCTATATGTCGACGACATCATTCTCACCGCCTCTTCTAATGCTCTTTGGATGTCTATTATTTCGCAGTTGAGTGCGGAATTTGCCATGTCTGATCTGGTTCAGTTGTCCTACTTCTTGGGAGTTGATGTTCAACGTCATTCGTCCGGCCTGTTTCTCTCTCAGAGTAAGTATGCTGCTGAGATTGTTGCTTGGGCCAAGATGGATAACTGTAATCCTGCCGCCACCCCTGTCGATACATCCAACAAGCTCAGTGCTCATTCTGGTCCTTTGGTTGATGATCCGACATTGTACAGGAGCCTCGCTGGTGCACTTCAGTATCTTACCTTCACCAGGCCTAAAATCAGTTACACCGTTCAGCAGATCTGCTTGTTCATGCATGCACCCAGGGAACCCCATTTAGGCACCATGATCACTCCTTCCTCTAAGCTTGACCTTGTTCCTTACACTGATGCAGATTGGGGTGGTTGTCCTGACACACGTCGCTCCACGTCTGGTTACTATGTTTTCCTCAACGACACCCTTGTGTCGTGGTCAGCAAAGTGTTAGTCTGTCGTGGTCACTCCAGCGTTGAGGCAGAGTACAGAGGTGTTGCCAACTTTGTCTTCGAGTGCTCTTGGCTCCGTAATCTCCTTCTTGAGCTCCGTTGCCCTCTTTAGAAGGCCACTCTGGTCTACACTGACAACGTCTCCGCCGTCTATCTGGCTAGCAACCCAGTCTAGCATCAACGCACGAAGCACATTGAGTTCGATCTCCACTTCGTCCGGGACAAGGTTGCCATTGGACATGTCCGTGTTCTACATCTCCCGTCCTCCTATCAGTACGCTGATATATTCACCAAGGGTTTACCTCGGCAGTTGTTCCTTGATTTTCGGTCCAGTCTCACTGTACGGGACCCTCCACTTTCAACTGCGGGGGTTTGATAGATTACATAGGTCTTATATTGTATAGTGGGCTCAAAGGCCCAAAGGCCCAATACCTTTGTAACCTATATACTACCTCCGTCCAAAAATACATGGACTTTACTATTTACGCACTCTTTTTTAAGAAGGTAAAAACTATATAAAATATTAATTTTTTTTATTAATTTTTTTTAATAATTACAAACTTATTATCAATAAGTTTGTAATTATTAAAAAAAATTAATAAAAAAGTTAATATTTTATATAGTTTTTAGCTCCTAAAAAAACGTGCATGAATAGTAAAAGCCCATGTATTTTTGGACGGAGGGAGTATATGTTTATCAATGAATGGAAACCCTCAAGGAGGACATTACAATCAATCTCGTGATCTCTTTTATATATATATATATATATATATATATATATATAAAAGGTACTTTTTTTAAAAAAATAACATGGAGCTGAATTATTTGCTGCTCCTTTATACAACAACAAAACAATGAACAAAGTTGCACCCGCGAAAAGAATATATATCAAATAAAGTGGGTCGACATTGCTCATTGCGGACAGTTTGGTTAAAAGGGAATAAGAAGTCCACTGCTAATTTTTAATAAATCAACTATTAGTTATTTTTTGATGAAACTTTAAGTTATTTCGATACCGCACTTTGATGACTTTTTTTTAACACTATGCAAATAATAGGATGACTTGACGCAGTAAGCTAGGTCATCCTTGATCATCCATATGGATAATGTTATAAATTAGCTCCTTGTTCAAATGGAGGGTCATCAAGTTACAAGTTTATATAGTCCTAGCTATATAATTAGCAGGAGAGTTTGATTCTCTATAGCAATGCTTGATAAAGCCTTTGTGAAAAGATCTCCCAATTGTTCTCCGGTCTTCACATACATTGCTTTAATAAAGCCTTCTTGTATCTTTTCACGGACGAAATGGCAGTCTTTCTCAATGTGCTTCGTTCGTTCGTGAAAAACAGGGTTGGATGCAATATGAAGGGTTGTTTGATTATCGCAATATAACCTTGCAGGCAAATTTGTCTCAAGACCTATTTCAGTCAATAGTTGATAAATCCACTTAACCTCACATGCACCTTGTGCCATGGCTCTATATTCTGACTCTGCACTTGAACGAGAAACAACACTCTGCTTCTTACTCTTCCATGACACTAGGTTTCCACCAACAAAAACACATTGACCTGATGTGGATATTCGATCATCCTTAGACCCCGCCCAATCTGCATCTATGAAGCAATCAATGTTAATGTGACCGTGATTCTTATAAAGAATGCCGCGTCCTGGAGCTCCTTTCAAGTAACACAAAATATGTTCGATAGCTGCCCAATGATCAACTGTTGGTGAAGACAGATATTGAATTATTACACTGACTGGATATGCAATATCTGGTCTGGTCATTGTTAAGTAATTCAGTTTTCCCACGAGTCTTCTGTATCTCTCAATATCTTTGAACACATCATCTTCTTTTGTAAGCTGCAGATTAGGAATCATGGGACGGCTACAAGGTTTAGCCCCTAATTTCCCCGTTTCTGATAACAAATCAAGCACATATTTTCTTTGAGATAAGAAAATTCCTTTCTTACTTCTTGTTACCTCAATGCCCAAGAAGTATTTCAACATCCCCAAAACTTTAGTTTGAAATTGACTTTGAAGAAAGGCTTTCAGAGATAAAATACTTGGTGTATCACTTCCAGTGTTGATAATATCATCCACATATACCACCAATATATAACATGATGCCTAATTCAGATTGTTTATAGAAGACAGAGTGATCAGATTTGCTTTTGTGCATTCCAAACTTTTCAAGTGCTTCACTAAACTTTCCAAACCAAGCTCTAGGACTTTGCTTCAGGCCATATAGAGACTTGCGTAGACGGCAAACTTTCCCATGCTCCCCCTGAGCAACAAAGCCAGAAGGTTGCTCAATATAAACCTCTTCTTGGAGGTCTCCATGAAGAAAGGCATTTTTTATGTCTAATTGATGTAGAGACCAGTTGTATTGTGCAGCCACATAAATAAGCAATCTGACAGATGTCAATTTGGTAACAGGAGAAAATGTGTCAGAATAATCGAACCCATAAGTTTGAGCATATCTTTTAGCCACTAGTCGAGCCTTCAGTCGAGCTATTGATCCATCAGGGTTAACCTTAACTGCAAACACCCATTTACACCCAATAGTCTTTTTTCCGGTCGGTAAAGTCACTAAATCCCAAGTACCATTCTCATCCAAAGCCTTCATTTCCTCCTTCATAGCCTCACACCAACCAGGGTGGTTTAAGGCTTCATGGACAGTTTTAGGTATAGAAATTGAGTCAAGAGATGCAACAAATGCACAAGTGGAGGATGACAGGTTATTATAGGTCACACAAGTAGAGATGGGATGGGTACATTGACGTTTACCTTTGCGAAGAGCAATAGGTAGATCATTACCTGAATCGTGATCTGATGACGAAGACAATGTTGGTGCTGGACATGGATCAGGCAGGTGTTGATGCCGAGAATAAACCTGAGTGATAGGAGGCTTGACTGGAGGAGGGACAGACGAAGTAACGGTATAAATGAGCAAATCATCTTCTTCCTCCTCATGAATAGAAGGTGGAGAAAATGGTGTGTCTTCGAGGAAAGTAACATCAATGGACACAAGATACTTATTAAGACTCGAGCAATAACATCTATATCCCTTCTGCACGCGAGAGTAACCCAGGAAAATGCATTTCAAGGATTTGGGATCCAATTTAGTGATATGAGGGCGAACATCCCGGACAAAACAGGTGCAACCAAATATTTTGGGTTCAATTGAGAACATGGATTTTGTAGGAAAGAGTGCATGATAGGGAGTCTCGCCATTAAGAATAGAGGAGGGCATTCGATTTATGAAAAAACAAGCTATAGAAACAGCATCAGCGCAAAACACTTTGGAAACTTTCATGTGGAATAAAAATGCTCGTGCAGTTTCTAGCAAGTGCCAATTTTTTCGTTCAGCCACTCCATTTTGTGATGGTGTATCAACACAAGATGTTTGATGTATAATGCCATTTTGAGTCATATAAGTGTGGAACACCTCTGATAGGTATTCTTTGGTGTTGTCACTTCTCAAAGTTTGTACAGAGGTTTTAAATTGAGTCTTGATTTCAGCACAAAAGGATGAAAAATGAGAGAACAACTCAGATCGGTTTTTCATTAAAAATAACCAAGTCATACAAGAATAGTCATCAACAAAGGTGACAAAGTACCTAAACCCAGTTTTTGACACAAGAGGACAAGGACCCCAAACATCGGAATGAACTAATTCAAAAGGAGCATTTGCTCGTTTATTGATCCTAGGACTCAAACTAGAACGATGATGTTTAGCAAAGTGGCAAGACTCACAATCCAGTGAAGACAAACTCTGAAATTGTGGACACAGTTTCTTTAACAAAGGAAGAGATGGATGACCCAACCGACAATGTGCTTCAAGTGGGGTAGCTACTCCAGAACAAGCTGCTGATTTGGGAACTTGTGTATCAAGAATGTAGAGACCTCCTGATTCATGTCCTTTACCAATAATCATCCTTGTCATAAGATCCTGAAACACGCAATATTCAGGAAAAAATGAGATACTACAATTGAGATTACAAGTGATTTTACTGACAGATAATAGGTTAAAAGATAGGTTGGGCAAACTCAAGACAGAGGACAGTGGGATTGATGGTGTTGGGGTAATGGTGCCAGAACCAACAATTCTAGAGGGTGACCCATCGGCCAAAGTGATAGTGGAGGTTCGGTGGTAGGGTTGGAAGGTAGAAAATATGTTAGGATTACCTGACATATGGTCTGTAGCACCTAAGTCAATGACCCACTTTGAAGAGGAGGCAACAAGACATGTGTTTGGATTACCTGACTTGGTGTTGGCTGTAATCAGAGTAGAGGAAGACTTTAGAGATTCCTAGTACTTGCAAAATTTAGCATACTCATTGGCAGAGAAGATAATAGGCTTCTCAGATGTTTCAGCACAAGCAATATAAGCAGATTGGCCAGATCCAGATTGAATTCTCAAATTTTTGTTCTGCGGTTTTCTACAGTCACACTTCATGTGACCAGGCTTGCGACAATAGTGACATATAATCCCTCCTCCAGATTCATGTTGTTGTCCATTGTCATTGACTCGAATCACAAGAGCACTCTCTGCCTGAACAGGTGCAGAACTGATGGTCTCTAGACGAACCTCGGTGCGCAGAAGCCAACTGAAGGTATCTTGTAATGAGGGAATCTCAGATCCAGAGATTATTTGAGATTTAGCTGTCTGAAACTCAGTAGGAAGACCAGCCAGGAAACTTATGACAGTCATCTGCTCCCTTTGGGTTTGTTGTACCTTCACATCCGCGCTGAATGGTAACAACATGTTGAGCTCTGCATAAATCTTCTTGAAATCCATGAAGTACTTCATCAGAGACCTATCTTATTTCTCTGCGCGATAGAAATCTTGACAAACCTCATAGATGCGAGAGACGTTCCCTTTTCCAGAGTACAGGAAGTCTAGATAATCCATTAGTTCTTTAACGAATTCACAATGATTGATCAAGCCAATTACCTCGCTATCAATCGAATTCCGAATCTGCAGGAATAAGCAACCCATCCTCTCTTAGCCACGCTTGTTTTGAATTGTCCTTGGGAGGATCATCACTCATATGAGCATCCTTGTCGATACTCCTTAGATACAAATGGACTGTCTTGCTCCAGTCCAAGTAATTTGAACCAGTCAACTTATGGTCCGTAATTTTGGACATTACAGGCACCATTTATGACACAAGGGTTGCTTTCTTCTCCTCCATTGAAGGCACAAAAGCTAAACTGACACAAACTGACCACACCGAATGATACTTCTGAGGAAGCTTGGAGATGTCTGATTGAAACCTAATCAGACACTAGTCCCTAATTTGTGTTTGGGAAAGATATTAAAGGAAATATCAAAACCCTAATAGGGTGGCTCTGATACCATGTAACTTTGGATGGAAGAGAATCTTTATCATCACATTCTCAGGAAAATAAGAGATATATAATACAAGAGTCTGCAGAAGAGAGAGAGGAGGATATAACTACACCTAGGGAAGAAACTAAGTAATAAATGATTCAGCCTACCTAACTTCCTAGACTAATAAATAATACTTTAAATAATAAACATATCTAACTTCTTTAACAATGTAGAAGGACATAATTGTAATTTCGTTAGTAGTTAGTTCGGGAACATCTCTAGCCTATAAAAGGCTTGGTTTCGGCGCCAAATCAGTTGTAACAAACCAGCCGAGTTTGTGAACTCAAATCCTATTTTCCCTAGCCTCTAATGGAGTTTGAGAGTTTCTTTTCCTTTCCTTGAATTGATTGAGTTTGGTCAATTGATCAGAAGTTCAAATGGTATCAAAGTCAATTCTGGACTGAGAAGACAACAAATGACTAGACGACGAGGAATCCTGATGTCCTCTAGAAGAAAGATTAGAGCAAATGAAATCTTTTAGTCTGGTAGGTCTAAGCACCTGTCGTCGAAGATCAGTGTGTTTAACCTCAACTAACGAGGGAACTGATAGGGAGCCAGCCATTAGCAGTACCATTATTAATAGATGAGAAGCCATTATCTATAGATGGAGGATCATTATTAGTAGAAGAAGTCGATGGATGAGGGTGTTGTAAGGGAGGAGAAGGAACCACGTGGGCGGGCTTGGGTAAGAGAGTTGGCCCACCCGACCTGCTAAAATGGGCCAAGATATTCTCATAGGCCCGTTTCAAGCCCGTCCATGCTCAGGTCTAGCTGTGAAACCCCAAGATCATCATCATCATTAAGGAACCATTGGCCTTGTGGTGTCGACTGAGAAACTGTAGGCTGTTTCTTGAAAGGAAATACACTCTCTTCGAATTTGACATGCTTGTTGATGATCACATTTTGTCAATCAATATCAAAAAACTTGAATGCCTTTTGACCAATGGGATGGGCCAGAAAAATGCATCTTCTTGCTACAATCCCTAGTTTGTCTCTATGATCATTTGGTTGTACTACATAGCACAAACAACCTAAAACTCACAATTGATCATATATGGGAGGCACCTTATACAAAGCTTGAAAAGGAGACTTTCAATTTAAAATAAAATATGGCATTTTGTTGATAATATGTCCTGCACTCAATATGCAATCTCCCCAGAACTTGATAGGCAAACCAGCATGCACTCTAATAGCCCTGGCAATCTCAATTAAGTGCCTATATTTCCTCTCTATCCGCCCAATTCCGTTCATGAACCCCATGTGCTGATCTTTGATGAAGAACCCCCCGTAAACTGAGCAAATCAATGCACCATTTTTGAGAGAGTTCAGTGCCATTGTCAATTCTAATGGTCCTAACAAAGGTTTGAAATTAAGTCTCTACCATATTCAGAAACCCAGTCACAATTCTCAAAACTTGCAACTTATCTCTCATCAAATAAACCCAAGTAGTACGAGTATGATCATCAAGAATGCTAAGAAAATAACGAGTACCACACATAGTTGGGGCTTTTTAAGGACCCCATATATCCAAATGCACTAATTGAAAGGGAAACTAAGCAAGTGCTTCACTTCTATCAAACTACAGTCTATGAAGCGTAGTCATAGAGTAAGTGGCATATGAAAATTCCTTTACATCACCATACTGACTATCTGAAATGTGGTGTAAGTTTGAAAAGGACATGTGTCCAAGTCTAGCATGCAACAACTGCACTTTATTATACTTATTACAACTAGAAGTAACATGATTCAGAGAACTTAGGGACTCCTTGCAAGATCTTTTATATCCATTAGCCTTTAACATGTGTAAGCCTCTATTATCCAACCCTTTGGCCATCACTACCTTAGTTGTAAGGTCCAGTAACTAGCATGAAAAGGCATCAAAACTGAACCTTAACCTCTAATCATGAACAATCTTAGACACAGATAACAATTTATGTCTGAACTGAGGAACCAGCAACACATTTTTTAGAACCCGATCATTACATAACCAAGTATTAACATGTTGTTTAACAACAATGCAACTACCAGATCATTACACATTCTTTAGAACCAGATCATTACTTAACCAAGCAGTAACATGTTGTTTAACAACAATGCAATTACCATCCGGCAAACCAAGATTGATTACTCTATGCAAATCATGAATCTCAACAAATATACGACTATCAAATGCAATATGAGCAGTGGCGTCCGAGTCAACTATCCAGACATCATTTTCAGCTTTATTGACACCAATAAGAAATGGAACGCTTAAGGTACTTGCAAAATGAATCATAGCTTGACCATCTTAGTTGAGCTATCCACGGGATCCAACTGAGCCTTACCTTTCATCAACTTTACTATTTCTTGAAATACAACATTCACCATGGCTTGATCTGATTCATAAGCAGCCTGACCATGCATGATCAAAATAATGATCAAATGGACTCTCTCGCTTAGAGCTCTCAAACTGAGCAGCAAACTTTCCAGACTGTTTAGGCTTGTCCTCCTCTTTGGGTCCCCTAAACCACTTTGGATGTCCAATAAGTTTGAAACAATAATCCTTTGTGTGGTCTCTTTCCCCACAATGATCACATTTTCTGTCAAATTTAGCTCTCTTATAATCCTTTCTCCCTTGATCTGATTGCTTGGACTGTTCTCCATGTCCAAATTTAGAAAAAGCATCAATCTCACCATCATACGTACTGATCATCCCTGCTCATCATAAGGACACTATTCTCTCCTTGAACCCCAGATGTAACTCCTTTAGACCTCTCAATTTGTACAGTCATCTGGAAAACTTTGTTGATCCCTGACATAGGATCCTTCGACAAAACATTTCCTCACAGATGCTCATAAAAATCCTTTAAACCCATGAGAAATTGCATGATCTTATCTTTTTCATCTCTATCAACAATTCACTTCAACAAATTACAAGCACACTGATTAAGACCACCACACTTACAAGTAGGAATCAGATCAAGAAGTTGTAATTTAGTCCATATCTTCTTAAGTTTCCCAAAGTAAGTACCAACAGACATATTTTATTGCTTGAGATTACTCAAATCTCTTCGCAATTGAAAGATCAAAGAATCATTAGACTCATAGTATATATCCTTAATTTTGTCTCACGACTCTTTCGAAGATTGGACATACATAAAACTCTCTACAGCATCGCTAGTCATGGAGTTTACCAACCAGCACATTACCATATAATCGACTTTCAACCATTTCTCATGATCCTCACTTTCCTCACTGGGACGAACACAACTACCTTTTATATATGAACTATAGCTTAGCCTTAGCACCTAAAGCCATTCGGATACTTCGACTCCAACTTGTAAAATTTGTACCATTGAAATGAGTAGTAACCAATTGCATTCCCGGATGATCCAAATTAGATAGAAAATATGGATTGATGTGCACATTATTCATACCTTGTGCTAGATCACTAAATTGAAGACCATTATTCCTGAGATTCCATCCCCGACCAACTCCACTTTCTGCTTCTGGACCTGGTGGAGTGACAGAGATGAGCGTGCCTCTGCCATTTGAATGAATTGTTGAGTCGTCGAACCTCGGCCAACCATTTTGATTGCAAAACAACGAAAGAGAACACCAAAAAAACGAAGAAAAACAAAATGAATAATGTCTATATGAGAAACAAAGCACTCAGACGAAGCACAGAAGAAGTTGATCGTCACCGTACAGCTCCGATACCATTTGAACTTGTGATCAATTGACAAAACTCAATCAATTCAATGAAAGGAAAAGAAACTCTCAAACTCCATTAGAGGGAAAACAAGATCAGAGTTCACAACAAAACAAACATCGGTAGGAAAAAGAAACCACCCTATGGTCTTTGTAAAATTAATTTTGATAGATCTAACTTGACATCGGATGATACTTTGATGGATCTAACTTAGCCTTTGATGTTGTTGGGCCAAGGAGCTAGGATTGTTGCGGGTTATTTTTTAAGGTGACAACTTAACCATCTTCAACATCAAAAGTGGTTAGTGTTCATCGTGTATGGGAGATCAAGATCCTCATCTCCATCTTCGATTTCCTTATCTTCGATCCTTCCATGAAGTCATCACCATTCAACAAGGTTGTTGATAAGATTACAAATCTTATTCACTCTACTGCCCTTGACGGCCTCCTCGATCTCTAACATCTCAGAGTTACAGGTTCTCATTTAAAAAGATGTTACTTGATTGTAGTCTAACATCCCACCTAAATATTTTTCTTATTAAAAAATCGTCAAATTTAATAATTGATGGTAAATTTTATAATACTATTCAATCACAATATATCTACTCCCTCTGTTTGGCAAAATATGTTGCTTTACTATTCACGCACGCTTTTTTAAACTATACTCTAAAATATCTATTTTTTTATAAGAAAAATTTAACAATTTCGTAGGTACTACTACCTCCGATCCAATATATATGTCGTTTGACTTTTTAACACGTATTTTAAGGAGCTAAAAACTATTTAATATATTAACTTTTTTATTATTATTTTTTTACAATTTAGTACTTATTACCAACAAATATTAAGTTGTAAAAAAATTATTTAAAAAAATTGATATTTTATATAGTTTTTAGCTTCTTAAAATACGTGTTGAAAAGTCAAACGACATATATTTTGGATCGGATGGAGTATTAAGTAATAAGTACAAATTTGTAAAAAAAAATTATAAAAAGATAGATATTTTATATAACTTTTATTATCTTAAAGAACCGTACGTGAATAATACAAGACGTGTTTTTGTCAAACAGAGCTAATATATCTTAATAAAATGTTTGAATATTTGGAGAAATTCGAATTCTTGAAGATAGGTAATGTAAGTACTTGAACTCAAAAGTTTGAGATATTTGATAAATTTTTCATTATTTGTTTTAAATCATTTCTACAAATAATGGGCACTGGTATTGTTAGATTTTAAAATTTAGGGCTTGGACAAAACAAATGGGGCCTATTGGCCTAATCAATTCAATTTGAAAATGTGGACATAAATTGACACCCACACCCTCCCCTCCCTCTCTCTCCTCTCTCAGCTGTCTCTATATGCCCACTCATTCACAGAGAGAACGAGAGAGAGCTGAGTGAGAGAGAGAGAAAGAGAAACACAACTCATCTCCCTCCTCCTCCTCCTCCTCCTCCTCCAACTCCAATCTCCCTCAGGCCTCACTCATCTCATCCATGGCGATCATGAAGAACTCGTACCACCCCCACTACCACACCCCCAAGCACGGTGCCGGCATCGGCCTCGGTATCGTCGCCGCCCTCGACGTCAAGCCGGCCTCCACCACCGGCGAGATGAGTATCCTCATCAAACACTCGGTGGCTGTGAGCCCCCAACCGTCTCCCCGCTCCGACCCCGTCCCGGTTATCACCAACCGAACCCGAACCCGTACCCCCCACCACGACGACGAAGACGACGACGATTACTTCTCCTACGTGACGTCCCGCGGACCGACCAACTCCTCCGTCACCAGGGTTTACCACCACCCACCCTCCGGCGATGGCGGAGTACTCAAAACCCCCAAACCTTTCAAATACCCAAAGACAGAGAAAGATCATAACAATACCAATAACAACAACAACAACAACAATAAAAAGTCGGATTTTCTGAGCTCTTGTGACATGTGTAGTAAATCCCTAGAGGGCAAGGACATTTACATGTACAGGTATACATATGCACATATATTTATCCATCCATAACCTAAAATTATTTATTTTGATTAATAAATACTGATTATATATATGTTGTGTGAAAATTGCAGAGGGGAGAAGGCGTTTTGTAGCGGGGAGTGCAGGGAGAGGCAGATAGCGAGCGACGAGAGGAAGGAGAAGATGTGCAGATTGTCGAAGAGGAAGGCGGCGGCGTCGTCATCATCGGAGATGGTGGTGTCGAGATCGCCGTGCTACTACGAGACCGGCCAGATCTTCACTACCGGAATCATTGCTACTTACTGATCAGTGACCGAGGGAGAGGGATACATAATTTTATACCTAAATTAAATCAACAAATTATATAATAATCTATAAATTTTGATCAAGGGGTTTAATTTTTGTTTTTGTTTTTGCTTTTTGGGATGTCAAAGGCATCTATGAACTATATATGATTGTAGCAGTTGAGTTGCAGGGGGTAGCTGATGATGATGAACAAGGGGAACTCAATTACTGTATCTGATTTTGCAAGTAATTATGATCGATCAGTAAATAAGAGAATACAACGAAGCTAAACAATCATGAGATCTATCTTTTGTTTTGATTTGATGAAATGTGTTGATTACTTATAAGAAGCTTTTATAAACCGTTGATTTGTTTAGACAGAACAAACATAGATATGGGCAATACCCAAATTGGGTATATACAATGATTCTAACAAAATCCGGTGATGCTTGTCTAGATTTGTTTCATTTCCTTTGCATATAGTCGATCAGTTACTTATTGTTTGAAGCAGTGTTTGACGAGGTAACGTTTAACGTACGTTTTAACAACGCGATCAGTTGAAAATGATGCCGATTACAGCTGGCGTGACACGCCCTCGAACGAACTGGTGGTGCAAATCAATCTGGCCAGCGAAACAGATTCTTGTGTGTGTAAAAAGGATTTTAAAAAGGGATAATATGATATGCGTACAAAACAGAGAGCATCGTCATCTTTAGGCGAACTTCAATTCTCTCAGATAAATTACCAGACAAAGTGATAAACACATAAGGGGTGTTTTCATCCATTTCAAGTCTCTCTCTATACCTAATTTAATTGCACCCAAAACAGTATAAGATCATCGATCGCACCATATCTACAATAGAAATAACTTTCTGTCACATTTATATCTTTCATTGTGTTTCCCATGTTAGGGAAAGAACAGCAGAACCATTCTAGAGAGGACTTGCGAGTAGTACCCAAAGGCCCCCAGTTCAAACCCCGGATATGACCACTCTTTATTTACAAATTCAAGAAAGAACAGCAGAATGAGCAGATTCATGATAAGGAGTAATAATACTTGTTGAGTAGTCTAACTAGCTACCTGTTTTACACACTATGCGGAGAAGAGATTGATGCGAAACTGAACAAATCAACTTTTAAGGTCAAAATTCACCTTCTGTAACATTACTTACTATATCACTACGATCGGATCAGCTTACAGAAACCCAAATCTAATCAACTACAAGTTCTTCATAAGCCCCACAAGGGGATCGTTGCCTACGAGTTCTACCCTCTACATCAACTGCTTTACAGGTTAGCAAAATTCGAGTTTGGTATGCTGCTATTAACTTGCTCAGTACCACTTGAGCATTCCTCGCCGGTTTCCACTTTGCTCTGTAGTCTCCTCGCTGGATTCAGATTCACTTCCAACAGCTTCTTCTTCCTCGGAGCTCTCGTCAGAATGGAGCTGTATTCTGTCAGCGTTGTTGATTACCCACTCCGTGAATTGTGGAGAACTGGCCAGTCCAGCCATGGCTTCCCGCGTTGATTCCTTGGTGAATTCTTCATATTCTTTCCTCGACATTTTCTTCCTACCAGACACCTTGTGGAAGGTGGAATAATACTCCGGAGTAAGTGTGCGTGGGCCATTAGAGATAGAAGGTGGTGACACCAAACCTGTTCAGAAGCCAAAGACACCAAGGAGTTGGAATAAAAAAGAATCCACTTCCATATCAACAAACTAACAAGTAATAGCATTCCTTTTCTTTCCTCTTGTTCTTGAAAATTACTCTCCATTCATTTAGAGGTTTGTTTGGCGCGAACTGTTGATTGCTTACAAGGAGAGATACTTATCAGTTATCTGTCCCGAAAAGGAGCCTATAATGTATTGTGTGTGCCGGGTACCTAATAAGAAGCTTACAACACATAATGACATGGCACCAAACCGTTCTGGATCAATGGCCGAAATGGTTTCACATGTAGTCTTCATGGAACCATTATTACTATCCTTCATTTAGACTTTAATGACAAAATCCATTATTTCTATAACCTTCCATGTAAACTGTGTTGTTTCTCACAATTAAGATGCCACCAGTATCACTATCCAGCAGGTAAAGGGACAGCCAAGCATTAAAAAAAAAATCAACAATGTGCGGTTGTTTGAGTAAGAAGACATACCTCTGACTGGAGAGCCAAACCAGGAACTCCCTTTGCGTGGAGGGGGACTGTTCCATGACTTCACTTGAGGTTGCATCTTTCCTGGCTTGGTAAGGAATTCTGCTCGGTTGCGTGCGGGAGTGGCTGCTCGATACCTCTTCGCATGGGGACTCCAAGCCCTGAAAATTTTGTAGAAATGTCAAGTTCATGAAGACACAACTTCCATCAGATCAAGAATGGTATATCATCATTAACAGAAATATAGTTAATTAATTGGACAGATGATGCATATTTGGTTAAGGAAAACCACTGCACCTTCAGATATAATGACTTAGTCTCATTAAAGATCAAGAAAGTAAAAAAATTTATAGAATAATACCTAGAAGCTCGCCACTTTCTGATCATCCTTGAGATAGTGAAGTACATTACGAAACAAAAAACTAATGTCAATAATGATAGCAGCAGATCTGGAGTGCCCTGAAGAGATATACAGAAGTTAAGAAAACCAGGTCGAGATGGATAAGTAGTGGTTCAGGAAAAAAATGATTGCAAACTAACAGACTATGGATATGCATTCAACTAAGCAAGAATTTGACAGCATGTGTTCACGACAGTTTAACAGGAAGAAGTAACGAAACCAATGAGTGCCATTGTCAAAATCTACAGTGTAAAAGAGAAAACAGAAGAAAGAATCTTCAATCACTGCATTAAATAGCTCTCCTTAGCATGGTTTAATTCACAAAAGCAGAGATTCATGACAAAACTTTAGGTCAAACTAAGAATCAATGCAGAGCAACTCCAATAATAAAATTTGAGTGCTTCAATGGATTTCTCATTGGAATACTACACTTGAAACTTTCAGTGTCAAACCATATTTAGGGTGTATGGAACAACAGACAACAGTGTCATTAATTGAAGGTAGAATTCAAGTTAGCAAAACTATACAAACAAAAAACTAAACATTTTTCACACTAATGAATATATGAATTCCAAAACCTGAAGATGCAAGGATAACATGGATGTCATGGTTGAATGTTTCTCAATAAACAAAGAACGAAAACCCCTACTTATTCAGTCATTCCCCCATTGGTAGGTTTGAGAACTTGAACAAGTCACTGCATTTTAATAGCTTTTTCTTTCATCTGGTTGGTTAAACTTCCAGTTGCATATGTTTTGCATACTGTTTTTTTATATCAGCCTGCATAGATTACCCCTTGCCATGCATTATTCTTTAACAATGAAAGCTTGCTTATCTGTGCAAGTCTATGACATCTTGTCAGTTAATTCCTTCATGGAATTAATATGAAATCCAATAATAAAACAAACAGTTTGCTTCCCAGCTCATAAATTTCACATACTCCTGCCATACAAGTGTACCGCAATTGATATATGCTACATAGGAATGAGGAATGCTACATCATGCCCATAAATATTTGATATATGCTACATAGCAATGAGGAGTGCATGTCAGATGATGATGATTAAAGTATTCAAGATTGCAATGTAACAATAAATCACCTGAAGAATGAAAAAACTTGCAATAATACGCATAGCCCACTTCACAAACTGAGCAACACCAATGTCCACAGTACCATCTTCTGCAACAACAAGTTTCCGCACAATATAGAAGCCCAGTGCAGCTCCTGCAAGAGCGATACACACAACAAGAAAAATGGATACCTACAAAGCAAAGCCCGATGAGCATCTTGATTAGTCAACATCAAAATAAAATTTTAAATAATACAAAAGGCATCTTAATGTAGTTTAAGATGAATAAGAAACTAGAGATGGAGACCAAGGAAACCCTTCCTATATACTTCTTCCCAATTACAAGTAACATGATAGTGGACTGCATAACAATATAAACATAAAGGATTTCGAGTGAAAAACAGTCAACTCTTAATTTGCATCAAGAGGAATTGTGAATCATCTTAGCCATGAAACCCATACCAAATAGATTATTTCCATAAGCTATAAAAAAAGAATTTAAGAGTATGGCAACCGATCATATTAAGGTTTGAAGGAACAGTAAACACTTGATAGGATAGAGAAGCAATGGAAATATTGAAGGAGCAAGTAGTTGTTGCAATAACAGCATGCACATTTATAAAGGCAATCTATTGATTGAGTAGCACCTTTCTGATAGAGTAGGAACTATAAAAACAACATCATCATCATCAACAACAATAACATAACTAATGGCAACATCATCAAGTCCCACTCAGAGTAGGAACTAAGGAAAAAATAATAAATGGCAGAACATCCTCGTGAAGATGATTAACAATGAATATCCACTAACAGAGTAGTTGATAAGGAATGGATATACATTGAAAGAACCTCCTCTTGAAGATGATTTCACAAAATTGTGAAAAGACTGTAAGCACAAACACTTGCCAGAATACAAGGTAAAGATCTTAAAAATGGAACTTACTGGATTGTGCATCTCCTCATTCAATCCAAAGTTGACAAGAACTGAATTCACCAGCATTGAGAAATAGTGTATAATGTAGGATCCTGCTCCAACCTAGAAGAAGTGGAGGCATATAAGTGGAACAGGCAAGTATAAATAATGGCAACAGTAAACTGTAACAGAACACCACCTACCACTGATCCATACAGAGAGAGATAGAGGAAACTTTTCTTGCCAGTTGGCAACAATTTCATGCCCTGCGTCAAAAAGTAATATAATCATTAAAAACAATTGAGAGGAAACATAACGTAAGATATAAAATTACATCAAACAGTGAGCAGGGAACAGAAAAATCACAACCACCAAAGCATTAGAGCAAGTGTGTCAAGTTAGTGTATTATATATTCTTCGCTACAAAAACTTGCAGGTCCTATAATTAGCTGCAGTATCACATTTTCCAGTATAGACTATAGAGTATTAGACACGAGCATTATGAAACACCCAACTTCTCATGCTAGTTTCAATAATAAAAGATTAAACCTGGGCACAAACCACCTAATCTTCGGAATAAGGAGAAGAAAAAATGTTAAATAAACAATTCTTTTATCATGAAAAGATGTTGGCCGGAAAAGGCCCTATAACTACTTTGTACATGTAAGAAGTTTAGGCAGGTTAATTAGCTCGGGAATAATATGATTGGGGGAATGAAAACTGTAATAGACGTGAGGGAATTTTGTTAAGGTCGGACAGTGGAGACCTGGGAATAGCTTATAATAAATAAGAGAGCTGATTCTCTCAGAGGATTATTTATCTAATTCTGTATGGAGGCTTTAACCTCTTTTGGGGCAGCTAAAAGTCTAAAGATCTTCTCCAGGTAAAACCAATCCATATCAACAGAGGGCCATCTGTGGGTGCTGTTTCTCTGTGACTTGTAGTTGTGTGTGCTTGCTCTTTACTCCAAAATATTTATATTAAAAAAATAGAGAGTTACAGAGAAATATTGTGCACTCTATTAGTGAAAAAGGGTGCACTCTATTGTGGGTGCTGTTTCTCTGTGACTTGTAGTTGTGTGTGCTTGCTCTTTACTCCAAAATATTTATATTTATATTAAAAAAAATAGAGAGTTGCATAGAAATAGGGTGGACTGCATAGTAAACGAATTCCCCATCGCCCAAGTTTAATGATAGGAGGGAACTTTGTATAAACCATGGGTAATTTGAACAGGAAGCATACAAGCCAAAAACATCTCCAGACAAAATGTACAAGAAAAAATCATTCTTTTGGTCCTTTTCAGTTCAGCAACATGATCCAATAAATATGAAAGAAACAACTAGGGAAGTCCAATATTAGTTTAGGCAAAGAGGGGCTATGAGTTATTCTAATAGGAGACTATATAGTAGGACTCCACCACTAGGAGGATGCATGATGCAGGGAGAATGATAAAGACGACAAACTACGAGACTTTCTGCACTTTTTTTTATGATGGGAGTTCTCCAAAAGTAGTAGTGGAAGGGTTAGACAAAAAAAAAGTAAAAAATCCTGCAAATATTGATGGCATGGAATTTATAAGAAAAAGGTAAATTGGGAGAACGAGAGAATTCAACTGTTCAGCATAAGCAAACTGGGGGAACGACAAAAAAAAAAGTAAATCTTAACAACACACCGCATAAGCAAACTGGGGGAACGAGAGAATTCAACTGTTCAGCATATGATGATATCATGTTGATGGCATGGAATTTATAGGAAATGTTCACCAGGTATCAAGATTATTTTGAGATTGTTTTTTATGTTAGCAGCCCCTTTCATTCCAGCTCTCTTCCGTGCATCATGATGAAAGAGAAAGGATTCATAAGAAAAAGGGAGGGTAGGCTAACATTAAATATACCTGAAATAGAAGAATTATGATAACCAACAAGACTCCAATCAGCATTGAGCTCCCATAATAGAAGGGCAAATAACTGCTAAAGATTGGTGCTGCTAGCAATAAAATGAAGCCTAATGCAAGGCATATGAGGCGCCAAGTTTGGAAGTCTGCATGAAATTGAAACGTCAATAATTAATAATTGTCGCCAAATGAAGAGATAACACAAGCACAGAACCAGCAGAAGAAAAGCTCAACCTTCTTCAGCGGTAATAGTCACATGCCCGGATAAATCACCAATGAACTTGACATCAATATATCTGTCCTCATAAGGAGACAAGGTTGAACTCCATATTCCCTTCTGAACAGTTTTCCATTCATCCTTTTGACACTGGCATAATCCTTGTGAAGAATTCCTGAAATCGAATGAGGCAAGAGACATAATTTCACCACAACAAGAAAGTCGAATAAATTAAATTTCTGGACAGAGAGATAGAGAAAAGGCCATCTGCTTACCAGTGCGAACAGATCTGGATCCTACTGTGCAATTTCTCAGGAATGACGACAGAAGGTGCCAAAGTAAGACGAGTTGAACTTGAATAGCTCCCAAGTTTTAGCCTTGAGATGCCAGATACATGAACTCTTTCACATGACAATGCATCTCTAGAACCACGATCAGATGTATACCCAACCAATGGAGATGGTTTGACCTCCAAAACTTGATTTTCCAAACTAAGACCTGGATTAGAAAAAAAAAATTAGGAGGGAACAAAATTAGTGAGGCAATTGATGGCTATAAAGGATATAGAAACTTTTTTAAGATAGAAGATTAAAATCATTAAGCAGAAAACAAAGAATGAGGAAGCAAATCTAGAAAACGGCTCAAATGAACCTATTCAATGTCATAATGATCCATCACGTTATCTTTTGGAGGAATTTTTGCTATTTCGCTGCAGTTTTCGTCATATGTTATAACCACTTCCCTTATTGCTTCCGTTATGAGGCATGTAGGGATATTGCCTTGAACTTCTCTTTTATTTCCACCAGAATCCCAAAAGTAGAAATCGAGTGAAGCTTTCTCATTCATATTCTGTATTTTAGTAAGTGAGATTGACAGTAACATGCTTTGGGTGCTCTTTTTAAAATCCATTGATCCCACCCACATAATTAAAAATCCAACCTCCATTTCCCATTCAGAAAGTTCATCAGAATGAAAAGGAACTCAAAAGGTGAAAGCTTTCGGAAAGTTGATATTTGAACAAAATGGTATTAGTGATTTGTGCCATGAAATAAAATACACAATGTTATAAATTCTTTATACTTTTGTAATCCATCCAAATTCAATAGAAGCTCCTTCGACAGTTCGTAAAACATCAGAGGGCATGCTGATAACTTCACTTGTGGGATAGAAAAGTGGATCTTCTTGTAGACTAGAAGATCTAGAAATGTGTTTAACTTCACATGTGGATTTCAGCAGCAGGAATATTGCAAGTGATGAACAATAAATGGTATGATTATTATTGGGACTTATTTGGTCATAAATGCTTATTTTTATAAATATAATAACTTATCCTCCTCTCCTTATGTTTACACTCGGTCAGAAGATCAGGGAAATCAATAGAATATATAAGTAACTATGTGTAAAGCCCACTCCTTCAATCTTTAAGATTTTAATAATTTACATCAAGTGACAAAATTTAGTTTCCTCAATTCGATAGAATCACTCAACATGAATTAAACAGATCCTAAAATAATCCTGTGGGCTAATGCAAGCGCCTCTAGCTATAGAATCTATATATTCATTGTTTTACAATTTGAAACAACAAACCAAATTGAACAGGCGCCCAAATCGCAACATTTCAGCCCCAGATACCTAACTAATTGTCAATCCTCAAGGGTCCAACCAGGTTTCGCAAGACAATTGCTGAAAATTTCTACGTAATTCGCTTAGGGCATATTACATTCAGTGACGGTGAATCGATTTTATAGCGAATACCTCCATGGTCACAAGTTAGAATTTAGAACATACGAACCCTAAAAGAATGAATAAGCAATAGAAAGAATTGAAATTAAAACTCCTAAACCTAAAAGGCAGTATTTTTCTTCTTCCTATGCATTCCAATTATCCCTACAAACAATGTCCAAAACCAAAACTGGAAAAGGAAAAGGACTTGGAAAGGAAACAAAACAGGGAGATAAAAGAGGAGCGTACTGTTGAAAGAGGAAGCATCGAGGGCGAAGCAGCTGAAGAAGGAAAGCAAAAGCGCGAGCGAATAAAGATGGAGGCGACAAGGCGATCCCATCTCTACAGCTTCGAACTTGCTCTAAATCTCGCCCCCTCCCCTCCTTTCCTCTCCTCTCCTTGGTGCTTGTTTATGAGGGTTACGCAGCTTCAGGGTCGCAGTGGGTAACGGGGTGCGTGGGCGTTTGAGGCGCCGAGGGGTGATTTCATCGGCAATTTATAGGAGCGGGAGATTGGACATTGGGACGGAGGTGGAGCGCGTTGTGCTTCCATTTTAAGCTACGCTCCTTTTTTTTTACCAAGTAAAGATCTGGGTGGCGGTAACCTAAGTTGTTCACCTCCTACGGATGTGACCACTTTGTCGTCAGGTTACTGCCACCCAGATTTGCCACAACATTTCCATTTTCCATTACAAAGGATATGAGGTATTTGAGTTGAAAAAAAAAAGTATACAACAAAGCCTTGACATTTGAAAGGATCATCTCAACTTTCCATGGGCATTTTCAGATTCCGTTTAAAGTATTGAAAATTATCAAGTTATCATCTTCAACTTAGATGTGTGAAAGATTCATCTTCTTTGCAGAAGTAAGGCAATCGTGGAGAACAATAGTCTTTGCTATAAGTAGAGTCATATAGTGAGATGTCGTACAATGGTCTAGAATCTCATCATATGATTGAAAGACGAATCCAATAGTAGCCTCGTCATCAGGTTTGACTAATCCGTCAAATTTTATTTTGTAACACCCACTTGCGGGTTTTTTCATTTGGTTTTCTTTCTTTTGTTCCTATTATTTTGCATTGAATCTTTTTCTGAGCTCTTATGTCCTCATCCAGCTTAATAGATTGTTTCCAATTTTGTATCTGGTTTCTTATATACCATTCCTGTTTTTGAGTTGGGCTCTTCTTCGTCATGAAATATTTTCTTGTTTCCTATTGTCCAGATAATCCACCATGTGAGTGTCAACATAGGACGCTATGTTTTGTTTAAGTTATGGAATGTGTCATTCATTATTTCTGTTAAAACACAGATTTCGGATCTAAACCCTAGAACAGGTATAATGAAGAGCTAAGCACAGATAAACGAAAGCGAGACAGAACACAGAGATTGATGACGCAGTTCGGTTACCCTACTCTGCGGAGCCTCGAGAGGGAGAGACTCAAACCCATAAATCCACTAAGTATGATCGAATACAAGACATGGATGCAGATGATAGACAAACAGAAAGAAACCCTAGATCTAGCGGCTCAGGCAAGCAGGTAATCAAGGAGAAACTCGAAATATAGGAACAGATACTCCCTTTCACTCCATCTGAGAAGACGAAGACGAACTGAAGTTGGTGAAGAGGCCGAGGTTGAGCACCAAGCAGCTTCTTCTTCCTATGATGAGCTCGGAATCCTTGGATCACGTCAGGAGCTTAGGAATCAAGCTCGTCGGAGTGTGGAACAGCAAGCGTCGTCGCGGATCGCCAAGATCGCCGCTAGGGTTTCCTCTCTCTCTCTCTCTTTCTTTTGGAAGCGGAAGCGATGGAATGAACTCTTGACCCTTTAGGGTTTCCAGAAGGCGAGGCTATATACCCGAGCCCTTACTAAATGAAACGCAGTGTTTCATCAAGTGAGGTCATGGGCTTAAAAATAGCCGTTGGAGCTTTCAGAAACAGATGGGCCGAGAGAGTAGAGAGTTGGGCCAAAGCTACATAGATGGGCCAATGTCTTCAGCTACAACCTTAGGACATAGAGCCACACCAAGCCAGTTTGTCACCATGGAACCCATAGTCATAGCCGAGCCTCTTCCACTTGAGCCTTAGCCTGAGCCACCTTAGATCCGGGTCCTAGGTTTGCCTAGTCATCCAAGCACCCAAAGCCCCTAGTACATATGCATCTAGATTACATTTAGGCATAACAATTTGCCCTCCTAATCTAGCCACCATATGTGGTATTCGATCATTTAAATAGTGGAAATGGGTTTAAGTCTTCGATCCGTCTGTCCTCGGCTCGTGTACCTGCATGGTTAGTGAACATCAAGTATGTGAAGAAAGTTCCTGCAATAGTAGAACTTGCTGGAGGGAACTATCTTCGTGCCAAAGTCAGCTGGGTTGAGTTCTCCCTTGATCTTCTTGACGTCCAGAGCTTTGTCTTCGACCCTGTGCCTGATGAAGTGAAACCTAACATCTATGTGCTTGGTTTTCTCATGATACATAGGGTCCTTACACAAATACAAAGTACTTTGGCTATCCATGTTTATAACAGGTACAAACTTCTTTCTGAAAATCTCTCCAAGAATGCCTTTCAACCATATAGCTTCTTTTGCGGCTTCAGTTGCTGCCATGTATTCAGCTTCAGTTGAGGATAAGGCAACCACAGATTGTTGTTGAGACTTCCAGGATATGCAGTTGCCTGCCCAGGTGAAGTAATAGGCAGTGGTGGACTTCCTTGTATCCTTGTTACTGGCATAGTCAGAGTCCACATACCCTTGGAGATCACCAGCAGGTGCATAGTCTGAGTACGCAAGGCCAAGATGATTAGAGCCATTTAAATATTTAAGCAAATATTTCATAGCATTCCAGTGTGGCATTCCAGGATTGGACATGTATCTACTAAGAACACTAATGGCAAAGGCTAAATCAGGCCTAGTACATAGCATGGCATACATAATTGAACCAACAGCAACATCATAGGGAACATCAGACATGGCCTTTTTTTCATGTTCAGTTTTAGGGCATTGAGCCTTGCTTAGCTCAAGATGCCCTCCTAAGGGTATAGGTGAGGATTTAGAATCAGACATACTAAATCTTTTGAGAACTTTTTCAATATAATCAACCTGGGAAAGCATAAGTTTCCTCTTGGTGTTCTCCTCCTAATTGTTGTGTTTGCTGAACTGGAACATCTGGAGCATCTGGGATTGCTTGGTTTGCAGGAGGGGATTTATAGTGAGTTGGGACATAACCTATGTCAAACTCATCATCATCTCCTTCTTCAGAGGTAGTGGATGACAGCAGCTGGTCATCAGGTGCAAAGAACTTTGAAGTTTGTTCAGGGTTACCTGCATTCTCATTTCTAGGTGTTAGAACACTTTTAAAATGAAACTCAGATTCATTAAAGGTAACATTTCTAGAGACAATGACTTTATATCCTCCAGGTTGAATTAGGAGGATCTTAAAGCCCTTAACTCCTTCTGGATACCCAAGCATGACACCTTTGAGGGCCCTAGGTTGCAGCTTGCCCTGAGAGACTTGGGCATAAGTTGTGCAACCAAAAGGTTTCAGGTATGTCAGGCTGGGTTTCTTACCAATCCACAGCTCTTGTGGAGTTTTGAAGCCAATTGCAGAGGAGAGGGATCTGTTGATCAGATAAGCTGTAGTGACAACAGCTTCTCCCCAAAGAGTGTGCTTCATGCCTGCTGTGAAGAGAAGGCATCTAGCCTTCTCTAACAATGTCCTGTTCATCCTCTCAGCTGTACCATTTTGCTGAGGGGTGCCAGGCACTGTGAGTTGCCTTCTGATGCCATTCTCCCTGCAAAACTCATCAAAGGCATTGTTGCAAAACTCAAGTCCATTATCAGTTTTGAAGCATAGCAGTTTGTTACCAGTTTGGAGCTCCACTTTAGTTTTCCAGGTTTTGAAAGCCTGGAAAGCTTCATCTTTTGTTTTCAGAAGAGTGAGCCAAACTTTCCTGGAGAAGTGATCAATGAATGATATAAAGTATCTCTTCCCACCAATTGTATCCACCTGTGCAGGCCCCCATAAGTCTGAATGAACATACTCAAGAGGCTTGTTGGATGTGTACAAGGACTTGGGAAATACCTGTTTAGTAGCCTTCCCAAAGACACAATTCTCACAGAAAGACAAATCAGTAGGTTTTTCAGATAACAAACCATGCTTATGCAGATAATAAAGACCTTTGTTTCCTATATGACCTAGCCTAAGATGCCACAGCTTAGTCAAATGAGAAGTCATGTGTGCAGAGTTAGCAAGAAGATTGCATTCATTTTCAGGAGTAATAACATGATATAAGCCTTTCTTTCTAATGGTCTTGACAATGCATTTTCCATTTCTAAAGACTCTTTTAATGCCATTACTAGTGTTGATGTCATAGTTCATGCAATCAAAGACAGACTCAGACATAAGACTCCTCCTTAATTCAGGCACCCACTTAACATCTTTAAGGGTGATAACATTCCCATCAAACATTTTCAGTGATACATCCCCCACCCCCTTGATGGCAAGAGAGTGGTGGTCACCAAGTTTGACCACCCCTCTCCTACTCTGATCAAGGTTATCAAAGCAAGCTTTGTTTGGGGTGGCATGTATGGTGCAGCCAGAATCAAGAATCCAAGAGGATGGATCACTATCTTCTGCAATACACATGAAAAGTTCATTAGGATAGTTACCAACATCAGACTCAAGCAAAGAAACAGACATGGAATTCTTGAGTTTGTTTTCATCAGCCCTCTTTTTCTTCCTGCAGTCCTTTATCCAGTGTCCAAGGTGTCCACAATAATTGCACTTGGAATCCTTGGGTACTTTGGAACTGGATTCAGGATTGGGAGCATTTGAATTTTCATCTTCCTTTTTCTTTTTGTTTTTAGATTTATTGCCCTTTGGTTTGTTTGTTTTGGCAAACAAAACCTCAGATTTCTCAGAGGTGTCAAATTTGACACCATGCTTGGATTTGAACACTTTGAGCATCTCATTCTTCTCAGAGATAGTCTCCACTATACGTTCCTTAGTGAGAGGCTCTCTTGAGAACTGAATGACATCCTTAAAATGATCAAACTGTGAGGGCAATGAATTTAACAACAAAATGGCTTGATGAGAATCCTTAATGCTATCATCACATCTCTCTAGCTCTTGTGTCATTTTTAAAAACTTATCCAGATTATCATTTAATGTAATAGATGTGTCCATTTTAAAAGTGAAGAGCCTACAGAGTAGAGAGATGCGACTGGGCAGGGATTTAACAAGAAATAAGTCCTCCAGGGCTAACCAAAGGGCCCTGGGGTCATCTACCTTGACTACCTGTCTGGCCACATCATCTGTGAGCCTGAGCATGATCTCGGCATGAGCTTGTTCTGAAACTTCTGGAGGGACTGGTGGTACTACTGTAGTGGTGGGTGGTGTTTGTTGTACTGAAGGGTCTCCCTGTGGTGTGGAGGGTGGAGTAGCTGGTGAGACAGCTCTCCAGCATTTTTCTTTGATCAAAATTGCTTTCATCTTGACCTGCCACATGGCAAAGTCTATTTTGCCATCAAATGGCTTGATTTTGACATAGGAATCTGCCATGGTACCTGAGACAGGAAGAATAACAGGGTTAGTTTGTTCAACTGAAGGCTTAAAACAACGAATAAGCTAACAGATAATGAAAACTAACACATAAGCACAGAGAAAACGTTTTGAAAAGCGGATATGTTTTGAAAACGGAGTGGTACGTCGGACGGGAGAGGAACAACGCCTGGCCGGTGGACACTATATGCGGCCTGCCCAATGTCCACGCCCCCAGATCTATTTCCCACGTCTACAGAGACGGGAGAAAGGAAG
The DNA here is from genome assembly GCA_963922045.1 of Persicaria maculosa. Lineage (NCBI taxonomy): Eukaryota > Viridiplantae > Streptophyta > Magnoliopsida > Caryophyllales > Polygonaceae > Persicaria > Persicaria maculosa. Next base: position 61,916,852 of record OY998259.1, read on the forward strand.
AAAAGAGACAATCAAGCTCTGATACCACTTTGTTAAAACACAGATTTCGGATCTAAACCCTAGAACAGGTATAATGAAGAGCTAAGCACAGATAAACGAAAGCGAGACAGAACACAGAGATTGATGACGCAGTTCGGTTACCCTACTCTGCGGAGCCTCAAGAGGGAGAGACTTAAACCCATGAATCCACTAAGTATGATCGAATACAAGACATGGATGCAGATGATAGACAAACAGAAAGAAACCCTAGATCTAGCGGCTCAGGCAAGTAGGTAATCAAGGAGAAACTCGAAATATAGGAACAGATACTCCCTTTCACTCCATCTGAGAAGACGAAGACGAACTGAAGTTGGTGAAGAGGCCGAGGTTGAGCACCAAGCAGCTTCTTCTTCCTATGATGAGCTCGGAATCCTTGGATCACGTCAGGAGCTTAGGAATCAAGCTCGTCGGAGTGTGGAACAACAAGCGTCGCCGCGGATCGCCAAGATCGCCGCTAGGGTTTCCTCTCTCTCTCTCTCTCTTTCTTTCGGAAGCGGATGCGATGGAATGAACTCTTGACCCTTTAGGGTTTCCAGAAGGCGAGGCTATATACCCGAGCCCTTACTAAATGAAACGCAGCGTTTCATCAAGCGAGGTCATGGGCTTAAAAATAGCCGTTGGAGCTTTCAGAAACAGATGGGCCGAGAGAGTAGAGAGTTGGGCCAATGTCTTCAGCTACAGCCTTAGGACATAGAGCCACACCAAGCCAGTTTGTCACCATGGAACCCATAGGTCTTAGCCGAGCCTCTTCCACTTGAGCCTTAGCCTGAGCCACCTTAGATCCGGGTCCTAGGTTTGCCTAGTCATCCAAGCACCCAAAGCCCCTAGTACATATGCATCTAGATTACATTTAGGCATAACAATTTCTCTAATTGTTTTATTGTCAGTTGACACTGCAATTAATTTATCTCTTGTTTCTTTGTTGATTTTGGCTAGGGACGATAATTTCACCCACACCTAGCTCGAACCCAAATCATCCGTTCCTAAAAAGTGGGTGAAACCCCGGGGGGTGGGGGGAACAAGTGTTAACATTTGTTTTTATAAATTTATATAGTAATAACTATATAAATGTTAACTTTATAAATTATTTTAAAAATTTATTGAAAAACTTCATCCTGGGTATCCTGAACAACTGAAATCCAAGTATTGTTAGTTTGAAGAAATCCAAGTATTGTCTCTCCATAGCCTCAAATCAATCCATCCATCCATCCATCTTGAGCATTTTGAAGCATAGAAGTATGTTTTTGGTTTAGTGAGAGCCTCATCTTGAGATAATATGGCAGAATAGGGAATTTGATCTTATATAATTGGTTCTTTTTAACTCTATATATAAAGTGAAAATTTTCAACATTAAATGATTATGATTTAAAATTAATTTAGCTATTTTAAAAATATATTTTGAGTAGTATACACCTAACATCATCAACTTCATTATCATGGTTTTGGAATGGCAGTCGAATGTGTAACTGGATTTCAATTTTTTTTTTTTTTTCCAAAGACATATACACATTACATCTGAATAGCCATTAACAAATATGTAAGAAAAATCAAAATCGAAATCGAAAGTTTCATCTAACATCTAGATGTACAAAGTGATGAGACGCAACAAAAGTTGTACAAACTGCAAGTGTAGTGTCTTTTGTATGATTCACACCTACAAGAGATTTCACACCGGTCTACACATATGTTTGCTACTGATAGGTGAGCCTCAGGCGAGGAAGATGATGAGGTGGTGCATCCGGCGAGCCTTTGCTGTCCCCGAGCTGCCAGGCGTCCTGGACCTGAGCCATGAACTGCAGGTTCCAAAGAACATCCTCGATTGGAGGCCTCTCGGCTGGGTCATTGGCCAGGCACCGGACTGTGATCTCCATTGCCGTCTTCAGAGACTGATCTGAACACATGCTTCCGACTTGTTCTGCCACTATGCCCCTTCGAGCTGCCTCATCCGCCATCAGACCCGCTTGTACCTTTTCATGAATAACCGAGTGGACCTTTCAGCTTTTCTTTTATGATCAAATCGGAATTTAGCCGCAATTATAGACATAGATGTCTCCGTACCTGGTTTATGAACGCGCTCCTCTCAGTTCGGGATTTAGCTGGTCTCCCCATGATTGTCTCGAGAAGTATGATCCCAAAGTCGTAGATGTCAGTCTTTTCGTCTTGCTGTATCCTGCCGAGGAAAAAAAAGCAGTGAAACTCTCTCTCAGCTATACCAATTACCAAACAAGCCCAATGTAAAACTCTGTCCGGATTAGATTAGATATTTAGATGGCTATCAGACCTGGGGTTAGCTCCATTCAGGTGTGAAGTACTTGAATCAGCGGCCTGCAACTACAAACATACTAGTTAGAAGTCGATAAACATGCATTCTTATACAAGGAAGGAGAGCCGAAATGCATTGAAAGCAAAAGTGGGATAAAATGAGACCTCTCCGCGATTTTCTTCCAGCAGTGGGAGATTATAGCTGCTGATCTTGGCACTGAAATTCTGATCCAGTAAGATATCTGTTATCTTAAGATTGTTTGAAAAGATTCCGGGTACAACTCCTTTGTGCAGGAACTGGAGGCCTCGCGCCACCCCAACTATCGCTGCTATACGTTGAGACCATGTGAGTTTGTGTCTGGCACGTCCTGCATACGAATTAAGTTCCAACTAGATCAGGTATGGAAAGGATTAGGATATTTGATATGAGAGTACGAGAAACACATTAGCACCCAAAAACGCGGAAACATTCTGTGTCATGAAGGAAAAGTGAGATTTGAAAACTCACCTGAGACCCAATGCTTAAGTGTACCGTTTGGTACATATTCGAACAAGAGAAAAAACCTGCTGACAGTGGAATCATCCAAGTAATACTCAAAGCAGTAGCCAACAGCACTGACCAAATGCCGGTGGCGGAGTTTTGATATCAGTTCAATGTGCTGCATGAAGTACTGTGAATTATGGCTTTGTTTTAATTTCAGGCATCTGATGGCAACTAAAGAACCATCCCTTAGCTGGCCACGGTACATCTGATACAAAAGCATACGAATTCCGTTTCAGTACTAGTCAAAAGCCACTTCCTTCCGACTCTTCCGGTAAAAAAATCAATCATGGAACATACCTGACCATGAGAACCTTCTCCCATGAACGCGGAAGTATCAAAGCTGTTCGTAGCTTCTTCAAGCTCTTCCAATGAAAAGCTACGAAACGGTGGAACCCCAACAGCTCCCACCTTCATTGTCTGAGATATGTATCCTGCCCAAGGACAAAAGGTAGTGAAATTGTCAAGATAAAGAGTCTAGCAACAAAGCCCTTTTCTTGGAAAAATCTGCAAAAAAACGCCGATGATGATTTACAAAGATAATATATGTAATTGAGAGGACAGAAATAGAGGAAGGGAAGAAAATCTACTTGCATCTGAGATCAGCTTTGATGGGCAATGTCCTGATGTGTCGTCTGAAGTTGATGGTTGTGGCCGACTTTGAACAGTCTTCCTGACTTGAAATCTCAGGAGCCATACAATGAAACCGAGAAGGACAACACCTCCTAATACTCCTAGGGTAATGGAGATGGTAAAAATGATCTTTGCCTTGATGTGTCTCTTGCGTAAAGGAACAACTCCAGCAGCCAGTGCTTCATTTCGACAAAATGCGTAAGGATTCTGACTTTGGCTTGTAGATGAAAGGCAGTTCCCAGCATAGAGGACAGTCCTATGGCTAGAATCCGAATGGAGACAGCTTGGGACGGTTCCACTGAGAAGATTGTTCGAGAGATCCACAAACTGAAGCTCACCATTGCAAGGCAGGCTCTCAAGAAGCACACCTGTAAACTTGTTGCTTCCCACATTTAGGTAGGAAATAGACGGAAGGGAAAGCAATGAAGTAGGAAAAGGCTCCATGAACTTGTTGAACGAAACGTCAAACGTTTGTAACTGATAATACAAGCTTAAGTCATTAGGAGCCCCAGACGTAAACTTGTTCCGTCTCAGCACAAGGGTGACCAGCTTGGTGCCAATATGCGGAAACTGAGGACCCAAGGAGTTGTTATCCATGTAGAGCTCTTCGAGGTTTTCCAAGGGACTAAGATCAGGCACCTGACCAGATAACCGATTATGCGACAATGCAAGAACTCTAAGGCTTTCCAGCTTGCTCAAAGATTTGGGCAATGGACCTTCCAGGGAGTTGTTTTTCAGACTCAAGACGGAAAGGGAAGAAAACGAACTCAACACATCAGGGATTTCACCTTCAAACTTGTTTTCATCAAGTATAAGAGCTTGGAGGTTCGTTAACTTCGAAATCTCTTGGGGGATGGGTCCACTGAATGAGTTCAAACTCATGTTGAGTATTTCCAATGATGACAACTGACCTATCTCACCAGGTAACGAGCCCCATAGTCCAAGCGAGACCAAGCTAAGAACCTTTAAGCCGGATAACTTGGAAAGCGTTGTTGCTAAAGATTCAACTGATATGTTATGTGGCAACAATTGTGGAGCCCCTCTATTTCCTATTATATGAAGTTGAGACACACTGCCTCCATAGCACACCACTGTTACAGATGAAGTCGGCTCTGCGTCACAGAAGTCAGTTTTGACATTCCAGCTGCTCAAAGCTGGTGGAAAGTTGAGAATTCCGCGTATCTTCAAAAGGGTCTCCACTTCAGAGGATCGCAATTTCTCTGACCTAGAGACCAAGATCGAAATTGCAAGTACAAGGACTAGTAGTGCATTGTAGAGCTTCAATGACCTGAAAACAGAAACTATTCCTAATCAATCATCAAGATACAACCTGCTAAATCTTATTATGTTGACACCAACCACAATTGAACACCTTATATAAACAGAAACTATTCCTAACTAATTCAGAGCTCATTGTATGAAATCGGCACAACACATTATTTGTTATTAACTCCTCATTAGAAATCAGTACATCAAGTCAAAAAAATAAAATAAAAAAACCATTGCTTTACTATGTATGTAGTAAATCCTTAAAATGGTTCTTCTTATAACTATAGAAAACTGAAGATCTTCAAAATGCAACACTAAACCCCCACAATCAAAAATTTCCACACATTAAATAATCAACCATATCAGACAGTAACTAACCAAATGAAGTAACATTAGAAAATCTTACTTTAATTTTTATAGGGTTTAGGGTTTAAAATTGGAGAAAGGGTCGACAGTTACTTACCCCATTGTCAAACACAGACTTCCAATTCAAGTGTTTTTTACTTGAGAGCCATCTCCATCAAAGGCCAACATAGAGCTAAAATTGAGGGTTTAACTCCTTACCTGAAATCAAGCTTCTTCTGCAAACAATTGACAAAAGCAGCATAAAATTATAATAAATCCAGTTCACAAACCAGAGTGTAGAGCCAAATAAAGAGATGAAATTTCAGAACCATATAATTAACAAATCCTTTTCTTTTTTTTGTAATAGGAATTGCTTTAAGACCTCTGACAGATATGAGCATGTGGAGTTATCCCATTCAAAAGAGGAGCTGTACAGAGGAAGAAATAAAGGAGGAACCTTCACTGGGTGTTGGTGGTACAGTGAAGAGAGAGAGGGCTGCAGTGGATCTTTCATGAGGGTAGCCATTGGTGTCTGTTGGGCAAAAGATAAAGTGGGGAAGAAAAGGAAAAGATGGGAGTGTTCTTTGCAGAACGCACAAGTCTTTATTCTTCTCAAGATGTGTACAATGTTTTTAAAGTGGTGGTGGGGCTTACTTGTTACTCCTACTAACTTACAAAAAATTTCAATTATTTTCTCTAAATTGTGCTGATGACACTCATCCTGTCAAAAACTAACCGACAAAATAGGGCTAGAACTTAAACATCATAAACATATTCTTCATGAATTTTCACACATTTCACGATTTCTTCTTCCGACTACAAGAGGTCGTGGACGTGATCGAGATCTGACGGTTTATTAATGGTCGAGTCTAAATATGAAATCTCCACTTCCTATTTTGCCTTTACCAACTGGTCGAAGAGAAGTCTCACACGTTTTTGGTTTTTGGTATGCCAATGCTCACTTGCACTAGTGTCATTTCATCTACTCGAGATTTGATGTTTTCTTCTTTGCGGATGTTTTTTCTTTTGCTTGTTTGGTTGTATTCACGACGGCTTGTCCTTCTGTCAATGTTTCGGCCTCTCAATTCATTAGGTGGCATGTCGCCTAATGTTTCGAATCTCTTTCCATTTAAAAAAACAAAAAAAAAATCATTTGTTACATGTTATATGATGCTATGGAAGATATAAAATGTATTCTATATCGATAATACGAAGAATCTAAACTTTTTTTATATAATTAAGTTGGTGGGCTACTTCTCCTATTGTCAATTGGTTTTATGATGAAACCTGAGCGTTCTTGTGTGTTCGTTCGGCTTGCGCTTGGATGTGTGACACTCACGCCATATGGTCCACCGGAATATAATACAGTATCAGAGTGGTGCGATCCGGGACCCTGGTTTATTGGCTAACCGACCTTAAGACATTATGTCATCAAGTGCAACTAACATATATTGCGTGGGCAGGCAGTTGCACTTAGGGGTGGAAGATACAAAATGTATCTCACATTAATAATATGACGAATTCAAGCCTTGTATATAAGTTGGTGATCTACTTCTTCTATTGTCAATTAGTTTTAGGATGGAACCTCACTGATATTGTGTGTTTAGGTGGTTAGCATATGGCTTGAACGAGCGACTCCCACGTCATATGACCCACCAGAATTTAACAGATATGTAGTCATTCATATGTTCTAGACATGAAGATCTCTTGATACCATCTTTTCACGAACAAAGTAAAAATCTACAAGAATGTGCTTTGATTGGTTTGTCGGGACTAAATATATTTATTGTAGGACATGAAAATTACTACTGAGGTTGTCAAAGAAGACAACATGCGCAGTCCACTAGTCTCGAGAGGTACGGTTGTTGAAGGTCTTGCAGAAGTTGTTAACGTCATATGGCCCACCGAAATTTAGCAGATACGTAGTCATTCATATATATATATATATATATATATATATATTGTTTTCACATAGTTTTAATTAAAAGATTACTTAAATAATGACATAGAATGAGAGCCTGTTTATATGTATGAGTTTACAATATACATGGATACAAGATAAGATAAATACAGACAAGACAATGACATAGAATGAGAAATAATTATTTACACTTTGACAATACAAACATAATGACAATACAAAATATTGAAATTTTCACAAGACAAACACTTATTAATCTGGAAAGACAAAAGGCATGGAGAAAATAAACGAAACAAAAAGATCAATTTGGTGACACCCAGGAAAATATTCAAAATAAATTTCGATGGTAGCAATAGCAATAACTTCTAGGGAACTTTTAGTGCAAGCTTCATTATTCGTGACCACCAAGGAGCGATGATTGACTATGGAGGTGTGCAACTACGACTTCAATCAACACTTGCGACAGAAGCAATGCCCAAAATTCAAGTGAAAGATGATAGCTTGACCGTGAACAACACCCTCAAAGGTTGTCGGTCATTATTGTGAGGATTGAAATCATCATCACAAATATCGTTGCTGCAATATTTTGAGGAGGTTAGTTTCACGTACAGTTTTTGAAAATCCATGCACTTATTTCAAGTAGTTGTCAAACATCAATTCAGGGATATTATCCTAATGGTCTAAGAGCATACACAATGCTCATCTCTTGGGTGTCTTTGTAAGATCACGAGATTGATTGTAATGTCCTCCTTGAGGATTTCCATTCATTGATAAACATATATATAGGTTACAAAGGTATTGAGCCTTTTGGGCCTTTGAGCCCACTATACAATATAAGACCTATGTAATCTATCAAACCCCGCAGTCATAACTGGAGGGGCTCGTACAGTGAGACTGGATCGAAAATCAATGAACAACTATCGAGGTAAACCCTTGGTGAATATATCAGCGTACTGATATGAGGACGGGACATGTAAAACGCGGACATGTCCAATGGCAACCTTGTCCCGGACGAAGTGGAGATCGAGCTCAATGTGCTTCGTGCGTTGATGTTGGACTGGGTTGCTAGCCAGATAGACGGCGGAGACGTTGTCAGTGTAGACCAGAGTGGCCTTCTGAAGAGGGCAACGGAGCTCAAGAAGGAGATTGCGGAACCAAGAGCACTCGGAGACAACGTTGGCAACACCCCTGTATTCTGCCTCAGCGCTGGAGCGAGACACGACTGACTGACGCTTTGCTGACCACGACACAAGGGTGTCGTTGAGGAAGACACAGTAACCAGACGTGGAGCGACGCGTGTCAGAACAACCACCCCAATCCGCATCAGTGTAAGAAACAAGGTCAAGCTTAGAGGAAGGAGTGATTGTGGTGCCTAGCTCGAGGGTGTCGCTGATGTACCGAATGATCCGCTTCAAGGCCTGAAAGTCGGGTTCCCTGGGTGCATGCATGACAAGCAGATCTGCTGAACGGCGTAACTAATGTCAGGCCTGGTGAAGGTGAGCTATTGAAGAGCACCAGTAGGGCTGGAAATCACCCGTGGGTGACCGATTCACCCGACCCACCCGACCCGATTATACGGGTGAAAACCCGAAAAAAACCGGGTGATGGATGGGTGATGGGTGGGTGAAATGGGTGATGGGTCGGGTGATGGGTGATAAACTTATCACCCATCACCCGACCCATCACCCGACCCATTACCCGACCCGCTTAACCACCCGCTAACCCACCCGATTATTTAAAAAAAAAATCTTAGTTTATAAAAAAATATAGCCTAACATAACTACATATTTTTCTTTTTTCTAATTCTATCTTCTCTATTATCTAATTGTTTTTGTGCAAAAAAAAATCTAAAAGAATATAAACTTATTTTATTTAACTTCATATCACATCTTTACAAAAAAATTATTTTATTTGTTTTGCATACACTACTAGAATGTTAACAATTTCGCTCATTTCAACGACTTAGCATTTAGTGTGTTAAGACATGATTTAGCCAAATTATTTTTCCTTTTTTTAACTACGAGTTTATCAAAGGGCTAAAATTCATCTCATTTTATTTGATATTAAACTTTTAATGCTAACTTTGTAAGATGATGATAATGATATAATGTATGAATAAACCTCTTATACAATTAATAAGATTTCCATGTTAACATGGTTTGTGAAATTATCAAATATGGATCGATTTCTAAGTATGACCTATGACTCTTTTTCTTTTAATTTCCTTCACCCGATTACCCACCCGACCCACTCGATTCACCCGACGGATCGGGTGATGGGTGAAATATTAGACGGACGGGTGATGGGTCGGGTGAAATTTTTTTTGTGACGGGTCGGGTGGAAAAATGGCTCCACCCATCCATCACCCGACCCATTTCCACCCCTAAGCACCAGCGAGGCTCCTGTACAATGTCAGATCATCAACCAGAGGTCCAGAATGAGCACTGAGCTTGTTGGATGTATCGAATGGGGTGGCAACAGGATTACAGTTACCCATCTTGGCCCGAGCAACAATCTCAGCAGCATACTTACTCTGAGAGAGAAACAAAACAGACGCATGACGCTGAATAGCAACTCCCAAGAAGTAGGACAACTGACCCAGATCAGACATGGCGAACTCCGCACTCAACTGCGAAATAATGGACATCCGAAGAGCATCAGAAGAGGTGGTGAGAATGATGTCGTCGACATATAGTAGCAGGAAGGCCATGTCTGAGCCTCTGCGATAGATAAACAGAGACGTATCCGAACAGCTGCCAATGAAACCCAAGCGGAGCAGATGCGAAACAAAGCGCTAGAACCAAGCCCGCGGAGCCTATTTCAGACCATACAGAGAGCGCTTCAGGAGACATACGTGCTTGGGACGATCAGCATCAGCAAACCCCGACGGCTGAAACATGTAGACTGTCTCATTCAGATGGCCATGCAGAAAAGCGTTCTTGACATCTAACTGATTGATGGCCCAGTTGCGCGACAAAGCTAAACTCAAAACCACTTGGATAGTGGCAGGCTTGACCATGGGGCTGAATGTCTCATCACAATCAATACCTGCCTGCTGAGATCGACCGTTGACCACAAGACGGGCTTTGTAGCGCTCCAACGTCCCATTAGAGCGGAACTTGTGACGGAAGAGCCACATACAGCGGATGACGTTCGCCTCAGGAGGGCGAGGGACAAGAACCCAAATACCATTCTTCATAGGGGCCCTGTATTCATCGAGCATAGCCGCCTGCCAATTCGGGTCGAGGAGGGCAGTTTTGTGGGAGGTGGGAATGGGGGAAAGGGAGGTCGGGGTGGGGGCAGGGGGGATTGGGAGTCGGGAAGGACAGAGGCTGCGGGGAATGTTGCGGGCGCTGCAAGCCCGCAGCAAGGTGATTGGCCGCGGCATGATGCTGCGGCCGCCGCCAGTAGGTTGGGCGAAGTGTTGGGGACAGAGCTTTGAATAGATGCGGCATCACTTCTTGGCGAGGGGATGGCGGGGCGTATGTATGGTTTTGGGAGGCGGGGCGATGTGTGCTTGTGTGGTGGTCATGGAGACGATCTGACGCGGTCGGAAGACACCGGAGACGCTGCGGGTGTGTGGTCTGGTGGTAGGGGTGGTGGTGGTGGTGGAGGGGGAGAGGTAGGAGCACCGGGAGAGCTCTGGGGAAGAAAAAAATGAGGGAATGATGACTCTGACTCTGACTGAGACACAGAAGGTGTGGAAGAGGGGAGAGGAGGAGGAGAAAAAGGAAAGCAAGACTCATCAAACGTGACATGACGTGACACAATAAGCTTATGGGTCTTGACATCGAGGCAAAGGTAACCGCGATGATCAGACGGATAGCCTAGGAAGACACATGGAGTGGAGCGTGGGTGAAGCTTGTGTGGGGATGTGGATGACTGGTTTGGGAAACACAAGCACCCGAAGGTGCGAAAGTGATCATACCTAGGCATGGTGTAATAAAGTGCCTGAGCTGGCGAGCGATGGTGTAGGGTAGTGGATGGGAGAATGTTTAGGAGATAACATGTGGTGGATAAGGCGTGAGGCCAATAGGGAATGGGAATAGATGCGTGGAAGAGGAGAGAGCACATCACGTTGGTCATGGTTCTGATGATTCGTTCAGCCTTGCCATTATGCTGAGAAGTATAGGGGCAAGACAAGCGATAGGAGATCCCATTTGTGGCAAAGAAAGAGTGAAAGTCTTTGTTGTCAAATTCACGGCCATTGTCACATTGGAAACATTTGATGGATGTGTGAAACTGTGTTTTGATGTAGACATGGAATCTAGCAAAGACAGGGAACACCTGGGACTTGAAATGCAACGGGAAGACCCGTAAGAAATGAGTGTAATCATCAAGAAACAAGAGGTAATACTTGTGACCCTCCTTGCTAGGCACAGAAGAGGTCCAAATGTCACTATGAATGATATCAAAGGGAGCAAGGGTAGAGGTCAAAGACCGTTAGAACGGCAGTCTGGCATGTTTGCCTAGTTGGCAGGAAGAGCATAAACCAGAGCGTGGGTCTTTAGTACAGGTGACAAGACTCTGGGAACAGAGGACATCTAGAACGGCAGCACTGGGATGGCCCAGGCGTGCATGCCACAGGCTAGACGACGATGCCGAGAGGGCGACCGGGCACGACCGACTGGACGTAGGAGGTGGTGTGACAGGGTAGAGCTCCCCGGTGCTGTTACATCTCATGCGAGTAACCCCCGTAGTAAGATCGTTCACAGAGAAACCATAGGGATCAAACGCAAGGGAAACGTTGTTGTCAGTAGTGAACCGACGGAGAGAGATAAGGTTTTTGACAATCTTTGGGGCAATGAGGACATTGTTGAGGTGTAGTGGGTGGGTTGGGGTCTATAATTTGGCGTGGCCAATCCCCGAAGTAGCAAGACGACCACCATTTCTGACGATAATAGAGTGTGCAGGACCCTTAAAGGAAATAGATGAGAGGTTACCTGAGGAGTTCATCAAGTGGGAGGTGGCACCAGTGTCCATGTACCAAGAAGAGTCTGAAGATGTCGGCTGCATAGAGGAGAAGGCGTGATGCCCATTAGGCGGAACATAGCCTTGATCAGTCGATGTCAGATAGGCATGAGGACCGGCATGTCTCATGGCAGGAGAGCCGGAGTGTATCCAATGAGGGTTGAAGCCAGGCACCGGGGACCATCGAGGGGCGACGGTCGAAGGAGGAGGGTCGCGAGGCCTCGTATGGGGCGGCCGCTGCATAGAGCAGCGGCTGCTGCAGAGGTCGATGTCGCGGCCGCGGCTGCAGTAGATGAGGTCAGACGACATTTTTTTTTCAAGAACGAACAGAGAAAGGGATGGCCGGATCTGGAGTTGAAGTGGCCGGTGGAGTCCGATCTGGGCAGCAGCGGCGCTACTGTGGTGGTGGCTGTGCGCGAGGGAGGAGGACAGCGAGAGGGAGCGAGCATCGGGTGGCGGATCTGGGGTGCAAGAGGCCGGATCTGGTGAGGGGGTGCCGGATCTGGGTTCGCCGGTGGGTCTGGGCAGGGGAGGCGGGCAAATCCGATGCCGGGGGGGGGGGGGGGGAGATCTGGGCTGCTGGTAGCCGAGGATTTTGGATCTGGGCTGCGACAGCGAGAGCGAGGACGATGGTGGGGAGTCCGGATCGGAGACGCGCGAGGGAGGACGGGGCTGTGGTGACCGGCGACGGTGAGCAGGTGGTGGCGACGCCGGTGGAAGGTCGGAGGAAGAGGAAGACCGGTGAGGGAGGACAACGGCGGTACAAGGCCGATGACGGTAAGAGGAGAGGTGAGGCGGGAGGATCAAATTAGAGTTCCGTGAGGAAGAAAAGGCTGTGATACCATGTAAGATCACGAGATTGATTGTAATGTCCTCCTTAAGGGTTTCCATTCATTGATAAACATATATATAGGTTACAAAGGTATTGAGCCTTTTGGTCCCTTGGGCCCACTATACAATATAAGACCTGTGTAATCTACCAGTCTTGACTAAAATTGAGAAAAAAAAAAAATAAAAAAAATCAGACATGTCTTATATGTCACGGGAAGTTTCTGGGTGGAAAAACTCTCTCTCCCTGCCATTATATTTTGGAAAAATGTATATTTACACCAAGTGTAAACCTATGTATTTTACACTTTCAATACTAACTTGCCACATGGCACGAAAATTGAAAAAAGAAATTAAAAGCAATTAATGCAAGACTGTTCATCTTCTTCCCCTGTCCAATTTCTTTCCCATTTCCCCTTCCACTCTCTCAGATCTAATCAAACTTACACTATTTTTTTTCTATCTTTAAATTGCAATTATCATAAAAAACCTAATCAACCCAAACTTATTTCATCTTTCACCACCCTATTTCTTCTTCTTATAATCTCAACCCAAGATTTTTTTACAAAAAAAAAACTTATCAACGAAGAGGAAGCAAGAAGAAACTTAAAAGAGTCGTAGTCTTGGATTCACCCTCAGTGGAAAGCGACGGCTACCAAGGCATGGAATCCCCCTTGTCGGTGGCGGAGAAAGGTAATTTAGTTGTCGGAAGTGCGCCAGGGAATAGGCCCGACGAGGGAAGAGAAGAATCGGCAGCGGAGAAGCCGAAGACAAGAGGAGCGGAAGCGGCATTATCGTTGACCAAACAAGCCAGAGACGACCTCTTGCTCCAGCGCCGGCGACTGTCTATCGGGGAAGGATGTCAGAACTCCGGCACCGGCAACTGTCATCCCCACGCCGACTTCAGCAGGAGCCAATTGGGAGTTGGGGAAAGGGTGGGGAAGGTGAGGGGATTTTCAGATTGGGACAGATCTAGACTTGAGAGGACACGTGTTAAATTTTAATTGAGGATGTAAAACTGAAAGTTTACACTGGGTGTAAACGTATCACCCTCCTTATATTTTCCCTTTTTTATTTGCACTATTTAACATCATTACTTCATTTTACTTTTTTCTATTTTTTTATTAAAGAATTTTGGTATCACCGTTGTGGATGCCCTGTGATCATCTCCAACAGCTTCCCTAAAATTTTCCCAAAATGGAGAAACAAAATACATACTCTTCAAATCATTTTTGCTTTAACTATAACACCTTCTTCATATCGAAGATTTGGAGAATCATTTAGTTAGTTGCATATTTAGGGAATCCTCTCCCCTTTTATGCTGCTTCTCCATTTTGGAGAATGTTATGGGGAATCTGTTAGACTAAAAATACCTTAAAATTCTCCAAAAACTCCAAAATCCCGATTAGACCATCTGCATCGCTGAACTCATGGGTTCATGCGGATACCAAGTGGAAAAAAAAAAAGAAAAAATGATGAATCGGAAGTACATGATTCATCTGCAAGTATCCAAAAAAGCAGGGTTCATAGCACAAATCCGGAGAAAAGCATGCCATTCACGTGATGCTCACACCCAGAAAGAACAAATTGAGGCAACACACTGGGTAATTGGAAAAGGGGGTTAAATTACAATATTTTAAAACGCTTTTCAGACTTATTTTGTAAGAAAAAAATTAAAAAAATTATTTTCGACTTTGATTTAATTTTATCTATCCATAGACACTCATCTTGCATATGTTATTTAAAAAAATTATGTCAATATAATACCCATATATTATTATTTTTATCATATAAAAACCCAATTTTCCCACCCAATTTTTACCATATAATGACAACAATAATAATAATTGAGTCATTGGAAAAGGTAAATAGTAAAAAAGGTAAATAAAGAAAAGTAAGTTATGAATCCGAGGTCGGGTTCATGAATGAGGGGTGAAAAAATAATAATCTGAAGTGGGGTTCATAAGCTGACGTGGCAGTGAAAAAGTAAGTTGTTGTAATGCTATGTGTTTATTTCCCTATGTCTTGCTTTCATATATGTTGCATGTAATATTGTTATGTACTTGTATCATATATGTGTGTGTGTGTGATGAGTATACATATAACATATATAATATATACTTAGGTATACATGGATGCACGGTTGTAGTTAGGCTCGACTGAGTCGTATTGAGTCGAGAAATCGACTTGATCCTTTAACGAGCCTAATGGACAATGGTGGAGTATAGTGTATAATCTATAGTATGTTATATATGTATAATATGTATGATGTATATATAAGAGGAAACATGTGTGGGCTTTGGCCCATACCGAGCCCAATCTCCAGAAGAAGAGCGAGCCTAGTAGCCCATGTCCCGGTTTGAGTTAGAACGCTGCGTTTTGCGCCTTGCTTCTCTTGAGACCCGGTGACCTAGCTATTTAAGCTCGCTATAGTCCTCTAAATGCTCAAATTAGCTCTCTCTCTCTCTCTCTCTCTCTCAAAGGAGTTTATAGGGTTTGGGTTTCCAATCTCGGAGTTCTTCCCGGCGATTGTGACGACGAAGGTGGTGGTTAGTCTCGACGATCTCTTGGTGGTGGTGCAGCGTGGCTCCCGGCTTGGGTGGCTGCTTTCTCCGCGTTTGGAGATCTAGGGTTTAGGAGAATCGAAGAGTTCTTTGATCTCCGATTATCCCACACAGAGGGATCTTCTTCTCTCTTCATCTCTGATACTCATACATGATAGATCTAGGGTTTATCTTTGCATGCATGCTTGATTGTACCCTCTATTGAACGATTACTTAGTGGATTCGGCCGATTCTTGAGGCCCCGAGGACGTAGGCAATTTTTGCCGAACCTCGTAAAATCTTGATGTTCGTTCTTGATTGCTTGTTGAGTATCTCGCTTCCGCTCAAATCGTTTTTGTTTCCTTCGAATCTTGGTTTTCAACATAAGTTATGAGCTTTGGAAGAGATTCATGAATGCGGATGGTCTTAGAATTTTTTTTTTGAACTGAAAAGAATTTGGTTGTTGTGAAGGCAACTAACCAAGAGCATCCCGCAAGATGATACTGCTAAGAGCAGCGTCAGAAGGGAGAATAGTGCCGGAGTGATGAGATTGGAGATGAGAGAGACAGTTTGCCGCACTATTCCCTTCACGAAAAGTATGTGTGATCTCGAATTCAGAGAAATATTAGGATCATCTCAATCTCACCAGAAAAGGAGCATCTAATTTTTAAACTGTTTACGATGCTTAGATTTATCACCTTCAATAATAATTTTGTTTATATTTAGTTCAATGGATTTAAGAATACATTTCCAAAGGCCAAAATACTCAGCCCAAAGACGGATTGAAAAGGGGAAGAGGTAACCTTATAGTCGGCCCAAGGACAAAACTGAACCAGTCAAATTATTACCTTTGTAAAAAAAAATCTCACATAGTCGGTCAGTCACTCACAGGGCCGCCCCTCTCTCTCTCTGAGCACTCTCTCCGCCTTCTCCGGTCTCACCCACACCCACTCGAGTACCCCACCCACACAAGACCGCCAGTGTCGTGTAGTGCTTCGTCCGTTCTCTCTCTGGATTCGCTGACATCTCTCCTGCAGTCCCAATTCCATCAATGTTGATTTCCCGATTGCCCTGCCATTTTCATATCATCCTCTTCCTCAGTTCCTCATCTCTCCACACTCCACACTACTTCTGTAGCTCCGATCTGTCTCCCTAACTCCCAATTACATCCCACCCATGTACCAACACTCCCTTTTCTCACTACCCTTGTCCACACTCACCACCTGTTAGACGAATGGTCTCTGAGAAACTGTGAGCAATCCCAAACCAAGAGACCGGAAAAAAGGAAGCAAATTTACAATGTTCCATCAGCATAGAGCAGATTTCAAGCGATTGGTGCCCCCGTTTCTGTCCAATTACAAAGCCCTTTTCGTGGTTCTCTGGATCGTGGGTTTTGCGTCGGTGTTCCTATGGCAGCGCAACATTGGTGGTACCCTCGTTTTCCGGCGTTCTCCTCCGATGCGGCCGATCCCTAGGTTGCGTCCCGTGGCTTTCAACATCACGGATTTTGGCGCGGTGGGCGATGGCTCCACGGATAACACCAAGGCGTTCGAGAGGGCGATTTTTACGATTTCGAAGATGAGAAGCAACGGTGGAGCGCAGCTTAATGTGCCCTCTGGGAATTGGCTCACCGCCCCTTTCAATTTGACCAGCCACATGACTTTATTTCTTGCTGAGAATGCTGTTATACTTGGAATTGATGTGAGTTTTGCACTAATTTTCTTCATTGAATTTTGTTTTTCTATGCTTCGAGTCTGATATTGCTGCATGTATCAATTTGTGAAAGCATCTAGATTTCATATCCTGAATTTGCATCCAAGTGAAATGTATGTAGGTTGAGAATGCAGGGATTGGGGTAGTGTGTATATTGTTTTTGCTGTAAGTTTGATCTGCACTATGTTACAAAGCCAGGTTGAGTTTATGTTGGGTGTGCTTGTGCGTATAACCATTAGGCACTATCATGGTTTGCGATTGATGGTGGAGATTTGTTCTATATTAATGAAAGTGGTCTCACTATTTCGGGTGAAGAATACTTTGTCAAGGTGTATCTAGCTTAAAATGAAAAGGGTTCCTTTTTGTGTCAAGTAATCTTTCTTATGTTTAGTGGATTATACATTCATTTCTAAGTACTTGAAGTTCATTTGAGGTGTTGTATACATACTCTGCATTGGTGAAAAGGGTTATCCAAGATCTGGGATGATTTGGACTTGGATTAGAGAACTTGTGTCAGGACCCAGGAATTCTATTACTTAGTTTGAACACAGATGGTAGGAGTAGAGCTGTTATGCAATCATGGCACCGATACTATGATGTTTGATGCAACAAAGAAAACAACTATGGATTGGCTGTGGACCACCAGAAAGACAATCAAGATGAAAAGACATATAATCTTCAACCATGATAATCATCAACTAAACCTCCTTGTTTCTGAAAATCTGAGCACAATTTTTTGAATTCAGACGACTAAATCTCCTTGTTTCTTAATGGAAAATCTTTAACGTCTTTTTCTGTATTGGTTGAGAAGACTGCTGACTAGGAAAAAAAAATTCAAACTATGGGTTTTCACAGAAGTTTAACCTCAAGAAAGGCTGCTGTGTTGATAATCAGAAGTGGGTCAAGAGATTTCTTTTGCTCTGCTGAACTCAGAATGTGAAAGAAAGACTAGCTTATGGACTCCTAAACCACTTTATGTCATTGTTCTGCATTCTAAGGAGCACTTGCCAAGTTAAAATTCATCTTACAAAAATAATTATGCTGGACACTTTTATATGCCAATTCCCATAAATTTCTCCCAAGTTCGGAGTACTGAAGATGATAAAGCTATATATTATAGTTGTTTGCACAAGAAGCAAAGGTTAACTATTACTGCCTATCTTTTGTTTCAATGTACAAAACCAGAAAAAAGCTACTAAACCTCATCGGACTGGTGTAAGAGACTCAGAGTTACCCTAAGAGTTTTACATGATAAAGCATGTGATTGGGAGAATGAACTAGCTGACAATCTATTTCACTATATTAATAGACACTATGCTTTGTTTAATGCTATATTTTGTTTTTCGAAAATTTTTGGAATAGTTATTGAGAAAAGTATACCAAGTTTTTAATAGTTAAGTTAAAAGAGGGGAAAAAGAAAATAGTTGGTTCTAGTCCTTCATTTAAGTAAGGAGTAATGGATAAGTTATAGCTGGGAGTACTTTCAGTCTTATCATTTGAGTCCCTGATGAAAAACCCCAATCATGTAGAAAGTGAAGTTTCTGAGCTGTGAAGGATAGGCAAACTACCTGTTGGAATTGTGATTTCAATGGAATTTAACTGGTCCCAAATCATGATCAAACAATGCCTCAAATGGGAGTCAATCTGCTCATGAATCTCTCTCATAGATTAAAAGCGTTTTCTTGTCTTGAGGACTACCACTAAAAAGTGTAATATGGTCATGCAAGTCCTGTTTGTGTCTACGAAAATTATTTCTTCTGCGTGCGATTTTATTTTGACATCCTGACATAGAACCAAATCATTATTCAAGGATGATTTGTCTAGACATTGACTGGTAACCAAGCATGCCAAGCAATATGTTGTCAATACGAGTTTGTATTTCTAGAATCCAGAAGTTGCCCTCTTTTAATTTTCATGATGCAGGAGTTCTGTTGTTTTTCATTAATTGTAATTGTAATTGTTCATGCTCTCAATGATATCTTTCCTTTGGCTTGAAATATGTCTTATTGGTACACAGTACACTTTATAAATTAAAAGATGTATCATTGTCCTTGTGTTGTAGATACTCAAAATTTTGATGTAAGTTAAACCTTGTTCTTTTATGGAACCGAGCAGGATGAAAAACGTTGGACTTTGATGCCTCCATTACCATCATATGGACACGGAAGGGAGCATCCTGGACCTCGTTATGGTAGTCTAATTCACGGTCAAAATCTCCATGATGTGGTAATAACTGGTAAGACAAGGGTATTTTTACTTCTGGATCAGATTTACGTGTTATTAAATATATCACCTATATGATATGATAAATCATCATTCATTCTCTAGTTTCTCCTGATGATAGATTAAGTTGAAAGTAACACTACAAATATCCAGCAAGTTTCTGAAACAGGCTAATTATTCTCTCTCTCCACTTGACTCTTTTATGAGGTTGTTATTTGCATGCTGGCTAGGGCAGTCATTTGAGCACAATAATGCTACCCTTTTAGTCCTGTATTTTAGGGGAGAGGGTTGGTTATGTGATCTGCAATTGCTCTTTGAATATTAGCATTAGTAGTGCAATGAGAGTGATAAGGTAGTTTGGGGAAAACGCTAATCCTTATTTTTTTTCTTTTTTGAAAAAGTGTTAGTTTATAAAATACTAATATTGTTGTGTAGTCGTCTGCAATTAACTCAACCAATTCTAAGAAATTGGGTGTTTGTGGGAGAAAATGGCATAAAAGACAGGTGGTTTTATAATGTTTTCCTTATCAACTAGCGCCAAGTTGACAAATAAATTGATGGAAGGACTATCTGTGTAATTGTTGCAATAGTCACTTCTATAGAACTGACAACGGATGGAGGGTTAAGGACCAATGTGGAAAAACTGCCAAGGGTGTAATTTACTCTTAAGTATCAAACAGATAGATTAGTCTCTCCAGTTTTGGTACAGGAGTTTTGTGCCTTAATTTACAAGCCTTATAATGAAACAGAGGCTTTGTTAGGTAAGAAATAAACTTTGCGATCTTCTGTTCTAAAATGTTTTTTGTATCATGCAAGCGGAACTGCTTGCTTCTATTTCTGTTGTAATCTGCATAAATCAGGGCAAAACTGAAAATATCATATATTAGCAGTTGAGTAGTGTTCCTCCTCTCAGCCCTCACTGTCCATTTGAGCTACTTTGCTCCAGCTATATTATTGTTCAATATATTGCATTAGTGCATTACTGTATCTTGTACTATATGACATTTCTTCCAATAAGCGGGGGTGATCATTGTACAGTCTAGTAGCAGAAAATCAAACTTAACCGAATGGCTTATACAAACTCAAGAACCTTTCTAAGTTGTTTCAAGTGTAATTGGACTCTAAATTGGGATAATCAAAATATACTACCAAGAAGCTTCCTATCACTGGCTGGAAAATGCGAGTCATTCCCCTAGATGCATTACTTAAGAGAAAGACATAAATATCATTCAACCAATCTATCAGGAGTCCTAAATGCATTCTTCCATGTTGATGGTTATCAGCTCTGTGATCACTTCTGGAAAACTATTAAGACCTAGACATTTAATGCAGCATATCCTTAAGTAGTTAAGTCTAGGTATTTCAAACCTCAATTTGACTATTATGCGCATTAGTGGATTGGCTATCAATGACAAATGTACATTCTCCACAAACCGTCTTTTTTAGGATTCAATATAGCACGGACAATACAAGGACCATGGCTATGTGTAAGTGAAACTCTATTCCAGAAGGCTGAAGTCCCTCTACTTGTCTCTTCAATGTTCTCATTCTTTAAGATTCATCCTATGGTGTACAAGTGTGGTAAGTTAGGCAAAGACAATTTTGCGATGAGATCAGTGGCATGTTAAATATCACTGTCCTCTCATGGGAGGTGAACCTTTTGGCAAATGAATCCTCAGGAGTGGTATCTTTGGATTCATCTAGAAACCTACGAAGTTCAAAATCTTAGGGTTGCATTGGGGATATAAAGTTTAGCTTTGGCCACTAAGGCTAACAACTTTTTTGATCTCCTTTTTAGAAGGAAGTAAAATACAGATTCTCAGAAGGAAGCTTGGACGGACATGGCTCCTGTTCTATCTATTTCAAATTGGTAATTATGATTAGTTTGGTTTGCTAGATTAACATAGTTCTCCACTTCTTCCCCTATGTGAAAACATGTAGATATTCTTTATTTTACCGCAGTTTTATTGCATTCTTTTCATTAATCACAGTACAGCCTTGAAAATGCTGCTTCATCCATGTGCACCATGTAGGATGATAGAGCTAGAAATCAGGATTCACGCAAATAACACAATCTTAGGGAAATCAAGTGATCCACAATTAATTCCCCAAGTCAATTCCAACTAGCCACTAGAGACCCTTTACCTCAACTGGTCAAGAAGGCTAAGGCCTTTACAATGCTACTTTTCTAGATACCGTAAGCACAGGGTTACTCTGTTATTTATACTAGTCTATAACTGCTTCTGACCTAACAAAGCCTAGTCACTGCCAGTCACCTATCACTAGCGATTTGCTGATCATGGCCTAACAATCACATTCTAGGAGCTTCTAATCCCTACTGGTCCCCCAAACCCGTATTCTTTCCTGCATACAAATTAAAGGTATAACATAGCACATTATTTACGTCAAATCAGTTTACCAAAAAAAAAAAATTTACATCAAATCTTTTCATGGCATGCAACCTAAATAGTGTTCTAAAAATTCGCCCAGATGGCCGCCCTAGACGGTGGGGGGCACAACCTATAGCTAGGCAGCACCTAGGCGCTAGGTGGGCTCCCACCCCACAGCCTAGGACCTGCCTTGCATTTCTTAGTACGCTGAATGTCTGAACCTAATTGAGGAATACCTTAACACTCTTAGAAAAAAAGTTTATCAACCTGAGGTATCTTTGTAGGAGAATAATATGGTTTAGGTACGAGAAGTCCAATGGCTGTGAAGAAATCGCAAAAGAAACATGGTTTCCATTTTCACGACTCCTATGCCACATTATGGAAGGCAGAGAGGATAAAGCAGTATCAGAAACCTCAAGGTTACCTAGGATAGCCCTGGTCATTGCCTGGTCGAAAATAATTAGCACTACTATATTAGTCATTTTTCTCGCAGAAGCACAGGAAATGCTGACTTGATTTGTGATGAAACATATTTTTTTTTTCCACATATACTGTTGTTATTTGCTACACAATTATTTCTTATTTTGGCTGGCTTCAGAAGCAATATGTGATTATGTATGCCAAGCTCTTTGTATGGCCATTTCTCAAGTTGTCAATTGTAATTTTTATCAAGATGAAAATAAATTATGAACAGTTCTAATTTACTGTATTGTTTTCCTACTGGACAGGGAATAATGGCACCATTGACGGACAGGGTCAAACATGGTGGAAGAAGTATCGCCAAAAGCTTCTCAACCACACTAGAGGTCCTCTTGTGCAGATCATGTGGTCAAGTGATATTGTGATTGCTAACATCACTTTACGCAATTCCCCCTTTTGGACACTTCACCCTTATGATTGCAAGAATGTTACAATCCGAAATGTAACAATTTTGAATCCCATATTTGAGGCCCCAAATACCGATGGAATTGATCCGGGTTAGTTATTTCTTCTCCCACTTTTGAGAGCTAGGTCATATGTTTTTTCATTACAAAACAAAATCTCAATCCCTCTGATGTTTTGATCAGATTCATGTGAAGATATGGTGATTGAGGACTGCTATATCAGTGTCGGTGATGATGGAATTGCAATAAAGAGTGGTTGGGATCAGTACGGCATTGCTTATGATCGGCCTTCAACAAACATTCTCATCCGCAACCTCATTATTCGCTCTATGGTCAGGTGTGTTTTCAACAAACTTCACAATGGTTAAAGTTTTAGGCCATCGATTCCAAATACTTCATATAAACTCACCCATTGTTGTTGACAGTGCTGGAGTATCAATCGGAAGCGAGATGTCTGGTGGTGTCTCAAATGTAACAGTCGAGAACTTGATTGTGTGGAGCTCCAGACGTGCTGTTAGGATCAAGACAGCTGCTGGAAGGGGAGGATACGTTCGACAAATAACGTACCGAAACCTAACATTCGACGACGTTCGTGTCGGAATCGTCATCAAGACGGATTATAACGAGCATCCAGATGCAGGGTATGACCCAAAAGCTCTTCCCATCCTAAAAGATATAAGCTTCACTTCTGTCCATGGCCAGGGAGTACGCGTCCCAGTACGTATCCACGGGAGCGAGGAAATCCCGGTGAGGAACATAACCTTTAGGGACATGTCTGTCGGGATAACATACAAGAAAAAACACATCTTCCAGTGTGGGTTTGTTCACGGCAGGGTGATAGGGACAGTGTTCCCGCGACCCTGCGAGAACCTTGATCTGTACGACGAGCAAGGGAAGCTCGTTAGGCGGTCAGCTTCCCAGAACACGACGGATGTAGATTATGATTTCTGATGGGGGATATTGTTGGGGGTTTTGATGTTTATGTCAGCAGTGTTTGGTTGGTGCTGGTAATTTGTTGTATACTTGTATGATCTGTTGGCAGCAACAGATGATCGGATTTGTAGTTGTAGCAAATAGGGCAGTTCAATAGTCTCTTTTACATTATACACGACACTTGCTAACAAGATTTTCGAAGTCACTTTACACTTACATGTACAATCCACATTTCATTGTGATTTCACATCGAAGTGTATTTTCTTCTACTAGAGGTAGGTATGAGAATCATGGAGTGGATTAGTTGGCGTCTTGGGGCGATGAGGGGAAAAGCGCGGGACAATATTGTCGAGTCTTTGGATAGTCTCTTATTCGCCAGGAAACCAATCAAATAGCCCGAGGAAGTAGTCAACCCCTTCCTCCTGATTGTAGCTCTTGGTGGCTAGATGAGTTTTGTATCTTTCAACGGTCCCATCCGCTTTACGCTTGACTGGGTACACCCACTTACAACCCGCAACATCAGTATTTCAAGATCCGGGAACTAAGTTCCATGTACCATTTTCAACAAAGCCTTGTGTTCAGCAGTCGTAGCAGCATGGTAGTGAGGGTATTTGGAAGCTTGGCATAAGGTTTTAGAATCATAAAAGGATCACCTTTTGGTGATCATACAAGTTTCCATAGGCCCATGATAAAATTAACCTTTTACGACTCATAGATTGGGTAAACTAATTTTATAGACGGGGTTGGAAAAAAACAATCCGGCCATGGCTAAGATCATCTTTTTTAAAATTTCTCTAGAATGATTATTTTTGTTTAAACCCCAATAGTTTATCCATTTCGAAGATTTGAAAAATCATTTAGTTTTGGAGAATATTGCAAGTGAAGACTATTCAAATGGTGGATAGTCAAATTCTATAAAGATTTTAGGGCCCGTTCTAGGAAAAAAAATAAAATAAAAGACCTTCTTTTTGGGAAAAAAATGAAATGTCAAATTAAAAGACTTCCATTGATAAGCTTGACTCGTTCTAGTATGAAGGCCACATTCAAACTTGACTTTTTATGTTAGAATGAAACCAAATAATTTCGACTCCATTTCATACTATACAACCTGCAGGATTCTAGGAATCTAATCCTTGTTTTTAAAAGAGTTTGGAAAGGTTTCCAAAATTTGATTTGTCATTTGTGTCTGTCAGTTTAGCTATTGCTGGGACCATAATCCAACCATGCTACAGGCGGATGGCTTCTGTTATTCAATCAGAGAACAACGTACGGACACAATTTAAATGGGAAGCATTTTGGCTTCATCATGGCGAATGTCGGCGAAAGGCCGGGCTCAACAGTTTTGGACCTCTGACACATGAAGCCTAGCTTTTTAAATATATATAGCAGTACGAAGGATAACGGTAAATAGGAGGTAGTATGAGATTCCATATATAAATAGGAAGGAGAATATCAGCATATTCCGTCTAGAGTTGATGCAGTACAAGATGATAATTGTTCTCATTGTTCATTTTTTATGCATAATTTGTGCTTCAAATTTCAGCATTAATTTCACTTGAGCTAAAGATGATAAAAATCAAATATTCCAAAGCTGACACAATCTAGTTCCCTTTAAGTACATGAGGAATAGCCAAGATGCCTGCCACAACTTGTATCACCGTTAACAGGAGGAGAATAATTGCATAGATCACAGATATTGCTGCCCATGGATGTTTAAAATAGGTTTGCTTCAGCGTAGCTCTATGGCGATTCCATCTCTTGTTGCTATGAGTAATGAGCTGTTGAGTTATGTCCATATAGATATAATGACGTGTGTCTACAGATGTTTCATGTCCGAGAGAGTTGATGAGATCGGACACTTGGTTATAGCTTCCTAACCAATTTTCAATGATGCCTGCCTTGGCAAGCAACTCCACATCCTCAGGAGTGTTGATGAGCCGGTCCAAGAAATAATGGTAGTCTGTGAAGTAAGTATTCCTTGGTCGGCGGCGGTAGTGGCACTGCTCAAATGCTATGATATTTCTAAACAGATACTCCGTAGCGTCCACCACTTGTAATTTTGGGATGTTGAGGATCCCTTTCTTCTTGTCGAAACGGATATTGAGCAAGTTGGATGAGTTGTCATCAATGGGAATGACTTGAAACCGGACACCAGCTGCATAAAGGCTGGTAACTGTGGGGCACACGGGGCCGGAGATATCTATACTGACTTGATCACGACCATTGTCACCGTCAATTATTAGATCATTAGGCTTGTAGTTGTTTCGCACCAAGTCTAGAAGATGGAAACTCGATTTTGCCTCATTTGTTATAGCATCCACATCAATCCTGCTCTTGTTGAGTTCAAGGCACTTACAAGCCAAATCTGTAAAGGAAGGGACCTGATCCGAGTTTGCATGTGATTTGAATGCTACCCTATAGAGCCCAACGAGGATAAAGAACGGCAATTGGTTCTCCTCCAACCTTATGTCACGAAACACTCCTGCAAATGTAAATGCCCTCCTGCAAAAATAATCATCATCTTCTATGAGGGATAGGTCGGAAATCCTCCTGAAAAGCTCGATAATGAAGGCACTATCAATAAGGACCATCTTGATGAAGTCGTCACTTGAGAGGGCGATAGGAACCGCATAGCACTGACGGATATCGGTTTCGCGGTGCTTAATGATCCTCAAGTAGGAGGTGAGGTCCATATTGGGTGGGGAGTGGCGGAGGAAGGACTCAAGATAAGAGAGTTTGTGAGGCTCCATAGGAACAAGCCTGCTGTGATTGTGGTGGAGAGGGCCAATGGAGATAAGTGCAGGAGTGTAGGCCTGCTCATTGCATTGGCGCAAAAGAGGCGGAACTCTGTAGATGCAGCAATATCGAGCAGAAAATTGAGGTGATGATGTGCTCATCGTTGCTTGTATGCTGTCTGATAATTGTTGGCAACTCATATCACTTCCATTGATTTCCATCTTTTCTGAACCACACTCGAATAACAACTCAATCAGTTATCTAAAAATTTTCCCCATTTTTATTTAATGCAACCATTTCATACTTCTCAACAATACTAGTCACAATGATATAGAATAGAGATTAATTTTTCCACCGACACTACGCTTCTTCTTCTTTTTTTTTTTTTTTTGGTGAAAACACTACGCTTCTTTTGACATAAATAAATTGATTCATATGTGTGTATTATTATAGTAAACTGACTAAAATTATAAACAGGTATAAAATTATAAACAGTTGGTAAAATTAGTTAAAAATTTAAATAACACGATAATGAGGTGAAAAACAATTTAGCTTATTTGATTGTTATTGGAGTATTGTGGTACTTTCAAATAAATAAGATAAAAGGAAAGGAGTAAAACAATACTTGTACAAAATAAACACCCAATTAACCTCTATTTTCTACCTTTTTTAAACACTTTTTTTTTTTATTTTGATCCTTCAAACAACCAAAAAAGAAATGTTTAAAAAATTAACACCCACAAGTAATTATAATTTTTAACTACTTATTTTGTGAACCATATACACCCTACATATAATAAAGGGAAAAAAGAACGATTTACCGCTTTTCCTGTCGACGTAAGCAGATTGGTATATCGAAGGAGTTGGCTGCCACCCCGATATTACGAATTTAGAGACGATTGAAGGGGAGGAAGAATAGAAAAGCATTGATTCATCACCATATATTGCTGACACTAGCCTGACAGTATATATATTCGATGACTGATGTCTACTTGTCTACCCAGCTTCTTCCAGGAAACTCTGTAACACCGCCTGTCCACCAAAATTGGCTGGTCCAGTGCGTCAATTTTTTATTTTTATTTTTTTAAATATATGTTTAGTAATTGTACCGTTGACTTCTTTTTGTTGTATACGAACCAGATTGAGGCATCCATCTATCATCAAAGAAAACTACAAAATTAATAAAACCAAATTATAAAGGGCAACTGGGCAAGTAGAGGTGGGAATTATCGATCGAGGTTAGGATCACGTTAAATTCAGGTTCAAATACTTTGAACAATTCAATTAATTATAGGGAGATTTTCTAAAAACTACCCGTTAAATATGTGTTTTTAACTTTTTATAGTCAACTACTCAGTGGCAGAGCCAGAAAAAATTCGAAGGGGACACAATTGTACATGCGATATAGTTTTGGATTTAATTGGCATAAAGAATTATATATAATACGATAATAAATGATGTTATTTTAAGATAAAACATCGTGGTGTTAGGACTCTAGTGGTGTAGCCTAACTAACTTGAACCGGTATGCTTAGGAATATGAAACTGATTTCTTGAATTGATTGAATGAGTTCCTTGTTCCACCCATACAAGGTATTCATACCCGATTTCCTAACAATCAATGTCCTAACATCACTCCCTTCTTTAGAAAAAAGACCTTGTCCTCGAGGTTATGATGAAGAAAAATATGGAAATTGGTGTATAATGTGACCAGCAGGTTCCCATGTAGCATCCTCTGGTGGCAGATTAACCCATTTGACCAGCCATTCCACTAACGGATCACCATTGGCCAACAGGTGGACCAGGGGCGGATCCAGAAATTTTTTCGGGGTGGGCACAATTTTTTTTGGATAATTTTTATATTATTTTTATTAGAAATATTTATTAAAAAATATATGAAAAGAATATCTTCAATTTGTAAGAAAAATTATTATTATTTAATTGTAAAATACCAAATAAATTATAAGAATTTTAAAATAATGGAAAACTAGTCCTATACCCGCGCCAATGGCGCGTACTTTAATAGTAAAGTTATGAATATTAAATAATACAAAAAATTTGCCGACAAAAATACACATATCAGCGATTAGAAAATAATAGAGTAAAGTGTATAATACATAGTATGTAAACGGTTGGGATGATTGCGTAAACGCCTACAAACTGCTCAGCCAAGGCAACCACTGTTGTCATTTCAACATAGCAAATGATGATAATAGAAAACGGTTGGAACGACTGACAATATTCAGTACCGAGTGTATTATTTATAGGATAGTTGGGCTAAAGTACGTAAAAGGTAAAATGATAATTAAGAAAAATCTTGATTTTAGATAATTAAATGTTTTAAATTAAACCCATTGGTTGAAAAGGCAATTAAAGTAGCATATATAGATACATATTACTAATATTAATTTTATGTTTCCTTATTATTAATTTTATGTTTTGAATTAATCCCATAGTTTTTTTTAAACTACTAAAATTATAATTTAGGCTAAAGTGATTGAATAAACGACCTAGAATTAAAGAGAGAACGACATATGTCATCGCTAAGGCTTTTGTTTTAATAGTTAGTAATGGTTGAAAAAGCAATTAAAATAGTATATATAGATACAGATTACTAATATTAATTTTATGTTTCCTTATTATTAATTTTATGTTTTGAATTAATCCCATAGTTTTTTTTAAACTACTAAAATTATAATTTAGGCTAAAGTGATTGAACAAACGACCTAGAATTAAGGAGAGGGCGACATGTCATCGGAAAGGCTTTTGTTTTACTAGTTAGTAATAGAAGTTTTTTTTAAACTACTAAAATTATAATTTAGGCTAAAGTGATTAAATAAACGGCCTAGAATTAAGGAGAGGGCGACATGTCATCGGTAAGGCTTTTGTTTTAATAGTGAGTAATAGAAGTTTTTTTTAAACTACTAAAATTATAATTTAGGCTAAAGTGATTAAATAAACGGCCTAGAATTAAGGAGAGGGCGACATGTCATCGCTAAGACTTTTGTTTTAATAGTTAGTAATAGATGGTTGAAAAGGCAATTAAAGTAGCATATATAGATAAAGATTACTAATATTAATTTTATGTTTCCTTATTATTAATTTTATGTTTTGAATTAATCCCATAGTTTTTTTAAACTACTAAAATTATAATTTAGGCTACAGTGATTGAATAAACGACCTAGAATTAAGGAGAGGGTGACATGTCATCGCTAAGGCTTTTGTTTTAATAGTTAGTAATAGAAGTTTTTTTTAAACTACTAAAATTATAATTTAGGCTAAAGTGATTAAATAAACGGCCTAGAATTAAGGAGAGGGCGACATGTCATCGCTAAGGTTTTTGTTTTAATAGTTAGTAATAGATAGATAGTTTTTTTTTAAACTACTAAAATTATAATTTAGGCTAAATTGATTGAATAAACGACCTAGAATTAAGGAGAGGGCGACATGACATCGCTAAGGCTTTTGTTTTAATAGTTAGTAATAGATAGAAGTTATTTTAAACTACTAAAATGATAATTTAGGCTAAAGTGATTAAATAAATGGCCTAGAATTAAGGAGAGGGCGACATGTCATCGCTAAGACTTTTGTTTTAATAGATAGTAATAGATGGTTGAAAAGGCAATTAAAGTAGCATATATAGATACATATTACTAATATTAATTTTATGTTTCCTTATTATTAATTTTATGTTTTGAATTAATCTCATAGTTTTTTTAAACTACTAAAATTATAATTTAGGCTAAAGTGATTGAATAAACGACCTAGAATTAAGGAGAGGGCGACATGTCATCGCTAAGGCTTTTGTTTTAATAGTTAGTAATGGTTGAAAAGGCAATTAAAGTAGAATATATAGATACATATTACTAATATTAATTTTATGTTTCCTTATTATTAATTTTAAATTAATCCCATAGTTTTTTTTAAACTACTAAAATTATAATTTAGGCTAAAGTGATTGGATAAACGACCTAACTTTAATTAAGGAGAGGGCGACATGTCATCGGCAAAACTTTTGTTTTAATAGTTAGCAATAGATAGTTTTTTTTAAACTGCTAAAATTATAATTTAGGCTAAAGTGATTGAATAAACGACATAGAATTAAGGAGAGGGCGACATGTCATCGCTAAGGCTTTTGTTTTAATAGTTAGTAATAGATAGATTGGTTGAAAAGGCAATTAAAGTAGTATATATAGATACAGATTACTAATATTAATTTTATGTTTCCTTATTATTAATTTTATGTTTTGAATTAATCTCATAGTTTTTTTTAAACTACTAAAATTATAATTTAGGCTAAAGTGATTGAATAAACGACCTAGAATTAAGGAGAGGGCGACATGTCATCGCTAAGGCTTTTGTTTTAATAGTTAGTAATAGATTCTTTTTAAACTATTAAAATTATAATTTAGGCTAAAGTGATTGGATAAACGACCTAGAATTAAGGAGAGGGCGACATGTCATCGCTAAGGCTTTTGTTTTAATAGTTAGCAATAGATAGATAGTTTTTTTTAAACTACTAAAATTATAATTTAGGCTAAAGTGATTGAATAAACGACCTAGAATTAAGGAGAGGGCGACATGTCATCGCTAAGGCTTTTGTTTTAATAGTTAGTAATAGATGTTTTGAATTAATCCCATAGTTTTTTTTTAAACTACTAAAATTATAATTTAGGCTAAAGCGATTGGATAAACGACCTAGAATTAAGGAGAGGGCGACATGCCATCGCTAAGGCTTTTGTTTTTATAGTTAGTAATAGATGGATTGGGGAAAAAATAAATGAAAATGTGTGTCTAGTGGGAATTGAACAAGGGTTGATTGAATACTATTGAAAATGGGGTGGGCTTAACCACTAAGCCATTAAAGATACTTGTATTTTACCTTTCAATTTTTTACATAATACATATATTCTTGTATTTTTTTTCGGGATCGGGGTGGGCGACGACCCGGTGTCGCCCATTCTTGGATCCGCCCCTGTAGTGGACGTACTCTAGAGTCCAGTACTGCTTATGGAGCTGTGATAATAGAACCTGTGTCATCAGTGCTTGGAAGCTCCTGTTGCACTGTGGTTGAAGGTCCAATTCGCCTCTTCAACTGCGACACATGGAAGATTGGGTGAATCCGTGAGGACTCAGGCAGTGCCAACTTGTATGCTGTCTCTCCAATTCGACTGAGTATCTCAAATGGACCATAAAACTTGGCACTTAGCTTCAGACACTTCTTTAGAGCCATTTATGTCTGCCTATAGGGTTGTAACTTTAAGTAAACCATGTCTCCAACTTGCAATATACGTTCTGAGTGCTTAGCATCTGCAAAGAATTTCATGCGCTCCTGGGCTTCCTTTAACCATGACTTCAGGACTTGTAAAGCCAATTCCCTCTCTTGCATCCAATCTCCCACTGAAGCTGTTGTCACATTTCCCACACGGATGCCAAATTGAGGTGGTGGATAACCATATAGAGCTTGAAAAAGTGACGTTTTCAGGGTTGTGTGATAGGATGTGTTGTACCACCATTCTGCCAAGGTGATCCCTTGAGCCCATCTCTTCGGCATTGCCAAAGACATGCATCTCAGGTACGTTTCTAAGCACTGATTCACTCGTTCAGTTTGCCTGTCTGTCTGAGGGTGGTAGGCTGTTTACATCTTGAAAGATGATCCCAATTTGTTGAAGAACTCCTTCCACAAATGGCTAGTAAAGACCTTATCCCGATCTGAGACTATATCGTGAGGAATGCCATGAAGCTTGTATATATTGTCCATGAACAGGTGTGCCACTTGTGTTGCTGAGAAGGGATGACTTAGTAGCAGGAAATGAGCATACTTGGTCATCCTATCTACTACTACTAATATCACATCAAATCCCCCAGATTTTGGCAAACCTTCTACGAAATCCATGCCCAATCAGTACCAAGGAGACTCAGGGATTGGTAATGGTTGCAGCAAGCCTGGGTAAGCAGTGGTCTCGTGTTTGTGTCTCTGGCAAGTATCACGCTCCCTGACGACTTGCTCAACAAATGCTTTCAATTTGGGCTAGAAAAAAAATGTACATCACCGATGCCTCTTATGGCATTTTTCAATTTGGGCCAGAAAAACAAGGCTTTTATTCTCTAGTGGTGTAGCCTAACTAACTTGAACCGGTATGCTTAGGAATATGAAACCGATTTCTTGAATTGATTGAATGAGTTCCTTGTTCCACCCATACAAGGTATTTATACCCAATTTCCTAACAATCAATGTCCTAAGACATGGTTTATTGGTTTATGATAAAATATTATAATTTTTTCGCGCCCTAAAAAAATATAAATATATAAATGAAATATCTGTTTTTTTTTAAAACTAAATAAGTATAAGAAATGCAATATAAGAAACATTAAGTGAAGATTACAGTTGTTATATTAGCTAATTAACTAGAGCTTGGCTCGAGTTTTGCACAATAAAAGCTCGGCTCGAGCATAATTTACAAAATGAGCTTATTATGAGCACATTTTTATGCTTGGCTCAAAGCTCATCTCGGCTCGATTGAAACTCAAATAACACGAATTTTGTAAAATTTATAAACTTTCTTTTAAGTTACTATGTCATGAGCAAGTAAGATTGCATGAGCAATTTGTTGTATACTCTTATGATCTGTTGGCAGCAACAGATGAGCGGATTTGTAGTTGTAGCAAATAGGGCATTTCAATAGTCTCTTTTACATTATACACGACACTTGCTAACAAGATTTTCGAAGTCACTTTACACTTACATGTACAATCCACATTTCATTGTGATTTCACATCGAAGCGTATTTTCTTCTACTAGAGGTAGGTATGAGAATCATGAGTGGATTAGACGTGGGGCAATATTGTCGAGTCTTTGGATGGTCTCTTATTCGTCAGGAAACCAATCAAATAGCCCGATGAAGTAGTCAATCCCTTCCTCTGATAGCTCTTGGTGACTAGATGATCGAGCCTTGTGTTCAGCAGTCATAGCAGCATGGCAGTGAGAGGGTATTTGGAAGCTTGGCATAAGCTAGGTTTTAGATTCATAAAAGGATCACCTTTTGGTGATCATACAAGTTTCCATAGACCTATGATAAAATTAACCTTTTGCGTCTCATAGATTGGGTAAACTAATTTCATAGATGTGGCTGGAAAAAAACAATCCGGCCATGGCTAAGATTTAAAATTTCTCTAGAATGGTTATTTTGTTTAAACACTACCAGTTTATCCATTTCGAAAATTTGAAAAATCATTTAGTTTTGGAGAATGCTGCAAATTTTGGGTGTGAGTGCACAAATCTGCACCTTCTTCCTCCTCGACCTCGATCGATCACCTGCATAGAAGGATGAGAGGAAGAGGCGGGGCTGCATCCCCGTGGGAAGCCTCCGACGCTCAAGTCAGGAATGTGTCGGCTGAGAGAAGCCCCCCTAACCCTAGTAGAAAACTCGAATATATAGCGAGGATTAGGGTTTACCTGATAAAAGACGATTATGCCCCTGGACATTTTATGTAATTACTTTTGCTCTATCAATTGCCCCTCGGGTTTCTTCTTCATGTCTCGATGATGAAGGAAGCCGAAAAAGTAAATGGCGAAGTTTGTCGATTGAACGATGATTTTGCCGTAAACGTTATTCGCTTGATTCGTAGTTGGCTATTGTGGCCGTAATTGGCTAATATGGCCTTGAGCGGCTAGTGTGGCCTTGAGCGGCTAAGTTGGCCTTGATCGGCTAAGTTGGCCTTGATCGGCTAAGTTGGCCTTGAGCGGCTAATGTGGCCTTGAGCGGCTAAGTTGGCCTTGAGCGGCTAAGTTGGCCTTGAGCGGCTAATGTGGCCTTGAGCGGCTAAGTTGGCCTTGATCGGCTAAGTTGGCCTTGAGCGGCTAATGTGGCCTTGAGCGGCTAAGTTGGCCTTGAGCGGCTAATGTGGCCTTGAGCGGCTAAGTTGGCCTTGATCGGCTAAGTTGGCCTTGATCGGCTAATGTGGCCTTGATCGGCTAATGTGGCCTTGATCGGCTAAGTTGGCCTTGATCGGCTAAGTTGGTGTTTTTCCACAATTAGCCTAAATGTGTGGGTTGAGCTGCGATTTCCAAGAACTTTGGACTGATTTCGTAATTAGTCCCACTTTGCAATGTAACGCCTCGGATGGATTAATTACTTTGTAATTAATTATGCAAAGTAACGTCTTCTTCTTCTTCATAGGGTTGGGAGAGAGCGGCGGCGGCGCCGGGCTCGAAGTGGAATCCTCGCCAACGTTCCGGCTCTCTAACCTTGATCTTCGATGGCGGCGAAGGATCCGGATTGGGGTGCCCCTGCCTATCCATCGACGCCGGCGTGTTCTCGTGGTTCGGCGAGAGGGAAGCTTGGTAGCGGCGACTATGGTGGCGATGGAGGCTCGATCAACCGGCGTATTACGGTTGGTTCTGCGGTTCGATGCTCGGTGATTCGATCATCGTTGCCAAGGACGCTTGGCGTGATAAGGCAGGTACACGACGGTTTCCAACGGAGAGGACGCTCCTGGTGGGGCCGGCGAAGTGGCGTGACGGCGGTGCCGCCTGCATCGCAGTGGACATACGGCTCCTGGCTCGAGCCCCAAACACTTCCTCTTCCCCTCGACAGTTGCTTTTTCTTATAGAGATGAGGAGCCTAGAGGCAACCACACTCCGGCTCAGATCCGCTCCAAAGCGGGATTGAGGCGAGGGGGTTGTGCTCGATCTGAGTATCTGACCATCATTACCGGCCATAGGAGGGGGAGATTCGGGATCTAGATCTGAACTACCAATCCCTCATTGCTTTGTTGATTGGGAGATCCGATCTTATGGCTTTTTGATCGATCCCCACAGACGGCGCCAAATGTGAGTGCACAAATCTGCACCTTCTTCCTCCTCGACCTCGATCGATCACCTGCATAGAAGGAGGAGAGGAAGAGGCGGGGCTGCATCCCCGTGGGAAGCCTCCGACGCTCAAGTCAGGAATGTGTCGGCTGAGAGAAGCCCCCCTAACCCTAGTAGAAAACTCGAATATATAGCGAGGATTAGGGTTTACCTGATAAAAGACGATTATGCCCCTGAACATTTTATGTAATTACTTTTGCTCTATCATTGGGAATATTTTTTCTATATATTACTGTTCCATTTTGAAAAATGTGATTAGTAATCTATTAGGTCAAAAAAGCCTTAAAATTCTCCAAAAACCCTAAAATTGTTAAGGTATATAGGGAATTTGTTGCTCTAACAAATGGTGGGTAGTCAAATATTCTATAAAGATTTTAGGGGCCTATTCTAGGAATACAAAATTAAAAGACCTTTTTGGGGAAAAAATGAAATGTCAAATTAAATATAAGTACGGTGAAACCCCTATATAATTTTTTTTAATCGTGTTTAGAAGTAAACTTGATCTTATCATTTAAAAACCAAATAAACTCAAATTGACTTCCATTGATTAGCTTGACTCGTTCTAGCATCAACAAGACCACATTCAGACTTGACTTTTATCTCGACATTATAATATAAAAAACAAAATAATTTCGGCTCCATTTCATACGATACAACCAGGATTCTAGGAATCTAATTCCTGTTTTTAAAAGAGTTTGGAAAGGAAAGAAACAAAATCAAATCTTATAATGAATTATCAAATTTTTAGTCAAAAGAAGGGAACAATGAAATGAGTATATGACGATGAGGACATAATTATCATATAGTAGTACTAAAATTAGATAATAAAATGAGGAGAAGTGAACCAAATTCATATGAGAGAACAACGAACACAATTTAGCTACTGCTCGGACCATAATCGATCCAACCATGCTACAGGCGGATGGCTTCCCTTATTCAACCAGAGAACAACGAACACAATTTAAATTGGAAGCCTTTTGGCTTCATCATGACGAATGTCCGCCTAAAAAGGTAAATAGATAGACGAGGTGATAACACCAATATACAAAAGTTGAGACCAAACTCAAGGTCTCATGTAAGAAAGGGAACCGTATACCCAAAATGGCCCCTATACCCACCAAAAACACAAAATAATCTAACCTCTCCAAACAAGACTAACTCGATCTCTAAACCACCAAAGCTATCCAATATATCCAAAGCCCCTATACCAACCGACTATTTACGTAGCAAGTGACTTTTCCACGTATTTTCCATGAGTGATCGATTTGCACTTCCACTTCACAGAAATACGTGTCTGACAACTCTCAATGATAATGTTTGCATAAAGAGAAGGAGTTAACACTTCATTACAAAAAACGATTTTGTTTCTAGCCATCCAAGTGTAGTTAGTATATAATTGCTTCAAAAGCTAATAACTTGACCTAGAAAGGCAAGGTCTTCTGGTGCAGATCCGGCTCCTCAGCGAACCACTGTAGCCAGGCTTCTATTGTATAGCATGGCAAAGCAGGAAGAGGAAACTGTATAGCATGGCAATCAAACCATAGGTGGGCAACAGTTTCCTCTTCCTGTTTACAGAAAGCACATAAAGCAGACTCAACACCTTTCCAGTGCTTCACTCGATCACCAGTCTGCAGCCGCTCTCTAGCTGCTAGCCACACTATAAAGTCCATTTGCGGCATTGCAACTTTCTCCAGATAAATCTGCCCCAAGCCGTGTACTCCTCCTTATCTCTAAGGAGCTCATGAAGCCTTTTTAAATATATAGCAGTACGAAGGGTATTGCTAAATAGGAGGTATGAGATAATATTGCATAGTTTCCATATATAAATAGGAAGGAGAATATCTGCATGTTCCGTTGATGCAGTACAAGATGATAATTGTTCTCATTGTTCATTTATCATGCATAATTTGTGCTTCAAATTTCAACATTTCACTTGAGCTAAAGATGATAAATTAAAATAAAATATTCCAAAGTTGACACAATATTCTAGTTCCCTTTGAGTACATGAGGGATAGCCAAGATGGCCGCCACAACTTGTATCACCGTTAACAGGAGGAGAATGGTTGCATAGATCACAGATATTATTGCCCATGGATGTTTAAAATACGTTTGCCTCAGCGTAGCTCTATAGCGATTCCATCTCTAGTTGCGATGACTAATGAGCTGCTGAGTTATGCCCATATAGTTATAACGATGTATATGTACATCTGTTTCATCTCCGAGAGAGTTGATGAGATGGCACACTTGCTTTTCGCTTCCTAACCAATTTTCAATGATGCCTTCCTTGGCAAGCAACTGCACATCCTTAGGAGTGTTGATGAGCTTGTCCAAGAAATAATGGTAGTTTGTGAAGTAAGTATTATTTAGATGGCAGTGGCACTTCTCAAATGCCATGAGATTTCTAAATAGATACTCCGTAGCGTCATCCACTATTAGTTTTGGGATCTTGAGGATCCCTTTCTCCTTGTCAAAACAGATATGGAGCAAGTTGGATTCGTCGGCATCGAGGGGAGTGACTTGAAACCGGACACCAGCTGCAAAAAGGCTGGTAACTGTGGGGCACACGGGGTCGGGGATATCTATACTCACTTGATCACCACCATTAATGTCACTGTCACCATCAATTATTAGATCATTAGGCTCGTAGTAGTTGTTTCGCACCAAGTCTAGAAGATGACAACTTGAGTACGCCTCCTCCACGTCATCATCAATCTTGCAGCTGTTCTTGACACGAAGGAACTCACAAGCCAAATCAGTAAATTAAGGAAGGGACCTGATCATCCAGCTGGTTTGTATGTGATTTGAATGCTTCCGTGTAGAGTCGAACGAGGACAAAGAATGGCAATTGGTTCGATCTCCTCCAACCTTATGTCACGCAACACTACTCCCTTAATTGTATTTTGCGGCCTCCTCCAAAAATAATCATTATCTTCTATGAGGGATGGATCGTACGACCTCCTGAAAAGCTCAATAATGAAGGCACTATCAATGAGGACCATCTTGATGAAGTCGTCACTTGAGAGGGCGATGGGAACCGCATAGCATCGACGGATGTCGGTTTCGAGGTTCTTAACCATCCTCAAGTAGGAGGTGAGGTCCATATTGGGTGGGGAGTCGCGGAGGAAGGACTCAAGATAACACAGTTTGTGAGGCTCCATAGGAACAAGCCTGATGTCATTGTGGTGGAGAGGGCCAATGGAGACAAGTGTAGGAGTGTAGGCTTGCTCATTGCGTTGGCGCAAAAGAGGCGGAACTCTATAGATGCAACAATCTCGAGAAGAAAATTCAAGTGGTGATTTGCTCATCATTGCTTGTATGCTGTCTGATAGTCGTTGGCAACTCATATCACTTCCATCGGTTTCCATCTTTTTTCTGAATGAACTACACTCCAATAACAACTCAATCAGTTATCCAGTCTAGTAAAATACCCTTAAATCAAAATTTTGCCTAATTTATTAAATTAATCAGTAACCTTAAATCAAACTAACCTCAAATTCGACAAAGACATACCCTTTAAACATTCAAAAACTAGTTCAGTTTGTTTAAATATAAAATTAACCACAATATTAATATTTGTTTATTGCTATTTAAATTTAAAGAAAACAATATATAAATTTTAGATTATTCATTCTACTACTTCTAAAATGTTCAAATAAACTAAAGGTATTATAAACTACAGAGTCGAAATCTAAATAGATAGATAGATAGATAGATCTGAAAAAGTTTTTTTTTACAGTTTACTTATTTTAAAAGTTAATTAATATTTACAAGCATTACTTATTTTACATCTTAGATGAGGCGTCTTATATCACTTTTTTTTTTTACCATCTTACCTTTATTTTTTCTATTTATTTCTCCCTCTTTCTAGCCATCTTTCTCATGAAAATAATGAATATGTTATGTATATCTATATAACTTCAAAAGTATTCGTATAATCACGGTGCTTATGATTTTTTTAATCATTATATATATGACATCTTATATTTTCCTTTTTAGATTTATCGTAATGATAATAATTATATATGTATTTCAAATTATAATAGGGGGTGTGTTTGAGTTTTATTACTACTTTACCTTATTAAATCATTTAAAAAACTATATTGTATCTATTTCCAACTAATTTATAAATTAAAAAATACTTTATACATATTTTTTTAAACAAGTATATATTAATATAGTATTATATAGATATATAGAATGATGTTCAATTTGAAATGAATCAAAATCCCGTGCCTTGGGGTATTACACTAGTCTTATTCTAAAATTAAATGGATAATATTCATTTGAATAATATTAAAAAACTAAAGTAATTTAAAACGTAAAATGTTAATTTATTCTCACTTTCAAAATTTTCAAATATTCATTTGAATATAAGGTATTATATTCATATGAATATTAAGAAAATATTCAGATAAAATTTTTGAATATTAAGACAATATTCAAATGAATATTAAGAAAATATTCAAATGAATATTAATAAAATATTCAGACGAAATTCGAATGAATGGCGGGTGATGAAGTATACAGTCCAAGTAGCAAAATTCGACTACAGAAAACGCTGTGGTTGTTGACCTGGAACTAGACACCCATTTCAATCTTCAACCCATGAAATGAATTAGTGTTGTATAGAAATGCAAGAGAAGCTCGACCAAACTCATCAAATTATTTAAGTTGAGACTATGCAGTCTCTACATTGCTGTTTTAGGGAAATAAATAGAGTAAATTACACATAACCACCCTTAAATTAGGTTAGTTTTCACATAACCACCCATAAAATTATAAATTACAGAAAATCACCCATAAATTACATTTCTTTTCAAAAGACCACCCATCCATTAAACCTCTATTTGTTTTCTTTGAAAAGACTAAAATACCCCTAATTCAAACTTATTTTTTAAAGGAAAGAATGAGGTGGCAATTAGGCGAGTCGGGTCGGATTCGATTAGTTGGGTTTCGGGTCACTTGAGTTTCGGGTAATGTCTAATAATTTGATCATTTGGTTGGGTCGGGTTCTGGTTTCGGTTGTATCGGGTTTCGATTGTCTCGGGTTTCAGTTATTTCGTGTTTGGATTGTATCAAGTTTTCATTATTTCAATATTCATTTTAATTTTTTTACTAGAATCTATCTACAAATTCGAGTTATATCGGGTTTCGGTTATAACGGATTCGAGTCTTAATGGGTTTCGGTTGAATCGGGTTCGGTTCATTCAGATTTGGGTGAGTTTCGGTTATCGGTTATTCTGATTTCGAGTCCAAAATGGGTCGGGTTGGGTCGGTGTTCAGAACAATCGATTCCAAAATACATACAATAACCCTAGAGCTGGCAAAACCCGACCCAAACCCGAAAACTAGACCCGGTCGACCCGAAACCGATTGTCTTGAACACCGACCCAACCCGGCCCATTCTGGTCCCGAAATTTGAATAACCGATAACCGAAATTCAACCAAATCCGAATGAACCGAACCCGATTCAACCGAAACCCATTAAGACTCAAACCCGTTGTAACCGAAACCCGATATAACCCGAATTTGAAGATAGATTCTAGTAAAAAAATTAAAATGAATATTGAAATAATGAAAACTTGAGACAATCCAAACCCGAAATAACTAAAACCCGAGACAATCGAAACCCGATACAACTGAAACCCGAACCCCACCCAACCAAATGATCAAATTATTAGACATTACCCGAAACCCGAATGACTCGAAACCCGACTAACCGAATCCGACCCGACTCGCCCAATTGCCACCTCAGTCTTTTCCTTTTAGAAATAAGTTTGAATTAAGGGTATTTTAGTCTTTTCAAACAAAACAAATAGTGGTTTAATGGATGGGTGGTCTTTTGAAAAGAAATGTAATTTATGGGTGGTTTTATGTAATTTATAATTTTATGGGTGGTTATGTGAAAACTAGCCTAATTTATGTGTGGTTATGTGTAATTCACTCAAATAAATAATATAATATTCATGTTATATTTTTTTGATTATTTTATATGTTTTTCTCTAGCATTTTATTATTTTAAAAGTTTAATAAGCTCCCAATTCCCTTGACTTTGTATACTCTTCAAAATTTCCTCGCTAAAAAACACTTATTGCGATAAAACAATTTTCTCGCCAAAACTATCTACATCGAAAAATTATATTTGTCGCAAATTGTCTATTTTCATAAATTTTTGTATTTAAAAAGTTGTAATTACTACTCACTATTGGCGAGGAATCAAACCTATTTGCGAGGAAATAACTTTTATCGCTATATATATTCAGTGACTATTCTTGAATCTTTCATCTATTTCGCGATGAAATGTTGGTCTTTTTTGCGATGAAAACTTTAGTCGCTAATAAAATCGGAAAAATTTGATATCATCATTAACGAGGAAAAAACAAGTTAGCGATG
The DNA here is from genome assembly GCA_963922045.1 of Persicaria maculosa. NCBI lineage: Eukaryota > Viridiplantae > Streptophyta > Magnoliopsida > Caryophyllales > Polygonaceae > Persicaria > Persicaria maculosa. The sequence goes on from OY998259.1 coordinate 61,958,347, forward strand.
AAATTGTCTTTGTCGCCAAAAACATTCAATGACAATTTTCGAATCCTTCCACTTATTTGGAGATAAAAAGTTTTGATATTTTACGAGGAAAATATTTGTCACTAAAAGTTATTGCGAGAAAAAAATGATTTCATCGCTAAAAGTTTCGACGATGAATTTTTTTCTTCTCGATTAATCTTTCCTTGACGAGCTTTCTGTGATGAACGAGCGACGAAATGCATTTCCTCGCCAAACCTCTTTAGCGACAAAAATTCAATTTTCAGCGACGAAAAAATTCCCCACTAATAGGCATTTCTGTTGTAGTACATTAATTTATTCCCACTTTCAATTTTTTTTAATATTCATTTGAATATAAGGTATTATATTCAAATGAATATTAAGAAAATATACAGATGAATATTTGAATATTCATCAGAATATTCAATTAACGTTAGACCTTTTAATGTCAAGCATATTTCTTGTAAATGTATAAAAGGTACGTATTCATTTATTAAAGACAATATTTTAAATTAATGTGTTTAGAAATATTAATTTCCATAAATATATAAGTTTTCTATTAACAATAGCCATTCATTATATTTTAATCTAATGGCTGAAAAAAGAGTCTGACGAATGCATTATAAGGAGTGAATGCATGTGAAAGTTCCTATATACAGAGGCGGATCCACGGGGGGGCTCGGGGTGGCTGGAGCCCCCCAATCCGAAAATTTAAAGGTATATGTTTATATATATGTGCCAGGTTTTTGAAAAATAAAATTAAGTAGATTGCCTAAGATATCAATAAAACACGTTGGCGTACTGGTAAGAGAGGGACGGAAGTCACATGGGTTAGGCAGGAGACTCAGGTTCGATTCTCCATTTCTTTCTATTCCTCCTATTTTTATTTGTTTTTTCTGCTACCGGTTGAAAACTCCATTGCCGCAAGCTCCTCCTCCGGCTCCTCAGATTGACCATATTGTATGTTGTCTTCCTTGTTGATCGATTTGTAGGATTGTTCGCTCCTACTTGCTGTACATTATGTTTATAAAGAGACAAATTTATTTGAATTGCCTAATAAACCATATCACGAGAGAATGGGTTTGCTAAGCAAGATGGCATTTGTGGATTTATAATAATTTGGCCATTTAGGTTGAATTTCAATTAGGGTTTGTAATTTTGATAATAAATTCCGATAAATTGTGATAATAATTTGTGGTTTTGAGAAATAAATTTGTGAATTTGTGAATTTGTGGTTTGTGATTTGGATTTGTTTTTAGAGGAGTATATAATATGGACAAGTTTATTATTCGATCTAAGTCATCTATTCTAAGGGTTGGATCTTCAACTCCTTCAACCAACCAGATTCCTAATCCATCTCAAAATGTAATGCAATTGCGGTTGAATAAGATGCTTCTAGAGGTGATAGAAGGAGTGATAAAAGAGCTTGACTGGAGAAACAATAGGTTATTATAAGTGATTTGGCATTGTGGAAACCCGTTAATGAATATGATCCGGCATTACGAAGACCCATCAAAATGAACTTACGTTTAGCCTCCCCGACCAAAATTCTGGATCCGCCACTGCCTATATATATAAAAAAATCAACCATTATAAACGTTATGCGCAATTAATATAATTGTGTGTGGGAAGTGGAGCAAGAGAAAGTATCAATTTCATAATACTTTAGCGATTAAAGTTAGTTGTTTCAAACAAAAATTATTACCAATAATAAATTGAAAATAAGTACCAAATTATAAAAAACTAAAACCTAAAAACTAAATTTTCTATAATTTTTATTATCTTTTAAAAATAATGTATTAGTAATAAAATTTATATAAACAAAACCGCAAAAAACATGGGTAATAAAACTAGTTATTATAATATATATATATAATAAATGAGAAGTCATTCGTGACATGTGTCGGTTTCTCCTTAATTGTGATATTTTTAACCAATTGTATATATTTTCCTCATTAATTAATACATCATAGCAATAAATATACTCAAGATAAGATTTTACTAAATTTTTTTATCCAATTCCACTTAATCAATATAGAGATATATGCTTAAGATAATATTTTATCCAATTTAGTAAGACATTGACATATTTTTATAAGATTTTACCGAAGTTTGTTAAATATGAATATATTATAATACATCTATTTTGTTGGTAGTCAATTAAACATATTGAGAGAAATTAATTAGTTAAACAGCCGGTAATATAAAATTTATTTAATTTTGAAAAAATAAAATAATATATAGAGTTAAAGTTACAAGTTATTTTATATATTTTTTAATATCAAATAAATTAATATTTCAAAAACCGCACAAAAAATGCGGGTACCTAATAGTAACGAAAATTGTTCTTTAGACAAAAAAAAAATGTAACAATTAAGTAGATTGGTATATTACGTATCTTATGTATCTCCCCAATGACGACAGATATCACAAACCTAGCTAATATTGATACAGATTAGAAGAAGAAATGGTTATTTTGGATGGTGAAATCAAAAGAGATCGAGGGATTATATTAAAGAAAAAAAAAGGCATATATATATGTGAAAAGAATGATTTACCGCTTTTCCTGTCGACGTAAGCAGATTGGTATACTATATATCGAAGGAGTTGGGTGCCGCCCAGATATTACAAATTTAGAGACGACGGAAGAGGAAGAAGAATAAGAGGACAGTGGTATAAATTGCAGCATTGATCGATCACCATATTGTTGACAGTATATAATATATATATTCGATGAATGATGTCTACTTGTCTACCCAGCTTCTTCCAGGAAACTCTGTAACACCGTTGGTCCGGCCACCAAAATTGGCAGTTACGTACAGTTCGTCAATTTTTATTTTTTTAAATATTTGTTTAGTAAATTACCGTTGATTTCTTTCTTGTAGTTTAGGTAAGAGTAAACTGAAAAATTGCCGTAGTAGCACAATTCAAATCATAATTGGATTAAGAGTAAACTGAAAAATTAATAAAACCAAATTATAAAAGGGCAACTGGGCAAGTAGAGGTGGGAATGATAGATCGAGGTTAGGATCACGTTAATTCAGGTTCAAGTCACTAGTAGAAAAAGGGGCTTTGGCTACGGTTGATTTACCAGTGGTAAATATGTATACTTGGCAATATAACCACAATTATTTACAGAACCGTGGTAATTAATCGGTAGATTTACCACGGTTCCGTGTGTCCTTGTGGTAAATATGTATACTTGACAATACAACCACGGTTATTTACAGAACCGTAGTAATTAATCGGTAAATTTACTACGGTTTTGGAGCACACCGTAGTCTTTGTGATCGGAAAAATTACCACGTTATTTTTAAAACCGTTCATTTTAACATGTTTTTTTGTTTAATTCATAAAACCTGGAACCCTAGCTTCATCTCCTATTTTCAATCTCCGAACATCATCCCCCTCTTCTACCCCTCAGGCGCCGCCGTGCCCGTATCGTCTTCATTCCCATCTCCACCGTACCTCTTATCGATCAATCATGTCTCCGACTCCCTTTCCTTCTTATGTAACCATTGTGTTAAATCCGACCGCTATCGCTCTGGGCATTGACGACGACCTTCATTGACGTCGGCATCCCTCCTGTAATTAGTCATAGCCGTTGCCCTCCATTGGTGGCCCGATATCTCTAGCTACAGATTTTCTCTTGGCAAGTGCTAGTTGTCAATTTCAACCGTTCGATTTTTCATTTTCATTTAAATTTCCCCTTTGCTTGGTTGTTTCTCTCAATTGGTGGTTTCTTGAACTCTGACCAATGTTAACTTGCTTGATTGTTCGTTTGGTATGTCAAAATAGGGTTAAATAGCGGGTAAAAAAAATAGAGTTCGATTAAGAAATTTAATTAATTGTCTTCAAACTAGCTAGTTTTTTTTTGGGCGAAGGATACATGTACAGTCTTCTTTGTTGTCAAAATTTATCAATATTTCTTCAGCTTGGCTTGGGTGTGAACTACCAAAGATTTGGGCATATTGGAATTGGCTATGAAGTTGATATCTAGATGCATGTTTGAATGGTTGCTTCTGTTTTGCACCATTTATCTTATGGGTTCTATTGTTTTCTGAGTTCTCTGTCTAAATAAGGATTAGTATTCGGTGTTTGGAAATTAAGTTGTGGGTGTGGATAATAATTATCTTTGAGCACCTTTATCAGTTCAACAAAAAGAGGTGAAATCCCCTTCTTGGGCATGCTCTTAGCTTTCATTGTGAGTGAGAGAGGACTTTAATTGTCTGCATTGGTGCAACCCTGAAGCTTATGTCGTACTTGAACACTAAATTGTATGCTTTCACCTGTTAAGCATTGGTGTTTCTATATTGTTTTGTGCATAACTCACTATGTAGTTCATTATTCTTCTTTTCTTCTAATGTAATAATCTCTTTCCCTCACATATACTCCATTATAGTTTATTTTCTATCTTGCTATTTATTTGGTCTTCAATTTGTGCCACTTTGTCTACCTGTTTTTGCATTACATATTTGGACGATGCTCGTACGTTAAGAATTATTGTAACAGGTAGACCTGTTTAAAGGCATTACCTTGCCAGATGCTCCATAGTTTGGCAAAGTTTTTGGTGGGCAGTTTATCAGACAGGTATTTATTTTTTCTCCTCATTATCCTATTCCTATTGATATAACTTCACGAGAGTTATGATATGACATTTCGTGCTTAAATAGATTGTAGTGCATCTCAGACTTTGTTCCTCAAGCTATTCAGTTTGTCCGTTTCCAACCCTTTCAAGAATCATAAATTTGTTTGGATCATTGGACATGGTCTTGGTATATTTAAAGCATAAAGTTTGAATAATCCACTGTCTCATGGTTTAAATTCTTACTTCAAATATATGCTTCAGAATTTTTTATTCCTTGTAACATTAATTTGTCACTTGAGAATATTTCTGAAAAGAAACGAAAGAAAACTATCATTCTTAAAGAAATGATTGCCTTTTTCTTTACTGTCTTTTTGTCTAATGTATAGTTTGTTCTCATTCAGGCGCTGGCTGCAGCAACAAAAACTGTTGACTGTCTAGAAAAATTTCACCATTTCCAGGCTTATTTCCTTCTTGTTGGGGATGTAGACAGTGAGTGCACTTTGTCTTGCCTCTCTTTCCCCCTTCCTCTTTACAATAATTTAAAACTCTATAGTCATTTTTTTTTTGTATGCTCAATAATGTGATTTATTTTAAGAAAGCATTTGTTGTGCTTTCTTTTACCATTTTTGGAGGTAGCTGCCTGACGGGGCTCCAGGATGAACTCTTTCATCTGATTCCTAGTGCTACCTGATGGCCATTTTGGAGCTGAATACTTGTTCTGTTTCTCATCTTTAATGCATTCTTTGGGTTTATCTTCATAGTTCTTCTATCCTCTTTATCTCTGTTACAGATCCTACCAAAGGTCCAAAACAAGATAGCAACAACGAAGTTCATTCCATGGTCAACAGAGATAAGATTCTGTGATCCGAATACTTTAACTAACTAGCAAGACTAAATCACCTCCAAGGTCTTTGGTAACTTCTTGTATATTGTTAAACTGAAGCTTATATTGGAAGGGGTATTTGGTTCTAACATTCATCTCCTTTTGGTTTTAGTTTAAGGTTCTGGTTCAAAGCACAAGGAAAGCTTGCCGATGACCAGCCATTGCATAGGTAAGAACTCCTTTATGACAGTTAATAAACCATCAAAGGCGAAGTATGGGCTTACTCTCTGTTGCATTAGCATATCTGCTTCTATTTATTCATATCTTATCATGTAAGCAGTGCATATTTCTTTTAATCAAGTTATGACTTCTTGATATACATTGAGAACCAATGCCTCGTCCTTCCTTGATTAAAAAACAGTGGCTTAATATCAAGCTTTGAAATTAGGGGGAGTTCTGGTTTAGCTAGTTCATTTTTTTCCTATCATGGCAGGTTTTATTTTTTGAACTTCTATACCAAGATGGCTGCATTACAGACATAATTCAGTCCTTGTTTTCAGAGGTCAATTCACCTTGGTCCAACCACTAGTAGAAAAATGACATTTGACTACACTTAATTTACCACCTTTCGTGTATTCATGTGGTAAATTTTCAAGGTGTACATGCAAATGGCTACTAGATATTTCTTTTTATTAATCTTTATTAGTCTTTATATTTGGCACCATTTGCCAAGAATGGAGTTTTTGATGGTTTCAAGACTTTAAATCATATTGTCTTCAGATCGGTGTTCCACTTGAAGTTATGCATCTAACTGATGAATATTGGGAAAAGGTGGTAAGTATGTTATCTGGTTTGATATATCTTGTGCTGAATCAGATTTGTGTATATTACGGACATGCTAAATTATTTGTTTGTTTTCAGTATAGAACATGCTAAATTACATGCTAAATTGACTATTGGTGGATGAGTTTGGTTCCCCTATGTACAGAGGCTTCTCTAATCTTCAAAGGATGTACTAGCGTTAGAATTTTCATATTATCTCGAATCATTGCCTATGATCTGTACATTATTTAGGTAATGTTTAAGACAGAATCCGTTACATCTGAGTTGTTTAGTTAAAAAAAATTATTGGAAGTTTGATGGTGTTTAACTCATTGAGGTTTTGGCTGTCCTTTAGGCTTTTGTTTTTTACTGCTTGATTTGTTTTGTTCTCCTCTATATATGGTTGCAGCTTGAATAAATTTAGTCTTAGTTTTAGGTTTCTTATATGATTGGAGAATGGAGAGTACTGATGCGGACGACCTCCTAATCCAGATGTCCTCTACAATGCAAGAATAAAGTTCGGTAAGCATAAAAAATGATGGAATTGAATAGAATTAAGCTATTTTACTACTATGTATGTTTTCAAGATGCCCTTGTTTTACGGGTATTGATTTGATCGGAACTCTGAAATCTGTCTCTTTGAGATCTTTACAAGCCTCTATCTTCTTCTTGCTTTTAGGTGCATTTATGGACGTTGTCAGCGACATGTAATTTGACTATATTGCTTCAGGGCATTATGCTAGTGTTATTCATCCATCTCCAGATGAAGCATATAAGACATCAACCCTGGAATATATTGTCCAAGGATATGGTAATTATTTGAGAAACAACCATTCATTCTTCTTCTTCCCTTGTAGGATCTCGCTCTCGCCTCCATCTATCTCCTTTGTGGGATCTCGCTCGAGGATCTCTGATGAACCTTCGAGGTAATCTCTTCCCTGCGACGAACCCTCCATTAAAACTGACGCTAAGTCATCTAGTATGGCTTATATTTACACTTTTATCTAGTTCTTGGCTCCTTGGTTTTTCCCCCATCTTCTATAGGTTATGATATTTTTTACTCCATCTCTGACATCCACATAAACGTTTCATTCTATTGCTTTTCAGGAGCTATGAGTTACAGAGATTCTCATCTGCTCATTGTTCTTTGAAAGTAAGATACTTTTCCTCTAGTTTATTGTGTTCTTTTCCCACCTCTTCTAGCCTATGTTGTGTAGTTTCTAGCTTTCATTCTAGTGACTGTCTATTTATCCATGTCTGAATTGCCCTCATTAAGCAAACCTTGTGAAGGGTGTGTTTCTTGGATTCCTTGTTATTGCAGTAGGTCTTTATTCTCTTAAGAACATGCCCTTATATGAAACATAAGGTTGCTAGTCTTGATTTCAAGTTGATCGATGTTTATAGAGGTAATTAGTTTATAATTGTTGAAAGCTTACTAGGGACTTCCTGAATTTAATGGGATTCAAGTTGTATGAACGCCTTTTTTTTCTACATGATCTTTCAGTTAAGCAACTTTGCAGCACAACGTTCATTTTCTTCAAGAAATTATTCAAAACAAGAGATTCGACATCCTAGAGTAGTCAATCTTATTGATAGATGTGGAGATATCGATTTCTCTTTATAACATTGCTGATAGAACATCCATCACATGGCTTTGATTATGCTATTTTGGTGATTCTCCTTAATGTAAAATCAGGTACCATAATCTCTATTAACTCTTATAGATAAGAGTCTTATCTATATTGAAAAGGTCATCTTGTTTTCTTGGTATTTTACTATGCATATAACTTTGGATACCATATGTATTCAAGCATTGCTTTTATATTCTCAGATCCTATATATATACTTTTTTGTTTATTCCCAGATCCCATATTTCTTATATTTAGTTAATTAATTTTCCATGCCCTGAATTGAAAGTAAAGCTCACAAATTCATGTCGTGATTGATTATTTAAGCCTAGCTTAAGCCTAGCTTAAAATTTATGAAGTATGCTAACCTTCTTAAGTATATGAATCTGGTGCTTTTACTTTAATGCCGGCTTGCTACTATAATAATCATATTATTATTATTTTATTTAAGCCTATTAGCTCAATTGGTAGAGCGATGTGTTTATACACAAAGACGTGGGTTCGAATCCCGCATAGGCTACTATAATAATCAGGTGTACTGCAATACATATTTACTTCGGTTCAACAATTTACCACGGTTCAAAACACAATTACCACATGCATCTTTACTTCGGTTCACACATTTACCACGGTTCAAAACAATTACCACACGACCTATTTACCACGGTTGACACATTTACCACGGTTCACAAGGCCTACAACTACATACAGATTTACCACGGGTGGACAATTTTACCACGGTTCTGTCAGATTTACCATAGCCACTTTTACCTTGGTTCAGAACCGTGGTAAAGCTTGCACACGGAACCGAGGTAAAACTGGCTTTTTCTACTAGGGAGTACTTTGAAGAATTGTCTACCCAAAAAAAAAAATACTTTGAAGAATTCAATTAAATATAGGGAAATTTATGAAAACTACCAGTTAAATATGTGTTTTTTTATACTTAACCACTCATTAAATATGAAATTACAAAAAATCATCCGATAAATGTTTTTTAACAAATAATCACCCGTTATCTATTTCTATTAGGGTGCGTCACTATAACAATTAAGGTCAAATGGGGCGGTTAAAAACCGCCGCAATAAATATAAAAACTGCTACCCAAAGTCTATTGTGGTGGATTTTATCTGAATTATGAGGCGTAATCCATGGGGTGTACAATGGTTTGGTATATTTCACATGGTACAACTGAGGTTGTAAAACTTTTCGCCTCGTGCCATTTGAGGTTAAAGTTAACAGCTTCCGTTAGGGTGTTTTTTTTTATAAAAAAACTCAGTAAGAAAGATCGACGGGTTACGATAGGGAGGAGAAGCCGTCAGTTCACACTTCACAGGGAGGAGAAGACTCGAGTGCTCGACTGTAGGCAACTCGCACTGACGTCGGTTTTGATGAGGGACTGGTGGCCTCTATGATGGGCTTGACGGTGGGCTACAATAGGTACTTCTTAACTCCATTTTTCCCCTTTTGCGAATATTAGGGTTTACGTGTCATGAATTTTTTGCGAAAATTTGTGTGAATCGCTGCACTACATTGATGATTTGGTGTTGTTTAGGGGGATTTTGGCTCTGTTTGGGGTCAATTTGTATTATGTCACCATAATTGGGTTTGTGTAATCTTGTAGAGCTTTGGAACACATATTGTCGAGACCTTTGGATAGTAATTAAAGGGGTCACAGGTTTGGTAATTTTAAAGCTTTCAATCATAGAGGGGTGTTGCAAAAATAAACGGGTTAAAAGGATTCGATTCAAATGGAGCAAAGAAGAGAAATCACACTTTGCTTTGTTTTATCCTCTCTTTCTTCTTGGTATAAAATGTCTTTAGTGTTTGGCTCCTTGATTGATCAGTGTCAGATGAACATAAAGAGCAATGAGCCGAGCATGTACTCGATAGTGTGTAGCAATGAGCTATAAACATAGATGCATATATCTCGAAAATCTGAGCTTGAGTACGTACAAGTTGAATGCCTAGCATTTCAGTTTGGTAGTTCAGAATTTTTTGTTAAATTTATTTTGTGTTTTTTCTTGTTGGCATCAGGAAGGGTACTTATATATTCTAACACCAAAACTACATGGACTTGCTAACATTTAATAAATTGATGGTGATAACACTTAAATCAATGCCTTGAGACTTGAGATGTTAGAGGCTTTTCCTTTAGAGAGATAATTCATTATACGGAAATTTCGCGAGGTACCCCTGAGATATTGCACTTTTCGCGAGGTATACAACTCTTTTGCATATTTCGCGAGATACCTCTGAGGTTTTCAATCTTTTCGCCCCGTGCCCTTCCTTGTTAAATTTAACGGATTTGGTAATCCTCCGTTAGTTTTCAATTTTGAAATTGAAAAAAAAAAGAATGGACAGAGAGAAGCGAAGAGGGAGAGACCAGAGCTGGCCCCTGGCGGGGAGGGAGAGGAAGGTGAGCCGGGAAGGGGAGGGCTGGTGGCGGAAGGCGGTGTCGGCGAGGGGGACGAGGAGAGGGGTATAGGAAGCGTCTAGCTGTGGCGGAGGAGAAAGAGTCGTGTTGGAGGAGGCCGATTTTGCCGAGGAAGAGGACGTCGGCGACTCCCTGTCCCTCTGTTCCCGGTAGCCACGCCGCTACCGGCGCATCCACCTGGTCCACGTACGACTCCAGCACCACCGGCCTCCCGGCCACCACCACCACCACCACCACGCACGGCGGCTCTGGATCCGCCATTGCCAGGTTCTGGCTGTCCCCCTTCGTCTCCGCGTACGGCGGCTCTCCCACCAGGCCACCATTTACTTACATGTGAGATCTTTTGAGTGTGTCAATAGAGTAATCATTTTTGTGCATTTATTTGGAGTAATAAACCCACTGCTGAATTGCTTCCATTGATGAATTTTGTAGTGAAGTTATCGAGTTCCTAGTAGAAGGCAAAGTGTTAAAGTCTCTTCACTGGTAAGAAAAACATGCTTACCTTTGGTCCAATTCGTCATCAAACGTTTTTAGCCTATCAGCTCATGTGGGAGAGTAATGTACTCATGTACAAAGAAGTGGGTTCGAATCCCACATAGGCTTATTGAATTGAATTCATGAACCATTTAAAGTAATTTAACGGCATGTCTAACCATTTATTTCCATACCAACAATTTATTTTTTAAAACCTCAAACAAATTATCTGGTTTCCATACCTCAAGGAGCATAAATAACATGTAGATTATAAATAGCCTATGTGGGATTTGAACCCACATCTTTGTGCTTAGGCACATTGTTTTTCCATTTGAGCTAATAGACTACATGTACGTATAAATAACATTACAAAGCAATAGAACATATTTTATCTTATTTCTTGCATGAGCTTGTTGTTTGCTATCATAAATTGCATTTAAAAGCTGGAAAAAAATTCATAGCTTCTTGTTTTCTATCATAATTTTTAGTGAGAGTCTTCTGGCTATGATATCAATCTTTCCTAGAGCTTTGAAAATGGAGTCAAATAGAGATTTGCCTGGTCCATCCTGTCACCGAGAGAAAATAAGTAAGGTCGCTAACACTAATATAATCATCATAAATCATAAGAGATATCTAACCTTCCATCGACCATTTAATGAAGCTGAATCACATATGCACATAATGAAAATTAATTCATTAGAATACATATAAACATCACGTATGGAGAACAAACGTCTGCACTGTGATATCCCACATATTTGGTCATATCTCCCATTATCATGACCCCTTTCTTTCTGGCATAGTCTCTAGCCTTCTTCCATTGTCTTTGGAATAAAAATTGTTGTGCTATAAAAGTTTTTACGGAAATTTCGCCTGGTACCCTGAGGTATTATCTATTTCGCGTGGTGTACCATGTTTGACATAATTCGCGTGGTGCCCCTGAACTTCTATTTTTGTTCGCCGCGTGCCCCTGCCTTATATCCGTTTACTTTCGGAAATTTCACGAGGTACCCCTGAGGTATTGCAATTTTCGCGAAGTATACAAGTCTTTTACATATTTCGCGTGGTACCCCTGGGGTTTTCAATTTTTTCGCCAAACGCCCATCCAAGTTAAATCTAACGGATTAAGTGTATCCTCCGTTAATTTCAATTAAAAAAAAAAAGAGAAAAAGAACACTGAACGGCGCCCTACCCTCTCCATTTGCAGGACTTTTAACTCTCTATCCAACCGGAAGAAGAACACCATGAAATGAGACCTAAATTGACACAAATTCGGAGAATTGGAGAAAATCCGTAATCAATTCCTCCACTGGAATGGTTGGAAATGGGAATTGGGAATGAAATTTCAGTTCCAATTCCAAACCTCCTATACTAAACCCCCAATTTCACATTCCAGATTCATATGCAGAGATGCCCCATTTACACTCGCATTCCCATTTCCATTCACATTTCTCCTCCCTCCCTGCCAGCTCCCCATCCATCCCCGACGAGCTCGACGACTTGGCCTTCTTCAACCGCGCGCGCACTGCTGGGCTACCGCCGCTCGCTGCTGCTCGAAGGTGGTCGCCAAGCCAGTCGGAGCTGCTGTGCTGCTCGAAAAGGCGGCTACCAACCCCATCCTCCGCCATGTCTGCCGATCCTCCATTGATAAACTTTCATGAAACCTTACCATCACCGCCATCAAGTTCTCTGAAAATAGGAATCGTACGGTTCGGATCCTTCGCTCAGTTCCTCGCCATATTCAGATTCGCCGGTTATTGTAGATTCAGGCATGCTTTTGGCTTAGTTCCTTCGCTCAGTTCGGACCACCGCCATCCTCCGTCACTACTACTTCCCGTTCAGACTACACCCTCCTCTGCAACCCCCTCGACATCTCCTTCTTCAGGTAACGCCTCCGATCTCCCATGGGCAAATTCAGATTCGTCGGTTATTGTAGATTCAAGCATGCTTTTGGCCCTATCGGATTGAATTTTAGGGCTCAGTTGATCAGATTCAATCCTGATACATGTGTTCTAGGGCTTGATTGACAGGAAGGTGATCGATTTCTGGAGGCTAATAATGACGTGATTCTGATTTGCACATCGATCTTGTCCTTTCAAGGTGTGATAGAATCGACCCGATTGCCGCACCAGAGCCCCGGCCTGTTCACAGGGAGGCTGGCGCCGGACTCTACGGCCTTCTTGAAGCCGTCGACGTCGACGGTGGCAGCGAGATCCAGGAGAATCGAAGGGTTGTAGAAACCCTCGCTTGCCGGATTTCGCACAGCCATGACTGGACTGCAACTGCACCCAGATTCAAAATGTCAACGAGAAATTGGAATCGGAAAGGAGCTCCGACTGGCTTAGAGACCACCTCCGAGCAGCAACAAGCGTCCCCTTCTTCTCCTTCGCTCTCTTCGCTCTCTATTCTTCGGTTCAGTGTTTTCTTTTTCTTTCTTTTTTCTTTTTTTAATTGAAATTAACGGAGGATACACTCAATCCGTTAGATTTAACTTGGATGGGCGTTTGGCGAAAAAATTGAAAACCTCAGGGGTACCACGCGAAATATGTAAAAGACTTGTATACCTCGCGAAAATTGCAATACCTCAGGGGTACCTCGTGAAATTTTTGGTTTACTTTTTCCGTTAAAATAATTTAAGATTAAAAAAACGGAAATTTCGCGAGGTGCCCCTGAGGTATTGCAATTTTCGCGAGGTATACAACTCTTTTGCATATTTCGCGTGGTGCCCCTGAGGTTTCGAATCTTTTCGCCGGATGCCCTCCCTAGTTAAATTTAACAGCCCACTTGATGGCGTTAGTTTTCAATTAAAAAAAAATTAAAAAGAAAGAAAGAACGTGGCTTTGATTTGTAGAATATCCCTCTAGCCTCTAGGGTTTTGATTTGTTGAATCCAATAGATTTGAAACCGCCAGACCACACCAGCCCCCATCGCCGGATTCCTCCTCCCCCAAGCCCGATGACCACCACCACGGGCACCACCATCACATGGGCGCCGGCGGCCCCAATTGGCTCAGCAACCCCATTCTCCGCTCCCAGGGAGGCCCCTACTCCGGCGACGGCGCCTCCCAAGACTCCGCCGGTAGGTGGAGGGACCAATTTTCTCAACCTGCAGACGAATTCGTATCCCCTCTCGCAACCCTCGCCCAACAACCAGTGGCTGTCATGGTCTATGGCACCGGCGATTGACGAGTCGTTAGTGCTCTCGATCCCCAACTACGGCGGTGATGGCGATGGCGGGGGTGGGGGTGGGAGTAAGCGGAGATGGGCAACGACGACGGAGTAACGGAGTTGGAGTGGCAGTTAGCCTGCCAGAAGACCGCAACGCCAGTCACTGCCCTTTCTCTCGAGCTACAGTCACCGCCCTTTCCTCGAGATTTCTGAAGCGGTCGATTGTCTTCTCTTCGCTCTCTCTTCCCAGTGCTTATGTTCTCCTTTCTTTTTTTCTTTTTCTTTTTTTTTTAATTGAAAACTAACGGAGGAGAATACTAGTCTGTTAAATTTAACGAGGGAGGGCATCCGGCGAAAAGATTTGAAACCCCAGGGGTACCACGCGAAATATGCAAAAGAGTTGTATACCTCGCGAAAATTGCAATACCCCAGGGGCACCTCGCGAAATTTCCGTTAAGAAAAAGAAAAGAAATTGAAACCTGAACGCTAAGAGTGGAGGATTTCTTCGTCGATTGAGCGAGAGAGATTCTTCAGGCTTCGCGCGAGAGAGAGGGAGACATCGGTGACGAAAGGAGGTCGACACTGGCGAGAGGAGGCCGTCGAGGTGAACCAACGTGGTGATGTCGGCAGCAGAGGTAAGTTTTCTTCCCTTTCCCTCCTTGTCTGATTTCGGGATTTAGGGTTTTTCGAATTAGGGGTTTTGGGTTGGATGGTAGATGGAGGATTTTCGTATTGAGATTGGATTGCAATATTCTTCTTTAATTAATCTGATTTGGGGTTGAATTGATTTGGGGTTGAATTAGGGTTGAACTACAGTCTTCTTCGAATTGAGTTTCACTTGTTGGATCGTAGTTGGGGCTGAATTGAGGGCTTTGTGTTGGATTCCATAGTTTAAATGTTGTGATTACTAGATAGAAACAAGTTTAGTATGATTGCTTATTTCAATTTTGTGCTATGGGGGTAGAATGAAGGACAAGATATTGTTGAGAATTCTTTGTATTCATCAATTTGAAGTGCTAATTACATGTCGTTTACACATTCTATTAATATCAGATTTCTTATTGTTGTTTGTGTACTGGTAATTTTTTTTTTCAACTTTAAACTTGGGATGAGTTTGTTTGAGGGCAAAATCTGATTTTCCAGCAACTGACAGATCTGATTGCTTTAGAAAACAAGCAAATGTTATACAACAAGCAAATGTTTGTGTCCTGGTTATATAGTAAATATTTATATGCTAGTTATATAGCAAATGTTACATAATTTAGGTGAGTACGGTATGATTTTCTTGGGATATCAACCTCAACACCTATAATTGAACCCTGTTAGCCAAATAACAGTATTATTTGAGAAAGACAACGAACAAAGCCATGTTAATGCCACATATGGGGCAATACTGAGATATTCAAAACAGTTAAGAAAAAGAAATCTTTAGACTAAGCATCTCACTTTGCTACAGAAAAAAGAGATAGTTACCAACGGTGGAAATCCTGCAGTCAAATTATAGATATTAACAATTTGCTTAAAATAAACCAAATGAAAAGAGCCAAAAGGAAAGTATGTGCTCTGTTCAATTGCACCAAGGCATTCCCCTTTCTCCACCTTCATTAGACAAGATTAGCACACTCATGGTAATGTAAAAGGGTAGCTTTGAATGGTTAAATCCCCTATTAGTTTCCTTATAAGTGAAACTTCAAGATCAACACTTCCCTTGAGCTGAATGAACCAAATGGAAAGGCATTTACTTTGCAAGCCTAAATTCATAAAAACCGAAAATTTCCTTCTCACAAAGCACTGTTCTTTTCATTACCAACTATGACTTTCTAAATGATAAGGTGGTTTCCTTGCAAGAAGTGTCATATTGATAGCCAAGCCGAATACTGTGCCACTCATTGACTCCTTTGCTACCTAGATAGAAAGTCTCATTTCAGAATTTCTTTTGAATTCACATGCTCGGTCAAGTATATTGAGTGATTCTACTTGTTGAATTGTTGGAATTGACCGTTAATCTGAAATATTTTGATTCATAAATTGAAATTAATGTTTTGAAGTGATTTGAAGTCTATTAGCTCAAACGGTAGAGCGTTGTGCTTACGCACAAAGATGCGGGTTCAAATCCCGTATAGACTATATATCAATGGTCATGTGTACTTCTTGAATAGTGTGTTTTTATGACTTTACAAATGATTCAGATTTTTCGAATGCACTTCTTTTTTACATAGTTGATGAGAAACAGAATACCAAGAACAACTACAAGATCTTAAATGCACCAACAGAAGCAGCTACAGGAACAACCCAACTTGTCTTCTTTGTGCAAGTTGGACCCAAGAATAGTTTCTTAAGAATTGAGATCAAGATAAAGACCACTAAATTTCTTTTGAATAGTGATTAAAGAATGCAATGTAGAATTGAGATTAAGATAATTAAAGAATTCATAAATATTTTCAGTTTGTATTCCACTTTAGCCTATGTGGGAGTCGAACCCACGTCCCTGTGTATGAACACATCGCTCTACCGGCTGAGCTAATAGGCTTTATGAAATGTATTTTTTTGGGGGGGAGTAAGTGAAGAGAGGCAAGCCTCTCTGAACAAAAACAAATCGGGCTACACGGAGACATCCAAGGATGCCCCACAACTCCGCCATCACAACTGGGCAAGTACCAATCCTGTGGGAGAACCCCCCGATCCAATGTTGTGTTTGGGTATGCTGAATTCACATGTGGCTTGATCCAAATTCAATTAACTCCTAGTTTTAAATTTTACTACAGCAATGGCATGCCAATTGTGACAAAAAAAAAAATCACTCAATAGACTTGATTAGCAAGTGCATTAATTCTATGTTAAATCAGGAAGTTCAACAAATTATAATTCAAGAATGGTTCACCAACAAGCTGTAGAGAATAATAAAAAGGTTTTGGTTGGGTAAAGTATAGCAGACTAGCAGAGAGAGATCAAAACTGATCTAAACAAGAGTTGCAGAATAAAACTGACCAATTACACGTGAACAATCCACTTAGGCAACTTACTGATACTGCTCTTCGAGATGCAAAAGCCCCAAATTCAAACACCAACCCTAAATTGCTTTAAATACAACAAATAAATCAACAACAAAAAAACACTACTTTCAAAGCTTAAACCCTAAATCTTAAATCAATAAAGTCCCCAATTTGAACCCCGTTCAGCCCCAAATTTGAATCTTGCATCACTACAAGTAAAATCGACATCGATAAAAATTAGAACTTCACATACCTGTTGCGGGTTTGTCTTCGACGTCACATCGTTGGCCTCCCTTACTATCAGGATTCCAACGCTGTCCATCCAGTTCGAGACGTCGGCACAACCGTCTTCATCCACTCCTTCCTTTGCCGGCGTCGAGTCCTTCTATGAGGTCATCGTCTCCATTCTTCACTCGGTATGTGCGTGAAATGAACATGAGGGAGGTAACACGTTTTCTCCCCAAAATTTAACAGAACCGTTTGTTTTGACAGAGCAAGGGCACGACGCGAAATTGCTATAAACTTTAAGGGCACTACGCGAATTATGTCAAACAATGGTACACAACGCGAAATAGACAATAGCTCAGGGGTACCACGCGAAATTTTCGAAGTTTTTATCAGTCCAACTGAAAGTGTAAGTAAAGTAAGTAGTAACATTAAAGACAACACATATCTAATAAGGAAAAGTTGAGAAGGAAGCCAATACTTACGTATTCTTTCTTGCTTTCATAAATTTGCACTAAAGCCAAAAGATGATGATCTTTCAAAGGTTCAGCCCACTGATACCAGCTGAATGAATTTATGGTATCATCAATTACAACAAAATAGGCAGCATCTTCCAGCCAGCCAGCTTAAAAATGAGATTGTGGTATGAAAATTAGAGAACTGTATGTGTAAATGCAAAGAGTTGCAGAAATCAAATCGATTTTTTTAATGAATATCCATGTATGCTAACACATTTATAATAAGAGAAAAATTATGAGCAAAGATGATCGAAAAACTCACTCATTATATCTGGGTCTCTGTAGAAATCCTCAAATTGATCTCTAAGTTCCCCTTCACTTGTACTTAACCTTTTTGCAGCCTAAGACAAACAACACATTTGTAAGTCTGCAAAATCCTACAATGTAAGGATCAATCACACCACAAGCAAGGACATTATTCATAATACAACGCAGTCAGAATAGAATTCCTAAATAGGTATCAACTAATCGATGCAATCAAGTGTTTGACTGCCAATCAAGCAATAGATTTGCTAACCTCATTCAATTGAAAAGTAGCAATCAAGTAATAGAATAAACAAAGTAAAATTGAAACATCAATGCTGGAAATTGACTTCAGTTTTGCAAAGGAACCAAAAATCTCATAACAACAGTGTCGGATTGCTCCTCATTCTCTAAATTTATGTTATTCCTTGCAAAGTTTCAGAACATCAGCTTCAAAAATTGGTTCTTGAAACTTTTAGCATATTAGTGTCGGGGATTTCAAATCCACTAAAACCTAATTTCGCGAAAGGGGCAAAATTGGAGAGAAATACCTCATTACCGATCAACAAGTCCAAATTGTCTTCGTCGGATTGCGCCTCCAAGCAGCACCGATGGAATCTTTGTCGATCCAACGCCTGCTCGTCGCCGAACTGTTGCCCTAGTTGCCATCTTGCCGAGCACTGTTAGGGGTGTGCATGATTCGGTCGATCCAGACCGAATTTTTGGCCGAACCAACACAAACCGAATCTAATCGAACCGAATCGAAGTTTTTCGGTTCGGCTTTTGGTTCGAGAATTTTTATTTTTCAGTTTGTGTTCGGTTTAGGTTCGATTTGTGTTAAACCGAATTTTTTTTATACACTACATAAATTGTATATATATTTGTATACTTTATATACACACATACTATATATATTTGTAATTTTGTATACAATGTTTAGTATTTGTATAAACATTGTATATATTTGTAATTTTATATACAATGTTTATATATATATTTGTACAAATACATTATGTTACTTGGAATACGTGTATATATTTGTACAAATACAATGTGTATATATGTACAAATACATATATCTTTGTACAAATACTTATATAAACATTCCATATATACACTATCTGTATTTGTATATATACAATGTTTATATACACACATATATTTGTAATTTTATATACAATGTTTATATATATTTTTATTTGTATATTTTATATTGGAATATGTATATATACTATATTATATATATATGTATACTTTTACTTTTTTTTATAGCAATTCGGTTCGATTATGTTAAAACCGAACCGAACACAAACCAAACCGGCAAATAACCAAACCGAGCCTAATGCTTACGGTTTGGCTTTCGGTTTAAATATTTGATATTTTCGGTTTCGGTTCGGTCCGGTTCGGTTAGGTTTTAAACCAATGCACAACCCTAGTTTTACTGTGCTACATTGTGTTTTAATTAATTGATTTCCTTTTTTTTTTAAACACCCTAACGGAAGCTGTTAACTTTAACCTCAAAGGGCATGAGGTGAAAAGTTTTACAACCCCAGGGGTACCACGTGAAATATACCAAACAATTGTACACCTAGTAAATTACGCCTTACCTCAAGGGTACCTTGTGAAATATATCAAACTGTTATAATAGATTCAAAAACCGCCGCAATAAAACATCGAATGAGGTAGTTTTAATCTACTTTCCGTGGCGATTAAATAGTCTAATGTGGCAGTTTTTAGGGTATTGCAATGGTTTAATAATTAAGCAAATGTGACAGTCTATAAAGTAATATTATAGTTTTGTGATATAATGTGGCAACTTATTAGAACAAATGCAGCGAATTATATATATCCTACTAATTTGGTATATTTATTTATTTATTTATTTATTGTTTAGGTAGGAGTAGGAACCAGATCATTCCCACCAACGAAGGAAATTCCTCATGACAATGGGCAAAATTAATGGATATCAAAGACGAATTTTGTGTTGGACTTATTTGGCAAGTTGGAAATGGAAAATCTATAAGATTCTGAACTGATAACTAGCTCCAAAATGAAGAGATCCTGCTACAAAAACGTATCATCGACCAAATAGATGAACAAGAGACTATTGACAATTTTATGAGACCGGACAAGACTTGGGACAAAGATAAGTTGAGTTTGTATCTTCCGTCGGAAATTGTTGACAAAATTCTAGATGTCTATATACCCTCTAGTGAATTTGAAGATAGACTATACTGGAAAGCTAGCAAAAATGGTTGGTTTTCGACTGCTAGTACTTTAGATCACGTCACTCAAACTAGAAGGTCCAACCCTGACCTTTGGATTGGATATGGAAGATTGATTGCCCGCCAAAAATAAAAAAATTTCTATGGAAAAACCTACTAAATGGAACCCCAACAAAAGTTAGGTTATAAGGTAAATGGATTCATATGCCAGTGCAGTGCCCCATGTACTGCTCCGACCATGATGAAGATAACACTCACCTCTTTTCTGAATGCCAGACTTCCCTATTCTTTGTTGGGAGTCTCGATAGGCAGATTGAACAAATGATTCGGAACACTGACAAAAGAAACAAGTCATACAAGGACATAATTTCGAATATATTCCATCAATTATCCCCGGAACAAAAATCAGTCCTTGCTTTTGCTCTATGGAGCATATGGTCAATGAGAAATCGAATAACCTTTGACTACAGTGATATAAGATCGATGGAAGATTGGATAAAAAAACATAAAACAATTTAGGAAAATGTGGAAAAAAGAACAAACGGACGAACAAATAGATGAAATTGACAATCAAAGAACTACCTCATCAAAAAAAAAGACAAAACCGAAAGCAGTAAGATTGAAAAAGCCTGCTGAGGATTATGTCAAAATAAATTTCGATGGGGCTCGGACAGGATTGGACCGTGCCGCATCCGGCTTTGTAATCCGTGATAGTCTGGGTAGGGTTCTCTCCAGTGGTGCCTGGAGCCATGGGTCGGTCTCAGCTATTCAGGTAGAGTGTTATGGTCTTATTGATGGCCTTCTGGAAGCTTCCAAGAGGGGGTTTGACCGAAAGGAGATTGAAGGTGATTGCCTCACCATCATCAACGTTTTGCGGGGTCGTTGGCATTGTCCGTGGGAGATAGTGATATCGATCTCGGATATCCTAGGTCTTTGTCGTTCTTTCGAGCGGGTCACCTTCGCGCACATTTTCAGGTAGGGGAACTAGGTGGGTACTGGCTGATCATTTGGCGCATTTGGGGTTCTCTTCGCATTTTGTTTCTAACTGCGTTCCAGCTGAGGTCATTGATCTTGTTCATTGGGACGCCATCGGGCGGTGGGTTAATCGTCATTAACCTTCCTCCGAATCCTTGCCTTGTATCAAAAAAAATAAAATTCCCACCTCTACTTGCCCAATTGCCCTTTATAATTTGGTTTTATTATTTTTTTTAGTTTTCTTTGATGATTTTTTTTATTAGGAAAAATTTCAGGGGAGAAAACTCTACCCGAAGGCATCCTTTCGGATGAGGTCAAGATTACCAGGAATATTTTGAATATTAGTACCCGAGGCAGAGTGGCAAAGGTGTGAAACCTTATCGGCCACTCTATTGCCTATTCGGGGTACATGGAGCAAAGAAACCCTTTCCAAATTTGTTAACATAGTTGTAATATCTGACAGAATGAGTTCGATTTCCCATTGACATTTTGTTTTTCCGTTGAGATGGTCAATAATTATTCTAGAGTCCCCCTAATTAAATTTGAAGTTTGGTAATTCGTAAATTTAGGGCGTTTTGTACTCTGAGTTTTAAAGCAAGAGCTTCAGCTTTTAATGGACTTTGAGTACTGAGTTGTTTATATCCTATGTTGATTGGCCGACCTTCCTAATCACAGATAATAGTCCTAGCTGTGTTGGCCTTGTCTAAGAGGGAAGAACCATCAAAGTTTCATTTGAGAGTTTCTCTGGGTGGCTTACGCCATTTGAGAGTTTCTTTAATTACCCCCAACCACCGGTTTCAACACCCTTTTTTCAACCGGCTACCTTGTAATTTTTTAAGGGGGGGGGGGGGGGTCTAACCCTTGCAATTTGAAACGGTTAGTGGGTTAGGCGTGCAAACCAAACCGGGGCAAATGTTATTTCCTTCGATTCCCTCATTATTATGATATACATTAAATAAAGAGCAAATATATTTTATTGTATCTAATTTTCAAAATAAAATTACAATAATATTTACAATGATAACATCATTCATAACTAAACAAAATACTACATTGGTAATTATGTAAAACCTTAAATGATAATTAAAAGTCACGGAAATTGAAGTAAACCAAAATACTACAGTAACTAAACAAAATACTCTCTAGTGTTGACGCCTCTTCTTTTACATCATTTGCAATTCGTTGTATGAAATTGATGTTTGTAACCTGTTCTCTGATGACAAGGGCTTAGCCACTGCAAGTTTTAAGTGAATTGGAAAAATATTCAATCACAATAGGAAGATAGATTAATAAAATGAAACAACACAATCTATCTAGATAATATAAACTTCTGATCATGGCTAGCAACTTGAATTGGAGTGATCTTGTAGTCACAAAAAAGGGCAGAGACTGATCGAGATGAGCATTTGTTAATAACAATATAGGTGTTTTAGTATTCACAATATCAGAATATCGATCTCATCAAGTACCAGCTACTCCTTTTGCCTCTTTATGTATTTTTCCGTTTACCCAGCCTCTTGGCTCTTGCCTTGTAACGCCCAACAACATGTACGTGAACCTATTCATGCCGGCATGTGCTTTTATGAAAATCATAGCTTAAACTAAGCCTCCCGCACGTCTTGTTACTTGTCTTAGCACTTGACAACTTGTCTCTATATATGTTTGAATTGGTAAATAAAGAGCGGACATTCGGGGTTCGAACCGGGGACCTATGGGTACTACCCACAAGTCCTTTCCGGTGAGCCATTCCGGAATGTGTATATAAGTAGGCCATCAAGCCTCTTTAGTTAGCAACTTGTATGTGTGTGTTACGTTAATGATCTATCGGATAGATCAATAACGTAATAGTTATTTACTGTAGTAAATTAGTAATACAGCTAGTGCCAAACGGGCACCCAATACAACACATGACATTTGGTGTAATATCACTAAACTATTATGCAGGGCCTAATCTTAAAGATGCAGAAACAGGTAGTTAATAAATCAAGCTTAAACTACTCTTCAAACACAAGATATTTCTTGGTTGTTGCTAGTTCAATTTACCATTCCTCTTGCATTGAAGGGCCTTCCATGGGAAAAAGGAGGGGAGAACTCTTGGTTTATACCGTTATAAAGAAAGCTTTATGGAGAAATACCTAGGTATGCCACTTATTAGTGGCAGGATTTGTAATGTCTTGTTTGACGAGGCGATTAATAGCCTTAAAAAGCAGATGTTCAAATGGAAATCTAATACTCTCTCTCTCAACCTGGTAGATCAATACTAATTAAGGCAAATTTAAATTCTAAAACAAATTATTTAATGCAATCATTTCTTCTTCCAAAGGGAGTTCTACAAAAAATTGATCAGATCAACAAAAATTTCTTTTGGAATAAAATTCAATCTGAAAACTATCATCCTCTAATCAGCTAGGAACATATGTGTACTCCTAAAAAATATGGTGGGTTAGGTTTTAAATCGGCTAAGCAAATTAATATTGGTATGCAAATGAAACTTCTGTGGAGAATTATGGCTAATCGTGATAATATTTGGTCGAAGGTAATCACGGATAAATATCTCTCGACATAATCTCTAATGGAAAGAGGAAGATTCAAAACTTCTTGGCAATTTGGAAGACTTCTTAATGTTAGGGATCTTTTATTTAAAGGATTGCTCTGGTTAGTTGGTAATGAGAAAACCATAAATGTTTGGTCTGACATTTGGGTAGATGCGCAATATCTACATAGGCTTCGGAATGATCGTGATCCTAATTTAAAAGTATGTGATTTATTTACAGATACCAACTCTTGGGATACTGATAAGTTAAATTGTATCTTTCCCTCTCATATTATTCAAGCAATTACAAATATCCATATTCCTGTAACTGATATTCCAGACAAGTTAATTTGGATTTGCAGTAATAATGGAACATTCTCTGTTAAATCCACATCCTCGCTTTATAATACTAGGAATACTAAGAAAATTCCAGCAAATTGGATTTTGAAACTTAATATCCCTCCAAATATTAAAAAATATATTTGGAAATTTTTTTGGATATCTTGCCCACGACTGTCCGGTTAAATAGATATATAAATAGAGTTCCTAATACTTGTTCTCTTTGTAATTCTGATATAGAAGATACAAATCATTTATTGTTTAATTGTCAGATTACCAAATCCCTTATTCAAAATCTAGATGTTAAGTTGATACTCAACCACATGTTGGTTGTGTTGTTAAGAATAATGAAGGTCAAGTTATTCGAATACATAAATGTAACGTTAGGATGGGTTCTGTCATTTTGGCAGAAGCTTTTGTTGTATATACATGTATAAGACTGGCAGCGGAGATGGGGATTCGAAGACTTATAATTGAAAGTGATTGTGCTATCATCATCGACGCCATCAATCATGCGAACAATATACCATGGGAGGTCACTCAAATAGTTCAAGAGATCCACTCATTAAGAAGAGATTTTGAGAGTATCACATTTCAGCATTGCTATAGAGAGGTCAATGGTACAGCTGATTTTATTACTAATTCTCAGTTCAATTGTAATTTTATTTTGAGTGCTTGTTGTTATGAGTTCCAAAACATCATCTTGAGAGATGATCATGGATGCCGTTAGTATATCCTATATTTTGCCTACTGTAAAAAAAAAAGACAACAATAGATCATATTAGACATCGGTAGTAGCATTATAAGTATGATAGGTCAAACAAAAAATGGGGCATTTTGCTAATTGTCCACATTTTAGACCCTAATTTGCATTATGCCACGCCCTGAATTTAATTGGCAAAATGTCCATCTGCATATGGTCCCCCGTGCCTCCCTCGCATGGCAGCAATTTTTTTTCTGCATCAGCAATTTTTATTAAAATTAAATTTTATTTTCTCGTGTCAGCAATTTTATCTGTTTTGTCGATACCAAAAAAAGTTACCGACATTGACACCGATAAATTGCTAACACGATAAAAATTATTTTTTTAATAAAAAAATTTATTTTTTTTCTCGCTTCACGACGTCAGCAATTTTCTCTGTTTTGCATACACTAAGTGAATTGCTTAGACTGACACCGAGAAATTGCTGATATAATTAAAATTAATTTTTCATAACTTTTTCGCTTTAGAAATTTCTGTTTTGCAGTTTTTGCGTCAACAATTTTAACTAGAATTTCATGTCAGCACTTCAAAAGCCACTAGGATTTCGTGTCCACTACCCGCACAACCGCACATACTCAAATTTAATTTGATGACACCCAAGTTGCTGACATCAATGTTGTTGATGCTAACGTCGTTAGTGTAGATAGCAAATTGCTTTCTAATTAATATTACCAAAGAATTTGCGAACATAAGTCATAACACCAACCATACAAGATAGAATTGAGAGAAGAGTGAAATCATGTCCGCTTATTAATAATTTCCTATGTTATAAGTCAAATTCAAAACCTAAAACCGCTTATTAATAATTTCCTATGAAATCATGTCCGCTTATTAATAATTTCCTATGCCCACTGATTTTCCCTTGGAAGAAATTCTTATGGGTCCCCCCATGGCTCAAGACAAGTAGATTTGTCAGAAGATTCAAAGAGGGCTCGACCCCGATCTCCAAACACCGCATTACAAAGGTCGTCGATCAGAAACATTCAACTATTGGGAGCCAGTTGAGCGGGACTAATGGCACACTCTTTCAAGTACCGTCGAAAAAGAGGGAGAAGAGGAAGGCCAAAACCCTAAACAAAGCTCTCGTCATACACAACTAAACATCCAGGGTAGGTATCCAAGTTACCCCTCCATCAGCAGGCAAGTACAACTCCGCGCCCTACCCTCTAGCCAAGGAAAGACCCAAGCCATTACACTAACATCCTCCAAAGACATAACCGAGACCCCGCCTCTCCCTTGACTATTCGGGGAAGCAATCGGGAACACCCGATCAGGAGAAACTACCAGAACCCGACCCGTCGACTGAGAGACGTAATCCCTTTTGAAAGAACAAGACTGGAGGACGCCTAAGTCATATAAAACAGGCTGAAAATCCCCCAATAATGTTGAAGAGCGGTGCTTAGCATGAACAAGGACTTTTTCTGTCGGCAGATCAGTGTCCCAGTCCCAAGACTTGTAAGACTGACGAGATTTGGAGGACTCAAGAATAGAGCTAGACCCCGAAGACTGCGACTGATCGTCTGATCCAGTTGAGGACGACTCCGTTGACGAGGAAGGATCCGCGTGAGGATGGGAAGGAGAAAAGTAAAAGGTAGGATCAGAAGGGACTTTCGGATGATGGATGGATACATGCATCCTCCAGAACCTCAATGCCCCCCATGATAAGTTTAACGTTAGATTCCACTACCAAGGCAGGATCACTAACTACTTGAACACTACCAGAACTTCCTTCAGAACTCGCCATAAATAGAAAAATTAAAGTTCAAGCACACTACTAAAACCTAATAAAGAAAGTAGAAGAACAATCTTAGAACCAGCCTTTGAAGCGCGTACCAGAATAAAGAAGAAAATTGAACTTAATCATTCTAACCGTGGAAAAGAAAAAAGAACGGAAATTTCGCAAGGTAACTCTAGGGTTTAGCGTAATTTGCATGGTAAACAAAGGATTCAAATCTTTTATGTGGTAACCTTGTGCTTTGTAATTTTTTTGCACCACATCCATTTTTTTATTTTTGGGCAAAATTTTTAATTTTAAAACCTTTTGGGAAAAATACTTTAAATTTCTATTTCTATGAAAAGAAGGTTGAAGAAGATGACGAGGTTGGTTCACCGCCTCCAGCCCTCCACCATGGCCTGCAACTCCCTCCCCCACTCCACCACCATGCCTCCACCCGCGTAAAATCTATTGGAGCAGCTGCTAGTGGAGAAGCACCATGAGCATCCGCCGCACAGTGGAGAAGCTGAGCATGAAGAGTCCAAAACAGCTTAATCTCAAACGCCCAAAGGTCAATCAAGGCCGACAACAACAACACCACATTACTGCTGGAAAATGAGACTGGAAACACTTCATGACTGGCAGATGACAGCCAATTTCCGACTACTGCTGGGCGCATGGGCAGCATCATGGCCGCCTTGATTAGTGGGTGGTGGCGGTGGTCCGGTGGACGTCGATGTGGCGACGGAGGTGGGTAGGTGGGTGATGATAAACCACAAAGAAGAGTATAGATTTGTACTTGATTGAGAAAACAACATGAAAGGAGAGAGAGAATTGATCATGAAAGTTTCTTCATTGATGAGTGAACAGAGCTCAAATTGATGCTCTGATTTCTTGAGATTTCTTGAGTTCTACAGAGAAAGATTTCCCTCTTATATAAGAGTGACAAACAGGTTTGTTATACAGGAGTTAATCCCCTGAGATGAGCCCACACTAATACTCATGTGTGCTCCCTGTTGTTATTACATCAGTGGGTGAGAACAGCACCATTCAACCTTCTCCCTGCAAAAATTCGATAGGGCTTTTTATAGATTTTTAGTCCCTTTATTCGAAATCATTATTCTCCATGCCCAATTCAAACCATACCACCATGAATTTCAGATCTATGGTTCAATTTAATATTTTTACCCCCTTTCAGATCTAGATGAGAAGGACGACGAGAAGAGCGAGATGAACATCGATGGTGGGATTGGCGGTGGAGGAGGTGGCTTGGGGACTGTCTAGGGATCATTGAGGATGAAGGTGGTGGTGAAGGTGGCCGCACCAGTGTTGGTGGCGGAGGCCGCGGTGGAAGTGCAGGTTGAGGAGAGGGAGAATGTAGAGGAGGGAAATATTGATGCTGGTGGTGGGTTTGATGAGGGAGAAGAAGGAAGGTGGAGATGAGATAGTCGTGGCGGAGGCATGGTGGTGGAGGGGGGAGGGAGTTGCTGCCCAGGGTAGAGGCGATGAACCTCATCGTCTTCTTCAACCTTCTTTTCATAGAAATGTTAAAATTTAAAGTATTTTGCCCAAAAAGTTTTAAATTAACAATTTTGCCCACAAATCAGAAAATGGGTGTGGTGCAAAATTTTTAGGAAAATTCCGTCCGGTACCCCTGTGTTTTGTGCAATTCCGGATAGTGTCCCAAAGGTTTTTTTTCCGTTTGGTACCCCGAGTTTTTGTAAAATTCCGGACCCTGACCAATTGGTGACTCCGTTATTTTTTTAAGAAAATTAATTCCCTAAAATATTAATAAGGCAAGCTTTTCTGGAAAAAAAAAAGAAAAAAAAAGAAAAGAGAAAGAGAGATGCGAATGAACCTCCTGGGGAAAAAAATCACGAAGCCCTTCTCTCCCATCTCCATTACTTGAGTTCTCCCTCTCAAGACCAGCACGAAGCCCTCGGAGACTCGACCGGCGGCGAAGACGAAGCCCTCGGAGACTCAGCCGGCGGCGAAGACCATCGTCGGAGCCTCGCAATGGGGATGTAGACCGCGTGGAGACTCTACCGGCTTCAATTCCGAAAATTTGCAGGTTTGAATCACCATTTTAATGTCGAAATTAGATCTAAATTTGGGTGATTTAGGATCAAATTTATGAATTTTTCTACCTAAATCTCAGTTGGGTTCAATTAGGGGAAATTTTTGGTGATGTTTATTGTGAAATTAGGGTTTAATTCGAGATTTTTTTTGGTGGTTCAATTAGGGTTTAATTCGAGAATTTTTTGTGTGATTGTTGGTGAAATTTGTTCTCTATTCTCATATAAGGTTTGATTAGGTTGAAGTTTCTCATATTAGTTTTATAAATCAATAACTTTGCTTCACCTTTCGTTGCTTGAAATGCTCATGTGTGAATTTCTAAAATTGTTATTGTAGAATGGGAGATAAAAAAGTATTGAGAATGCGTTACAAATGTGTGGAGTATTTGGATGTTGAAGTGGATGATGTCGATAAATGTAATATGCTTGATGTTTATATCGAGTTGCTACAAGGGGCTGCGAAGAAGGAGTTGTGTCTTCCGGAACATCCAAGTTTGTGGTATATGCATGACTCGAAAAGTCATAAGTTGGAGGTAATGACTTATTCATTATATACTATGTTTTTTTAGAGTCTTTAGATCCATATCCTCATAATATGATAGATACATTTGCCATTTTTCAATTTTAGGCATTCGACGAACACACATGGTTAGATATGTCGGGAGGCAAGATGCATCAAAACATTGGCCAAGCATTGGGATAACTCCAAAAATCGCCAAAAAATTGGAAACTCGCTTAAAGGAGTCACGCAGTTTACAGGTGTGTTTTTTCGGGTTGTTATGGGCTGATTTTTGTGGCAAAACAGTGCAGAATTTATTTATTTATTTTTTTTGCTGATTTTGTCTTTTGAACGTTGCACCATTTCCTACAGATTCTTTGGGCTGCATTTTCACAATAAACTAAATTTCGTACAGATTCTTTGTTGCTGAATTTTTTTGCTAAATGTACACACTACAACAGAAAGGGTTATTAGCGAAGAACTTTTTCCTCGCTGATAAGTGATATTTCGTCGCTAAACATATTTAGCGAGAAAATATGCTTCCTTTTTAAGTGGTCGTTGAAACATCGTCACAAAATAGTCTAGTGTGGAAAAATGAAATCGTCGCAAACAAAACATTTGGCGACGAAGTCAATATTCGTCGTTGTAAGTCATTAGCAACTATTAAATTCATCGTAATAGGTAATTAGATTTGTCAGGAAAGAAGTCAAAGGATTCCATAGTAGTCATTAAAGGTACATGGTGAGAAACTTTAATTCCTTGCAACATTGTATATTTTCTCGTTAATAATGATATCAACTTGACTCGATATTATTTCGCGACATATATTTTTGTCGCTAAAAATAATAATTTCATCGAAAAAAATGTTGAAAGAATCGATAATAGTCGTTAAATGTCTTTTGCGATGACAAAAAAAACTCATCGCTAATATTGTAGTTTCCTCGCGAATGATGGACTATAATTACAAAATTTTGAACATGAAAAGTTAATTGGTGAGGAAATTATTTGTTACTATAAGCATGCTATCACGATGAAGTTGAATCTATCGTTATAGGAATCGTTTTAGCGATGAAATATATTTCATCAAATAATATATGATAATGCGGGGAAAAAATTCCTCGCTAAAAAACATTCAATAGCGAGTGAATATATTTTTCATCGTTATATATATCAATGAAGCGACAAAAAGTTCTCTCCTTGAAGGAATTTATCAATGACCATGTCATTTTGTCGGTATGGAAAATGTTTTTTTTTTATGAAATGACTTTCCTCCCTTGAATAGGTAAATGACTTTCCTCCCGTAATGTAGGTTATGGCGAAAAAATATCTTCATGCAAATATTCACTACAGGAAAATAGTGTTAATTTCGACACTTTTTGTGACTATTTTCGACGCTTTAAAGCGTCGCAAATTTCAATTTCGACGCTTTTAAAAAGCGTCGAAAATTCTTGCGTCACAAATGACAAGTGCCATTTTCAACGCAGGATTCTGTCGCAACCAATCTCGACGTCCTAGGGCGTCGGAAATGGCACGTCATTTTCGACGACATAGAGCGTCGAAAATGACATGCCAATTTCGACACCCTAAAGCGTCGAAATTGCCCTGTTATTTTTCAAAAAAAAAATTCCAATTTCAACACCTTAAAGCGTCGAAATTGCCCTGTTATTTTTTCAAAAAAAAAAACGTATATTTCTTCATTCATCCTCTTTGA
Organism: Persicaria maculosa; assembly: GCA_963922045.1. NCBI lineage: Eukaryota > Viridiplantae > Streptophyta > Magnoliopsida > Caryophyllales > Polygonaceae > Persicaria > Persicaria maculosa. Next base: position 61,989,093 of record OY998259.1, read on the forward strand.
TTACACATCAATTTAAATCCTTTAATTAACAAAAAATACATTAACACAAATCCTTACACCGCTACCTTCAGTTCAAACTTGTATTAGAAATCGCCACAACACGCATCTATTCGTTCCCTCCTTCGACTAACTGGGATTTTTTTTCCTGGCTTATGAGAGAGGGTTGGTTCAAGCTTTGCCTACTTGCTTGAGCTGGACTTAATAATGTTGTCTGCAGCCGAATCTTGCGGAAGGTTAGAGCGGTATTCTCGCTTGTGTTCCTTCCTCTTCCATTTGCTGAAAGACCACGACAGCCTAACAAAGGAAAAGAAACCCAACCCACTTAACTTCAATCCGAACTGCAATTAGACCCAACCCAACCTGACCCGAACATCTATATGGATGATAAGGTCCAAATTGATTTGAACCAATAGCAACTCGAATCCCAAATGACCCCAGCAAGATAAGCTCTTTCATATTCATTTGAAGTCCAGAGATAAATAAAACTGAATCACAAAAAGGACAAGTGAAATTCAGTAGCTTACCAGCTGGTGAAGTTGCTTCTCTAGTTGAGCAATATCTTTAGAAAGTATCCCATTCTCCTCTTCGGCAAGATCCAACTTCAAGATAGAACAAAGTAGTGAGAATAACTTACAAAATCGGGCAACAATTTAGAAGGGTTAAAGTTTCTGCTTCAATATAAATGCACGCACAAATTGAATTATGTTATATGAACAGTTTTCCACCAAAAGAGAATGATAAGCCAACCCATCAGATGCTTAATATTTTCCATATCTTATTTTTGCTCTACTATTAGTCAAGCCCGATCATAAAAGAAACAACACACTATAAAAGGAAAAGGAAGGAGGTTCTATGAAAATACCACAGTCTCCAGGCATACGCCAATGCTCTGCGGCTCTAATATAAGCCCTTCATTCATAGACATTAATTCATAGTGACCTTCAGAAGAAGAATTACTGGGTGCATTTATCTCATGAGTGAGTGATCCATTCAGACTGCCCTGGATATTCAGGCACCTGCTGTAGGTAATATCACCATTACAGACGATCTTGCCATCCTGTGAAAATTCACTATCCTTATGAGACAAAAACCGATTTCCCTCACAATTACTCTGTTCTAGTTCTTCAAGTTCATCTTCTGTAACCAGAGCAGACAATACTCTCTGGTACAGTGGGGTGATGTTTTTAGTCTCTTCTTCAAAGTCTTTCCTGTGTAGCAAGCCACTGTCCTGAACTTGGTTGACAAGATCTTCAGTCTCGAGCCCATGACTCAAAACATGTTTTTCTCCTTCACATGAAATGAGTTGAGGCTGGTGCATCTCGTCCGTTGAGACATCTTTCTGGGAAAGAGAAAGGCAACATAAGACTACAAAATATAGAGCTTCTGATATTTTTAAAGTCGTAACTACTAATTAGTTTCATCTTGTGACTAACTACTTTCCACATGGACCACATGCACACTTTCCTAAATTCTATCCCGTTATCAACACAAACATCTTCCATTATTTAAGACAAAAACAAGAATAGTTTTCTTTGACTATCTATTTATTTATAAGTAGATAGATATGTGCTAAAAGCAAGGAGAAAAAACATAATCAACTGGACCTGAGAAATATAAGAGTGAAAGCATAGGCAATCTATTAAGATCAGTGTAGCAACAATAGAAAGATTCAATGGTAAAAAAATATGTTACTTCCAAACAAGAGGGAAAATAGTTTGCATTGGCCTGATTCACCAACCTTTTCCTGATGCTCCTTTACTTTCTCATGTAGCTTCCTTAGCCTCATATTAACCCGCAGACGTTTTTCCTAACCATAAGAAAGAGGGTATCTAAATATCCACTCGCCACTCGGAACAAATAAAAAAAATGTAACAAGTGAGAAAGTACTGCTGAAAGGTTTACCTTCACATAGCTAAGATTAAGCTCTTTTCGAGTATATCCTCTATCCAAGTTACGCATGACATACTGATTATAATCCTTGACAATTCTCATTATGATATCAGATGTTGAAACGTTGGGTTTCCTTGAATTTTCCAATGGATTTAACCTGTAATTGAAGAGAAAGCTTAAAACAAATACAGACTTGATGCATTGAAGGCAGAGAGCAAAACAACAGCATTACAATAAATGAATCTTTACACACAACTCACAAATTCATAGACATCACTCCCGGCTCAACTGGTATCAGCATAGCTGTACAATACACATGACATAAGGCATGTTGAAAATATTAAACTGACTCGGTTGCAAAACTTGTAGTAGGTAAGAAAAATTGGAAAGAAAGCAAATCAAATTGGCAGATATAACATTTCATAGGTATTAAACTGAACAACATTTTGGGTGTTAGGGAATAGTTGAACTTACGGAAGAGCATCATGAGCCACAAAACCAATTTGATGTTTGTCAAGGAACTCTTTTGAGAGGACCCAAGGTGCATCAGGAATAACTTCATCAACCCATCTGCACTTAATGATGGACAAACATCAAAAGCAACCAAAGAAGAAACTTTATACTGCTAAAAAAAACTCTCATTTCTAATTCCGAATCGCAAGATAGCAATTACAGTCGTATTCACGAGAGAAAGGAGAACACAGTTGATAAAAATGGTGCCAAAACCAGACTTGCAATGTCGAAGAGATTCATATCGTTCTGCATCGTTCATAACAGTTTTCCCCTTGTACTTGTGCGTGGTCTCATTGTTGCAACATCCAACCAACAAGTAAGTGTTTGGAAATCTACAAAAGCAGAGTCTTCACATCAAATTTCAATTCCAAACCCCCACAACATTACCTTTGTCGAAGACAAAGCTAGAGCACCTGATGTCGAATGTCCACCAAATACATTCTTTTTTGCATTGGCCTCCACTGTATCACCTGAAAGGACAAATCCTACATTCAGGTAAAATGGGATCCATAAACACCAGCAAGTGAATCAGAAAGATGAACAGTTTACCCAAAGGTGTTTATGTAGCATGTCCATTAACGTAATCCACATGATGAGGCTGCAGTCCTAATGCAGTAGACAGGTACAAACAACAAGTAACTTAAACACTTCATTATTTTCTCTCCGAGAAATAGGATACTGGATCATAACATCTAATGGAAGTTAGTGGTACAAGGCTCAGTTTCAAGCCTTCAAACGAGAAAATGATCATCAGGAAGTCAACTTAGATATTTAATATCTCAACTTTTACACATTGGGGAAGTTGAAGCTAAACCCAAACTACTGCTCTTCTTTAATATTACTATAGGAAGCACCTTCTCAACAGATAAAAACACAACACTTTGTAAAAAAAGAAACATGAAACCTTGTCAGGGGAGCATGAATCTCTAATTGGATTCGATATGGAGTTTGTTCGTGAGATTGCGTTGGTGTAATCACCACTGCTCGGTGGAATCGCGATATTGCGTTCGCGAGTTTTTCATTGTACTCAATGCCTGCAAAAGTTGAAACTTGAAGCACTTCACACTCCAATACTTGGTCTATATAGCATGGGCAATCTAAACCTCTCTTTCCTTCAAGCATATGTTTTTCCACACAAACATAACTTGATGTACCAACACATCATATGTACGCCGAAGTTTAAGAAAAGGAACTTGGCTACAAGTTTGTGGAAAGGAAATATGAAAGTTAGAGACCTACATTCAATCTCAGGTTTGTTAGGTCTCTCCCGTTCTTGGTAGAGAGAATTCTGTAAATAAGGATGGAAAGATATCATGGAACAAGCCACTTGCAACTTTTAAACAAGGAAAAAAAATCAAGGTTTAATTAGGACAGGCAACGCTATGAGAGAGGCTTGACAAGCAGTTTCTTCTTGTTGTCCATGGCTGTGTTGCCAATCAGTTTTAGTCCTTGTCAAATGAATCAACTCAACCCTAGTTAAAACATATGATTCAAATACACCAACAACGGCAATAAGCACATGATACCACATAGAAATATATTAGCAAACACAAAGATAAAAACAGCAAGAAGACTGACACAACATAGAATATTTATGACCAGCGGTAAGATATAGGCTTCGAAATTGATTAGAGTCCCCAAAAGCCTTAAGCAACAATGAAAATAGATCAGACATCAAGATTATAGTGTTATAAAATCAAAAATAGGTCTTTCAGACCATGAACAGTTCAACGCTAATCCATGGGGAAAAAACCTAGAAATGTGCACTTTATAAAATTACATCCAGATCTCATTTTCAACTAAACAAAAATTCCACAAAAGCAAGGAACCACTCTAAAAATTTTGAGTTACAGAAGCAGTTGAATCTTATTCAGTACAAACGTAGAGTAGAGCTAGAGAATCAGTGACTTACGGTACGAGAGAAGAAGAAACAATCACAACTTAGTGATTCAAATTTGATATGAATTCTAACTCAACATCAGCGGTGACAGATCATGCTCCAAAAATCTAGAGAGAAGAACGGGAATACCTGATTTGAACTTTCGACTTCGATTTCAACATCAACTGCGAAAAAAAATCTCCAATCTGGCTCGAGTTTAATCCATCTCCTAATTCAAACACACGTTCCGCACTGATTTGCGAGGATATTGGAAGTTGGAACAAATTTGGTGATGATTCCAGAGTGCTTTAGCTGCTCAATTTAGGGTTTGAGAATTTCGGATAGGCCTCGGCTCGAGAGAGCAAGATAGGGTATTGGTGAACAGATGGAATGGGGGTTGTACCGTGTAGCTTTATGTGGGTGGGTTTTAATTACTTTTTTTTAATTTTTTTTATTGAATTTCTTAAATAGGCCAATCCCGACGCAAGGAGGCGTCGAAAAAGGTGCAAATCATGACAGTTAAAGATGTCACCCATTTTCGACAGTATAAGGTGTCGAAAATTATCGACACATATTAAAAGCGTCGGGACAAATGCGTCGAAAATAACACACTTTTCCTGTAGTGATATTCAAGACCATACAAATTAGAAACAAAATGAATATTGTAATATAAATGCAATAGAAATATATATGAAAAAATATAATATTATATGTTCTATATCGATCGGTCTAAAAGTGGTAAATCAAAGAAATAAAATCCAAGATAACAATCTTATTAAATAGGAGGTTTAGGTATGTTTGACCTCGAATTTTTTCCTAATCAAAAAAAGAAAAGAAAAAGGAGGTTCTAGGATAAAATATACTAAACATAAGACATTTGATCTTTGAATTGGGTCATTAATTCTTCGAACTTTACAAATCTTTCATTTAGAGCCTTTATCTCTTGACTCTGAGCTTGAATTGTATCTTCCAGCCCTTGGTTCTTCTCATAGACCTCGTGCATTGCAGATTTGGAAAATCTTGTGGTGGTAGGTTGAGGTCCAAAACCATAACCTTTGATGTAGCCTGACTTTGTCCTGAGAACTTTTTCGACGATCTCTTCCGCGGTCATGGAGCAAGTTCCATCTTCATTAGTTGTCCATGGTCTTTTGTGCAGATTTGCTCTTAGATTGAGATCTTGTTCCTTACATGAGTCTAGAAAAACATAAAATAAAATAGTTAACATAACTCAAGAGAATTAAAAAGGTATTGAACATTTTTCACAAGTAAAATATAAGTTGATACATTTTTTTTTATTCTAAGGTTAAAATTGTATACATAGTATAATATTTTTACATAAGAGAGACTAAGAGGGGGAGGGGAAGAGCACCCAGTGTGACATCCAAAATCATAACCATCATAATTAAAGCATAAGCTAATACTATCATAATTAAAGTATAAGCTAATACTATCAGATGTAATGTAGCTCCCCGCCAGTAAAGTTTTGAATGAGATCGGATCGTAATCAATGGAGCGTACAATTAATTATGCAAGATCAAGCATATACATGAAGCATATATACAATTAATTAATGTTTTAGGAAATGTTCAGTATTAATAGGGAATTAATAAAATTGACAAGGTATGCCGAGACTGTGAACAGGAAAACTTGAACTTAACCCGCCGGGAATGAGGATCACCCAAGTCGATCAGTAGAGATGCAGCAAATTAAATCGAGCTCAAGCTTCGACAGTAAGATCCTTACTCAAATGGCTATTCAAACACACAAACCGGGAAGGATGGAGCCAAGTCAAAGGCTGATCAGGAGAGCTGCAAACAGCACTAACAACTTACACAGACGATGAACAAACAGGGGATGCGGGAAGGAGGGAGCCTTTTGAGGTAATCAGGAAGGGTCAAGGACATCGACGACTCTCAAAATTGCACCTAAAACGACACTCAAAACAGTAGGCTTGGGACACCAAACGAAGGGAGGAGGGGCTAATGTGCGGTACCGTTCAATGACATGTGCAACGATCGACACTCCAAACGGAATCAAAGGACATCGCCGGAGAAAGGCCGGGAACAGGTAGAGGAAACCAAGTAGAGGCATGAGAGGGGAGGAAGAACAACACAAGAAGTGGATGCAAAGGGGATGACAGGTTCCAAACGAGCATCCGAGAGATTAGGAGGATCGCTTACGATGTCGAAGATTTGGTGGATTTCTTCATCCTTGAATCATCCGCAAGGAGACGTCGAAATCCCTTGATGAGGTATGTGTTCATGTTTTCACATCTTAATTCAATCCCCCTCCCCCCCCAAAAAAAATCAAATGCCAACACATACAGAAAAACTACAAATTCAACCATAATATATGCTTCGATTCGGAAGAGCAAGAACACACAACTATGTAAACAACAATTTCTGCACTTGTGGAACCCAATTGCGATAGCCTCAATCCAATCACAAACCAACACAACAAAGGGAGAGGAAGTGTACCTGAATGTGGTTGAATCCGACCACTAGACGATTCTGAAGGGGAAAACTTTTCGAAAATCACTGGCCCTGGCGTTGGATGAGAGGCATCGTCATTCGTCAATGGGTTCTTGATTACCACCGGTACCCTGTCACAATTGAATTTGGGAATAGGGTTTGTGAGAGCGGGGCATATATTAGCTCGACGTATGTAGGCGGTATCACACCCAAATCTTTGTAAAGAGGAAGTTTCCTTAAAGTAAGGGATTTTTCTTGAATTATTTCAATTTATATAAAGTTAAAAACTGTAAATTTAAGGTATAAAACTAAGCGTAATTTGTTACAAAAGTATTTTAATATTGCTTTATCAATTACAGATCTGGTTATATATAAACTGTAAAAGTCTATTATGTACTAGTGTTTTGATAGTTGTATAAAATTTGTACATAATAATATATTAGTTTATTATGAAGTTTTTATTAATAATAATTTATTATTGAACAAAAAATGTTAACACAAATATATATTAATTATTTTTTAATAATAGTATTTTAACCTATATTCAAATAAATTATACTTATCTAGCTAAGAAATAAATCTATTCTCATCGAACACATTTTCGTTAATTTGATCTTAAGAAATAAGTGTCTTCTAAATGATTTTGTACCTCAGAAGACAAAAATAGTTTGAAACATATATCTTTAATTTATAATTTGTATTTTTTTTTCATAAATTATGAATTTCTTATAAACTTTTGTAAACTTTTGTAAAACCCCCCATATAACTCAATGTTTTAGGGTGAAATACAATTTATTAAAAAACCGCAAAAAAATACGGGCAATTAATGATTCTAAACTTTTAGCCGTGTTATTTAAACCAAATCTATTAACAATTATATATATATATATATATAATTAATTGAAATAATAAATTATTATGACATTTTGAGGCTTGAAATCAATATCTATATCTATAATCTATATATCTATATAAAATATTAAAACAGAGACATGAAGCCCTGAAACGTCAATTAATACTCTAATATAATATTTTAACAGGCAACTGCACGGGTAACGTATACTAGTAATAATAGTTTATATTGCTCGTATTAATTTGATCATATATATTCCATATAAACAATAATTTATATTGCTCGTAATAATTTATATAGTTTCAATTTTTTAATTTTAACGGTTTATTTAATCAGTAACTCTATATAACATGAAGTACTTGTTATAAGAAGCAAGTTTGGAAAACATATTTTATTTTATAATTTTAGTTTTTTCTTAGATATATAAATATAATTATTTTATATTTTTATCCAATTGCTATCATATTTTCTCAAATAAATTAAATTAATCTACATTCATCCATGTCATATACCAAAATAATATTTTACTCCAATTATTATATTTGTATAATAATATATGTATAATATTATTTTATTCTTGTATTTTTTTTCTTTGATTTACCATACTTAATCGGTTATTCGGATAACTTACTTAAAATTTATCATAAAAGTAATGACTTTGACCTATACTATGATTTAGCATTTTAGAATTAAAACCGAATAATTTGGAATTTTTAGTTTGTGGTTTTAGTATTGGCTTTTTAACATACAATTGGCCTTGAAGCCCTTGATGGTATAATTAAAATAAAATAAAATTCCTATACTTTAATGTTGTTCAAATTTATTTATATGAGGACAATTTTGTAACAAAGATCTTAAATTCCCATACTTTAGTTTGAAACCTATATCTTTAATTTATAATTTGTATTTTTTTCCATAAATTATGAACTTTTTAAAAACTTTTGTAAACATGTAAAAAAATTAAAATAAATCAAATTCTTCATTTTAAATCCCCCATATAACTCAATGTTTTATGGTGAAATACAATTTATTAAAAAAATGCGAAAAAGTGGGAATTAATGATTCTAAATCTTTTTGGTACGTTATTTGATCCAAATCTATCAGACTAATTAGTTATTAAATGAATCTAATTAATTCAATTTAAGCAATTATTAATTTAAAAAGTCTAATTAGTTATTAAATCAATCTAACAAATTTACCATAACATTGATTTATCATAGGATTACTTGAAAACCGACGAACCACTCCCCGACGGTCTCAAGAATGGCATCCATTAGCGCTATGAGCGGCAAGTCCCGAGGATACTTGAAAACCGAGTTCAAGCACTCGAGGTTATTAGTGGTTGTGATGTTATACCTATTACCCGGGTAGCACGCCCTTGCCCACTTGTCGAACCCGGCCTCCCTGAGGTATTGGCCCGCTGCGGGAGCAATCGCACAGAAGTCCTTATATAAGGACTGGAACTCGTTGTAGGTGTATGCTTTGACCATCGAGAAGTATTGATCCTTCATCGCGCTAATTTTGAACTGAAACCAGACGTTCTGGAATAAGTGTCATGTGCATATGCCGTGCTTGGCGAAGACGTAGCTGTCCCGTATTCCCTTCTCGATGCTAATATGGAGGTCAGATACCCACATCAGATCAGACGTGTCTTCAACAATATGCAACATCTGTTTGAAGAAGAACCCCCACGACCCATCATTCTCCCCGTCAACCATTGCGAATGCAATTGGATACACGGAGTGGTCGGCATCCTGTGCAAACGCGAACATGAGGCACCCTCGGAACTTCCCCTTCAAGAACCCCCCGTCCACTGAAACGACCTGGACATTCAACAACTGCAATCGTTACTTATTGGTCGATGTTAAAAGATCATTATGTCAGGTAACGAAATGAGGCCGTCATGCTGAGTTATTGGTCGATGTCATGGTAGTAACATATTTCACAATAAAGGAGAAACAAGGTGGAAACAATGAGGGACTGACCTTTCGTAGATGGGGGACGGCCCTCCGTCACACTCCAAGGCTCACGAACGCATACTTGAATCGTCCCTCCGTGTCGCGTTCTATCCGGGTGTACGTGCCAGGGTTGGCCTGCTCCAGCATGTGCATGTACGAGTACATCCTCTGGTAGCTTTCCTCGTCCGTCCCGTAGGTGATGTCCCTTGCCCTCATCCGGGCTCGCCGCGCCTTCCATTAGCTGGACGTGACCCCCATATGCGACTTCGTGAGAGCCTGCACAAGGGCCTTCTTTGAACCAAGGAAACTGCACATTTCCATTTACAAGCGGTTTGGGTGAGTTTTTTTTTCCCGTCTGTCCAGTTTCAATGCAGTAGATGTCTAGTTAAATTCAATCAGGGTCCAGTGTAAAACATCATAGTGTCCAGGTCAGTGCACACTTATTGTTACGTATTGGGGAATTGCATTGGATGGATACTAATGTGGTTAGGGTGAAGGACATACCTGTCCACTATGTGCTGCCCCATCTGGGTGTATGTCGCACGACGCTTTTGTGTCATCATGTCGTTGAGGTCGCACGTGTGCTCGTCCACAAGCTTCGTGATAATCCAAATCCGTGTTTTCTTGTATGTGGAAACCCGACATACCCACTTGCAGTTGGTAGCACCGCATCACACAACATACAAGCTCTTCGTCGACTTGTTCACCTTGGTCGTGAAACACCTAGCTAGGGCCGACCACTTGATTGTCTGTTGGACCTCCTCCTTCGACCGAAACACTTTTCCCTCCCGGAGCTGAACGGTGTGTTGTCGGGGACCCAATGAGTTCACCGCAACCATTGGTTCACTTTCCACAGCCTCCGGAGTCGGTCCCAATTTCTCTTTTTCGCGTGCATAAGCTTCCTCTATTTCCCTCACAGCTTGCTCGGCCTCAAAATCCCATGACCACAACTTTGTCGGAACTTCGCACCCGAGCTCCTGCTTCACTGCATTTGGGAGTACTTCATCGTCGGAGGAGGAGCTGCCGATGTCAATGGGCACCCGTCCATCTCCACCAGGTGGAATAACTTCATCTTCGGGGTCACTGCTGACAGAAATGACCTGCTTCCCACGTCTAATTTCCTCAGCTTTCTGTGCCTTCTGCGCCAACTCTAACTCCAACTCCAACTCCTCATTTATCCCTAACTCGTCGGTACTTTTATCTAACTAGACGCATTGCTTATCTAACTGTACGGAGGTTTGGTTTGCCTGGACACCTCCGGCTATCCCGACTTCGTCTTCTTCACCACCAGCCAATCGGGGGCCCGTATGTGCGTGATCTTCTTGGGTCACCGGCGGCCCAGCTAATGCCACTATAAATTCCTCACCTTCCGACGCAGAGATACCCCCCCGACTGAGCCACCCGTTGACGATCCTTGTGTACGTGGCCCATCCCAACCAAGCTTGGTTCGCAGGGAGACATGGAGGTCGATAGGCCACGATCGTTCTCCAGTTAGACTGTTTACAAACTTGAAGGCCTACAGGTCTTCCTCATCTCCTATTGCATATGGCCTGCACCCGTCCTTCTTCTGCTTCCCATATGTGAGCTCCACCTCATGCTTTCTCCCATCAACGTTAAACTTCTCCATCACGAGTTTCTTCAGTGCGACGTAGTCGATACGTTCGTCCACCAGCACAGTCTTTCTGGCCCCGTGACCCCTTGAAGACCCAACCGCCCTCTTCGCAAGCCCACCATCCTCCAAACACCACAGTCAGGCATACAATTGTCTTGTCCCCTGTTCATTTACATAGCGAGGGGATACAGTTAGTTGACAGTAACATATATGTACTCATTTTTTTTCTTCTCGTCAACTTAATGGAGAGACTACTCACCCATTTTCTATCTGCAGGCGGTCGCGACTCTGTCTAGTCTATTTCAGTAGTTGTCACGTTGTTTGCTCTCGGTTGTCCAGATAAACCCCGACCCACTAGCTTCTTCTACGATGGCTTCTCTCTGAATCTTCAGATTTATTTCCACCTGATACCCATTAAAATGACACACCTATCATTCCCTCCCATATCCTTATATAGATCCCCACATCATTGGCCACCAACCCTCCTCCTTCACTCTCTGCCGGCGCTTCTCCTTCCTCCATTTAATTCTCCTCCTGCAATACATTAATGTGGATTAATCATTGGACTGAGGTGGAGTTTTAATGCTTATATACTGTCCCCCTCCTCCCTCCTCTTCCTCTTCAGGCCTTTTTGGCGCAATGGGTTGGCGGAAAATTGGAATGTCCTCACTGTTTACCCCGTCTCTGTCAAACTCAAAGAGCTCTCTCTGTGTGTCTAATCCAAGTTGCCTTTTCTCTCCCTCTCTGCCTCTCTCCTCTGAGGTAAGTCCCGCCTTTTCCCTCCCCCCCCCTCTCTCTCTCTCCTTCCTCTGCCTCTCTCCTCTAAGGTGTCACACAATGCACAGCTGGCCCCCACCGTCCTTACCTGCTACCGGCTGCCCCAAAAACCCGGATATCCGGTTTCACCTAATTATAAACCGGGTTGGGTTAACCTTGCAATACTTCCGGGTTTTTGGGTTAGTTTGTGCATTTCCCTCTAGTTTTTAATATAGTTTGTATAATATAGTTTAAATAAATTGAAATATTTGTTGTATGTTTATAGTTTCATAGTTTTATAATATATTTTTAGATATTTTATGTGTATATATATAATTATATATATGCAGGACGAAACGAGATTTGCGGGACGAGAACTCTCCGTCCCGCGTATTTTTTACGGGACGGAATTGAAATTTTTTTCTAAATCCCACCGTGATCGGGATAGGATCGGGACGGAATTTATGCCCACCCTTATGTACATACATACGAATAAGCATTTGATACTTACGAATAATTACACTTGTTAGTGTATACGAATAATTACATTATTATGTACGAATACTTATTTAGTACCTATGAATAATTTAACTATTTACAAATTAAACTTTAAGGGTACTTATACGGAACTACGGAAGAGTGAAGACCTCCTTTCTCTCTCACCTGCCATCTTTTATTAAAGAGCGTAGGTCTTCTATTCATGGACAATTATGATTTGTACGTTAAGATTCACCTCTTTAAACATTTGTTATTTTTTAATCATATCAATATACTTTTATTTATAATAATTACATGTTATTTATATAAATATAAAAAGTATATGTATTACAAGCTCCATTGCTAACCCCTTAGAAATAGCAAAAACAATTGTTTTAATTTTCTTTTAACAATTTTCAAAGTTTAACCATCTAATACCGCTTAGCACTTTCTCTTTTATTTTATTCTTATTTTTATTTTACTTAATTTGTTTTTATTTTATTCTACCAACTTCACTTAACTATTATATTATTTTATTACCTATTGATCTATTTTTAGGTCAATTAATCTCTCGAGTTAATCGGAAAAAGAGTGTTACATATTGACCCCCCAACCCTGCTTGTAGCGGGATATTTTTAATGTTGTTGTTGTTATAATAATAATAATATAATATCTTTGTATTATATTTATTAGTCTAATTAACTGTTTAAGGAATAACGGTACAACAAAACTATCAATGCAACCCAGACCGGCGGGTTCACCATCAATGCAAATTTAAAAACGAAAGCACAAATTTATATATGGGTAAACCCGGTCCGAACCAATAAATATGTGGTTCGCCGGCCTATATCAATCATGTGTTGATGCCATGAATGTAAATAGTTCACAACCTGCTACTGATCTCCAAAGTCTGAGAGAAGAAAGCACATACAAATGGCAGAAGAGGGGAAGAACGGTGTGGATGGGGAGACGAATCCGCTGCAAAATCTTGATGACGCCACTATGGCCCAACACAAGCGCAGCCTTCTTCAAACCGATGCCCTCTACCAGGTCAGTCGTCGTCTACTACTCTACTTTCACAGTCGTTGATAAACTAATTCATTCATTCATTCATCCTTTTTCATCATCAATTTCTAAATACCTATATATTACATACGTAGTATTAAATATTATTATGAAAATTCATATTTTAAAATTATATAGATAATTAAAATTTTGATTATTTTATAAAATTATTTTTATTATTTTTTAAAACATGAATTTTCATAATAAAATTTTATCAATATATCAATAAATATGTATATAGATTTTAATTACTTGTCAAAATATCAAATACTCAAAAGTTTATACAGACCAATAAACAACCACCAGAAAAAATAAAAATCATTGTCAAATACATATATAGTTAACATATTTAAAAGAATAACCCAAATAATACAGATTATGACATTTGGAGGGGGGGGGGTGCATTAATGGCTTTACCGCCTTTGCCTGTGGTTGAGAGTTGTGTAAGTGCAATGTAAGGCCGCCGTTTGAAAAACCAAGTTGAAAAACCGTCGAAGAAACCAGTGTTTAGAAAACCAGAAGGATGTGACGTGGTATATGCTGAACCCATTGTCTTAGAAGCGAATTCGCCCCGACCGTAGGTGCAAGTCGGCAACTGGCTTCCCCCCCAAGGTTACACAACACACCCTCGAAGTCGTGCACTCGAAACAAGGGTTTGAAATCACAAAAGACTTTGCTCAGAACTAAGGTGAAAAGAGAGATGGTTTTTCTGTGTCTTGAAACTGAAGAGGAGACGTATGATTTTAAACAAGAAAGAAGACGCTCCTCCTCGGTAGTGCAGGCGAGAATCTCGGACCAGAACGCTCCACATTAAAAAACGTGACGGAAATCTCAGAGCGGTTACAGATGAAGGATAAAGACGAGAAATAAATCGAAAAAACAAAAAGATAAGTCACAGAAATCTTATACAAATATTTCGTGACTCATCTGGCCCAATTAATAAAACGTCACCCAAAAACGTTTCACGAACACAGACCGGACCGGCGGCGGTGGTGGTGGTGTGCGCGTGTGAGGTCCCTATTCCATCACTCAAACCATGGTGGGATAAGTACCCCTTTTAAATCAACTCATCATGTCCCTAGCAATAAATGTGGGACAAAACTTTTCACCTTCCCTCAAATTCAAGCATTTACTCCAACAGTCCCCCACAAATGCGAGGAACTGAGGTTTTTCATAATAAAACTTGAAAACAGTGTCCTGAGCAATGTTTAGGAAAAAATACTTAAATGCTGGTGTCTTGCGATTGAACCAACACATAGTGAAACTGAGTAGACTCTCAAATCAGATAGGTGAACGAGTCTTGAACCTTCTGATTCAAGAGCTAGCATCAGCAGCACATACCTCTTCCATGTTCTTTAGTGATTCCGCGATAAAACCTGCAAAATTGGTAGTCATCTCTAACCTTGGGTGCTAAAGAGTGCTCTAGAAAAACTACCCATGTCTTTCATAGAAGGAGACCAACCCTTCACACTCTCGTAGGTGGTTCCATGAAGTCTATCTCATATAGACCACCCTTGTAGGGCTATAGAACCATTAAGAGCATTTCGCTCAACCTCTACATATTTCGGTGAATCCATCAAGTCCTTCTCAATAGGACCACCCAATTCTGGGCTATGGACTCATTAAGAGTACATGACTCAACCGTCTTCCGATACACCTGTCCTGGGGAATGAAATGTGGTGTATCTCTCATCGTATGGGCTTGAGTCCCATTCCCCTAGACGAATCGAGAACCAACCTCCTTGTTAGTCCTTTCGTCAATGGATCAGCCAAATTTCTCTCAGACTTCACATACTCCAGACATATCACACGAGTCACAATTAGCTGTCTCACAGCTTCATGTCGAATCCGGATGTGTCTCTTCTTTCCATTGTATGTATTGTTGTTAGCTACACAGATAGCATATTGTGAGTCACAATGTAGAGAAATAGATGGAGCTTTGCTCCCCCACAAAGGTAAATCAGCCAGTAAGCTTCTCAACCACTCAGCCTCTTGACCAGCTAAATCTAAAGCTATGAATTCAGATTCCATAGTTGATCTAGCTATGCAAGTTTGCTTTGATGATTTCCACGAAATAGCACCACCACATAATGTAAACACATAACCACTAGTGGAGCTAACCTCATCATTATCAGTAACCGAGTTTGCATCACAGTAACCCTCCAAAGCTTGAGGGTACCATACATAATGTAACCCCTAATCCATTGTACCTTTCAAATATCTCAATAATTTGTGAAGTGCTGTCCAATGATCACTACTAGGGTTATGGGTATATCTACTTAGTCTACTTACAACATAAGCAATATCCGGCCGAGTGTAGTTCATCAAAAACATTAAACTCCCTATTATTTTAGCATACTCATTTTGTGAAACACTATTCCCAAAATTTTTCTGCAATTGCATATTAGCATCATAAGGAGTTTTAACTGGCTCAACATCAAAGCTATCAAACCTTTTCAACATTTTCTCTACATAATGAGGTTGAGATAAAATGAAGCCATTCTCTTTTCTAGTTACTTTAACACCTAGAATCACATCAGCTTCACCCATATCTTTCATTTCAAACTGAGAGGACTGAAATTGTTTGGTTGAATTTATAGCATTTATGTGGGTACCAAAAAGTAACATATCATCCACATATAGGCATATAATCACACAATCAGCACCAAACAATTTTGAATATACGCAAGCGTCAGATCCATTTACCTCAAATCCAAAGCTAAGTATGGTTTGATGAAACTTTTCATACCATTGCTTCGGCGCTTGCTTCAGTCCATACAATGACTTCTTCAGTTTGCACACCTTGTTCTCTTGTCCTGGAACCACACATCCTGGCGGCTGTTCCATGTAGATTTCCTCGTTAAGATCACCATTCAAAAAAGCTGTTTTAACATCCATTTGATGTAAAAGCAAATTATAGCTAGAAGCTAGAGCATATGCAAGAATGGTAGCAATATTTGTAACAGGAGAATATGTGTCAAAGAAATCAATGCCATATCTTTGAGTGAATCCTCTAATGACTAGTATTGCCTTATACCTATCCACTGAGCCATCCACCTTAAGATTCTTCTTAAAGATCCACTTACAACTAATGGCTCTGTTTCCTTTAGGCATATCAACTAGTTCCCATGTGTTATTAGACACAATTGATTCTATCTCACTATTAATAGCATCTTTCCAGAAACTAGCATCTAATGAACTTATTGCCTCATCATAGGTCTTAGGATCATCTTCTATCATATGAAAACTACTGAACGTCTCATCTAGTTCATTTAAATAATTAAGTTCAACTACAAATGCAGTCACAAAATCAGGACCAAAACTAGTTTCCTTCCTACGCCTTTTACTTTTCCTAGGTTCATCATGATCAGCATGAGCATTAGGCACAACAGTGTTAGGCATAGATGAAGATGCATCATGAGATGAAGAATCAATAGCAGGCAATGCAGATTTCTTTAAAGGAAACACATGTTCAAAGAAAACAGCATCACGATATTCACACAAGGTACGATCACTCAAACACATAAAACGATATGCAGCACTGTTTTCAGCATAACCAATCATAATTGCATCAAAAGTCTTAGATCCAATAGTATCAACTTTGAACGAAGGTAACCCCACCTTAGCTAGACACCCCCATACTTTCAGAAATTTCAGATTAGGCGTATGCCCTTTCCAAAGTTCATAAGGTGTTTTGTCAAGCTTCTTGTGAGGTACTTTATTCAAAATATGATTTGCGGACAATACAGCTTCCCCCCCACATATTATCAGGCAAACCAGAACTAGAAAGCATAACATTCATCATTTCCTTTAAAGTTCTGTTTTTCCTTTCAGCAATACCATTTTGTTGTGGGCTATAGGGAGTTGTAAGTTCATGAATAATGCCATTTTGTTCACATAATTCCCTCAAAGAATTAGTGACATATTCACCACCTCTATCGGATCTAAGCCTTTTTATTTTGCGATTCAATTGGTTTTCTACTTCAGCTTTATACACATAAAATATGATTTCTGCTTCATCTTTAGACCTAAGCAAGTATACCTTAGTATATCTAGAATGGTCATCCACAAATGTGATATAGTAGCGCTTGCCACCTCTACTCTTAGTGTTCTTAAAATCAGTCAAATCAGAGTGGACTAACTCCCGCAATTCAGTTGTCCTTTCATTCACCGTTTTAAAGGGTTGTTTAGGAAATTTGGCCTCAACACATATTTCACATTTGCTATGGTCATGCTTGGATAGGCTAGGAATCAAACCCATATCATGTAATTGACATATAGATCTCGCATTCACATGTCCTAGTCTAGCATGCCATAAATCAACAGACTCAGCAATATAAGCAGAAGTAGATATATCATTATTCTCAATCATGGTCTCAAGCACATACAGAAAGTCAGCCCTATAAGCCTTTCCTACAAATTCTCCATTTTTGGTTAAAACCATTTTTCCAGCATCATTCACTTGCTTAATTCCAGCTAACTCAAGCAAACCACATGAAATCAAGTTTCGGCGCAGAGAAGGAACATAAAGCACATTCACTAGGGTAAGAGACTTCCCTGAGGTGAGCTTGAGTGTAAGCTTCCCCTTGTCAAGCACTTGAGAGATGCTCGAGTTGCCCATGTAGACCTGGTCGATGTCTGAAGCATCCTCAAACTCAGCAAACAGGTCCCTGTTGGCGCAGAAGTGGCGAGTAGCTCCACTGTCCAGGAGCCAATCGACCTAGCCGCCCACATGGTTGACTTCAGTGATCATGGCTATCAGCTGGTTGTTGTCCTGGACAACATTGGCTTGCTGCTGAGTTGGAGCTGCGAGCTTGTTGTTCTGCTGCTGTCCTTGTTTTTGGAGATCAGCCCGATTGTAACACTGCCAAGCCTTGTGGTCTGGATTGCCACAAACATAGCAGCCGATTCCAGTCCCTCCCTGCTTCTGCTGCTTGTCTGGCTGGTTGCCAGACTTCTTGAACTTTTGACCCTTTCGTGGCTTCATGTTAGGTTTAGAGCCACCATCTTTGTTTTCTGGCTTGGACATGTCAGTTTTCACAGAGGATTCAACCAGATTAGCTTTCACAGAATCAGCAGATTTAGGCTTAGGCTTGTCCTTGAGGCGGTTTGCCTCCTCTATCTTCATGTGTCCGACAAGCTCCTCCAAAGTCAGATTCTTCTTCTTGTGCTTAAAATGGTTCTTGTAGCCGGGCCACGATTCAGGCAACTTTTCGATGAGAAAATTTTCCTGCAGCACCTCACACATCTTCATACCCTCAGAGAGGATATCGGCCACTAGGTTCTCGTACTCGTGGACTTTCTCTATGATTGGCTTTTCATCCACCATTTTGAACTGCATAAATTTCCCACAGACGTATGTTTTCTTCCCTGCATTGTCAGCACCATACTTTTTCTCCAACAAATCCCATATCAGTTTCGCAGATTTATGAATTGAAATTAAATCAAAGATAGGGTTTGAGACATGGATGAAGATGTGACCACGAACTGTTTTGTTGTCCTACTCGTACTTCTTCAACAGTGCCGGATCAGTCTCCTCGTCGGCCTTCTTCTTGCCCTTATCGACAACAACAGAGGCATCAGCAACTGCATCAGGAAGCGCCTTGGCCTCCGTCTTCTTCTCTGCAGCAGCGGCGGAACCAACAGGAGCGGCCTCAAGCAAGACGTAGTCCACTTCCAATTGCTCAAAGAAGATGAGCATCTTCTGCGACCAACGTTTGAAATTGGTCCCATCGAGCGGGTCCAACTTCGACAGATCCAACAGCGGCTTGAAGAACTGGAAAGACATTACACGAACAAACAGTAATTCGCTTCTAAATTGTAAGTGCAATGTAGGGCCGCCGTTTGGAAAACCAAGTTGAAAAACCGTCGAAGAAACCAGTGTTTAGAAAACCAGAAGGTTATGGCGTGGTATATGCTGAACCCACTGCCTTATAAGCGAATTCAAGCATTGAATTCGCTATTCCATCACTCAAACCATGGTGGGATAAGTACCCCTTTTAAATCAACTCATCATGTCCCTAGCAATCAATGTGGGACAAAACTTTTCACCTTCCATCAAATTCAAGCATTTACTCCAACAGTCCCCCACAAATGCGAGGAACTGAGGTTTTTCATAATAAAACTTGAAAACAGTGTCCTGAGCAAAGTCTTTTGTGATTCCAAACCCTTGTTTCGAGTGCACGACTTCGAGGGTGTGATGTGTAACCTTGGAGGTGAAGCCAGTTGCCGACTTGCACCTACGGTCGGGGCGAATTCGCTTCTAAGGCAGTGGGTTCCGCATATACCACGCCACAGCCTTCTGATTTTCTAAACACTGGTTTCTTCGACGGTTTTTCAACTTGATTTTCCAAACGGCGGCCCTACATTGCACTTACAATTTGAGGGAGAGAGTAGTGGAGATTCTGGAGAAGACAGTAAATTTAATTTCTTGAATTTACAAAGTGATCATTTTTTCCAATGGGACATGTCCGACGCTCCTTTATATTCCATATGTTTGTTCTTAAAAATCTTCGTTGGTCGCTCTAGTCGGGGTGACCCAGTGGCGTAGAGCAAGGAAGAGAGTAAGGAGATTTCACCCCTTTTTTTCATGATCTAAGATTTAATTGCCTTACTCCTTACTAGTGAATCAAACCGGTTAGTGCAAGTCGATTTACCTGGTAATTAGTAGCCGTTGTCGGTTGAATCACGTAGGATTTGCAAAATGTGGTTTCCTTGTTATAAAAATTTAAAAAAAATCTCCGCTGCTCGTTGAACATTGCTGAGATGTGAATATGATAAAAGATGTCTCACATCGGAAAGTTGAACATAACAACAAGCCCTAGTATATGAGTCGGTGGGCTACTCGATCCTTCTAACGGCCCATCTTTCGATCCTGGTCTGGGTTGCCATTCGGGTTGAGATGTGAATGTGACCAAAAGTGTCCCACATATCATAAAGTTGAACATAAAAAGTTCTAGTATATGAGTTGGTGGACTAATTGATTTTTAATTCAAGTTTTAATTAAATTCATTTATTTTGAGATACAGTACATCCTGGATACAAATGTGTACCCCAGAGAGCCAGAGTCCATGAAGGAGATCCGCGAGATCACTGCGAATCACCCATTGTATACGTCGAGTACTCTTTATCCGAACATATATCTTTCTTTATTTTATTTTAGATTAACCTAATTTCCTCCATCATATCTATCATATCCAAGGAATGTAATGACGACACCAGCAGACGAAGGACAGTTGTTGATGCTGCTGATTAAGCTCATGAACGCCAAGAACACCATGGAGATCGGCGTCTTTACTGGCTACTCTCTCCTTGCCACTGCCCTCGCCCTCCCTGAGGATGGCAAGGTATATACCTATACGGTTATCGATTATCATGCCTGGAGCTATATTATATATATAACTGTTAGTTTGAATTTGGGATGGGGGCGGCAGATTTTGGCGATCGACATAAAAAGAGAGGACTATGAACTAGGGCTGCCTGTGATTGAGAAAGCAGGGGTTGCCCATAAGATCGATTTCAGAGAGACCCCCGCTTTACCCCTCCTTGATCAGCTTCTTGCCGATGTAAGTTAATCATTTTATACTCCATATTTATACACATTACATGGTTCCTCCCTTTATAGTTCCTAAATCTATGTATTTTAATTTGGAGAAAAGAGAGGGGAAAAAAAGGTTTATAAACTCAGGTATCAAAATTTGGATGAGCTAGCTAGCTGAATTTGCTTTATACAAAGCATAAAATTGGAATGGTATAAAAGAAATAAAAAATGTCATTAATTTTAATATCAGTGAGGAAATACAATCAAGTAGCTTTGCTTTCTTAATATAAATATAAAAAGGACAAATACTATCAAATGGCCTTATTTTCTTAATATAAATAAACGAAAACAGCAAAAATGCACAAAAGTCATCACCTTATATTATCTTTATTTATACAGAAGCATTTATTTTATTTTATTTTATTTTAAAAAATGTTGTGGGCTACAGCAAACCTGAGCTCACCCCTGATTCTGTCCCTTTATACACCCCTAACCGATTTTGTATAACAACGGTCATTTCATGGTTGCTAGGTTACTATTAGGATAAGTTTGAAAATAACAATTGGATAACTCTCCACATTAATTGCAAACAATTAATGAATGTGGTTTTGCTAAGTTTATACTTATTTATTATTATTATATTTTTATATCTATCTTCTGATTTTTGTTGTTTTTGATCATTTTAAATTAAAATTTTAAATAGAAAATATTTAGGGTGATTTAGGTAAGTAGGCTATTTAGAAAGTTCAATTAACTAACTAGATAAAAAACTTGTTAAACTAGATTAGGTAGTCCATTCTCCAAATGGGGTATTAATTGGTCAATGGTTAACTGTTTGACCATTGACCGGTCAACGTTGACCAACTCATGTGAATTTTTTTTTTTTTTTTAAGACATTTTTGTGATGCCACCGTTTTGATGCCATTTTATTTTCACTTTGATGCCACTATTCTAACGAAATGGGTTGATGACACATTTTGAATGCCACTTTTTTCAAACCTTGATGACATTTTTTTATTTACTATGATGCCAGGTTGACCATTGATGCCACTTTTTTTTTTTACGGTTGACTACTGATGACACTTTTTATGTCAATTTTTTTCATCGATTGATGACATGTTTGTGATTACATTTCATTGATGCAATCACTTGTGGTGACATGTTTATTACATTTTTATTCTTTGATGATATTTGTGATTACACTTCATTAATCGCAACGGTTTATGATGACAATTTTAAATAATTGATGACAGAGGAGTTTAAAACGTTGAATCAAAATATTGTCACCATATTGCACATATAAAAACACAAGGTTTTTGAAGCTACGACAATAATATTGGTTGTATACGTAAAAACACCTATTATAACATGTCATCAACTAAAAAAAATGCATCAATATCAAAAATATAATGTGGAATCAATGAAATGAACACAATGTGACATAACCATCTAAGAATTATATACAACATTTCTAAAAAAAAGATAGGTTGAGATTTTAACTTGAATTTAAATTTGAAAACACATATTGATATTCTGGAACAGTGAAAAGCAATTTAATACTAGGATTTTTGAGAAAAGCCTGAATCTTTGTTTTATCTCTATAGCAACAAACATGTAATTCAAATGGATTATATAAAGTGATGAAAAAGATAAGGCCAGGATGTCTAGTACGTTGCAGCCACAAGTTTCTCGCATGACATTCTTCCTCAATTTAGCATTAAAGGCTGACGGGTGGCCTCAAGTGGAAGAATGCAGTAGCCACGCCAAATTAGCTAATATAACACTAAAAAAAACATTATACTTGAATGATGTAACAATATCATTAACAAACATGTGGACGTAACCCCAATGTTTGCAATTAACTACTGAAACATCCAGAAAGACAGATGTTTACAGCAAGAGCAAATGTCGGAAGTTTATAAGAGTAAGGAAACACAACTTTAGAATGTAAATAAATGGGAGAAGGTGATTACCAGTAAGATTCCTTCCACACTAGTCCTGATGCCTTCTTTCGCATAGCTGAAAACATGGGGGACCCAAACAAGTGAGACTGAGATTAAAGACAGAGGTTAAAACATCATAAATGGGAAGAAGAAAATGCTATTTCCAGATTTTGTGGAGTCAGTAGACACTCCCATCAAGGACACATCTATGTGAAAGCAACCAATGAAGTAAAAACAAAGAGCTCTTTATCTCTATAAAGAGGTTCAAACCCTACACTTGAGAATAAAGGACACCTCTACGAAGGTACACATAAAGTAAATTCGTAAAGCTCAACACCTGTATGCAACAACAAACTTGATTACTAATAATTGTTTGCAACTTACTCACATAGTCACACTACGAAAGGGACTGCAAGGACTAACCTGGATGACAGTTAGAGAGTTGTTGCTCGTCCAGTAAACAAGACTTGGTGGTTCCAACAGAGGATTGGAAGACAAAGTTACCAACTCCTGGAAATAAGCAAAACTCGGCATTAAATGCAATCGACTTAATCGAGAAATGGAACAATCAATTATAAATCAAATAAGAAATATCTCACCAATTTTAAATCACTTCCTCATTCCTGAAATCAGAGAACCAAACGCCAACTCGATAGTTTCAAAACGAGCCCGTGATTCAATTTGAGCCGGTGATTGGCACAGGAATCATATATATTCATATCATACCATGATTGAACCAAAACTAGATTGTGAACTTGAGGGTAATGTCAAGTAAAAATGTAAAATACACCAACAATCTCCAGGAAATGTTATCAGACAACAAGCAATCCACTACGAAGGTGTTCAACATAAGCAAGTGCAATTCCTAACAGCTCAGGGTGGATACTAATACTAGATAGTGAAAGCAGTTTATACATTGCAATTTCCCACTTAAAAATCACAATTAACCCGAAGAACAAGCATCAACTAACTGTACAATGGAAGAATATATGATCTTATCAAAGCTATATTGAGCCTGCAGGTATCAAAGCATGAACAAAGAGTGATATAAACCACACTAATCTTGCCATCATACACAGCAACTTCCTTGTCATCCAGCCCTGAGAAGCTTCCACTTCCATTAAAATTCCCAGTGACATAGTCCTAATTAGAGATGTTTCAATCCAAATTTACTCAAAAACTTGCAAAGCCATTAACAAGGAATGATTTATTTCAACTAAAAGATACCAAGAAACAGAAAAAAAACACAGACAATTCATCTAGGCATTTCATCGAACACCTTAGAGGCAACTCTTACCTCCCCGTATATCTTCATCAATCCAAACGCAGCGGCACGTTTTTCGTCCAAACCATTCCAATTCAGCCTCAATTCCCGGGGCAAATTTGCATCAACATCATCTCTCTCGAGCTCAACATACTTGGTCTGAAGCAATGCCTGAGCATGACTTCTCGAACTCCATGGCTCATTGCAACAACAACATACTTTGGTGCCGCGGGAGGGATGCTTCTGATCGCCAATCAATGGCGAATCATCGGCATCATTGTCGGAATCAAGCCCTAGCTTACCGACCAACAATCTATACGTTGCCGAATTGGACTTATCCTTAGTGGCAAAAGAGAAGAGGCAATTCTCACACATTCCATGAACATCAACAAGCTTCTCATGGTGAGTGCACAAAACCAAGGACGAAATCTCCGATCTGTGGCTTCTGCACATCAAATCCCAGTAAGATCTCATACTCCGAGTACCGAAGACATGATCAAGCCGCCGCGAGCAAAGCAGGCAAGGGATCGGTAAATCGCAGTAGCGAGCAAACCAAGTGATCAGGTAGGCGAATACGTCGTTGATGAGCAACATCGTGATCAACAGCCACTCTAGAAGCGCTGATGATAAGGCAGTCATGAAACACCTCCCTGAGGGTTTTCGCCATCTGATGTAGGACACTCCTTTTCCAGCCATGATCGACCGAAAGCGAAAGCTACTCAATCATATGCAGCAGCCAAAATAGAAACAAAACAAGGCCTGTAATAAATCGAGGATCGATCAATTGTAATCAGGTATCTCAATTAGATCTCAGTACAACAGTAGCACATACAGAAACTTTTGGGGCAAATAAGCAATTCAAATCAAGGAACATAAATTGAGATGATAAATAATTGAAATTAACAGTTAGAATTCTGGAATTCTGGAATCAAACTCGAAATTAACCGATAGTTCATACCTTATAAATCTCAACAAATTCCAGGTCCGATCGATCCTAAAACTCAATCGAAGCAGTTGGCCGTGGTCTGAAGACAGTCGGCGGAGTCGAAGTATGAGAAGGTGGCCGGAGAGCTTGGAGTCCGACGGTGAGGAAGGTGAAGATTGGGACGAACGCGGCGGATTGAGGCGAACGACTTGCGGGTGGGAAGAGGAGGAGGAGTGGTGGTGACGGTGATGGTGATCGAAGAGCAAGGATTGAAGAATCACCGGGAATCGCAGGAAGGATGAACAATCGCCGGAATCGCAGGAAGGATGAACGAGGAGAAGAGAAAAGTCTGGAATGAGCCACGGGGAGGAAAAGCCTAACTAGGGGAATAAAACTTCAAGCCCGGTTATAATTACAAAAAAAAATTTTTAATTAGCTAATAACCTAATTAGAATATTCTAGATGGCTAAAAACGCAAATTTTTTCAAATATTTATAACATATATTAAATGTATAAATTTGTAAAGGGGAGGAGCCGTTAGAAATGGAATATAAAATTTTTAGAGATTTTGTTTTGGTATTATAACGTCGGTTGGATATTTTATAGTTAGTCTTGTATTTTACTACATTTGAAGATGTTAAAAAAAATCTATAAAATATCAAATATTTTGAGACGAGGGTATATATAATATAATAATAGTTTGGTTAAATTATTTGATTAAATAGTATGCATGAATGAATGGTAATGACAGGAGAAAAACCATGCAGCGTATGATTTCATATACGTGGACGCAGACAAGGAAAATTACTGGAACTACCATGCTAGGTTGATTAAGCTGATCAAGGTGGGTGGGGTGATCGGTTATGACAACACCTTGTGGATGGGCACTGTGGCCACACCCTCTGACGCCCCACATTTGAGCACCTTCTTCAAGGGCCTTAGAGACATCGTTTTGGTGTTCAACAACTCCATCGCTGCTGATCAAAGGGTCCAACTTTGCCAGCTCCCTGTTGGGGATGGCATCACCCTATGCCGCCGCATCATCTGATTAATCAAACTCCCTCCGATCCCAAATGTAAACTGTATTCCTCATTCGTGTGATGTGAGGATTTATTTCCAAGTTTAAATAAAAACACCTTCATCTTCAAATTTATAAGCTATAATAATACTACATGTTTCTTTGTATCAAATATATATATGCAACTAAATTAAAAGATCGCCATAATTAAGCAATACATTATAGAAAAATTACATGATATTTTATATGAAAATATCAACCCCTTTTTATTTAGAATGTTAAAATAAATATATTGAAGTAATGTCCTAATTCATAATAGCTTGATCTACTTATCTTGATAGCATTCATATTTAATTGATTATAACATAAGTTAAAAGATCACATACTATCAATTTTCAAAAGGCGCTAAGCGGTCGCTAGGTGGTGGGTGGTTGCCTAGCGCCTAGGCACCTAGGCGAGTGTCTAAGCGAACTTAGAATAAACTTGATTATTTTCTTATATTTTAACGCATAACACATGTCAATAATTAATACAATGTAATAATTAATAATTCATAATATCACTCTTAACCCCAAATTTACGGTGCTTAACTAATACTAAATTAAATAAAAACAAAAATATGTGTCAGACTAGTGATTCTAAACCTTCTAAAGTCCAAAACCATAGGACTCAAAATCAAATACATCACAACAATTTCACACTTGAAATTTGGAGAGAGAGAGGGGGGGGGGGGGGAAGGTCTGAGAGAGTTGACAAGAGCGTTGTAGAAGAGGAGGGCGGAGTCGTCGGGGTCAATAGATGAGAGGTGAAGGTTCGATAATATAAAACAATGCAATATAGAAATACTCTAGAAGGGGGGTTGAATAGAGTATGCCCGTTTTTCGCAGAAAGTCTCAAGACTTTTGGAGCTCGTATAAAACCCTTTGAGATAAAACCTGAATCACAAAGTTAGACAATCGAACCAAGTGCGGAAATAAGGTAAAGCAATAAGTAAAGGACACGAGTAATTGTTTACGAGGTTCGGCACGAACTTGGCCTACGTCCCCGCCTAGGGTTCTTCCACAACCCTAGGATTCAACAGGCTTTATTGATTCGCTTAGCTTAGGATCCTAATAGCTCACCGAGAAGCCTCTCTCCTATGCAATTTCAATCTAGTCAACTCACGTTCCCTTGGAGTCCTAGACCAATCTAGAAGAGCCCCACCTCTCTCAGCTATCTAGTACAATCCTCTTACTCTCACAAATCAATAGCCTAGTGCAACTTCCCGAGTTACAAACTCTCGAGTAACACTTTAAATGAATATATCCTATAAGCTCACAGTGACTCTCAAAGGCTTTGAAATAAACAACAAACTCTTGAACGCTAGCAGAGAGACACTTGGAAGACAGATCTTGCTTGAATGAATGAAAGCTCGTGTAGCACTTGTATGTTCTGTCTTCTTCCTCCTTTCCTTTATAGAAGTAATGTGGAGCATGAGGTTCTTCAACACCGGATCTTCAACAACGGCTAGTAAAGATCATGGCGCGCCCAGATCTTCTATTTTAGGACACTTCTAAGACATGATCTTCTTTGAATTGGATCTCCTCAATATGCACCAAAAGGAAAGATATAATCTCGAAATACTTCCTGAAAGATTAGTCATTCATATATATATAATATAAAAGAAGTATATAATAAGATTAAATAATATTCGGACTTATAAAACAGGTTTTGTATTTCATCAACTGTTAATGCTCCAAGACCTTTGACACAAACATCCTGTCAAGGCCTTTGAGACATTTATTCCGATTTTCATCAAAGGAGGGAGTTATCAATCTCCCCCTTGATGAAAGACAAAACCTGTGCATCCCTACAACTTAGTCAAGCATAGATAATAAAATAGAAATCGGACTAAGTACCTGCATGGGTTAGACAAATGTTGGATCAAAATTTTAAAGCATGCAAAAACCATCCAACCGAAAACCACAAATCAAAAACCAAGGTCTTCCAAGACCTTTAAGCAGAGGTTTTCAAAGTCTAAACAACACCACAGATCATCTCTCCCTTTTTGTCTTTCAACAAAGGGAGGAGGTAAAACAGTCATCAAAAAAAAATCACCAAATGTTTTGAAAACGTTTCCAAAAACCAGCAATGTATCAAGTGGGTGGGATAGGGTAGGGTAGGGTTTAAGCTTCGTCATCCGGAGCATCATCAGTGAGCCTCGTCCACAGTCCTTGCAGCATCTTGGAAATCCCGCTCATCTCCGTCATAAACTCCTTTTGCAGCTCCTTGATATCCAGACGAACTTCCTCCAAGCCCAACTCTAGGTTGTCCATGCGTTCATCGAAAGCTGGAGCAGTGGGAAAGGCTTTTGAAGGAGTGGCAAGACTCAAGGTCCCTTGGGGAGACCGAGTTATGCCAATCTTTTCAAGGCCCTTAGAGTCGAACTTACCCATATGACGCAGCTGTTCTTCATTTTTGACATCAATTCCAGAAGCTTTGAAGAGAGGGGTCAAAAGGGTAGCAAAGGGGAGGGGAGAGCCTTTTCTAGCTTTTCTGGCATGAGCCATGGTTCTAAGGATAGTGTTGGCCAGATCAAGATCAAGGCCATTTAAGATGCGGTAGAGTAGGACCATGGCATTGTCAGTAAGGAGTGAGCCAAAGTTAAGACGGGGTAAGAGGCATCGAACAATGATGTTGAAAATTATTTTTTCCTCAAGGGTTAGGGATGAGTGGGTGAGTTGTTTTGAGGTGCTGGTGGATGCTTCGGGTAGGAGGTACTTGGCACGGGCAAGGATGATGCAATTCTCTTTTGAGGGGTGTAATTCAGAGGGTGGAACTGGGGTAGGTAAGTCAAGGAAATCTGCAAAGTCATTGGAGTTGAGAGAGATTCTAACCCCTTTGACAACAGACTCCAAAGACCAACCATTGGTGTCGTTTTTGGCTTTTAGGTTAATGTAGAAAAGACGGGTAAGTTGGGGGTAGTAGACAGTTTCAAGGTTGAGAAGGGTCCAGGCTGGGGATTTTTTGAGAAGATCAATGCAGGGTAACTTCAAAGCTTCGAAGAACTCAAAATCCAAAAAATCAGAACAGCTAATCCTACGAGTTCGAAACTCATCTACCCACTTACCAGCAGTCTCAGCATCTTGAAACCAAGAGGAGGGCAAGGATTGATTTACCTGGATATAGGCCGGGGGGTCGGCATTCTTCCTGCGAGCAATTGTCGGAGCAGCTCTCTTGACAGGCGCTTCAAGAGTCTTGAGGGTGCCCTTCCTGGTGTGCTTGGGAGATGGAGGCTTGACAGCAGCAGGGGCTTTCCGCTTCTTTGGAGACGGGGGAGGAGGAGAAGGAGAGGGAGATTCATCCTCCTCTTCCTCAGACCCCGAGTCCTCACCGGACCCCGCTTCATCTCCTTCAGCTTCTTCGTCATCTCCAGATCCCTCTTGCTCTTCTTCTTCTTCCTCAGGCTCCTCATCGGATGGAACCTCCTCGGCTTCGGCTTCCTTCCGAATCCGCTCAGCTTCCTCCTCGGCCAGTTTCCTAGCAAGGTCGGCCTCCTCATCGGCCTTTTTCTTCTTCAAGGCTTCCTCCTCGGCTTCCTTGGCAGCATCTCTCTCCAGGATGGCATCTAGGTCATCTTCCTCCTCTTCTTCGTCCACTTCCTCAGCCAAAATCTTCCTCTTCCCTTTCTGTTTAGCACTGAGCGGCTTCTTAGCAGAGCGCTTTTGAGAGCCCTTGGGAACAGTGGCCGTGCTCACAGCGATGGTGCTCTGGACAACAGTTGGGACAATGGCTTGAGGAGTGGGTTCAGGTGTTGGAGAGGTAGCAGTGGCCTGACGTCCCTTGGAGGTGGCGCCAAGTCTTTTGGGTGTGACAACTTTCTTTGTTTTGGGTGCCATGAAGGGAATCGGCTAGGGTTTCTTTAGAAAAGGTTGAGAGGTTGAAGAAGAAGAAAGTGAAAGGGTTTGGATCAGTTTTGAGAGTGTGAAGAATTCGGGTACAGAGGTGGGTATAAGTAGAGAGATGTGATGGAGTGATGGGACGGGTTTAGAGTTCCAAGGGAGGGTAATGATAACATTGTAAGATTTGAAGATTTTCCAATTCAAATTCAAATATTCCCATTAAAATCGGACTGAAAATCTGAAGGATTTAGTTCCAAATTTAAAAATATCTCAACGGTTAAGAAAATAACATAAATAGGCAATTTTTGAAATCCGATAAAAATATAATTGATTAAATATCTAAAAAGATATTAACCAAAAATATATGATCCGATAAATGTAATCCATCATTTAGTTCACACACCTTGACATAGTTCTCAAGGGTCTTGACACTAAGTAGAATCTATTATTCGTAAAGGGAATGCTCCCCCTACGAAAGTGCATCCTTGTTAAGCATCCCAATCTCTCGTCTTATGAAGGTGAACCTGTCCTCTACCAAAGGCTTAGTAAAAATGTCAGCCCATTGATAATCAGTTGAAATAAACGAAATGGACACATCACCTTTTTCAACATGGTCTCTAACGAAATGATGCCTTACATCAATATGTTTGGTCCTTGAATGCTGAACAGGATTCTTAGTGATGGAGATGGCACTTGTATTGTCACACTTAATTGGAATACCTTTGAGGTTGATGCCAAGATCTCGCATTTGTTGAGCTATCCAAAGGATTTGGGAGCAACAGGCTCCAGCCGCAATGTATTCGGCTTCTGCAGTGGATAGAGCAACTGAGTTTTGCTTCTTTGAGTGCCAACTGATCAAAGATGCTCCTAAGAATTGGCAACATCCTGATGTGCTCTTCCTATCCACCTTATAGCCTGCAAAATCTGCATCAGAATATCCAATTAATGTGAAGTCCTTTTGCTTTGGGTACCATAGTCCAAGCTCCTTAGTGCCATTGAGATATCGAAAGATCCTCTTCACAGCCACGAGGTGAGATTCTTTAGGATCAGCTTGAAACCTAGCACACATGCAAACACTAAACATGATGTCAGGTCTACTAGCCGTGAGATATAATAAAGATCAAATCATTCCTCGATACTCCTTTTGATTGACACTTATTCTAGTCTTGTCTTGATCTAGAGACAATGTTGAGCTCATGGGAGTCTTGGCTGCTTTGGATTGATCCATCTTGAACTTCTTCAAGAGATCCTTAGTGTACTTGCTTTGGTTGACAAAGATTCCTTTCTTGGATTGATGAACTTGTAATCCCAAAAAGAAGTTGAGTTCTCCTATCAAGCTCATCTCAAATTCACTGCACATGATGTCAGAAAATTCCTTGCACAAAGATGTGTTAGTAGCACCAAATAATATATCATCAACATAAATTTGAATAACCAAAATGTCCTTTCCTTTGGTTTTGATAAAAAGAGTCTTGTCGATCAACCCCCTTTTAAAATCATTTTCTAAAAGATATTTTGACAAGCGCTCATACCAAGCTCTTGGGGCTTGTTTCAAACCATAAAGCGCTTTGTCAAGTTTGTAAACATGATTGGGAAATTATGAACTTTCAAAACCTGGGGGTTGAGCCACATATACTTCTTTCTCTAAGAAACCATTAAGAAAAGCACACTTGACATCCATTTGATATAAGTTTATGCTCATAAAAGATGCAAATGCCAATAGAATGCGAATAGCTTCAAGCCTGGCTACGGGAGCAAAGGTCTCCTTGTAGTCAATACCTTCCTCTTGATTATAGCCTTGAGCAACAAGCCATGCCTTGTTCCTCACAATCTTACCATTCTCATCTAGCTTGTTTCGAAATACCCATCGTGTGCCAATGACTGATTGATGCTTTGGCCTAGGCTTCAAGGTCCAGACTTTGTTCCTTTCAAATTCGTTAAGCTCACTTTGCATAGCAATGATCCAGTCTGGCTCCTGAAGTGCCTCATCTACCTTCTTTGGCTCAATAAGAGAAACAAACGCGTGAAAAGCACAAAGATCTTTAAGTTTAGAACGAGTTTGAACACTAGAAGTAGGGTCAGAAATGATATCCTTTAATGAGTGTGATGAGGAGTATTTGAATTTCCTTTTGCTAGTCTGAGCTCCTTGATTCGTCACACCAGTAGGATAGACTTGTAGTACATCTGACTCCGTGGTCCTGTTAGGTTCAGTTACAGCAGTTTCTGACGTCTCAACACTGTTGGATTGGACACCAAGGGCTTTGGACGAATCTTCAACACCTTGGGCCAATTCTTCAGTGTTAAGAATCGGTTCCTGCATGTTCCTCTTCTCTGTGTTCTTGGTAGCAGCATCATCACCTTCCTCGTTCTCTTCATGGATGTTAAGATCTATATCTGCAACACTTTCACTCAAAGCACCGTCATTGCATTCATCAAAAATAACATGTATACTTTCTTCAACTACCTGGGTCCTTTTATTGAAGATTCTATAAGCTTTGCTACTTGTGGAGTAGCCAAGAAATATACCTTCATCACTACGCGCATCAAATTTCCCAAGGTTATCTTTTCCATTGTTATGAACAAAACAAGTACAGCCAAAGGGTTTAAAATAAGATATAAGTGGTTTGCGGCCTTTGAAAAGTTCATAAGGAGTTTTCTTTAAGATGGAACGAATAAGACAACGATTTAAAATATAGTTAGTTGTGTTAACAGCTTCAGCCCAATAGGTTTTAGGTAATGCATTTTCTAAAAGCATAGTCCTGGCCATATCCTCTAAGCTGCGGTTCTTGCGTTCCACAACCCCGTTTTATTGAGGTGTCCTAGGAGCAGAAAAGTTATGGGAGATGCCATATTTAGCACAAAACAAATCAAATTGAAGTTGATCAAACTCCCTACCATGATCACTCCGAATTGACACTATGGGCTCGTTTCTTAAAGTTTGCAACTCCTTACAAAGTTTTGAAAACTCAAATAAGGCTTCTGATTTTTCTTTTAAAAAAGCAACCCAAGTATATCTAGAAAAATCATCAACAACAACTAGCATGTACTTTTTACCATTGGGAGATTTGACTCGCATAGGACCACATAAATCCATATGTAAAAGTTCAAGGGGTCTAGAAGAACTTACAACATTTTTGGGTTTGAAAGAGCTACGAGTTTGTTTACCTCGTGTGCATGCATTACACATATCAATTCCTTTGAAGTCCATTTCAGGTAGCCCTCTTACAAGCCCTTTGGACACAAGCTTTTGTAGTGTATGTGGACTCACATGACCGAGTCTCCTGTGCCAGAGCTTTGGATCGTCCGTTAAAGCCTTTAGACAGGTTAAGCTTCCTTGTGCCACTTGATCAGCATTTACGGCGTATATGTTGTTGTAACGATATGCAGTAATATAACTTCACATGTATCTTCTCTGCACACTATACATCTTTTCTTGTTAAATCTGACATTATTACCACTATCACATAATTGAGAGACACTAAGCAGATTATACTTCAAACCATCAACAAGATAGACATCTTTAATACTATGGCTGGAATTGCTTCCAACACTACCAATACCAACGATGTCACATTTTCCTTTGTCACCAAGAGTGATTGTTCCCGTGGATTGCTCCTTTAGATCATGAAAGAGAGAACTCTTCCCAGTCATATGTCTCGAGCATCCACTATCAATAATCCATTTGTGATCTTTCACCTTGGTGATCTCCTGCAAGACAAACATCAACCTTTGTGGCCAGACCAATAAGCAAATTTGGATCCATTGTTGGGGTAAACCATATTTGGTAAAATAGTGCCTTTTGGAACCCAAACTTGTGTTATCCGTTCTTTTCTCAAATGAACAGGAAATGTATTGCGAATAATATATGGATCCTTTCTTCTATATGGGCAGGTCTCTTTCACATGTCCCTTTCTAGCACAATGGTGACATATAGGAGAGGTTCTGCTTCCTTTTGCCTTTACAAAAGTGGTAATGTGTTGCTTCTTTGAAAACTTTGGATTGTAACCAATACCACTCTTGTTTAGAGAGCTTTGTTGCTCACCCAACATCCTATCGAGAGTTCCTTTGGATTTGGTAAAACTTATGAGAGCTGTCTGTTGGTCTTGAATCTTATTATTCAGGGAGATCTTCTCGTTCTCTAAGTCATGATGCTCATTTCTTAGAGAGGAGAGATCTTGCTTGAGTTCAGATTTCTCCGAGTCAAGCGTCTTGACTTTAATGTCAAGACCCGAATAAGAAGCTTCAAGACCTTTGACCCTCATAGACAGATCCTCAATAGTTCTTTCCTGGTCCACAGTTCTCTTAATAAGGATGTTAGTTTGGGCAATAAGCTTCTCTTCATTTGCAATCATATTGGAAAGGAATTCCGATAATACCTCTTTTGGACTTGCCATAAGTTCTTTTACAGTAGCTTCAAGCTTTTCATCGTGGGATCCATCTTCTGAGGCCATGAGAAATATGTTGGCCTTCTCATCATCGGAGTCAGAGTCGGAATCACTCCAAGTTGCCACCATGGCTTTCTTTTTCCATTTGTCACCTTTCTTGGACTGGCTCTTTGTCTTTTGAGGGCAGTCCTTCACTAGATGATCTGTTTCACCACATTCAAAGCAAGATAATGGTTTAGTCTTCTTTTCATACTTGTTTTATTGAGACTTACCTCAAAATTTTGAAGACTCTGATCCATCCTTGTTGTTGAATTGCTTCTTCATTTTGAGAATTCGAGCAAGGCCTCTTGTGATAAGAGCAAAAGGATCATCCTCATCGTCATCCTCATCTTCGGAATCAGATCCATCCTTGGGCTCATCCTTCTTAGACTTGAGTGCCAAGTTCTTAGTGCTAGCTGGAAGTTCTCCATCGTCTTCATTAAGGATCATCTCATGCGTGATCAGCTTCCCAAGAAGGTCATCAAGGGGTAGAGTGGTGAGGTCCTGGGCTTCCTCTATAGCTGTTACTTTCGGACCCCATTTCTCCTTTGGAAGGCACCTCAATATCTTCCTCACTTTCTCAACGTTGGTAAAGCTCTTGCCAAGAGAGTCAAGGTTGTTGGTGATTTCTGTGAATCGTGTGAACATGGCCTTGATTGACTCATCAGACTTCATCTTGAAGAGCTCATACTTTCGAAGGAAGATGCTGATCTTGGTGTCTTTCACTTGGTTCGTTCCTTCATAGGTGACGACCAATTTGTCCCAAATCTCTTTAGCTGACCTACAAGATGAAATATGGTTAAACCCATCAGTGCTAAGACCACAATAAAGTAAGTTAATAGCCCTGTAGTTTTTGGAGATGGTTTCAAGATCTGCTTGGTTGTATTCAGACTCCTTCTTTGCAACTTTGGTATCATTTGGTCCATCTTTCTCTGGAATCTTCGGACCATTCTCTATAATGTTCCAAAGCTCTAGATCTTGGTCTCTGATGAACATCTTCATCAAAGATCTCCAGTGGACAAAGTTGTTTCCTACAAAGAGTGGCGGTCTACTTGTGGACCTTCCCTGTGCAAATCCTCCGCTTGCTTCACCAGACATGATCGAAAACTCACAAGATTGTTAGATCAAAAACAGTGAGTAAAGCTCTGATATCAATTGAAGGTTCGATAATATAAAACAATGTAATATAGAAATACTCTAGAAGGGGGGTTGAATAGAGTATGCCCGTTTTTCGCAAAAAGTCTCAAGACTTTTGGAGCTCGTATAAAACCCTTTGAGATAAAACCTGAATCACAAAGTTAGACAATCGAACCAAGTGCGGAAATAAGGTAAAGCAATAAGTAAAGGACACGAGTAATTATTTACGAGGTTCGGCACGAACTTGGCCTACGTCCCCGCCTAGGGTTCTTCCACAACCCTAGGATTCAACATGCTTTATTGATTCGCTTAGCTTAGGATCCTAATAGCTCACCGAGAAGCCTCTCTCCTATACAATTGCAATCTAGTCAACTCACGTTCCCTTGGAGTCCTAGACCAATCTAGAAGAGCCCCACCTCTCTCAGCTATCTAGTACAATCCTCTTACTCTCACAAATCAATAGCCTAGTGCAACTTCCCGAGTTACAATCTCTCGAGTAACACTTTAAATGAATATATCCTATAAGCTCACAGTGACTCTCAAAGGCTTTGAAATAAACAACAAACTCTTGAACGCTAGCAGAGAGACACTTGGAAGACAGATCTTGCTTGAATGAATGAAAGCTCGTGTAGCACTTGTATGTTCTGTCTTCTTCCTCCTTTCCTTTATAGAAGTAATGTGGAGCATGAGGTTCTTCAACACCGGATCTTCAACAACGGCTAGTAAAGATCATGGCGCGCCCAGATCTTCTATTTTAGGACACTTCTAAGACATGATCTTCTTTGAATTGGATCTCCTCAATATGCACCAAATGGAAAGTTATAATCTCGAAATACTTCCTGAAAGATTAGTCATTCATATATATATAATATAAAAGAAGTATATAATAAGATTAAATAATATTCGGACTTCTAAAACAGGTTTTGTATTTCATCAACTGTTAATGCTCCAAGACCTTTGACACAAACATCCTGTCAAGGCCTTTGAGACATTTATTCCGATTTTCATCAAGGGAGGGAGTTATCAAGAGGCACAAACAAGCATCCCAGGGCGGACCTTAGGGCACGAGGAGTTATGAAGCTAGGGAGAAGTGATGCGAAAGCGGCGATCTCATTGGCGGTAGAAAAAGAGCCGGGTACGCAGTAAGCACAAAGCGAACTATTCTTTTGCCTTTTACTAAAGAAAAAGAGCCGGCTTGAACACAAGAATGATATAATAAAGTTAGTAGAAATTGAATGGTAATAAAGCAAATAGAATTAGAATGATAACAAACATTTCAATCTTTATTATCAAGAGGAAATTGGGCCCTCCGAATTAACCGAATATACACCGGGTAGTGTAAATTAATCAAATGTCCATCGGTCAATCAAAGTAACCTAGCTTCCTTCCCTCGGATCCCCCATCCCTCGCCTCTTTGAAACTTCTGGATTTGGAGCTCCCATGGACACCCTCCTCCATCTGAGCTCCCAAGCGGATCCCCCGGTTAGTCTTACTCCCCGCTCAGATTTGATGTTGGATGAAGCCTATCAATCTTACTCCCCAGACTCGGTTATCAAAGCGTATCATGGAAGGCCTCGACAATGAAGAAGCCCAATCGGATTTTAGGCAAATTGGAAACCCCCCGTAACTTGATGATGAATTTCTTTTCGGGCGAATCGATTCCGAAATTGCACGGTTTGTACCAAATTTTCCAAGCATCGCATGAAATCACTGAGGAATGGAGCTCAAATTCCTTCTGTTCGAAGAGCGGTGGCGATGGTGAGGGAGATGATCCGGAAAAGGAGAAGCTTAGGTTTGGATTGAATTCCTCAGCCACTTTGTTTCCGCCATAGTCCGCGTCGCTCTCACTTTAATCGCCCGATTTGTCTTCCTCCATGGCCACCCTCTAGATTTCCTCCCTCCTTTCACTTGCGCCCTCGCCCTCTGTCTCCGAGAATCCACCGCAAAAGGTCTCATTGCCACTTGGTTTTCGGGTGGTTCATTCCCCAACCTCTCTTTCACTTTTGCACTCTCCCCTATAACCTTCAGTGTTTTCTTGCATTTCCATTTCCCTTCAGTTGGAAGAGGGTCGAGCTTGTCAGTCAGTCAGGATGTCAGTCGAGCTCGCTTCCATGGAGCCTGATCTAACGGGACTCATCGGAAGAAGAAGAAGAGGAGTGCCATGGTGGAGTTGGATCGGGTCAAGCCTCTCAGCTTGTCAGTCGAGCTCACTTCCATGGAGTCGAGCTTGGGGATGGCGTATGAATTGTGAGTCGTCATCCATGAATACTTGTTCAATGGCAGCCCCTTCACCTGATTTTTTTTGTAATTGAAAAGGTGCCGATTTTTTTTATGTAATTGGAACGTTGCTGATTTTTTTTTTGCAATCCAAAAGGTGCCGATTTTATTATTGTAATCGAAATGGTGTTGATTTTGGAAAATTTCAACTAAGTTAGAGGAATGGAGGGGGTATTAGCACAAAGTTGTCAGTTTGAGGGATGGAGGGAGTCTGTTGTCATCATAAAAATTTCATCCTTTTTTTTAATCAGAAAGGTGTTGATTTTTTTTTGGTAAACGAGAAGGCGCCGATTTTTTTTTTTGTAATCGGAAATGTGCTGATTTTTGTTTGTAATCGAAAAGGTATTGATTTTTGAAATTTTCAACTAAGTTAGAGGGATGGAGGGAGTCTTAGCAGTCCGTTGTCAGTAGAGGGATGGGATGGAGGGAGTCCGTTCGTTGTCAGTAGAGGGATGGGATGGAAGAAGTCGTTTGTCAGTATAAAAATTTCAACTAAGCAATCTGTTGCCAGCATAAAATTTTCAACTAATTTAGAGGGATGGAGGGGAAGGATTGAGGGAAGGAAGCGGGCAGCAGTTTAGAGTGATCGATGGACATTTACTTAATAAATCTTGGATGAGGGACAGTTAATTAATTAGGTCTAATTATATAGACATTTACTTTTTTTTTTTATCTCTATTATCAATCTTCTCTCCGGTTTGTGGTTATATAGATATAGATTTAATGCTAATGACTTTAACTGCAACAACCCCAGTTATAGAACCCGGGTTACGTTTCGAATGAATGGATACCTTCGAAGGTAATTATCTAAATATTGTTATGCTAGATAAAAAGTTTAGTCATCACACAACAAAAAAAAAAGATGAAAAGGTTATTTTACTTAAACCCTAATGTGTTTTGTCGATCATCTCTTCCCGTTATCTTTTACCCTCCCCGTTCTCCATTAAACAATGAATATTTGACATCATCCCCGTTCTCTGGTTTTTATAATAAAAAATCTTATGGAGTAGGATAATTCACCCCCACTTCTCTATTGGTGAACAATAGATGTCGTCGATCAAATATCAGTACCATGTTCATCGGAGCTCGGGGGGGATCATCTCCTCCCTAACGTGCTCAGAGCCAACTTTAAGGTCACCGATGACGATCAGCATCAAAGTATCTTTACCCTCTCTCTTTCTTTCTAATTCATCAATTTAGTACGTTTCCGTCCTCACAAACCTGTTGATAATGATGATTTGGTTTTGGTGGTTTTTGCCTCAGATGCCTGCCTCTTTGTCTAGATAATTCCTATTTCTCTGTTCGGAGGTGGAGCAATGGTGGTTTCGGAGTACCTTAGCATGATAGTGGCAATGAAAGAGTACAAGTCAGATGTAGCTTCACCAGAGTCTTTGCGTTGTTGCTTTCTTCCGTATCCCTCACCTAAGACATCTCTCGCAAGGCCACTTGTGTATGCTCTATCTCACAAGCAAATCTGAGAGATGTGCTGGATTTGCTGGCACATCGTCATCGTCAACTCTCTGGTGTCTCATTAAATCTGATTTCATTTCTATCAACACCAACAACGAAAAAGGAAGAAACCAAAAAAAACGAGGTCAATTCTTCTTATTATTTGGATAATTGTGTATATGACCCACATAGTTTCTAATTATTTTTTAGGGAGATTGCTCATGTAAATCTATTACAATTACAATTCAGGATGTGAAATCGAGCTGAGTTGTTATTTTGTGCATTTAATAACAAGAACACATATACGTAAAATAGAGGTTAAGATTTTTACAAGGCCTAGATGATTAGACGATTCCCCTAATTGTATGTATCATATCGTTATCTTCCCATTGAATTGATCAATATCTAAATTGTTTTTCATGTTGAATTCTGGACGAGGACAACACCTCCCATGCCAATTCAAGGAAAATCAATTTAAAGATTTTTCAAGTTTGAACGATTTTACGGTTTAATTTGGTTTTTAAATCCCCAAATAATTGTGCCAAAATGTTAAAAGTTGAATTTGCATCGGATAAGATTGATATTCACTATGTGGTGTTTTGAACCCGCGCTAGATGGGCGAATTGACGAAAAGCTTCCATGGTTGATTCTCCGAGATCACAGGAACGACATTTTTGTTTATTAAAAAAATCATAAGTACTTATAAGTCAATTAGGAAATGTGGTTAAGATTTGGATGTGCATTAAAGATTTAAAGATTTAATATAATTGATATTCATC
The DNA here is from genome assembly GCA_963922045.1 of Persicaria maculosa. Classification (NCBI taxonomy): domain Eukaryota; kingdom Viridiplantae; phylum Streptophyta; class Magnoliopsida; order Caryophyllales; family Polygonaceae; genus Persicaria; species Persicaria maculosa. The sequence goes on from OY998259.1 coordinate 62,029,203, forward strand.
CAAAATTTTAATCATTTAATTAATGACTTTTAAACAGTTTACTTAATAAAGTTAATTTTCCTATTGAGTTGATATTATTATTTTCCAAATTATTTTAAAAATAAATAAATCTATTTTCTTTATTATTAAACATAACTTTCACAACTAACTTTGTTTTTGTGATTAATTATCATACTATAACATCTAAGAGTTCAACAAGCTTGATCATAAAATGTTTAATTACCTTTTATTTCTTTGTATAAGTTGGATTAATCACCGGAATATATAAATTAAATTTTAACATGCAATCTTTAACTTCCTAATTTTTAGGGATTTTTTCATTTAATTAACTCAATAATCTAATTAATGATTTAAGCACAAAACAAGTCGGTGAAATTTCTTTTGCTCTTATCCAATTTCCTTCTAAATTTTTTAATTTTTAGAATTTTAGTTTACTTAATCAATTAACAATAGAAATCCAAACAACTTCATGTCTGTATTAATTTTAGTTTTGTAAATTTATTTTTTCTACATTAGATGAACTTAATTTGCCTACGTTTTAAATAATTATCTTTATAAATTATTAAATTTAAATTCAAACAAATTGACATCAATATCAATAGTATAATACTAAAGAAGAAGTAACTTACACCATGTGGCGAATTATCCTTTAAAGTAGCTTTTTTTATTTAGGATTTTTTGCTTAATTAGATTAATTACATTAATAATAAAAAAGAATTATATTTAAAAATCAAAATATTAATTGATTGTTATCACACTTATCTGGTGGTTAGGATTGTTATCCCACTTATTCGATTAGTTTTATGATATGTAGATTAATTGATGGTTAAAGTAGGATTTTTATTAATTAGTTAATTAGTTACTATAATTAATTTAATTAAGTACTCTAATTAATATATGCCGATAAAAAATCTATGGGAGCCTAAGGCGATAATTAATATATATCAATAGGATTTGCCGATCAGGTGATTATGATTTCATATATGCCGGTAGAATTTGTTAATTAATTAATTTCAAATCAAATTAATGTTCTTATAAACGATTGAGTAATTAATAGTTAATAAATAAAAATAATTATTCATACCGATAGAATAAATACAACTAATCATATATACCGATAGAATTTGCCAATCAGGTGGTTATGATTTAATTTTCAAATATGCCGATAGTAATTAATTGTAAATTCAAAGATATAAAGGTAAGGCTCGGCTCCCATAGATTTCATTTTTACCGTTAACTATATAATAATTAACAATATTTAGATGTGAGGGGTATTTAGAGTTTAAAGTTTACTTACATAAATTTTTTATACATTTTTTAATATTAAATGTATTAATTTTAAAAAATAGATCGCACAATAGTGCGGGTACTAAACTAGTTTAAATTTAAAAAAACGGAAATTTCGCCTGGTGCCCCTGAGGTAAGGGCTTTTTCGCATGATATACAAGAGTTTGGTATAATTCGCCAAATACCCCTGAACTTTGGACACATTTCGCCTCGTGCCCCTAGGTCATTTAATTAACGGAACCGTTTAAAAAAAAGGAAATTATTAAATAAAAAAAACCCTCCTCTCAGATCTCCATCACCTCGCCTCCCCTCTCCCTTCTCTTCTGTCCCGACTGTCCGCCCGCCCGCATGCCAGCGACTCCTCCTCAGAGGTCGCCGCCCTCACCTCTCTCTAGATCACAACCTCCTCCCTCGTTTCTTCCTCACCAGGGCCGCCCCACCACCAGACCTCCACTCCCTCTGGCAACCGCTTCTCCGCCTGCCTCATTTCCAACGTCAGCGAAGCCAACAGCTGCAGTAGATGCCTCCCCAAGACCTGTCTCCTCCGGTCGCTCCACCGCCACTCCTGGAAATTTCCCTGGAAATCGTTGCAGGCCCCTGCCACTGCTCGTTTAATTCTCTCACAATTGCCAACTAATATCCGAATCGGAGTCTTCTGACTTAGATTTCCATCGGGTAAGTGGAGGTATGTGGTCTCCCTCTTCTATTCTAGGATGCTAATTTACTCAATTGGGGATAACTTGTTTGTAGATTGCGTGGAAGAGATTTGAAATTAGTTGTTCTGCTAAGTTTGGGTGTGATTCCATCTAGAATTGAATTCAGTTATTTGTTTAGGCTTTGTTTTGGGATTAATTGGTTTTATATATTGTTGAGTTTTGGGGATTGGTTGTGAAACTATTGATTGTATGCTTGTACTCATTGAATCTGTTGCCCACGCTCCATTATAGGAGACTAAAGGTCCACTCTGGTAAAGAATGAGTTGTTGTTATACTTGCATTATAGGGGTAAAATGGCATACAAAGGTGTCTGATTTCATATATCAAGAACATGAGTGCAGGGATGGAATAATAAAGAGAGTTGGTTGTTATTATACTTGCACATTTTTCCTTCCTCGACAGTGTCATACTCGCAACCATGTTTTCATGTTGAGGATCCTATGATGATTTTGTTATCAATGTTTAATTACGAGATTAATGGAAATTGCTTGAGTATATTTGAGATAATAATTTGGGGGCAAATCTGGATAGTTTAGAATGAGAAATTGGGCAAATATTCTGACTATCATGGTGTATATCTCCATTTTATTATGGACTTGAATCTTGTCAAAAAGTCTACTAGCTCAAACGGTAGAGCATGTGCTTATGCACAAGATGTGGGTTCGATCCCCACGTAGGCTATTGTGAATATTGGGACATGTTACCAATCTACACTATAAAAGCTCTTAATTTAGGTTTTCGCTTTCGGTTTCGGTTTTGGTCTGTTGAACTGTTACATCAAAGCTGATCGACATGAGTACATGACTTCAATGAGAAATCAATTGCTACTCTACTAATGATAAAAGGTTTTTACCTATATACTCAGTATAGTTCTCCAACTTTTTTGAATTATTCTTATGCAGACAACTAAATTCCAACTACATTTCTCATAACTTGAATCAAGAATTAACGTTTCTAGCCTATGAGGGATTTGAACCCTCATCCATGTGTATTAACACATTGCTCTGCCTTTTGAGCTAATAGACTTACAAGTATTATAAGACAAATTGAGACACCATAACTGAATTTCCAAGCATAAGAATTCGGTGCATTGTCCTTCCTTTTTGTCACTAAGAACAACCCTACATTACAAGAAAATGGCCAGCAAGTAGCCCCCAATCAGCCCCGAATTCAATCTTCGAAAAACAGCCCAAAACATCAAGATTTGAATGCTAAAAGTCAGCACCCTCCCGGAAATGAACTGAAATATGCTGACTTTTATTCATCAGATAATCAAATTAGAAACATTGAATCCAAACACAAAATCCCTAATTCTTGAATTCCCAAAGCCCGAATCCAAACAAAAAAAATCCCTAATTCCTCAAAGCCCCTAATTCCTGCATTCAGATAACCTTCTAATTCCATAAGAGCCTCGAATCCAAACACAAAATCCCCAATTCTCGAATCCCTAAATCCCTCAAATCGAAGACGTACCTGCTCCCATCGAATCCCCAAATTCAAACACCATTCCATATCCAAATCTTAAACCTAAAATTTTGAGATTTTTAAAACGAAAAATCGAAGATGTACCTGGTCATCAAACCCCTAGTTGTCGGTGCCGCCCAACTCGCAGTACCATCGAGATTCCGGAGAAATCCCACAAAATCCTAAATTGAAAGGATTCTTCAGAGTAGGAGTCTCCATCTCCGATCTCATGCCATCAAGCACGAGTCTCTCTCTTCGCTGAAGCAGACGGTTTTTTTTTTTCTCTTTTTTTTTTAGCGAAAATGTTAACAGATTTGAACGGAGGGGTATTTGGCGAAAAAAATCAAAACCTCGAGGGTATTTGGCGAATTATATCAAACTTTCGTACACCGCGCGAATTAACCTTTACCTCGAGGGCACTACGCGAAAATTCCGTTAAAAAAATAAACGAAATTTGAAATTACTAGGGGAAATATTAAATAAAAAAAACAAACTCGAATTACTGGGGGGAGTTTTTTTATAAAAAAAAATCGAAGGAAAAAAAATTAAAACATAATCACTAGGAGGGGGGAGTTTAAAAAAAGAACCAAAATCAGAAAAATAATACAAGTGGGTTTCAAACCCTAGACCTCAGGGTCAAATTGATACTCTCACCTAAGTCCCTCACCAACTGGGCTACTTCATTTTCATGTGTTTCAAAGATTGTCTAATACTCATATAATTAAAACAAATTTTATGGGCTCTCCATACGAATTGGGCCTGAGGCGACGGCCTGTTGGGGCCCGGCCTCAGGTCCGGCCCTGGGGAAACCCCTATTAATTTATCTTATTAAGATCGTATAATCTCCTTTGGGTCGGATCACTATGTTAAATAGTTAGCCTTATTTTCATGGCATCGTCATAAATCCTCAGACCTCAATCGCGTTTTGACCGATTGGGGTTCGATAAAACGATGGTTTTACTTTTATGAAATCACTATTTATTTGGCGTGATATGCAAATGGCGAGTCCATGACAGAGTTTCGATCGCGATTGACCTTCGCCAATGGCTTTGATAGATTAATTTAAGATTTTAAACATGCCTCACGCACCGGCTTGTCAACGACTTCATGAATGGCTTCTGATTTTGGAATTGTGATCAGCTAGCATTTGGCAAGGGAGGATGCAGCAACTCACGAGTCACGATCGACGTTCGTTATGTCCTTTTGTGATCAATCTGGTCAAGAATTGCATCCCCTTGTTTACAATGGTGTTCGCGAGCAGGGGCGTTTGCTCATCACCCTTCCTGTCGGTTTTAAAAATATAAATGCCATCGATCGTGTCTGAATCGATAGATTGGCTTCCTCTAGCCTCTTTCGCGATCTTAATAACTCGTTTCGCAAATGAGTCTATGGCCACAACTGATTAGCGTGGAGATCGTGAATAGGAATATGGGCGAGTCTGGATCCCCTTGAGTCGGTGTTTCATCTCCTTGTTTAGGTCGGGTCATGGGATGTTGTCTGCATCTCCTTCTTAGAGGACGCGGGCAGCCTCGACAATCTCCCGCTTATTTCATCGCTCTTCTTGATGCGATTTCATGAATTGCTTTGCGATTGATACCGATCAGGTATTCAAACCTACACTCCTTCGTGATCTGGATGAAAAACCTACTTTGAATCGTTGCTATTTTGGGTTCTTGAGGGAATGCGGCCTTCGCGATGTCGTTTTCCAAGCACGAGAGGCGCCGATATCCTAGTCGAAACAGCGAAAAAGCTTCTTCTTCGCGATTGAAACAGGCCATGTTCTCAAACCTGTACGTTGATTAGTAGTATCATAGAGAACAGAAAAAAGAAAGTAAACTCATGTGCCCCATGGACCTGTTTATATTGATGGCTGCAAGAAAAACATTAGTTTTGTAATGAGATTTGCTATGCTCGTAAATGTCACCAGTTTTTCAAAGATCAAGGCTACAAAATCTTTTGCGATTCTTGTAAACTGGAGTCGGCAGTGCTCCACGGCTAGCTGGTGATCACGGGATTAATTTCGCGGCCCGAGTGAAATCAAGGTGAGTTTTCCTTTTGAGAGCTAGTGAGAGATTTTTCATCTGCGATCTCCATTTGCTGTTCGCAAGCAGGATTTGTGGGTACAGTCCATGGCTTTCTCTATGCGATCTCGATTTTGGCAAAACTGTGAGCAGCTTCACCCTTTTTGAGTATCGCAAGTGGCCGATATGAACATCCTCCTTCCTTGAAGTTCTGCTATATGGCTTGGAAGCAGTGGCGGATCCACGGGGGCTCGAGGTGGCTGAAGCCCCCCTCCGGAAAAAAGAGGTAGGTGTATTTTTTATATATCTGCTTGTTTGTAATATATTATAGTTAAGTAGGGAAGTATCATAAAGATGATTTGGCTCAATGGTTAGGACACGGAAGGAATTTAATGCGGGGCTACCATCTCTAGTTCGAATCCCAATATCCCACATTTTTTTATCTGTTTTTTTTTTACAAAAACCCTCTTTTATTTTAATGCAGACACGAATTGAAATAGCAGTAAACTCGCTCACACCCACAGAGCGAAAGCCAATAGTGAAACCCCATGTCCCCGAGCCGGCCGCCGCCGCCAGCTACACCTCCGGCCGACTCTCCACCGCCGCACTGCGCACCACCGCAACCCATCCCTCTTTTGGTATGTTGTATCCCGCAGTCCACAAAGACAAAGTGGTTCAATCTTCACTGTTCATAAATTTTTAGTTAGTTTTCTTCCTTTTTCTTTTAATTTGATTGTTTTTAAGTTCAATTGGTTTAGTTTAAAATCAATTTAGATTAGAATATGTAGATTTGAGAATCAATTTGGAGGAAATTTCAATTAGGGTTTGTGATTTGTGAGAAATAAATTTGTGGTTTGTGGTTGTAGTGAGAAATAAATTTGTGAATTTGTTGTTTGTGATTTGGAATTGTGGTAGTGCTAATGAATTTATGAATTTGTGGTTTGTGATTTGAAATATGATATGTGGATTAATTGAGATGAGATTCAATTTAGATTAGAATTTGTGGATTTGAGAATCAATTTGGCAGAAATTTCAATTAGGGTTTGTGATTTGTGAGAAATAAATTTGTGGTTTGTGATTTGAAATTAAATTGTGGTTTGTGGTTGCGGTGAGAAATAAATTTGTGGATTTGTTGTGTGCAATTTGGAATTGTGGTTGTGGGAAATGAATTTTTGAAATCGTGGTTTGTGGATTAGTTGAAATGAGAATCATCAATTTAGATTATAATTTGTGGATTTGAGAACCAATTTTGGTAAATAATTACGGTTTGTGATTTTGCTAATAAATTTGTGTATTTATGTAGCGATTTGGGGTAAATTTGTGGATTTGAGAATCAAATTGCATTGTGGATAGGGAGTAGGGAGTTTTAAGTTAAATTTTATATATTGATAGAGTTGGTTTGAATGATTTGTTTGATTTAGAAAATAACATTAGTTATAATGACTTATTTGATTCATATGGACAAAAATCTTGTTTAATGAGGAGCGTCGATCCTATCTCCCTTTGTATTTTTCAGCTCCCCTCTGATAAAAATCCTGGATCCGCCACAGCTTGGAAGTACATATATGTGTACATATTTTTATTTTTTTTTTATTAGGAAAAAATTCGGGTGAGCATGCTCTACCCGGCAGCATCCTTGCGGATGAGGTCAAGAAGACCTGAGTTGTTACGAATATCGACTCCCCTGGTAGAGTGGCAAAGGTGTGCAACCTTATCCGCCACTCTATTGCCCAACCGGGGAACATGAAAGAAGGAAACTTCTTTCATAGTCGATAGTAACAGTTTCACATCTGACAGTAAGAGCTCAATTTCCCACGGGCATGTGGTTTGTTTATTTAAATGATTTATGATTATGGAGGAGTCACCCTCAATGTGGATTTTTTCAATACGGAGATGGGTGGCCTGTTGGATTCCTAGTTTTAACGCTAGCGCCTCCGCCTTGAGAGGACTTTGAAAGCCAAGTTTCTGAAAGCTTATGCTTATAGGTCGCCATTCCCAGTCCCGGATGACTGCACCTGCCGAGCTGTCGTTATTGGATAGCGAAGAGCCATCAAAATTCAGCTTGAAGATTCCAATTGGAGGTTTACGCCATTTAGCATACTTACACTTTTTCCTTTTACCTTGGTTCATGTTTTGTTGGTTAGGTGATGTATGATCCGATTCTAGACCGGAAGCTAGTTGGTAAGTTTTTTTCCAATTGTGGATTTGAGTTTTAATGATTTGTAGTGTGGTAGCCCTCTGAGGGATAGGAATATTCCTAAAGACGAATTGGTTTCGATTGTACCAACTATTCCACCACACAAAGGCAAGCTCCATTTTAGCCTCGGCACTGAGATTGCTCCCTAAGAAAGAAATAATAGGTTTTATATCCCGACTTTGATAGATTATGTTATCAATAGTTGAGTTAATTCGTTGAGTGAACTGGTGCAGAGAACGGACGAACGGACATTCGATTAGGATGTGAACCTCGTCCTCGGCCGCACCATTACAGAGGCTGCAAGTGGAGGGCACGGAAACACCCCGTGAAGCAAGCCTCGAAGCAGTCGGGAGACCGTCTTGACCAATTTTCCATAGAAAGTTTTTTATCTTTGGCAGAACGTCGATGTTCCAAATCCAGGCGTTGTTGTCAGCTGCATAGGATGATTGCAAAGTGATAAGCTTGTAAGCACTCGACGTTGTGAACCATCGAGCTCTATCGGGCCACCAATATAAGCGATCCTCAAAGGAGGATATGGGCAGCGGGACATCCATTATTTGTTTGATGATGTTTGTGGGTAACACATTATGAAGTTTCTCCGACCACCACCTACCTCCCAGAATGTAGTCGCTAACCTTTTCATATGAGTTAATGTTTTGGGGACAGTCTTCCCAAGACTGCAGGGCGGAAGTTGTAATCCAATTATCTGTCCAAAATTTGATAGTTTTTCCATTTCCAACTGACCAAATAAGCCCTGACTTAAATTTGTCAATAAGAGAGATTAGTTTCGCCCATTGCCAGGACATATCCCCACCTTTCTTATACTCAAAGATGGAAGTAGATCGTAGGTACTTGTGTTTAATCAACGTTACCCAAACATTATCGGGCTCTGCCAGAATTTTCCATAGTAACTTCATTTGAAGGGCCTCATTCATTTCTTTTGCTTTTCTGATGCCTAAACCGCCACATTTTTTTGGACGACATACCCTATCCCAGCTAATAAGGGGCCGATACTGAAGATCTTTATTCCAGAAAAATTTCCTATTTATTTGGTCTAGCTCTTTATGTATTGAATTCGGTAGCATAAAGTTCTGCATAATGTACTGCGGTTTAGCTGAGAGGTTTGAGTTGATTAGGACCGCGCGACCTTGTTGAGATAAGGCACTCGCACGCCACTTAAAAAGCTATTCTTTAGACTTACAGACAATGTCTTCGAACGTATTTTTGTTTACTCTGCCATTGATAATAGGACATCCAAGATATTTCTTTATCGAATTTTCGTTAGTAATATCCAGACAATTTCGTAATTCAGCAATTCTAGTGTTGCATATACCTTTAGTGGTTTGGAAACTTGACTTATGGTAATTAACTTTTTGTCCAGAGACTTTACAGTAAGCATCAATTATTGTTTTCACTTTTTGTCCTGCCTCCACGCTTCCTTTAGCAAAGATGATAATGTCATCCACGAAAGAAAGGAAAGGAATACGGGGGCCATTTCTACCAAAGGCGAAGCCAAGCGGGTTGCTAGCTGAAGAAGCTTCAGCAGAAAGTCTCCTGGCGAGAACTTCGGCACCAAGGATGAACAGAAAAGGGGAGAGAGGGTCCCCTTGCCTAAGACCCCGGGTTGGAAGGAACATGTCAGTGGGTCCATTGTTAACAAGAACTGAGAAAGCCACCGTTGTAACACATTCCATAACCCCAGAGATAAAGGTGTCGTGAAACCCAAATTTTTCTAATACCCTTTTTGTGAAATTCCAATCGACTCTGTCATAAGCTTTTTCCATATCTAATTTTATTGCCACCCAACCCTCACGTCCTCTTCGGGATCTGAAAGAATGGAAAATTTCATGAGCCACCAACACATTGTCTTGAATAGCCATGTCGGACACAAATGCCCCTTGAAGGGGGTGGATAATCCTTCCAATAACAGACTTGAGTCTTTCTGTTAAGATTTTTGATATTATCTTGTACAACGTAGAACATAGACTAATTGGCCGATAATGGCCGGTGTTGGAGGGGTTATCGCGCTTGGGAAGGAGGGAGATAAAAGTATGGTTTATTTGTTTTAAAAATTTCCCAGAGTGGAAGAAACCCTTCACTGCTTTAATAACGGAAGTACCTACAATGTCCCAATAGCTCTTGTAGAATTCAGCTGTAAAACCATCAGGGCCGGGCGATTTTTTGGTTCCGAGGCTGAACACTGCCTTTTTAATTTCCTCATTGGCCGGAATTCGAATAAGAAATTCATTTTCCTCCGAAGTTATAGATGGGTTGATTAACTGTAGCATTTCATGTAAGAGACTATCATTTGTCGATTCTTTTGTAAACCTCTTTTGAAAGTCGCTCTTAATCTCATTTCTCACATTCTCCTCGCCTATAATCAATGTGCCTTCTGTTGTTGTAATATTTCTTATTTGTTTCCTATGCCTGCGCCCAGACACAACCCGGTGGAAATACGCCGTGTTAGAATCTGAAAGCTTGAGATGTTTTGTTTTAGCTCTTTGTTGCCAAAAAGTTTTTTGAAACAAGAGGAGTTTTTCTTTTTTGGTAATAAGAATCTTTTCTCTGTTATTATTTAATCGGATATTTCCCCTGATTTGGTCAGATTGAATTTGAATCAGTTCATTTTCCACATCATGTAGTTGGCGGAAAATGTTTCCGAAGGTACGTTTATTCCGGTCCTTAGCTTTTTTCTTTAGAATTTTCTGTTTAAACATCAGTTGATACATAAGCAAACCCGAACAAGAGGCTCGCCAAGATTGTTTAACTATGTTTCGAAAGTCCTTTCGTTGAAGCCAGGCGTTATCGAACTTGAACGGAGGAGCTTTAAAGACCGAGCCATTGTCAAGAGATATAGATATTGGACAATGATCGGATGACGAAAAGGCCCCATTATAAGTAATTAGATTAGGGAATTTCTGGATAATCTGATGATGGGCTAGAACACGATCTAGCTTTTCATGGATATTGTTCTCCTCGTCAGGGCTCTTTCTCCATTTGAAAGGGTTACCGAATGTAGGAAGATCTGAGAGCGAACAATCATTTTTAAAATCCAGAAGCCTAGTGAATCGAGATAGGCGGGGATGAACTCCGCCGCACTTGTCATCAATACATAAGATTTCGTTTAAATCTCCCATCACTACACAAGGAATAGGAGAATCTCTCACAATCGAAGTCAATGACTCCCAGAAAAAATCTTTATCCCTAGGAGTCGGCGGTGCATATACAAACAGAAGAAGACACTTAAACATGTCGTTTATATTCTCGTACCGAAGACCAATAATACGTGGCAATTGGATGTCAATTGTGATTATTTCGTTGGAGAGTTGGTATGATTTCCATAGAATACCAAGACCACCCGAGCGACCAGAGGCAGGAGACCAGATAGCCTCGTCGAAGCCGGCATTTTTCCATGTTTTATCATTAGGAATGGATTCACATTTTGTCTCAGCGAGAGCTATTAATTGGATGTGGTTGTTTTTACAGAGACTATCTATTTTTGTCCAGAATGTTCTTTTGCCTATACCCCTACAGTTCCAAAAGGCGATCTTCATTTATAACTTTATGAGATATGAGGACAAAGTGTGGAGATCCTCATACCAATTAATAGCAGCGATATATGCAAATGATATATCGCAATGTTTTTTATTAGTTGTTTTCTTAATTCGGAATTCGTGTATCGTGATTGAAATAAAATTTCTTATCATAAAGTACGCGACTTGGCATATGTGCTAGCCCTTTGTAATTTTAAGCGCACATATATGACAGTAGCCTATTTACTTCAAATTACAAGTTTTAATTTCTCTTGAATAGGCTAGTTAAACATAACTAAGGGCATCGTCATATAACTCCTCGGACCTCAATCGTGTCCTGACCGATTGGGGTTCGATAAGATGATGCTTTTACTCGAACTCCGGCGTGCTAAGATGAGCAACGCGAGTTACTTTGAGTCGAGCTCAAGCGTGCTGAATGAGCCACGCGAGCTAATTCGATCTGAGCTCAAGCAGGCTCGGTAAGCCATGCAAGCTATTTTGAGTTCGATCGTGCCCAATGGGACACGAGAACTATCTTAACTCAAACTCTAACGTTCTGAGATGAGTAACGCGAGTTGTTTCGAGTCGAGCTCAAGCGTGCCGAATGAGCCACGCGAGCTAATTCGATCTGAGCTCAAGCAGGCTCGGTACGCTTTGCGAGCTATTTTGAGTTCGATCGTGCCCAATGGCACATGAGAACTAACTTAACTCAAACTCCAGCGTGCTCAGATGAGCAACGCGAGTTACTTTGAGTCGAGCTCAAGCGTGCTGAATGAGCCACGCGAGCTAATTCGATTTGAGCTCAAGTAGGCTCGGTACGCCGTGCGAGCTATTTTGAGTTCGATCGTGCCCAATGGGACACGAGAACTAGCTTAACTCGAACTCCAGCGTTCTGAGATGAGTAACGCGAGTTGTTTCGAGTCGAGCTCAAGCGTGCTGAATGAGCCACGCGAGCTAATTCGATCTGAGCTCAAGCAGGCTCGGTAAGCCGTGCGAGCTATTTTTAGTTCAATCATGCCCAATGGGACACGAGAACTAAGTTAACTCGAACTCCAGCGTTCTGAGATGAGCAACGCGAGTTACTTTGAGTCGAGCTCAAGCGTGCTGAATGAGCCACGTGAGCTAATTCGATTTGAGCTCAAGTAGGCTCGGTACGCCGTGCGAGCTATTTTGAGTTCGATCGTACCCAATGGGACACGAGAACTAGCTTAACTCGAACTCCAGCGTTCTGAGATAAGTAACGCGAGTTGTTTCGAGTCGAGCTCAAGCGTGCTGAATGAGCCACGTGAGCTAATTCGATCTGAGCTCAAGCAGGCTCGGTAAGCCGTGCGAGCTATTTTTAGTTCGATCATGCCCAATGGGACACGAGAACTAACTTAACTCGAACTCCAGCGTTCTGAGATGAGCAACACGAGTTACTTTGAGTCGAGCTCAAGCGTGCTGAATGAGCCACGCGAGCTAATTCGATCTGAGCTCAAGCAGGCTCGGTACGCCGTGCGAGCTATTTTGAGTTCGATCGTACCCAATGGGACACGAGAACTAACTTAACTCGAACTCCAGCGTTCTGAGATGAGTAACGCGAGTTGTTTCGAGTCGAGCTCAAGCGTGCTGAATGAGCCACGCGAGCTAATTCGATCTGAGCTCAAGCAGGCTCAGTAAGCCGTGCAAGCTATTTTGAGTCCGATCGTGCCCAATGGGACACGAGAACTATCTTAACTCGAACTCTAACGTTCTGAGATGAGTAACGCGAGTTGTTTCGAGTCGAGCTCAAGCGTGCTGAATGAGCCACGCGAGCTAATGTATATGTGTAAGATGTATGTATGCACGTTTGAATGATGTCTTAAGTGTCGATTCCTACTGCTCAAGTATTTCGAGGTTCGATTCCGGTTGCTCAGAAGTGTGTTTTTATTCTTCGGAGAGGCTTGTTTGCAACTCCGTGCTCGAAAGGCACGCGAATGCTAATTTTATTCTCCCTGGAGGCTTGCTTGCAACATCCGTGTTCGAAAGACACGCGATTGCTAAATTTATTATCCTTGGAGGCTTACTGACATTGCACATCCATGTTTAAAACACACGTGATTGCTAAATTTATTCTCCTTGGAGGCCTACTGACATTGCACATCCGTTTTTAAAACACACGTGATTGCTAAATTTATTTTTCCTGGAGGCTTGCTTGCAACATCCGTGTTCGAAAGACACGCGATTGCTAAATTTGTTCTCTTTGGAGGCTTACTGAAATTACACATCCGTGTTTAAAACACACGCGATTGTTAAATTTATTCTCCTTTGGGGCTTACTAACACTGCACATCCGTGTTTAAAACACACGCGATTGCTAAATTTATTCTCCTTGGAGGCATACTGACATTGCACATACGTGTTTAAAACACACGCGATTGCTAAATAACACGCGATTGCTAAATTTATTCTCCTTGAAGGCTTACTGACATTGCACATCCTTGGTTCTCACAGACGGCGCCAATGAAGATTTCCGGCCTTCGTACGGTCCGCCCTCGATCGATCACCAGCTCTCCATGGTTCGGTACACGCAGTTCGGTGCAAATCCCGCTCTGAGATAGACCAAAAAGCTTGATCCGGACCAGCCTAAGTTGATCTCAATAATTCCAAACTGATCCTTATTATGTTGTCCTTCGGCCTATATTTATAAGGAGTGCCTCCTCCATACTTTCCATTCTACTATCGATGTGGGAGTGCAAAAAGTGATGTCATAACTCTATAAGCTCCTTGCTTGCTTGCTTATAATCGATGTGGGAATGCAAAGTGTGGTGTTATGGCTTTGGAAGCCTTTCACACGTACACATCACCATTCACACACATATATATTGTATATATGTTATATATAAGTGGCGGTCAAAGTATGTATATATATATTCCCGGATTTAATTTATATAGCGGGAAACCCCTATTAATTTATCTTATTAAGATCGTATAATCTCCTTTGGGTCGGATCACTGTGTTAAATAGTTAGCCTTATTTTCATGGCATCGTCAAAATCATTTGACACTCGTTCCAGATTCTGCCGAATCATATAATTAATTACTTGTTCAAGAAAGCAAATGAGTCACAATAATACCTCCAAAACCAGGAATTATTCCTAATTGAAGTTCCGATAGTCCCAATTGTGCAGTTGGAGTAGATATCCGTGCATGGCAAGCCTAACAAAAGAAAATTTCTTGCAGACTGGTCAGTTTACATAGAAGGGGAAACGTTAGCACAAAGAAAGGAAATTTCTTCTGCTTACCATTGCAACTTCTAAACCTCCACCCAAGGTTAAGCCATCGACAGCAGCTATGGAAGGTTTCCTAGAAGCTGAGATAGAGCAGGAAGTGAACAAAGAGTCTCCCAACAACACTTAGAATTTCAAAAGATGCAATATAAAGTCCCAACCGTCAAATCTCACCGCAAAACCAATATTGAGTAAAATAAATGCTCATAATTACAGTAGTCCATGACAAAAATAGTTCTACCTCTGCATGAACTCACCCTCGTCAGTTGTGGAGTGAGCCAACAAAAGCTCTTTCCTGTTTCCTACCAACATAAAGAAATCGAGCATGAATAAGGACACTTATTGTGAGAAGAAAAAAAGTAAGTAATCCCTGTGAACAAGGTTTTAAGAATAGAATATTATCACAACAAACCCAAACATTCGTCAGCTTGGAAAACACACTGACTTCCTAATTGTTCTGAAATTGAAGCCATGTATCCCGGAAAAAGTAAAGCCCAAACAATAAGGAAGATGAAGTTACCATCCCTAAAAGAATTAAAAAAAAAAACTAACAAGTACCAACAAAACAAACATGAGAAATTTAAGATTAGGACGAAATTGAAACTAATGAATGAATAGAAGAGAATGGATTATGGATGAAAAATTAACGTGAAAAACGGGCGCATGCAGTGTTCTAAAAATCGCGCCTAGGTGCTGCCTGGGCGCTAGGCGGGAGGGCACCTAGAAATTTTTAAGCCTAAGCGGCCTTTTAGGCGGAAATCCGCCTATGCACCGCCTAGGCCCGCCTAGTCCCATCTAGGCACCGCCTAGCCCAACGATTATTCAATTTTATCTTCTATGCATGTGATTAGTCGATTTAGGGTTTTTTTTATCCCCCAAGTCGGGATGTATTTGCCATTGAGTCGAACCTATTGTTTTAGATTTTAGGAGGTTTAGAGTCACTAGTCGGATGCGTACTTTTTGCGTTTATTTACTTTAGTGTTAGTTAAGCACCGCAAATTTTGGGTTTATGAGTGATATTATGAATTATTATTACATTATATGAGTTATTGACATATGATATGCTTTAAAATATAAGGAAATAATCAAGTTTGTTCTAAGTCCGCCTAGGCACCCTCCTCATCGCCTAGGGTCTAGGCGGTCACCCACCGCCTAGCGGCCGCCTAGCGCCTTTTAGAACATTGGGTGCAGGTCTGTGACCAATCTAAAAAAAAATTCAAAAGGATTAAAAAGTTAATACCCAACTGTAAAAAAAAGCAAAAAAAAAAAAAGAAATTCATTTATGCCAAGTCATCCATCTACATAGCAGAATAAAATGACTAGTTAAATCTAAGCTATATCTAAGGGTGCATGAATGAAAGAGAAATTTTAGTCCCAAATATAGGTGGAAAATCAGGAATATGGTTGAAAACTACATGCCAAAATTCAGAGAATTATATTCAAAACTAATTTTTTTTAGAACATTAAAAAAACATAAATGTCATTCAGAATCAACCAAAGCAGGGATTTAGAGTGTTGTGGGCAAGTATGAGTCAAGTGGAGTGCAGTCAAGAGAAAATCAAGGGGAATACACGTCCAGAAATCCACCCATAAACAAAGGATTAGCATATTATCCACAACCTACTATCTAGAACAATAGAAGCATCAAAGACATACTAAAAGTCACTTGCATATCAACATCCATCAACTCATTAGGCAATGCAAAGTAGCTAGACTCTGATTGCAACCTTTCTACATCTGATAATTAAAAGAATTATATCACGTTTATTGCTGACTGAATCAATGGTAGATCATTGCCCAATTCATTCAATTCAAACCCAGAACATAAAACCCTGAAATAAGATTGAAAACTTGTAAGACAATTAATCAGAATTTGTACTGCCTATGAAAAGAAGGGCGATTTTGAGATATAAAACCCCTAATCTGAATAAAACGAAATTGAATTAAGGAAGCAAGTGCAACTAAATCACAACTAAAACAGACTATTAGGGTTAAAGTCTAACTTCAATTGGGAGTAAACAAAGCTTCATCCTATATTCCTATATGAAAACATAAGCAACTCATCTAGATTATTAAAAGCTTTAATCTTAATCCTTCAACTAAATTGAAGCAAGAACCAATCCACAAAAGCAAAAGCAACACGAAATAAGAGCTCGATCCAAAGGCAAAAACCAAACCTAATCTAAAAGGAGCAGAAAAAGAAGGTAGTGAGATGAGGAATTTTCGATCATCTACACTCTCAGATTAACAACTGAAGTTCCAATAACACCAAAATCAGGACATGAGAAGAAATATTGGATGCAAATTCAATTCCAAAACAGAAAAATCAAATCCCCTAATAACCCTAACCGATTCATTGAAGCAGCAAACCAATATAAAAAGGGGGGGAAAAGTAGGTTGAATTCGTACTTGTGCAGGCTGAATCCAAACACAGACGACAGCGAAGAGAGGGTAGGTGAAGGTAACATCTATGCTATAAACTTTATTCCAGTATTTATTTATTCCATTCACAATGGAAGCAGGTAACATAAGAAAAATAGGGTCAACTTGGTCAAGCATCAAAAGACACCAACAACAAGAATGTCTGCTATAAACTTTCAGTCTATATAAACTGAGAGTAAGGGCTCGTTTGGTTCAATGTGGGAATTGAAATTCCTAAGAAGTTACTTTATGGGAATTAAATTTCCGGGAAGTCTAATTGATGGGAATTGTGAAAATGTGTTTGGTTGATTTTTTTGTTTTAGAGGAATAAAAGGGGGAATTGAAAATTTACAAATATAAAAGGGTGGAAGTTGAACTTACCTAGGGGGAACTAGGTAAGTGAACTTCCTCCAAATTGGATGAATTCAACTTCCTGGGAAGTGGAATTCCTGGATTTTCATCTTTCAAAAATGTTAACCAAACGCATGTATTTCTCCGACTTCCTGGGAATTTCCACTTCCTGGGTTTTTTAGTTATAAACCAAACACGCTCTAAGTCATACAATAGCGAATAAAAAAAAAGGAAAGGGAATAAAGGCAGCTTGTCAAATGATCCAAAGAATAATAAAATACAAATTTGCACGACTCAATTCATTGTAATCTATGCTTAGGGTACAATCACAATTGGCAACATATTATGTACGTACAATGCTCCAAAACCACACGAGCAGTTGGTTACTAACCAATCCAAAGCAATATTATAACTATGGGTGTTAATGGAAGGGGAATGATGCTGAGTTCGTAGATTCAATAACTACCACAGAAGATATTTGAAACTAAACAATTGGATTAAACACATCAGCAGCCACCTCATCATGAATGAAACAAACATTTTATTCCAATATCAGTTTCACAAACGAAATACAAACAAATTCGGACAGCTACATTGCCAGCCAACAAACATTTTATTAAAAGAACTAATCAAATTTTGAAGGACATGCTTAATAGTTAATACCAGAATTCTAAAAGGCATCGCAAGTTATTGATCTGAAAGACCATGGTTGTGAAATTTATCCCTTACAGGAGCTTTTATTTGCAGTCTCTGCCAAATTTCCAGTGTCACCTCCTTTCAGTTTCTTAGCTAAACCGACCTTCTCTTGCCAACCGGCCTTCCTCTTCTTTGTCCCGAGTCCTAGTAATCCTTACTAATTAAATAACCCTAACACGGTCAAGATTTAACCTAATAGTTGCATTAAGATTAAGGATTAACCAAGATACATGCAACACCAAGCTACGAGTCAGCATTTAACATATAATTGATTCTCTACACACCAATTTAGTCCTACGAGTCCTAAAAAGGCATGATTGCTACTATGGATTAAGGTTCGCTACGAGGAATCTACAAAATCCTAGCAATAATCTCAACTAGTTGTACGGACTAGAAGAAATCAACAATATTCGCAAAAGAATCAATACAAATCAATAGGAATAGGACAAGAATAGAAATCTCACAACTTTATCAAACAAAAGCTTCAATCCATAGACGAAACAGAAGAGTTTAGCACTCCATGGCCATGGAGGCTCCCCTCTAGGGTTCTCTCAATTGATAATCTCCAAGTGTATAAACTAATGAATTAGATGATGAATTAGATGTATAAGAAAATAACCCCAATATTTCTTAAATAAACCTAACAAAGTCGGCCAAAAATAGGGTAGAAATATCTAGATAAAATATATAAAATAGGGAAATCGGCGTTTCGGACACGCAGGAGGCCGCGGAGCGGCCTTTACTGTTCACAACGATTTTTCCGTTTCGAATCTGGTCTCGATGTCAACATGAAAGTTGTAGATCTCGGAAAGACCTTTCCAACGCATGCTTATAATAGTCAATCGGACCACCAAGGCCTCCAGAAAATGCAAAACAAGTTAAGCATGTCTGGCGACAATTTTTACGGACTTGTTCTTCACTTAGGCTCTCTAACTTCGATTCTGCTCCCAGGTTCTTCACTTTTCCTCCTTATCTTCCCTCTTCCTTCATCCATAAGCTTCTTCATTCCTCGTCGGAATCACATATACCTGAAATAATCCATAAAAGCGTGTAGATTCCGATTCCACAAACAACACAAGTATAAATGCAAATCTAGGTTAAACTATACATTATGCACATCTAAATAATGCTAAATGCATCCTAATATGCCTACCTAAATGCGCGCTATCAAATTCCCCCACACTTAAGTCTTTGCTTGTCCTCAAGCAATTAAAACCAAAATCAAATCAACACCCTACAGACAAGCAATCCATGTAATAACTTTGGTAAAACACTTAAAAGCCCAAAATAGGGAAACAAAGATTGACAATTAACGTCATAACATGTATAGGTGCAATCCATGGAATAAAGCAAGCATATTCATTCAACCTCACTAGGAAAATGTGTTTTCACTCTCGCTCATGTGTTTAGGGTTACACATTCGCGCTCAAACTCAATCCTTGAAAACTTAGCTACAACAAAATTGCGTCAGTGGTCTGAATCTCCGCCGCTAGTGACTTCACATGCAACCAAAATCATGAGGTCTTTGTATGGGTTGTAATGGGGTCATGGTAGCAACATAGGGTATGGAAATCATTTAGGTTATGTGGTGCTAAAAATCCGGGAAAAAGGGTTAGTAAACAACCGGAAAAACACCAACACCAAAAGACTTCATATGCTATTCCAATAACATGTAATCCTCCACAATACAAATTCGCTCACAATTTTCAAATATCCACACAAACTCATTCATTTTTTTTCTTTTGATAATGATTTTTTTTCTTTTTCTTTGTTTTTTCTTGACTTTTACCCCTAAGTGAATTTTATCCTCCTTAGGACCCAAGTAATAAGCACGTAAAAACCATCTCTATATAGTACAAATGAATTACTCAATACAATTTTTCAACTCAAAGCAACTTCATCAATACATCAAGATATTCACCAACTCTTCTTCTAATTCCCGGATGGGTCGGGCTAATAATTGGCTAGGAAGATTTTGTGGAGCTAACAAAATAAGCTTATAAGGCTCAAATGGGCTTCAAGCAAAGGATAATGTACACAGGTGGACAGAGTATAATATGGCTAAAAGAAAATCCTGCCTCAATCACTTTAAGGTTACATGCAAAAATCATGTAAATGCAGCCTCAATAAAGATATCTAAACGCAATTTTAAGAGGAAGTAATCAAGGAGAGTATTCACACTCAAAGAAACTAGAGGACATATATGTGTAATCCCAATAAGGCCAAAATAACTCACAAGGTCAAATTGTTAGAAGTTCAATACCACTTAAATTCCAAAGACTATACATGCTCAATTTTCTCATCAATCTTGTTCCCAAAAAATCTATAAAAAAATTCAATGTTTCAAACATTTCAAGCAAGTCATGGGGCACATGATAAGATAAATATAGAGGACAAGTAGCATAGATGGGAAAATAAGACCTAAAGTGTATGAAATGCATGATATTTTTGGATTTTTTTTAGCAAATGCAATATATAAGTAAAAATAAATATGAAAACATAAATAAACATGATGTGGAAAATCTATCTATATGCAATGCAATCCTTCCCCCACACTTAAATCTTTCATTGTCCTCAATGAAAATTAAAGATAACAAAATATAAAAATATGAAGGAAAGAAAGAAAAACTGACTTGCTCACTGCGGTGGTGGTAGGTCAAGTGGGAGGTGACAAGGAAGTATCAGTCCTGTCAGAGGCCGGGGGGCAACCATGCTAGGCCGCGGGGCGGCTGGAGACACGACCTAGTCGCGGGACAGCCCGCCAAGCCGCGGGGCGGCCTCTTCCCTTTTCAGCTTTCAGCCTGCAGTGTTTGTGCCCCACGAAAAATGCCAAAACCAAACTAATTCAATGAAATTTAAGAAAAAGAAATCTAAAACTACTTACCTTGGGTTGCCTCCCAAGCAGCGCCTTATTTTTATGTCATCGGCATGACTTATTCTCAGTCTTAATTCCTTACCAATCAAACACCGTCAAGGCTCTCAGTAGCCTATCATATTCCTCTGCACACATCATCCACAAGACATCATAACACTCTAAATTGAAATTATAGAATATAGAAGTTATAAACCTTTTCATTTTATCATGAATGTCTACTGAAGGAATATGATACCACCATTTCAGTTGCACTGATGGCTTTTCAAAATAACAATTTAAAGGATCAACATAATAACCATTACCTTCCAAATTGCAAAAGTTTACCTTTATTACCTCTGGAGCCTCAGCAGGTGGCTCTAGACATGGTTCATCAACGGGGGAGTTGAGAATGAATGCATCGGATGGAGTAGGAGACACATTACATGAAACCTCATGCGTCGACTCATGAGATTCCATGTCAGGAAGCACCAGACCCTCTTCTCCATCGTAAAAAAAAATGTCGTCATTTTGTGAACAATCCCTCCTCGTTCCGAACATCATCATCCCGTTGAAACCAACTAGGATAGAATGAATTGAGCATAATGACTTCGACGGGATCTTCCATTCTTGCATCCTTCAATGTCTTGGGGAATGGCAGGATGGATTGGCTTTCTTTATCAACTTGCGGGGTGGCCATCTGCTCTGATATTATCTCGCTTAATGTTTGAGTAAGTTGGCTCATTTGTTCCCCCAAGTTTTTGATCCTCTCAGTATTCTCCTGCACCGCTTGTGTAAGGGCTTGGATTGCATCATCCAGGTGTGTGACAGAGTCCTCCATTTGTGGATAAGACGTGGTGAGCAACTCTTCCTGTGGAACATGATAACCCATGTAACAGAAAAAATCCCACAACCCCGACAAACCTAACCGTGCTAGGCCTCCATTACTCATATACTCAGCAAGCGCTCGTGTCTCAGCAGTCATCCCATCAATTATGCAAAGAATCATATCTCGGATGCTGTCTTGATAACCTCGTGAATTATGAATGTCAACATATCTCTGCAATCTGTTAAGATATTGGTGAAAGTTCTCACCTTGAAACTGCAATAACCTCAACATCTTAAAAGTTAGTAGCAAGGGTGTTATGGACCGTAAGATAGGTTCACAACAAATTAGATATATACAAAAATTGATAAACACAAAAAACAAAGAAATAACTTTAAATCCCCGGCGACGGCGCCAAAATTTGACAGGAAGAAACTATTGTTGTTCCTATCAAAGTATAACTCAAACCTACAAACTAGTATAGTAAGCAAGTAAGAGGTCGATCCCACAGAAAATCAAGTATTCCTAAGCAATTTATATTTACCAATTAGTAGGAAAGAGGGGTTTTGGTGATTGAAGATGAGAAAAGAAACTATAAACAAGTTAGTAGAGATAACAATTGAGAAAATAGTTTCATCTACAAATATCCACTTTAGTTTGGTTGATTGATCATTGATTCTTCTTCAAGTTCTCTTTTCATCCTATTATTGTTCCTGTCCTGATCTTGTGCAAATTACTAGTCCTACGAGTCCTAGTAATCCTTACTAATTAGATAACCCTAACACGGTCAAGATTTAACCTAATAGTAGCATTAAGATTAAGGATTAACCAGGATACATGCAACACCAAGCTATGAGTCAGCATTTAATATATAATTGATTCTCTACACACCAATTTAGTCCTACGAGTCCTAAAAAGGCATGATTGCTACTATGGATTAAGGTTCGCTACGAGGAATCTACAAAATCCTAGCAATAATCTCAACTAGTTGTACGGACTAGAAGAAATCAACAATATTCGCAAAAGAATCAATACGAATCAATAGGAATAGAACAAGAATAGAAATCTCACAACTTTATCAATCCAAAGCTTCAATCCATAGACGAAACAGAAGAGCTTAGCATTCCATGGCCATGGAGGCTCCCCTCTAGGGTTCTCTCAATTGATAATCTCCAAGTGCATAAACTAATGAATTAGATGATGAGTTAGATATATAAGAAAATAACCCCAATAGTTCTTAAATAAACCTAACAAAGTCGGCCAAAAATAGGGTAGAAATATTTAGATAAAAGATAAAAAATAGGGAAATCGGCGTTTCGGACACGCAAGAGGCCGCGGGGCGGCCTAGGGCGATCTGCGAAATCTTCTTATGAGATACGGGCCGCGGGGCGGCCTTCACTGTTCACATCAATCTTTCCGTTTCGAATATGGTCTCGATGTCAACATAAAAGTTGTAGATCTCGGAAAGAGCTTTACAACGCATGCTTATAATAGTCAATCGGACCACCGATGCCTCCAGAAAGTGCGAAACAAGTTCAGCATGTCTGGTGACAATTTTTACAGACTTGTTCTTCACTTAGGCTCTCTAACTTCGATTCTGCTCCCGGGTTCTTCATTTTTCCTCCTTCTCTTCCCTCTTCCTTCATCCATGAGCTTCTTCATTCCTCGTCGGAATCACATATACCCTAAATAATCCATAAAAGCATGTAGATTCCGATTCCATCAACAACACAAGTATAAATGCAAATCTAGGTTAAACTATACATTATGCTCATCTAAATAATGCTAAATGCATCCTAATATGCCTACCTAAATGCGTGCTATCATAAGGATTTGTTATAAAATCTCAAAAATGAAAAAAAAAATGGAAAAATGTCGAAAATCCAAGGAAAAAAAAGTATCATGCATTGCATGTTTGTGTTATCGAAGATACCCAACTAATTTGACTTTGTCCTATTGACTTTATCCTAACATGATATTATAAATCCCATGGAATTCTAGAATGATTTGATCTTGTCTTTAAAATTGGTTTTTAAGTGAAATATGAATTGCGCTCCTATTAGGAAAAACGCTCTCTCCCAAAGAAGCCCTCTTCTTCCTCCTCCTGAGAGTCCCTGGGATTGGTGGTGTGTCCTTCAGGCCAATCGGCCGGGACGGGACGGGACGGGATTGAGCCAGGACGGGACTCGTCCCGCGAAATTTTTATGGGACGGGATCGGGACGAAATTGACACTTTTTTTTTCGGGACGGGATGGTGTCTGGACGGGACGAGATAGGGACGGGACGAGCCTTGTCTTGCAAATAAAAATAATAAAATATTATATAAATTTGCAAAGTGAAAAATACTTTCATAATTCATTAATTTGTATAATATGTTGAATATGGTATTCTTCTCAACTATATTATTCAATAATAATAACATTATTATTATTATTATTATTATTATTATTATTATTATTATTATTATTATTATTATTATTATTATTATTATAAAACTATTATTAATTCATACAATGATTGTATGAGGTTAGGTCAAGTGTTAACACCCCTTATTGTGTTTTGTGTTAACAAATATAGACCATTGATTAACTAGAAATGGATGGGTGAGATTAATTGAGATTTTTTCTTATTATTTAAAAAACAAATAGTAGGTCCCACCACTTTTATAGGTAACTTGCTGAAGCAAAGCGCTTGCGTTGGTTTTTTTTATGTAACGTTTTTTTCGTAGGGAGGATGAGATTTTGCTTGCACTATGTGTTCAATGAATAATAACGAACAAATTACCGAATAATGACTCTGAATTCGCCGAATATTCAATAAATTTATTGCCAATTTTAAACAGAGAATTTCAAGAAATCCACATCAAATTAATTACCTACAAATGAATAATTCCTTATTATAAACGAATAGCTACTCTAAACTTGCCGAATAGTCGATAAATTCATACAAAATTTTAGACAAAGTTTGAATTTCAACAAACCCACGTCTAATTGTTCCTATACATATGAATAATTTCTAATTATCAACGAATAGTGATTCTGAATTTGCCGAATAGTCGATAAATGCATGAACAAATTACTGAATAATTCCAAATTATCAATGAATAATGACTTTGAATTCGGCGAATATTCGGTAAATTCATTGCTAATTTTAAATAGAGTTTGAATTTCAAGAAATCCACGTCTAATTACCCACCTACAGATGAATAATTCCTTATTATTAACAAATACTGACTCTGAACTTGTCGAATAGTCGATAAATTCATACAAAATTTTAGACAGAGTTTGAATTTGGCCAACAAACCTACATCTAACTTCTCCTATACATATGAATAATTTCTAATTATCAACGAATAGTAACCCTAAATTTACCGAATATTCAATAAATGCGTAAACAATCAATAATTCATGTACGTCTTATTGCAAATTAGCAATATATTCATGAACAATTTTATACGAGTTTGAATTTCATCAACAATTCAAGAAATTCCTTCCAAACGAATGTTAAATAAACAACAAAATTGGGGCATCCTCCATTATCAAACAACTATAAGCAAGGGATAATTTATCAATATCACAGTACTAACTACATACTAATTCAAACAGAGAAAACAAAAATTCAATCTAATCCGATAATTCTGCATAGAGTTATCCTTACTTTGCAATCGCTTGCTTATTCCAAATTTCTCAGCGAATTGAACCCCATGTCATCTTCATCATCGCTATCAATCAACCCCTAACACCCCGTCATCTTCATCATCGCTATCAATCCGACTTAGAATACTCACCTTTTGTCTTCTCCTCTGTCTGCCTCGTCTGTAGAAAGCCATGGAGGAATCGTGATACAACCTAGCGATGATGAACACAGAGGATAGATTTGGAGACGGTCACGAACCAGACTTGACCCCGAAACCAGTTACGCGCACCTTTGTAGCGGGAGGCAAACCTCTGCTTGGCTGGAGAGGGAGGAAGGCGAGGCGAGGCGAGGCGGGGGAGCAATCGCGGTTGTCAATTGCAGCGGAGGCTGGAGGGAGCGGCGCTAGGGTTCTCAAAACGACGACCTGTAGCAAATGAAGGAGAGAGAGATCCTGGCTCTTCTTAATACACGCGCTCCTCAGATGGGTGATTGTTTTTATTTTAATTTTAATTTATAATTAAGTCAATATTTTGGAATAATCTGGGCCATCCATCTTTCTTCAATTAAAGGCCCAGATTTGTTAACACAAAACACAATAAGACTTGTTAACATTTGATCCATCCTCATGATTGTATAATTAATTATAATGTTCAACATATTTTGCTACATTATCTTATTATATCAGGACGGAAAGGGATTGAGACGAGATTCACCAGATACTGTCTCATTATCGATTGATAGTTGGGAAGAATACCGTATTTAGCTATATCCCTCTTATAGCTCTAAATGGGTATAATAATAATAATAATAATAATAATAATAATAATAATAATAATAATAATAATAATAATAATAATAATAATAATAATAATAATAATAATAATAATAATAATAATAATAATAATAATAATAATAATAATAATAATAATGCCATGTTATAATTAAAAATATAATATTATTATTATTAGTACTTAATTTTATTGTTATTATTATAAAATAATTATACTTTACAAGAAAAAAATATAATATGATATAATAATAATATAATATAATAATATCAATAATTTTATTATAAAGTAATATTATTATTAAATTATATTATAATATTATATAATAATAATATTATTATTATAATCAATTATTATTATAAATTGAAAATTATTATTATAATTATAAATAATATTTGCTCAAATAATAATAATATTATTATTATAAATGGAAGATTATGATTATAATTATAATTATAATATTTGCTCAAAATAATAATACTAATAATATATTATTATTATTCTATAATATTATATTATACTATATTATATTATTATTATTATTATTATTATTATTATTATTATTATTATTATTATTATTATTATTATTATTATTGTAATATGCGGGACGAGACGGGAATTGCGGGATCCCACCGGGATCGTCCCGCGTTTCGTCCCGTATAATTTTTGTGGGACGGGATCGGGACGGGATTCGCTATTTTGTCCTAAATCCCACCGGGATCGGGACGGGATCGGGATTTGCGAGATTTGTGCCCACCCCTAGTATATACTAATTCCAGAAACAAAATGTTACATATCAAATCTCCAAACCAAACTTTACCAAAAAATCCCCTTCCAAATTATCTTTTGGCGTGGTCTGCATTTAAGACAAAAAGTTTTCTCTTTGATTCTCCTATGGCTTTTGTGGATTGGCTCCTCAAAAGCCATGGGATGAGTTTCAATCGGGTGCATGCACTCACAAATTTTCATAAAACCAGAGTCGGGAGACATTTAATGTTCTTCCCATGCTCACCTCAAAAACCTAAACCTCAAACCTCTTGCAACAATCAAAATCTGGCAAATAAGCATAAACTTCACAGATTCTGTATAATTCTAACCCAAATGCATGAAATGTATGCTCAAATCGATATATAAGTTAATGTAAAACATGGCAAATTAGGCTCACATCAAACACCCCATACTTAAGCTTGCTTGTCCTCAAGCAATACTTTTAATGGTCATACAGGGGAAGAAATTAAAACTCTCAACATCATAGATTTATTCCTATATGTCCTTACAATCAATTACCATCCTCGAGAAGGTATTAATGTCACAAATCCATGTCTGTGAATAAAAAGCAACTTCACACACAAAAGGAGGGGTATGCAAAAAACAATTCATGTGACAAAGCATTAATAATTAAAAGGACTTTAATTAAGCTTAATAAGAAGTAGATTGGTAAAAGGCTTGAGGTGGGATATTTTTGGCCATGTGGTGTTAATGTTCCTGGGAAATGGAGTACCTTCCAATTTTCATACCACATTCCTTCTTCCTTTGATTTCTCACCTTTCGCTCATTGCTTTTTTTAATATTACGTTTTTACCTCTCTAACCTCAGCATTGTCTTCTCGCGAGTCGTAAACATGGGTGTCATGAATGGTCCCGGATACTTAGTGCTTCAGACTCCTCACCTTGGTGTCCCATCCCGCGGAACTATTATCTCGATGCATGCAGGGTCAATCTACCTTTATCTCCTGAGGTGACCGGATTTTCTTTCACTCATTAAATTTTCCATAAACTTTGAAACTTTCTTGTCAAACTTCAATAATGATAATAACAAAACAAACACCATATAATATCTCTTACATTCTCAACATAATACCCAGGTCAGGAAATAAGGTAGAAAATGGGCAATATTTAGATCCTGTGGAGAAATATATAAAATAAGGCATAATATGGCTTTTGTGATGCATAAGCATAGGTATGGCTAAGGATATCGACATATGAGCAATATATGGAAAATATAAAGCCCTCCATCCTCTTATCATGCAACATGTCAAAAGCAATATCAAATTTTACCTCCTTTCATAGTTTTCAAGAAAATAATACACTTCATTATGACTTCCCTTTACTAGGCAATTTCATGCTATATCTCTAATGAATCCAATTTTGCATCTTCGAGTTCAATTAAAGCTTCCATGACACTAATCAATTTTTTTTATGGGGGTGATAAAAATAAACTTTGGAAAACATCATATAAGCACATAAATAACATATGAAATCCAAAGTAACCATGTATACGCAATTCGAGAAATAAACTTTAAATATGCACACATATGGTCAAATAAAATCAAATATGCAACAAGTAAGCCCTTCCCCCACCCCATACTTAAACATTACAGTGTCCTCACTGTATAAAAACAAGGGTAAAGAAAGAAACTCACTAGACAATTGTGCAGATCGTCGAAATCGAGTGTTGTAATTGCTGTAGAAGTGGTCGATATCGAGTAGAAGTAGTCGACGTCGACTAGACTGCTCGACATTGAGTACTGCGAAGCCTCCAGGGTGATCCTTCTCCTCGACCACGGCTTCTTTTCCGTCGTGGGTGGTTGACGTCGAGTAGGTTACTCGACGTCGAGTACTGCTACAACTCATCTTACCTGCAAGATTTGTTAGAAAGAAATAATCCAAAATAGAAAAACCTAAAATAATGTTTCAAAACCAAAAACCAAAAGCAACAAATGTCTAAAAATCCAAAAAACTAAGTCTTTTATTTACAAGCTATAAATTTTATAGTCGCTAGGTCGACTTCTTCCGTTTAAGCTCAAGGTGGCATTTGCCGGGCCCATGTAGCTTGGGCCTCAAATAAGACTCCATTCTTGTTCATCAGCTGTAGTCCGCCTGAATGGATCTTGTTCACCGTGAAAGGTCCCATCTTTTTCTCTTTGAATTTGTTAGGGAACCAATGATTCTTGGATTTGGAGACATAGACCGTGTCTCCGACTTCATACTCCTTAGGATCGTCATCGGAAACCCTACATAATCGCACATACCAAGGCAAAAATCTCCCATGTATAGATAAATCTTTGATTGAATTAGGAGGAGAGACGTTTTTACCTTGGCTTACCTTCGCAGATTCTACATTCGAGACCTCAGATTCTACTCGACATCGAGTAACCGTAGTCGACGTCGAGTACGTTGCTTCTCTTAGTGGACTGCTAGTCGAAGAGGGAGAGATCGAGGACTCAAGGGACTAGTCGACATCGAGTAATGTACTCGACGTCGAGTCATCATCGGCTCCGGGTAGGTTGCTCGATGAGGGTGTGCTCGATTGGGGGATCGGGATCTGGTCGACGTCGACTAGAGTACTCGACGTCGACCCCATACTTAAGACCTGGCAAAGCATCCGAAAAATAGTTAGTCGACGCCGACATACCTTGGTCGATGTCGAGTAGATTCTCTGTCTCTTTGTTCAGGATGGCCATGATCTCCTCCACATGTGCTTCCATATCCCGCTTCTCCAGCTCTTCAGGGGTCATATTTCTTACCTTTGCTTCCCCGCAAGTGATGTACCTAGTTGAGATTGATTTGACCTCCTCCATAGGACCTGTATGCGTTTCAGTTTTATTAAAAGAGTACTCAATTACCTCATCGCTGATGTTGAAAGTGAGCACTCCCTTTCTTACGCTTATGTTGGCGTCCACCGTCGCTAAGAAGAGCCTTCCTAATATAATTGGACAAGCAGGGTCCTCTGCCATATCATTAACTAAGAAATCAGCAGGGACAAAGAACTTCCCTACCTGTATTGGTACATCGTCCACCATGCCTGTAGGGATGACAACAGTGTTGTTTTCCATATAAAGTTTAGCATCCACATGCTCTAAAGCACCTATCTTGACTTTGGACCATATAGATAGAGGCATTATATTCACACTAGCTCCTAAGTCAAATAATGCATTGAATTTATATTGACCAAATCCAATAGTTATAGAAAACTTACCTGGATCTGGCCTTTTTTCTGTAAAGTCCATCTTGCTGCATTCCTCTGCGATCTCAGCCATTGATCTCTTCTTGCTGAGAATCTCCTTGAGGAACTTTACGTAGGACGGCATCTTGTGAAGAGCTTCTGTGAAAGGAATGGTGACGTTGAGCCTTTGAAGCATCTTCACAAACCGTTGAAACTTCTTTTCTGCTGGGTCCTTCAAAGATTTCATCGGGAATGACATCTTTTTCTTCATCGGAGGTGCTGGAGTCTTGTCGACGTCGAGTGCAGAGTGGTCGACATCGATTGGAGGCTGGTCGACGTCGACTAGAGGCTCATCGATGTCGAGTATAGTAGTCGTCTCTTGGGTGGGTGTAGAGGGGTGGTCGACGTTGACTAGTGGGTCCTCGACGTCGAGTAGATGCTGCTCGACGTCGAGTAGATGCTGCTCGACGTCGACTGGTTTACTCGACATCGAGTACTCCTCCGCAGCTTCTGTGTTCTGTTCGGGCGTTTGTGTCTGACGCCCACTCCCGAGATTCATGGCAGCTACCTGTCCTGTAGATTTAGTTTTTGGATTAGGTTCAGAGGATCCAGGGAGCGTACCTGATTGTTTGGGGATGGATGTTGCCAATTGATCAATCTGGGTCTCAATATATTTCCGTCATATATCGATTTCCCCAAGTCTAGAGTTAATTCCGTGTAGCTGAGTGTGGATGGAATTGATAGATTGCTTGCTGTCTGAGTGATTCCTCCGCATCTCCTCAAGAATAGTCTGCAGGTCATCTTTCTTACCTTCTCTGTCAGGGTGGCCAGAAGCTCTGTAGGGATGGGGATTTTGATGTTGGGGCTGGCGATAATAGCTCCAATTCTGGTCTGATGTTGCCCTGAGTTGTGTCTCCTGTATACCTTACCTCTTCGTGGGTTTCTGCTAGGTGTACTTGATCGACATGTGGGCACGCCGTAGTATTTTGCCTCACAGACCCACATTCCAAACAAGGCTGAATTTTATATAAGAATTTGACTTGTTTGGTAAGTCGACGTACCTAGTCATTGGGGAATTGGTCCCTGACGTCTGGATCAACTTCCTTTGGTGGCTCATATAGTGGCATAGATGGGGCAAGCCTTTCATACCTTTCGTGTGAGGCCGTAGAAGTCTCATAAGTGTTGTCGTAGTTAGCCAATGTCTCAAATGTTTCCCGAGCACGCCGTGGGGTGTACTCGAGATACCTATAAGAGGTGTAGTTGTTTATCCGCTCCTTAGTTGGTGCATCCAGGCAGTTAAAGATGATTTCCTGACTCATGTAGGGTGGTTGTCCATGCGTAGGACAGGATTTCAGAAGCATTTTGTAGCGCTCCCAAACTTGTGCTAGTGTTTCCCCTGGCTTTTGTCCGAAAGCCGTGATTTGTTGTGTGAGCACAACTGTCTTTGCAGTCGGAAAAAACTTGTTAAGAAACAAGTCTTGTAGTTCATTCCAAGTGCGAATAGATCATTCAGGCAATCCTTCAAGCCACTGTGATGCTATTCCTACAAGGGACCAACGAAAAGCCTTTAGTTTGAGATATTCTAGATTAGCACCATCTGCAATAGCTTCGCATAAATCTAGAAAATTTGTAACATGCTCTAAAGGGAATTCATTGGGTATTCCCCTAAATCGACTCCTCCTAATTTCAATAATAAAAGAAGGATGAATTTCATAATTAGCAGGGGAAGAACGATCGGTGATTCTGGAACTTCCAGAGTAGGATGCAGATATTCCTTCGCGTTTGCTGGGACGTGCCCAATCTGCTCCTTGAGTTCCCTTCTGGCATTTACTTCGCGATCCCCCCTTGCCTCCCACCGTTGTTGGTTCTACGCATATTCCGCCTTTCGTCAGGCGTGCTCTGCGTCTCTAGTGGTGAGTTCCTCAATTCGTAGGCGGAGCTGCTCAAACTCCTATATTGGTGGGAGCTGGACCTCATTCTCATTGTTGATTTGCGACATCCTCCTTAGCCTTTGTCGGAGATGGAAGTATCGCTTAGGTTCAATAAGAGGGTCAAAAGGTGTGCGATCAGTTCTTCGCATACACCTGAAAAACAAAAAGAAAAAAAGAAAGAGTAAAAAGGAACTAAAAAGGGCGCGATTGATTGCTTCCCTGGCAACGGCGCCAATTTGTTGAGAGGAGGAATGACTAGTGTGCAAATATAAAGTTTAATAAAAGCAAACCAACTCCATGTCCAAGCAAATAAATACAAGACTTCCTCCCGCTGTAGTAGAAGGTAGTCAGGATCGATCCAAGAGGAAGTGTGTCAGCGCCCACCTTTTCAGTTCCAAATACTCTCGAAATCGACTCAGGAAGTACTCGACGTCGACTAGTGTCCTCAACAGCGACCACTCAGTAGAGTAGAACTCCAAACAGAAAGCAATAAAAACGCAAAACGAAGCAAAGTCGAGTAGAAGCGTACTCGATGTCGACCAGACTACTCGATGTCGAGTAGAGGTCAGCCGATGTCGAGTACTGTAGAAACTAAAATTGTAACTTTCGCAATGACAGAAAGACAGATAGAACACGAAATTGGTGGGGATAGATTTAATATACTAAAAGCTCCTAGAATCGGGGTTACAACGCCACAACAATAGTCATATAAAATAATGAACAAAGGTATAAAAGTCATGCTTTTTATTAAATAACTTTCGTTATTAACAAATAGAAAAATAGAGGCTTTCGCATAAACCCTAATTGTTACTAACCCTTTTCACATAATTAATCCAAGTTGTATTAAGATCACTTTCGCTTCAATAAAACAAACAAGGATCACCTTCAACTTTCGCAAAAGAATCATGCTCATAGAGATAGAAGACGAAATCGCATCAA
This sequence comes from Persicaria maculosa, assembly GCA_963922045.1. NCBI lineage: Eukaryota > Viridiplantae > Streptophyta > Magnoliopsida > Caryophyllales > Polygonaceae > Persicaria > Persicaria maculosa. The sequence continues at coordinate 62,062,051 of OY998259.1, forward strand.
AAGATTGTACCTTTTTCGCATTACCTTACATGGCTATCGTCGGGCTCACCCCGACCCTAGAAGTTGGGTGACTACTGTAACGACCCGAAATTTAAGTACCCGAATTAACCTCCATAAACCTACTTAGAAGGTAAATAAGGTTCGGAATACTAGATTATCGGGGAACGTTATGGGAGAAGTTTGATCTTCTCCCGTGAGCTTTGGATCTTACGACCGAGTACGAGTTATTATTAGGTTCATTTAAGCGGAAGATTTAGTTGTCAAAAGATGGGGATTGCGAACCCCGAAAAGATCGTAAGCCCGTTGGAGGCTTTACCTGTCCTAGACTATCGCGAAAACATTTCGAATAGAAATAAAAGCGGAAATCATAAATACAACAAAACGCCACGGCCGCGCCGGGTCAAAACAATAAAATGTATGAGCAAAAGAGTACGAATGTCAAGCGCCTCCCTCACTCTAATCATCCAAAAGGTTTGTCCCGACAACCATCCACATAAGTAAGTCATATCGGGTAAGGGGTACCTGAATCTAAAAACAAGAAATAAATTGGGGTCAATCATCGGAAATATGCACACTCAATGCCATATAAAGAGGGATACTTAAACTATATGAATGTTAAAATGTAACACATAAGCAAGTGTATAGATATATATAGATGCGAAATAAACACACAAGGGCCTGTATCATCATCATCATCATCATCATCACCATCATATCATAATATCTTCTCAAACGTACTCATCCTTCTCAAACATACTCATTCTTTCTCATCATAAGTCTTTCATCATTTCATTCTTGTTCCATCGAGTATAAATCATTTATTCAGATTTTGACGGCCGTCCTACCATAGACACATAGCATACATATGAATTATTGGATTTACTAAGTTCATCCTACGTCATATTACCAGTTTATATTCCTAAACATGTTACTAGGTCGCGTGATGCATGAAGACTCTCGATAAGACAAAGAGTATCACATAAATCCATCATGAGTAAGTCCAGGGGACTTACCTTGAGTCCGGAGAATAAGCAAGCAATAAAGTGCACAACCAAGGATCCAATCAACAAGAGCCTATTAATTTCATTAAGCTTTCATTAGGTGGTATTCTAATGCATGGTACCCAACCTAATAATCAACATACAACCACATGAGGTTCGCGATTCTATAGATTACGCACTTTGGTTAAGTGATCCAGACTTAACCAGTTATAATCTATATCATATTATCACATAATCGGTTTTCTTCTTATCGGATCATAAGCCAAGTTATGGGTATACTTCATTTCTGTATTTTATATGCTCTAAGTTTAGGTTATGACATCATATATTTAACCATATTCTTAGCATTCCCTTAACCAAGTTTTTTAATCGAGTCATTATAAACATTGGTTACTAAAATTATAATAAATCTTGATCCAACCGTTGGATTGCCGTAACATTTCCATGAACAACATATTAAGATTTCAACCGAATCAGACCGTTGGATTGGAAATAAAGTCCAAATTACAAAGGCACATATATCCATTTTGTTTTTTTGTGACGTTTGCTACAAAACGCAACCAAAAACACATAGAGGCTCCACTTCCTAAGCCCTAATTTACACATAAGGCTCCTAATCTATAGAGGGAAAGGTGATTGAGAGATTACCCTCGAACCCTCTCTCGAAAAAGACCAAATTACCCCTCCAAGCTTCCCGGGACCTTGCGCCAAACACCTAGCATTTTTGACAAATCCAAACCAAAACATAAAAGGAAGTCTTAGACAAAAACCTTCAAAATTAGTTGTACAACAAGTATAAAATCAGATTTGAAGGGGAGGAAACCAAGACTCACCCAAACACACTTGAAAACCTCAAGAACACAAAGGGCTCGGCACAGCTGGCTCAGAAACGGGGTTCAACGGGTGGCTTACTAGGACTGGATCTTTGTGTGGATACTATGTATGGAAATGCCTCTTTTTTGTGGTGATTTGGATTCGAGAATCAGCCAATTTGGTTGAGGGAGGAGTGAGTTATGTGTGTTTGAAGGTGGCAAGCTTGCTAGGGCAAACTTGCTCTCTCTTTCTTTTTCTTTCTTTCCTTCTTCTTTCCTCTCTGATTTTTGGCGTGTGGAGTGGCTGAATGAGGCCAGAAATGTGGCTTTAAGAGAGCCAAAAGGTGAAGCCAAAGTTGGTCAAGGAGTTGGTAAGGCTTAGGTAGAATAGTGGCCAAATAGGAACAAGTCATTCATCCAACATGACTTCTATTTGTTTAATGCAAAAACATATGGCTCATATTTGATCATATAAAGGGCTGAAATGAGGTGGTTTGGAAGGCAATTTAATGTTAAAACAATGTCCCGAAATGTCGCGACAAGTTACGAAAATTACCGAAATAAACGGATGAAAAGGCTTTTGCCTCACTAATATTTCTCGGAAAATTATCATACGAATTCCATTAGATTGAAATTTTAATCCTCTTTCCATATAAAATATGTCATCAAAAAATTTTAAATTTTTTCGGGTTTTCAAAATCGTCAAAAGAAGGATAATTGATCGAATTATCCCTCGAAAATTAATTAAATCTTAATTAATCATAATTAAAATTTTCGTTCTTTACAATCATCCACCTCTAAAAACAAGTCTCGTCCCCGAGACCAAAAAGATTCAAACCGGTGGAGAAGGTGTTAAACTTTGAGTCCTTGGATCGGAACAAAAGGCACGCGATCATCTCGGATGCGTCGTCCAAGAATCTCATGATGCTTTTGTCACGATCGTAATAATCTCGAACGGCGTCGCCGAGCATGTGAACGAGCGCCCCCGTCACATCTCGCCTCAACCCCAAAAGTATCACAACTCGAGAGAATCATCACACTACCGCTAGGTCTTAGCGAAAATTCCATGATGGCCGTCGCGGAAAGTCCGTATCCACTTCGCTAAGCACAATGAGCTTACCCGGATCATGGAAGCTTAAACTCAATCATTCCTCAATCAATTTTGATTTAAAGGCGTTGGCGTCCCGACACGACTTGGCCTAGACTCCTCTAGGCTCCGCTCGACTTTCTCTCTCGGGAGGTGGTCATCCACCTCTAAAGTTCAAACCTGATTCCCGACATTCTATTCTCCCAACGGGAGGGTGGATCAAAAATCAACCTCTAAGGATCAAACATATGATCTCATTACGACTCAATCAAAACAGAGGGTGGATTAACATCCACCTCTAAGGCTATGCCTTATTCCTTTTCCTAGGTTCAACATTCCGACATACCATCATAACGATATCATATCAGTCATATATCATAGAGTATCACACATCAATGATAATCACATCATTTAGGACCGCTCATGGGCCCCACCACGCATATCAATCATAGAAAATGCGCACTCAATCATAGAGGTAAACACCCAATCACACATAGTACGGCTAAGGGTCCCCCTCCCAGGTACTCACCGGCCACTCACGCAGTCAAAACTATATCTGCCCATGGTTGTACATACGACGCTAGCAATTCATCTAATACATCTCCATAGCTCGCCCGTATACTCTCCTCTGTCTCCCAAGTAGCCTCTTCGGGGCTCTTCCTAGCCCGATGTATAAGTACCAATGGTACCTCTTTGCGCCTCAGCTTCTTGACCCGGCGGTCAAGAACAGCAATTGGATGCTCCACGAAGGTATGGTCAGGTGCTATCTCTAATTTGGAGTAGTCCAATCTGTGACTCGGATCTGGCTCGTACTTCCTCAGCTGTGACATGTGTAAGACATCGTGTATACCAGGCAAACGGGGCGGTAAAGCAACTCTGTAAGCAACCTCTCCTACTCGCTCGAGGATCTCAAAGGGGCCCACATATCTAGGGCTCAGTTTGCCCTTCATCCCGAATCGCCGGATCCCTCTCATCGGTGACACTCGCAACCAGACATGATCTCCAACCTCAAAGGCCAACTCAGTCCTGCGCCTATCAGCATACTTCTTCTGTCGGTCGTGCGCAACCCTCAGATGCTCTCGTATCCGTCTGACCTGATCTGTCGCCTCCTGCACTTACTGTGGTAGTGTCCCCACTCGGTGTGCAGGCTCATCCCAGCAGATAGGCGACTTTCATCGCCTCCCATACAACGCCTCAAAAGGAGCCATCCTGATCGATGAATAATAGCTGTTGTTGTACGAGAACTCTACTAGAGGAAGATGCCGAACCCAAAGGTTCCCCCACTCCAAAACACAAGCCCTCAGTATATCCTCCAGCGTCTCAATCGTCCTCTCGCTCTGCTCGTCCGTCTGCGGGTGATAAGCCGTGCTGAAATGCAACTTGCTCCCCAGAGCCTCGTGCACCTGCCTCCAAAATCTCGAAGTGAAGCGGCCATCTCTATTAGACACTATCCTCTCGGGAACCCCATGCAACCTCAGTATATGTTGTATAAAACCTCGGACTAAATCAGACACAGGCCATGTCTCCTGAATCGGAATGAAATGGGCGGCCTTAGTCAACCTGTCGACCACCACCCAAATCACATCAAAGCCTCGTACATCTCTCCTCAATCCTGTCACGAAGTCCATCGTGATATCCGTCCACTTCCACGCAGGGTCAGGAAGTGATCATGTCATCCCTTCGGGCTTCTATTGCTCTATCCGCACCTGCTGGCAGACCTGACATCGCGCTACAAATAAAGCGACGTCAGTCTTCATCCTGCGCCATCAGAACGTCCTCCTCAAGTCCTGGTACATTTTATTCGATCCCGGATAGACCGAATAAGGAGTGGAATGTGCCTCTATCATGATCTTCTGCTTCAGGTTGTGCACATCAGGCACAACAACTAGTCCCTGCAACATCAACATCCAATCATCTCGGACGGTAAAAGACCTACAGTGGCCCTGGGCCATGCGTTGTCGGATATCGGCAATCCGCGGACACTCTGCCTGCGCTCGTCGGATCTCATCCATCAACTCTGACTGAACCTCCAGGAAACTCAGCTGTCCACTCTCTCGCTGTGACCAGACCTCTATCCCACAACTTATCAGATCCCGCTGTAACTCGGGTCGAGCCGTCAATCTGGACAAAACAATCCCCTAACGAGTCTTCCGACTCAAGGCGTCGGCCACCACATTGGCCTTCCCCGGGTGATACTCAATCTCCAACTCGTAGTCCTTGATCAACTCCAGCCACCTCCTCTGACGCATATTCAACTCCTTCTGCGTGAAAATGTACTTCAGATTTTTGTGATCGGTCATGATCCTCACTGACGTGCCATACAGATAGTGCCTCCAGATCTTGAGCGCATGTACCACTGCGGCTAGCTCAAGATCGTGTGTGGGGTATGACTCCTCCCCTGGCTTCAGCTGGCGTGAAGCGTAAGCGATGACCCGATCCCTCTGCTATAGCACACAACCTAAACCTGAACTCGAAGCATCCGTGTAGACCACGAAGTCCTCCATCCCCTCTGGTAGTGCTAACACTAGCGCGGATGTCAACTTCTGCTTCAGCAAATCAAAACTGGCCCGGCAAGCCGGGCTCCACTCAAAGGATACTCCCTTCTTCGTCAGCTGCGTCATCGGCCTAGCTATGCTGGAGAAGCCCTCGACGAACCGTCGGTAATAGCTAGCCAAACCTAGAAAAGACCTGATGTCTCTGACGTTCTTGGGGACCTCCTAAGCAACGATAGCATCAACCTTCGATGCGTCTACTGATATCCTTGCTGCGGATATAACATGACCAAGAAACATCACCTCGGAGAGCTAGAACTCACACTTGCTAAACTTCCCGAACAGTTTATGCTTCTGCAGAATCCTCAGCACAATCCTCAAGTGCTCAGCATGCTCCTCTTTGCTCCTCGAGTAGATCAAGATGTCGTCGATAAATACCACCACGAATCTGTCAAGAAAATCAATGAACACCTTGTTCATCAACTCCATGAAGGCGGCTGGTGCGTTGGTTAGCCCGAACGGTATAACCACAAACTCATAGTGTCCGTATCTAGTCCTGAAGGCCGTCTTCGGGATGTTCTCTGCCTTCACCCTCTGTTGGTGATAACCCAAACACAAATCTATCTTCGAGAAGATGACAGCTCCTTGTAGCTGATCCATCAAGTCGTCTATTCTCGGCAACGGGCAACGGTTCTTCACCGTAGCCCGGTTCAACTCTCTATAATCTATGCATAGCCTCAACGACCCATCTTTCTTCTTCACGAACAACACTAGTGCTCCCCACGGCAAAGTACTCGGCCTGATGTAGCCCTTCCCGGCTAGCTCCTCCAACTGTGCCTTCAGCTCGGGCATCTCTGTCGGCGCCAACCTGTACGGGACCCTCAAAATCGGCCTGGTGCCCGGCTCTAACTGTATAGTGAAATCAACATCTCTCTGTGGCGGAAGTCCTGGTAGCTCGTCTGGGAAAACGTCGGCAAACTCACTAACAACGGGGACATCTGTGAGGCTGGGTCGCTCGCAATCCACCTTTAAAGCGTAACACCAGTAGCTCGTGCATCCCTGGTCTAGAAGTCTCGCCGCTCGAACGACGCTGATCTGGGCTCCGTTCTATTTGAGGTCGTGGCCTCTTTCCGCCAGATGGAGTGTGGAAAGCTAAAGACGTGGCAACTGTCAGACGTAGCTGCTGGTCGTAGCAGAGGATCATCTCTAGAAATCTGTCATATGTCATTCCCTCCATGCTGGTAGAGATCAGAAGAACGTCTGGCGGAAGCCTCATAGAAAGCATGCGGATGCGCATCTCGTCGGGGTTACATACCCTTCCACAATAGACGAGCTCCTTCTTGAACTGACAGATGATCTCGGAGATAGATAGCCATGGGTCATAGTGTTGTGAGCTGAATCCGCCATGTTTTACAGTTACTTTTATATCGTTTTCTGCATACATTTCATGCATTTGGGCTAGAATAGTACAGAATCTATGTAGTTTATGTTTATTTGCCAAATTATGGAATCTACACCAGTTTCTGTTTAAATTCGCAGAATTCGAGGCAATTTACAACAGTTCTGAGAAAGGTTGGAAAAGCTCGGAAATCAACTACAGAAGTCCAAGGTCAAAGACGCAGCTGAACCAGGATGAATCAACCTGGAAACCAGAATTACTCGATATCGATGAAATGTAGTCGATATCGACAAAGGATGTCCGAGCGGTGCTGGTCGAGTAGAGCATGATCGAGGAAGCTGAAGACGAAGACAACCCGACTCCGGAGCTTTACTCGATATCGAGTAAACTACTCGATATTGTTGATAGGAGGAAATCGAGTATGCAAATAATAAAATATAGATAAATCACAGCAAACCAGATTCCGTCCCTTGCAAATAATTACAAGACCTCCTCCTGATGTAGCAGCGGGAAGTCAGGATCGATCCACGAGGAAGCGTGTCAGCGGATCCTAGGCAGCAGAGAAATCTCACGGACAGAAGTCGACAACAGGGTCCTCGATCTCGACTAGGGTAGTCGACAGAAGATCGGGCACAGTCGAACACAGCGCAACAGCAACTCGACACAGGCTACTCGATATCGACGAGGGGCTACTCGATATCGAGTACAGTCCTTGTCGACTTCGGCTTGTCTTGTCGAGTACCTGCACAAATAAGCTACAGCGACTCTGGGTCGAGGATCAGTAACTCGAGATCGACCAGGCTTGGTCGAGATCGAGTAGACAGAGAATAAAACGAAACAAAGAAATAAAGTAAAGGCAAATGCTTTTGGGATTTCGAACTAAACTTAATGTGAAAGGACTTCCAAGATTGGGGTTTGCAACGACAATAACCAAGCATGCGTAATGCAAAATCAAACATATAATCATGTAATTCGCATTAAAGGACTAAGCTTTCGCCTTTTCCAACAATTAGACAACTCTCTCAAGAAACCCTAATTGTCTCTACCGATTTTATGTTTATAATCCAAGTGGTTAACATGGATCTCCATTAGATGGGCAATAAACACATTAACAAGTAGGAAAATGCTCAAAACATGATAAAGGTCGGATCTTTACCTCAGGCACGCAGGGCTATCGTCGGGCTCGCCCCAACCCTAGAAGTGGGTGGACTACTCGCGCTTCATCATAATTAAAGACATCAATAATAAAAGGAAATAAACTTGCATTAATAAAATAAAATAGAGCTTACAACCAAAGGAAGTCAATTCCGCTCTCGCTTCACAAAACTCCTCTTGGCCACTCACTCTCTCTCTCTCCTACTACTTCTCCTACTGAAATTGAATTGTGTCTTAATTGGAATGAATGAAAAACCAGCCCCTAGGGCTTTATTTATAGCCTTCTAATCCTTGCTACTCAAGGATAGAATATCTATATCTATATCTAAAACTATATCTAAGACTTTAAAGATAAATAAAAGACATAACATAATTAAATCCAAAAATAGGAATTATATCTAAAAGGTCTTCAATGGATAGAACTCTCTTCTTCATGGTAGATCTTGATAGATTTTCGGATAGAGTCAGCAATCTTCGTGCCCAAGCAATCCCAAGTCGAGTAGGATTCGTCGAACCGGGTAATGCGGCTCTGGAGGTCTACTCGATCTCGACCAGGGTCTTTTCGATCTCGAGTAGGGTTGACTGGCTCGGCTTCGTCGTCTCGGCTAGCTGGTGCTCGACAGACTCGGACATGGCTCCTGGTGCTCATCGATGTCGAGTAGCTCTCGTCGACCTCGAGTAGACTGGCTATGTCGACTGGATCTTCTCAGGTGGCTCTACTCGACAGGCTCGGATCTCGACTCAGGGCTCGTCGATCTCGACTAGAGTTCTTCGAGATCGACTAGGGTGTGGTCTTCTCTGGTCGAGCAGCTTCTCCTCGGCATGGACTCGGGCAGGCACTGGGAGGCTTGTCGATCTCGACAAGGTCTCGTCGAGGTCGAGTAGGGTTGCCGGCCTCCTAGTCAGGTCGGGTGGCTTCCTCCTCGAGTCTGGGTCCTGGCTCCTCCTCTTTGTCGACCTCGAGTAGCTGTACTCGATGTCGAGTAGGGTTCGGAGTTGGGTTCTTCGTCTTCTGTTCCTCGACTCAGGCTCCTCGATGATGGCTGTGTCTAGGTAAGTCTTGTCGAGATCGACTAAGCCTAGTCGATATCGAGTAGCCTGGTGTTCCGATTCTTGCTCCTTGGTTTTCTTCCGAAATGATTCCATATTCTGCGATATTAGACAGAAATTTATGTAGATCTCCATTTCTGACAATTTAAGCATATACTACATAAATTCAACATATTCCCAACCCGAAATATGCAAAATGTAAAGAATATGGAACTAAAGTATGCATAAAGACATGGCTAATTAGGCTCACAACAAACTCCCCATACTTAAGCTTGCTTGTCCTCAAGCAATACTTTTAATTGTCATTCAGGGGAAGAAATCAAAACTCTCAACATATTAGATTCATTTCTCATATAACCCTGCACTCAATTACCATCCTCGAAAAGGTACTTATGTCACAGATCCATGCATGTGCAATTATACAAAAGCAACATCTACTCATAAAAGGAGGGTTATGCAAAAACAATTCATGTGACAAAGCATTGATAATCAAGAGGACTTTAATTTAAGCTCAATAAGAAGTAGATTGGTAAAAGGCTAAAGGTGGGCAATTTTTGGCAATATGGTGCTTTTTGATCCGGGGAAATGGAGTACTTTCCAAACTTTCATACCACATTCTTTCTCATTAGATTCATCACCTTTCATAATGCTTTTATCAATAATATTGCTTTTACCTCTCTAACCTCAGTACTGCCTTCTCGCGATTCGCAAACATGGGTGTCATGAATGGCCCCGGATACTTAGTGCTTTGGACTCCTCACAATGTGTCCCATCTCTCCAAACTATTATCTCAGAGAGCAGGGTCAATCCACCTTTATCTCCTGAGGTGATTGGATTTTCTTTCACTAATTAAATTTTCCATATATTTCAAATAATTTCCTTCCAAACTCCAAATATGATAACAACACAAACACCATATAACATCTCCATAATGTAACATCATTCTCAACATAATCCCCGAATAAGGTAAAGAATGGCAAATATTTAGATCATGTGGAGCAATATTTGAAATAAGGCATATTATGGCTTTTGTGATGCATAAGCATAGGTAAGGCTAGGATATAACAATATGAGCATTATATGGAAATATAAAGTCCTCCATCCTCTTATTATGCAATATGTCAAAAGCAACATCAAATTTTACTCCTTTCATGGTTTTCAAGAAAATAATGCACTTCATTGTGACTTCCCTTTACTAGGCAATTTCATGCTATATCTCTAATGAATCCAATTTTGCATCGTCGAGTTCAATAAAGCTTCCATGACATTAATCAAAATTTTCAATGGGGGTCATTTTTCTCAAATTTTGGAAAATAAGCACATAAATCAATAATGCATTCCAAAATAGCCATGTAGCAATTCAAAGAAATAATGCACATATATGTCAAAATATGATTAAATAAATCCAATATGCACAAAGTAAGCCCTTCCCCCACCCCATACTTAAACATTACAGTGTCCTCACTGTATAAAATCAAATAAAAACAAGAGTAAAGGAAGGAACTCACAGGATAATGCATCGAGGAGGCTGAATCAGTGTATGTCGAGTAAGTGTTCTTGTCGATCTCGAGTACATGTTACTCGATCTCGAGTAGGCTTTCAGCGTCTGGTGGAATCCGAAGTCGAGGAGCGTCTGGGCTTGTCGATGTCGAGTACGTCTACTCGAGGTCGAGTGACTTCTGGGCTTCTCCTCCTTGTCGTCGTCGACTTGGCCTTCGTCGATTCTGACTGTTTTTCAGGGACTTCTTCTTTCCACCTTTTGCAATCCTTATATTCTTGCCGACCTAAAAGTGTTAGATTGCCCAAAAGAACAAGACTATCCACATGAAGTATTCTAAAAGACCTAAAACCAAAACCAAAAACCAAAAACCAAAAACCAAAAACCAAAAAGTTCAAAAAGGTCCCAAAAGTAAATGTCTATTTACAAGCTCTAGATTTTATAGTCGCTAGGCCGACTTTCTCCATTTAGCATTAGCCTGGATCATCTTTGTCCGGAGGTATAGGTGGATCTGGTGGTTCCTCCGGTGGTGGGAAGCGTGGGATGTCATCCGGGGGCATCATGTGAAGAAACTTAAACTTCCCTGAGTGAACGCTCCATGGCTTCATCCATACGTCTTCCTGGGCTCCAGCTGGCATGCATAAAGGAATATATAAAGGAAATTTGCATACCTCATCATCATACCTCTTCCGCTTCATTGGTTGATTTGTTTGCTCGTCTCCACCACAGCAAAACGGTGGAGTGGGAAGAGATATTTCCACCTCATCATGCGGAGCTTCATGCCACTTTGCTAGGACCCCATACTTGAACACAAACATCGATTGCTCAAAATTGTCAGGAATGGCCTTCACCTTATAGGGTAAAAGCGAACTTGAAGCACCATGGGCAACGACGTCCGGATTTTGCGTTGGTGGCTCTTTTTCTTCTTGGGATCCTTCCAAAGGTTCTTCAAAGATGGATGACGAAGTAGATATCGAAATAGAGGAAGGACATACCTGGGTTTCTGTGGTACAGACGATTTCGGCTAGTGTTTCTGGATCAGTTCCTCCATAATGTGTACATGTCGAGTCCAGGTAGTCGATGTTGACTGGCTCATAGAAGGGGACATTGTCGAACCAGCTTGTCATTGTTGATTTGGGCGATTTAGCGTAATGTTCCCATCTACGCAACACAAGTTTAGCTTCTGCCGGCCTCGCACGCTTAGCTTCCTGTTCCCTTTCAGCTCTCTCAGCGGCGATAGTAACATCCTTGGCGGCTAGTTCCGTTCTTAGCCTCTGTATCAGCTGTTCAGGTGTTTCTGTGGCCGCCATGGCTCTTTTCAGTTTAGAATGGATGTGTAGGACGCGTTCCGGATCATCTAAGGTGTCAAACTCAGGTGGTTGACCAGAACGGCGCATACACCTGCAAAGTAACTCAAAGCCAACGTGAGATCTAACTACCTAAGGCGCGAATGATAGCTTCCCCGGCAACGGCGCCAATTTGTTGATAGGAGGAAATCGAGTATGCAAATAATAAAATATAGATAAATCACAGCAAACCAGATTCCGTCCCTTGCAAATAATTACAAGACCTCCTCCTAATGTAGCAGCGGGAAGTCAGGATCGATCCACGAGGAAGCGTTTCAGCGAATCCTAGGCAGCAGAGAAATCTCACGGACAGAAGTCGACAACAGGGTCCTCGATCTCGACTAGGGTAGTCGACAGAAGATCGGGCACAGTCGAACACAGCGCAGCAGCAACTCGGCACAGGCTACTCGATATCGACGAGGGGCTACTCGATATCGAGTATAGTCCTTGTCGACTTCGGCTTGTCTTGTCGAGTACCTGCACAAATAAGCTACAACGACTCTGGGTCAAGGATCAGTAACTCAAGATCGACCAGGCTTGGTCGAGATCGAGTAGACAGAGAATAAAACGAAACAAAGAAATAAAGTAAAGGCAAATGCTTTTGGGATTTCGAACTAAACTTAATGTGAAAGGACTTCCAAGATTGGGGTTTGCAACGACAATAACCAAGCATGCATAAGGCAAAATCAAACATATAATCATGTAATTCGCATTAAAGGACTAAGCTTTCGCCTTTTCCAACAATTAGACAACTCTCTCAAGAAACCCTAATTGTCTCTACCGATTTTATGTTTATAATCCAAGTGGTTAACATGGATCTCCATTAGATGGGCAATAAACACATCAACAAGTAGGAAAATGCTCAAAACATGATAAAGGTCGGATCTTTACCTCAGGCACGCAGGGCTATCGTCGGGCTCGCCCCAACCCTAGAAGTGGGTGGACTACTCGTGCTTCATCATAATTAAAGACATCAATAATAAAAGGAAATAAACTTGCATTAATAAAATAAAATAGAGCTTACAACCAAAGGAAGTCAATTCCGCTCTCGCTTCACAAAACTCCTCTTGGCCACTCACTCTCTCTCTCTCCTACTACTTCTCCTACTGAAATTGAATTGTGTCTTAATTGGAATGAATGAAAAACCAGCCCTAGGGCTTTATTTATAGCCTTCTAATCCTTGCTACTCAAGGATAGAATATCTATATCTATATCTAAAACTATATCTAAGACTTTAAAGATAAATAAAAGACATAACATAATTAAATCCAAAAATAGGAATTATATCTAAAAGGCCTTCAATGGATAGAACTCTCTTCTTGATAAATAAAAGACATAGCAATCTTCGTGCCCAAGCAATCCCAAGTCGAGTAGGATTCGTCGAACCGGGTAACGCGGCTCTGGAGGTCTACTCGATCTCGACCAGGGTCTTTTCGATCTCGAGTAGGGTTGACTGGCTCGGCTTCGTCGTCTCGGCTAGCTGGTGCTCGACAGACTCGGACATGGCTCCTGGTGCTCGTCGATGTCGAGTAGCTCTCGTCGACCTCGAGTAGACTGGCTATGTCGACTGGATCTTCTCGGGTGGCTCTACTCGACAGGCTCGGATCTCGACTCAGGGCTCGTCGATCTCGACTAGAGTTCTTCAAGATCGACTAGGGTGTGGTCTTCTCTGGTCGAGCAGCTTCTCCTCGGCATGGACTCGGGCAGGCACTGGGAGGCTTGTCGATCTCGACAAGGTCTCGTCGAGGTCGAGTAGGGTTGCCGGCCTCCTAGTCAGGTCGGGTGGCTTCCTCCTCGAGTCTGGGTCCTGGCTCCTCCTCTTTGTCGACCTCGAGTAGCTGTACTCGATGTCGAGTAGGGTTCGGAGTTGGGTTCTTCGTCTTCTGTTCCTCGACTCAGGCTCCTCGATGATGGCTGTGTCTAGGTAAGTCTTGTCGAGATCGAATAAGCCTAGTCGATATCGAGTAGCCTGGTGTTCCGATTCTTGCTCCTTGGTTTTCTTCCGAAATGATTCCATATTCTGCGATATTAGACAGAAATTTATGTAGATCTCCATTTCTGACAATTTAAGCATATACTACATAAATTCAACATATTCCCAACCCGAAATATGCAAAATGTAAAGAATATGGAACTAAAGTATGCATAAAGACATGGCTAATTAGGCTCACAACAGATATCGACAAAAATCCTGATGCCATGCCCGGAGTCGAGGAGCTGTGCCAAGTCGAGAAGCCGAAGACCTGGAGACGCCGAGCAGATTCTACTCGATATCGAGTTAATTCTGCTGCTTTGATTTATTTTCTGCTTTGCTTTGTTATATTTGTCTTTGTTTCTGTCTTTCTGCTATTCTATCTGTGAGATTTACAGCTACCTGATATCCGCTGACACGCTTCCTCGTGGATCGATCTTGACTTCCCACTACTGCATAGGGAGGGAGTCTTGTAATCATTTGCAAGGGACGGAATCTGGTTTGCTTTAGTCTTATTTATATTTTATTGCAAGTCTCAATTTCCTCCTACAAAAAATTGGCGCCGTTGGTCTCTCGCTGGTCCAGCATTAAAATGGCTGGAAGGACTAAAACCACGATCTCTCACGACATGGGCTCAATTAAAGCAGGAATTTCTCAACAAATTCTTTCCTGCTGCCAAGACAGCGTTCCTTCGCCAGAAGAACACATCTTTCAAACAGCAGCCTAGAGAGACACTAGCAAAGGCATAGGAACGCTATAAGGATCTACTGCGATCATGCCTTACACATGGACAGCAACCCTGCGTAGTTCAAGAGATCTTCTTCAATTCTCTGGACTTGGCTGCAAAGGGTAGAATCAACACATATACTCACTATGAGTATCTGACAATGTCGCCTGCTGACGCATGGGCTGCTCTCGACAAGCTGACCAATTATGACAACAAGTATGGGACTCCAGTCAACTATGAGGAGAACCCCTACACCAGGCCAGCACCATCCATGCCCCTCTATAAGCCCCCCAAAGAGATTGATCCAAATGTAAGGGAGCAGTACTACAGAGATCAGAATAGGAAGCTCCTCAAGCAAGTCAAATATCTCTCGGTCAACCAGCCTTGCATCGAATGCGGATCACAGCGGCACACCACTACTGAGTGCCCACACACAAAGCAAGTCAGGCTGGCAGAATACGAAGAGGCAGCTTACGCAGGGGGTCCCACTCGCTACATGGGGGACCAAAGGTTTTAGCAACCACAATGGAACCAAGGTGCCCCTAGGAACCCCCCGCCCTACAGAGCTTCAGGACATCCGGAACGGGACCAGAAAAGGGATGATCTACAGACTGTCCTAGAGGAAATCCGGAAAAATCATTCAGACACCAAGCAGTCCTTCAACTCAGTGTACACTCAGATAAAAGGTGTCAACTCTAGGCTTGGGTAGATTGATATATGGCTGAAATCAGTTGATACACAGATTGGCCAGCTAGCAGCAGGAATCCCCAGACAGTCAGGTTCTTTCCATGGATCTTCAGAACCAAATCCCAAGGGAAAGACCGGACACATCGCTGCTGTAAAACTCAGAAGCGGCCATCAACTACAAGATCCAGAGGTCAGAAAGCAGCAGGACGAAGGAGAACAACAACTCGATATCGATAAGAGGCAACTCGATATCGAGGAAGGCCACCTCGATATCGACAACAGTATGGATCAGCCTTTGTCTGCACAATACAGCAACTCGACATCGAAGAATCTAATCGATATCGAGGAAGATCAAGTAGAGATCGAGAAAGCTGCAGCACCTCCGACATCTATTCTGGCTCAGAATCAGAAAAAGAAGCTGCCCTTCCCAACAAAATCTCCAAAGGACCCAGCAGAGAAGAAGTTTCAGTGCTTCATCAAGATGCTTTAGAAGCTCAATGTCACCATACCCTTCACAGAAGCTCTCAATGAAATGCCATCCTATGTCAAGTTCCTTAAAGAGATTCTAAGCAAGAAAAGATCAATGGCTGAGATTACAGAGGAGTGCAGTCATATGGACATCCTTGAGAAGAGGCCAGATCCAGGTAAGTTTGCTATAACCATTTGATTTGGTCAATACAAATTTAATGCTTTATGTGATCTTGGAGCTAGTGTGAGTATAATGCCTTTAACAATATGGTCCAAGATTAAGATAGGTGCCCTAGAGCCTGTGGATGATAAGCTGTATATGGCCAACAACACGGTGGTCATTCCAACAGGCATGGTGGATAATGTGCCAGTACAAGTAGGTAAATTCTTTGTCCCTGCTGATTTCTTAGTTATTGATATGGCGGAAGACCCTACTTGTCCAATTATTCTAGGAAGACCCTTCTTGGCGACGGTGGATGCCAACATAAGCGTGAGGAAGGGAGTGCTCACTTTCAACATCAGCGATGAGGTAATTGAGTATTCCTTTAATAAAACTGAAAGGCATACAAGTCCAATGGAAGAGGTAAAATCTATCTCAGCTGGTTACATCACTTGCGGGGAGCCCAAAGTAAGAAATATGACTCCTGAAGAGCTGGAAAAAAGGGATATGGAAGCCCAGGTGGAGGAGATCATGGCCATCCTAAAGGAAGAAACAGAGAATCCACTCGACACGGACCAAGGTACGTCGTTATGGACTAACTATTTTTCGGATGCCTTGACAGGACGCAAGTATGGAGTCGAAATCGGACAAAATTCCTCGACATCGAGTAATTTAGTCGACATCGATAAAATTCAGAAGCCTCCACCAGCACCAGCGTCGTCGAGCAGCCAACCTGAAGCTCAGAACTCCTCGATATCGACCAATCTCCGTCCCCGACTTCACCCTTATCGAAGAGCAAGCCACTGAAAGCAGGAAACAGTTCCTCGATATCGACTATAGTAGTCGATATCGACCAAGCCCCACCTCCACCAGCTCCAGCATCCTCGAGCTGTCCACCACCAGAAGCTGAAAACTCATCGATATCGAGGACTATTCATCGAGATCGACCAAACACAGTGGTCCCCGAATCCGTTTCTGCAAAGGTAAGCCAAGGTATGGATCTTTCTTCTCCTATTTCCATTAAAGATTTATCTATACATGGGAGAGGTTTGCCTTGGTATGTGCGCTTATGTAGGATTTCCAATGATGAGCCTAAGGAGTATGAAGTTGGAGACAAGCTCTATGTTTCCAAATCCAAAGATCATTGGTTTCCTAACAAATTCAAAAAGAAGAGGATGGGACCTTTCCTAGTAAACAAGATCCATTCTGGAGGATTGCAGCTGATGGACAAGAATGGAGTCCTATTTGAAGCCCAAGCTACATGGGCCCTGCAAATGCCACCTTGAGCTTAATGGAGAAAGTCGGCCTAGCGACTATAAAATCTAGAGCATGTACATAGACATTTACTTTTTGGGACTTTTGGACATTGTTGCTTTTTTGTTTTTGGTTTTGAACCTTTTAGTTTTTCTATTGTGGGTATATGTCTTCTATATTTTTCTGGTCCATAAGGATAGAAGCAAGCTAAATCGGACTCGGCCCAGGCATGTTCAATCGATATTATGAAGCCCTGCACATCTGTCTAGTGAGTTTCTTTCTTTACCATTGTTTTTTATACAGTGAGGACACTGTAATGTTTAAGTATGGGGTGGGGAAAGGGCTTACTTTGTGCATATTTGCCATATTTGACATTTTGTGTGCATATTTGAAATTTATTTCATGAATTGCTTATACATGGCTATTTTGGAATTCATTATTGATATATATGCTTACATGCATGGTGTCGTCGACTTCAGTGGCTCGGCATCTCGGGTTGCTCTTCCTCGACATGCTCGGACATTGGTTCTCTGCTCTCCTCGATCTCGAGTATCGTACCCGATCTCGAGTAGTGTGGCTTTATCAACTTGTGTGGCTTGGCATGTCGGGTAGGCTCTCTTCGACACTGCTCGGACAGGTGCTTCTAGGCTTGTCGATCTCGAGGATGTTCGTCGATATCGAGTACGGGTGTTGCTCAGTGTCCGGCATGTCTGGACAGGTCGGGTAGCGCTCCTCGGCATCCTCGATCAGGGTGTCCTCGACTCCGGGCATGGTCTTCACTTCTTGTCGATCTTGAGTAGAAAACTCGATCTCGAGGAACTCTCTGGAGTCGGGTTGGCTCGTCTTCAGCTTCTCGACATGGTGCTCCTCGATCAGTAATGTGCCCAGACATTTCTTGTCGATAAAGTCGATATCGAGTAGCTTGTTGCTTCCGTCTTCACTTCTTGGTTTTCTCCCGAAATGGCTCCATATTCTGCAATATTAAACAGAAACTTATGTAGATCTCCATTTCTGGCAAATAAGCATATACTACATAAATTCGACATATTCCCAACCCGAAATATGCAAAGTGTATAGAATATGGAACTAAAATATGCATAAAAACATGGCTACTTCAGAGACATCAATGACACCCATGTTTGTGACTCGCGAGAAGGCAATGCTGAGGTCAGAGAGGTAAAAGCATCATTATGGATAAAAGCATTATGAAAGGTGATGAATCTTATGGAGAAGGAATGTGGAAATTCAGTTTGGAAATACTCCATTTCCCTGGATCATTAGCACCACATTGCCAAAAATTGCCCACCTTTAGCCTTTTACCAAATCTACTCCTCATTGAGCTTAAATTAAAGTCCTCTTGATTATTAATGCTTTGTCACATAAATTGTTTTGCATAACCCTCCTTTTGTGAGTAGATGTTGCTTTTATATTTGCACATGCATGGATCTGTGACACGAGTACGTTTTCGAGGATGGTAATTGATTGCAGGGACATATGGCAATGAATATAAGATGTTGAGAGTTTTGATTTCTTCCCCTGAATGACAAATGAAAGTATTGCTTGAGGACAAGCAAGCTTAAGTATGTGGTGTTTGTTGTGAGCTGAATCCGCCATGTTTTACAGTTACTTTTATATCGTTTTCTGCATACATTTCATGCATTTGGGCTAGAATAGTACAAAATCTATGTAGTTTATGTTTATTTGCCAAATTATGGAATCTACACCAGTTTCTGTTTAAATTCGCAGAATTCGATGCAATTTACAACATTTCTGAGAAAGGTTGAAAAAGCCCGGAAATCAACTACAGAAGTCCAAGGTCAAAGACGCAGCTGAACCAGGATGAATCAAGCTGGAAACCAGAATTACTCGATATCGATGAAATGTAGTCGATATCGACAAAGGATGTCCGAGCAGTGCTGGTCGAGTAGAGCATGATCGAGGAAGCTGAAGACGAAGACAACCCGACTCCGGAGCTTTACTCGATATCGAGTAAACTACTCGATATCGACAAAAATCCTGATGCCATGCCCGGAGTCAAGGAGCTATGCCAAGTCGAGAAGCCGAAGACCTGGAGACGCCGAGCAGATTCTACTCGATATCGAGTTAATTCTGCTGCTTTGATTTATTTTCTGCTTTGCTTTGTTATTTCTGTCTTTGTTTCTGTCTTTCTGCTGTTCTGTCTGTGAGATTTACAGCTACCTGAGATCCACTGACACGCTTCCTCGTTGATCGATCCTGACTTTCCACTACTGCATAGGGAGGGAGTCTTGTAATCATTTGCAAGGGACGGAATCTGGTTTGCTTTAGTCTTATTTATATTTTATTGCAAGTCTCAATTTCCTCCTACAACACATAGTGGGTGCTGAAGAACGTAACCTCTCGTGCTGCTTGTGTCCCAGATGGACAGTACTCTCTCAGCATCAACTTCCTAAACTCCTCTTAGGTCCATGCAGTATGATCATCACGGTAGACAAGCCATCTGTCAAAAGCATCTCCTCGAAGCTGCCCAGCCGCAAGCCTCTGTCTCTCCGCATCGGGTACTCCAATCAAGCTGAAAACTCCCTCGAGTCCTCTGAAGAACTACTCGATATCCTCTCCGGGTCCGGCCTCGAAGATAGGCGGGCTACTCTGTGATAGTCTCTTCATCCAGTCGGTGATGCCAGCTGATCTCTCTTGCTCTAGCAACGCGAGTAATGCCCTCTTTATCGCTGATCCCTGCTGCTGCCCATCAGCTTCTCCCTCGTGCTGTCCGGGGATCTCGACCTCAGCATCGGTCTCAATCTCAGTCTCTGTGTCGGGAATGCGGCCACGACCTCGGCCACGTGGTCTCCCGCGTCCTCTACTAATCTGGGTGTCGACCATGCTGACAACTTGACATTTAAGTGTACTCAATATACAACTAAATAAAACGTCTTCTTCAAGGAAGACAGCCCTCAGGCACATTCTTTCATATAATTACATCCCTTCAATGGGATGGCCCGCAGGTACAGTTTTATATCGCACGGAAGCTAACTAGATAGCTATCCTTCGAGGGATGGCTTGGCGAGCCCGCCTCTAAATCCTATCCTACTCCAACCACCATGGTTGCTCCCTTGGAGTCTTCCAAGCCCGTCTGTAAGGAAAAGCTAGGCAGCCTACCCGAACCCTTCTACATCTCTAAGGATGCCTATCGCATTGTCTCTACCTGTCGATCCTATCTCTCGTCTATAAAGATCCTAACCATTTTCATTTTCCAAAAGGTTTTCATCTTTGCCGTTTAAACACTTCAAAATCCTTAAAAATTTCCAAAACGGTGGGCGGGTTTTGAAAAATAATTTTTAACTCGTGCGTACTCAGGTCGAACAACCTTGACTCTGATACCAACTTTGTAACAACCCGAAATTTAAGTACCCGAATTAACCTCCATAAACCTACTTAGAAGGTAAATAAGGTTCAGAATACTAGATTATCGGGGAAAGTTATAGGAGAAGTTTGATCTTCTCCCGTGAGCTTTGGATCTTACGACCGAGTACGAGTTATTATTAGGTTCATTTAAGCGGAAGATTTAGTTGTCAAAAGATGGGGATTGCGAACCCCGAAAAGATCGTAAGCCCGTTGGAGGCTTTACCAGTCCTAGACTATCACAGAAACATTTCGAACAGAAATAAAAGCGGAAATCAAAAATACAAAAAAAAGCCACGGCCGCGCCGGGTCAAAAACATGAAATGTATGAGCAAAAGAGTACGAATGTCAAGCGCCTCCCTCGCTCTAATCGTCCAAAAGGTCTGTCCCGACAACCATCCACATAAGTAAGTCATATCGGGTAAGGGGTACCTGAATCTAAAAACAAGAAATAAATTGGGGTCAATCATCGGAAATATGCACAATCAATGCCATATAAAGAGGCATACTTAAACTATATGAATGTTAAAATGTATCACATAAGCAAGTGTATAGATATATATATAGATGCGAAATAAACACACAATGGCCCGTATCATCATCATAATCATCATCACCATCATATCATAATATCTTCTCAAACGTACTCATCATTCTCAAACATACTCATTCCTTCTCATCATAAGTCTTTCATCATTTCATTCTTGTTCCATTGAGTATAAGTCATTTATTCAGATTTTTATGGCCGTCCTACCATAGACACATAGCATACATATGAATTATTGGATTTACTAAGTTCATCCTACGTCATATTCCCAGTTTATATTCCTAAACATGTTACTAGGTCGCGTGATGCATGAAGACTCTCGATAAGGCAAAGAGTATCACACAAATCCATCATGAGTAAGTCCAGGGGACTTACCTGGAGTCCGGAGAATAAGCAAGCAATAAAGTGCACAACCAAGGATCCAATCAACAAGAGCCTATTAATTTCATTAAGCTTTCATTAGGTGGTATTCTAATGCAGGGTACCCAACCTAATAATCAACATACATCCACATGAGGTTCACGATTCTATAGATTACACACTTTGGTTAAGTGATCCGGACTTAACCAGTTATAATCTATATCGTATTATCACATAATCGATTTTCTTCTTATCGGATCATAAGTGAAGTTATGGGTATACTTCATTTCTGTATTTTATATGCTCTAAGTTTCGGTTATCCCATCATATATTTAACCATATTCTTAGCATTCCCTTAACCAAGTTTTTTAATCGAGTCATTATAAACACTGGTTACTAAAATTATAATAAATCTTGATCCAACTGTTGGATTGCCGTAATTTTTAAAGGGAAGTTAGATACCATTTCCATGAACACCATATTAAAATATCAGCCGAATCAGATCGTTGGATTGGAAATAAATTTCAAATTATAGAGACACATATATCAATTTTGTTTTTTGTGACATTTGCTACAAAACGCAACCAAAAACACATAGAGGCTCCACTTCCTAAGCCATAATTTACACATAAGGCTCCTAATCTACAGAGGGAAAGGTGGATGAGAGATTACCCTCGAAGCCTCTCTCGAAAAAGACCAAATTACCCCTCCAAGCTTCCCGGGACCTTGCGCCAAACACCTAGCATTTTTGACAAATCCAAACCAAAACATAAAAGGAAGTCTTAGACAAAAACCTTCAAAATTAGTTGTACAACAAGTATAAAATCAGATTTGAAGGGGAGGAAACCTAGACTCACCCAAACACACTTGAAAACCTCAAGAACACAAAGGGCTCGGCACAGCTGGCTCGGAAACGGGGTTCAACGGGTGGTTTACTGGGACTGGATCATTGTGTGGTTACTATGGCTGGAAAGGCCTCTTTTTTTTGGTGATTTTGATTCAAGAATCAGCCAAATTGGTTGAGGGAGGAGTGAGTTATGTGTGTTTGAAGGTGACAAGGTTGCTAGGGCAAACTTGCTCTTTCTTTCTTTTTCTTTCTTTCCTTCTTCTTTCCTCTCTGATTTTTGGCGCGTGGAGTTGCTGAATTAGGCCAGAAATGTGGCTTTAAGAGAGCCAAAAGGTGAAGCCAAAGGTGGTCAAGGAGTTGGTAAGGCTTAGGTAGAATAGTGGCCAAATAGGAACAAGTCATTCATCCAACATAGCTTCTATTTGTTTAATGCAAAAACATATGGCTCATATTTGATCATATAAAGGGCTGAAATGGGGTGGGTTGGAAGGCAATTTAATGTTAAAACAACGTTCCGAAATGGCGCGACAAGTTACGAAAATCACCGAAATAAACGAATGACAAAGCTTTTGCCTCACTAATATTTCTCGGAAAATTATCATACGAATTCCATTAGATTGAAATTTTAATCCTCTTTCCATATAAAATATGTCATCCAAAAATTTTAAATTTTTCCGGGTTTTCAAAATCGTCAAAAGAAGGATAATTGATCGAATTATCCCTCGAAAATTAATTAAATCTTAATTAATCATAATTAAAATTTTTGGTCCCCGCTATCCAAGGAAAGAACAATCTATCTATATCTAAAACTTTCTATCTAAAAATATAAGATAAAACTTAATTAATAAATGAAATAAATCTCTAAGGAAAATATCTAATGTGGATAAATCCCTCTTGAACTTGATAGATCTTCATGTGGATGGATAGAATTTCACATATCTTCACTTGCAAGTAATCCACATGGCTCGGAATGACGATGGATGGTACTCGACGTCGACCAGGTTACTCGACATCGAGTACGGTCTTCTTCTTCTGGGTTGCACTCGAGCTCGGCTACATGGTGGACACTCGACGTGTACTCGACATCGAGTAGAATTACTCGACGTCGACTAGCTCTTGGCTCCTCGAGTGACTGGATTGCTCGACTTGCTCGATTTCGACTGAGTGGCACTCGTTATCGACTAGAGTTGGTCGATATCGACTAGCTGTGTCGATTTCTTCATTCCTTGTTTTTGCTCGATTTGTCCTGGTTCAGCTGCTCCTTGACCTCGGACTTTCTGTAGTTCACTTCGAGCTTTTCATCCTTTCTCCGAATTGCTGTAAATTGCCTCGATTTCTGCGAAATTAAACATAAACTAGTGTAGACTCCATATTTTGGCAAATAAGCATAAACTTCATAGATTATGTATAATTCTAACGCAAATGCATGAAATGTATGCTGAAATCGATATATAAGTTAATGTAAAACATGGAAAATTAGGCTCACATCAGTCTGAGTGTGGCATTCTTAATTCTTCTGCATCCTTCGCGGAAAAGGCGACTTTCGTATGCGGCAGTAAGGATATCCTTCTACTCATAGCAGAAGGCGGTTGCTTTCTTTCCCGCTCATAGTTCCTTCTCTCCTATCTACTGGACCCCGATATTGAAAGTCCCCCAGCTAGGGTATTGATGAACCCTTCAGGCTCCAGTATTCGGTCCTCTTATCGCCTTCTGGCTTCTTCTAGGTTCCTTGGTGCTTGGTTGACTGACCCTTGCATTGCGGGAACTCTGTTGTGTCGTCCTCCGCGCCACCTCCATCCTCTGTCCCTTCCTCGGTTGAAGGCCGGAGGCCCCTTCTGCTGATCCTAGGGTTCTTGATTCTGGTCTTGTTGGCGCGGAGGATCTCCTGCTCATGGGCCGTAATTTTCCCAGGTTGGCCCTCTTTCCACTCGTTCTTCCCGATGCGGTGCGTATCCCTAGTCGATATCAAGTACTTCCCACACAAATCAGCAAGTCGAGAAGCAACCAGTCGAGCGAGTCACTCGAGACACACAACTCTACTCGACGTCGAGGAAGTTAGTCGATGTCGATTACATATCGAGTGTCCAGAAGGTTCCTGAGTGTTGTGAGCCGAATCTGCCATGTTTTACAGTAACATTTATATCATTTTCTGCATACATTTCATGCATTTGGGCTAGAATAGTACAGAATCTATGTAGTTTATGTTTATTTGCCAAATTATGGAATCTACACCAGTTTCTGTTTAAATTCGCAGAATTCGAGGAAATTTACAGCAGTTCTGAGAAAGGACGAAAAGCTCGGAAATCAACTATAGAAGTCCAAAGTCAAATAACGATGGAACCAGGACGAATCAGGCTGGAGCCAAGAGTACTCGATATTGAGGACCTTACTCGATATCGACCAAAAAGTCCGAGCAGTGCCTGGTCGAGTAAGGAGCTGATCGAGGAGCTGAAGACGAAGACAACCCGACTCCGGAGCTCTACTCGATATCGAGTAAAATACTCGATATCGATAAACCTGAAAGCCATGCCCTGAGTCGAGGAGCCATGCCAAGTCGAGAAGCCGAAGACCTGGAGTTGCCGAGCACCAGTTACTCGATATCGAGTAAACTACTCGATATCGACAAGACCAGCAGCATTTGTCTGAGCCAGATCGGGGAGATATTGCTCGACAACACCAGGCCAACAAGTCGATGACGCCATCTACTCGATATCGACGAGTTAACTCGATATCGACAAGATCTGCACCACATGTCCGAGCTAGATCGAGCACCAGCTACTCGAGGTGCCCAGCCAGTTGAAGTCGATGCCAGAGTTACTCGATATCGAGTACTTTACTCGATATCGAGGAGATCTATCCGGAGCCGCGTTACGCGGTTTGCTGTCCGTGTCGAGCTGGGATTACTTGGAGCCGAAGGAGTCCGATTTCTATCTACATCTATCAAGTTCTATCCATGGAGAGAAGATTTACCACACAAGAAGATATTTTACTACTTTAGATATATTTCCCTTTTTGGGTTTAATTCCTTTATTCCATTTATTTATCTTTAAGCTATTAGATAATTAGATATAGATATAGATAGACTTTCTTACCTTGATTAGCAAGGGTGGGAAGGCTATAAATAAGACCCTAGGGGCTTAGTTTTATTTATTCAATTTCAAAGAGAACAAGTGAGTAGTAGTAGAGAGAGAGAGTTTGTGGCGAGCAAGACGGAAAGGCGAAATCGGATTTGGCTTGTTCGGTTGTAAGCTTTCTTTTTAGTTTTATTCAATGCAAGTTAGTTTCTTTTGTTTATTGATGAGTTTCTTGATAATGAAGAGCGAGTAGTCCACCCACTTCTAGGGTCGGGGTGAGCCCGACGGTAGCCATGTGAAGTGATGCTGTAAAGGTTTGATCTTTTTATGCAATTCGTCTTCTATCCCTACGAGCATGATTCTTTTGCGAGAGTTGAAGGTGATCCTTGTTTGTATTATTGAAGCGAAAGTGATCTTAATGCAACTTGGGTTAATTATGTGAAAAAGGGTTAGTAACAATTAAGGTTTATGCGAAAGCCTCTATATTCCTATTTGTTAATAACGAATGTTATTTGATGGAAAGCATAATCTTTTATGCCTTTATGTGTTATTTTGCATGGATATCGTTGTGGTGTTATTTTGCATGGTTATCTGCATTCTGTGTTCGAAAGTTTGCACCTTTAAAGTTTCTGTCTTTGTCGATCTCGGGGAGGTTCTTGTCGATATCGTGTACTGTTTACTCGATATCGAGGAGGGTTTACTCGACACTGCTTTTGCTAAGTCTTCTGTTTGTTGGTCGATTTCTGTTTCTATTGATCGACATAGTTTTAGTCGATCGAGGACAGTTGCTCGATATCGAGTAACTTCTGTTCCTTGCTTTATTTTCTGCTTTTGCTTTGATATTTCTGTCTTTTGTTTCTGTCTTTTCTGTCTGTGAGATTTACAGCTACCTGAGATCCGCTGACACGCTTCCTCGTGGATCGATCCTGACTTCCCACTACTGCATAGGGAGGAAGTCTTGTAATTATTTGCAAGGGATGGAATCTGGTTTGCTTTGATTTATTTATATTTTATATTTGCATACTCGATTTCCTCCTACAACACTGAGCTCTGTAATGGCCCAGAATTATGATTTCCGGGTTACGTTTCAAGGGATGAAACCCCTTGTTCGGATCTTGCAATCCAGGTACGGGTCGAGGTTTCAACTCAATTTAAGATTAGTAGAAAGAGGGATTTCAAACCCTAAAAGTCACGAAGGGTCGTTGGGTACCCTTAACCTGTCTTATGACTATGCCGCGAAATTCAATTCGACAGAAAGTAAAGCAGAAGCAAAGTTAAGATACAAAGTGTCACGGCAGAGCCGGGTCAAAACCAAAACATAAGTGAATGATTACCATTTATACTAAGTTAGAGAATTAGCCAGGTTCTTCGATTCGCAAAAAGGGAACCCCGTCATATAGACATCAAGCACTCAAAATCTGCAGAAAATACTAAAAAAAACGGGGAAAGGAGTCAGATCGAGCCACTCATGCGGGACCGGCAGTCCTCGCTGAGGCCACATAGTATGTGCTATACCTAATAAAGATGCTCTAATGCAGTACGAAAGTTAAACACACTAGCATGCTCCTAGTTCATATACGGAAAGACAATTAAGGCGCCCACAGAATGCCAACTGGCATGTCCCTCTCCTACCTCCACCCCCTTCCGATAGGGCGGAGACTGGCCAGCTCGTGAATGCATTCCATCATAATCGGGCGGCACGCATGCCTAACCCGCTCCACAATAAAGCCCGCAGGCATCTCATAATATAAAGAAGTTAATGAATTGATTGACTCAGGGTACCCGATGAGGCTGGGCTACCCTATAACCCTAGCAAAGACTCTAGGACTATCACAGATAACGACTGTTCTATTTCAAACGCATAAAGTAAGCAGATGCTCATTCAATTAGTGCAACCTAAACAGGATACTACATGACATGCTTTTATGCATATGCAACACCTAACATAAAATGCAACAACAGGCATTAATGTCCAACCTGAGTAAGCCCCCTAGGGAACTTACCTGAAATGCCGAACAACAAAAGATAACGCAAGCGGAGTCCAACAAGCAACAATCACCTAACAAATATACAGATATGCATAAGTCTATCTAAATCACACAAGGCGCCCCTAACTATCACACATAACTTCACATATCTCATTTCCGATCACCCCGTCTTATCTCATCATATATCATTCCATATCTTATTTAAAATCCACAAAATTCTCAAGCATGATTCAACAATAAATTCACCGAGTTGAAACAAGTAAATCACTTTGTCAAAGTTTTCCAAACTCTTTATCTCAAGTTAAGCCAACTCATTTTCAAAATAATTTCTCAAATCATACTGACCAAATTCCGACATTAACATTTAAACCTTATAATAAATCTCTCAAAATCCCATTATAGAATAATTCCGGTATTTTGGTTTCCAAAACAACAAATCCGTTAAGAGATATTTCCGAGAACGTGAAACTCCTTTTAAATAATTTATCAAGCGATACATATTAAAATACACAAGCCACATTTATAATTTAATAACAATAAATCATTTCACCATCCCAATCATATTCTAAAACATCAACTAGTAACATTTTCCAATTAATATTGCTTTTAAACAATTTTATAAAATAATAAATTTCAGAATTACTCATATAGTAATACTATTCTAATAAATAAATAATTATATAAAACTACGAGTACATATCACAACATATAACAAAATAACAATAATAAATAAAAACTAACATTCAAATTTATAACCCAGAAGCCCAAAACTCTCAACCCGTGTGAATAGGCCCACAACCCAGATCCTTCCCCCAAAATCTGAAGCCCAACCCGGCCCATTCAGAACTCATCATCAACCTTCAGAATTGAACAGAGACGACAACCGGGAAATGACGGAGGACTTGAGAACCCAGATTCCGGCGGTTCCCGACCCCAAGACTCGCTCAATCTGCCCGACATCAAATTCCGACCCCAACCCAGGAAAATAAGAAAAAGGGAAAAAAGAAGACCGGGTTCAAGGTCTCCTTCCCCTGGTGAGCAGAACGCAGACACCGAGCGGAAAAACGGAGGAGGAAGAAGGGAAGCTCGGCCTGCCGGCGACCACCCTTCCGAATCAGACTCTCCCACCCCGACCGACTCGGATTTCCGACTAGACCCCCACACATGGATTCAACGCGAGTAAAGGAGAGGAAAAGGAACGAGACTCATCGGGGAAGTTTGAAGCTCGAGCAGCGTCTCCGAGGTCGATTGGGTTCCGACGGTGGGGAATCGGCGTCGCTCGAACACAAGAGAGTGGATGGGTGAATAAAGGTGCGTTTTTAGCCGGATTTCAAGTCGAAAACAGGAAATCGAGGTTACCGACCTGTTTGAGCGACAACAGGGAGGCGAGGAAGAAGATGACGGCGTCGGCTTTGGCGGCTGCTGGGTTGCTCGGGGGCGTCGGAGGGAAGGATTGGGGCTGCCATTGCCTGTACTCGGAAAGAGGAGAGCTGGAGGTGGGTGTGCTCGGCTGAACTCGGGAGGCGCCTGGGCTGCTCGGTCGGGCCGCGGAATCAGAACGGAGGGAGTGGTGATGGCTTGGTGGTTACTGATGGCGGCGGCGCAGCGAAGGGGTGGAAGAAGGAGGCTACGATTTGAACGGAGAAGGTGAGATATGGTGTCCTTAGTGGACTGCTTCTTGGGGTTTTTGGAGTGGAAGAGAGGAGATGAGGGCTGATGGTGTTTGTTGTGCTTGGGTTCCAATTACAAGAAGTCAAAGAGGAGTCCTGGGCAAAGCTGCATTCGGACAACAAGGGGGAGAGAGAGAGGTTGTAGACTTGTTGTAGCCTTGTAGGGGACCAAACCAAACAGAGGAGGTGAGCTGGGAAAATTCGGAGTGGAGGAATCTTCCTCAGAGAGAGAGAGAGGAGAGGAGAAAAGAAATTGAATAAAAAGATATTTTGAATACCCGAAAAAAAATATCTCGAAACCCACTCTCTGACCTTATCCGACGCGTTTAAAAACACTCTTTAATTTTTCAAATTCGAATTTAATAAATGAAATCCGAACATTATTTTAATTTTTCTCATATGGAAGCAGGATAAAACATAATTTAAACTTTCAATTAAATAATGTCGTAACTCGTTTGGAAATATTTAGACTAAAACCAATAGCTTAAGGACGGAAATCCCAAACTTCTCAGATCTTGAAATCGGAATGATTATAAATCACTATTTTTATAATTTAATATTCTAAAATTTCCCGGTCTTTACATCATCCACCTCTAAAAACAAGTCTCGTCCCCGAGACTAAAATCACTCTAAAACATGGGGATGAAGTTTTAAATTGGTGACTCCAAGGATCATGCCATTGATTCTGTTAGCATCTCATTGGGGCCTATATGAGATCCTCACAGCACCCTTGACGTGATCATAACATTCCCAATTGGTCGTAGCAAGTATGTGATATGGGCCCGTATCACACCCTTACCCCGACCTTTCGGTCACGTTATAACTCAAAAAGCAATCATAGCGTTTCTACTGGGTCTTGGCAAGCATTCTATATGCGCCCCTATAAAATGCTTGTATCCACTTCGTGAGGCGTTATAATATAAGCCCGGGTGTAAAAATTCTCAAAAAGGGATTCGGCAAGTGGAAAAGATTGGCCCCAAAATCGTTGAAATTCTCGGTAACGTTTTTTTTTCTTTAAAATTTCAGGTAATTCCTTTTTAAACCGCTCAAAATCTTCAAATAAGGCGTTTAACTAAGCAACTTTACACCAACACAAGTTAAATCCTTTCGATCAAAATTTCATCAAAATCCTCCAAAACCAAATCCCTTTCCCGCATAACAATCAATCAAATTCAGAAGCTCGGAGGTGGAATCATCCACCTCTAAGGGCTAATACCATATTCTCTTCCTAGTTTCCAGATCATGCAACATCATTCAGAACTCAACAAGTACCATGACCAAAAGTCTCATCAACACTTATATAAGCATAATACCATAAGCCATTTCACACATGGCAAGTCCCACATCATATCATCGTCACAAACCATGCATCACATAACCGTATAATTAACAAACATAAGCATGCCAACAAGTCTCAAGTAACACAGGAACAACAAGCCTCAACATACTACCATCATAAGGTATAGCTATATCATACTGAAGGCATCACAAGTGCACAATCGAATGCTCATCACTCATCACGTAAGCACACATGTGCAGAAATCAATGGGTTAGATGTTATGGGGTTAGTACGTCAGTACACGTCAAATCTCACTATCGCATATCGATATGGCAATACAAGTAGAATAGATTCATCACGTTAACATATCGGCACAACAAAGTCATGCTATTAAGATTCAGAAAAAAAGGAAGATCAAGCAGTATATAAATCACCAAAATGTCAGCATGCTCTGAAGACATCACCTTAACTCATCACAATATCGAATGACAATCATTTAGAAATCATGCACCATTATCTCATATATACTAATCATGATCATGCTTCAAGTCATATTCATCAGTTAACATATCAATAATCATGCTGCCAACCATATAATACAACATCATGAGTACCACCACATAATATAACATCATGCTTTCAGATAATAACACATTATAATCTCATGTATATATCACAACACATCCTATCATGCTTCTAAAATAATATAACAGGATAGCAAAGCATCAATATATCATGATAATACTTGTCACTGTCAATTAGATTTCAACATTGCGTATCAACATGTAATGTCATTCCATATCAGGTTTTAATGTTTTATCATGGTCGTTACCTAACATCATGCCAGCAGATATAAATAAATCACATAATCAAGAAAATCTTCACATCATACCAGTCAAAATAAAAGACAATCCTTACTCGCCCATCTCCACTCTCAAGCCAAGATTAATCCCCTTCTAAACTCGTCAACGTCAACCCAGACAAAATTCCCCAGAGAATCCCAATTCATCTCGATGATCAAATCTCGCCCCTCCTTCAGCTAAGCACTACCACACCATCCACCTCTAAGAATCCAACTTCTATCTCTAACGTCACACCCAAGTACCTCTAATACCATGTCCTCGATATTCACGAGCCCTTCCTTACACTTCTCGTACTACCCGAAGCATCACCAATATCACCTAGAAGCTCATCAGAACCACCAACATTGCCTCCCAAAAACCTCAAAGCTCACTCAGTCTTACTTAAGGCAGCAATCCTCACATCAACTCTACCTCACACCACCATCGAACATCCTAATGACTCAAACTCTTTCACTGCCCTCCGACCACTCTACAAGAGAATCTCCCCCACATGTAAAAAAAAGGAAGCAGTTATCAAAATTATAACACCTAAGGCATGCATCATTTTAGCTAGCATTTATAATAGCATCGTTAATACATCCTCAATCATTACAATCTTATCAAGAAGTCTCAATTTACTATCATGCTCAATATTTATAGCAAACATCATATATGAACATCATCAAATTAGGCTAGTAAGTTTCATCAAAACCTTATCAAATAAACAATTCAAGTTTCTCAGCATTTGTAGTTCACATTTACAAGTAACGGAATTTAGACCATGCTTAGCAACTCAGAGTGTCATCGCATCAGGACATCATGGCATGATAAAACTATAAAGCATCAAATCGTATCATCATAGACAATGGATAATCAGGCAATATTCATCACCAAACCATCACATCAACACATAATTTCATCGCTAGGTCAGTGCAATATCGTCATCAACAAATTCAAAAGGGTTAGAAATTCGAACGGAGAACACTCCTGCTTGTAAGTCATATCGTACTCAGTAACCGTATTTCTCGATGTGTACCCTTTTCGCCAACATCATTGATCCTGAGACCCGTGGGTTATGGGCCCACGCTTCTGTTGCGCTGCTCTATCGCTATATAACTTTCTGCTCCTTCTTTCATGCGGTCACTCGTCCAATGTATCGCGTATGAGCTCAAATTAGTAGTGATAGGGGAGTGACAGGGACGGACAACCGAATTTTCCTCTTGGAGACAAACACGGACAAATGCTAAAGGCGACCAGACTAGAGACAAGACTCTGACCCAAGAATAGTAGCGATGCCCTTATGGAAGTCTATTAGATTACAATTGCGACAAGCAACACGAATTCATCATGGAGCATATCAATCATACTAACCCACACTAACATGTACCTATCTCATGGAGAACAACATACGTATTCATTCCAATAGACACAATTGAATCCTACACGGATGCCTGTGTGATGAGCTAGTAGTCTATTATTCTATGGGAGCAGATATGCCTAGAAACTTCAAGCAAGCTATGCGAAACCAACCATAATCATGTATGATTCGAAGTCATGCGGGATTTAATGAAGGTAGCAAGTATCATGTATATGAAAGAATGTACAAGCACGAAAAGTGAGGTAAAATATAGCATGACGAGATATAACCAAATTATGCGTTGTACGAGAACACATAGGAACAACATAGTAATTATCACCTATGGCAACAATGATAATGTGATGTGTTAAGGATGGCATGTAGTCATACGACGAGATGCATTTAGAAGGCATAGTCTTACATGATACTAACGACACATGATGTGATACCAGCAGGGTCATGAGTCATTAAAAGGGGTTCACATAATATTCACGAAACATGAGGCATTGTCAAAGGTAACAAGAAGGGCATCATGGGCGACATATTATAATTATGCTAGTAACGAACTACCATAGAGCACATATATGGTACAATAGTTGTCATATCATAGAACAAGTACAACACGTGATCATTTAGTGAGTTACATTGAAAATCATAAGACCTACATAACACTAATAGCACATATCGAACATGCACACAATCAAGGTAGCTCGACTAAATTCATTCTAACATTCATGCGTCATGCGTATGCGAAATTATGATATAGTGTGGTGTGTGATCATGCGAGGTGCCAAGTCATACATCTATGCGAGCACGAGAGGATATCATAGAGTAGTAGGGAACACTACCGAGCGATAACAAGTAAGCATGCTAGAACTAACCATCACGGAAAACAAGTAGATCATCGAATTCAACATCAATTTATTCATGCGTAAAACATTTTAAGAGGAGAGAAAGAAGGGAGAACCACACTATCAGGGACCTAGCTCAAGAGAAAATCAACAATAATGCAGGCAATATACAATTCAAACGAGTCACCACCAAGGATCTTACATGATACTAAAGGTTCAACATACCATACGATACATGCATGCAACTAATCATGACGTCATGTAAGAAATCAATTCAATCACATTCCAACAATATAGAAGCATGAGGAAGGTTTTACGATGTATACTATGAGTTTAAGCAACAGGGCAATATAGCTGGAACACGGGAACATGAGTTCAAACTAACACATACTGGGATAAAACATGCATTTATCAAGACTCATTTACACCAACATAATCCCAATTCAGTGCAAGTATCACACAACAGTATAAATTGCAGAGTGAGCAACAATGATTAACCTGATGTATACATAACAAACGAGCATGCTATTGATTCTTGCCACAAAAGAGATAATAGGCATTGACACGTCATCATCCAATAAGCTAAGATGATCATCTATCAACATTCATACAAAGGGGAATTGATCACACTGTCATAAACCTAGTAGAGTAAAATCATGCAGATTCGTTTCATGCAACTCACACTTCCATTCAATCCTACGATCAATAGGCCAAGACATAACACAAGACCTAAGCAATGTAACCAATCATAGATGCAACAACATGAGTAGCTTTTTACCAATGGTCATTCGCAGGGTACATGCCAAAGATTACAGAATTATATCATGCAATTTAGAGAGAGTCGTAATTACAATCGGACAGAGATCCCTAAGGGCAACCATTGACCTTCCCCAACTGACTCATCACCCCTCTTTCCCGTGGGACTTTAGTACGACTCTTTGTGGTAGGAAAACACTGATGATCATCATAAGGATGAAGAAAGAGAGCCCCATAACACCTTACTTTTGACTCAAAATGCCATCAAGAACCACCTTCCAATACAAACTCATACAACCTTCATATCCATACATGATTCCCGACACAAAGTGGTTACCAACCCAATTCCCCGTGGAAGACACTGACATCCAGGAAAAGACTAGATAGAACCGTCAAGGGGTTAACATAGTGGAAGGGGTTGTTCCACACAAGCTGGGTTTGACCATACAGAAACAAGAGTACTCCCACTATCCCGTTTGCACAGATCAGTCAATACACATTTCATAGTTAGGCATCCAAATCAGATCTCTAGCATAGCAAGCATTCATCACAGAATCAGTTAATAACACTCATAATGATCTCCTTGGAGTCTCCCAACCCATCTGTAAAGAACTAGCTGATATTTTGCCTACCGTTCCCAACTACACCCAATAGGGGTGGTCTAGCGCCTTTACTATCCACTCGTGTCCCCGTTGGTCGGTTTTCCTCTTTTATTACAAGTCGAGTTCATTACTTAGTCCAATTTTGGTTAGGCATCTTAAGTTCATTTTGCCCCTTTAAAACACTTCCAAGTCCTTTGAAATTCATGGGCGGTTTTCCAAAACATACACTCGACCCTTGTGTACCCGAATTGCACAACCTCGGCTCTGATACCATCTTTGTAACGGCCCAGAATTATGATTTCCGGGTTACGTTTTAAGGGATGAAACCCCTTGTTCGGATCTTGCAATCCAGGTACGGGTCGAGGTTTCAACTCAATTTAAGATTAGTAGAAAGAGGGATTTCAAACCCTAAAAGTCACGAAGGGTCGTTGGGTACCCTTAACCTATCTTGTGACTATGCCGCGAAATTCAATTCGACAGAAAGTAAAGCGTAAGCAAAGTTAAGATACAAAGTGTCACGGCAGAGCCGTGTCAAAACCAAAACATAAGCGAATGATTACCATTTATACTAAGTCAGAGAATTAGCCAGGTTCTTCGATTCGCAAAAAGGGAACCCCGTCATATAGACATCAAGCACTCAAAATCTGCAGAAAATACTAAAAAAAAAGAACGGGGAAAGGAGTCAGATCGAGCCACTCATGCGGGACCGGCAGTCCTCGCTAAGGCCACATAGTATGTGCTATACCTAATAAAGATGCTCTAATGCAGTACGAAAGTTAAACACACTAGCATGCTCCTAGTTCATATACGGAAAGACAATTAAGGCGCCCACAGAATGCCAACTGGCATGTCCCTCTCCTACCTCCACCCCCTTCCGATAGGGCGGAGACTGGCCAGCTCGTGAATGCATTCCATCATAATCGGGCGGCACGCATGCCTAACCCGCTCCACAATAAAGCCCACAGGCATCTCATAATATAAGGAAGTTAATGACTCGATTGACTCAGGGTACCTGATGAGGCTGGGCTACCCTATGACCCTAGCAAAGACTCTAGGACTATCACAGATAACGGCCGTTCTGTTTCAAATGCATAAAGTAAGCAGATGCTCATTCAACTAGTGCAACCTAAACAGGACACTACATGACATGCTTTTATGCATATGCAACACCTAACATAAAATGCAACAACAGGCATTAATGTCCAACATGAGTAAGCCCCCTAGGGAACTTACCTGAAATGCCGAATAGCAAAAGATAACGCAAGCGGAGTCCAACAAGCAACAATCACCTAACAAATATACAGATATGCATAAGTCTATCTAAATCACACAAGGCGCCCCTAACTATCACACATAACTTCACATATCTCATTTCTCGATCACCCCGTCTTATCTCATCATATATCATTCCATATCTTATTTAAAATCCACAAAATTCTCAAGCATGATTCAACAATAAATTCACCGAGTTGAAACAAGTAAATCACTTTGTCAAAGTTTTCCAAACTCTTTATCTCAAATTAAGCCAACTCATTTTCAAAATAATTTCTCAAATCATACTTGACCAAATTCCGACATTAACATTTAAACCTTATAATAAATCTCTCAAAATCCCATTATAGAATAATTCCGGTATTTTGGTTTCCTAAACAACAAATCCGTTAAGAGATATTTCCGAGAACTTGAAACTCCTTTTAAATAATTTATCAAGCGATACATATTAAAATACACAAGCCACATTTATAATTTAATAACAATAAATCATTTCACCATCCCAATCATATTCTAAAACATCAACTAGTAACATTTTCCAATTAATATTGCTTTTAAACAATTTTATAAAATAATAAATTTCAAAATTACTCATATAGTAATACTATTCTAATAAAAAAATAATTATATAAAACTACGAGTACATATCACAACATATAACAAAATAACAATAATAAATAAAAACTAACATTCAAATTTATAACCCAGAAGCCCAAAACTCTCAACCCGTGTGAATAGGCCCACAACCCAGATCCTTCCCCCAAAATCTGAAGCCCAACCCGGCCCATCCAGAACACATCATCAACCTTCAGAATTGAACAGAGACGACAACCGGGAAATGACGGAGGACTTGAGAACCCAGATTCCGGCGGTTCCCGACCCCAAGACTCGCTCAATCTGCCCGACATCAAATTCTGACCCCAACCCAGGAAAATAAGAAAAAGGGAAAGAAGAAGACCGGGTTCAAGGTCTCCTTCCCCTGGTGAGCAGAACGCAGACACCGGGCGGAAAAACGGAGGAGGAAGAAGGGAAGCTCGGCCTGCCGGCGGCCACCCTTCCGAATCAGACTCCCCCCCCCCCCCCGACCGACTCGGATTTTCGACCAGACCCCTACACATGGATTTAACGCGAGTAAAGGACCGGAAAAGGAACGAGACTCACCGGGGAAGTTCGAAGCTCGAGCGGTGTCTCCGAGGTCGATTGGGTTCCGACGGTGGGGAATCGGCGTCGCTCGAACACAAGAGAGTGGATGGGTGAATAAAGGTGCGTTTTTAGCCGGATTTCAAGTCGAAAACAGGAGATCGAGGTTACCGACCTGTTTGAGCGACAACAGGGAGGCGAGGAAGAAGATGACGGCGTCGGCTTCGGCTGCTGCTGGGTTGCTCGGGGGCGTCGGAGGGAAGGATTGGGGCTGCCATTGCTTGTACTCGGAAAGAGGAGAGCTGGAGGTGGGTGTGCTCAGCTGAACTCGGGAGGCGCCTGGGCTGCTCGGTCGGGCCGCGGAATCAGAACGGAGGGAGTGGTGATGGCTTGGTGGTTACTGATGGCGGCGGCGCAGCGAAGGGGTGGAAGAAGGAGGCTACGATTTGAACGGAGAAGGTGAGATATGGTGTCCTTAGTGGACTGCTTCTTGGGGTTTTTGGAGTGGAAGAGAGGAGATGAGGGCTGATGGTGTTTGTTGTGCTTGGGTTCCAATTACAAGAAGTCAAAGAGGAGTCCTGGGCAAAGCTACATTCGGACAACAAGGGAGAGAGAGAGAGAGAGGTTGTAGACTTGTTGTAGCCTTGTAGGGGACCAAACCAAACAGAGGAGGTGAGCTGGGAAAATTCGGAGTGGAGGAATCTTCCTCAGAGAGAGAGAGGAGAGGAGAAAAGAAATTGAATAAAAAGATATTTTGAATACCCGAAAAAAAATATCTCGAAACCCACTCTCTGACCTTATCCGACGCGTTTAAAAACACTCTTTAATTTTTCAAATCC
Organism: Persicaria maculosa; assembly: GCA_963922045.1. Classification (NCBI taxonomy): domain Eukaryota; kingdom Viridiplantae; phylum Streptophyta; class Magnoliopsida; order Caryophyllales; family Polygonaceae; genus Persicaria; species Persicaria maculosa. The sequence goes on from OY998259.1 coordinate 62,099,964, forward strand.
GAATTTAATAAATGAAATCCGAACATTATTTTAATTTTTTGCATATGGAAGCAGGATAAAACATAATTTAAACTTTCAATTAAATAATGCCGTAACTCGTTTGGAAATATTTAGACTAAAACCAATAGCTTAAGGACGGAAATCCCAAACTTCTCAGATCTTGAAATCGGAATGATTATAAATCACTATTTTTATAATTTAATATTCTAAAATTTCCCGGTCTTTACAAGCTCGAGTACAAATCCGAGAAGGAGAAGACCTACTCGATGTCGAGTAACCTTGTCGACGTCGAGTACCAACTAGCGTCAGTCCGAGTCCAAGTTCGAGTGTGTGCCGAGAAGATAGATTACTTGCAAGTGAAGATATGTGGAATTCTACCCATCCACATGAAGATATATCAAGTTCAAGAGGGATTTATCTACATTAGTCTTATTTCCTTATAGATTTATTTCCCTTATTCATTAAGTTTTATGTTATGTTTTTAGATAGAAAGTTTTAGATATAGATAGGATATTCTTTCCTAGATTAGCTATGGATGAACACTATAAATAAGGCTTTAGGGGCTGATTTTAGGAATAATACAAGCCACAAACAATTGTGTTCCACCAAGTAATAGCGAGTAGGAGTAGAGAGAGAGAGAGCTTGGAGCCGAGTGAAGTTGTAAATGGGCGAGAGCGGATTTGTCTTTATTCGGTTGTAAGTTTTGTTTGAGTTTATTAATGTAATTTAGTTCCCTTTTGTTATTGATGTATTTCTTGATGATGAAGAGCGAGTAGTCACCCAACTTCTAGGGTCGGGGTGAGCCTGACGGTAGCCATGTAAGGTAATGCGATAAAGGTACAATCTTTTGATGTGATTTCGTCTTCTATCCCTATCTATGAGCATGATTCTTTTGCGAAAGTTGAAGGTGATCCTTGTTTTTGTTATTGAAGCGAAAGTGATCTTAATATAACTTGGATTAATTATGTGAAAAGGGTTAGTAACAATTAGGGTTTATGCGAAAGCCTCTATTTTTCTACTTGTTAATAACAACAGTTATTTGATGAAAGGCATGATCTTTTATACCTTTATGCATTATTTTATATGATTATCGTTGTGGCATTGATACCCCGATTCTAGGAGCTTTTAGTCTATTGAATTTATTCTCCGAATTTCGTGTTTATTTTATTCGCGAGTTACGATTTTTGGTTCTGCACCACTCGACATCAACTGAATCTAGTCGACATCGAGTACCGTCTGGTCGATGTCGAGTGTCTCTACTCGAGATTGACTACTTTCTGTTCGTTTCTGAGTTTCTTTGCTTTTGTTTTGCAGAATTACTCGACTAAGTGGTCGACGTCGAGGCCACTAGTCGACGTCGAGTACTTCCTGAGTCGATTTCGAGAGCATCCTGGAACTTAAAAGGCGGGCGCTGACACGCTTCCTCGTGGATCGATCCTGACTACATTCTACTACAACGGGAGGAAGTCTTGTATTTATTTGCTTGGACATGAGTCGGTTTGCTTTTATTAATTTTATTTATACTTCAATACTAGAAATATAATCCTCCTGCAACAACATAGTAAAACCATTTCCAAAACCCTTTCGATAAGATCAATCGTCAACCAAAATCATTTCATTTCCAATCAAACCCATCGATAAATCTTACCAACAATATTTCCAAACTCTTTTCCCAAAGTTTTCCAAACTCTTAAATTTCAAGTTAAGTCAACTCATATTCAAAACAATTTCAAATCATACTTGTCCAAATCAAGAGGAAGTATCAATTCTCTTAGTCAGCCCCAAATCTCGTTTTATCAAAATATTCTGGCATTTTGGTTTTCAAACAATAACCTTGAGAACATTTTCTGAATATGAAAACCCTTTCAATACTTTATCAAACAATATACAACTTAAAATAACACCAAACTATTTTTATATATTAATAACAATAAATCATCTCATAACTTCCAAAATCACATATTTACGCATCACAAAAATACATATTCCAATTATATTATTTTAAAATATAATAAAGTGGATAGTCCAAGGAAGGCACCTCAGTATCTTCCTTACTTTCTCAACGTTGGGCTTCCTCTATAGCTGTTACTTTTGGACCCCATTATTATTCTCCATCGTCTTCATTAAGAATCATCTCATGTGTGATCAGCTTTCCAAGAAGGTCATCAAGGGGTAGAGTGGTGAGGTCCTGGGCTTCCTCTATAGCTGTTACTTTTGGACCCCATTTCTCCTTTGGAAGGCACCTCAGTATCTTCCTTACTTTCTCAACGTTGGTAAAGCTCTTGCCGAGAGAGTCAAGGTTGTTGGTGATTTCTGTGAATCGTGTGAACATGGCCTTGATTGACTCATCAGACTTCATCTTAAAGAGCTCATACTTTCGAAGGAAGATGCTGATCTTGGTGTCTTTCACTTGGCTCGTTCCTTCATAGGTGACGACCAACTTGTCCCAAATCTCTTTAGCTGACCTACAAGAAGAAATACGGTTAAACTCATCAGTGCTAAGACCACAATAAAGTAAGTTAATAGCCTTGTAGTTTTTGGAGATGTTTTCAAGATCTGCTTGGTTGTATTCAGACTCCTTCTTTGCAACTTTGGTGTCATTTGGTCCATCTTTTTCTGGAATCTTCGGACCATTCTCTATAATGTTCCAAAGCTCCAGATCTTGGTCTATGATGAACATCTTCATCAAAGATCTCCAGTGGACAAAGTTGTTTCCTACAAAGAGTGGCGGTCTGCTTGTGGACCTTCCCTGTGCAAATCCTCCGCTTGCTTCACCAGACATGATCGAAAACTCACAAGATTGTTAGATCAAAAACAGTGAGTAAAGCTCTGATACCAATTGAAGGTTCGATAATATAAAACAATGTAATAAAGAAATACTCTAGAAGGGGGGTTGAATAGAGTATGCCCGTTTTTCGCAGAAAGTCTCAAGACTTTTGGAGCTCGTACCAAAACCTTTGGGATTAAACCTGAATCACAACGTTAGACAATCGAACCAAGTGCGGAAATAAGGTAAAGCAAATAAGTAAAGAACACGAGTAATTGTTTACGAGGTTCAGCACAACTTGGCCTACGTCCCCGCCTAGGGTTCTTCCACAACCCTAGGATTCAAAGGCTTTATTGATTCGCTTAGCTTAGGATCCTAATAGCTCACCGAGAAGCCTCTCTCCTATACAATTGCAATCTAGTCAACTCATGTTCCCTTGGAGTCCTAGACCAATCTAGAAGAGCCCCACCTCTCTCAGCTATCTAGTACAATCCTCTTACTCTCACAAATCAATAGCCTAGTGCAACTTCCCGAGTTATAAACTCTCGAGTAACACTTTAAATGAATATATCCTATAAGCTCACAGTGACTCTCAAAGGCTTTGAAATAAACAACAAACTCTAGAGCACTTAGTAGAGAGACACTAGGAAGACAGATCTCGCTTGAATGCATGAAAGCTCGTGTAGCACTTGTGTATCTCTGTCTTCTTCTTTCTTTCCTTTATATAAGAGTGGAATGGCGCCTGAGGATCTTCACCAATGGCTCTATGAATCAGGCTTGATCTTCAATCTTCTATATATGGACACTTCGAAGCCATGATCCGTTTTGAATAGGATTTCCTCATATGCACCAAAGGAAAGATATAATCTCGAATATACTTCCTGAAAAGGATAGTCACACATATATATATATATAATATAACGGAAGTATATAATAAGATAAAATAATATTCGGACAAATAATATAGGTTTTGTATTTCATCAACTGTTAATGCGCCAAGGCCTTTGACACAAACATCCTGTCAAAGCCCTTGAAACAATTATTCCATTTTCCATCAAGGGAGGGAGTTATCAATCTCCCCCTTGATGAAAGACAAAACCTGTGCATCCCTGCAACTTAGTCAAGAATAGATAATAAAGTAAAATTCAGACTAAGTACCTGCAAGGGTTAGACAAATGTTGGATCAAAAATTTTGAAGCATGTAAAAACCATCCAACCGAAAACCATAAATCAGAAACCAAGGTCATCCAAGACCTTTAAGCAGAGGTTTTCAAAGTCTAAGCACCACAAATCATCTCCCCCTTTTTGTCTTTCAACAAAGGGCGGAGGTAAAAACAGTCACCAAAATGTTTCCAACAAACCAGCAATGTATCAAGTTTCAGGGGTGGGATAGGGTGGGTTAAGGTTTAGGCTTAGTCATCCGGAGCATCATCAGTGAGCCTCGTCCACAGTCCTTCAAGCATCTTTGAAATCCCGCTCATCTCCGTCATAATCTCCTTCTGCAGCTCCTTAATATCCAGGCGAACTTCCTCCAAGCCCAACTCTAGGTTGTCCATGCGTTCATCGAAAGCTGGAGCAGTGGGAAAGGCTTTTGAAGGAGTGGCAAGACTCAAGGTCCCTTGGGGAGACCGAGTGATGCCAATCTTTTCAAGGCCTTTTGAGTCGAACTTACCCGTATGATGCAGCTGTTCTTCAATTTTGACATCAATTCCAGAAGCTTTGAAGATAGGTGTCAAAAGGGTAGCAAAGGGGAGGGGAGAGCCTTTTCTAGCTTTTTTGGCATGAGCCATGGTTCCAAGGATAGTGTTGGCCAGATCAAGATCAAGGCCATTTAGGATGCGGTAGAGCAGGACCATAGCATTGTCAGTAAGGAGTGAGCCAGAGTTAAGACGGGGTAAGAGGCATCGAACAATGATGTTAAAAATTATTTTTGCCTCAAGGGTTAGGGATGAGTGGGTGAGTTGCTTTGAGGTGCTGTTGGATGCTTCGGGTAGGAGATACTTGGCTCGGACAAGGATGATGCAATTCTCTTTTGAGGGGTGTATATCAGCGGGTGGAACTGGGGTAGGTAGGCCAAGGAAGTCTGCAAAATCATTGGAGTTGAGAGAGATTCTAACCCCTTTGACAACAGACTCCAAAGACCAACCATCGGTGTCGTTTTTGGCTTTTAGGTTAATGTAGAAGAGTCGGGTAAGTTGGGGGTAGTAGATAGTCTCAAGGTTAAGAAGGGTCCAGGCTGGGGATTTTTTGAGGAGCTCAATGCAAGGTAACTTCAAAGCTTCAAAGAACTCAAAATCTAAAAATCAGAACAGCTAATCTTACGAGTTCGAAACTCGTCTACCCACTTACCAGCAGTCTCAGCATCTTGAAACCAAGAGGAGGGCAAGGATTGATTTACCTGGATATAGGCCGGGGGGTCTGCGTTCTTTCTGCGCGCAACGGTTGGAGCAGCTCTCTTGATAGGCGCTACAAGACTCTTGACAGTGCCCTTCCTAGTACGCTTGGGGGATGGAGGCTTGACAGCAGCAAGGGCTTTCCGCTTCTTCGGAGACGGGGGAGGAGGAGGAGAAGAAGAGGGAGATTCTTCCTCCTCTTCCTCAGACCCCGAGTCCTCACCGGACCCCGCTTCATCACTTTCAGGTTCCTCGTCCTCTCCAGATCCCTCTTGCTCTTCTTCTTCTTCTTCCTCAGGCTCCTCCTCGGATGGAACCTCCTCGGCTTCGGCTTCCTTCCGAATCCGCTCAGCTTCTTCCTCGGCCAGTTTCTTAGCAAGTTCGGCCTCCTCATCGGCCTTTTTCTTCCTTAATGCCTCCTCCTCGGCTTCCTTGGCAGCATCTCTTTCTAAGAGGGCATCGAGATCTTCTTCCTCCTCTTCCTCGTCCACTTCCTCAGCCAAAATCTTCCTCTTTCCTTTCTGTTTAGCACTGATCGGCTTCTTCGCAGAGCGCTTTTGAGAGCCTTTGGGAACAATGGCCGAGCTCTCAGCAATGGTGCTCTGGACGACAGTTGGGACGATAGCTTGAGGAGCGGGTTCAGGTGTGGGAGAGGTAGCAGTGGCCTGACATCCCTTGGGGGTGGCGCCAAGTCTTTTGGGTGTGACAGCTTTCTTGGATTCGGGTGCCATGGAGAGAGTTGGTTAGGGTTTCTTGAGAGGCGATTGAGAGGTTGAAGATGAAGAAGTGGAGAGGGTTTGGATAAAGTCTGAGTGTGGGTTGTAATCGGGTACAGTATTGGGTTTAAGTAGAGGGAGTGATGGGACGGGTTTAGAGTTCCAAGGAAAGAGATCATTACATTGTCAATTTGAAAGGTTTTCAAATTCAAATTCAAATATTCCCTTAAAAATCGGACTGAAAATCTGAGAGATTTAGTTCCAAAAATAAAAAATCTTAACGGTTAAGGAAAACACAGAAATAGGCAATTTTATAATCTAATAAAAATATAATTGATTAAATATCTAAAAAGATATTAACCAAAAATATATGATCCGATATATGTACTCCACCATTTAGTTCACACACCTTGACATAGATCTCAAGGGTCTTGACACTAAGTAGAATTTATCTTTCGTAAAGGGAAAGCTCCCCCTACGAAAGTGCATCCTTGTTAAGCATCCCAATCTCTTGTCTTATGAAGGTGAACCTGTCCTCTGCCAAAGGCTTAGTAAAAATGTCAGCCCATTGATAATCAGTAGAAATAAAGGATATGGACACATCACCTTTTTCAACATGATCTCTAATGAAATGATGCCTTACATCAATATGTTTGGTCCTTGAATGCTGAACAGGATTCTTAGTGATGGAGATGGCACTTGTATTGTCACACTTAATTGGAATACCTTTGAGGTTAATGCCAAGATCTCGTATTTGTTGAGCTATCCAAAGGATTTGGGAGCAACAGGCTCCAGCTGCAATGTATTCGGCTTCTGCATTGGATAGGGCAACTGAGTTTTGCTTCTTTGAGTGCCAACTGATCAAAGATGCTCCTAAGAATTGGCAACATCCTGATGTGCTCTTCCTATCCACTTTATAGCCTGCAAAATCTGCATCAAAATATCCAATTTAAAGTGAAATCCTTTTGCTTTGGGTACCATAGTCCAAGCTCCTTAGTGCCATTGAGATATCGAAAGATCCTCTTCACAACCACAAGGTGAGATTCTTTAGGATCAACTTGAAACCTAGCACACATGCAAACACTAAACATGATGTCAGGTCTACTAGCTGTGAGATATAATAAAGATCCAATCATTCCTCGATACTCCTTTTGATTGACACTTAATCCCGTCTTGTCTTGATCTAGAGACAATGTTGAGCTCATGGGAGTCTTGGCTGCCTTGGATTGATCCATCTTGAACTTCTTCAAGAGATCCTTAGTGTACTTGCTTTGGTTGACAAAGATCCCTTTCTTGGATTGATGAACTTGCAATCCCAAAAAGAAGTTGAGTTCACCCATCAAGCTCATCTCAAATTCACTGCACATTATGTCAGAAAATTCCTTGCACAAAGATGTGTTAGTAGCACCAAATAATATATCATCAACATAGATTTGAATGACCAAAATGTCCTTTCCTTTGGTCTTGATAAAAAGAGTCTTGTCGATCAACCCCCTTTTAAAATCATTTTCTAAAAGATATTTTGACAAGCGCTCATACCAAGCTCTTGGGGCTTGTTTCAAACCATAAAGCGCTTTGTCAAGTTTATAAACATGATTGGGAAATTCTGAACTTTCAAAACCTGGGGGTTGAGCCACATATACTTCTTCTTCTAGGAAACCATTAAGAAAAGCACACTTGACATCCATTTGATATAACTTTATGCTCATAAAAGATGCAAATGCTAATAAAATGCGAATGGCTTCAAGCCTGGCTATGGGAGCAAAGGTCTCCTCGTAGTCAATACCTTCCTCTTGATTGTAGCCTTGAGCAACAAGCCTTGCCTTGTTCCTCACAATCTTACCATTCTCATCTAGCTTGTTTCGAAACACCCATCGAGTGCCAATGACTGATTGATGCTTTGGCCTAGGCTTCAAGGTCCAGACTTTGTTCCTTTCAAATTCATTAAGCTCACTTTGCATAGCGATGATCCAGTCTCGCTCCTGAAGTGCCTCATCTACCTTCTTTGGCTCAATAAGAGAAACAAACGCGTGAAAAGCACAAAGATCTTTAAGTTTAGAACGAGTTTGAACACTAGAAGTGGGGTCAGAAATGATATCCTTTAATGAGTGTGATGAGGAGTATTTGAATTTCCTTTTGCTAGTCTCAGCTCCTTGATTCGTCACACTTGTAGGATTGACTTGTAGTACATCTGACTCCGTGGTCCTGTTAGGTTCAATTACAGCAGTTTCTGACGTCTCAACACTGTTGGATTGGACACCAAGGGCTTTGGACGAATCTTCAACACCTTGGGCCAATTCTTCAGTGTTAAGAATCGATTCCTGCATGTTCCTCTTCTCTGTGTTCTTGGTAGCAGCAACATCACCTTCCTCATTCTCTTCATGGATGTTAAGATCTATATCTGCAACACTTTCACTCAAAGCACCGTCATTGCATTCATCAAAAATAACATGTATACTTTCTTCAACTACCTGGGTCCTTTTATTGAAGATTCTATAAGCTTTGCTACTCGTGGAATAGCCAAGAAATATACCTTCATCACTACGCGCATCAAATTTCCCAAGGTTATCTTTTCCATTGTTATGAACAAAACAAGTACAGCCAAAGGGTTTAAAATAAGATATAAGTGGTTTGCGGCCTTTGAAAAGTTCATAAGGAGTTTTCTTTAAGATGGAACGAATAAGACAACGATTCAAAATATAGTTAGTTGTGTTAACAGCTTCAGCCCAATAGGTTTTAGGTAATGCATTTTCTAAAAGCATAGTCCTGGCCATATCCTCTAAGGTGCGGTTCTTGCGTTCCACAACCCCGTTTTGTTGAGGTGTCCTAGGAGCAGAAAAGTTATGGGAGATGCCATATTTAGCACAAAATAAATCAAATTGAAGTTGATCAAACTCCCTACCATGATCACTCCGAATAGACACTATGGACTCATTTCTTAAAGTTTGCAACTCCTTACAATGTTTTGAAAACTCAAATAAGGCCTCTGATTTTTCTTTCAAAAATGCAACCCAAGTATATCTTGAAAAATCATCGACAACAACTAGCATGTACTTTTTACCATTGGGAGATTTGACTCGCATAGGACCACATAAATCCATATGTAAAAGTTCAAGGGGTCTAGAAGAACTTACAACCTTTTTGGATTTGAAAGAACTACGTGTTTGTTTACCTCGTGTGCATGCATTGCACATGTCAATACCTTTGAAGTCCATCTCAGGTAGCCCTCTTACAAGCCCTTTGGACACAAGCTTCTGTAGTGTATGTGGACTCACATGACCGAGTCTTCTGTGCCAAAGCTTTGGATCGTCCGTCAAAGCCTTTAAACAGGTTAAGCTTCCTTGTGCCACTTGATCAGCATTTACGGCGTATATGTTGTTGTAACGATATGCAGTCAAAATAACTTCACCTGTATCTTCTCTACACACTATACATCTTTTCTTGTTAAATCTGACATTGTTACCACTATCACATAATTGAGAAACACTAAGCAGATTATACTTTAAACCATTAACAAGATAGACATTTTTAATACTATGGCTGGAATCACTTCCAACACTACCAATACCAACGATGTCGCATTTTCCTTTGTCACCAAGAGTGATTGTTCCCGTGGATTGCTCCTTTAGGTCATGAAAGAGAGAACTCTTCCCACTCATATGCCTCGAGCATCCACTATTAATAATCCATTTGTGTTCTTTCACCTTGGTGATCTCCTGCAAGACAAACATCAATCTTTGTGGCTAGACCAATAAGCAAATTTGGATCCGTTGTTGGGGTAAACCATATTTGGTAAAATAGTGCCTTTGGGGACCCAAACTTGTGTTATCCGTTCTTTTCTCAAATGAACAGGAAATGTATTACGAATAATATATGGATCCTTTCTTCTATAAGGGCAGGTCTCTTTTACATGTCCCTTTCTAGCACAATGGTGACATATAGGAGAGGTTCTGCTTCCTTTTGCCTTTACAAAAGTGGTAATGTGTTGCTTCTTTAAAAACTTTGGATTGTAACCAATACCACTTTTGTTTAGAGAGCTTTGTTGCTCGCCCAACATCTTATCGAGAGTGCCTTTGGATTTGGTAAAACTTATGAGGGCTGTCTGTTGGTCTAGAATCTTATTATTCAGGGAGATCTTCTCGTTCTCTAAGTCATGATGCTCATTTCTTAGAGAGGAGAGATCTTGCTTGAGTTCAGATTTCTCCGAGTCAAGCGTCTTGACTTTAATGTCAAGACCTGAATAAGAAGCTTCAAGACCTTTGACCCTCATAGACAGATCCTCAATAGTTCTTTCCTGGTCCACAGTTCTCTTAATAAGAATGTTAGTTTGGGCAATAAGCTTTTCTTCATTGGCAATCAGATTGGAAAGGAATTCCGATAATACCTCTTTTGGACTTTCCATAAGTTCTCTTACAGTAGCTTCAAGCTTTTCATCGTGGGATTCATCTCCAGAGGCCATAAGACAAATGTTGGCCTTCTCATCGTCGGAGTCAGAGTCGGAATCACTCCAAGTAGCCACCATGGCTTTCTTCTTCCATTTATCACCTTTCTTGGGCTGGCTCTTTGTCTTTTGAGGGCAGTCCTTCACAAGATGATCTGTTTCACCACATTCAAAATAAGACAACGGTTTAGTCTTCTTTTCATACTTGTTGTATTGAGGCTTACCTCGAAATTTTGAAGACTCTGATCCATCCTTGTTGTTGAATTGCTTCTTCATTTTGAGAATTCTAGCAAGGCCTCTTGTGATGAGAGCAAAAGGATCATCCTCATCGCCATCCTCATCTTCGGAATCAGATCCATCCTTTGGCTCATCCTTTTTAGACTTGAGTGCCAAGTTCTTGGTGCTAGCTGGAAGTTCTCCATCATCTTCATTAAGAATCATCTCATGTGTGATCAGCTTTCCAAGAAGGTCATCAAGGGGTAGAGTGGTGAGGTCCTGGGCTTCCTCTATAGCTGTTACTTTTGGACCCCATTTCTCCTTTGGAAGGCACCTCAGTATCTTCCTTACTTTCTCAACGTTGGTAAAGCTCTTGCCGAGAGAGTCAAGGTTGTTGGTGATTTCTGTGAATCGTGTGAACATGGCCTTGATTGACTCATCAGACTTCATCTTAAAGAGCTCATACTTTCGAAGGAAGATGCTGATCTTGGTGTCTTTCACTTGGCTCGTTCCTTCATAGGTGACGACCAACTTGTCCCAAATCTCTTTAGCTGACCTACAAGAAGAAATACGGTTAAACTCATCAGTGCTAAGACCACAATAAAGTAAGTTAATAGCCCTGTAGTTTTTGGAGATGTTTTCAAGATCTGCTTGGTTGTATTCAGACTCCTTCTTTGCAACTTTGGTGTCATTTGGTCCATCTTTTTCTGGAATCCTCGGACCATTCTCTATAATGTTCCAAAGCTCTAGATCTTTGTCTATGATGAACATCTTCATCAAAGATCTCCAGTGGACAAAGTTGTTTCCTACAAAGAGTGGCGGTCTGCTTGTGGACCTTCCCTGTTCAAATCCTCCGCTTGCTTCACCAGACATGATGAAAACTCACAAGATTGTTAGATCAAAAATAATGAGTAAAGCTCTGATACCAATTGAAGGTTCGATAATATAAAACAATGTAATAAAGAAATACTCTAGAAGGGGGGTTGAATAGAGTATACCTGTTTTTCGCAGAAAGTCTCAAGACTTTTGGAGCTCGTACCAAAACCTTTGGGATTAAACCTGAATCACAACATTAGACAATCGAACCAAGTGCGGAAATAAGGTAAAGCAAATAAGTAAAGAACACGAGTAATTATTTACGAGGTTCAGCACAACTTGGCCTACGTCCCCGCCTAGGGTTCTTCCACAACCCTAGGATTCAAAGGCTTTATTGATTCGCTTAGCTTAGGATCCTAATAGCTCACCGAGAAGCCTCTCTCCTATACAATTACAATCTAGTCAACTCACGTTCCCTTGGAGTCCTAGACCAATCTAGAAGAGCCCCACCTCTCTCAGCTATCTAGTACAATCCTCTTACTCTCACAAATCAATAGCCTAGTGCAACTTCCCGAGTTATAAACTCTCGAGTAACACTTTAAATGAATATATCCTATAAGCTCACAGTGACTCTCAAAGGCTTTGAAATAAACAACAAACTCTAGAGCACTTAGTAGAGAGACACTAGGAAGACAGATCTCGCTTGAATGTATGAAAGCTCGTGTAGCACTTGTGTATCTCTGTCTTCTTCTTTCTTTCCTTTATATAAGAGTGGAATGGCGCCTGAGGATCTTCACCAACGGCTCTATGAATCAGGCTTGATCTTCAATCTTCTATATATGGACACTTCGAAGCCATGATCCGTTTTGAATAGGATTTCCTCATATGCACCAAAGGAAAGATATAATCTCGAATATACTTCCTGAAAAGGTTAGTCACATATATATATATATATATAATATAACGGAAGTATATAATAAGATAAAATAATATTCGGACAAATAATATAGGTTTTGTATTTCATCAACTGTTAATGCGCCAAGGCCTTTGACACAAACATCCTGTCAAAGCTCTTGAAACAATTATTCCATTTTCCATCAAGAGAGGGAGTTATCAAACTCAATGGAAGATTTATCAAGTCCAAGAGAGATCTATCCACTTTAAATATAGTTTTCTTGTTGATTTATTTCCTTTATCATAATGTTTTATCTTAATATTTTAGATAGAAAGTTTAGATATAGATATAGTTGTTCTTTCTTAGATTAACGGGGAATGAGCACTATAAATAAAGCCTTAGGGGCTGGTTTTTATTCATTCAATTTCACACACAATTAGTTACATAGAGGTAGGAGAGAGAGAGCTTGTGGCCGAGTGGAGTTGTGAAGCGAGAGCGGAATTGGCTTTGTTCGGTTGTAAGTCTTATTTAGTTTATTCAATGTAATTTATTTTCCAGAAATTATTGATGTGTTTATTCATGATGCAGAGCGAGTAGTCACCCAACTTCTAGGGTCGGGGGGAGCACGACGGTAGCCATGTAAGGTGATGCGCTAAAGGTACAATCTTTTGATGCGATTTCGTCTTCTATCCCGATGAGCATGATTCTTTTGCGAAAGTTGAAGATGATCCTTATTTGTATTATTGAAGCAAAAGTGATCTTAATGCAAACTTGGATTAATTATGTGAAAATGGTTAGTAACAATTAGGGTTTATGTGAAAGCCTCTATTTTCCTATTTGTTAATAACAAAAGTTATTTGATGAAAATGCATGATCTTTTATACCCTTGTGCATTATTTTACATGGTTATCGTTGTGGCGTTGAAACCCTGATTCTAGGAGCTTTTAGTTTATTAAATTAATTCCCACATATTCCGTGCTATTTCTGTTTTCCGTCATTACAAAGGTTGTGATTTTACAGTGCATAGCACTCGACTTCGACCAGGTAAGCAGTCGATTTCGGGTAAGTTAGTCGATATCGAGTGGTATTGGTCGATATCGACCAGTCTGTTTTTGTTTCTCTTTGTTTCTGTTTTACAGTTTCTGTTGACAGTGTGGTCGATATCGACTAGATAGGTCGATATCGAGTATTCTTCTGGTCGATTTCGTGCTGAGTTTTTTAATTGAAAAGGCGGGAGCTGACACGCTTCCTCGTGGATCGATCCTGATTGCCTTCTACTACAACGAGAGGAAGTCTTGTATTTATTTGCTGAGGCAGGGAGTCAGTTTGCTTTATATTTTATTCCATACTTGACCATCCTCTTGCAACAACAAATTGGCACCGTTGCCCGAGAAGCAATCAATCGCGCCCTTTTTAGTTTCTTTTACTCTTGTTTTTGCTTTTTAGTTCTTATTTGCTTGTTTCTTTTTGTTTTTGTTTCTCATGTGCATGCAAAGAACTGATCGCACACCCATCGACCCTCTTCTCAAACCAGAGCGCTTTTTCCACCTACAACAAAGGCTTAGGAGGAGACTTATGGCGATTATACCCAACAACGAGAATGTGGTCGAGCTCACACCAGCACAGGAGCTTGAGCAACTCCGCCTACAGATAGAGGAACTCACTACCAGAGAAGCACATCACGCCCAACGAGAGGCGGAATATGCATAAAACCAACAACGGTGGGAGGCAAGGGTAGATCGTGAGGTCAACGCGAGAAGGGAACTTGATGAGCAGATTGGGCATGTCCCAGCCAACGCAAAGGAGTATCTGCATCCTACTCGGGAAGTTCTAGAATCGTCGATCGTTCTTCCCGCTATTAATTTCGAAATTCATCCTTCTTTTATTACTGAAATTAGGAGGAGTCAATTTAGGGGAAGAATCAATGAATGTCCTTTAGAGCATGTCACCACTTTTATAGATTTATGTGAAGCTATTACAGATGGTGCTAATTTGGAATATCTAAAACTAAAGGCTTTCCGTTGGTCCCTTGCAGGAATAGCGCAACCGTGGCTGGAAGGATTGCATGCACAATCAATTCGCACTTGGAACGAACTATAGGACATGTTCCTCAACAAGTTCTTTCCTCCTGCAAAGACACCAGCACTCAGACAACAGATCACGGCTTTCAGACAGAAGCTAGGGGAAACACTTGCACAGGTCTTGGAACGCTACAACAGGCTTATGAAATCCTGTCCTACGCATGGACAACCACCCTACGTCATCCAGGAGATCATCTTCAATTGCCTGGATGCGCCTATAAAGGATCGGATCAACAACTACACCGCCTATGGGTATCTTGAGTACACTCCACACCGTGTTTGGGAAGTCTTTGAGACCCTGGCCAACTACGACAACACATATGAGACTTCTGCGGCCTCTTCTGACGAAAGGTATGAAAGGTCTGCCCTATCTATGCCATTGTATGTGCCACCAAAGGAGGTTGATCCGGACGTCAGAGAGAAATTCCAAAATGACCAGGTACGCTGTCTTACCAAACAAGTCAAATTCTTGTCTAAAAATCAGCCTTGTTTGGAATGTGAGTATGTGAGGCACAACACCACTGCGTGCCCACACGTCGATCAAGTACATCAAGCAGAAACCCATGAAGAGGTAAGGTATGTAAGGGGACACTACTCAGGACTACATCAGAACCAGAACTGAAGCTATTATCGCCAACCCCAGCATCAAAATCCCCCGCCCTACAGAGCCCCTGGTCACCCTAACAGAGAAGGTAAGAAAGATGACCTGCAGACCATTCTTGAGGAGATGTGGAGGAATCATTCAGATACCAAGCAATCTATCAAATCCATCCACACTCAGCTGCATGGCGTCAACTCTAGGCTTGGGGAAATCGATATATGGCGGAAATCAATTGAAATCCAGATTAATCAACTGGCTACATCCGTCCCCAAACAATCACGTACGTTCTCTGGATCCTCTGAACCTAATCCTAAGACTAACTCTACAGGACAGTTGGATGCCATGAACCTAAGGAATGGGCACCAGATGCAAACGACCGAGCAAACGACGGAGGAAGAGGGAGCTGGAGATGAGTCGATATCGACCAACCCAGTCGATATCGACTAGTCCCTACTCAATATCGACCCCCAGGGTCGAAATCGACCCAACTCCTCAATAGAACCCGACGCCAGCAACTCTAGTCGATATCGACCAGACGCTAGTCGATATCGACCTGACATCGGTCGATATTGACCACCCCCACTCGACATCAACACCTCCAAAGAAGAAAAAGTTGCCATTCCCGACGAAATCTCTGAAGGATCCAACAGAGAAGAAGTTACACCGTTTCAGAAAGATGCTTCAAAGGCTCAACGCCACAATACCCTTCACAGAAGCTCTTAATGAGATGCCATCATACGTCAAGTTCCTCAAGGAGATCCTAAGAAAAAAGCGGTCAATGGCTGAGATCGCAGAGGAGTGCAGCCAGATGGACGTACTAGAGAAAAGGCCAGATCCAGGTAAGTTCGCTATAAACATTGGATTTGGTCAATATAAATTCAATGCTTTATGTGATTTGGGAGCCAGTGTGAGTATAATGCCTTTATCAATCTGGTCCAAGATTAAAATAGGTGCTCTAGAGCCCGTGGATGCAAAGTTATACATGGCGAACAACACGGTGGTCATCCCAACAGGCATGGTGGACAATGTACCAGTGCAAGTAGGTAAGTTCTTTATCCCTGCTGATTTCTTAGTTATTGATATGGCGGAGGATCCTGCTTGTCCAATCATTCTAGGAAGGCTCTTCTTGGCGACGGTGGATGCCAACATAAGCGTAAAGAAGGAAGTGCTCACTTTCAACATCGGTGATGAGGTATGATAGCATGCATTTAGGTAGGCATATTGGGTTGCATACACTTTAGGTCTTATTTTCCTATCTTGGCTACTTGTCCTCTATATTTATCCTATCATGTGCCCCATGACTTGCTTGAAGTGTTTGAAACTTTGAATTGTTTTATAGACTTTTTGGGTACAAGATTGATGAGAAAATTGAGCATGTATAGTCTTTGGAATTTAAGTGGTATTGAAGTTCTAACAATTTGATCTTGTCATTTATTTTGGCCTTATTGGGACTACACATATATGTGCTCTAGTTTCTTTATGTGTGAATACTCTCCTTGATTACTTCCTCTTTAAATTGCGTTTAGATATCTTTGTTGAGGCTGCATTTATATGATTTTTGCATGTAACCTTAAAGTGATTGAGGTATGTTTTCTTTAGCCATATTATACTCTACCCACCCATACACATTATTCTTTGCTTGAAGCCAATTTGAGCATATTGCCTATTCTTTTGTACACCCTATGTTCCTACCATGACCCCATTACAACCCATATAAAGACCTCATGATTTTGGTTGAATGTGAAGTCACTAGCGGCGAAGATTTAGACCATTGACGCAATTTTATTATAGCTAAGTTTTCAAGGGTTGAGTTTGAGCGTGAATGTTTAACCCTAAACACATGAGTGAGAGTGAAAACACATTTTTCTGGTGAGGTTGAATGAATATGCTTGCTTTATTCCTTGGATTGCACCTATACATGTTATGACGTTAATTTTCAATCTTCGTTTCCCTATTTTGAGCTTTTAAGTGTTTTACCAAAGTTATTACATGGATTGCTTGTCTGTGGTGTGTTGATTTGATTTTGGTTTTAATTGTTTGAGGACAAGCAAAGGCTTAAGTGTGGGGGAATTTGATAGCATGCATTTAGGTAGGCATATTGGGTTGCATTTAGCATGATTTAGATGTGCATAATGCATAGTTTAAGCTAGATTTGCATTTATACTCGTTTTGTTGGTGGAGTCAGAATCTACACGCTTTTATGGATTATTTCAGGTATATATGGATCCGATGACGAATGACGAAGCTCATGGATGAAGGAAGAGTGAAGAGGAGGAGGAAAAGTGAAGAGCCCGGGAGCAGAATCGAAGTTAGAGAGCCTAAGTGAAGAACAAGTCCACAGAAGTTGTCGTCAGACATGCTGAACTTGTTTCGCACTTTCTGGAGGCATCGGTGGTCCGATTGACTATTATAACTATGCGTTGGAAAGCTCTCTTCGAGATCTACAGCTTTTGTGTTGACATCGAGACCAGATTCGAAACGGAAAAATTTCTACGAACAGTATGGCCGCCCCGCGGCAAAATTAGCCACCCCGCGGTCCGAACCTCTGACAAGCGACTTCGCAATCGCCTGGCCGCTCAGCGGCCTGAGTTGGCTGCCCCGCGGCCTTCGTAGAAATGCCGAATCAAATTTGGATTTAATTAGAGTTTTTAGAATTATTATTTGGCCGACTCTTTTGAGGCTTTTTAAGGACGTTTTAGGGTTTTATTTTAAGATCGAATTCCATAACTCTTATACACTTGGAGATTATCAATTGAGAGAACCCTAGAGGGAAGCCTCCATGGCCATGGAGTTCTAAACTCTTCCGTTTCGTCTATGGATTGAAGCTTTGGTTTGATAAAGTTGTGAGATTTCTATTCTTGCTATATTCCTATTGATTCGTATTGATTCTTTTGTGAATATTGTTGATTTCTTCTAGTCCGTACGACTAGTTGAGATTATTGCTAGGATTTCGTAGATTCCTCATAGCGAACCTTAATCCATAGTAGCAAGCATGCCTTTTTAGGACTCATAGGACTAAACTGGTGTGTAATCAATTATATGTTAAATGTTGACTCGTAGCTTGGTGTTGCATGTATCCTGGTTAATCCTTAATCTTAATGCTATTATTAGGTTAAATCTTGACCGTGTTAGGGTTATCTAATTAGTAAGGGTTACTAGGCCTCGTAGGACTAGTAATTTACATAAGATCAGGATATGAACAATAATAGGATGAAAAGTGAACTTGAAGAAGAATCGATGATCAATCAACCAAACTAAAGTGGATGTTTATAGATGGAACTTTTTTCTCAATTGTTATCTCTATTAACTACTTTATAGCTTATCTTATCTTCTTTGCTTCAATCACCAAAACCATCCCTCTTTCCTACTAATTGGTAAATATACATTGCTTAGGAATACTTGATTCTCTGTGGGATCGACCTCTTACTTGCTTACTATACTAGTTTGTAGGTTTGAGTTTTACTTCTGCAAAGGTAAGCCAAGGTATATATGAATCTTTCATCTCCTATTTCAATCAAAGATTTATCTATGCATGGGAGAGGTTTGCCTTCGTATGTGTGCTTATACAGGGTTTCCAATGAAGATCCTAAGGAATATGAAGAAGGAGACAAAGTCTATGTCTCCAAATCAAATGATCATTGGTTTCCTAACAAGTTCAAAAAGAAGAAGATGGGACATTTCACGGTGAACAAGATCCATTCAGGAGGATTGCAGCAGATGGACAAGAATGGGGTCATGTTCGAAGCCCAAGCCACATGAGCCCTGCAGATGCCACCTTGAGCTAAACGGAGAAATTCGGCCTAGCGATTATAAAGTCTAGAGCTTGTAAATAGAACACTTAGTTTTTAAGTTTTTAGACATTTCTTGCTTTTGGTTTTTGATTTTGAAACATTGTTTTGGGGATTTTCTATTGTGGATATTATCTGTCTGACAATTCTTGCAGGTACAGAAAAATTGCAGACTCACTCGATATCGAGTAGTAAAGGTCGATATCGACCACGTCACTCGAAACCGACCATCTCACTCGAAGTCGACCATATTTGCAGAAACATTGCCACTCGATTCCGACGTTCAGCACACCTGTCTAGTAAGCTTCTTTCTTTGCCCTTGTTTTTATATAGTGAGGACACTGTAATGTTTAAGTATGGGGTGGGGGAAGGGCTTACTTTGTGCATATTTGATATATTTGACATTGTGTGTGCATATTTAAGTTTATTTCTTGAATTGCTTATACATGGCTACTTTGAATTCCATATTTGATTTATGTGCTTATATGCATGTTTTCCAAAGTTTATAAAAAAAAATCACCCCCCATTAAAATTTTGAATAGTGTTATGAAAGCTTTAATTGAACTCGACGATGCAAAATTGGATTCATTAGAGATATAGCATGAAATTTCCTAGTAAAGGGAAGTCACAATGAAGTGCATATTTCTTGAAAACCATGAAAGGAGGTAAATTTGATATTGCTTTTGACATGTTGCATGATAAGAGGATGGAGGACTTTATATTTTCCATATAATGCTCATATGTTTATATTTTCCAAAATCACATATTTACGCATCACAAAAATACATATTCCAATTATATTATTTTAAGATATTCTAAAGTGGATAATCATAATTTCAGAAAATATATTTTTCAAACAGAATAATATAACAAGATACAGTTAATATAATATAACATCTATAATATATCACGAATAAGATATAGCAAGTACGTGGTACTATATAACAAAATAATACATGACCAATTGACCATTTCAACTCATTAGGTAACCAGCAGCCCAAAGCAAATGAAGCCTAACCCCAGGCCCGAATTACCCAAGTCTGAAATCCGGCCCCATGACTCGGATTCGGCCCAAGCTCAACTCTCCCAGTCCCGGACTCGGTTCAGCTAAAACAAAATAAAAGAAAAGGAGGATGAAGGTTCGATAATATAAAACAATGTAATATAGAAATACTCTAGAAGGGGGGGTTGAATAGAGTATGCCCGTTTTTCGCAGAAAGTCTCAAGACTTTTGGAGCTCGTCCCAAAACCTTTGAGATTAAACCTGAATCACAAAGTTAGACAATCGAACCAAGTGCGGAAATAAGGTAAAGCAATAAGTAAAGGACACGAGTAATTGTTTACGAGGTTCAGCACGAACTTGGCCTACGTCCCCGCCTAGGGTTCTTCCACAACCCTAGGATTCAAAAGGCTTTATTGATTCGCTTAGCTTAGGATCCTAATAGCTCACCGAGAAGCCTCTCTCCTATACAATTGCAATCTAGTCAACTCACGTTCCCTTGGAGTCCTAGACCAATCTAGAAGAGCCCCACCTCTCTCAGCTATCTAGTACAATCCTCTTACTCTCACAAATCAATAGCCTAGTGCAACTTCCTGAGTTATAAACTCTCGAGTAACACTATAAATGAATATATCCTATAAGCTCACAGTGACTCTCAAAGGCTTTGAAATAAACAACAAACTCTTGAGCGCTTAGCAGAGAGACACTTTGGAAGACAGATCTTGCTTGAATGAATGAAAGCTCGTGTAGCACTTATTCTCTCTGTCTTCTTCTTCCTTTCCTTTATATAAGAGCATGGTGCGTGAGGGTCTTCAACACCAGATCTTCATCAACGGCTCTTTCGAATCATGGCTTGATCTTGAATCTTCTATTTATGGATACTCCGAAGCCATGATCTATTTTGAATTTGATCTCCTCAATATGTACTAAAGGAAAGATATAATCTCGAAATACTTCCTGAAAAGGTTAGTCAAACATATATATATAATATAAAGGAAGTATATAATAAGATTAAATAATATTCGGACATATAAGACATGTTTTGTATTTCATCAACTGTTAATGCTCCAAGGCCTTTGACACAAACATCCTATCAAAGCCTTTGAAACATTTATTCCGATTTTCATCAAGGGAGGGAGTTATCAGAGGAGAACTCGGTTCCAATGCCAAAAAGGAACAAAAAAAGGGATCCTGGAAGAAGGAGGTCCGAACCCGAGCCCATACCCGACGAATTAGGCCCAACTCCCATCCCCATCTTCTTCCTCAGCAGAGAAGAGCTCGGACGACGGAATAAGGACCGGTGAAGAAGAGGAATGATGTCCATGATTTATGCCATATTTTTACACTAATTTCAGCTCCTTATTCTATCATTTTATATATTTTGGGTTGGGGATATAGCGAATTTGTGCAGTTTATGTTTATTTGCAAGAAATAGAGGTCTACACAAGTTTTGTTTAATATTGCAGAATTTGGAGCCAATTCAGAGCAAAATAAAAGAAGTACTAGAAATTCACTTGATGTCTACTGAAAAAGCTCGAAAATCGACGGAAGAGCGCCTGACATCGAGCAAAACTGAGCACAGAACGGGACACTGAAGAGTGGTCGATATAGACCAATACTGGTCGATATATATCGACCTAATTCTGGTCGAAATTTCCAGATCGAATCTACATTGCATGAAGAAGCGAAGTCAGGTCTATATCGACCTATGTTGGTCGATATCGATCAAAGACCAAGTCGATTTTCATGCCATAGTCAATATCAAGCGAGCAGTATCCGAATCCGAACAGACTACTCGATATCGACCAACATTGGTCGATATCGACCAACCCCCAACGTCGGAAACAAGTCGATTTTGAGTCCAGATTTCGAGTGGGCTTTCTTCTACATGAAGCAAGAGATATTCTATCAACTCAATGGAAGATTTATCAAGTCCAAGAGAGATCTATCCACTTTAGATATAGTTTCCTTGTTGATTTATTTCCTTTATCATAATGTTTCATCTTAATATTTTAGATAGAAAGTGTAGATATAGATATAGTTGTTCTTTCCTAGATTAGCGGGGAATGAGCACTATAAATAAAGCCTTAGGGGCTGGTTTTTATTCATTCAATTTCACACACAATTAGTTACACAGAGGTAGGAGAGAGAGAGCTTGTGGCCGAGTGGAGTTGTGAAGCGAGAGCGGAATTGGCTTTGTTCGATTGTAAGTCTTATTTAGTTTATTTTCCAGGAACTATTGATGTGTTTATTCATGATGAAGAGCGAGTAGTCACACAACTTCTAGGGTCGGGGTGAGCCCGATGGTAGCCATGTAAGGTGATGCGCTAAAGGTACAATCTTTTGGTGCGATTTCGTCTTCTATCCCTATGAGCATGATTCTTTTGCGAAAGTTGAAGGTGATCCTTATTTGTATTATTGAAGCGAAAGTGATCTTAATGCAAACTTGGATTAATTATGTGAAAAGGGTTAGTAACAATTAGGGTTTATGCAAAAGCCTCTATTTTCCTATTTGTTAATAACGAAAGTTATTTGATAAAAAGACATGATCTTTTATACCCTTGTGCATTATTTTATATGGTTATCGTTGTGGCGTTGAAACCCTGATTCTAGGAGCTTTTAGTTTATTTAATTAATTCCCACATATTCCGTGCTATTTCTGTTTTCCGTCATTGCAAAGGTTGCGATTTTACACTGCAGAGCACTCGACTTCGACCAGGTAAGCAGTCGATTTCGGGTAAGTTAGTCGATATCGAGTGGTATTGGTCGATATCGACCAGTCTGTTTTCGTTTCTCTTTGTTTTTGTTTTACATTTTCTGTCGACAGTGTGGTCGATATCGACTAGATAAGTCGATATCGAGTACTCTTCTGGTCGATTTCGTGCTGAGTTTTGGAATTGATGTAAGACTCGGGGTCTTAAGAGGCGCCAACCCATGCCACCTAGCCCTCTCAGGTCCGTTGTCCTCACTTGGAGCCTGAAAAGGAAGAGCTCTTGTGACATAGGTAGGGCTTGAATCACTTATAAATCACTCCCAACATCCTTATGATATCCGATGTGGGATGGGGTGTTACAATCTCCCCCACTTAAAGCACTGACGACCCCGCCAGGCCCAAGGGACTGTCCCCCGGGAGGAGCGTACCCGAGCATACTGTCGGCGCACCTCCGAGCCCGGAGTCGGCTCTGATACCATCTGTAAGACCCGGGGTCTTAAGAGGCGCCAACCCATGCCACCTAGCTCTCTCAGGTCCGTTGTCCTCACTTGGAGCCTGAAAAGGAAGAGCTCTTGTGACATAGGTAGGGCTTTAATCACTTATAAATCACTCCCAACATCCTTATGATATCCGATGTGGGATGGGGTGTTACAACTGAAAAGGCGGGCGCTGACACGCTTCCTCGTGGATCGATCCTGACTGCCTTCTACTACAACGGGAGGAAGTCTTGTATTTATTCGCTGAGACAGGGAGTCAGTTTGCTTTATATTTTATTTCATACTTGACCATCCTCCTGCAACAACAAGGAACCAGGCTCGCTGGAGCTCCATTCCGGCCCAGACTTTGCCTGCCCGACCAACACAGAAATCCGACCAATACCCACACCAACAAATACAAACGCGGAAGGAGAGAAGGGAGGAGAGGAAGAATTTACCGAGGTGGAGTTCTCGCCGGAAATGTTCGATTCGCTTCGTCGGAGGTTCGAGCCGAAGCCTGCTTGGCCTAGGACAAAAGTAACACTTAAAGGTGTGACTCCCATTAGGTTCAAGAGCGAAAGGAGAAGGAGAGGGTGCTTACCGACCTCAATCGGAGAAACAGGAGATTTGAGAGGGGGAGTGGCTCCGCGGCGGATCGTCTAAGGCTCCGGGGCTGCTGCTGGTGCGGATGGACGTCGAAGGGAGAGGAGACTGCTGCCTGCTGATGATGCTCGACGAGGGAGAGAAGGACCACAGTGGAGTCTATTCGGCTCGGCGACGAACAATGAAACAAGGGAGCGAAAAGGGTGCTTGGGTGGAGCTCTGGAAAAATGCTCGGAGTGCTCGAAAACAGAGGCAAGGTGATCTCGGTGGCGGTTTGTGATCGGAGGTAGGGGTGGCTGATGTGCTCGGAAATCAGACGGATGGTGGTAGTTCTGTTCTTCGGCAACACGACAAGAACAGAAGGGTTCCCGATTGGTTTTGGAATGGGTACAAAGGGAAGGAAGATATGGGTTTTGAGGGCTTTTGATGGATAAGGTTTAGGGTTTCCTGATTGTGAAAATGGGCAATGGCTGATGTACTGGATTGCTTATATGTACAAGGACAAATTGCTATGGGTGAGTTGTTGGGTTAGCATGAGGAAGAAGACAAGAAAGGCCAGTGACGGAGCACAGAGAGAGACAGAGGGGGGGGGGAGGAAAAGAAAAATAAGGAAAAGGGAATTTGGAAGTGGTCCCCACAACATACCCATTCAAAATCCCGACACTCGGTACCAATCCCGCTCACTAAAACGAAATCCCAATACACGAGAATTTAAATTGAATTTTTGAATCAAATTCAAGATAATCGCAATTAAATTAATTTTTATCAACTCGAAGCTCGAAAGCGGAATCAAATTCCGTTAAAATCCAAATTCAAAAACGATGCCGGAATAATTTTAAAATCAAACTTGTGCTCGAGGACGAGTGTTCTTCCACTTTTACAAATTGAAAATAATAATAATATATTTAATTAAATTAATAATATACAATATATTCGGCCTTTACAACAGAGTTCCTAGCACCTGTTCCCTTTGTAACAAGAGTAATGAGGATGCCACACATCTATTCACAAATTGCCCCTTCTCAAAGGAGTTAATAGCACAATATTAACACTCCATCGGAAAATTTGTCAACAACCTAACAATACAAGGTTCTCTTTGTGACAACTTAATATTAATCAAACAAGCAAATCAACATTTTGAGGACCTAGTGACCATTTGACAAATGATATGGGAAACTAGAAATAGTTTAATTTAAAAAAAAAAAACAAAGCCTGACTCTTTTGGGAATCTCATCAGGCATATTAATATAAACATTCATGACTGGGAACTCTGCTAATAAGGGGAGCAAAAACAACATAAATAGGAATAAAAAAAGAGGTCTAAGGCTAAGTGGACTAGACTAGCTGGAACCATCTACAAAATCAATGTCGATGGTTCTGTCAAGCCCACTGGCATATGCCAGGTGGGGAAAATCATTCGTGATTCTAGGGGCAATGTAACTGAGATTTTTCACTAGGAAGTCAATCAAGGTACGGTTATTCAAAAACAAGTGTTCTAAAAATCGCGCATAGGCGGCGCCTGGGCGCTAGGCGGGAGGCCACCTAGGAATTTTTACGCCTAGGTGGGCCTCTAGGCGGATTGCACTGGAAATCATTTGAAGTCTATGTTTTAATATAGGCGAATTTGCAGATATACCCTACCCAAAAAAAAGGTTACAAAAATACATCAATTTCTCCCAAATTGGAAATGATACCTATTTGGGCATATTTGCAATAAAAGTATTGTGAGTTTAGGCATTTTTTTAATGAAAATAAATATATAAAAATAGGATTTCGGAAATTAAAAAAAACATGTTTTAAGAAATAGGAAAAAAATAGGAATTTCGGATATTAAAAAACATATATTTTTAGAAAATGGGAAAAATAGGATTTCTAGAAATCTAAAAAAAATTAGAATTACGGAAATTGAAAAAAAAAATAGTTTTTGGAATTATTTTTATATATAAAAAAAAGAATTTTAGAAAAAAAAACTAGATTTTCAGAAATTGAAAAAAAAACATATTTTTGAAAATTGAGAAAAATAGGATTTTCGAAAAATTAAAAAAAATATGGGAATGGGAAAAAAACAGAATTCCAGAAATGAAAAAAAAAATCGGATATGATAATATCTTATGAAACCATTTAACCTAATAAAAGAGGAGTTGTTGACAGTTTCGGTATGGGCCGTTTTATTTTGTATCCTGACATGTTGATAGCTATATCCTGTCAAGATTTATTGAATTTCTTGTCAAGTTATATGTCTTGTCAAAAGTGAAAACATTGCTTAATGATGACCCGCACCTCTTCGACGACTTTGTCAAGCATCCCACTCTATAAACTACAGATGGTTAGTGTTTTCCGACCCATTATTTGCAACAATCTTTTCGACGTTTAACCATCAACTTTGACACCTTTTTTGTTTGTATCCTGACATGTTGATAGCCATACCTTGTCAAGATCTATTGAATTTCCTGTCATATTATATGTATTTTCCTATCAAATGTGAAAACGTAGCTCAATGATGACCAACACCTCTTGTACGACTTTGTCAAGCATCCCACTCTATCAACTAGAGATGGTTAGTGTTTTCCGATCCATTATTTGCAACAATCTTTTCGACATTTTACCATCGACTTTGACACCTTTTTGGTTTGTATCCTGACATGTTGATAGTCATACCTTGTCAAGATCTATTGAATTTCCTGTCATGTTATTTGTGTTTTCCTGTCAATTTTGAAAACTTAACTCATTGATGAGCCGCTTCTCTTATACTTGTAAGACATCATCACGCATCCCACACTATTAACTATAAATAGTTAGTGTTTTCCGATCCATTATTTGCAACCATCTTTTCGATGTTTAACCCCCGACTTTGATACCTTTTTGTTTTTGTATCATGGCAATGTGATAGGTATATCCTGTCATGATCTATTGAATTTCCTGTCATGTTATATGTGTTTTCTTGTCAAATGTG
The DNA here is from genome assembly GCA_963922045.1 of Persicaria maculosa. Taxonomy (NCBI): domain Eukaryota; kingdom Viridiplantae; phylum Streptophyta; class Magnoliopsida; order Caryophyllales; family Polygonaceae; genus Persicaria; species Persicaria maculosa. The sequence goes on from OY998259.1 coordinate 62,126,423, forward strand.
AAAAATTAACCAATTAATGATCCACTCCTCTTATACTTATACAACGTGTATGGTCAAACGTCTCACACTATTTATCAAATATAGATAGATAGTGCTTTTTGATTAATTATTTGCAACAATCGTGTTGATGACGAACCCCGGACTTTGACAATGTTTTGGTTTTTATCCTGATAGATAACCTTATCATGTCATGGTCTATTATATTTCTTGTTAGGTTATATGTGTTTTCCAGTCAAATTTGAAAACTTAGCTCAATGATGAGCCACTCCTCTTATACTTATACAGCATGGTCAAACATCTCACACTATCAACTACAGATGGATAGTATTATTTGCAACAATCTTGTTGACGTTTAACCCGAGACTTTGACAATGTTTTGGTTTTTATCCTGACATGTTGATAACCCTATCTTGTCAATGTATATTTTATTTCCTGTCAAGGTCTATTTGTGTTCAATGAGCCGCTCCTCTTATACTTGTACAACGTGGTCAAGCATCCCACACTATCAACTATAGATGGATAGTGTTTTCTGATCCATTGTTTGCTACAATCTTGTTGATGTTTAACACAAGGCTTTGATAATGATTTTAAGTTTTATCCTGACATGTTGATAACCATATCCTATCTGTATCTATTTTATTTCCTATCAAGGTCTATGTACTGTGATCCTGTTAAATGTGAAAACTAAGCTCAATGATGAGCCACTCCTCTTTTATTAGAGATAAACAATAAGCAATAGATATGTCAGTTTCATACTTACAAGAAGTAAGGTTTTGTTGTTCTAACAAAATGCTTTACAATTGTGGCAATCACCAACATTTTTATAATAATGACTAGAATTACATATATAAGTAAAATATCAACAGAGCTCCAGAGGAAATGGACGCGAATGAGCTTCCTGATGTCGGCGAGAACGAGATCGGCAAAGAACTTGCTTATTGGTTCAATCTACATAAGACATTTCATCAAATAAGAAAAACACAGATAACAAAATTTTGGGATTTCAGAACAAAAGCACTTGTAATAGTTGCGTTTGAGCACTACTTACATTAACAATTCAAAAAAATTAAATCTTAACCGCTTAATTGATGGACAATATTAGATAGCTGAAACAGCAGAGCCAGTTAATTAAAATCAACTTCCCTAAACCTTTTGATATGGCTGGACTAGGATGCTAAATGCAAAGTCCGTGATAGTTAGCTTCACTAAGAACTGAACAAATATGCTATGTTGGTGACCAAAGAATGAAAAAATATATATAAAAGCATCCGATCTCTTGAATATATTCATTTCAAATAGACACTTGCAATATCAACATGAAGGATCCGACTGAAACATGAAGGATGCAATATCAACAAAAATAAAAAGAAATAAGCAGCATGGAGATTAAGTGTACAAACATGTTCAATAAAGCAAGTCCAAGAAATATTTGATTACTTAATTGTTCAAGCATATGTTGAGCAAGTTCAGTATCTGATATCATCACTCTAGCAGCAAATGAACCCAACTCGAGACTTAGTCCAAGCTTATCGTTAGACTATAGTTATTCAACTACAAATATTAGAATCCACCTTAGCTATTGTAACGAGTAGTTTATATATATATGATTAGAAATAGTGATCAGGATATAAAAGAATAAAGTGATCAGGACAAAGAAGTACGAGTCAATATTGATAAGATAGCAAAGAATATGATAAAAACCATCAACCTACAGAAGTTACAACCTTTGATCTATGAGATATATTATCCCAGACATTGCTGACAAAGTCATACTAACAGGATATACAAGATTTGGAAAGGGTACTCTAATGTTGAAAGTACAATTTATTAGATAAATTCTTTTCCAAAAAGATCTAATTGCAAGGTAAGTGCTACATAAATTCAAGAAATATGTACATAAATGCACCAAAGATAAAACTGCATAAAGAGATGGATCTTCCAAAACCTTTTAAGCCTAATTATAATGTGTAGGGGTGTTTATAATCAAAATATTGGTAATAACCATGTGTGTTGTTTGGAAAGTACACTAAAGTCACCATAGGTGGCCTAAACATTAAGAATTACAATTAAGAAAATTGTAAGGCATTTACTTGTGGATACAAGAGGTTTCTTCTTCTGGTGGTTTAGAGGATTTGGCCTTGGGTTTCCTTGGTTTCCTAAGTTTGTGTGTTTCTTGTGAGTTTACAAATGTAGATATGTGACTATCATTTTTAATCTTTTTTTCCCTTTACATATTACACCAGTAAAATCACATTCATCACAACTTTAAATCCACTTGTATAGCTTAAAGAGCTCAACAAGAGAACAAAAGTGAAATGGTAAGTAACAAACACATATAAGACACAAAACAATTAACGTAAATATAAAATCCTCAAGGATAAGAGAACATTATCAGTATGACAGTGTTGCAATGAATGTGTTAGAAGGATACTCTAATATTTAAGCAAGACATGTATAATCTTATTATATGCAAGTGTATATTTAAAAATAAGTGTGTCTCTATTTTCTAAAAGTTCAAGAGAGGCCTGGAATCATATTTAGATTTGCTAGTAAGAGTCCACTAAAGTAGTTCATTTAACATCCAAATGAGACCGATAAAGAAAAGAAACCTAAATGATAAATTAGAGTTGTCTTATGATGTAGCCATGGACATAACTCCTTCAAAAACACCTGCAGTACCACCAAGAATAGGTAGCAAGGCAAAAAGCAACCCCAAAGTGCAATCCTAGCGTGAAACATATAATGAAATTTAGACGGAATCATAGGGTATAGTTCTTGCAAATTACGATTGAAATATATCTCAAATCAGTAACGTACCTCTTTTTTTTCCCCAATAAAGAGTACAAAACATATGCAAAATCCTTAGAAAGCAGTCCACATAAATAGATAATATAACAATGCTCCCAAATTAAGAAATGCGTACCTAAAGTATAAGAGTAGCAATGGGGATCTGATTCGACTTGGCAATGTATCTCCAAATTTCCTCTTTCTTTTACCCATTCCTTCTTTTATAGGACTCGAGTCCTTACCACCTCTTATAATCACCATGGATTGCAACATATTTCAACAGCTAGGGTTTCTACAGGGCCATGATACAGAGAGCTCCAAGGGCGATGAGAGAGAGTGGAAGACGAGAGGAGGTCATTGGAGGCCGAGAACTTTGGACGACCATCGTGATTTGAAGGCAGGACCGAGGCGAAACACGGACGGATGAAGGGTCTGAGATCGAAAATGGAAGAAAAGGGAAGAAGGAGGAAGAAGGGTTTGGGACATCGACGTGCGGTGCTTTCACCTTTTACTTTCTTTTTTTTCCCTCTTTTATTTTATGTTTTTTTAATTATCTACAAATTATTTTTTAAAAATTGAAAACTAAATATTATATATATTTTTTATTTTCTAAAATAGGTTTTTTTTTTTTACTTTTGGGCATTTATGCAATTTTATTATGCATTTTTTCAATATTTTTAGGTATTATTGTAAATTTTCAAAAACAAGGTATATTTGCAACTAACATATTGATTTGGGGTACATATTGCTATTCTTCCTTTTTTTTATTTAAGTAATCCGATCCCATTGTATTAAAGTTGAAACATTCTATATATAAATTAATTATATTACATTTCATTTTTTTTTAAATAAAATGTTTCAACTAAAAAATTAAATTATCTTGTAGATAATGTAAATATTCCTTAATTTTAAAGTAGACTATCTTTTAATGTTAAATTATATCAATATATTTCAGAATTTTTTTTCAGAATATTCATGAAATAGAAAATAATTACAAAAATGTTCATCGTTTTAAACATTTTGTCAAAATGTTCAAAGATGTCAGGTCGAGCAGAAAAGCGCGGTTTCAAACCGCGGTTCTACCTTTTTTTAATTTTTTTTTAAATGAAAAGACATAAACCGCGTGATGAAACTGCGGTTTATGTGGTGGTTTTCTGAAATTATGCAGATGTGGGATCTTGTCAGTCAGACGTGGAATCTTTGCAGGTGAAACGCGGTTCTAAGCCGCGGTTTATGTTGTAATAATGGTCAAAGATTCTCGAGCCTGGAACCCTAAACTGAAACCCTAAAGTAAAACGCGGACTGAATTCGCGTTTCTTGTTGCATATCAATCTTCAGCTCTCACCATATTCGTCGTGGGCTTCATTAATTCTCATATTCTTCTTCAGCTCCACCGGCTACGCTGCATTACTTCACTCATCCATGGTTTCTTTCTACCTTCTATAAGCATATTAGTACTATCAAAGAAGTATATCATGAGTTTGAAGAAGTCTATTGAAGGTTAGTTCATACAAACCATCACTTTTTTTTTATAAGTATTCTATGTTGGTTTAATGAATATTACTATGTTGTCATGGAGTTAAAGAAATTTTTTAATTTTCTAGTTGTTAACCTAAAGACTTGAACAATATTTGTAGCATTGATGTGTAATTGAAAGTTTAGTAGTGTTGGTTTAGTAATGCTATGATCTAGCAATTGCAACTGATTATTACCTTCATGAAAATAGTTGATCATCGTACAATTGAGTAAAATATCTATATTTTAGAAGTGGTGGTGGTAATTAATTAATTATGTAAATATTGATATACCATTGAATTAGTTATAATGTGGTAAAGAAAATGATGAAAAATAACTTCTTGTGGTTGGTAGTACGCACAGGATGGATGACCACTACAATTCATCTCATGAGGAGGAGATAGATGATATTAATGTCGATTCACTTGGGGTCGATCATGAAGATGACTTGGATCAGTCCGAGGAAGATGATGATGAAGCTAGGGAGGCAGCAATTATAGCTGAGGCCACAAATCCAAATTGGAATATTGTCGAACAGCTTGACCCTACGATAATTACCTCTTGGCTAGCGTTGAACACATATACGCAAAATGTGGAAGGAAGGAGATTTTATCGTGATCAACTCTTTGATTCTTTAGAGGAATTGAAATTTCACCTGATGGAGTATTCTGTGCAGCTGAGGAAACAATATCGGACAATGAAGGCTACTTCAGATTGGTATACTATTGTTTGCGATAGGAAGGATAGTTGCGGGTGCACATGGCGCTTGCCAGCTCGTCGAGTAGGCCGAACTCCTGGAATGTGGAGAGTTGTGAGTTATGCTGGTCCCCATGCACAAAACCGTGTTGGAGAACTGATGCAGTTGGATAATCGCAATATCACTTCAAACTTCATTAGGGGGGAGATTCTGGGGTTTATCCGCAAAGATTCAGACACAAAGCCAAATACCATCATTGAGCATCTCCAAAAAAGGTATAGTGTATGTGTCTCATACACAAAGGCTTGGAAGGCAAAGCAGAAGGCAATTGCTGAGATTTACGGTGATTGGGAGGAGTCTTACACCGAGTTGCCTAGGTTCATGGTAGCCCTACAAGCCTCAAACCCAGGGACAGTAGTTGAATGGAGCAATATCGACACTCCAAATCCAAATGAGAAGTTTCTTGGGTGCGTATTTTGGGCTTTTTCCCCGAGCATTGCTGGGTTTGAGTATTGTCGCCCTTTGATTAGTATTGATGGCACCCACCTATACGGAAAGTACAAGCATACAGTGTTGATGGCAGTGGGTGCTGATGCTAACAACCAAATATTTCCCTTAGCTTTTGCTATTGTGGAGAGCGAAAATGGTGATATTTGGGCTTGGTTCATGGATTGTATTGGACGACGCATGACACAAAGGGCGGGTTTATGTGTGATTTCAGACAAACATGCAGGCATTATGAAGACAATGGCAGAGTTGGATAGATGGAGAGAGCCCAACGTTCATCACAGGATATGCATCCGACATCTCAAATCAAATATGAATGCCGCATTCCATGAAAAAAATGTTAAAGACATGGTGGGATGGACTGCATATCAACACGAAGCTCGTGGGTTTGAGAAGGGGTGTCGTGCCATCCAGCGGATGAACAGTGAAGCCTGGGAGTACTTAGCCGCAATTGAGCCACACATGTGGGCATTGGCACATGATGGGAGTGTGAGATACGGTGTCATGACAACCAACTTATCAGAGGCTTTTAATGGGGTGCTTAAGGGCGGTAGATATCTTCGGATCACATCGCTTGTCATGCAAACATTTTACAAGGTCAACAGCTACTTCGTGATGAGACGTGTCGTGGCTATAGCTCGTATTGCCCAAGGTTTGCCTTTAACAGAAAAGATTGATGAGAGGATCGTAGCAACCATAACAACTGCGATGAGGGCACATGTTGTCTCATTTGACTTCCAAAATGGCATATTCGAGGTCATCATGAACCCAGTAGGACCTCAAGGTCGTCGGAGTGGAAGGGTAATTCTGTTAAGCTAGGAGACAACTAATTTAAATTTGAATCAATTCTGTTAAGGTAGGAGACAACTACTTTAAATTTAATTCAATTCTGTTAAGCTAGGAGACAAGCAAGTTAACTTGAAAGAGATTCTATTACGCTGGGAGACAACTAATTGAAATTTAATGAAATTCTGTTAAGCTAGGAGACAACTAATTTAAATTTGAATCAATTCTGTTAAGGTAGAGGACAACTAATTTAAATTTAAATCAATTCTGTTAAGGTAGGAGACAACTAGTTTAAATTTAATTCAATTCTGTTAAGCTAGGAGACAAGCAAGTTAACTTGAATTCACTTCTGTTACTCTGGGAGACAACTAATTGAAATTTAATTATATTCTATTAAGCTAGAAGACATTGAATTCAAATTATGTTAAGCAAGATTGCATGTCTAACCTGATCCCCGCGTTGTCGGTCCAATGCATCTCGATAATACTTCAGAGACTTAGATGTCATTCCGTATGAATACGAAAAATGTAGCCATCTCATTGCAAGAGAATCTTCTCCATCTACAAAGTGCACGCCAAATGGGGGAGGCTGAGAGCCTTGACCTTTCTTCTTTCGAGACTCTTGTCTCTTCGCCCTTCGAAGTTCATTTACATCGCTCCCGGTGTTCACGTAAATACATTTTGGTCGTCCTATTGAGATACGCTCCCAAGCCCATAACAACATAATGAAAGAGAGCGTTGTATACAAAAAGTGAATCACCTATTTAACTTTCATTCTTATAAATAATTTATAATTTACTAATTTGATTTAGCCCTTTAGCTTCGAATCGTATGAATAAATTGAATCAACTATTGACATTCAGTTACCTGCAATAATATGATGGGTCACACAACCTCTGCCTTCTCCCGGTGCGTCGCTCTACATAGTTGGCGATATAAGAATGCAAGCGTAGCACTTCCCCAACTGTATTGGCCATCTGCCTCCAAATATGTCAATAGTGGAAGGTAGATTAACTGCACTTGTCCGCCACTAGTATCAGCAAATGTGACACTAGCCATTAGCAACAGGATGTACGCCCTAGCTTGACACTGAACTATGGCTTCATCGGCATCATCTGGTAAAGGGACAAGTAGCTGGCGTACCCATGACAGTTTCACTGATGATCCACGAATACAATCTGCGGGTGGAGTGACCCCGAGCAATATGCGAGCGACAACATCCCAACTATGACATGCAGTGCTAGTCACTGCAAGACCGTCCACTCGAAGCCCAAGCAGAACCGACACATCTTGTAGTGTGATTGATGCCTCCCCAACAGTCAAGTGAAATGTGTATGTCTTGGGCGTCCACCTCTCCACTAAAGCGGTCACAAGGTCATGATCAATCTCAAACGTAGATCCTAACCGATAGATACCGTAAATACCTGCCGCCTTTATGTAATGTAGGACTCTCGGGTGTGCGATCAACCCTCTGCCAAACTTTCGTAAGTGCATCCTGTGCTGGATCACCCCATCAGTCTACACATATATAGAGTATGCATGTTATATTTCGATAATATTGTGTCAACCAATACTTAATTTCCATTAACAATAAATCCTTACATATTCAACTCGGTTCCACACGTCAGTCGACCTATGCAGATTATGTCGATGAAGCACGTCACTCACTAATGTCCCGGGATTCAACTGCATTTACATTTGCCTATTCCAAACACATAAAATTACAATCTTATTAAGATTGAATAGTTCTTCTATCAATTGATATATTAATTGTTCTAACACCATCTAGCTAACTAGTAAATAATATTAATCTATATTATTTTATGCTAATCTATTATCAAATACACTTACGAAATTACACATTTTTTCAATTTAACGAATATAACTACACATATTTACTAATTTACATGCTCTATTTATAATATATAAAATAACATGCATTCACACATGCTTCATTCATACTGTATAATATTATACCATAAAAAATTAAATAATTATAAGAATATTCATTTGTATGCCTATTCTTTATTGAATATTTATATATCATAATCTTTTATTCTATATGCTACTGTTATCTAATCATACACTAATTAATCTACCTTCACGTGCCCTATACTACTGCATAATATCCTATATTTGCATTATTAGAGCGAAATTAGTATTAAAAGCTACAAAGAATTGCATACATATCCGAAGAACAAGGCACTAACATCAATCGGTGATGGCAGCCCGGATTTAGAAGAGATCTAAGTCGGAAAGGTTATGAAGCAAGTAAGAGGATGGGATGGAGATAAATAGGAGGTATTAGGGTGGGATGGAAGTCCGGCTGGAGCTCAACGCCGAGAGGGAGCCATGAGCGGCTCAAACCCCGGTTTCGTTTAAGTTGAAGAGGATGAAGAGATGAAATGGGGGAAAGACGGGTAGGGTTTTGTTTTGATTTCTATCCACATAAAAACCGCTGACCCAAACCTCGGTTTTCTTGGGAAAACCGCTGCCTCAAACCGCGGCTCATTAAATGCCCAGGTTTGAACAACAACCACCACATAAACTGCGGTTTCATCACGCGGTTTATGTCTTTTCATTTAAAAAAATAAAAAAAAGGTAGAACCGCGGTTTGAAACCGCGCTTTTCTGCTCGACCTGACATCTTTGAACATTTTGACAAAATGTTTAAAACGATGAACATTTTTGTAATTATTTTTTATTTCATGAATATTCTGGAAAAAAAGTCTATATTTCATATATTTATTATAATAATGTGTTATATACTTATATCATTTTTATTTTATTAAATTTAAAATAAGCCCACAATGGCCCATAAACTACACTAGTTTTTTAAATCCATTTATTTCTCTACCATCTTATAAAAAAAGGGCTAATTATAGACCATCGTCCTTAAAATACACTATAATACTTTTAATAAAAGTTATCATTAATTAAATTTTCAAAAATTTATCTACAAATTTCTACTTTCTAAAATTTTGGATTGTCAACCAAATAATCCCCTAATATATGTGAACATTTAAGTAAAATAACATACTTACCCCCATTTGTTTTTTGGTAGAGAAAGGTAATGATTACCCTTATGTATATAGTCCATATTTAAGTTAAGATTCATTTATTATTATTCTAATCATTTCCTTTCTTCTCCCATTTTTCATACAAATTTGTTACCCTTCTATTCCCTAATTTGAAGGAGGGTAACTAATACCTCTATGATGGGCTAATAATCCCTCTCAATCTCTCCTCCAAGCTCACAAAAAATAATGTTCATATACATTTTATGTGTAAAATTTAATACCTTACCCTTTTATGTGTAAAATTTAATATCTTACCTTTATATTCCCTTGGTATATAAACAAACGAGCCCTTAGACTTTCCAACCAGCCTGTTCCAGCCTGTTCATTTTCTGTTTTGGTTCAACAACCCCTCCTCCTCATCCCTTCGTTTCAATCCACCAGCACCTCTGTTCGGTCGCCGCCAGCAGCCACCACCACATACCCTTCCTCCTCCTCCCTTCGTTTCAATCCAAGGCATCAAGCCTTGTTTTCCTGTCGCAGAACCACCAAGCGCCGAGCACCCTTACCTCCTTCTTAGAGTTCGAGTTCGAGACCCACTCCCTCCGCCGTCCGAAGCAGAGCCCAGAAGCAGCCCGGAGGAGAGTCACCGCCGCCACCAGCCTTCCCAAGCCTCCGACGAGATCGAACGATCCCCGACGAGAGTGTGTTAGAGCATCTTTAATAGTGATACTCTAGTTGAGTATCATAACCTATTAAAAAAATAAAAAGTAAAAAAATGGGGGAGAATCAATAAAGTGAGTATCATAGGTATGATACTCCTCTCACATAATATCATTGGTTTAACAAAAAATTATGACATTTTTTTTAAATTAGCTATGGTACTCATAGTACCACTACTAAAGATACTCTTAGGAGAAGAAGTTTGGGGCCCGCTTCTTTGCTTCTGTGGGCCCGTTTGTTCTTTTTTTTTTTGTTTTTTTCCCTCTTTTCTCTGTTTTAAATTGTGTTAGAATATGAATAGAAAGTTGGAGAATAGATTGGGCCTTGGGCCAGATATCTAGGGGAAGAAAGAGGATTTGGGCCTGATTTGGTTTTCAGAGAAAAATACATCAAAATTGGTCGTTTTCCTACAAGACGAAAGAAGATATTTTCGGGCAGGCAGTTGAAAACTAGACAGGACGGGAACAAATCAAGGAAGACCTTGCAAAATTCAGCTACAATGGCTTTCCCGTTACGGATTCCAATCTGAGCTCAGAGAGAGGCATTTTTTTTTGCTTTAGTGATTTGCTTTTTTAGAGAGAGATGAGCAGTTATTGCAGGCGCACATTAAAGCTAGACTTTAAATTTATCATATACGTATGAATGAACAGGCTCTAGATCAAACATTCTGCAGGGAGCCTGGGCAACTCGTTCTCCTATGCTAGAAACAAGCTCCAGATCAAGAGGTTTCAAATTGTCCTATGAGAAATCAGGAGATAGTGATATTGTAAAGGCCTCAAAGGGTGATTGTCTCAGCTTAGAGGAAGCATGGGGATATGCTTTAGTTGGATATGTAGTGGGCAGATTCCCAGGGTTTGAGGCTATTGGTAATCTAAAGAAGAATTGGCCTAAGCATGACTACAATGCACAGGGAGGCTGATTGATGTTCAAATTCTTCAATGAGGAAGACAGAGATGTTGTATTGATGAAGGGACCATTTACAGGACCTGGCTATACCTTGCTTCTCAAGTGTGTGCCTGAGAGATTCACATTTGACAAGGCACTTTTCTCAAGTCTCCCTATTTGGATAAGAATACACAAGTTGCCTACGGAGTTTTGGACACAAGTGTTGCTTCAGAAAATAGCATCCAAGATAGGGGATCCGATTATGAAAGATGGGTATACTGAACACAGATCAAAACAATTGTATGCTCGAGTATTAGTGGATATGGACTGTTCTAAAGAGCTTAAAAGTATGGTAACAATTGAATTTGATGATGCACCAGATCACACATGCTTTATTGAATATGAGAACTTACCTCCTAGGTGCAATAGGTGCACAACCTACGGGCATGAGACAACAAAATGTCATGCTGACAAAGGTTCTGCTATAGACAACAGATTGAGAACCAACAAAGGTGCACAGAAAATTTACAAAGAAAAATCCACAGTTTCTGCGGCAGGGGGTTCTACCTCTCACCCCACACTGAATGAAGTGAAACTAAAGTCAATAATGACAAAGAGCTTCAGTCAGCGGAATTACATTCACAATTTTGACCAAAATGTTGCAGGTAGGATTATAATTGTTTGGGATCCTCTAAGAGTTGACTTCAGATGCAGGAGGATCATGGAATAACTTATATGTGGAGAAATTAAATGCAAAACCACCGGGAAATGCTTTCAGTTTGCACAAGTTTATGGTCTTCACACTATTGTCAAGAGAAGGGGACTGTGGAGAAATCTTGTAGAAGAAATTGGCAATACTAATGAACCATGGATAATACAAGGGGATTTTAATGCCATCATGAGGTCATGTGAAAGAAATAATGGGGCCACAGTGATAGCCTATGAAGTTTCTGATTTGTGGGATGTGTGCACAGAATTAGATCTACACGATGCTATAAGTGAAGGGCTTGACCATACCTGGTTCAAAGGATCAAAGTCTACCAAAATAGATTGGGTTATGGTTAATGGTTGCTGGGATACTCTAAATCTATATTGCAAAGCAACGTTCCTGATGCATAAGTCTTTTTGTGACCACAGTCAAGTGCTTGTGGAGGTTTTAGAGCAGGAAAAAAAGTAAAAGAGGTTTGTTTAAGTACTTTAATATGTGGGGTCAGAATGAATGTTTCCAACAGCTTATCACTGATCACTGGGTGTATAGTGGTAGTGGGTCAGAACAATTCCTCCTTTGTAAGAAGCTTCAGAATCTGAAGAAACCAATCCAAAAGTTGAACAGAGCTCAGTACTCCAACATAAATGAAATAGCTAAAAATGCAGAGGCTGGTTATGAGAAGGTTTTTATGGACTTGAGGAATGATCCCTCATCCCCTGAACTGTTACAGACAATGGAGAATGCAAAGAAAAAGGCTAACATGCTTAAGGAAGCTGAATTTAAATTCCTGTCTCAGCTTGCTAAAGCTAAGCACATATTTGAGCGGGATCGATGCAGTGCCTACTTCCATGGCCTCATGAAGAAAAATATTAAAAGGAATCATGTCAGCTCTTTGATTAAGGAAGATGGACTGGAAACTTTATCTTTAAAGGAGGTTGCTGATGAATTTGTGAGATTCTACACTGGGTTACTTGTAAGAGAGATCACGACAGAGAAGATTATAAGAGAGGTCACGACAGAGGAGATTAAAGAAGCACTTTGGAGTATTGGAGAGGATAAGTCTCCTGGCCCTAATGGCTACTACATTTCTAAGTTTTTTAAAGATACCTGGACTACCACAGGAGATCAACTTATCAGAGCAGTGATGGAGTTTTTCAATTCAAGCAGCCTTTTAAAGCAAACTAACCATACCTCTATTGCCTTAATTGCTAAAACTGCTAATGCAAAATCTGTAGGTGATTATAGACCTATCTCATGCTGTAACATTTCTTACAAAATCATCTCTAAGATTTTAGCTGCTAGACTTTCTCCCATATTAAAAACTATAGTCTCTCCTGCACAAATTGGATTTGTTGAGGGACGGATCATGAATGAAAACATCTTCCTCTTACAAGAACTTATTAGAAGGTACACTATAAAGAGAATCAGTCCAAGATGCATTCTCAATCTAGATCTCAAAAAGGCATATGATACTATTTCCTAGAAATTTATTGAACAAATGCTCAAACATCTAAATTTTCCTACACAGTTTATGCACTGGATCCTCGAATGTGTGTGTTCTACAACCTTTTTTGTTAATATTAACGGATCCTTGCAGGGATATTTCTATGGAAAATAAGGGCTAAGACAAGGAGACCCTATCTCTCCACTTATCTTTGTTTTGTCAGTGGATTATCTTTCTAGAATTCTAACATGCAAGACGAGGCTCCCATGTTTTAAATTTCATCCAAAGTGTGATAGACTGCAAATATCACATATTGCATATGCTGATGATTTATTTCTAATGTCTCGTGGGGATAAGGTTTCCATGTCTATTTTATTGGATGCGCGGAACCATTTTTCTGAGGTGTCAGGTCTTGAGATTAGTGCTACAAAATCTTCTTATTTCCTTGCTGGAGTTAAAAATGAGGACAGGGAGTACCTTGCTGCAAGATCAGGTTTCTCACAAGGCTCGTTTCCTTTCAGATACCTTGGGATCCCAATTTCTTCAGGGAAGCTCACTATTTCCCAATTCTCCCCCTTTTTGGACAAGATTTTAACAAATATCAGCTATTGGAACTCTAAAACTTTATCTTATGCAGGAAGAGTGGAGCTTATAAGAACTGTTATTCAAGGGATCAGTGCTTTCTGGTTTTCAATCATTCCATCTCCTTCCACTCTTATAGATAAAGTTAATAGCCTCTGTGCCAAATTCCTATGGAAATCACATACAATAAAATTGAAAGATGTTTGTTTGCCTAAAGAGGAAGGTGGTTTAGGACTGAAAGATCTAAAAATCTGGAACACTACCTTTCTCTCTAGAATGCTTTGGGATATTGTTAGGAAAAAAGATAGTTTATGGATCAGATGGATACATCATCAATACTTACAACACGGAGACATATGGAACTAGCACGTTCACAACAGAAATGACTCTCCTTTGTTGAAAAAAAATCCTTGCTATACGAGATGCTTTGCTAACTTCTACAGGAAATGCTCAAGATGCTACTGCAAAACTCAATAGTTGGTGCCTTGGTGGAAAGTTTAATATAGAAACAACATACAACCACTTCAGAAGAAGAGCAAGAACACCCCCTGGTCGACAGTTGTATGGAACAAAACAATCAATCCCAAGCATGCTTTCATCCTATGGCTAGCAGCTAAGAGGAGGCTTGCAACTAAAGATCTGATCAAAACAAGGGAAGTGAATTTGAATCTAAACTGTCAATTATGTAATCAAGCTATTGAATCACATGAACACATCTTCTTTGCTTATAATTTTTCCTCAAATGTGTGGTCCCAGGTGAAAGCTTGGCTAGGAATCTGGAGGGGAATGGGTACTCTCAACAATGGACTTAAATGGCTCAAGAAGGAGGCTAGAGGAAAAGGATGGCTCTCCAAAGCAAAGAGAGTGGCATTTGCAGCTACTGTTTATCATATATGGAAGGCAAGGAATGAGAAGATTTTTGAAGAATCAAGCAAGAGCACGGACGAGATCTTTCACCTCATCAAAGTGCATGTATACAAGGTCCTATCCCATGAGTTCTCACTCAACTTCACAGCATCATCAACCCTGCTAGGGGGAATGGACCTTACCAATGGAACCAATGCACAAAGCTAAAACCTATGTAAGTAGAACGAGATTGGTTTAGAAGGCCTGGAAGACATCCTGTAATTTTTTGTCATCTCAAAACCTTCTATAGCCTCGTCATTCATTGGCATTTGTTTTGCCTTGGATGAAATTTTGTATAGTTGATGGACTTGGATTGGAGTGTAGCTTTATAGGCCTAGGTGTGCTAAGGTTGTGTTTGTGTAAATCTCTTGATGGCCGAGCCGAATGGAGATTTATACTTGCACAACCTTAGGGGTAGGTCCGACTTCTGATGGCTTTGGCTTGAAGAGACATGAGATACCCCGAGCTTCCAGCTCAACACTCCCATAGATTGGAACAACTCTGAGTGTTCCATGATTTTGGTAGCATTGGACAAGTGATGTTATACCACTTGGTCCCTCTCTTTGTACATTTACATATTTTCATTTCCATGCAATATATTAACCCTTAAAAAAAAAAAAAAAAAGAACAAGAATCCTCATATGCTTGTAAAATTTTTTATTGAAGACGTTAATTTTTGTATGTAATTTTATCATATGCTTATAAAATTTTATCATAAAAAATCATGTTTTAAAAAATTAACTTATATGCCTTGATATTTTTATGGTTATAAAATTTGATCATAACAAAGCATGCATTGATATTTATATGGTTCTAAAGCCTTGATATTTGTATGGTTATAAAATTTTACTATAACTCATAAAAATAGAGTTAGTCCTATGCAAAAAAACACTTGATCTTAGCCAAAATGCCAAGAAAGGTATCCTATGCAAATTGTTAACACACAAAGCCGGCACATTAAAAATCTGCCCAACTTTTCTAAAGTCCGCCCACATTTTAAATTGTTAACCATTTTGTTAAGCCGGCCCATTCATCTGATTAGAATGTTAGCTATAGGGAGGGTTCTTGCTACTTTGCTAGAGAACATGAAATCCCAAACATTTAATCAACCAAACACATTATTTTCGGCCATAAAAAAGTGTTGGAAGAGTAACATTTAATAAAAAAAAACAGTGTTGGAAGAGTAACAAAGTTGGAAGAGGAGCCTACTGATCAAAGTATCCAAACATTATTTTCGGCCAAACATGTCATCGATAAATTACACACATGGAAAGAAAGGAGTGGAAGTGGACGCAGTGTCATCAAGCCGTCCAACATGGCTCTCTCCAGTGGAAACTTCAGATGTGTTCAATTGATACTGATCTTCAGACACATCTTGTTCACCGAATAAGGCATTTTAGATGTCCACTATCTCTCCCGTCATACCACCATTCTTAATCACCTTGTATGATGGGCCTTGCTACAAAATCATTTTGCAAGAAATGACACTTAATCAATTGCTAGTGAAAATTGTTTGATAGCCATGCAATTTGAGTATGACATTAGAGGGTGGAGTGGTAATACTTCTTTGTTTGTTAAGAGATATTCTTGTTAATCTCATAATATAGAATGAAACACACATATACTTTGAAACCACTAACCTTGGACTCCCACCACTATTCGGGTGCATTAACCTCACAGTTATGGAGGGAGATATCAACCATTGGGTCATCAAAAAGAAAGAGCAACGCCGCGTAATCTTCTCGAATCGTCTCGAACTTGTGTCGTACCATCGTTGGAGTAGCCATTATCCTATGTTCATCACAAAGTTGTTCGTGGATGGCACCCCAGTCGATGAAGGTGGTATTTCCAGCATTGCTTCCATTGACGGCACATAGCTCCAACAAAGCCTTTGTTTCGTCGGTCGTCCAATTGCTCCAGGGGTAAGTCTTTATCTTGAACACCATCAGTGGTTGAATTGGGGGTTGATTGAAGAAGACGGGGTTGATTGAAGAAGATGAGAGAGATGTAGGAGGCTCCAACAGTTGGGGGTCGATTGAAGACGTTTGTGTAAATGGTTGTGCAGTGGTCGACAAGGATTGAAGACATGATGCTGGGGAGATTCCACCCGTGATCAACCACTATGAACACTGAAGACGTGATGTTGTGCCCCTTGTGAACACTGAAGACGTGAAGGATAAAGCTGTAGGAGCTGGCCGAGATGTCTCATCAATCTACCAAGGCCTATGAAGGGGGTGAAAGCACTAATAGGTATACAACATATATACAATACAACTTAATTTTTGATCACATGATATATATACATTAAATAGGTATACCACATATATACATTAATACAAGTTAATTTTTGATCACATGATATATATACATTAAATAGGTAAACGACATATATACAATACAAGTTATTTTTTGATCACATGATATATATACATTAAATAGGTATACCACATACAAGTTAATTTTTGATATCAAACATATATCATATACATTAAATATGATCACAACTAAGATATACCATATATGTGTATAGTGTTCTTTGCAAATATATATATATATATATATATATATATATATATATATATATATAGGGAGTGGTTCCAGAGTGCACACCCCTTAGGGTGTGCATTGTGCACAAATATTATTCGGTGAAATGTGAAACATTATTCGGTGAAATTTTAAGCATTATTCGGTGAAATGTGAAACATTCTACCGAACACTGTTATGTTTTTTTTTCCGTTCAGTTCAGATGAAAACGTCCCAATTCCACTAAATAATTTATAACATTCTACCGAATAATGTTTAGTTTTTTTATTTATCCATTTCAAATAAAAGAAACCTCAATTCCCTAAACAATAGTTACAATTTATATGGAATGCCTCAAATTTCACCAAATAATGTTTCACATTCCCCTAAACAATCCTCACATTTCACCGAATAATTCTTCAAATTTCACTGAATAATGTTTCACATTTCACCGAATAATATTTTGTGCACAATGCACATCCTAAGCCTTGTGCACAAGTTACCCATTCTCTATATATATATACACACTAGATCTTAATTAAAAACATACTTCACTAAAAAAAAATTAATAACACAGTATACGATTTTATATATAAAAAAACATATTGTATTGTTAGGGTATATACCCAAGGGTTATATACATGTATATTAATTAGTTATGTTAAAAATATTTACAATGAGTAATAACTATATATACTATATATTATAGGATTATAAAATTAATAACATTTATAATATAATGTAATCACATTTTATTAAATAAGGTAGATTATAATGTAATCACATTTATAATATAATGTAATAACATTTTATTAAATAGGGTCCGTGCCTGATTATGCCAATCCTAAAAAAAAATTTTGAGCAAAACACAATGCCTTAATTAATCAACCAAGGTCTTTACATAAAATATGGAGTCCAAACTAATTGGAAAGTCAACAACTGAACTTGATAGAATTGGAACATTCGGCCTAATACATGCCAATTGATGTGTTGCTGCATTGGCTCCCCTCCTAGTGTACCTCAAACAACATAATTCAAACTCACCAGCTAAGCGTCGACACTCCTAAATGAAGCAGTCTGTTGCCATGAGACAGCACTGCGGAGGTTTGCTACCACTGCCTGGGCATCCGTCTTGCCTTCCACCCTTCTTTCCCTGAGTGCCCTTAGTGAGCTGAGTGCCCACCACATCGCCTCCGTGCTAATCCTAAATTGATCACACAAGTAACGTGTAAATACATAACCCAACTTCGAATAAGTGAGAATAGACACCTCATTTCTCGTTGCAATTTAGAGATTTAGCTATGAATGCTAGTCTACTTAATTGGACGCCCACTAAGAGGGTTCTCAAGTGTGTCTTACAAAGGTGCCTTCCCTTTAAATACTTTGTACAAATCTTTGTTCTCGAGACTGAAAATCTCTTCAACCTTCCTTAGTATCCTGTAAAACTGTTGGAATGTGGTTGTCCTACATCGGTAATCTAGAGAATGCTTGAACAACATATAAGGTTGAAGGGCTAATCCTCTCATTGCCAATTGGTTTTGAGATGGAACCCCGCTGGGTTTATATGTTGTTCGTGTCTCCTGTATGTGGGCCCGCACACACGATCTCCCCCTCCAGCGTCTTGACCCCACCGGGCCTAGCCGAGTTAACATGGTATCAGAGCCGAGTTTGGCTAGTTGTGGTCTGGGCTCTATCTGGTGGGGTTGCCGACCGTGGCATGTCGCGGGCATTGTGGTACCCATCTAAGCGCATGTGGCAAGTGCAACTTCTTGGCTAAAAAATGTCGTTGCACTTGAGGGGGCGTGTTGGAATGTGGTTGTCCCACATTGGTAATCTAGAGAATGCTTGAACAACATATAAGGTTGAAGGGCTAATCCTCTCATTGCCAATTGGTTTTGAGATGGAACCCCGTTGGGTTTATATGTTGCTCGTGTCTCCCGTATGTGGGACCGCACACACGATCTCCCCCTCCAACGTCTTGACCCCACCGGGCCCAACCGAGTTAACATGGTATCAGAGTTGGGTTCGGCTAGTTGTGGTCTGGGCTCTATCTGGTGGGGTTGCTGGCCGTGGCATGTCGCGGGCATTGTGGTACCCATCTAAGTGCATGTGGTAAGTGCAACTTCTTGGCTAAAAAATACCGTTGCACTTGAGGGGGCGTGTTGGAATGTGGTTGTCCCACATCGGTAATCTAGAGAATGCTTGAACAACATATAAGGTTGAAGGGCTAATCCTCTCATTGCCAATTGGTTTTGAGATGGAACCCTGTTGGGTTTATATGTTGTTCGTGTCTCCCGTATGTGGGCCCACACACACGATCTCCCCCTCCAGCGTCTTAACCCCACCGGGCCTAGTCGAGTTAACAAAAACCAAACAAACACATGTGATTAAGACATGGTACAATGAGAATAGGGCGAGTATAAGATAAGGAAGGTGATGGTTACTTCTTTTGTTTGCTTATGCGAGTTCAGCTCATTTACGTTAGTCAAGAATGTACGAAATTATTCATAAGAGTGACGACTCCTGAAAATGAAAAGAAACGAATAGCAAGAACAAAAAATCGGGTAAGGCATATTAGCCTATGGCCAGGGGACATAGTTTCAACAATCAGGAGATATAAAACAGCTTCAGAGGTGAAAATCCACAAAGCAACAACCAAGCGACTTCCAAAGAGAGGACCAACCCGACCCCGTGACAAACAAACATTTTTTTAAAATGGAGGATAACATATAGGATGAAATTTCTGTTGCCACTATTTCATGTTTTACCTTTCATTTCTAACGTCTTTTTATCTTTTAAGGAAGTAACAAATCGAAAACCAAATTGGTTATATCATTATTTTAGCAATCTCTTGCTACTTTAAATCAGGAGGTTGTCCATCAAATATATAACTGAATTTGTTTTTATAAAATGCAAATGAGTATCTAGAGACCAATTCATAACAACCAGCAATAGTGGTAGTAGAATGATATTAATAACAAAAACACAAGAAAAGTTTTATATGGATGGTAGTTAATTATCTAATTTGAAACATCCTATAAAAAATTTGTGTAGGTTCCTATACTAAAAACAAACCCAGTTCTCAAAGACGTATCTAGCATAAGTTAGAAGAATCTATAAGAAAGTCCAAATGAAGGACAATGGAAGAGAAAACTTGCACAAGCTTACTGTCAGTACCCAGCAGCATGCTATTTCATATATAATCAAGAAGGGTTGTTTGTCAAAAGTTCATAGCTAATTAAATGTCTTGGAAGAAATTTATCATGAAGGAGAGGCTAAACTGTGTATTGTTGTACCAGGTTGCAGTACAACCACCAAACTTGAAACATAGGAAAAGTGGGACTCTGGGAGATACACTGTCATGCCTCTAAAGACGTACAAGGAAAAGAAACTCATCAAATAAATAAGAGTTGGGAGTATTAATGCAATTTCATGTTGAAGAGAAAGAAAACAAGATCTAGCCAAAGCAATTTCGTGCAAGTAGAGTTTCAACACTGCTACAGAGAAGCTAATAAGGCTGCTGATTTCATAGCTAAGCATGGTGCTATATGTAATATCTCTAGTCTCCCTTATAATAGGGATCTTTGTACCATCAATATTTAGGATGATCATGGAGATGATTTACAGTTTATACAGACCCCTTCAACGTACTGTTTACCTACTGAACAAAAAGAAAAAAAATCTAGCCAAAGCAAGGAAAAAGATTCAACCTATTTCCAGGTATGTTAATTTGACCTATATAACTTGATAAATCACAAATAAGTTCAGATAAAATAAAATAAAATAAAAACATACTACTAATAGTATGTTATTATTATTATTAGTTCCAGATCTGGTCCTATATAATAAAATTTGAAACCATAAAGTGATATTTGTACATTAATATAAGTGACTTCCAATTACGCAGCACCTCTGTTCGTTTCCAATTATTCGTTCCAGCCTGCTCATTTCCTCCCTTCGTTTTCAATCCACCCCAATTATTGGAAAGAAGGGAGCCACTGTCGTTTGAATCCATCCCCACCCCACCAGCACCTCTGATCGGTCGCCGCCAGCAGCCACCACCACATACCCTTCCTCCTCCTCCCTTCGTTTCAATCCAAGGCATCAAGCCCTGTTTTCCTGTCACAGAACCACCAAGCGCCGAGCACCCTTACCTCCTCCTTCGAGTTCGAGACACACTCCCTCAGCCGTCCGAAGCAGAGCCCACCAGCCTTCCCGAGCCTCCGACGAGCTCGGACGATCCCCGACGAAGCCTCGAAGACTCTCGGTGAGCTTTTACGCGGCTCCTCTTCTCGAAGACTCTTGTTGCTTTTTCATCCTTGAATTCCGGCGAAAGAAGAGGGCAATAGTGGTCGGAGAGGCTGCGGTAGGAGAACAAGTTTTTTTTTGGTGAAAAGGTAGGAGAACAAGTTTGGGGCCCGCTTCTTTGCTTCTTTTCTCTGTTTTAAATTGTGTTAGAATCTCTGAATAGAAAGTTGGAGAATAGATTGGGCCTTGGGCCGGATTTCTAGGGGAAGATAGAGGATTTGGGCCTCATTTGGTTTTCAGCGAAAAATACATCCAAATTGGTCGTTTTCCTACAAGACAAGATGAAAGAAGATATTTTCGGACAGGCAGTTGTAAACTAGACAAGACGGGAACAAATCAAGGAAGACCTTGCAAAATTCAGCTACAATGGCTTTCCCGTTACAGATTCCAATCTGAGCTCAGAGAGAGGCGTTTTTTTTTTTTTTTTTTTTGCTTTAGTGATTTGCTTTTTAGAGAGAGACGAGCAGTTATTGCAGGGGCACATTAAAGCTAGAAAGTGACAGTTGTTTCTTCCATTATAGACCTTGCCAATTCAATTCCATTACCCTATCTTCGTGATCCGTTACTTGTTGTGCTCTACACTTCTCCATGTAATCTCCTTGCATTTGCTCTCCTCTATTTTCTTTCCGATTTTGGGTTCGGGTGTGGTTGCCCAAGGTGATTTCTACTTTCTAGGTCTTTTTTTTGACTCTTTCTGCTCAGCAGATTCGGCGTTGAAGCTTGAGGGTTGAGGAAGAAGCTATGGGTTTAATCTCGGGAGTTGTGATGGGGATGGTCTTCGGGGTTGTTGTGATGGCCGGATGGCATCGAATGATGCAGTATCGGAGCACCAAACGTGTTGCCAAGGTATGCTTCCGTTGCGGGTTCAGTTGATTCCATTTTTTTCTTCATTCTTGAAATTCTCTTTCTTAGGGTTTTTCTTTGCTTGAATTTGATCGCTTGTAAGTTTAATTTGTTATAGCTGTTTGGAATTCATGAATCTTGTATCATAGGAGTGGGGAATGAATAGCTGAGCCATGGCGTTGAATTTGTTGGTTTTATTTTATGCTTTCTTCTGCAACATTTGCTATATAATTCTGAAGATTGTGAATAAAAGGGGGAAACTATTCAAATGTGATGAAGTATTCAGTGGAGAAACAATTCATTGTAAAAGATGAGAGTGTTTGCCCAAGATATATCTTATTCAATAATTACCTTTTGGGGGCATTTGGTTCATCATCTGTGAGAGAGTTCATGATCAGTGTTTTCTCAGAGTTCCATGAAGAACAGTTCAATCTATATTATAGTTATGCAATGGGCTTAACGAATGGAAAGAATCTGAAACAGTGATGGTTAATAGGGACATCAAACTTGGGATAACTTTGTGAGGTAGCCCTTCTATCCTTTGCGTTGTTGCGGGACAAGAAATATGCCAAGTGAAATAGGATCTCACACTTACTAGCTCAAGTTTCTACACCCTCTACCCTTGTAAAAGGAAAACATACTCTGATTCATTAGATTAGAATTCATGATGTCTGCATTTTTATGTATTTTGGGCATGAGTTTTATACTGTTTATTGATTGGTACCTACTTTATTAACTTGTAATTTACATTTAGTGATGCATTTTAGCAAGGTGATGATCCTTCATAATTTTATTCGTCTCTTAAAGGCTTAGCAAATTTCCTTGTGAGGTATTAACTCAGTTCACTGCGTTTTTTAATTGATTGTTCGGGCATTGATGCAGGCTGTTGACATGAAGCTCCTAGCCTCACTTACTAGAGATGATCTGAAGAAAATTTGTGGTGATACATTTCCCGAGTGGATATCATTTCCGGTTTATGAGCAGGTTAGCTACTTTATGATATTTTACTTCAAACTTCTTCTCCGTTTTATTCTTTTTTTTTAAAAAAGAAATTCTTTTCAATTCAACATTATCTTGATTGTCCCAAATTGATTTTTGATTAGGTAGATTCTTAATGTAGGGAGTCCGAAGTTGAAACACTAAAATTATTAGTGCAATAAGTTCCGTCCAAGAAATATTTTCATATTCTGGGACATACTTTACACTTTACAATACCTAGGAGATTTGTAAGTCATGAGAATTTGTTGAACTTTGCAATATTCGTAGGTCAAGACTAGGATATGACAAATTGAAACCGATATAGATAAATTAAAATTTGATGTAGTAGGAAGTCGTAGAAGTCATGCAAGCGTGTGAGGCTTTGATGATAAAGGGTTTGCAAGCGTCGAAACCCTAGGAAATATGTCTGGATTCCACTAGGAAGGGGCTTGGAATCGACAAGAAGATAAAGAGAAAGCTCTCTAAACCGATATTTTGATTAATAACAATAAAAGATTGATTATGACTCATGCCTACAATTGCTTAAATTTAAGAAAATTCGTACTTCTTAACTTATGCCCCAAGGCAAACCAAAACCTATCTCAAAAGATACAATATACTCCCGCCGTCTCAAAATACATGTCTTTTTAGAACTATGCACATGAATTAAGAACTAGGTTTAATGTAATGATTAGATGTAAAAAATAGATAAGTGTAATGATTAGACTTTGATATTAGAGTATTTGTTTCTTTTTTTTTTAATTTGTAAGGAAGAGAGTACGGGTGATGTAAAAATGAGAGTAATGATTAGATGTAAAAAGTAGGGTTAAGTGTAATGATTAAACCTAAAATGACATGTATTTTTGACAAAATTATATGGGCTAAAAAGACATGTATTTTGAGATGGATGGAGTATGAAATAAAAGATATAAATTCCTAAAATACCCAAAATTCTTTTTTTTTTGGTCTGTAAGCGGGCAAGGCCCGATGTTTTATTCAATTAAAAGCAATTCATACAGCAACTGGGTGAGACCCAAAGTCATTCAAAATGCATAAAGGGGGAACATGAAATTCTTCATATCCAGTGCCTAATTCTACCGCCCATTGCGCCAGGGAGTCCGCCATGGTGTTTGCCTGTCTGCGAACCCAGCTCAGCCGGACCTGGCCAGGCCCTTCCTCCATCAGTTGATGGCATTCCTGCAACATATAAATGTCCGGGTGTGTCATCGGTGTCGCCCCTTTCAGCAGGTCATACAGTACCTTCGAGTCGGTCTCAACAATCAGTCTAGGGATATCAAGTTGTCTGCCCATTCTCAGACCTCGCACCATAGCCCCCAATTCGGCTCTCAGCGCTAGGCAGTCACCACACCGGAAGATACCCAAAATTCTAAAAAAACAGAGAACCCTAATTTTATCCTAAAAAATCTCCTACATCAAACTCTTTCACTTCAAAAGAACTCGCCCCAAGTTCTCTACTAGATATAAGACCCCATCGACATTGCTCAGACTCCTTTCTTTTTATGTTGCATCTTCATCCTTATCGGTCTTGACTTCATAATTATTCTTTTAAAGATACCTCCCTAGGAGACTTCACCATCATATTATCCTTTAGAATCAGCTTTGAAGCATTCTTTACTCGTTCGTTGGTCTTCTGGAATCTCCATGACGATGAAACATCTATTAATTTCACCCTCCTCGTCCGACCACTTTTGAAGGACACCCTCATGAAGGACCTCCTTTTGAAGAACCTCCTTTTCAAGGTCCTCGTCATCATGGACATCCTCTTCAAATACCTTCTCTTCTAGGACATCCTCTCCAAATACCTTCTCTTATAGGGCCTCCTTTTCAAAGACTTCTTCTTTTTTCGATGTAGACCCATCCTCTTTAAGACTGCAACCGTTATGCGCCAGATGACTCTGTTGAGTCATCAGACCTCTGGCTCTTCATCCACTCGAGGATTGCCGTGGTCGGTTTTGCTCAGGATGTTGCTGGTGTCGATTGTGTGGGTGTTGGTACGGACATTGTTGCTGGTGTTGGCGTGGATTTTGCTGATGGTGTTGTTAGTGCGTTTGTTGTTGCCGCTGTTGTAGTTTTTGTCTACAAGCAATGTTGCCAACCGATCCTCTAGCCTTTAAGAGCTACGATAACGGCCACGGAAAACTCTTTAAGATCTGCCTTGCTAGCTCGTTCATCTCCCATCGTGTTTTAAATTGGAAACAGAGACCTCTTATACGACTTGACGCAATAGGAAGTCGTGAAAAACATGTAAGCGCGAGCCTCTGATGATAAAGGGTTTGCAAGCTCGAAACCCTAGAAAATATTTTGATTAATACTAATAAGAGGTTGATTATGACTCATGTCTACAATTGTTTAAATAGAAGAAAAACCCATTTGACAAAAAAAAAAGAAGAAGAAAAACCCTAGTTCCTATGTTATCCTCCAAGACAAAAAAAGATATAAATTCCTAAAATACCTAAGGCCTCTTTTAGTTACCTTTCTACTTTCTGGGAAGTACAAAATCTCAAGAATTAATTTTATCCTAAAAATCCTCCTACATCAAAATTACTTGTTCCTTGGTTCATAGGACATAGTTCAATAGTAGGTGGATTTAAATGACATATTTTCGTGTTCTTACCTATGAATTCTAATGCAAAAAAAATAGTAAAAAGGATACATGCAACTAAGAAGTAAAATGTTATTATCGATTAGTAACCACTAGTTGACATGCCCAGGTACGGAACTAAGATTCGAAACCCGAGTAGGCTACATTTGCCTTGACAACCTGCGAAAAATGATATAAAAATACTATTAAGAAAGTAATGATAAAATTCCTACACTTATATTATATATGCATCCCTATTTCAACAAAATGATTATACATTTACAACAACAACAACAACAACAACAAGCCCAGTTTATCCCGCTTAGAGCAGGGTTTGAGGGGTCTCATTGTACGCTCCCTTTCCCCGACTAGGTCGAGAGTGAGTTTCCGAATAACCCGTACCTGCAAAAGAGTCTAAACCAGACAATACAAGACGCGTCATTAGGAGAAATAGAAATAGAGGAGTAGAAAAAAAAAGAAGCTAATATAAATATATATGAAACTACTTAAAGTGGACTCCTTGTTTATTTAATGCATAAAATTATTTGATAACCTCATTTGAACTAATATTATCAATAATGTCTTGCTAAGTATGCACCGTCATTAAATCAACAAGAAAATCATCACTTAACTTAGTTCGAAGTTGGTTCTTAATAATCTTCATAGCTGAAAAGGTTGTGTTTGTTGAAGGTGTAGAAAGGTAGAATCATAACCAAGCAGATTAATCTTTCAACTAACACAAATAGTGTTCTTATTCTAACGAATTCTTAGACAACTTTTATGCATTAAGTAAACGAAGGGTACATTTTTAGTAGTTTCATGTGTATTCATACTAACTATTTTTTTTGTGGATGGTAAATGTATACTCATTTTGTTGAAACAGGGATGGATATATATAATAAGTGCAAGATTTTTTACCATCATATTTTGGATGGTATTTTTGTCATTATTTTTCGTAAGTTGTCAACCCGGGTTTCGAATTCTGGTTCCGTGCCTAGCTGCAGCAAAGCCCAGCTGACCCGTTAGTCCGTCCCTGGACATGCATGACTTATATTCCAACCAAATGTGTTGATGACATTGGAAGGTCATGTGTATGATCCACAACTTTCTTGTTATTTTTTCAGGTCAAGTGGCTTAACAAAGAACTAAGCAAATTGTGGCCATATGTTGCTGATGTAAGTTCTGTTCCTCTTCACACTATATGCTACATGAAAGAATTTAGAGAACTACTTCAAGGCTCGTTGATCTTTGTTTAACATTTGGTTTGGAGCAAAATAATGATTAAAGAAGTGGAGTTTATTCCGTGCTCTAGTTTTGTACAAGATGTGTTGAAATTAATTTCTATAAGAATAGCTGAATTGCCTTGAGTTTTCCATGACTGGGAAGATTTACAGTGGTCGATAAATTTTCTATCACTCTGCATTCTTTGTGAGGATTATGCTATTCATAACTGTCAATTACTCTACGGTTCTCCATTATAGATCATAGCAATGAGCAAACAACAGTCGACATCTCTTAAAATGGCACTGACTTCTTGCCTTGTGGATTTCTTTCCATGACCAATCGTATTGTTCACTCTCACTATCATTACTAATGTGAAAATGGCAATAGAAGGTCTTGAAATGTCAACTCATTTGTAACTCGTAACTTTGCCAACAATTTCTCTTGGTAACTTATCCAAATCAAGGCTTCCTACCCATGCCTGTTTTGGTGTATTCCGTCCAACTGGATATTATACTTGCTGCCACTCGTCAAGTTTATGAATCAATAGAAGGTCTTGAAATGTCAACTCATTTGTAACTCGTAACTTTGCCAACAATTTCTCTTGGTAACTTATCCAAATCAAGGCTTCCTACCCATGCCTGTTTTGGTGTATTCCGTCCAACTGGATATTATACTTGCTGCCACTCGTCAAGTTTATGAATCGCTGTGAGTACATCTTGCCTATTTGTTTACAGCTTCTCTAATTTGAATACTGTGTTATCAATGTAATCTCAGGCTGCAGAACTGGTTATAAGGGAATCAGTTGAACCTGTTCTGGAACAATATCGACCTGCAGGAATTACTTCACTAAAGTTTAGCAAATTGACTCTTGGGACAGTGGCACCTAAGATTGAGGGTACTCTTTATATATCTTCCTTATGCAAAATGATTTACTAGGGTGCGTATATATGGTTGAGTGCTGAAGTAGGATAAAGTACGGGTTGGCGACAGAACTTCATAAATTACATATTTACATCTTTAGATTTCTGCTTTATTTGTATCTAGTTTCTTCGGTTTAACTTTGTGTCCCAGCTTCTACTAAGTTATTTATTCATTATAAGTAATCACTATTTTATTCGAGGATAATTGTCCTCAAAATTTGTCAATCACGCAGTTTCTTCTCTTGTTACTTGAATACTAGAAAATGTATAGTTTCCGTTGACACCATGAAATCTTCAAATGGGTACTCTTTATATCTTCCTTTTGTACCTTGATTCAACTTCTTAACATTTCAAGGACCAGCCTGCTCATAGAAAAATCCAATACTGGGAACTAAGATTTATCTAGTTTTTGTACTATGCTGCGGTTCTTTTGCCTGTATTTTCCATTGAATTGTTCTGTTGCCTTGGCATTTTCTCAGAAGTTGCTTTTTCCTGCAATGTCTGCAAGCTTATTGGCATATCTTCTTTATTCACAAACATCTATCTAGTTTAGTATTTGTAGCTTCATGTATAAATAATGAATTCGTAAATGTACTCAGGGATTAGAGTTCAAAGCCAAAAGAAAAATCAAATCATCATGGATATTGACTTAAGATGGGGTGGGAATCCAAATATTGTCTTAGCTGTTCAAGCTGCACTTGTCGCTTCAATTCCCATTCAGGTTGGCTCTTTAGTCATAATGAGTATATACGAGTTTCAATTAAATTGGTAAGGTCTAAATCAAGTTTTTTTTTCATTGTGCAGTTAAAAGATCTTAAAGTATTCACTGTGATTCGTGTTATATTCCAATTAACTGAGGAGATTCCCTGCATATCTGCTGTTGTGGTTGCTCTTCTGTCTGAGGTATATTTCACCACATGCAAGACTTATTGTTGCTGTGTCATTAATGATCCACTCATCAAGAAATTGTCAAGCTTTTGGCAAAGAGTTACTATCTCAATTCTTATTTGCACTGTACTTGCACCTTGCATAGTTTTCATGAAATTTGTCTAATAGAGGGGAAAAAAGATCTTGAATACAATGTATTGACCAATCAATAAAGATCAATTGTTACATTGTCCTTTTTCTTGTTTTGATCATTTTTTGCTCTCTTTTGTTTCATAACAGTCAGTCCATGTGCCAGTTTTATTGGGCTCTTGTACACGTGTATTGAATCCTTACCTCTCTATCCAGAAAAAGAAAGAAAAGTGAAGATAAATTGGTTGGCTTCCAATGAAATGTAGTTATTGTTTTCGGTGCTGATAGTTGCAGCAACAAATACTGTGGATAAAAATTGAAAACTCTTTTGTCAATTGTTATTTTAGAGTTGATGGTGCTCATTGGTAGGATTTCACCCCCAAACTTCAATTAGGAATTTGCATTCTATCTATGGCGTGCCAGTGAGCTTCATTTCTACTTTCTAGAGTGTATTGCTGATATATTAGAAAAAACAGTAGTATTGTAATTATTTGATCATCGATTGCATAATTATCTAATTTAAAAGTTCATCTTTAATCTCTGCAGCCAGAACCTCGAATTGACTATACTCTCAAAGCTGTAGGAGGAAGCTTAACAGCTATCCCTGGGATCTCAGATATGATTGATGTAGGTCTTTTTCAACTCATTTTGTCCTCCCTTACTTGTTTGCTTTTGGTAAACTTTTTAATGCATGATGGTTATCCTTTCATTTTGTAGGATACTGTCGACTCAATTGTGAAAGATACGCTCCAGTGGCCTCACAGGATTGTTGTCCCAATTGGTGGCATTCAAGTGGACACAAGGTGGTACTACCATGCTTACTTTCCCGAGTTACCCGATTTCCCTTGGTAGTATAATTGTTTGAAGAATGTAAAACAAAATCTGTCAGATTACTATCGTGATTTAGTATTCTTATTCTCATTTAGGATGCATTGTATTTTGAAATGGGAGGAATGCTTCATGCTTGGCCATGTAGGGCTTAAATTTGTTTTCTGATGTGGTGAATTTCTTTCCTGAAATGTTTTCATGATCACAATTTATATGTTCATGTTTGCAACCCATCTTTTTCCTAATTACTTTTGTATCTTGAACAAAGTGTTTATGTCTCTCTTTACTTAATATAATTGTATTATTCTTTTCTCCATTTTTTTGGGTAATATGCAGTGAGTTGGAGCTTAAACCCCAAGGGAAATTGACTGTGACAGTTGTCAGAGGCAATGATCTGAAGAATCATGAAATGGTTGGAAAATCTGATCCGTACACTGTTCTCTACATTCGGCCACTTTTTAAGGTTAAAACCAAGGTCATCCAAAATAACCTAAACCCTGTATGGGATGAGACATTTGAGCTGATTGCCGAGGATAAAGAGACACAGTCAGTTATACTAGAGGTACTTGATCCTTAAATATGTTATTGCTTGTTATGATTTCCAAATGCATGCTAAGTTCGCTCGTGTAATGTTTCAAAGCCTTTCTAGTAAATTGCTTAGATTACATGAATAGGTGTTATATTCTCTATGCTGTGTATTTGAAATTGTTTTTTTTTTGCTATAATTGAGTGTCCTATTTCTGTGAACTTTGTGGGTGCGTGTGTGTTTGCTTTTCTTCTTGCTTTTTCAAACTAGATGTTTTCTACCCCTTTTCCGAACAAGTCAGTTTCCCAGTGAAGGTTGCCATCCGTACAGGTATTTGACGAAGATATTGGGCAAGACAAGAAAATGGGCATTGCAAAACTGCCTCTCCTTGACTTGGAACCTGAAGTTCCTAAAGAGGTTGACGTGAGATTGCTACCAAAGCTCGACATGACAAAAGTGAAGGATAAAAAAGATCTAGGGACTATAACAGTAAAGGTAAACTATAGGTTGTTTCCCTCTGTCTTTAAACTGCTTGCCAGATCATGTCTCAAACATGAATAAGGGAATTCTTTTGTTTACTTCTTAAGGCTCTTATTTCTTTCATCTTGGTGTTATGTGTTGCGGTTGTAGTTCTTCAAAGTTAAAATCTCTTTGGTCAAGTAGAAAATGAACCAAGTTCACCTTTTAGGTTTGAAAAGCAATTAAGAACCCCTAAATGTTATATGGACAGGACTCTCCTTTGTGCTGCCCTGTCATGATTTCCTTTTTTCAAAAGAAACCAGTTAGTTGTTTTGGTTTCCTTTTATTTTTATAGAAGGGCTAAATGTAGGTTATTATGGTTGTGGTCTTGTGGTATTGCCTTTGTTTCTTCCAGGTACTCTATCATGCATTCAGCAAAGAAGAGCAGGATGCCGCACTTGAAGTGGAAAAGAAGATATTAGAGGAGAGGCAGAGGCTGAAAGATGCTGGAGTCATAGGAAGCACGATGGATGCACTCGAAGGAGCAGCCGGATTAGTGGGCACAGGTCTCGGAGCAGGAGCAAGCCTTGTGGGGTCTGGCCTTGGGGCTGGGATCAACCTTGCAGGGTCTGGCATTGGGGCCGGGATGAGCCTGGCAGGGACTGTGGGCAGCGGCCTGAGCAAAGCCGGGAGGTTCATGGGCAGGACCTTCACGGGGGGCCACTCTGGTGCGTACAAGAGGAGCGGCTCCACCACGCCGGTAACCCCAGCTCCAGAAAACGGAGACGGTGACAAACAACTCTAGTTTGTCCGTAGCCCAAACATTTGGGCAGTCCGGTGGTTTGGATTTGAACCTTGCTGTGTGCAAAGATTCTTTTGCTGAACAGAACAGATGATTGGTGCTTGTAAAAATGTTAGTGTTTGATCGTCGGGATTTGCTCAAATTGTACACCAGCTTCCTTGTTTTACAAATCCTTGATACTGTATGCACATGTTGAAACTTGGCATTGTCATCCGATGTATCAGCTGTGGTTTGATTGAAAATTGTCCGATGACTCTAGTTGCGGTGGTTGTGTCTTGATAGGTTGGATTCTGGGATGGAGTGGAAACATAGCAGTAAACTAAAAACATTGAGTAATCACTAGCCTCTGCTAATGCAGCCGGTATACAATGATCATCAAAGACCCAAGCTTTGCGAGCCTGCCAAAAAAGATAAGACAGTCCCTCGCATGAACAGATCTCCGCAGACATGTAACGGCCCCCATCAACGCCCCAAAGCGAACACAGACCCCTTCCCAAACCGGCCTGGCAAACAGGTATTCAAAAAACAGATGATTATGCGATTCAAGACCATCAAGACAAAAATGACATACTAGATCAATCTCCAGGAAGAATAGGCGATCAAACGTAGTAGCCTACCAAAGACAGCAAGCCGTAAAATAAACACATGCTTGGGTGTGGTACCACCCATCCACACAACCCCCTTCCATTCCATCCTCGGTCCCTGCAGGCGAAGACCCTCATTCGCCTCCACCACACTAAACTTCTCACCATTACAGCATGCGCCCATGATCTCTGAGGCCTCATAGAGACCGGCTAACGTAGCGACCACTCTATCTTTAGCCCCAATCAAAGCCTTCATCAAGGATGAATCCCTACGATGAGCCACCCACTCCCGAGACTCCGCTACCAACAAATATCTATGGTGAACCCACCTCACCCACAAGCTATCCATTTTGGATTGGATATGTCAATAGTGCTTACAGATAAAGGCAATATTCCATAAATGAAGATCAAACCAACCCAAGTCCGGCCCCTTCCCTCAGTCTTAGGAGAGCACACCTTCGCTCGTGCTACATGGTCGCCTCCACATGAAACCCCGACACAACCCCACCACCCTATCAATGACAGCCTGGGGAACTGAGAGTATACCGATCCAAAAGCCTTCCACCCTCCTTGGATTTGTAAATAAAGAGCGGTCAAGGGCCAGCCCGAGGCATGTGCGGAAAGTGCAATTGCACAGGGTCTTAAAATTTTGGGAGCCTCGTATAGGTGTTACTGTTTTACTCTATATATATGTATATATAAATTCCAACTTTTATTAGATTGCTCCGGTAGATCAACTGGTAAGGTACTGCGCATGTTCTTGATTGGTGAGGGGTTTGAACCTCATTGGGAGCAGTTTCGATTTTTTTTTCTATAAAACAACAGCGTCCCTTCCAAAAAAAAATTCCAAAAACAAAAGCATATCTTCCTTTCAATTTTTTACCAAGTAAGAGCATATCTTCCTTTCAATTTTTTACCAAGTAAGAGTACAGTACATCCCATTCCCAATTGAAATTACCAAGTCCAGCCCATTCCGATCTTTTTTTTTTCCTAAAAAATTTACAGTTTCGATTTCTTCTTTTTTTCATCACAACCAATCACAAACATTCAACACAATCCCTGCTACCGGAAATCAATTCAACTTATTCAACCATTACAATCATAAATTCAACCTCAACGATTTTGATAGATAATCTCAAATTCTAACTTTTTTTTTTTTAGTTTTCACTTGTTATACTCGTCAGGGATCACTTTTTAATTTGTTAGTGTATTTGGTGGATTATTTTTCCCCTTTGAATTAGTTAAAAAAAAACCTCAACATATAAGTTGCACAGGGCCTCAAAATATAACGGAACAGCCCTGCCGCTGGCGGCCATATCCGGGGTTCGAATTGGGGACCTTTGGATACTACCCGCAAGCCCTTTCCAGTGAGCCATTCCGGAATGGTAAGCCTTCCACCCTCCACAAAACCGACTTAATCAACTTTCTCCTGCCTGAAAACGAGAGAGATTTCCTAGCCCAAGCATCTAGCCTCTAGCCAACCGCATCCAACATTGGTGCATAATCAATCACCCTCAATCTATGGGGAGAGATCGGGATAAGCAAATATAGGAAAGGGAATGTACCTACCCAAAATCCAGTCTCCACCACAACTGCAATCCTCTCCCCTTTAGGCATCGACGCCAAGTACATCGAGGATTTAGCCACATTTACATCCAAACCCGACACCTCCGGCCTGAAAGTACTGTAGGCATCCCTTATGGTCTTTATCGACTCCACATCACCTCAACAAAAGAAAACAACATCATCTGCAAAGGCAAGATGAAAAAGGCGAGATTTCTCACGATGCTGATGAAATCGGAACAACCCCTTACTCTCTATCCGCAAAAGGCGAGATAACAATACAATACAAATCACAAAAGGAAGAGGTGAAAGGGGGTCACCTTGTCTCAACCCTTTTTGACCTTCAAAAAACCCCTCTAAAGATTTGTTCACCTTGATTGAGTAAGGAGTAGTCACACTCTCCATAGCAAACCGAAGGAACCTCATCGAAATAGAGTCATAAGCTTTGGCAAGATCAATATTAAGGAGACATCCCTTAGTACCTCTCCGAACATTATACCTCCATAAGAGCTCCTAAACAAGAAAAATGTTGTCCCACATCAACCTCCTAGACACAAATCCCACTTGCGCATGATCAATCAAGTACTCCAAGCACGACCCCCAATCTTCTTGTCATAATCTTAGAAATAACCTTGTACACAAAATTGCAACAAGAAATAGGTTTGTAGTGCTCAACTCGAGTAGGATTTTGCACCTTCGGAAATAAAGAGATAACAGTATGATTCAATTGACGAAGAATCCTTCATCACGGAAAAACTCCTTCACCGCAGCACACACCTCAAGGTCCATCTCATTCCGAGGGACCTTAATTTTTTTTTTTTTGTCAAAAACCCGTTCTGTCTCGGCACCTTATCACTCCCCATCTAAAATACCCCAATGTATTTTTGTGTATTTTTGTTTTAATTTAAGTAAACAAAAATGATAAAATTTGGTGGAATATCCATATGTATAATTAGTGTAAAGGCCTTGGGATTTCGGATAATATTTGAACTTAAATGGATTCAAATCGGAAAATCCGGCCTAAATTTCGAACTTTTGAAAAGCTATTCCGTCCTTCCACCTTAGGATTTGAAATGAACTTTGGATGTCGATATCCCCTTGGTTTTAAAACACTAATTTGATTGAGTCGGGATTAGATCGAGAGAGCGGGATTCAAGAAAACTAACTTTCGGGAACTAACGCCGAGAATTCGAATAAGCGCTTCCGGGACCACAACCCTTGTCTCTTCCTCCTATGTCCACCCGAAAATCAACCGTTGGTCCCGCTTTCCTTGTGTTGAATGGAATCAAAGGCAATTTCCTATCACCTTCCTCCTTGCTAGTTTTGGCAAAACACCGACCCTTGCTCCCTCCTTCTACCCATTTTTGTTTCCACCTATTATGGCAAAATGACAAACCTCTTGTCCCCCTTGTGCTACAAAATTCAGACCCAACAAACTCTCCTCTCCACCACTTTAAAAGGCTTAACCTTATCTCCTTCATTTCACCACAAAACACAAAAGAAAAACCCTAAACACAACCTTATCTTCAATCTCTCTTCTCCCTCCTTTTCTCTCCTTTCCGTGAGACCCATGAGTTCCAAAAGCATCTCCTTATCCCATCTAAACGCCACCGCAGCAGTCACCCCAAAGCCTTCTTCATCCTTCCTTTCCTCCATTGTTGACCGAGAGCTCCAAGCTCCATTTCCTCCTTGTTATGCTCAAGCAAAGCCAATCTCGAGCTTGCTTCTCTTTCCTCAACGACAGAAGAAACTCCTCCATCCCTCTCGATGTCCAGGAGCCGCCAGAACCACCACAGAAGCACCCGAGAGCCGCCAACAGGCCACGACTCTTCTCCCTCCCTGTTTCGGTTCTAACTCGGTAAGGATTTGATTTTTCCCTTCTTTCAACTGCTAAATCAATAAAGCTCCTCTTTTAACCTCCCAACGCCCTCCTAACCGAACATGATTATTGATGAGCATTGATTATGATGGATTGGATATGCTTTAGCATTGTACTGGTTAGGGTCTGCACTAACGGGAAGGGGTGCAAAGATATTAGAGGGATATGTTACTTGACATTCTGTGTGGATCCATTTAATCGTTTTCTGCATTATATAAATTGTCAGCAAGCTTGCGTGATCTAATTTACTGTGGTACGGTCCAGATCGAAAATAATTAAAGAAAAAAAAATTTAATAGACAAATGAGAGGGGAAAAAAATTAAAGAAGAGAAAATCAGCAGTGAAATAATGAAAGATAGAGTGCTTTACCTTGTAGGTGTTGGTATTGCTACTGAGTTTGCCTTTACCCACAAATTTAAAGGAGTCACCCCATCCAGATCGAGACCTGCAGCTCTTCCAAGACTCTCTGTGTTGTATATATAATATAATTGTTGCAAGTGAATATAATATGATCGCAATGGGATCGAGTTCCGTATGTGACCCTCAGTTTGATTCTTTTCCCCCATTCTTGTGATTTCTCTGTGCTTCATGGCGGGGTTATCCCTTTGGGACGATCTGACGAGGGACTGATTGTCACCAAAATATTATACCTTATATGATTTATGACTCGGTTTACTTATACTCGGTTTTGACCCGGCTCTGTCGTGGCAAGTTATATCTTGATTTCTGTTTATATGAGTTTGAACTAAAAATGAATTTGAGCGGCTTAGACAATATGACAGGTTTGGGGTACCCAACGACCCTAACGCCAAATTTTTGATTTTGAAACCTCGACTCGTACTTGGATTGCAAGATCCGAACGAAGGTATACAACCTTCGAAACCTAACTCGAATATTATATTTGGGCCATTACAATTGGTTTAGCTAAATGTCCTTCATTTTAACCCCTTTAACTAAATGTCTAAATTTTTTTCATAATCCTACGTATACCCTTGCTGTTTGTTATTATTCTTCATGTTCATTTTTAGTTTTCTTATAGTTGCATTAAACATATCCTCTCTCTCTCTCTCTCTCTCTCTCTCTCTCTCTCTCTCCCTCTCCCCCCCCCCCGTGTGTTTGTGTGTTTGATCATCTGCGATTTCGCTCCACCGTCCTCTCTATGTGATCGTTCAACTTCTACTTCAGATGACCTACATTTCTCCCCCACTTCGGTTGTGCGATCAATTTTTCATGTTCTCATGGCTTCTTCAATAGGCATTCATTCAATATATTCCTACCAATGAACATGGATTTTTTTTATTTTCACAATTGTTGTTTGCATTTTGGATTTCTCCTTCCCTTTCCTGCATATCCTTCTGTTCCTACGTACATTTCGCTGCTGATTTTGGTTTGGTTTGTACGATTTAGTCACTTTACACATATGTTAGGTTTTTTTTAGTTTATTTTGTGTATGATGTTTATCAGTTTCACAGTTTGTGCTATTATGCATTGTTTGTTTCTTGAACTGATTTTGGTTAACAATTGATTACATGTTTAGTGACAATATTACATATAATGTTCTTGTTCTTTGCTGACTCTTGTTTTTGTGTTGACAATATTTTCTTTTATGTGATTTATGTTCTTTGTTGACATTATATTCCATATGGACATTTTTCGTTTCTCTTATTGGCTCAAGGTTATAGTTGTTCAAATTTTTGGTGACGGTATTTGATATGATGTTCTTCTTGCTCTTTGGTTATAATGGTTTTCGTGGTGACATTATTTTCTTTGGTGACATTATCTTCCATATGGACATTTTTTTATCTCTCTTACTAAATCATGGTTATGGTTGGTTACGTGTTTGGTGATAGTATTTGATATGATGTTCTTCTTGGTCTTTTGTTACATTGGTTTTTGTGGTGATAATATTTTCCTTAATGTGATTTATTTTCTTTGGTGATCTTATCTTACATATGATGACACTTCATGTTTATTTATTTCTTTCAATATTTCTATATGATGCAGGTAAAGAAATTGTTGTCTATTAGGAGCCTTCCTCTCTATTTAAATCAATTATTCCTCAAACCTTTGTATTTCAAATACATTATTCCTGAAGCAAAGAATTTTCGTGCACACATTAATGTGCATTAATTCAAGGGATTTTTGTATAGGTAGACCAATTTCATAAAGTGTTTGCATGGATAGACCAATTTTTGGCAAAATGTAAAAGTGTGCTAGGGGGTTATTTGTGCAAATAAAAATAGTGACCTAAAGGGCCGGTTGTAGGTCTGGAAAAAGGAGGGAACATGTGAGGAGGGAGGAGGAGAAAGGGAGGGAGGGGTTTTGGCTCCCAAAATTTGAGAGAGGATGAGGTGATAGGTGATGTGATGTTGTTATACCTTTTACCATTTTGTATGTATAAAAGGGGATGAGAAGAGAGACTTTTCATTTTCTCCCTTCTCCCACAAGTTCAGTAGCAGAAAAAGATGGAGATAGAGAGATGGAGAATGTTCCACCATGGAAGACAAGCTCCCGGCTTGCAGTTCCAGTTGTCGGCTTCAATTTGTGCCCCTGTTAGTGATCAAAATCTCCGTGTCACTGTGATCCCCCAGAAACCTTTGTTGGCAGATGAAAGGGGTAAGTGTTTTATGCGAAGTACTCTTCATCTATGGCGTTAGATACCCATCAATCTCTCTTCTCAACTTTGGTTTTGTCTTTCACGTAGAAGATAGCATGCTTGCTCCATGTGCTGCATCAATTACAAACCTCATGACAAGCCACTACTAACGCAATAACTCTGACACTACATATCATCTCATTCAATAAATAAAGGACAACACTTAGCCGAGATTTGTACCTCGCTGTCACCGGTTTGTATGACCGTTTCACTTGAAGGATTTAACGTGTCTCTTGTTTGATTTTGATGTTTCATGTTTCTTAGTGTCTACCAATTTGTTAAGAAAATAACCATTGTCACCGGTTTGTATGGTCATGTCACTTGAAGGAATTAACGTGTTATAGTTTGGGCTTTCACTTTAAATTTCTTTTCGAAATGAACCATGTCACCTGTTTATATGACCCTGTCACTTGAAGGATTTAACATGTGTGTTTTTTCCACCCAAATATTTCAAAATCAAGTACATTCGTAAAGAAAACCCCAAGTGCATAAAATGTTCATAAAAAACTAACATGTAATGACCAACCAATGTCATAAAAATACTACACCTACTAACTAATGAAGATCATAACATCCCAAAAGTTTTGAGCACCAAAGTTCAGAAAATACAACCCCAACAAAGTTCATAACAACCTAAGGGTATGAAAAGTACGCCCTGATAAAAAGTTGTTGGTGGTTTATTACAGTATACCAAGGAAGATGACAATAGCGAGCAACTGCCTCTACACCTTGCCATCCACCGGGTTAAACCATCGTTGTCAGAGACAGATACAAGTCCCAACTGAATCGTGTTTGCTCTGGCGACATCGTCTTCTCCATCTCCTCATGAAGCCTTCCTAGTCTTCTTGCCTCACACACCCTCAGCTTTTGCAACCTCAGCAAACTAAATAAACCCTATCACCCAACAATAACAACCTTGTCATATGAACTAGTAACAAACAAATTCATATATGATATTCCCAGATTTTTTAACCCGTGTCACTTAACCGTAAATACCATGTCACCTAGCAGAAAACTTGCCTCCTCATTTTGTCATTTGGTGGTTGGTCATCCCTTTCATGTGTACCCTTCGTCTTCTCGCCTTTGTGGTCGTTGTTCTCAGCCTCCCCATCTTTGTTCCTTGCTAAATCGCAGCCTCAACATCCATGTCCGGGTCCTCTCCACCCTTCCTCCCATCCTTGACAAGTGATAGGCTAAAACCTACACCGCAAGTGTACGGGTTCAGTTGTAGTATATCCAGTGTTGTATCCACAGGGACTATGTGGTATCGATTGCTAATTCAAACATATTTAACTAAGCCAAGAAAATACGAGAGAAGAAATGTTTATATGAATGGAGAAAGTAACCAACTAATATGACAAAACTATACAAAATTGGTATTAAGACAATGGATACGAGGCAAATCGAGGTTAAAGGATCACCACAACGATGATTTAGTAGATTAATATTAATATTCGTGTCACCTTGTCTGAATTTGTGGAAGTTAGATCGTCTAAGGTAATCGCAAATCTCCTTTCGGAATCAAAGCGAATGTGTCTAAATTGGTTAACAATCACCTTTCGGACTCAAGCAACCAATTTAGACCCTTTAAGTTCTTAGAATTCTAGATGATAATCATATCAACGTCGCCTTTCGGTCTCGATCGATCTCAAAATCATCTAAAATATCTATGACAATCTATAAATCTTCAAGAAGCTTAATTTCACTTTCGCACAATCAAGCTTCAAGTTTAATCCTATGGTTCCGATGGATCAAATAGCTTTTCAGCCTAAATTCACCATCTAAATTCTAACTTAGGGTTTTAGTCTTTGGTTGTCAAACCCTAAATTAGTTCTAATCAATTTTCATCAATTAGGGCTGGCACAATAGGATCAAATCTAACAAATTATCAGACAAACAAATATCAATTTCAACGCTACTAATTCATCGTCGGGATCCCCCAAACCCTAGATTGAAGATTCAAGCAAGCATAATATGATAATCAACGAAATAAACTATAGACAGAAATAAATCGCTGAAATAAAATAGAATGCAAACCGAAATTTCGTCCTCGATCCAAAGCTTGTACCGTCAAACCAAGAACAAAACCTAAAAGCTAAAAAGAGATCCGAAGGCCGAAGCCTTGTCTGCCGGCCAAAGTCTGAACAAGCCCCCCTTTCAATTCTAAACCACGGGAGTATATATTTCACTTTTAAGAAAATTACATTTTCAACCCACAAAATTAAATAATTGAAAATTGGCACAGCGCCCAATTATATATTTGACTTCGCAAAAGAGCTCCAAGAATTAGCAACTTCCGCACTTGACAATTCAGGTCATCGAGTCCAATTCAATATGCTCACCAATCCGTATTAAAGCTTGATTTTCCTCAATATTAGCCTCCAAATGCCTGAAACAAATCAAAACCAGGTGTAGACTCCGAAAATGCAAAATGGAATAAATAAATTAGAAAATATGATAAATATGCATGAAAATGGCCTAAACTAATATGCAAATGCAACCCTAAAATATGACTAAAATAGATGCTATCAACAAGTACATCCACACTCTCTTCCTTACTAACATCTCCAACACCATCCTTTCGACGGACCACAAGAGCTTAACTTATCACCTTTTCCTTGTAGGGGCTTCTCCCCGGCTTTAGGTGCATTCGTTGTAACCACATTGACATGAACAACCTGAAAAACAAATTCAAACTTTAAAGTGGATCCCTGATTTCTTGTGTCACTCAACATAAAACACCATGTCACCCAAAAACAAACTTACCTCCTCATCCTTTCGTGCCCCCCATCCCCTTCCTTTTCATTGAAAAGTTTGTCTTTAGCTCCATCTTTCTGAACATCACCCTCCTTCTCTGCATCAATGTCAAAAGAAGCGCTAGTATCCCTTTCTCTTTCTTCCCCGGCTCTTCCCATCCCTTTAGCAACCCGCAGTCCATTGACGACCTCCTCCAACACTTTCATCTGCAGGGATTAGGTTATTAGTATCACTCATACAGACTAAGGTGAACAAAAGTGTTCAGAAAACAACATTAGCTGACCTGAGTATGTCAAAACTCATTTATAATTCAGAAACAAGCCCAATTAAAATAGAAAACAACATTGTTGTCCAGAAACCAATGAAATTGAAATAAAAAATAAGAGAATGACATCAAAAGAAATATGTGGTATTCGTAAAACTATTCAAATTCATATCATATTCTAATCGTCGCTTAATTTTAGATTGAAATGATTAGGACAATATCCTTTAAATATCAATATTTACGTGTCACCTTGAAAATGTCACATGCCAGGAGTCCATTTACCCTTGTCACCTAAGTTATGCAGATTCTGCAGAAAACGAAGATGTGCAAATGAATGGCATTTTTTCCCATCCAATTCGAAACCCATGTCATCAATTTCTCTTTCAAACAAAAAAATTCCAAATCAAACACGGCTCAAACCTCAATCGTTCTTATTCAATCACCCACCAAAACATCCCCATATCCCAATCTCAAGTCCCACCATTGCCAACCTCTTTGGCCTTCCTAAACCCTAACCACCTATTTACCCTAATCATACCCGAAAACCGCCCTCCTCATCCTTTAATCGCACCTACCATTGTCTCCCCTCCCCAACTCATCACTCAACCCACCATTGACATTCAATCCCCAAACCCCATAGTAGGTGCCTTCGCCCATACACCCCACACCCCACGTTCACACAAAATGGAGAAGAGAAGTCAAATGGAGAGGGGGGGGGGGGGGGGGGGGGGGGGCGTACCTTTACAGTGGAGGGCCGACGTTCTTCGCTTCTCCTTGACATTCCGACAGCGGCGGGATCTTTTGGCCTCCTCCCTTTCCAAATCGCCGACGTCTTCTTCTCTTCCCTTCTTGCGGTTTCTTTTTGGAATGAAGAGAGAGACAACTGATAGAGAGAGAGGGTGTGATGATGATAAAGTAGCTTTCTATCCCCCCCCCCCCCCCCCCCCGTTTTTTTTTTTGCTCCTGCCCTATCTCACATCAAGGCGTTTAATGCATCTGAATTTTTTTCCTTTTTTCCTTTATTTTTTATCCCATTTTCCACATTTCTTTTTCTTTTCCTTTTTTTTTCGCGCCTAAACCGGCTATACAAGGTGAGGAAATGCTACTAAATAGAACAAAAATCGGGCCTATTTGCAAAACTAGACTAGCAGGCCAAAATGACCCCTCTACCCCCAAGCAAAAAAAAATACCGGTGATTTGGAACAATTCATTACCGATTGTAGGAGGTGACATGGGAAGAGAAAAGATGAGAGAGGCTAGAACTCAGATCCGTCGCTGCCTCCTCCGAGCCAAATCCTGGGTGAGCACCATTGGAGAACACGATTAGGGCCCCGCGGATGAACGATGAATCGATCTCGTTCCAGATCGACGAATGTGATTTCAATTTCAATCCTCTTCTCCACTTCTTCTTCGTCGGATCTGATTTCGTTTGATCTCCACTAACTATTACTGTGATTTCGCTTTTCAAATTACTAGTACTGTAATCCGATTTCTAATTTAGATTTCATTTGATTCAATTTCTGATTTCGCTTTCCGATTCAATTTCTATTCGATTTGCCGTTCGATTTCTGATTTCGTTTGATTCAAGTTCGATTTGCTGTTCGATTTCTGGTGCTTGATGTTTCTGATTTCTAGTGATTGCGATTTGCTGAATCTGTTCGGGTGTTAAATCTGCTCAAGTGCTGTTCGATTTGCTATTCGAGTGTTGAATCTGTTCGAGTGATGTTCGATTTCTGGTGCTTGTTTTTCGATTTAGGGATGTTGTCGTAGAGCAGTTGTTCGATTTCTATTGCTGTTCGAATTTGTGATTGCTAGGGAGGTTATTGTTGCTTCATTCGAATCTGATTTTTTGCTATTTGATTTTTTTATTGCTATCGAATCTGATTTCAGGGTTTCCAAACCAATCTGATTTTTGATTGCTATCGAATCTTTTGCTGTCTGATTTTTTTATTGCTATCGAATCTGAATTTTCGAGTGCCCTTTCTTACTAGTTTTTTCATGTGTAGATGAATTTCATGGAGCTCCTAAATAGTAGATTGAATGTTGATGGAGCTTCAAGGGGGAATTCAGGCATTGCAGGGGGTGGAGGTATCCTCCGAGATTGCCATGGATCCTTCATTCGAGCCTTTACTTTTTAATGTGGAATCTGCACAACATTGAGAGCAGAGCTGCTAGCGATCTACCATGGGCTGAGGATGGTAGGTGCACCAAGAATAATCATTGAAACTGACTCCCTGCTGAGCTGCGATAGTCTCACGAAGGCAATCCCGAATGTGCATCCCAATTTCTATCTCATAGAAGCGTGTCGCCGTATGATCTCCGAAGAGACCTGGGAGGTGAAGATTTGTTGGATCAGACGCCCGGCTAATAGAGCTGCTGATGTCCTCGCCCAATGGGCACTTAGCCTACAGGAAGACTATGTAGAGCACTTGGTGCTTCCAATTTGTTTAACTGATCAGCTAGGGGCCTTGGCCCTTAATGTACCTTCTGATGATTTTAATTAATAAAATCTTCTGACGGGTATTTAGCCCAACTTGCGAATCAAAAAAAGAAATGTTAAAAACTTTAATTGTTAGAAATAAGTAAAAAAGATGCTAGAAATGTTTGAAGTTATAAAAACGTTAATTAGTAAATAATGTTATAAATAAGTAAAAAAAATGTTAGAAATGTTAGAAATTATGTTTAAAATGTTATTAGAAATGTGAGGCTAAATATTATAATTAAGATTAAAATAATATTTTATAAATGTAGAATTAAATATCCTTAATAAATGCATTTATTTATTATACTGTATTATAAATGTAAAAATCTGTAAAATAGAGAAGCTGTTGGAGTTTGAGTGAATTTTTTTTAGAGATTTTGACATTTTTATCTGTATTTTAGAGATTTTTTTAGAGAAGTTGTTGGGCTTGCTCTTATAGGCTCAAGTTATGCATAAAGATTTATGATAGATTTTATAAATAGCCTATTAGCTCCATTGGTAGAGCGTTGTGTTTGCACACAATGATGTGAGTTCAACTCTCACTTAGGCTAATACGGAGT
Source organism: Persicaria maculosa (assembly GCA_963922045.1). Taxonomy (NCBI): domain Eukaryota; kingdom Viridiplantae; phylum Streptophyta; class Magnoliopsida; order Caryophyllales; family Polygonaceae; genus Persicaria; species Persicaria maculosa. The sequence goes on from OY998259.1 coordinate 62,170,755, forward strand.
TTGCGGTCATATCTCTCTGGATTTATACGATTGAACATGATAGGAAATATACACACCAATGGCAGGACAAATTTATGAATCTGGTACGACAAATTTATGAATTATGAATATCTCTGAACTTATAAAATTATGGACTTGGTAGGAAATATATAGACTAGTGGTAGGACAAATTTGTGAACCTGGTAGGATAAATATACGATATTGGTATGATAAAAATGTACTCACCGAAATTCATGTGTATAACTTGACACTTTTTTTTATTCATTGTATACCTTGACACTAACGGTAGGATAGATGTACACGAATGGTATGATATATTTGTACTATTAGAAAGAAGTAGAATTGATATTGACCAATCCACAAATCCCAGACTAGTAATCACTGAGGCGTGAATTGACCCTAATCTCAATCTCAATTACCAATCCACAAATCACAATCTCAATCCAATTTCTATGAATCAAAAATCATGAATCCAATCTAATTCAATGCTAGAACGACAGAATTAGAGCTTCTACCCTTGGATATAATGTTACTTAGGTTTCCTTCATCTTCTATTGTAGACTAGAAACCCTCTACCCTTGGTTATTTTTCTGAAAAATGTGGAACATAATTTGCTACGGTTTTAGCTTTATTTTCCTTGAAAGCTATTTAAATTGGTAGGATAGATGCACAAAAATGGTAGGATAGATGAAAACCAATGGTAGGAGAAAACAACGATATTGGTAGGATCAGAATGGTGAGATTAATGGAAAATAATGGTAGGAGAAAACAACGATATTGGTAGAATCAGAATGGAAACTCAGTAATTCCTGTATAACTTGACACTAATGGTAGGATAGATGCACAATAATGGTAAGATATATTTATACTATTGGAAATATGTAAATGCATAATTGACTTTACCACAACACAATATATCAGAGACTTATTAACACACACTCCGTATTAGCCTATGTGAGAGTCGAACTCACATCTCTGTGTGTAAACACAACGCTCTACCAATTGAGCTAATAGGCTATTTATCATCGTAATAGTAAAGACCAAGTATTTGATGAGTTACGAGGTAGTCGACAGTGAGCATAGACTTGTAGCATCAATTTCATTTCCATATAACATTTTTTTAAAATTTTGGAATCAATATAGGTTGATGATTGATTGTGCCAAGCTCCCACTCCCGGGAGCCCACCAACCGCCGAACACGACCTTCAGACAAACCCTATCACCTGGGGTACAACACGGGAACAAAGGATCAGCCTGAGGGTAGTTATGTTATAAGAAAGAGGAACAACTACAAAGTATGGGTACAAGATCACTTACCCATCGTTGCCACTGCCACTGGACAAACTTCTTGCACTTTTTCAAATATGAAATGACAGTTGTACACTATTAGTAGGACGGAAATATTCTATTGGTAGGATGGGGACTGTATCGTTTTCTGGGATGAACGGGCAAATTTTTCCCCGTCCTTTCCGCTTCTCTCCTACTCTGCCTCACTTTTTACAAAGCATGTTATGGTGTTTCAGATCCTCCTCTCAAGCTTATATATGTTCTTGGGGGACACCCATCAATGTAATCATTGCATTTTCCCCTCATAAATGCTCTCCCCTTTTCCCAAAGGAGGAACCCTATTTTGGCGCCAAAACTGCACCGACAGCCCGCCAAATCAGCTACAGTGAATCCCCTCCAGATTCTCTCAAAAATATCTCTAGGTATAGAAAGACAGGTTTAGCTTATTGGTAGGAACAATTCATTCTATTGGTAAGATGGATAGTGTACAGTTTTCTGAAATGAACGGAGAATGCCTTTTGGTGCCACATGTCACTGACAGCAACTGGCAGCTACCGTGTAGCTACAGTGTCCCTCCCCTTCACCTGCAACTCCCACATCCGATTGCCCTTTTTATTTGCAAAATTAGACTACTTTCTACCCTTAGCCAAAAAACAATGTACTAGTCTAGTTATGCAAACATTTTTTTTTTGGTCTAGTTATGCAAATCTGCCATACAAGGTTGGGTGACGGTCATTTTTTGTCAAATTTTGGAAAAGTGGTTATTTTTGTAAATTTTCAAGGGTGTGTGCTATTTGTACAAGGGTTTCCAAAAAAAATGGTGTATTTATGACCATTCTCTCTTAACTCAAAGCTTGCTCTAATTAACGTCATTCGAAAGGGATTGTCTACTGCTGATTGGATTTTTCTTATTGATGGATGTTTTGGTTATTTTATTCGTGATGGTGATTGGATGTACTTTTATCCACAGCTTGTCCATCACATGCTTCTTTACGAAATTGATACTAAAAAGGAAAATCAAATGTGGTTTAAAGTAGGAGAGCATTTATTAAGGTTTTCACTAGCTAAGTTTTGCTAAGTTACTAGTTTGACTTGGGTTGAGAATGACGCTTTCGAGTCCGTTTCCCTTCATCTGGATATGGAGGAGTTTTTGAGAGTTAGTAAATGCACTTTTGATGATCTTCATAGAGGAACCACAACTTTCAAAGAAGAAACTTTCAATGATGTACTTGTTACTGACTAAGGGTGTTTTACTACCCCCAACGTGCTAATTGTTATGTGAGGAAATCATTTCTTGATATTGTATGTGATTTGAATAGTTTGTCCATGTATCTTTTGGTCGTATAGTGTTTTTTGAAACAATTTATTATTTGAAGAATGCTATGAGATCTGACCAAGTAAAAAAAGGTTCAAGGTTCAAGGTTCGCTTACAACTTGCAAGTTTATCCATTTACATTCTAGGTATTTCTCTTCCCTTTACTTTTGTGTACCAATTCTTTATTGATTATTTTATTTCATTAGAGTTCTTATTGTCATTTTATTCTCATGTTTCAATTTAAGAGGCAATTCATAAGATTGCTTCAATAACAAATTGTCGATTTGCATTCTGTGATAGATTATATGCCTCTCTTGTGTGGTATAGTGTTCTTGTAGATTATTTCATTAACTTCCATAAGTGTGGTGAAATTCTCGCCGAAGATTTGGTAAGAATTCTTGTTCTTTTTGGTTGGTTTTTTTTTCCAGTTTATTGTTACACCTACTATCTATCATCCTTTAACTTTATTTTTGTTCTCTTGCTAAGGTATTGTGCACTCTCTCTATGTTGGGTTCATGAATGGCCCTTCACTATCATTTTCTAACGAAGTAGCTAATGAAGCCATTAATTTGTATGTTTCTCGTTGTATTGGATTGGGTGATGATATTAGTGGTTCAAATATATCTCCTAGGCATTTACGCATCCAAGCTCATGGTGTCGGGAAATCAAGTAGTCTTCTCCTTTGGTGGAGTTGAAGCTAATGTCCATCCTCTTGTTCTTCCTTCTAGAAAGCATGAGACAATCAATGGCCAATGATAACACTTTCGACTTTGAGAATGTTTCTCCTCTCAAGAAGAAGAGGGTTTTATCGGGAAGAAGAAAAGAGTGGTGACATCTAAGTGTTCCTTAAAATCCGTAGTTAAAGTAAAAGCTTAGATATTGAGTAAAGAAGAATGTTTACTTGAAGATGGTACAAAGAGTAAGGATATTATTTTTGCAGGTTCTTTAGTTGATGTTGGTTAACAGGCTATAAACCATTGTAATAGGCCAAGAAGGTTCAAGTTTAAGCTGCCTAGACCTGTTCCCCAAAATGTTTCATTTAATGTTGATGTAGTTGCTTAATGTAGTGACATGCGGGTTGAGACTGAACCTGATTTGCCTTCTTCTTTTATTCATGCAAGTGATAGTCTACCTACTTGGGAAACTGACTTGTTTGGAAAAGTCGTTGTTCTTGAAAAAATTGTCAAATATATAAGGAATAATTTGATAGGATTGTAGCTCATATGCAAAGATTGTGTTTCTAAGGTTATAACACTTGAGCACAAGTTTTTGCTGCTCTAGGATCATCATAGTGATGACAATGAAGCTATTTTACAAAAGGAACATGTTGCGTTAGATGACTGGTGAATGACTAATGTCGTTGTTTGATTATCCTCAAATATTACCTAAACCCACTTAATTAACTAACAGATATCTCATCATGCTAAGATTATAGCTAGCTTTATCCAGCTATCACTTCCACTAAAAGAAATAACCCTTACCTGTCAACTCTTCTATTGTATCATGAGTCCATACACGTCGCAACATGACATGCTAGCTACTAACGGATTAAGGCCCGTAGTAGCGGATGAAGCTATAATCCTAGCATACTGCATATTTATCCTAATGACCAGTTATGATAAACAAATAACACTTGTGCAATATCAGTACGAAGAGAATTAAGATCATCATAATGCATAACACACACACACACACACACACACACACACACACACACACACACACACACACACACACACACACACACACACACACACACACACACACACACACACACACACACACAAACAACCCTCACTTATCCTAACCATTTTATTGAAATGCAAGCAAAACTTAAAGCGAGGTTAGCTGAGCATGAGAAGTTCTAGTCTCCTCGCTCAAAGGAACGTTTCATATGGATTGCAGGAGAACATGGAGAGCACCATCTACACCTTACCCTTGAGTTACCGTTCTGTTTGAAGCTTGCTAACTTCAAGCTCGATCATGATAATCTTCTTATGCCCCGTGAGATCTCTTCAGAGAGGGAAGATTCTGAATCAAGAGGCTCGACAAAGGAAGAAGATCAAGAAGAATTCTCTGAGGTTGATGTAGAACCTGACCCTATTTATGTCGCTTTGGATGAATTTGAGCGTCATATGACAGAGCTGGAAAAGAAGCACGAAGAAGACCTCCTGACTATCTCAAACAGATTTACTAAAATTCATACTCTTTTGGCATGTATACTTGCTGCCCTTCGCCATCGGTCTGGATTCCACCCTCTGCATGCCCGGTAATTTGTTAGTATGCCTTCCTTCACCCTGAGTTTATTTCATTGTTCTTTTTGTTTATGCATTGATGACAATGCAACATTTAAGTGCGGGGGAGGTGGTTTATGTTAGTTCATGTTTATAATTTCAGTTTCAGTTTCATGTTTATTTATATTTTATTTATGTTTTATTCTAGTTTCATGCACCATGTTTATGTCTATTGTTGTTATTAAAGTCAAAATGAAAAATAAAATTGAAAATTGTCAAAAATCCAAAAATATCATGCACTGCATACATATGTTTTATTCAAATACCCATCTAGCTTACTTTGTCCTCTATTTCATTTTAGCATGATCATATAAATCCCATGGAATTCTGGATGATTTAACAATGTCTTGGAATTTTCTTTTTATGTGAGATATGATTTGGCATATGTAATTGAGCATGTATGATCTAAGTTCCAAGCATGTTTGAGATCCAACAAATATTTGTCCAAGTGAGAAATTTTGGCCTGATAAGGGATTGCATCTATATTCCCTTTTGCTTTTGTTATGTGATTTACTCGCCTTATGCATTTATCTCTGAGTATTGACATGGTTATTTATTATTGAGGCCGATTAAATACATGATCATTGCTTGTGAGTTGCATATGATAGAGGCACCTTTTAGCCCATATTTGTGCAGTTTATGCTTATTCGCAATATATGGATATCTACACAAGTTTCTGTGAAATTTTGTAGAAATTGAAAGCATTTTGGAGCAATTCAGAAAAGAAGGAAAGAAGATGACAAATCACTCGATGTCTACTGAAGAGCCACTCGACGTCTACTGACTGACTCGACGTCGAGTGAAGGCAAGCAACACATTGAGCAGTGAAGAGAAGACTCGACATCTACACACCATGATTCGACATCGAGTGAACACCCACTCGACACCAGACACAAGAGCCGATGTCGAATGAGCCACACTCTAGATGAAGATGATCATGAGTCGATATCGAGTGACCTGAAGAATATGTCCGACGCTTTTTGGGAGTCTGAATTCAAGGGAGATTGCTTAAGGGTGAAGTTGAATGATCTTTTATCTCCCTTAGAATATTGTGTGTTCTTCAACGACTCTCTTGTTTCTTGTTCATCCAAGAGACAACATGTTGTCTCCCGCTGTAATGCTGAAGTGAAAGATCGTGGTGTTGCCAATGTTGTTGCTGAGTGCTCCCGGCTTCGTAACTTATTACTTGAGTTTCACTGTCCGCTTAGTCAAGCATCTATTATATATACAGACAATGTCAGCACTACTTACCTTGCTCACAACCCGGTTCCCCATCAGAGAACCAAGCATGTTGAGATTGACATCCACTTTGTTCGTAAGAAGGCTGTCATGAGTCATGTACGTGTCTTACATGTCCCGTCCCCATTTCGGCATGGTGACATCTTCACCAAGGGTTTGTCTCGCTAACTATTTCTTAATTTTAGATCCAGTCTCACTGCTCGATGTTCTCCCAATTCGACTGAGATGGTATGTTAGATGTTATATATGTATAGGTCCAACGACCAATTTTAATTAGGTTATCATGTACTCTTATACATGCATATTCCAATAATAGAGAAGACAATTCATTCTAACATTAGCGATTAATATAATTAAAAAAAATAGCGGTTTATATATTTTTCTGATTTTTATCAAATATTTGAGATAGTTAACTTGAAAAAAAAATGTATATTAATAAATGAAACAAGAATCAGGAGAGGGCGGATGCATTGAATAGGTCCACCGGCAAAACAATGAATAAATAAGAGCAAGTGTGTCGGCCAAATGAAGCATAGCAGATTGGCAGCTTAGCCTAACGTGATTTCCCGGGAATCCTGTTTGGTCAACTTTGGAAAGGTCATTTTATAACCAATTTTTATTTATTTAAGTGATCGATCGAGCCATGAAAACCACGTGGGTATCTTCTTCTGTTTTTCCTTCTTTTTCTGTTTCACAACCTTTTTCTCTTTTTTCTTTTCTCTATCTCTCTTTTTTTTTTCTAAAATAAAATAAATAAATAAAAAATGATGCAATTCCAAGTGTAAATGCATGCACTAGCTTTTATTTGATTTAAATCATACGCAAGATGAAAATGGATACAAACGCGTATACAGATAAGATATATATGTTGAGAAAACGACATCTCGTTTTTTCAAATTAGGAAAAAAATTTCATTCTTTAAATATGTCTAGATAGACTAATTATTATGTACGACCAGAAAGAAATGGCAGAAAAGAAATTACACCTAGTAAATACCATAAAAAAATGTAAAAAAAAAAAATACATGTCACCCTACAATGTAGGACTACGTCTCATTTTATATTGATTGCATTAGGTAGGAGTATTTTTCAAGAGAATAATATGTACACGGTCAAAGACATTAAATTTAATTTCTTTTAAAATACATGTAATTATCAGTGAAAGAGAAATATCCTACCTAGAAAAGAAACAGAGAAAGTGAAGATTTGATGTGAGGTTATATGGCATATTGCATTAAGAGAGGTTAATTTGTAGTGTTTTGGGTATGTCACGAGAGATCGGCTATAGTAAAAGACATAGAGGCTAGGTAACGAGGTTTGGTGGAATAAAGAAGTAAGTAATCGAGCAAACAACATATGTATAAGATGTTAAAGAGCAGAGCTAATGGAGGAGAGGGTTGCTCGACGAGGTGAGTACAAGCGGGCTAAAAAAGAATATATAAAGCTCTTAACGAGAAGAGTGGGGAAATACTTTTTTCCTTGGCCCGCGCTAACGAAAGAAGGAGTAGGGACATGTACATAACAAGTTTATCAAGGATGAGTTGGGTAATGTACTATTGGATCGATAAGCGACAGATCCAACATAGATGGAATAGCTACTCTGCCAAGCTATATACTCAATAAGGGTTATAGGACATTAGATAGTGCACCCAGAGTCTCAACTATATAATGTCGGTTTCAGTTTTCGTAGACGTGTCTCATGTGAGGAAGTTAAGAGGGTTGTCAACAAAATCAAGACTAGGAGAGTCATGGGTCTGGATACATGAGATCTCAATTGAAGAGTGGAAGTGCATTGAGGTGAGAGGTCTAGAGTGTCTCACACAACTCTTCAACATATATATTATTCTCAAAACAGAAAAGATGCTAAAGGAGGGGAAACATAACAACTTAATCCTTTTATACAAAAATAAGGATGACGTGTAGCAATATAAAGGAATTAAACTCTTTATCCACATAATGAAGATACGTGAGAGAGTTATTGAGCTAAGGTTATGAAGGGTTGTTTGCATGACCGAGAACCAGTTTGTTGTTTTCATGGCAAGGAGATCGATTGCGAAAGCGATACATTTGATGAGGCGGTTAGTAGAGAAGTACAGGGAATGGAAAATGAATTTGTATATGATTTTTATTGATTTGGAGAAAGCTTACAACAGAGTACCGAGGGAGCTCATTTGAGAGTAGGGTTGCAAATAATCTATTGGCATTTGATTCATCCACTCTACTCGGATTAAATTAAATTTGTGGGTGAAAACCTAAACTGAAATAGAGATTTTTTTTATATACAAGATAAGAGTTTGGGTGGCGTCAAGCTCTGCTGATCCACCACCCAAGAGCGTCCTTTTAGACGAGAATCTGAATCCCGAGTGTCCTTTTGCACGAGAATCTGAATCCTGAGCGTCCTTTTGCACGAGAATCTAAATCTCAGAATGAGACACAAGAGGGTTCTGCACTAGTACGAAATGGGGGACCAGAGCACACTTTTTTTTATGCATGAGAGCAAACTTCTCGTACTGTGCTTATGGGTGCGCTCCAAAACAAGCATGCTTATTATTTAAACGTGATCCCATATTTTAAGCACGATTTTGTGTTGAAGCGTTCTTAAAATTGTCATATAGCCAGTATCCGTTCCACTCAAATTATAAGAAGCTCAAATTCTCATAAAGGAAATTCTAAGAACGCTTCTTAAATTCTCATAAAGGAAATTCTAAGAACGCTTCAATTGAAGTGTGCTAAAAAAAAAGTTATAGCACACTTTTTTTTCAAACCGTGCTTAAAATAAGCGCACTTTAAATAAAACGTGTGCTCTTTCATATGTCTCTCAAACGGATATATCCATCTCAACACTTTTCAATGCAATATCTTAACTCTCGAACAAAGAGTCGAACCCACGACCTCTTGCACCCCTCCTACCGAATTCGTCCGCTTCACACGCTTGCCAGCTGAGCTACGGAATTTTGTTGTAACTTTATGCATTTCCTTAATCTAAATACTAAAAAAAGCACTCTAAATATAAAAAAAAATATTTTTTTCGAGAACGGTTTATAAAAATAAATGAGAATGCTTTAAAAGAAAAATGTGTTCCCACTAGTTAAATTTGGTTTTAGGAAGATACTTTTCTTATAAAACCGTGTTCGTTTTAATTTTTTTAAGCACGCTTTACATGAAAGTCGAGCTAATTATTTCTTTAGACATAAACAAGAACGGTTCTATAGAAAAGTGTATTGATTTTAGTTAAAGTTTGTTTTGGGAACACACTTGTAAAATGAAACCGTGTTCGTTTTAATTTATTTTTAAGCACGCTTTACATGAAAATCGGGCTTAATAGTTTTGAGAAATAAACAAGAACGATTTTGTAGAAAAGCGTGTTCGTTTTAGTTAAATTGGTTTTAGAAACACACTTTGAGAATTAAACTGTGTTCGTTGTAATTTTTTAATCAAGCTTTACACAAAAACTAGGTTAAATTTTTTTTTTTACAAATAAACGAGAACGGTTTATAGCAAAGCATGTTTATTTTAGTCCAATCTGATTTTGGGAACACACTTTGAAAATTAAACCGTGTTCGTTTTAAGTGTTTTAAGCACGCTTTATACGAAAACCGGTCTAAATATTTTTTTAGAAATAAAGGAGAATGGTTTTATGGAAAAGTGTGTTGCTTTTAGTTGAATTTGGGGTTGGGAACGCACTTTTAATATAAAACCGTGCTTAAAATATAAAAAAAAAATAAACACACTTGTCAAAAACCGTACCCAACACCATGCTCCAACCCCTACACTTTTACTAGTGATGGTTGAGGATAAGTCTCAAGTGCGTCACTTTATCCGCAACCTGATTAATCTCTTTGAAAACATGGACGCAGAAAAGCACAAGGAACTCTTGAAGCAGCTTTCAGGCATCGGCCATGATGATCTCAATCTTTCAATGACAACTCCAGACGTCATTGATAGCATTCATAATCGTTAGGCAATCACCTTCGACCTCGATCCTCAAAATCCTGAGTTGGCGGGCTGCAATCAAACCCTGGTGAAAAGCCAAAGCCTCCTCCTTGAGAGCGGACATCTCCCCGCAACGTGAACCTTGACAGAAGACTACTGAACCACCGTGATCTTGAATCACAATCCCAGTAGTCGCCACACCCGAAGAACTCGCTGCCGCATCAAAGTTCAATTTGAAAGAACTTTTCGCCGGTTTTTTCCATCTCAAGTTTTGTCTTTTCCTTTGGGTTGGTTGTTTTATCTTTTCCTTATTTCCATCCTCTTCCCAGAAAACATGTTTAGATTATTTCCATTGTGATAGGTGGTATTTTGTATATTGTTCTTTCTTTTATTGGATTGTGAAGTTTTGATCTCCCTCAAATATAATTTTATTCCTAATTGTCCATATGCACCACCAGATAGTGGCCAAATGTGTTTTTTGGTTAGTAGATAGCTTCTCAAAAATCTCGGTGGTTAACTGCTTTATGGTTTTATTTGTTGTTTGTATATTTTGAATAATCTCTCTCCTAGTTGATTATCAATTTTTCGTACGAGTTCTCTTGTGCATTGACAGTTGATGAACATGTGACTTGAGTCTTCGTCACATTGGTTGCAAAATTTGTAGGTTAGGGGAACACCACCCCTTTATTAGCCAGTCTTATTTTTGTGGAGAGTCCATCCATGACAAGTTTTCAAATGAAATTTTTTATTTTTGGAAAACACTCAATCTTCCAAATCCATTATGTGAGTTGGTCTTGTGTATTTCTGGTTCTGTGATGCTTTCTAGTGCTGACGTTGTGGTAATACGGCCATGTCTACTTGTTTTCCAATGTAGTCGATCATCAATTTCATTAATTGGGATTTTTGCGTATTTAATTTTGTCCACTACATTGTTTGGTAGGATTTCCCTTAGTTCTTCTAAGCTCCATATCATCTATCTCTTCCAATAAATTTCCCCACTTTTTCCTCGGTATTAATTGGGCTAAATGAAATGTTGCGATTAATGAGTTTCATACCTGTAATCCATTCATTTGTCCAGAATCTTATTGTTTTCTCATTTCCTACCTGCCATATCAGTTGTTCACATAATTCATCTTTTATTTCCATTAGCTTCCTCCATTGCCAAGATGATGCTGTCTTATTTATGTAGTTCCATAATTGCTCAGATTGTAAGTATTTTTCCTTTATAATTTTAACGTACCCAACAGTTTTCTAGATATGCGAGAATCTTCCAAAGAAGTTTCATTTGAAGCGCTTTGTTTATATCTCTTCATTTATTTAGATCAAGTCTTCCATTGCGTATTGGTTTACAAATTTTGTCCCACTCTATCAGTGGTTTATAAATTTGGTCCTTATTCCAGAAGAATCCTCTATTTATTTGGTCTAATTCTTTATGAATTCCTACAGGTAACATAAAGCTCTGCATAACATAATTGGGTTTCGCGACAAGATTAGATTTAATTAAGATTGATCTTCCTTGTTGAGAGAGTCCATTTGCCTTCCATTTAGTGAGTTGTGCTCGACTCTTCACTACTGTCTCTTCAAAGGTTTTCTTAGTTACCTTTCGATTTATAATAGGTCATCATTGCTTATTAGCCTAGACTATCAAAAATGCAAAAAATGCAAAAAATGCAAAAAAAATTGAGAAAATGAAAAAAAATAGCCTTGAGTATTTACTTGGTTGCAGAAAATAGCCTCGAGCTACATTCAAATTCAAATAATTACAAAAATAGCCTAAAAATTTTTATTCTCAAAATCTATCACTTCTCACAAAAACAATTCTCACTAAATCATTATATTAGCTAAATTCATCATTGAATTAATTATAAAAACTACCTTATACCATATAAATTTTATAACTAAATAAATTTTCAAAAAAAGGCTTCTAAAAAATATCACAAGATCTTTATTTTTCTTAATAAAAAATTAATTTATCTTCATGCCATAAACTATTCAATGATCAAATAAAAACCATTGCACGGTGAATAACGTATGCACACTTTTTCTTCAATAGATAACAAACTACCCTAATTGTTAGGTTTAAAATGCTTTTTTGTGTCGGTTTTACTCAAAACATAATAAATATACGTTATATTTATATGGTTTGAGATAGTTTTTTATAATTAATTCAGTTATGAGCTTAGATAACAACAATTAAGTGTAACTTTTTTTATATATTAAGAAGTGATGAATTTTTTTAAATAAAAATGATTTTGGAGAGGTTTGTAATTAATTTGAATTTAAAGGCAACTTAGGATTTTTTTGTAATTAATTTGAATTTGAGAGTAATTATTTGAATTTGAATGTAGCTTAATGTTATTTTTTTTGCAACCAAGTAAATATTTAAGGCTTTTTCCTACATTTTTTATAGTTCAGATTAATGAGCACAACAATCTCCGAAGGTTAGGCTATTTGTTGCAATTTTTCCAAAAAGTTAGCAAACCGTTTTGACTTTATTTCCTACTAGCAAATTCTCACTTTTTTTATATCACTAGTAGAGAAATTTAATGACCCTCAATGAATGAGTATAGTGCTAGAAAACTATAGCTTGCTTCAAAAGGTGAAATCGCTCACTCCGGGCTGCGTCCCTCACTCTTCGGCCCAATTAAGATTAAGAGATGAGGTAAGCTATGGTGACTTAATTGATAACAAAGACCTGAGACCAGTGCTCACTGCGCACAAGAAACCCCCCCTCATTTGAGAGGTTGCTCCCACATTGTCGCTGGTGAGACTCGATCCTTGAATTGATCCTTACTCCAAATGCCACCCCTGTGATCAGTTGAGCTAAGCCCGTGCAGACTTAGAAAACTATAGCTTTGGTTGTATAATATAGAGGGTTAGTAGCATTAGTTGTATACTACTAGTACTAAGATTTAATTAGTACATTTTTCTTTTAGTGATTAAAAAAAATAGTATTAATCATATACTACTAAGATTCAGTACATTTCTCTTTTTCACTTATCTTTAGTCCCAAAAATCTGAGGACCGACCTAGATTATTACTATCATTGTTGTGTTTAATGTGTAATTTTTTGACATTTTCTTAGCTCTATTGATTGTTTTATCTGTGTGTAAATGCACACATTTAAACATGTGACTAGTGCAGTGCCCGCGCCATGGCGCGGTTTTGTTAGAAAAATCTTAATAATAAAAAATTTATTATTATATAATTAAATAAATGATTAACAAAGGTAGCATCGGCTAATAAATGTAGGGAGTTGATAAAGTAAAAAATATGTAAAAACCATAAAATGAAGGTGGTTATGACACATTAGCAAAAATCGTCTTATTAAGTACAGAAATAAATAAATAAATAAAACAATTCTCTTAAATAGTTATTCGTTAATATATGGTGTACCTTTATTGAAAAATAGTTTTGAATTAATCCCATTGCTTAAAACATAAGAAGTAGTTTAACATATTATATAGATATACAGATATATAGATAAATTTAAATTATAATGAAATTTTATAAGAAGACAACATTATTATATAAAGTATATAAATAATAATAGATAAATTATAGTTTTGAATTAATCCCATTGCTTAAAACATTGATATATTAAAGGATATATTAATTAGTTGACTAAAATAAATTGATTATGTAATAATTTAATTTCTATAAATATCTTATTCTAAGGTTGTGACACGTGGCAAAAATGCTTCTGTTTTAATATATTAAGAGTCAACCAATTAAGGATAAACCGAGATCTTGCAAAACAACCATGCAACGCCCGGATCTGCAATAATGACTATGTAGATAAGGAGATCAGAGCTATGAAAGTTGAGGAATTCAATTTTCTCACATGTTCAATTTACTTTACTATTGTAGTAAAGTGACATGCAATCCTACTTAGTGCAGAATGGTGCATCTGAGTATTTCAAATGTTATTGTGATTTGTGCCATAACATCATGTTTGTAACGTAACATATATATTATCGGTAAGGTTAATAGCTAACCCAATAGGCCTAAAAGGGAGGCATTTGATGTTTGATATGTGTAAATGTATTCTCTATTGGTTATGTGCATGCAAGGTTCATTGCTATTCTCTTTTGACTATTTATGCACAACATGGGCATTTTATTTTCCTAAGTAATTTAATATGCATGTAATAATTTTTTTTTAAAAAATAATTAAGATTGCTTACTCAAACCTTAGCTTATGAGTGTTTGGTTGATGGTTATGCTCTCATTTCTATAGTCTTGCAAATGAGGAAAAGTCTAAAGGGAAAACTAAGGAGATCAACGAATATAAAGATGACACACAGCCCTTGAGTTATAAGTGTGCACTGTGCAATGCGTCTTAGACTCTTAGGTCATCAATCAAGAAGAAGTTTCCAATTTGAGAGAAGTAACTTCTTTTTTATTTAAATGTAATTGATAGCATGACAACAATTTAAATGAAATGAAATATATTCCTGGTATGAGGGAGAACTAAAGCGGTAAATTTCTATAAAAATATTCACCCGTACAAGGTACGGGAAAAGTACTAGTTTCTTTCATTTAAAAAAAACCTTTTTGTTATTTGCACGGCATTATATCGTCATCGGCACGGTGCCGGTGCCGGACTCCCAGATCGGCGGCGTCGGATGCAGGTGCCGGACTCCCAGTGTGGCATAGTGGATGCCGGTGCCGGACTCCCAGTGTGGCATCCAATGCCTGAGGCGGATCTGCAGCTTTTTCAGACGATTTGACTGATGTGACCATGGCGGATCCGGAGCTCGGCATCGGTCTCAGGTCCCAGCAAGATTTGACACCTCGTCAGGTGAGGTGACAGCGCGTGCCAGCAAAAGCTGCAGATTCCCTCCACCCTTTGCCGATCTGGGAGTCCGGGACTGCCATAAGTGTTTGTCGGTTTGGGAGTCCGGCACCGACACCGTGCCGATGGCGAAATTTTCACCGTGCAAATATCACATCTGTAAAAAAATATATAAAAATGCTATCGGACCAATGTTTAGATTAACAAAGTTATGCGTTACCTTATTTATCTCCCTAATTTGTCACTTATTTTTTGCTTTGAAAATTTGCTACAATGGGACCCTTTTTTCCAAAGTTTGATAGGGACAAAGCACTACAAAATTTACATTTGCTTATTTTTTTCAAAACTATCAATTAGATCAGGTTGGAGTTGATATAGTTTTGGATTTTGAGTCGATTCGGATAAACAATTGAGTTTAATCTAGATTTAGATTGACTCGTTTAATATTTCCAAAACTTATTTTAGAGTGATTAAAATATCACTAAAATTACATTAATGGTAACATAAATATGACAGTTAAACTAAAATATTGTATAATTAAACTTAGAAAGAACAATAATTAATCTAGATATAAATAACTCATTCTCCTAAAAAATAATATAGATATAAATAAAATAACTATGAAATAATTAATTTTGATATAAATAATTCTTTCCACCAAAAATAATCGATATATAAACCGTCCATATGCCAAATTTATATATAAACCGTCCATTGGAAAGATTATTTATAATCCAGATAAAGATACACTTATATGTCAATTTGTATATCTGTATATGCCAAATTTATTACTATTATTGTCTTTGATTATATTGATATAATTATTTCCTTATATAATATTTACTCTTGTATAAGATATTCCATCTATTCAATTATATGAATTAATGGTAAAATAAAATAATTATTTTTAATTATATAGATTAGAAGTATTTTATTATTTTTATCAGATTTCCTTTTTGACGGGAGAAAGCTTTTGCGAGACGCACTCACGCGTCGCCATGTAGGCAGATTCACTCACACGCCGCCACGCAGGACGCTATGCATCGGTTTTAGTATATGTATATAGATATATAGATATAGATATGCAAATTTGAGCACGTCGCCTCCCTCAGGTATATAAACTTTTACAAAATGAAAGACCATTTCATTGGATTATTTTTCTTAATGATTTTTTTTAATAATGATATTTAAATTATGTGTATAAAATGTATATTTCACCAATAGAGCAAATTAATAAAAAGCAATGTATATATCTGTACACAAATTTTGTTCAAATATAAATAGTCTGAAAAATCAAAATTGAAAAAAGAAAATGAAAGGTAAATGTTTCAAAATCTTAAATGTGGAGTGTGGACTAGTGCACACTAGTCAACAGACGAACATATACGTATCCAATTCATAGACTACGATGAAGATTTCCCATCAAGAAAACGTGCTACCTAAACAACGGACCCGATCCTTCCACGTGTTGCAACGATGAGCAAGAGCAGCCTACTCCACTACTTGTTCAACTCTATCCATTTTTTGTTACTGTATTAAGTAGTAATTCGAGTTCGGATATATCTGAAAATCGAGAAACTGTAGAATGATAGAATTGATGTAAAGTCCTCCTCAATGGTTTTATTCATTAGACAATGATATATATAGGTTATAAAGGTATTAGGCATTTGGGCCCACTATACAATATAAGACCTATATAATCTATCAAACCCCTGCAGTCGAAAGTGGAGGGTCCCGTACTGTGAGACTGGACCGAAAATCTAGGAATAACTGCCGAGATAAACCCTTGGTGAAGATATCAGCGTACTGATAGGAGGACGGGACATAGAGAACACGAACATGTCCAAGAGCAACCTTGTCCCGAACAAAGTGTAGATCGAGCTCAATGTGCTTCGTTCGTTGATGCTGGACTGGGTTACTGGCCAGATAGACGGCGGAGACGTTGTCGGTGTAGACCAGGGTGGCCTTCTGAAGAGGGCAGCAGAGCTCAAGAAGGAGATTGCGCAGCCAAGAGCACTCGGAGACAACGTTGGCGACACCCCTGTACTGTGCCTCAGCTCTAGAGCGAGACACCACAGACTGTCGCTTTGCGGACCACGACACAAGGGTGTCGTTGAGGAAGACACAGTAGCCAGACGTGGAGCGACGTGTGTCAGGACAACCACACCAATCCGCATCAGTGTAAGCGACGAGGTCAAGCCGAGAGGAAGGGGTGATTGTGGTGCCCAACTCGAGGGTACCGCTGATGTACCAGATGATCCGCTTCAAGGCCTGGAAGTGCGGCTCCCTGGGCGCATGCATAAACAGGCAAATCTGCTGAACGACGTAACTGATGTCTGGCCGAGTAAACGTAAGATACTGCAACGCACTGGCGAGACTCCGATAGAGCGTCGGATCATCAAACAGAGGACCAGAGTGAACACTCAGCTTGTTGGAGGTATCCACTGGAGTGGCAACCGGCTTGTAGTTGCTCATCTTGGCCCGAACAACAATTTCGGCAGCATACTTACTCTGAGAGAGAAACAACCCAGACGCATGACGCTGCACGGCGACTCCCAATAAGTAAGACAACGGACCCAGATCTGACATTGCAAAATCGGCGCTCAACTGGGCAATAATAGACATCCGAAGAGCATCAGAAGAGGCGGTGAAGATGATGTCGTCGACATATAGTAACAGAAAGGTCATGTATGTGCCCCTGCGATAGATAAACAGAGACGTATCTGAGCAGCTGCCAACAAAGCCCAAGCGAATCAGATGAGAAGCAAAGTGCTGGAACCAAGCCCGCGGGGCCTGTTTCAGACCATATAGGGAGTGCTTCAGGAGACAGGCATGCTTGGGGCGATCAGGATCAGCGAACCCCGGAGGCTGAAACATGTAAACTGTCTTATTCAGATGGCCATGCAGAAAGGCGTTCTTGACATCCAGCTGATGAATAACCCAATGTCGCGACAAAGCTAAGCTCAACACCACTCGGATAGTGGCAGGCTTGACCTCGGGGCTGAATGTCTCATCACAATCAATACCTGCCTACTGAGATCGACCGTTGACCACAAGATGAGCTTTGTAGCGCTCCAATGACCCATCGGAGCGAAACTTGCGGCGAAAGAGCCACATGCAGCGAATGACGTTCGCCTCAGGAGGGCGAGGAACCAGAACCCAAATACCATTCCTTGTAAGGGTCCTGTATTCATCGAGCATAGCCGCCTACCAATTCGGGTCGAGGAGGGATATTTGGTAGGAGGTGGGGATGGGGGAAAGGGAGGTCGAGTTTGAGGCAGGGGGGATTGGGATTCGGTGAGGACGGCAGGAGAAACTGCGGAGGGGTGCTGCGGCCGCGGCATACCCGCGACCTGTTGATGTGCGGCGGCCGCGGCATGCTGCTGCGGCAGTTGCCAGTGTCGTGGGTGGGGAGAAGGTGTGGGTAATTGATGGGTGGCGGCCGCAACATCATGCTGCGGCCGCGGCATCAGGCTTGGCGGGGTGTGAAACTGGGAGGATGTAGGGTAAGGGGCGGCAGGGTGATGTGTGGTGTTCATGGAGATGATCTGACGAGGTCGGAAGACACCGGAGATGCTGCGGGTGTGCGATCTAGTGGTAGGAGGAGGGGGTGGCGGTGGGGGTGGTGTAGGGGGAGAGGCAGGAGCACCGGGAGAGCTCTGGGGAAGGAGAAAGTGAGGGAAGGAAGACTCAGACTCAGACTAAGACACAAGAGATGTGGAAGAGGGCAGAGGAGGAGAAGAAAAGGGAAAGCGAGACTCATCAAAAGTGACATGACGGGACACAATAAGCCTATGGGTCTGGACATCGAGGCAAATGTAATCGCGATGATCAGACAGATAGCCCAGGAAGACACATGGAGTGGAGCGCGGGTGAAGCTTGTGAGGTGCGATGGAGGACTCGTTTGGGAAGCACAAGCACCCAGAAGTACGAAGGTGATCATACCTAGGCAAAGTGCAATAAAGTGTCTGAGTTGGCGAGCGATGGTGTAGAGTAGTAGAAGGTAGAATGTTGAGGAGATAGCATGTGGTTGATAAGGCATGAGGCCAATAGAAAAGGGGAATGGACGCGTGGAAGAGGAGAGAGCGCATCATGTTGGTAGTGGTTCAGATGATTCGTTCAGCCTTGCCATTCTACTGAGAAGTATAGGGGCAAGACAAGCAATAGGAGATCCGATTTGTGGCAAAGAAAGAGTGAAAGTCTTTGTTGTCAAATCCACGGCCATTGTCACATTGGAAACATTTGATGGATGTGTGAAACTGTGTTTTTATGTAGGCATGGAATTTGGCAAAGACAGGAAACACTTGGGACTTGAAATGCAACGTGAAGACCCATAAGAAATGAGTGTAATCATTAAGAAACAAGAGGTAGTACTTGTGACCCTCCTTGCTAGGCACAAGAGAGGTCCAAATGTCACTATGAATTATATCAAAGGGAGCAAGGGTGGAGTTCAAAGACCGTTGGAATGGCAGTCTTGCATGTTTGCCTAACTGACGGGAAGAGCATAAAATGGAGCGTAGGTCTTTAGTACAGGTGACAAGACTCTGAGAACGGATGACATCTAGAACGACAGCACTGGGATGACCCAGGCGTGCATGCCACAGACTGGACGACGATGCCGAGAGGGCGACCGGGCACGACTGACTGGACGCATGCGAGTAACCCCCGTAGTAAGATCGTTCAGAGAGAAACCAAAGGGATCAAACGCAAGGGAAACGTTATTGTCAGTAGTGAACCGACGGACAGAGATAAGGTTTTTGACAATCTTTGGGGCAATGAGGACATTGTTAAGTTGTAGTGGGTGGGTTGGGGTCTGTAATTTGGCTTGGCCAATCCCCGAAGTAGCAAGACGACCACCATTACCGACAATAATAGAGTGTGCAGGGCCTTTAAAGGAAATAAATGAGAGGTTACCTGAGGAGTTCGTCATGTGAGAGGTGACACCAGTGTCCATGTACCAAGACGAGTCGGAAGATGTCGGCTGCATAGAGGAGAAGGCGTGATGCCTATCAGGATCAGGCGGAACATAGGCGTGATTGATGTCCACTTAAATAGCCATGTTGAAATGCACATTTTAGCTCTTTATTTTATACACTTTGCATATTTCGGGCTGGGAATATGTTGAATTTATGTAATATGTGCTTATTTGCAAGAAATAGAGGTCTACATAAGTTTTGGTTTAATATTACAGAATTTTGAGCCATTCCGAGACAAAACCAAGAAGCAAAGACGGAAGCTGAGCCTTACTCGATATCGAGTACCTGTCCTCGATATCGACCAAACATGTCCGAGCAAAGCATGATCGAGGACAAGCCATATCGAGAAGCTGAGAGGCAAAGCTACCCGACTCCAGAAAGTTACTCGATATCAAGTACTTTACTCGATATCGACAAGACCTGAAGACCAGCCTGGAGTCGAGGAGGCAGCATCTGATCGAGAAGCCGAAGACCTAGACATACCGAGCAGCACTTCCTCGATATCGAGTAATTTACTCGATATCGACAACTCCAGCACCACCTGTCCGAGCCAAATCGGGGAGCAGCTACTCCAGAAGCCGAGCAACCCAAAGTTGACGACACTTTTCCTCGATATCGAGGAAATTACTCGATATCGAGTAGATAGTTCCTGGGCCGCGACGCTGTTGGGCCTGTCCGATCATGACTTGGGCTGTTGGGTTGCGAGATGTTCGAGATCTATCCAATTCTATCAAGGTCTATCCATGGAAAGAAGATTTATCCACACATGAAGATATTTAGACAGTTTAGATATAATTCCCTTTAAGATAAATATTCCTTTTATTTAAGTTTTATCTTTAGAAATAGATATAGATATTGCTTTCCTTGAATAGCAAGGATTAAGCCCTATAAATAAAGCCCATGGGGCTGAGTTTTTATTCATTCAATTTCGGAGATACAATTACACATATAGTTTAGGAGTTCAAAGGTTTTAGGGTTTTGGCATTCAACGAAAGTTGGAGTGCCGGGATTGTAAAGACTTTGAATATAGTCAATGCAAGTTATTTCTTTTAAATCAATGTCTGCGATTGCGATGAGGCGCGAGTAGTCCACCCACTTCTAGGGTTGGGGCGAGCCCGACGATAGCCCTGCGTGTTTGAGGTAAAGATTTAATCTTTGTCATGTTTTGAGCATCTACTACCTGTTATGTGTTTATTACCCATTCAATGGAGATCCATGCTAACAACTTGGATTGTAAACCTAAAATCGGTAGATACAATTAGGGTTTCTTGAAAGAGTTGTCTAATTGTTGAAAAAGGCGAAAGCTTGGTCTTTCGATGTGATTGCATGATTATTTCTTTATCTTGCCTTATGCATGCTTGGTTATTGTCGTTGCAAACCTCAATCTTGGAAGTCTTTCATACATAGTTTATTTCGAATCCCACAAGCTTTGTTCTTTATTTATTTTGTTTTCAAGTTTCTGTCTCCTCGATATCAACTAAATCTGGTCGATATCGTGTACTGATATTCGATCGAGGAAGATCGTTGTAGCTTCTGGTGTGCAGGTACCCGAGATCGACGAAAAGCTTCCTCGATATCGAGTAGAGTTACTCGATATCGAGTAACCATCGAGAGTTGTTGCTGCTCTGTTCGACTTGTCCGATCTTCTATCGACTAAACCCTAGTCGAGATCGAGCAACTGTGGTCGACTTCTGCCGTGAGATTCATCCGCTGCCTAGGATCCGCTGACACGCTTCCTCGTGGATCGATCTTGACTTCCCACTGCTGCATCGGGAGGAAGTCTTGTAATCATTTGAAAGGGACGGAATCTGGTTTGCTTTGCTTTATTCATATTTTATTTGCAATCTCGATTTCCTCCTAACAACAAATTGGCGTTGTTGCCAGGGAAGCTATCATTCGCGCCTTAGGTAGTTAAATCTCACGTTTGCTTTGAGTTACTTCACAGGTGTATGCGCCGTTCTGGTCAACCACCTGAGTTTGACGGCTTAGACGAACCGAAACGCCTTCTACACGTCCACGCTAAACTAAAAAGAGCCATGGCGGCCGCAGAAACACAAGAACAGCTGATTGAGAGGCTTAGGAGAGAACTAGCCGCCAAAGATACTGCTCTCGCCACTGAGAGAGCAGGAAGGGAACAGGAAGCTGAGCGTGCGAGGCAAGCAGAAGCTGAGCTTGCCCAATTCCCAACCACTGCAGAGGATTATATGCACCCGACTCTCATCGTGCCTGAATCGGCCATTCTAATCCCTCAAAATAACTATGAAATCCGCACTCACTTCCTTATTGAACTTAAAAATAATGCTTTTCATGGAAGATTTAATGAATGCCCTCTTGAACATATTACCAATTTTACTGACATGTGTCGTACTCTTGCTGAAGGTACTACTCTGGAATATGTCAAGATGAAGGCTTTCCACTGGTCTCTCGCTGGTCCTGCATTGAAGTGGCTAGAAGGACTGAAACCACGATTCCTCACGACATGGGCTCAAGTAGAGCAGGAATTCCTCAACAAATTCTTTCCTCCTGCCAAAACAGCACTTCTCCGCCAAAAGATTACAGCTTTCAAACAGAAGCCTGGGAGCCGCTGGCAAAAGCATGGGAACTTTATAAAGAACTCCTGCGATCTTGCCCCACACATGGACAACCACCCTATGTCATTCAAGAGATCTTCTTCAATTCTCTTGACCAAACCACCAAGGATAGGATCAACCAGTATACTCGATATGAGTATCTGACAATGCCACCAACTGACGCATGGGGTGTACTTGACAAGCTCACCAACTACGATAACAAGTATGGGGCTACTGCAAACTATGATGAGAACTCCTATGCCAGGCCAGCCCCATCCATGCCTCTCTACGAGCCTTCCAAGGAGATTGACCCAGATGTCAAGGAGCAGTACTACAAAGACCAGAATCGCAAGCTCCTCAAGCAAGTCAAGTATCTCTCTGTCAACCAGCCTTGCATCGAATGCGGATCACAGCGGCACACCACTACTGAGTGCCCACACACAGAGCAAGTCAGGATGGCAGAGACCTAGGAAGAGGTAGCTTATGCAGGGGGTCCCAATCGCTATATGGGGGATCAAAGGTTCTATCAACCACAATGGAACCAAGGTCCTCCTAGGAACCCCCCGCCATATAGAGCTCCAGGACATCCAAAAAGAGATCAAAAGAAGGATGATTTACAGCTCATCCTTGAGGAGATGCGCCGGAATCAAGGCACCATCAACAATCAGTTCCAGAACATCAATACAAAATTTGGAGAGCTAGACATCTGGAAGAAAAACATTGAGACTCAAATGGGTCAATTCGTGGCACAGATTCCACGACCATCCGGGCAACTCCCTGAGCAAACAGAACCAAATCCTAAGGGGAAGACCGGACACGTCGCAGCTGTAAAGCTCAGGAGCGGGCACCAATTACGCGAGCCAGAGGTCGGAAAGCACCAGGACAAGGCAGAGCAGCAACTCGACAACGACCAGCAGCAACTCGATGTCGACCAAACCTTGGTCGATATCGACAAGCAACAACTCGACACAGAGGAGAAGACAAACTCGGACTCCACTGCACAGCCCAACAACTCGAGATCGACAACTGTTGTCGATATCGAGCAACCCTGGTCGATGTCGAGGAGAAGTTGGCCGATGTCGAGGACTCTGCAACACCGCTGACATCCATTCTGGTTCCGAAGCAGAAAAAGACACTGTCTTTTCCTTCCAAAGCGCTAAAAGATCCCACTGCAGGTAAGTTTAAACGTTTTGTTAATATGCTTCGAGAACTGAATGTCTCTATTCCTTTTACAGAAGCTCTGCAAGAGATGCCTGTTTATGTCAAATTCCTCAAGGAGATCCTGAGCAACAAGCGATCACTCTCATAAATCGCCGGCGAATGCAAAATGCTCCACTTCCCTGAAAAGAGGCCCGATCCTGGTAAGTTTTCTGTTACTGTAGGACTTGGTCAATATAAATATGAGTCCTTGTGTGATTTAGGAGCAAGCATGAGCATCATGCCCTTACCAATCTGGAAAAAGGTGAAAATAGGAGCTATAGAACTTGTGGATGCCAAGCTATACATGGCAAACAATACAGTAATCATCCCTACAGGTATGGTTGAGAATGTCCCTGTCCAGGTTGGTAAATTCTTTATTCCCGCTGATGTCCTTATTATAGACTGTGCTGATGATCCTACTAGTCCTATTATTCTTGGTAGACCATTCTTAGCTACTGCAGATGCCAAGATTAGTGTCAAACAGCGATTACTCACCTTCACCATAGGCGACGAGGTCTTAGATTTCTCCTTTGGCCCTGCAAAGGAGGAAATTTCATGGCTAGAGGTTAAAAGCATCAGCAACCATGGGATCAAGCAAACAACGGAGGAAGGCAGCCAAACTCTACTTGATATCGACAAGCCTGCTCGATATCGACCAAAGCTTTACTCGATGTCGACCAAGCTTCATCGACATCGACTTCCTCTGCTGAGCAACAGACATGCCAATAGCCTAAGTATGGGGTCCCTGTACTCGATGTCGACCAGCCCAACTCGACATCGACCAACCCTAAGCCCAAAGATTTCTGTTTTGGGCCCGAAAAGGTAAGTTCATGTATAAATTCTACTCCTCCTCAGTCCATTAAGAAATTTATAAATAATTTAAGGGGAGGTAAGGCCCCGTGGCGAGAGAATCTGTAGAGAATAAGAGCTGGAAAGAAGAAAAAGGAAGGAAATGGGGACTATGCAAGCGACCACCTATCAGCTGAGCTTGCATACTACAATCAGGACCTAGATGATCCAGGAGAAGGGCCAAGCACAAGCGGGACCCACATTGAGGGTCCTTAAGCACAAACGGAGAAGTCGGCCTAGCGACTCTAAAATCTAGAGTATGTACATAAAACTTTTTAAATTTTGGGACTTTGAAACTTTTGGTTTTGGTTTTTGTTTTTGTTTATTTTTATACTTCATGTGGAATGTCTTGTCTTCGTGTGAAATCTAACACTTTTAGGTCAGCAAGCATAAAAGGATCGCGAAGGGTGGAAAAAGAAGTCCCTGAAATTTAGTCGAATTGACGAAGGCCAAATCAAAATCGACCAGGAGGAGCAGCCCAGTTTTACTCGATATCGAGTAGGCCAACTCGATATCGACCAAGTCGCCAAACTCCTCGACTTCAGCATTCCACTCGGCGCTGACAGATTACTTGATATCGAGTACAGTACTCGATATCGACCAATCCAGTTCCTCGACAGGCCCTGTTTTGCCTTCCTTGACGCGTTATTTGGTAAGTTCCTTCCTTTACCTTTGTTTTATATTTATTTTATACATTGGGGACACTGTATATTTTAAGTATGGGGTGGGGGAAGAACTCATTATCATTATTATATGTTTTATTCTTGCTTTTGGTTTTACATGGCGAATTTTGAGTAAAATTTTAAATTTTTGTGCATAAGGCTAAACTCAAAATTCTATGAGATATCTCCCATGGCTTGTAAATTGTCTAAAGAAATAGTTTCATGGAAGCTTAAATTGAACTCGACGATGCAAAATTGGATTCATTAGAGATATAACATGAAATTGCCTAGTAAAGGGAAGTCACAATGAAGTGCATATTTTATTGAAAACCATAGAAGGAGGTAAAGTTTGAAGTTCCTTTTGACATATTGCATGATAAGAGAATGGAGGACTTTATATTTCCATATAATGCTTACCTATGCTTATGCATGACAAAAGCCATATTATGCCTTATTTCAATTATTGCTCCACATGATCTAAATATTTGCCATTCTTTACCTTATTTTCTATCCGGGGATTATGTTGAGAATGATGTTACATTATGGAGATGGTATATGGTGTTTGTATTATTGTTATCATTATTGGAGTTTGGAAGGATTGTTTGAAATATGTGGAAAATTTAATGAGTGAAAGAAAATCCAATGAAAGATCGACCCTGCTCGCTGAGATAATAGTTTGGCGAGATGGGACACACAGGTGAGGAGTCCAAAGCACTAAGTATCCGGGGCCATTCATGACACCCATGTTTGCGGCTCGCGAGAAGGCAGTGCTGAGGTTAGAGAGGTAAAAGCATTATTATTGATAAAAGCAATATGAAAGGTGATGAATCTTATGAAGAAGGAATATGGAAATTCAGTTTGGAAATACTCCATTTCCCCGGATTATTAGCACCACATTGCCAAAAATTGCCCATCTTTAGCCTTTTACAAAATCTACTCCTTATTTGAGCTTAAATTAAAGTCCTCTTGATTATTAATGCTTTGTCACGAATGAATTGTTTTGCATAACCCTCCTTTTGTGAGTAGATGTTGCTTTTTAATTGCACATGCATGAATTTGTGACACTAGTACCTTTTCGAGAATGGTAATTGATTACAGGGTTATATTAGAATGAATCTAAGATGTTGAGAGTTTTGAATTCTTCCCCTGAATGACCATCCAAGTTATTGCTTGGGGACAAGCAAGCTTAAGTATCGGGTGATTTGATGTCCACTAAAATAGCCATGTTGAAATGCAAATTTTAGCTCTTTATTTTATACACTTTGCATATTTCGGGCTGGGAATATGTTGAATTTATGTAATATGTGCTTATTTGCAAGAAATAGAGGTCTACATAAGTTTTGGTTTAATATTACAGAATTTTGAGCCATTCCGAGACAAAACCAAGAAGCAAAGACGGAAGCTGAGCCTTACTCGATATCGAGTACCTGTCCTCGATATCGACCAAACATGTCCGAGCAAAGCATGATCGAGGACAAGCCATATCGAGAAGCTGAGAGGCAAAGCTACCCGACTCCAGAAAGTTACTCGATATCAAATACTTTACTCGATATCGACAAGACCTGAAGACCAGCCTGGAGTCGAGGAGGCAGCACCTGATCGAGAAGCCGAAGACCTAGACATACCGAGCAGCACTTCCTCGATATCGAGTAATTTACTCGATATCGACAACTCCAGCACCACCTGTCCGAGCCAGATCGGGGAGCAGCTACTCGAGAAGCCGAGCAACCCAAAGTCGACGACACCTTTCCTCGATATCGAGGAAATTACTCGATATCGAGTAGATAGTTCCTGGGCCGCGACGCTGTTGGGCCTGTCCGATCATGACTTGGGTTGTTGGGTTGCGAGATGTCCGAGATCTATCCATGGAAAGAAGATTTATCCACACATGAAGATATTTAGATAGTTTAGATATAATTCCTTTTAAGAAAAATATTCCTTTTATTTAAGTTTTATCTTTAGAAATAGATATAGATATTGCTTTCCTTGAATAGCAAGGATTAAGCCCTATAAATAAAGCCCATGGGGCTGATTTTTTATTCATTCAATTTCGGAGATACAATTACACATATAGTTTAAGAGTTCAAAGGTTTTAGGGTTTTGGCATTCAACGAAAGTTGGAGTACCGGGATTGTAAAGACTTTGAATATAGTCAATGCAAGTTATTTCTTTTAAATCAATGTCTGCGATTGCGATGAGGCGCGAGTAGTCCACCCACTTCTAGGGTTGGGGCGAGCCCGACGATAGCCCTGCGTGTTTGAGGTAAAGATTTAATCTTTGTCATGTTTTGAGCATCTACTACCTGTTATGTGTTTATTACCCATTCAATGGAGATCCATGCTAACAACTTGGATTGTAAACCTAAAATCGGTAGATACAATTAGGGTTTCTTGAAAGAGTTGTCTAATTGTTGGAAAAGGTGAAAGCTTGGTCATTCGATGTGATTGCAAGATTATTTCTTTATCTTGCCTTATGCATGCTTGGTTATTGTCGTTGCAAACCCCAATCTTGGAAGTCTTTAATACATAGTTTATTTCGAATCCCACAAGCTTTGTTCTTTATTTATTTCATTTTCAAGTTTCTGTCTCCTTGATATCGACTAAATATGGTCGATATCGAGTACTGATATTCGATCGAGGAAGATCGATGTAGCTTCTGGTGTGCAGGTACCCGAGATCGACGAAAAGCTTCCTCGATATCGAGTAGAGTTACTCGATATCGAGTAACCACCGAGAGCTGTTGCTGCTCTGTTCGACTTGTCCGATCTTCTATCGACTAAACCCTAGTCGAGATCGAGCAACTGTGGTCGACTTCTGCCATGAGATTCATCCGCTGCCTAGGATCCGCTGACACGCTTCCTTGTGGATCGATCCCGACTTCCCACTGCTGCATCGGGAGGAAGTCTTGTAATCATTTGCAAGGGACGGAATCTGGTTTGCTTTGCTTTATTCATATTTTATTTGCAATCTCGATTTCCTCCTAACAACAGTGATCTGACGATGTCAGATAGGCCTGAGGAGCGGCATGTCGCAAGGCAGGAGTGCCAGAGTGTATCCAATGAGGGTTGAAGCCAGGCACCGGGGACCATCGAGGGGCGGCGTACCAAGGACGAGGGCCGCGAGTACACGGATGCTGCGGCGGCTGCATAGAGGCGCGACCACTGCATATGCTGCGACCGCGGCTAAAATCGGGTAAGGACATTTTTTTTCCAAAAGGGAAGCAAGCCGGGGGGGCTCTTCGACGACGTGGGGCGGCTGGGTGCGCACAAGCCGGAGAGGGACGGATCCGGGCTCGGATCTGGGCAGCAACGGTGTCCTGCGAGCGAGAGGAGCGGGGAGCGAGGAGAGCGACGAGCGAGGAGCGACGGATCTGGGCAGCCACCGGGCTTGGAGCGATGCTGGTGGTGGTGAGAGGTAGGATCCGGGGCGGGGGGCACGGCTGGTGGCCGGTAGGGCAAGAGCGAGAGGAGCGAGGAGGAATAAGCAAGAAAGCAGCAGGACGAGGCCGGCGGCGGTAAGAGGAGAGGTGAGGCAGGAGGATCAAATTAGGGTTCCGTGAGGAAGAAAAAGCTGTGATACCATGTAGAATGATAGAATTGATGTAAAGTCCTCCTCAAGGGTTTCATTCATTAGACAATGATATATATAGGTTACAAAGGTATTGGGCCTTTGGGCTCACTATACAATATAAGACCTATGTAATCTATCATAGATGTATCCGACAAGCTGGTAAACAGATGACCCATGAAACATACAAAATAAAATGACAAATAAAGAGAAAATGAAGCAATCAACACGTAGCAGACACTCCAAACAGAATAAACCTGAAACGTTGAGGTTGTTGACGAAGAACGAAGCTAAGCACCACTAAGGAGATGCACCGCAGGTCAGCGATATAGCAGAATTCTAACTCATGTGGGTAGTGAAGACGAAACTCCAATGACCATTCTCCCGAAAACAGGGTCGCCCTTTGCACACTACCACGATCGTCGACCACAATCAACTCCATCAATGTTATACATCCCCAGTCGGGGTAGCTCACTGGTGGGCATCAAGGGGGAGTTAGGAGGTCTCGGGTTCAATCTCTACCTCCGCCCCTTTCCTTGGGTGAAAATCTAAGGTTTGTCTTGCTCCCAACCAATGGGTCAAGCAGGTCGGTGCAAGCCGGTTGCCGGCTAGGTCACGTGCCCAGGGTTTGCCACCAAAGGCGGGTTCCTCGTCATAAAAAAATCATTTTTTAATTCCCCAGTATAAAATAAAAATTAAACACACAACACTCACATTATTTAAAAATAAATAAATAAAAATAGGTAAAAGAAATGCAAAAAAATAAAAATTATCTATTTATTTATTAATTACGTACGCGCTTACTCGCTTGTATAGTTGTAGCTCTTCACCAAAGCAGCTCCATTTAAGTTTGAGAATATGTGGATCCAAAGAAATAATCTGAAGAGTGTAGTAAAACAAGCATGGAGAGCCAACTATATTGGATCCGCTATGTTCCAATTAGCCTTCAAGACAAAAATTCTAAAAGCAAAAATTAAAGACTGGTACCACATAACATTTGGAAATATTTTTAGACATCTAAAAGAAGTGAAAAGGGAATTTATTAATATTCAAGGCTCGCTAATACATAACAATGATGCCAGGTTTACTGACAAGCAAAACAAGCTGATTAAAAAAAGAAAGAAGCACTCATTAAATTCCAAAAGTTGTATTGGAACCAACGTGCTAAGACCAAACATTGTAAATTAGCGGATACCAACTCTGGATACTTTCACAAAATTGCTTCTGGAAGAAGTAATAGGGAAATCATTAGACAAATTTTATTGTCATAAGGAACTCAGATCATAGGAGAAGAAAACATCAACTTGAAATTCAACGTGATTTTGAAAAACGATTTAGAGAAGATAGTTTGCCTAGAACTTCTTGGTCTAACCATTTAGATTTGATTACCTCTGCTATATCAGATGAAGAAAATGCCGATCTCATCAGACCAATCCTCAACATTGAAATAAAAATTGCAGTGTGAAGCCTAGGTAAAAACAAATCTCCTGGTCCAGATGGATTCAACGCCGAATTCTATAAAACATAATTGGACATAGTTGGTCCTTCTGTTATCAGGGATGTGAAAAGCTTCTTCCTAACTGGGAAGTTACTACCACAAATAAACCATACATTCATAACTCTTCTGCCAAAAATTGATAACCCAACCTCAACAAACCATTATAGACCTATTAGTTTGTGCTCAACAATCTATAAAATTATATCCAAAAGCTTAACTGAAAGATTAAAAAAGGTCATAGGAAAAATGATACACCTGCTTCAAGGCGCGTTTGTATCTGGTAAAGCGATCCAAGACAACGTTTTGATTGCCCATGAAATTTTCCACTCCTTCAAAAATCTTAGGCATGGAGAAGGATGGACGACCATTAAATTGGACATGGAAAAACGTTATGACAGACTTGATTGGGACTACTCTTTTCAGATACTCAAAAGATTTGGTCTTCATCCGACCTTCATTGGTTGGATT
The DNA here is from genome assembly GCA_963922045.1 of Persicaria maculosa. Taxonomy (NCBI): domain Eukaryota; kingdom Viridiplantae; phylum Streptophyta; class Magnoliopsida; order Caryophyllales; family Polygonaceae; genus Persicaria; species Persicaria maculosa. The sequence continues at coordinate 62,201,408 of OY998259.1, forward strand.
AAAGAATGTGTTTCAACTGTCTCCTTTTTCGTCCTAGTAAACCGTTCCCCTACACAAATTTTCCACCCTTTTATGGGCATTCGTCAGGGTGATCCGTTATCTCTCTTTATATTTATCTTGGGAGCTGAACTCCTAGCGAGAAAATTGCATCAAGAATCCTTGCTACAACCCAGCCAAATTGGATTCAGATTTGGTAGAAGAGGTCCATGTATTCCCTTCTTGGATTTTGCGGGCGACATTATTATTTTTGCAAAGGCTACTTGCTCCGCAAGCAAAAAAGTTAAAGATATAATTGACGAATATTGTCTTCTCTCGGGTTAAAAGGTTAATTTTTACAAATCAACTTTTCAAACCACGCCTAGGGTTCCTGCATCTAGAATACAAATGTTGAGTAATTCCTTGCAAATTCCTCCCACTAGGGGAATGGAGAAATATCTTGGTTGTCCTATTATTAATGGAAAGGTAAACAAATAATGTTTGAAAACATCTTGTGTCAATCCAAATCTCAGCTGTCAAAATGGAAGGCTAATACCTTATCACAGATGTAAAGCTTTATCCTGCCAAGGTCGGTCTATCCTAATTAACTATAATTTATCCTCTAAACCATTATATACAATGCAAAGCTTTATGCTGCCAACGGCTATCCACGAGGAATTAGACCAAATAAATAGAACTTTCTTATGGAATAAGGACTTACAATATAGACCACTTACAAGCTGGGATAGAATATGCAGACCAAAAAAGAAAGGAGGGTTGGGAATTCGAAAATCTCAATACATGAACGAGGCACTTCAAATGAAGCTACTATGAAAAACTCTTGCTGAATCCGAAAACATATGGGTCAAAATTATTAGGCATAAATACCTGAAAGAGAACGACATTATAAATTAACAAAACACTAAAAATGCTTCATGGCAATGGAGAAAGTCAACTTCATTAATCAAAAAGTTCAAAGAGGGACTTATATGGTCAATTGGTGATGGTAAGTCAGTAAGGTTTTGGACTAATAAATGGGTCATCAACTCTCCCCTAGCCCATATGATAATTGGGAACCAACAAATTGATATGAATACAAAAGTAAGTGAGTACATAATAGGTGGTAGATGGTGGAAAGAGAAGTTAAGCAATATCTTGGACCAAAACATAGTTCAGAAGATAGTATACATTCCGTTACCAGTCAACCCAACCCCTGATCGACTATATTGTTGGTCGGATAAACAAGGGTGGTTCACAACGTCTAGTGCGATGAAACTTATATCAAACCAAGACTGCCTCACTGATGACCCCAATTGTTGGATTTGGAAGATTGATACTATTCCAAAAATAAAAAAACTTCTTGTGGAAAATTTCCGAGAGTGGATTACCCACAAGGGAGCGATTAGTGCGAAAGGGTACTTTCGTTCCAAACTACTGTTTTTTTTTGTGACACCTGTATGGAAAACGAAGCCCACTTGTTTGTGGATTGTTCCTTCGTACAAAACTTCGTTTTAGGAAATCAAAAAGTCTAAAGTATTGTCTGTAACCTTCCAAATTCAGCAAGGAATGCCAAGATTATTATGGAAAAATTAGGCCAATCCTTTAATAAGGCAAAAAGAAGAAATGGCACTTAAATGCTGGACAACGTGGTTCTATAGAAATCAGGTTTCATTCAGAAATCAGAAAAAAAAAAAACTACGGATGCTGAAATACGGATTTTCATGCACTCTATCAAAGAAAATTGAATGAGAGCGTTGTTCGTCGACTTCCACATAGACAATCAAGATAAAGGAGAAAGGTTGACGCAACAACGGAAATTGAGTAGGAAAAATGTTAGATGGAGAAAACCGAATCGTGGGTTCTTGAAAATAAATTTTGATGGTGCTTCATTACCTGACAAAAATGCAAGTGCTAGATACATTGTTAGGGATTGGGAAGGCAATATACAATAAATATTGGGTATAGACGCTTGGGGATCCATTCACCACTAATGGCGGAAACAATTTCCCTTCGTGAGGGCATAATGTATGCAGCAAATATTGGGACCAGTAAAATTTTTATTGAGGGCGACTCGCAAATAATTATAAATCATCTTAGATCTAAAGGCCCATGTCCTTGGGAAATATAACTATTAATGGGAGACATTAAAAGAATTCTTCAATTCTTTCGGGAAGTAGTTTTTTTCCCATGTACCCCGCGAAGGTAACAAAGTGGCTGATAGGGTTGCACACCTTAGCCGCTATGTTAGCGGGTCTGCACTGGTATCTCATACAGATCTTTTAGATCTCATCCATCAGGATGCTATTGGTTAGATTTTTAAACCGAACTATTACCTAAAAAAATAGTTGTAGCTCTTCGATCACATTTCACTTCGCTTGTAATCGCTCGCTCTTGTAGCTCCATAGCTGCCATAAAGTTCCCATAATCGTCTGAGCCACCACGACTTGGCTTAAAAGCTTTGTACTTAGAGGCGGATCTAGAGGGGGTCCTAGGGTCACGTGACCCCCCACTCATCCGATAAATTATTTAGGTGTATTCTCCTCGTCGATAGCTTCGTTTTGATATATAATACGCCCTAATCCGACATCTAAGTAAAACGTTATGAATGTTTGAAAATTGTAGGTGTATTAATCATTTTAATTTTATTTTAATAGACTATAATACTTTTATATTTTACTTAAATTGACATTCACATTTTATAATTCATCTCGATAGCTTCGAAACTATAGGTTATATTACTTATTTTGAGAATTTGGTAAGAAGTTACGCAGATTTATAATTTTTATATCTACTTATACATTATTACATGTTAAGAATACAATGTATATTTATTGCATTTTATATCCTTATTTTCGTTTTATAACTGACGATGCCATAGAAAATAGACCTATTAATTAACAAGGATATAACGTCATAAATGGACCACCTAACGCGAAAGACATCCTACTTTATACGCAACACATCGCGAGCAAGACACTTCGCTAGACCCCGACCGAACTCGACACCCTAAGTATCATCAATCTAGGGTACATCACGATCAGAATCTTGACATAGGTAAGCATACATCTCATTAGCAGGGCCCACCGATACCTCGTGGCTCTTTAGGGAAAAGGCGAGCAGCTCACTGGGCAAGCACCTCTCCGCTAAAGGTGCCACGTGCAGATACCTAGACCCCTAGGACGAGGGCATGTATCACACGTGTCCCATATTAACCCACAAGGTCGCCAGCGAGGTGCTCGCTTGGCCTCCCTATAAATACCCCCATCCGACCTCTGAGAAAGGGATCCGATTTCAAGAGAGAATAAGAAGAGCTCTCTGCAGAACTTCCTGGCCTAAAACCATTGGAGTTGAGTTCTTAAGGTCTTTGGTCAGATAAGAACGTATCTGGAATAAGAACATCATCTTACTTCCTCCCGAGATGATGTTTTGAACCATAACAGCCTCTTCGCGAGCCAAGAGAATCACGAAGGCTGCTCGAACCAATAGGCGTATACCGTGAAAATCACGCCCCCTAGTTGTGCTTGCAGGTATATTCGGACATTTTTCGTCACGCTGAGATAATAAGTATAGGTGAAATTCTACGATCGCATCATTGTCGCAGTCTGTAGGAACCTTTCACGACGAGAGGTTCCATGTATCTATACGCCTTTTTACACATTACCCCCTTTTTTATTGTCGTTTTTTATTATTTACTTTATTCTTCATCCTTCTTTTTGCTATTTGATCCTGTTTAACTAAAAGCGTACCCTATTCCAACTTTTGATACTAACAAATTTTGTAGGAACCATGAATTTTACGCTATTCGGTGAAGAATTCAGAAACCAGCACCACGATGTCAAGGAAACTGATGGCATCAACCTCAACAATCCTCCCAATGAAAAAGCTTAGCCTCACCGCGATGAGAATATCCCTCAGCAACCTCCCTGGGACGCAGCTCAGCCTGCCCCGTTCACCCCCTATGGAATGTGGGGTGGCCGGCTACCCCCCACACCCATACTTCGCGGGTGCCTACCCCCAGAATCCATACTATGGCATGCAAGAGAATGGAGTGCCCCTCCAGTGCGGTCCCCATACTCAGTATCAGCAGCAAGGCCCCATACTTACAACCGTCAACCACTTCCCTAACCTTGCCGACTGCCCTCTCAATCCAGGTCTCAAACACAACGGCAACGAGATGGACAAAAAGGCCCGCGGCTACGACATTAGGGATGTATCATCGCGTTCCAACTCTCCAGGAGCATCAGGCCCAGTTCACCAAAGGGAGCCCGCTTTCCCGTCAGCCTTTTGCAAAGAGATACGCGAGGCACCGGTTCCTAAGAGATGGAGGGATGCGACCATCGCCAAGTACAAAAGCGATACTGAACCCAACGATCACCTAAACTAGTTTACAACATCAAGGGGGATGAATGAAGACAACGACGCTATGTTATGCCGATCGTTTCTATCCACGCTGAGCGGAGTGGCTTTGACGCGGTTCACCAATTTGGTCCGATCTTATATCAGCAGCTTTGCACAGCTATCAAGCACTGTTGTTGCCCATTTTGGTAGTGCCTGTACAAGGAAGCGGACCATGCTTGACTTGAACTCCATCAAGCAGGGGTCATCCGAATCTTTGGGGAGTTTCTTCAGCAGATTTACCAACATGGTGGTACAAATCTAAAAGTTTAATCAAGAAGATACAAGCACCATATTAATGGGAAACCTGTCCGAAGGAGAATTCAAGATCTCCTTATTTCGAAAAGAGCCAGAAAACTATGATGATTTGCGGAAGCGCGTCATGAGGCAAATCCATGCTGTAGAGGCTGCCAGTTCCAGCTCGCGGCCCGTTGAGACTAAGCCTTCTTTCTACCATAAGGTCCCCAACAAGTATCAGGGGAGGACAGGGTTCGACAATCAGCAATGCAACCACCCTCAATGGTAGTACCCCATCGCCCCACCACGACCTCCCCAGCAAGAAGTACGGTACAATCAACGGACTGGACCAAGCCCACACGATGCCCCGACAAATGTAATAATGGCTCACCTTAACCAGATCTCGCCCCCTGTTTATGGGGTTCCACCAGCTCTCCCTCAAAAAGAGCTGCCTTTACAAATATGCACCCCGCCAGTGAATCCAAGTCAGCCTGTCGTGACACCACAGCAATACAACCCTCCTATGGCCCCTCCTCGGCAATACAGGCCTCCTCTAGCCCCACCCCAGTCGTACAATCCTCCATATCCGGCCAGGGGAAGAGGAAGGGGGACTTACCCCCAAGGTAGAGGAAGAGGGTACCGGCCTCCACCAAGGGACGCGAGGAATGCCCCTGAAGCAAGGTCCTCATCGAACTGACCTGAACGTTCCAACAGGGACCACCGGGACCCACCCTTCCTGGACAGATGCATCAACACCACCGCGGGGTGACCCACCTCGTCTGGCACCAGTAAATAGGAGAGGAAAAACTACGAAAGAGAGGCCAGACAAACCCCCTCCGAAGCCAGCATCAAACAAGCATCCACCGAGCACGCGGTGCTAAATTTTTCTGTTTCTGACGATCGCGACCTCAGGATGCCACATTCGGATCCAATGGTCATCCATGTGCAGATAGAAACCAAAACGGTTAAGCGGGTGATGATAGACATCAAGTCGTCGGTGGACGTCCTCTACCAGAACACCTTTGAGCAACTTGGAATAGCGGAAAGCGCTTTGTGTCGATACTCAGAGAAGTTGGTCTCCTTTTCAGGGGATGAAGTTGAGGTAGCTGGAACCATCGAGTTGGCCCTAACGCTAGGAACGACCCCTAACAGAAGGACTCACATGATCAAATTCCCAGTGGTCCGGCTACCATCCATTTACAACGCCATCATGGACCGAGTTAGTCTGTTTAAATTCCAAGTCGCGTGTTCCATCTATCATTTTAGCGTCAAGTTCCCATGCGTCGACAAAAAAGTAGGCCAGGTCCGAGGAGAACAGGCAAAAGGCAGAGTTTGCTACCTGGCCTCGGTAAAAAAAAAAGGGCACGGCCGAGTATTCGTGATTGATAAACCCGTTCAAGGGTATTTAATAGCAGAAGCTACTGACGATGGCGAGCAAGAAGCCACGTCCGAACAACAACAAGCCGAACTGTAAGTCCGACCCAAAAAAATGGCAGAAAAAATCGTCAAAGAGAGAGTCACTTTCTTTCCTTTCCCCAACAAAACCGAAGCCCTTTACCATGGCCACAACTTGGCCGACCCCGCTTTAGATCATATCAAGAATATATTGAGAGAATCGCGAGATCATTACTACATTTCCAAGCCTAATGTAACATTTTTTGTGTAACATTTTTGTAAATTGTTACCATATGTATCTATTGTAACATATTTTAACTTTATTAGCAAATTGTTACATTAGCACAAAATTTGTTACACTGGATGTAACATTATTTACACTGATGTAACACTTTTGCAAATGCAACATATTTTCTGTTATATTGTAACACATTATAATAAAAATAAAATAAAAATAAAAATAAAAGAGCCTAAATAGTGGGATTTAATTTTAGTTAGAAAGATTAATTATGCTTAATGTCAATTTTACTCCTACTAGCACTCCAATCCATGCCACAGATATATGACATAATTTTATTTATATATTTAAAAAATATAATTTATTTCATATTTTTAAAAATATTTATTTATTTTACTCTTCCATTTAAGGGGTGTTTCCTAATATTTCAGTATTTATAGTTTTCATATCGGATTGTTCATTTTATTTATAGATCCAATCTATTATATTTATTAGTAACAGTAAAATTTAAATTCTAAAAGAAATATTATTCCACATTTTTATCTTTTTTTTTTATTTTCCACTAATATCACTTCTAGAAACACGCAAGATTGCCACGAATCGTTGGCCTCATAATTTTCTGAGGTTAAATTCAAGGCTCTTACCCTTGATTATACACCCGAAACTTTTTTTTCGATGCAACATAGAATCGAAATATTCTCGAGGCTAAATTTTGAGGATATTTGGCAACAATAAAACCGACCAATAAAAAAAGGGATAGCGGATTAAAAAATTCAACTTTGCGAAACATCTTAGAAGAAGCCAATTTTAGATTTTGTGTCAATGGAATTGAAGAGATACTTTAGAAAAAGGTAATTTTATATTTTCCCTCACCTTGCCAAGATTTTTCTTAAGTTAGATTAATTTTCACTTTGACTAAAATTTCTTGGGTCCTTGAATTTTTGCTACAAAAGCAGCGAGCTTTGAAAATTTCATTAAGGTTGTGTTTGGCGCTAGATTGAGATTCTGGGGATTAAGGAGATTTATGTAGATTTTAGAAGATGAAGATTATTTTGGTAGATTAATGGGATTTTGGGGATTGAGATTATGTATGACGGAATTCTCCTAAAGGTGTTTGGAAGGTAGGGGATTATGGTATATTTTAAAGTAACAAAATGACTATACTGCCCCTAAAAAAACAACCCCATACCCCTCGAACCTCCTCCCAATTTCGTCCTGTTTCATAACCTCATTCAAGAGGCTTCCCTGCCTGGCGATTGGCGACGAAGAACCTCCCGAGTTGCGATGACATGAAGGCCCGGAGATTGACGACGGCTACCGCGTGAATCGCCACCTAGTGTCGGCCAGAACACCCACTGGTGTCTGATGGAACTTGTTGTTTCCTTCTCCAGTCGAATCTGGTACCAATGGGGGCGAATTCGATATCGGTACTTCATCAGAGAGAGTGTCGGTGATTCAAGGGAGAATGAACAGTGAAGGACAAACATATTGCGGGCGAAGTGAGTGGGAGAGGAGGTCAGGTAGCCGTCCGGAGGTTCATCGCCGTCGATAGGACAAAAAGGAGGCCGAGAGAGAAGGAAAGGAGGTCGGAGGTTCAATTCATGGTGAAGTGAGTCCAAGCTCCGCCTTGGAGGACGGGCTCCCTTGTAGGAGGTCTCTGCCGTCGGGCCTCAAACCACACCCCGCCGACGACGTCAAGACACCCCTCTCTTCTCCTTCAAGCGAGCTGCCTCCCCAGATTTGGAATTGGGATTCGTGGATGGCAATGGCAAAATTGGCCCTCATAAATCACAATCCGAGCACAATCTCCTGAATCTTAGGGTGGGGAGATTTCAAAAGAATCTGATGAAATCCCCATAATCTCCATCCCTAAATCCCCTTCCAAGCGCTGCCGAACACCATCTCCATGGATGAAAGCTGTTTTGTTTTTAGGCAAAATCTCCACAATCCCCCAACATCCCCCACTGAACACAACCAAGTGGGACGAGCCCTAAAATTTCACATGAAGCGGGCTTTACAAAATTTCACATATTTCTCTCATTCACATGAGCCGCCCAATAGGTAAAAAACCCTAAAACTCTCTTTCTCACTTCTCATCCACTCTCGGCGCCTCTAATGCAGACTGCTCGGCCTGCTCCTGTCCTTCCTCTCCTCTTCTACCCACTTTCCATGGAGTTCTCTTAAGGATTCCTAGATCGAACTCTGCCACCGATCGAGTTGTTGTTTGAAGTCTTCTGTTTATGAGCCTACTCTTGCTCCTGCCTGATTTGTTGTCTGACCTCTTCGTCCCTTTCTCTGCTTGAAGCTGATTCTGCTCAGCCATTTTGGTTGTATCGTTGAGCCCGCTCCTGTCTCTCAAGTAAGTGAACCCATCTCTTTGTTTTGTTTTCTTACTCTCTTGACCTTACTGTCAATTACTTGTAGAAGCTTGTTACATGTAAAAAAAATATGGATGTATTATAGGGTTGTTTATAAATTACAAATCATTGTTCTAATGTTTGTGTGACGGGTTTGTTGAGGGCGAAATTGATGTGTTGTTCTCGTTTTCATCCATTTTTGCCATTGTTAAAGCTCTGTAGATAAGCCTAATTTGTTAAAGGCTCTGCAGCAAATGGATTTCAAGTTCTCTCTGTTTTATAACATCGGGAAAGGTTGAATTTGTTGTGTGATTCCCCATTTAAATTTGAGACAAGCTCAAGTTATTGAGAAAATTTCAGGAAAGTTTCCACAGGAAATTGAGACAACAATATTTGAAACTTGAAAGGTATATACATTGAATTTCAGAAAATCTTGCTATTTGCATTTTAAACCGCATACATTTTATAGTTCATCTTGTAATTTATCTTTATGTTTGTAATTTAGCTTTATGTAGTTATGTAGTTTAAATTAAGCTTGTTGACAATTCGTCACGCAATTTTATGGTCATTTTTTAATTCTCTTTGCTTAATTATATTTTTTTTTAATCATTCTCTTAGGAGGAATTTCCTTATTCGCAATGGAATGGTGAATACTTGTCTCTCTAATATGAAGACCTCAATTTCATCACAATTATTTGAAGAGGTTCAAGTTCAACTACTTAAGGACGAGATAAAAGAGATTCGATCAACTTTGCAAGAATTCACGCAACAACAGCCAAACCAACGAAGAAAGTTCATGCAACAATTTGTTCAACTTCAAGGAGGTCAAGATGTCTACTACAAATGGTTCAAACTCCAACCCATGTTGCTTTTAGCTATTGTTTTATGTTGGGCTGCAAGAAGATGATCTTTTTATGCATTTTGCTCATCTCATGTCATAACCTATGTTACACGAAAACCGGAAGGGAAACGGAAACGGGAAAACGGCAATCCAAATTTTGTAGGAAACGGAAACGCCGAGGAAACGACAATATGAATTATATGTTCATTTAAAGGTCTAAATAAGAGAAATAAATATATCACCAAGTTATACACATAGAATGCAACATTAGGCTACAAATTGAAATGTTCAATATTGTGATATACAGTGTCCTTTACTCCATCAATTGCAGATCGAGTCGGTTTGTTGGCTTTGTTCAACACTATGACTTCCGCTAGGACCACTACTCGCATTTGAGGATGACATAGTTAGAGCCAAGACGGAGAGAGCACTGAGCAAGTGAGAGTTTACTTGGAGAGCACACCGAGAAGAGAGAGAGAGAGAGAGAGAGAGAGAGAGAGAGAGAGAGAGAGGGTCGTCGGAAGGGAGGAGAGGAGGGAAGACAAAAAATGGGAGAGAAGGAGGTGGCAAGGCTAGAGGGAAATGAGAGCTTCAGACGGGATGAAGGGGAAGTATGTTTTAGAGTTTGGTTGTTTATTTTTTTTTTCAATTATAAAATTAGTGGAAACGCCACCTGGAAAGGTAGAAACGTTTCTGACCAAGCGGAAACGGTCAAGGTTTCTGACTTTTTTGGTCAACAAAATGGTCAAAGTTTCTGACCTCTCAGAAACGTTTCTGAGGTGTTTCCGCAAAGTTTCGGAGTTTCTTCATATTCAAAAATGGGAAACCGCTATGAGATGGAGTTTCGGGGTATCATAGGTCATAACTATGACACATAGAAGTAGCCTTTTAATTTCTAACTAGCAATTGCATATTTAGGAAGACTATTAAGTCTTAGGTGGATGAATTTATGTGAATGTACATATATATGTATTCTAACTAACAAGTGCATATTTAGGGATTCGTTTTTAGATGAAGGGCGAGTCTTTTGATTGTAGGGCTTCCATTGATATGCCATTCTCTAACTCGGTCTATTGCAACTATTCAGTGTGTCATGTCATTATCTATTGACTATATGTGGATATCCTTAATTTTCTCCACTACATAAAGTTTTCTTTTATTTTGTTGTGGTATAGGATTACAATAACGCTCTATGTAAAAAGGTTCTAGAGAGCAAAGAGGTCAGTAAGTGAATGCTAATTTCAAGCTTATTTAATGTGATTATTTTGGTACTTCTCCTTTTATTTCCCTAGTTTGTCATGGCTAATAATTGCTTCTTTTTGCTTTCCCTTAAGATGTGAGTTTTCAACATTTACATGCATTCATGGTCACTTGTGATGCTCGAGTTCTTGCTTTTTCCCTTTAAATAATTAGTTCAAATCCTCTATTCTTGTACTGAGCACATAAGGTAGCATTGCTCAAACTTCCATTTTATTCTGTATGGGTTGGTTTTATAGATCACCTGCCCTATTTGGTTTTAATCTCTGAAATCATGCTTCTCTGGTCACATACCAGAGAAAATAGCATTTTTTGCTTGATTTGTTTTTATAACAGACCACTCTTTCCTCGTTATGTATGTATTCAAAAGAATTTGAGATGGCAAGTAACTGTATATATTACTGATTATAGGTTTACATATTACACAGGGCCACAACCGAGCTTCTTTCAACATTGCTCGGGCATTCAGGTGCAATTAATTGTGTGAGCTGGAACCCTACTAATCCTCATATGATGGCTTTTGCAAATGATGGACGTTGTATTCGAGTATGAGGCTTAAAAACCATGAATTTGAATTGCAACGGAGCTCACATAAATGGCTTCATTCATCACTCAAATGGGATAATATGATAAGGTCGAAGGTAACACTACCAACTGATTCATGTAAGGTAATTTCTCCCTTCTCTTCCTGCTAGAATTAGTAGCAACCTGCAAGAATGATTTTGCCTTTGCTATCTCCCTTCTCTAATTGCCATTGTGTGAATTTTTGTGAATTAAGTGTTATAAGTGCTTGTGGAGAAAGTAATTTTCTTCAGTATGAGGGTATTTTCTTGAGGGTCAGTGATATCACTCTCTTGGTCTTGAGGGGCCATAAAGAGACTTTGATGAGTGTGCTTAGTTATTTCGTGATTTTTTGTGAATTGATAAATTGGGCATTACTGGATATGATGGTATTCTTGAGGATCTGTGAGATCCCTCCCTTGGTCTTGAGGGGCCATAAAGATACTCTGATGAGTGTGCTAGAGATCTTCATACATGATCTTCTAGTTGTTTTCTTAAAGTCGTGTCCAATTAAAACACACATGATACAAGTAAGTTTGTGAGTATTGAATCTCATATCCTCTTAATTTCAGCATGATCTCTCAGCCTACATATGAATTATAGGTATTTTTCTTGATCGATAAATTGATATTCATAGTATTAGTTTTGAATAACTAGTTATTAGGATAATTTTCTTGCTCTATGGGTATATTTGAATAATAAAATCCTTTATTGGCGATTTATTGAATTGCTAGTTTCCCACATTTTTTAGTTGAAGATTTTCTTCTTCCATGAAACATTAATGTCTATTAGGGAGAAATGGTATCCATTCCATGATGTATATAATGTGTTCTCATATTATATTGTGGTGGAAATTACTCATTTTTCTTCTTTTTACATACAACTTTTTTATTTTTATTTTAAAAGAAGCTCGTCAAGTCTCATGAACTGTACACTTGATATGTTTTCTCCCAAATAAATTCATGTAGAACAACATTTCTAGGCTTGTATATCATGGTTGTTCTATGATCATATCTTGTTTTAGTCCATGAAAAAATCACATTCTTTACTTGTTGATTTAAAGTGTTGACTAATTTTGCAAGATTGACTGATGTTTGAACAATGAATTCTATATTGCATCTATTGAATCATATAAAATTTATAGTGATGTTTCAAGACCATAAAATTTGAAATGTATTGATCTTTGATCGAGTCTAGAAGGTCTTAATGTACCCATACTAGACATTCTGTTTTAGTGCTTTGTAATCTTGCATTCATAGCATCAAAAATCACCTAAACCTGATTGTAATGATTTCTCATATTATGCTTCTATTTCTCTTTCTTTTTTCTCCTGCACTTTGTTTGGACTTCAAAGGTATCTCTGTTATCCTATTGTTATGGCTCCGAGTTTAGTGGATTCAAGTACTACAATAGTACCGTACATTTCTGGACCTTCCTTTACTTACAACCTTCTACACTTTTTTTGTACTCGAAATTTTTGTGAGATGGTTAGTGCTTTTTTCTTCTTTAATTAGCGAATACAAGTAACACCACATTGCTGGGTCACTTGGTTTGTTGGTTCAGTAGATTTATCAGTCGATCCTAGCAGTTTCAAAAATGTTTCATTTAATTCTCTTAATACTACAGTGCTTGAATTCACTAATCTATTTCTGGACATTCTTTTACTCGAATTTGAATTTGGCTTGTTTGGCATGCAGCTTGTTGACTTGAATTTGCCACAACTCATAACTTGTTACCTTTATGTAGGAAGCTTTTTTACTTGATATCAGTTGGCTACGAAATTGGGGTCATATTGTTTATGGTAGGCTTCTTCACTTTGGTTATGTTTTGTTGCGTATTTGCAAGTCATTTGCACAACATACAAATAAATCGAGATCATTAATATATGCTGAGAAAGTAAGATTTATAGACTATTTATTATATCCCTAAATTTTCCAGTTCATTGAAAGGTCGGAAGCTTACCCGTGCAACTTATGATTGTCACTAGAGCATCCTTCATATACTTAGCAAGATCACTCGTCTTGTGGAGGATTCTTGCGCTAGTAGGTTAAATCTCTTTCTAAAGTGATTTTTCTTTCTTTAGTGTAGTGTGGTTGTGTTAAACTATAGTGAAGAATGTTCAATTATTCATATGGTTGTATAGCAAGTACACTTTCCTTGGACATGTTCAAGAGGAATGATTTTGTTTTGTTGATGTTTATGCATGTGGAAAGCTTGGAGACATATCTAGCTGTATAAATTGTTTATGATGGTGGAAGAAATTTTAGGGTCAAAACCCCAACTTTAACATTTTATTTTAAATTTAGAAGGGACTTTATAGCCCGGATCATTACGTAATTTGGGCTATAAAGTCCCCTTCTATTATGAATGGTGACTATATAGCCCGGATAAATAAGTTATATAGCCCAGGTATTGGTAAAATATAGCCTGAAGATCAAGAGAATACATCACGTACATTAGAAGAATATAGCCCAGATATTGTTCAAATGTAACATTGTTATTTGGCTGTAACATATTTGGTTAAATGTACCAAATTGGACTAAAGTAACAGTTATTCTAAAATGAAACATTTAATTCGATTGTAACAATTTTCATATCAAATGCAATACCTAGTCTCATTAATAAACCAATGTTACATTAGCTACTAAAGTTGATGCATTAGGTCAAAGGCAATGGCTGTAAATGTAATTCTCAAAAAGTGTTACATTTTCCCCTAATGTAACATATTTATAGTATAATGTAATATTTTTTTGTGATACATTAGGCCTTGATTTGTAGTAGTGGATGTCTTTGCATGGTCACCACAAGATTTAAAAGGCATCCCCCGAGAAATCGCGGAGCACTCTTTAAGACTTAACCGCGATACAAAGCCAGTATGCCAAAGAAAGAGGAAAATGGCCGCTGAAAAGTCAGAAGCAGTGAAGCAAGAGGTAAACAAACTTTTACAGGCCGGATTCATCCGCGAAATCAACGACTCGACCTGGCTGTCGAATGTAGTGTTGGTAAGAAAGAGCAGTGGCAAATGGAGAATGTGTGTAGATTTCAAGGATCTGAACAAAGATTGCCCAATGGACAGTTACCCTTTTCCATCTATCAACGAACTGGTGGACACCACAGCAGGACACACAACGCTGAGTTTTCTTGATGCATACTCAGGCTACAATCAGATTAAAATGAGTCCACACGATGAAAAAAGCACCGCCTTCATCCCCAACCAGGGACTTTTTGCTATAAGATGATGTCGTTCGGGCTCAAGAACACCGGTGCTACCTTCCAGCGGATGATCGAGAGAGTCTTCATGCCTCAAATTGGAAGAAACGTTACGGTTTATGTCAATGACATCGTGATCAAAAGACTCAGAAAGGAGAGCCATCACAATGTTCTCCAGGAAACCATCGACACTCTAAGAAAGAATCGTGTTTGCCTTAATCCAGAAAAATGTGTTTTTGGAGTGGATTATAGAAAGTTCTTAGGTTTTATGATAAGTCTTCGTGGGATAGATGTAAACCTTTCGAAAGTTCAGACAATCATCAACATGGCTCCCCCTAAGACATTGAATGACATCCAGAAGTTGAATGGATCTGTCAACTATCTGAGTGGATTCTGCTCGCGACTACCTGATCACTCCCTGCCTTTCCTTGAGCAACTGAAAAAGAAAGGTCCAGTCGAGTGGACTGCCGTCCTGGATAAAGCTTTCAAGAATATGAAGGAATATCTCGCAACACTACCCACACTTCACTATCCACGCGAACATGAAGCTCTGCAACTGTACCTCGTGATCGGGTCTACCACTCTTAGTACAATACTCATAAGGGAGTCCAAATTTCCTATCTATTTCACCGGCAAGGTCTTGCAACTGGTCGAGTCCAGGTACACCCCAATAGAAAAATTGCCCTATCTGTAGTCTTTGCGGCCCGAAGACTGAGGCCTTACTTCTAGTCTCACACCATAGAGGTACTCTCCGACATGCCCCTCCATCAGATTCTCTACTCACCATCCCTGTCAGGGAGAATGGTTAAGTGGGCGGTAGAGCTTTTAGAATTTAACATTCATTTCAAACCTAAAATTATCGTTTGGCCCAAACATTGGCCGACTTCGTTGTCGAAGCTATTTTTACAGATTCTCAAGATCACGACGGAGAAGATTGGGTCATCAACGTCGAAGGGTCCGTATCTGCAGGAGGATGTGGAGCAGGGTTTACGATCACAAGCCCCAGTGGGGAGGTAACTAATTTGTCTTTCCATCTTTTCATTTGAATCTACCAACAATGAAGCAGAATATGGAACATTGATCGCGTGTATAGAAAAAGCACTGATCAACGGAGCCCGTCAAGTTCAAATTTTCGAAGACTCCGAAGTAATGGCTCTACAAGTCAAAGGCGAATACGAGGCAAAAACAGGAATGCTGCCAGAATACCTAGCTCGCGTGCAAACACTCACAGGGGCTTTTGGGAAATGCTCAATCTCGTCCATTCCCCGCGAGAAAAATGAGTGCGCCGATATTCCGGCCAGGATAGGAGCAACACTGCCCCTCGGGTTGGGTGACCGCGTGGTGATAGAGCAGAAGCATGCCCGAGGAATCCACAAAGGAGTCTTCAGGATATCAAATCTCGGAGATTAGCACATGCCCCTATTGCAGTACATAATCGAGGGTGTGCTGATGAACCCATTACTGGACAACCAGCACATCAGAAAGCGACCGGCTTGTTTTCGGTACCGAGACGGCCGACTCTATAAAAGAGGTTTCAATCTCCCTGACCTCCTCTGTGTATCAAACCAAGAAGGCCTCGATCTCGTACGCGAACTACACGCAAGCGTATGCGGAAATCACCAAGGATGGAGGGTTGTAGCCGCTAAGATCACGCGGTTCGGATACTACTGGCCTACCCTTAGAGTTGATGTCGAGATGATTATTCATATATGCGACCCATGCTAGCAACACGTCTCGCTCAATCATCGACCTCCTCATCCTTTGAAATGTATATCAGCACTCTGTCCTTTTGCGATATGGGAAATGGATATTTTGGGCCCTTTATAAATAGCCCCAGGACAACTCCGCTTCATCACCGTGATAGTCAATTATTTTAAAAAATGGGTAGAAGCCGAGTCCATGGCCACCATCACAGCAGAGAAAGTACACAAATTCCTTTGGAAAAATATGATTTGCCGATTTGGAGTCCCACAAGTCATCATCACGGACCACGACCCCCAGTTTAGCTGTGAAGGAATCTGTGATTTCTGCGCCGAACTCCGCATCGATTTCCGATTCTCATTAGTGGCTTACCCACAGTCCAATGGACAAGCTGAAACCACGGATTGCCAGATCTTGAATGCCTTGAAGAAAAGATTGGGGACAACAAAAGGAGAGTGGGCCGAAACCTTGCCATTAGTACGTACTATGGTCATACCGAACCTCAGCCAAAAGCCCAACTGGAGAAACACCATTCGTTATGGCTTTTGGGGTCGAAGCGATCATTCTGGTAGAATTATTTGTACCATCGGCCAGAATACCTGATTTCAACAAAGACACCAACGATGAAGCCCTCGAATTGGAACTACACTTACGAGAAGAAAGAAGAGACACAACTTGTCTCAAAGCAAACGAATATCAACGTCGACTGGCTGAGGGGTACAACAAGCGCGTCTTCCTGCACCCAATACAGAAACGAGACTTGGTCCTTCGACAAGCATCATTAGGAGGAAAACTTGAATCCAAATGGGAAGGTCCTTACGTCATCCGTAAAGAAGTAGGCAGAGGTTCTTTCAAACTTCAAAATTCAGAAGGAGCTATCCTCACGAAGTCATGGAACACCAGGAATATCAAGGCTTATTTTGCGTAAAATCGGATACCTTAGAAACCTGGTGACCTAGATTTTCCGTGTATAAGGGTCGCCGGGATTCCCGATTGGGTACACCTCTTCATATATATAAATGAAAGTTCCAAAATCAAAACTAGTTGTTATTATGCACAAATTTAGCAATCGCGTGTCTTTCGAAGATAGATGTGCAAATAAGCCTCCAAGGAGAATAAATTTATCAATCGCATGTCTTTCAAACACGGATGTGCAAGCAAGCCTCTACGGAGAATAAATTTAGCAATCGCGTGTCTTTCGAACACGGATGTGCAAATAAGCCTCCAAGGAGAATAAATTTAGCAATCGCGTGTCTTTCGAACACGGATCTGCAAATAAGCCTCTGCGAAGAATAAATTTAGCAATCATGTGTCTTTCGAACACGAATGTGCAAACAAGCCTCTACGGAGAATAAATTTAGCAATCACGTGTCTTTCAAACACGGATGTGCAAACAACCCTCCAAGGAGAATAAATTTAGCAATCGCGTGTCTTTCGAACACGGATGTGCAAATAAGCCTCTACGAAGAATAAATTTAGCAATCGCGTGTCTTTCGAACACGGATATGCAAACAAGCCTCCAAGAAGAATAAACTTAGCAATCGCGTGTCTTTCGAACACGGATGTGCAAACAAGCCTCCAAGGAGAATACATTTAGCAAGCGCGTGTCTTTCAAACACGGATGTGCAAATAAGCCTCTACGGAGAATAAATTTAGCAATCGCGTGTCTTTCGAACACGAATGTGCAAACAAGCTTGGATTCGGAATGCACAAATTGTAGAACATCGCTACTGATGGAACGGCGCCCGCCGCCCGTGTAAATTACGGGATTTCTATTCCGTCTTTTGAAAACCAATTAGCTCAAACTATATTATTTTTTTTGGCCGACTTTTAGCGAGAAGTTGGAGTATTATGGAGAAAACCTAATGAAAAGAACTCCAATGGAAATATTGAGAGGAAGACTTTCCATGAGGAACTGAACCTCTTTTGTTTCGCCTGCAATTCGGAGAAATGGTTATATGATTTGTGAGACTTAATTTCTATCTATTATGAGTTACATTTATTCAGTGTCTTTGTTTGTTATTGATTGATTGCATGTATTCCCTCTTGATTGACCACCTTGATGGAATTTGCTTTCCTGCTAAAGGTTTGATTAACCGTTGCATGTTAATTGGATTAGTAGCACAACATAACTAATTGATCCCCTGTGGTCCATATCTATCCCTATGGTGCGGTTGATTTACAGAACCTGACGGATGGTCATAACTTCAAGGTGAGTGGTCAGAGAATCAAGAAATATCATGAGGACATCGCCGACCAAGTTATGGACTCCTGGCAAGGGGAGAATCTCCCTGAGGAGTAAAACTACATCATTGTGTCGAGCCATGGACGTGAAACAAAGGCGCTGCTCGGGAGGCAACCCGAGGTGAGTCTTTTTATTTTGTTTCTTTTTATTTTTCTTTTTCCTCTTTTTGAGTCTAGTTGGTGTTAGGATAGTTAGTTTTAGTCTTTGGAGATATTTTGAACAAGATTAGGAGGTAAGTCTTGGAATTTGGGATCGAAAACGTAAAGAGGAGCGCACTGAGGAGACGGCGCCCGCCGCCCAAGCCGCGGCACCTGCCATGCAAACTGGACTAGAAGGGTCGGGCTGCCGGTTCGTTAATTCGATGGGGCCCAATCATAATTTTTAAAACCATATTCTATACTCTCCTCCACTTCATCCCTAACCTCCATCCTCTCCTCCATAACCTTCAACCTTCCAAACCCTCTCCATCCTCACACATCATCACACTCCATCCAAACTGCTGCTCGAATCAGAATTCCGACTCCATATCCAGAATCTACACACCCCGATCTACAAATACACACCCTCGGTTCACGATTTCATCCACTTTCAAAATTTACCAAACCCCAAACCACCACTTCCGGCCACTTTGAGTTCAAAATGCCCTTCCCCAAGGCCTTAAATCACTTTTTCGTGAAGCAAGGAGGCAGAAAAGGGCATAATCCGACGTCGAAGGGTGTTTTGTTGGGGACGAACCGAGCGCAGATTACCGCACACCTGTCCACGGCACCCGCCGCCATCGCAGAACTCAGATTTTTCGTCGGATTTCGTAAGTTTGTTTGTTCCTTCGTTTTATTTGATCCCAATGACTTCATTTCCGAACATGATTGCTCCTAGCACGCTATTTGGGAACCAAATTCAGAAATGGAATGATCTTAGCCTTAGGAAATACTCGACGACTAAGTTTTTCGATCATCTGGCTTTAGAAGTTTTAGGTCTAGCAGGACCTTGTGCTACCCTTCTTGAGAATGGGGGCCTTGGGAATTTTATTGCTTTGCAAGGGATGACCTACCCGGATTTGATTAGAGAATTTCTGGCGACCTTAGTTGTTTTTTAGGATAGAGAGCAGATTCAGTTTACTTTGTTGAGACGGACACATATGAGGAGTTTTGCGCAGCTTAGACGGTACTTGGGTATCACTCGCCTCCCCACTCCGAACTGGAGGCGTCAAATGATGACGAGTCCCACGCCGATGGCGACTTGGCAAGCAGCTACTGGTGCCACGTGGATCCGTGGGGGCGAGAACTACAACTACAACATCACTTATCCTGCACTTAGACTCTTCCATAAGGTGCTGAACAACACCTTCGTCGGGCAGAATGAGCTGAACAAGGTTTCAATGAAGGCATGGGCAGCGATGTTTTGTTTGACCCCCGAGGCGGAGGGGACTCCGGATTGGTTGCCATTGTTTTTAGACGCCTGTGCTGACATGCTAGTAGGGGGAGCTCAGAGAGATACCAGGACTATCGGCTGTGGAGGATTGATTACATTGATAGCTGTGCACTGCGGAGTGAGAGTTATAGAGTTGGTGTCTATGGACGGAGAGTCTCGCATCTCCTTGGAGATCTTGATGAGGATGAGACACCTTGAGGGTGATTAGGCACCTTTTATTTGGCATGCTGGACGTAGGGGAGACCACATCATTCGTCTACCGGCTTAGCTTTCGCTTGGACTGACGATTGATGAAGTCAACTTACCGTCGGAAGCTGTTGACCTTTCTGATGAGGAGGATGACTATGGCAATGATGATGATTACCAGGGTCATGCCCCTAGTGATTCTGCTGGTTGGAATGTCCCACTTTCCACATTCGTGAGAGGAGAGTCTAGCCGGGCTGGGGCTTCGGATTCCGACATTGACATGAGTTATGCCTCTTCTTCTGCCTCTTCAGGTCATTTTGCTCAGCAGCTGGATGAGAGGCATCAGCTGCAGTTGGCTCAGGGCGTGGAGTTGAAACGCTACCATCATGATCTTCGCCAGCACCAGGATGAGATATTCCAGAGGCAGGAGGAGCAAACCCGCGGTCTCTCAGGACTTCAGACCTCATTTGAAACTTTCTGCCAGTAGTTTCAGCAGTACTACCCATTCCAGCCACCGTCATAGCAGTGAGTATGTATTTTCCCTTCCTTACACTTTGTTTTATTTCATTTGTTGTATTGTCCTTCATGTTTCTGCATTGAGGACAATGCAATCTTTAAGTGTGGGGGAGGAGGTTTATGAGATGTTTTATGATTTCTTTGGTTGTGTCGAGACATTTGTTGTACTTTGATCGGGTTGGTGTTGGCCTTGTCATGGCATGTACTTTTGATTTGGATATTTCTATTTCTGTCGTTTGGATGTCGAATACTATTATCTTTATGTTTGGTTGAAGTTTGTTTGGATTCTGTGATATTTATTGTGTCTTGTGTTTGAGTTTCTGTTATTAGTTTTGTTATGAGAAAATGTCAAAAATGAAAAAAAAAAAAAAAGAAAAATGTCTAAAATTCAAAAGACATTTCATGTTGGTCTGATACGTTACTATTCAAACAACCATCTTGGTTGAGTGAAACTCTGAGCTTTTGATGGCATGAACTTGTAAATCCTACGAAGAAGTTAAATTGTCTGGCCTTATTTGTTTTTTCTGCAAAATATTTGCTTATGAGGAATGATCTGGTGATATAATTGAGCATGTATATATGATCGAGATGGGAGTATGATTGAAATCCTACACAATATGACCCTTGTGAGATTGTTTTTAGCCTTAGTGGAATCATATGTTTCATTTTGTTTTTATGTGTGATTTACTCTCCCTATGTGGCTACTTCTTGATATTGATCTCATTAGCTATTGTCAAGACCGACTCACATGTTTGTTGCTTGCAGATTTTTGTGCTTTTATGTTTAGATTTGGCTTTAGTTTCTTATTGAGTGTGTTGAGTAAAATAAGGTGGCAATGGTTTGAGTGCACTTAGTAACCGGATCTATGCATGACACCCATGGGTATGATTCACGTAAAATGGTGTTGAAAGCTATCCACTAGGAAAGGAATCTTGATCATTGAGTAACCGGGTTCATTCATGACACCCATGTTTGCAACTCGCGTCAAAAGATGTTCAAGTGGACTTTATTCAAGTAAATTGAAGTGTTGATAGACCGGGGCCATTCATGACACCCATGCTTGCGACGCGGATAAGGAATGCACCAATACCGAAAGAAAAAAAGAAGAAAATTTCAAAAAAGAGAGAAGAAGAGAGTGAGATCTAGAGCCAAGTCGTTTCTCTTTATTGTTTTCCTCAAGTAATGGAATTTCGGTGGAGATTTGATTGCATTGTTATGAATGTCTATGAGCTTAGTGCATTTTGGAATGAGTTAAGAGTTGTTCTGTAAAAGCCTAAACACATGATAGTTTGAGTGAAACACATATTCCTGGTAAGATTGGATGATTTCTGCTTTCACATGCTCTGATCGTTAGATACATGTAACGATGTTTGTCACCTTGATCCTATGTTCCTTGCAAGTTTGTTTGTTTTTTGTTTGTTTTTATAAGGCTATGGCATGCTTGATGAATTCGTAGGTATAGGTTGCTTTTATTGGTCGCTCGAGGACTAGCGAAGTTTAAGTGTGGGGGAGTTTGATAATGCGTATTTTATATGGGCATTATAGATAGTTGTTAGTGAGTCTAGGATAGCTTATTTCGTGTTTATTTGAGTAATTCGAGTCAGTAGTGTTGAGTATTGCAAGTTTGGAATCTGCGCTATTTCTATGCTTTTTTGCATATTTATATCCCGACGCTAGAAGAACGCATCTATGGCTTGCCAAGGATGAGTTTGGAGAGTTAGGAACCTGAGGAAACATGTGAAGAAGGCTAGGAAGAGGCGTGGAAGAAGTTAGTTTGGATTCGGAATGCACAAATTGAATAACATCGCTATTGATGGAACGGCGCCCGCCGCCTGTGTCGATTACGCGATTTATATTCCTTCTTTTGAAAACCAATTGGGTTAAACTATATTATTGTTTTTGATCGACTTTTAGAGAAAAGTTGGAGTATTGTGGAGAAAACCTAACGAAGAGAACTCCAATTGAGATATTGAGATGAAGACTTTCCATGAGGAACTAAACCTCTTTTGTTTTGCCTGCAATTCGGAGACATGGTTATATGATTTGTGAGACTTAATTTCTATCTATTCTGAGTTTGATTTATTCAATGTATTTGTTTGCTATTGATTGATTGCATGTATTCCCTCTTGATTGGCCACCTTGATGGAATTTGTTTTCATGCTAAAGGTTTGATTAACCGTTGCAAGTTAATTGGATTAGTAGCACAGCATAACTAGTTGATCCCTTGAAAGCATCAATTAGGTGTGCAGTGCATTGACAATTCTACACTATCAATTGCACCAATTGGGGTTAGGGAGTTATTCCCCTATCTTTGGTTGTTTGTGTGATTGTTATTGTTGCATTTCTTAGAGTTGGAGTGATCTACCATTAGATGAATCAAACAAGGAAAGATAGATAAAGTCAAGGATCAAAGAGATAACCATTGTTGATGAATTGTAGGGGAAACTATCTCACTCATAATTATCACAAATTCACCATTATTACTTTTGTTGAGTTCATCTGCTTTGATATTCAATCACTTCTTGATATTGTGCAATTTTGATAGCAATTTGATAGACTGGAAATGTATTCTCTCTGTGGGACCAACCCCTTACTATTCCACTATACTAGTTAGTAGTTTGCTAGTTGTGTTGTTAGTTTGGGTTACTATTTTTGGTGTTGTGGAAAGGTAACGACACTCTACACCACATCAAGGCGCCTATGGTTCTCAATGGGTGACGCGAGTATGGATTGACTTTGTCGAGACTCACGGCCTCTAACTAGAGACGTCGATAGTATTCACCCATCTAGGTGAAACAAGGTTTGAAGTCCACTTCCTGGACAAACAGGGCTATAAGATCGAAGAAGAGATGGACGTCGCTGGATATGACGGACCAGAAGCCAACGGTTTCTAGCTTATCACCATCTATAGTTCGCTGAACAATATTTTTTATTGTAAAATGCAACGTCATGTAATGCGAACTATTAGTAAATAGCCCCCATTTCCTCCTACGATTCAATTTTACAGTTGTCTCCATCGCGTTGAATACGCTGAAGATTACCTATTTTTTTTATCAATCTCCTTTGTGACAAGAATGCTGGAGATTCCTTCCAATTTTACAGGCTTCTCCATCGCGTAGACTACGTTGGAGATTTTACAGGTTTCTTCATACTTATAAAAAAGAACGGATGGAATAATAAATATAAAATTATATAATATGTATGAGCCTATGTTAAAAATTAATTAAAAAGTTATATTTTATTTGACTATTTAAAAAAACATGTTAAAAAGTAAAAAAAAATATAGATACCAATGAAATCCCACTCGAAAAAGCTTGAATTAAATCCCATTAGGGCTTGACTGGTCTGTTTTGATCGGTCCTTCGTGGTGCGGTTGGTTCGAGCGGCTAGCGGCTTTGCTTTGGTGCGTCTAGGCGGTCTTCTTCTTCATTGAGGTTTTGACAGTTGGAGTTGAGACTACATGGGGTCGAGATAGTGTGTACGAGGCAACTCCTTGATCGACAACGTTTTCTGATGTATCACTGGCCAGTGGTGCTGCAGTGATTGGCTTCGTTCGTAATCTACATCCCTAACTAGCTAGATTTAGTTTTGCCTAGATTCATTTTGGTAGGATGCGCTTCTACTTGTTGAATTGCATCTTTTCGGTTTTCGATGGTATATTTTAATGGTCATTCATCTGTCGACTGGTCGACCATCGACTTTCAGATTTATCTGATCGATCTTGAATTCTTACTTAATACTCCTTACGTCCAATAATACAAGAGTTTTTAAAAGCGAGTTTTCGTCAGATAATAGATGGGCTTTAATATTTTATAGGTGGGAGATTGTAATTTTTTTATTTTTATTATGAAAGATTTCGGGTGAGAGAACTCTACCTGAGAGCATCCTTTCGGATAAGGTCAAGAAGATCGGCATTGTTGGAAATGTCGACACCCCGGACACAGTGACCAAGGTGTGCAACCCTGTTAGCCACTCTATTGCCCATGCGAGGAATGTGAAAGAAAGAGACTTCTTTCACAGTCGACAGAAGGATTTTGATATCTGTTATAATCATTTCAATTTCCCAAGGGCGGTTATGCTTGTTTGTCAAGTGGTTTATTATTATTAGAGAATCACCTTCAATATGTATTTTGTTGATATGTAGTGGTATAATTTTCAGAACTCCTTGTTTAAGAGCCAGTGCTTCGGCTTTAAGTGGGGTTTGACAACCCAGTTTTTGATATCCAATATGAATCGGTCCCCTAACCAATCCCGAATAATTATGCATGTCGAGCTTTCATTGTTTGATAGTGTTGATCCATCGAAATTAAGTTTGAATGTTCCTTCGGGTGGCTTTTGCCACGAGATGGTTTTATTTGTTTTATGTTTTCTCTGCTGATTGGAGATTTGTCCAATTTGGGTAACCACCAAATTAAGGTCATCATCGTACCTAGAAGTTTTCTTCCAATTCTCAATATGAGTTTGTATGAGATGTCTTGTTATGTATGTCCGGGGAATGGGCACTTATTTAAACAGATGTTGGTTTATGGTAAACCAAACTGTCCACCAAGTAAAGGCAATATTATCCTTGTCTTTTTTAGTGAAGGTGTTACCAATGAAGTCTAGAATGGGCTTTAATCCGCGTGATTGGGCAATCAAATTGGATATCTTTTGACGATAATTTGGTGAAAATGAATGTAGTAGATTCATATAGGGATGTCATTCGATTAATAAATGGGTATCATCTTCAACAACAAGATTGCAGAGACAACAAGTTTTAGGAACAGACACACCACGTTGGCTAAGGCGATCAACTGTAGTGAGACCATTTTATGTGATTTTCCACACATAAAATGCTTAACTTTGGGAGGAGTGCTAAGATTCCCTATCCAAGCGTTATTGTCAATCTCAAGGGAACTTTGGGAAGAAGTAAGTTTATACGCAGACGATGTTGTGAACCACCCCTCTCTATCAGGCCAGCAATAAAGATGGTCCTCAATTGGATTAACGGGCAATGGGATGTCTATAATGTCTTTGATAATGATTGGCGGCAGACATGCCTGAAGTTTTTCTATCCACCATCTTTCCCCTATGATATAGTCACTGACACGGTCGTTCGTGTTAGTGATGTCCGAGCAGTCAAGCCTGGAATGGATAGGGGAAGTTGTCAACCAATTATCAATCCAAAAACTAATAGATTTACCGTTACCAATAGACCAGATTAAACCAGACTTGAACTTGTCTAGGAGCGGAATGAGTTTAGCCCATTGCCAAGATGACCCATCCCGCTTATGGTAGTGAAGAATATTAGTAGATCCGAGATATTTATGTGTGACTAACTTGACCCAGGCGTTGTTAGGTTCCGCCATGATTTTTCATAGTAATTTCATTTGGAGTGCTTCATTCATATCTTTAGATTTTCTTAAACTCAAACCCCCAAATTTATTTGGTCTACATATTCTATCCCAACAGATAAGGGGACGGTGTTGTAAATCCTTGTTCCAAAAGAATTTCCTGTTTATTTGATCAAGTTCTTTGTGCACAGAGGATGGGAGCATAAAACTCTGCATCGTATAAAGCGGTTTAGATGCCAAATTTGATCCAATGAGGGTTGCCCGACCTTGTTGAGAAAGAGCACTCGCTCTCCATTTACTCAATTGTTCTTTCGATTTACAGATGATTTCCTCAAAGGTTTCTTTGTTAACTTTCTCGTTAATTGATTGATTTGTTTTTTTGTTTTTAACAGAATTATGAGTAATTCGATATCCATGGAAATTTCTTCAAAACATTCATGCAACGTAAGTGAGAGGGATTATTTTTGTTTTGAATGTAAACAGGTTCAAGGGCTGCTGTAAACAGGTTCAAGGGGCTGCTGTAGTGCTGTAAAACAGCTACTGTAAATTGTAAACAGGTTCAAGGGCTGCTGTAAAGTGTAAACAGGTTCAAGGGCTGCTGTAAACAGGTTGAAGGAGCTGCTGTAAATAGGTTCAAGGGGCTGCTGTAGTGCTTTAAAATAGCTACGGTAAATTGCAAAATACAGCAGCCTCTGGCCCTCTGCTGTCATATTTATCGGTCCAAACGGCTACTGTAAAAACAGTTACTGTAAAAAGTTGTGGTACAAACGGTCCAAACGGTCTTTACGGTCCGCGGACCGGAAAGACCGGGACCATATTTATCGGTCCCGGTCCGATCCGCGGTCCAAGTTTCAAAAAATTCCGGTCCATCGGACCGGGACCGGAATGTCCGGTCCAGACCGGTTGATCAGCCCTATTACAAATTGGTTTGCAGGAGCTGTTGGGTTAAAAAATCCCTCCTTTTCTCTAAATCTCCCCATTTTCTTTATTTTATAAAAACTGTTGGGGTTGCTCTTAGGATGTAAATCTTGTTGAAAAAACTTGTCATTTTAGGTATTTTTCATTCACTTTACAAAATTGTCATTTTAATGATTAGATATGTGTTAGTTGTAGTTTTCAATAAAGTAAAAAAATTGGGTAATAATTAGTGGTATAATTATATTTTTATTTGTTTTCTTAGAAATTGTGTAGATTTCTAAAATGATACTCTCTTCGTCTCGCAATACTTGTTATTTTAGCTCTATGCACATTTATTAAGAAAAAACTTATGTTTACTTTACTTTTATAAGTTAAAATAACTTTTTTTTTGGTTTGAATAGGTTAAAATAACTAAATAGTAAATACAGTAATTATTACCTATAAAAGAGAAATTATTAACTATAAAGATAATAATTACAGCTAAAATAACAAGTTTTTTTTATATATTTTTTCTACTCTAAAACAATAAGTATTGTGAAACGGATGGAATAAGTTTTAATTAAAAATGGAGTAAAATTTATGGAAAAAAATTAGTGTGATAATGTTTTTTAAAATTGAAGTGTTTTATTAAAATTTATGAAATATAAAAAAAAAACGGAAATTTCGCCAGGTACCCCTGGGGTATTGCAATTTTCGCGAGGTATACAACTTTTTTACATATTTCGCGTGGTGCCCCTGAGGTTTTAAAGCATTTCGCCTCGTGCCCTTCCCGGTTAAGTTTAACAGTTTTTGCTTTCTCCCGTTAGTTTGCAAATAAAAAAAAAAAGAAAGAAAGAAAGAAAGGCCGGACATAGACGCGATACAGAGAGCGAAGACAGAAAGGCTCGAGCGAGGAGAGAAGGCGCCACCGTCTCTCGAGTCGGAACCGCTGCTCGGACCTGGGCTCGGACCTGCTGCAACCATCTGTCGAAGGCCCCTGCTGCGAGTGCTCGAACATCAACGATGGGAGGAGAAGTGGGAGGCGTTGTGCTTGCCTGCGAAGGCGGTGGCTGCCCATTGCCTCGGCCGGCGACCGGAGGTGGAGGAGAAGAACTTGCTTCTGCAGAGAGGTTAGTTAATGTCAATAGAAATTTTGGATTTAGGTTGAAGTTGAAGCATTTGAGGTTTTTTGTGATGTCAAATTTAGGGTTTAGGTTGAAATTGATGGATTTGGAATTCGAAATTTCGTTTCTCAGTTGCAATCCGATTTGTTAATAAAATTCGTTTCTCAATTTAGGGTTTAAGTCTAAATTGATTCATTTGACTCGTTTGGAATTAACTTACTGTCAACAGTTGCTTGTTTCTTATGATGGGTAATTTTGGTTTTCTTGTTTCTTATGAGATTTGTGTTCAAAATGTGTTTAATCTCCCTTAAATTTGGGATAGAAGTCTGCACATATCATACTTTTAGGAATTAGAATCAGCGTACTTGCAATTTAGAGTCCCCTTTCAACTCTAAAACCCT
Source organism: Persicaria maculosa (assembly GCA_963922045.1). Classification (NCBI taxonomy): domain Eukaryota; kingdom Viridiplantae; phylum Streptophyta; class Magnoliopsida; order Caryophyllales; family Polygonaceae; genus Persicaria; species Persicaria maculosa. Next base: position 62,229,709 of record OY998259.1, read on the forward strand.
CTCTATAGTTTAGATCATAACAAGATAAACCTTGTAGTTTTATTCGATGAAATTGCATGTCTTAAACAAAAGCTACATAACTATTTTTTTTTTCAAGTGCAGTTTGTTTTTACATTACAAGGTTTCAAAGAGATGATAAACAAGGAAATTAAACAAAAAGGGTTCAAAATTCTCAAGCTTGTTAGTAGATGGTTTGGTAGCAGAAATAACTTAAGTGCTGTTGCAAATCCATATAGCTCCTGCTTCCATCAACAGTGGAACTAGGTTGCCTTGGACTTGGAGGCTGATGACCTCATTTTCTCCACCTATGAACCTCTCACCGATGAATATAGATGGAACACTAGGCTTGCAACCCATCTTCATTAGTGTCTTCTCCATCTCCTGTCCATTGGACATCTCTTCGAGCTCATACACCTTTGGGTTAGCTCCATAGCCACCGATGAGCTGTTTCATGTGAGATGCTTTTCATTTATGATCTATTTTAGTTGCCTTTTCTTTTCTCATCTAAATGATTTGCTAACAGATTAATTGCCTCAATTCTCTTTTCCATTTATATATGATGGTGTTATCTTTTCTATTTAATTTTTGGATTAATGTATCCTAGAAATAGGCTTTTAAGCATTTTGTTAGGATTATCTTTGAATGGAATATCAGTAAAAAAAAAAAAAAAAAACAGATATCCTATTTTGTTAATTAGTGGGTGTTATGTGATTGCAGTGATTAGTTTACTGAGAGGCTATTTCATCAGTATGTTTGAGGAGATTTCACTTTCATCTTGTCTTTCCATATGAGAATCAACACTTTATACCATTTAAGCCTATTAGCTCAAATGGTAGAGCAATGTGCTAAGGCACATAGATGCGGGCTCAAATCCCGCATAGGCTGTATATTAACGTGATTAGATGTTATGTATTGTTAGGATGAAGGAATTGACGCAAATACTCAACCACCGTTAAACAAAATTACTAAAAATATGCAAAGTATAATCGAAATGATCTAGAGAAGGTGATAGCATGCATTTAGATGATCATAATAGGTTGCATTTAGCTTAGTTAAGATGCATATCATGCATGATTTAAGTAGAATTTGCATATTTGCTTTCTATGTTGGTGGAGTCGGAATCTACACGTTTTTATTGATTATATCAGGTAACTGTGGATCCAACAAGGATAAATGGGTTGATAACGCATTGGATGAGAATGTATAGTTGATCGGAGAAGCTTACATGAAGATCTCAAGAGGTCCTGAGAAGAAGAAGTGAATCTAAACGAAGAACAAGTCTGCAGAAGTTGTCGCCAGACATGCTGAACTTGTTTTGCACTTTCTGGAGGCCTCGGTTGTCCGATCGACTATTATGACCATGCGTTGGAAAGCTCTTTCAGAGAGCTACAACTTTCATGTTGACGTTGCGAGCTGATTCAAGACGGATTTTCCCTGAAAGACCAATGCAGCGGCCGCCGCCAGGGCCGATGCAAGAAGAATGTTGATGCTGCGGCCGCAGCATACATGCGGCGGCCGCCGCATCTGCCGTCACCGCATACGCATCTTTTTGAATACTTAAAAACCCTAGATTCTTTTTGTTTTAATTTATGGCCGACCTTGGATAATACTTAAGGCCACTTTTAGTTATTTTTCCATTACTTCTATTCTATTCTACGTTCTATCAGACGATTGGAGAGAGAGCGATGTTCGCCATGGGCGGCTAAACTCTCTTCGTTCTACTTGCAAATTGAAGCTTTATTTGGATTGATTGTGAGTTTCTGAATCTTGTTCCTTATTTCCTATATTGAATGCTTCAACTTCTTTGTGCTTGATTGTTTATTGATTTGTTCTATCTTGTCTGGCCAACTTGTTAGATCAATTCAATTGCTAGGGTTTTGTAGATTCCTGATTGCGAACCTTAACCCAAGTAGCAAACTTGTCCCTTTAGGGCTGATTGAACTAATTGGATGAGTAGGAAGTTGGATGTGTTGTTAAATCCTTCTTTAGGGACTGCAAATACCTTGGTTAATCTCTGAACTTAAAGCTATCAATTGGGTTAAATCCTTCTTTAGGGACTGTTCGATTGATAAGGGTTTCTAGGACTGATTGGACTAGTAACTATATTAGGTCGGGACAAGGGCATTCATAGGAAAACTAAAAGGACAAGAGGAAGTTACAATATCAATTCAACCAAATAAAGTGGATAATTGTAGGTAGAGCGATTATCTCTAAATTGTGTTGCATCAATTTGTTTTTATTTTATTTTCTTTTCTTTTCAATCTCAATCAACCAAAACCCCCTTTCTACTAATTGGTAAATACACATTGTTGAGAAATACTTGATTCTCTGTGGGATCGACCTCTTACTTACTTGCTATACTAGTTTGTAGGTTTGAGTTTTATTTTGATACGGTTTATGCGACTAAAAATCGTCCATCAGAAGGTGAACAACAGCTATCACAAGACAAAGGGACACAAATAAATTCAGTAAGAAATTATTGTGAAGCACAATTTAATTGGAGATTAGCCTATGCGAGATTTGAACCCGCATCATGCGCGTGCACGCATCGCTCTACCACTTGAGCTAATAGGCTTACAATTTTCTAAAAACATATTAAGCACAATTTCTTCATGTTCGCATAGTATCTCTATTTGGATGTCAATAGTGTATAAGAACAAACAAGGCTTCTAGTGATCAAGTCTCTTAGTAGCTTCTAAAGATCCCCCTTACACAATTCAAGCTAGTAGTGATATAAGATTATAAGTTGTATGAATCAATGAATCATCCTTCCAGGAAAAAAAAAAGGATTGAAACATCATAACTAAGCACTAAAATAGACAAACAAGCACACAAATAACTCGACAAAGAACAAATGAACAAGGATACCAAAGTTGCAAGTGGACTCAAACATTTTTTAGCATCTAAAGACAGACCTGCTTCACCTACTGAAATTGAATGAGTTGAGCCCACGGATATGCTCTTTGCCACTCCAACTGAGCTCTGGCCTATAACCTATGGTGCCTATAAACATAAAAAGGGAAAGTTAAAGCTAAGACAAATAATTATAGACATGAGATGTGGAAAATTCTAACCCCTAAATTTTGTTCATGAATGCTGAAAAATATGAATGCTGGAAAAGAGCATATTTCAAGTGCTCAATTTGATTTACTGAAGTGTGCAAAAATGCATTGGAGATTGACACTCCAAAGTCAAAGTCAGATGAAGAAGTTCTGATTTTTCACACCATGTTACATTTACCTCCAAATATGAGCTTTGAAACTGCTACCAAAATGTTGCCTACCGAGTGCTTTACATATTTACTTTCCATAGTAAGAAAGCTAATCTGCAAGAAGAATATACAGAGTTGAAACACCACTGCCCCCCATTCCTAACAGCACAAATGGAGGAAACCAGCAAAATTTAAGAAACCGTTACCAAATTAGCAAAAATGGCTTTCAAACACTGATGATTCTCGCAGACAGAAGTGCAACATTCACCATTTTTGTCAGCTTGCTTATAACTCCATCCATGAATTCGTCGAAAAACCTGCAAGAGAGAGGAAATTAGGTCTAAATGAAAGTGATACTGATGAACTGAATACAAAGAGCACAACAGATACCTGGGAGAGAGAAATCAGTAGCTTCCTCTCCTTGTCCTTACTGAGTTTAACCAGCTCTAACACTCCCTATACGATAAAATTCAATACGTCAAAAATCAAACAGAGAAAAATTCCAATTGCACACAGAAGCAAGAAGCAAAGAAACTTCAAATCGAAAAACAAGTCAAGTAATTTGATATCTAAGAAGCATCCATTATGTCTAATTTCCAATTTCATATGTTTCCCAAAAACCCATAAAACGAATGAAAAACAAAAACCTCATTTAATCGAATCCATTCAAGTGAATCAGATTGGGGAAGATTTGTGGACGGTGAATCAGACTGGGGATGATTTGTGGAGGATTCGGCACCAAAATACTCACTTGCCTCACCCGAGTCACCCCTAACCCC